>CM046301.1:30687-2430687 GCA_025267735.1 Mactra quadrangularis | reverse complement strand
GGACAATAACTTAATACAAATATTGACATAGGTTTGGACCTAATAAAGGTATTGGCTATACATTAGCATGATCATCGCTGTAAATTAATTGTAAATAAAGTCATGTAATAGAGTCCACAATTTAAATCGAAAAACATGAAAAAATTCGATCCGATCAAAGGCCATGATGCAATTTTCGTCGAGTTCGGAACTTTGCAAGGTCCGGCAATGTTTGGCCGTTTTTGTTGACACTAAACGTTTCATTGAATGTTTGTTGACATAAGATTGTGTAAATACAACAGTAATTAGTCATCTGGAAAGGTTCCCGGACATGATCAATATTCGGACAGAAAATTAACAATATAGAATTACATGTATTGACCATAGGTGATTATTTCACAATTGGACCAAAGTTCTTTGATACTTTCAGCTAGTCATGGTCAGTCTCTACTAAAATGATCAAATTAACCAAATTATGACTTAATTTTTTCTTTCCAGACTTCAAATTCACAGAAGTGCAAACAGTCTTCACGTCACATCACCAAACGTCTGGAAGTAGTCCCAATCTTGCTAATGTAATTATTTTCAAATTAAGAAAAACAACACATCGTCCAGTTAGCATGTATAACTACCAAAATAAGTGAAACATTTGGGATTTGAGTCCAACTTTTACTGTAGAAGTTACTTAAAAGACCGCGCATGTACAAGTTTGCTTATTTCATGTTTCTGTAGAAGCCGCCCGCAAGGCATTCAGTGGTAAAATTGCAAAATGTCATATTTGTTAAAGGTAGTCATTCACAGATTTTAACTTAAATATTAACTTTTTCTAAATCTATCAAACTTGTGTGGAAATAATTTTGGAAGCAGGTAAGTTGTGTTCATTCTCGTTCCCAGAGTCTAGTAGGATTCTCAATACTAGCTTGTATTGAGAATCCTACTAGACCCTGGGAACGAGAATGGTTGTGTTCTGATAATGATAATTTTAGAGCAAATTGACATACAACTACAAATGATGGTGCTTCATGTAGCAAATATCTACCCCGCATGTCACGGTATAGACACTTTTAGTGCATTTTGTGACTTTTATTGTATATTACTTGCAATTTATAGGTCAGTTTGTCTTAAAATATTAAGATTTTTTACACAATTACAGACACCGACTGGTATTTTGAAATTATAGAAAAAGTAAACCAAATCTGTGAACTAGTACCTTTAAAAGTAAAACGTATTTTGTTCTATGCGTAAAGGGAAGCATTCTTATCAAAGTTGATCATGCGTTCACTGCAAGTGCTGTCAACAACACCAATCAAATTTGTCGATAAATCTATAATCTATAGATTATCTACATTACATTCGAACCAAAAATGGTTTCCATAGCAACTAGCAAGTAAACAAAAACAATAAAGATAGTTTCTTCCATGTTTGATGCCATATAAGGATAAAATAACGATCCAAAGTGTCAGAACAGATACTCCTTGGCATCATGGCGCCAAGTTAATTTGTCTTCAGAAGTCTGGAAACTTAGAAACTTGGAAGATGTTCTCCAGGTCACGATTGTGGAAATTTGATACCAAGTCTTCCATTACCGTTTCTTTCTCATGAAATCCGCCTTATAACATCGTGTTCACATTTCTCATTATAATTATATTTAAACAATCGAGTGACAGAGAAACCGCAATACGTCACGTACAAAATCAATTAAATTAAATGGATAGATTTTCTCTGGAGTTCCCTATGTTTACAAAATACTCTTGCAAGGATTGTTAGAGTGGTCCAAATTAGACTAGTTTATTTACATTGTGTCCCCGACCACCCATTACCCATTGCTTGTATGTCATATTTTCAAAACAGCGATCCATCATTTCATCAAGGCTAAGCCCACATATTATGTGACATTTAATGATACTTGTTAGTTGTTATAGAATATGGGCGATCTGTCATACCCCTCTGCTATTAAAATATCGTCAAAACTTTTCTTCTAGTGTGAACGTACCTTAGATATACTTTTGCTGCAGTTTGTAGAGTCTATAAAACATTTTTATTACTTATTAAGCCCATGATAAAAATGGGTTTCTAGAATTTATTAGCAAGAAAGCTTCACACTTGAACTATAAGGTAAAACGCCCTCTTATCATAAATATACGTCCCGAATGGGCTAGCATTTGTTTATTTCCACCTAGTTTTGAAACAAACAAAATTACCAAGTACAAATAGCTACACACAAACGCCCTTTTTTGAGATATTGGAGCGGCAAAGCATCTGAGTTCTTGAATGATAACCCTCTTAGTAGGAACAAACGGTCCAGTGGTTGGACGCACGCTAAGAGATCAAGAAGTCCAGGGTTGTAACCCCACTACGGACATTGCTATTTGCCTTGAGCAAGAAATATACATTGTTTCACTCTACCCAAGTGCATATTGGTACTGTGAGTGGTCACCTGTCTCAAGATGAATTTAATGATCAGGGGATTATCCTACAAAATTATAAAATCTAAAGAACAAGTACATTGTATAATTTATTAAATCAGACTTTAAACCGCACTTTGACTTTAAACTTTTTGACTGGTATTCGAACTTAAACCTTTAATATAAAATGTCTACATTTTACTATATTTGAAACTACAATGTACATGTATGTCGTTCCTATGCGAAATTTCTTGAGAAAACCCCCACGTAAAACGGGACTTTAGTCAGTTATTTCCCCTTGTATACTCTTCAAATAGGTAGGTCTAATTAGTTGGATTACTCGGATTTTACCCTTACTTTTCAATGTCAATTTGCCAAAATTAATCTTTAATAACTTTTTTGTTAATCGTTTGATTTGTTTGAAATTCACGCTAAGTATTTTTAAGGTAAAGAACTATCTAAATTTTATCACTTCTGTTAATATCTTCATTTACAAAAAAGATATTAGATGAAATATTTTGTTATCCTCACATAGGAATTCAATGATAAAATCCGAGGATTCCAACTGTAAGGACCTACTTACCTATTGGATTGCTTCAGATATTATCAGGGAAAGATAACTGACTAAAGTCCCTAATTGGTATTCGAACTCAATCCTAGTAAAAAATCTATCTTTTAATACACATTGTATTTGAAAAGATGTTATTACCATGCGAAATACTTAAACAATGAGCAAAACCCAGCATGTGTTATTGGGAAAAAGTAAATGTCTAAGTGCCCTGTTCCTCTTGTCGACACCTTCTATTCTACATGGCGGCTTAACTCACTACATGACCAAGGAGTTTGAATGGACCATTGAAGATAAAAAGACGAGAAACGTATTGTAGTGATGTTGAAATTATTGATTTGGCTTGAAGTCCGTTGTGTTTTAAAAGAATGTCCTAAGTACTAGAGACTAAGTATTTTGTATTTATAATAATGTGGCGGATATTCCTTATGTTACGCGCATGGGAATTGATCGACTCTCGCTTTAGTAAAACGTGAACTTAACAGCTGTGTGAGAACTGACGGTTGCCTCAGTTTTGAAGTAAAATTGTATTTTGAGGAAGTTATTCATATAACAAAAGACATTTGTGAAATATATTTATATCACAAACAGAGTCTATAAAGATAGTTTGGGTTTTACGGTGTCCGTCATTTTGTCGAGAGTTGCTTCCCTTTGTAAACATGCATCCATTCCTACAATTTTGAAAAAAAGGAATAAATAATACCATATGAATCGTCTGTGTCTGTTAATTGCTACAGGATGAGGTTTAGGTCTTAAATCTCTGTTAACACTCCCTCACATCGTCTGCTTGTGTGAATTTCGTCATAATAAGCATGTCTGCGCTATTGAACTAATCCGACGATAAAGTACCGAAATATAACGGCTATGAACGAGCTTTATACAATACTTCAGTTTCCGTCTTGGCTAAAAGCTATGACGTTCGGTAACAAGCACGTGATTACTAGATTTTAGCTTTTGTTTGTCGATCCATTAGTTGTCTAGCAGGAATTGCTTTCAATAAAGCGATTTCCTGCCACAAAAGTAAGCAATGATGGACAACACTTCAGGAATATACTTTTTATACGTTTACTGAGTGTATAAGTATAAAAGCCGTTCAGTCCGATACAACGGAACTTTCAGACAGGTTTTAGCTTAATGCAGTGCTCATTAATGATAAATATGTTAGCTTGCATATTTAGCTATTTGTTAGCGAGGAAGTACAAATACATGCTCTCCTCTGGGAGTGTTATTCGAGATCTGACACTTATTATGGTGAGGGCGGATGATTTACATGTCGTGCAATTTATAAAACATATCCATTATAAATCATTTGACGTTCAATTAAATAATAAAGGTTGTTTAGTATGACCATATTTATTCAACCCAGAACTTCATTCTGATTTTCATTTAAGGTATACAGTCCCTAACTCCACTCACAGTTAAAAATTAATTTTCTGAAAGTATGATAAAAGCTTACAAAACATTAAATTTTGCATTTATTACAATATCTTAATTCTTTAGCGTGGATAAGATTTATTACCTAACTTGCAATTTCAAAAATATTCGACAAAAATGTTTTACAGGACTTAGTAATTACCTCCCTTGCATATAAAAATAGAACAATTTTAAATGTGTCCATAAAAAGTCTATGTTGACATTATTAAAATATCTGACATGGTAAAAAGTTTAGAAATACAATGTACAAACAGATAAAACAATTTGAAGAATTATTCAGCTGTCATAAAACAGAGTTTTTAGTTAGGGATTTTGTACCTTAACCACTGGTTTTGATATGTATTTATAACTCACAAGAAGCGATATTGTTCGAACCGGTGTTGACAGTTGAACAATTTGGCTCGACTCCGAACCTTGGAAGCAGACTTAAACAGAAATTTAACTGTCATGAATAATTACAACTGATTCCAAATGGCAACATGTAAACTCTTTATTAAGCATTACATCTTAACCACCAAATTGTTCTTTAACAATCTACCAAACCTCGAACATGCAAGATGAGGGGCAAGAAGTAAAACTTTTTAAAAATGGAGTTGCATTATGGAATGGAATGTTATCGTATTTGAATTTTAATGAGGGCGAATATTTTATTGGTACATTTGTAGATTTTGGACATGTTGTATGTCAATTCTGCTTATCAAGCTGTTTTAAACAAATGAACAGTTCGATTAAACTTTAACATGTTCGTCCACCAGAGCCAAACGCCAACATATTTCACTTGAGTTTAATACGAAACCTTTCAAAAACATTATAAACACTTTTTCTGCCAACCAAGCTTTATTTTGATGTCATATTAATGAATAAAACGGGACCACTGATCTTTAACCCCTCCAGTCACGTGAGGCGGGTTGGGTGTAAAGAAAAGGGACAATATTGACCGAAAATTGAGCCAACCTACGTTATTGTCCGTAAATGAAAAACCCCACTTGAGAGTACGCCTTTAGCAAAACTAAATAAAAGGTTCCAGTTATCAAAATATGAAAAAAGTTGACACGAAGTTGTTGTCGCTGTAATTAGCGTTATTTGACTCCGGCTCATTGATATAAAATGACCATAAGATTGAGCTCGCAGTGGGCGCTAGGACACTTGACCAAAAAGTGTGCCTAGACGCTTGAAAAAAGAACAAAAAGGGCGTGTTCGATATTGAAGCAGACACTGTTGAAAGTGCAATGATAAAATATGACATCTCGGAAGAAAATTAGCTTAAATTACCAATTCGTTTTTCAATCGGCGTGTTTTTGCTGTTTTATTTATTTGACATGCATTAAGGGTCTTCAAAACACACAACAAAACTCCATTTATTATAACTAATATAAAGATGTCTTGTCATTTTAAGGGAGAGGGGCTTCTTGAAAACTGGCGCTATGAAATTGGTTTAAAGTTGGTAAGCATGTTAGGTTGTATATGTTGACAATGTTGTCGCCGTCTGTATACCCCTTCTCTAGTGTGCAAAATGATGTTGCTTAAAACTAATGTGAACTTTATTAAGATAAATTATTAAGATGAATTGTGAAAATAAATTAATCGAATTATTGCAAGCTACATATGTTCATTGTATGTTCTTTTATAAACAAGCTTGATCTCAAAGATGTGAAACTAGTTATTGCATAGCCTATCTTAGGTTTACTTTCTAGAACACGACCAACACATTTTTACTTAAGGGTGAATTAGTCCCTTCCGTGGCGCAGTGGTTAGGGGTATGAGATAGAATTTGAGGCCAGGACAGCGTATTATCAAAAATCTTATGACAATTTAACATTACAATATAGAAAGATTTACGACTAAAATCTGTCGTAAGACGCTTGATAATACGGGCCCCTGGGTTTGATTCCCAACCGGGACAGATTGAACCCTTTTATGAACTTTCGATATTTTATATAGATTTTCCTCATCTTAGAGGAAGCAATTGTCGGCTTTTGTGGTAGAAAATGTTAGTACTGGTCTGGTAATAGTAGAGCAGCAAAGTGTCATATTTTGAATTTCACAGGACCACAAAAAGTCACAAAACGAGTCATATACCAAACTGTTCGGGACAGTCTGAAGTTTATCAGACTGCCGGCATAAATTAAAAATTTTTGGTGCGGGCCCGGAAATCCAAGATGGCGTCCAAAATGGCCGCCATTTCGGCTGGTAGTAGGCTTATAAGAAAAACCTTGTGTAGCATTTATATTATTTTAAAAGATGCCAAAGAAACATTGAAAAGCTTTTGTACATGAAAAGTACCAAAAAAATAATGTAAGTTGGATTTCGCTCAAGGTCATTTTCAAGGTCAAATTCAAGGTCAAAGGTCAAATTTCCCGAAAATTTCACCAATTGACCTCATTACTTCTTTTATATTTTCAAAACAGCATGCTATAGAATGTGATTTACAACATAAATAGATTGTACAATGTATGCCCTTTACAAATTTATTCATTGTAGGCAAAAATATTTGGTTGCCATGGAGATTTACAGGCAATTTTAAAATATCCAATATGGCCGCTATTTTACTCTGTATCAGGCTTACTCTTATGTCATAATTATCATTTTATGTTTATTATTGAAATAACTGCGAATGAAACCTGGTACAGCTTTAGTAAATAAGTGTTGTTAATTTTTGATGGTTGGGTTTTATCCAAGGTCATTACCAAGGTCGAATTGAAGGTCAAGGTCAAAAAGCCCAAAAATATCAAGTTTTCCTCAAAATGTTCAATATTTATTCAAAACTGCATGATATCATATGGAATATGTTTTACAACATTTTCTACAATGTATACCCTTTACAAATTTTTCATTTTATATCAAAATACTTGGTTGCCATGGAGATACAGGAACAATTCTAAAACATCAAATATGGCCGCTATATCACTCTGTATCAGCTTATTTTAAAGTAACGGCATTGTATGTATATTATTGAAATGACTGCAAAAGAAACCTAGTACAGCTTTAGAAAATGAGAGTTGATATTTTTTATTGGTTGGGTTTCATTCAAGGTCATTTATCAAGGTCGTATTCAAGGTCAAGGTCAAGAGGACAAAAAATACCAAATTTTCCGCAGAATTTTTATATTCATTCAAAACTGCATGATATCATATGAAATATGATTTACAACATTATTTTTTTCCACAATGTATATCCTTTACGATTTATTCATTTGGTATAAAAAATACCTGGTTGCCATGGAGATACAGAAACAATTCTAAAATATCAAATATGGCCGCTATTTTACTCTGTATCAGCTTATTCTAAAGTCATAGCATTGTAGGTATATTATTGAAATAACTGAGTAAGAAACCTTATACAGCTTAAGTAAATGCAAAGTACATCATCAACTTAGTTAGTTTGGATTCATTCAAGTTCATTAAAAAGATCAAACTCAAGGTCAAATGTGAAAAATGACCCATTTCCCCAATTGCTTTTATAACTTTTTATCAGTTCAAAACTGATTTACATAGAATGTGATTCAAATTACAAATTGTTTCTACAGTACATACACTTTCCATTTTTCAATAATTTATCCAGATAATAATAATATCAGTATTTTATTCAAAGTTATAAGTAAGTTGTGATATCTACATGATGGAGAAATCACAACTAAACACCGTATTATTTGGTATCATATTATGTATGTAGGTTTTTATTATGTACGTACATGTAGTTGCAAATATTAGTACATTTATACATATTAACATACTCAATTAGGGTGTTTATAGTTATTGCAAATGGTCAACATTTTAGTTTCTTATATCTGCTAGTTACTCAGGTTAAAATCAACATATTCAAAACATAATATTAAGTTTGGTTTATAAATATGTTGACAATGGCATGGTACATTTTTAATCATTTGCAATAATAGTTCATTTCAATTTTTAACACTTGCCATGCAGTCACATGCTGCTGTACATAGTTGTTGAAAGATAAACAAAAACAATTTGCTTAACAACTGCAATTACATTCAAGATCACTAATTAACTCCGGAGGAACTGCAGGTTTGGTCATAAATATTGGACTAGCTAAAGATAAGTCATTATCTATAGTGTAACCCAGTGTTGTTAAAGTTGGTAAGGTGTATCTGGCAATCAATGCATTTTCAAAATGAGCAATTGAAATAGACATCTTTGTAAGAGAACAAGAAAACTATCATTTGTTGAATCAGTCAACGAGGTTTTACATTTTTATTTTTAATCAACTCTTCGGCCCGTTAGACATTGAGATTAGTTTTTATAACGTTTACCAACAAACTGAGTACATGAAGAAATCTGACTGCAGGTAAATTCAGTTATATCTCCTAGCTGTAGATGTAGCTGCTCAGTAGATAATGTATGTGCAATGCTTGAAACATGTATATTATACGGTCAAATTAGTTTGGACAGACTTTCTACCTGTGTGGAAGGGTATATAATTATTATGATATCCTAATATCATAATAATGATGTAATATCATCATCATCATCATCATCATCATATCCTGAGTTTATTTGTCATCTGCTGCGGGTGTCCCAGATACTGAGGTAGGCAGCAGGCGGCTTGAACGTCTAACACCAGCTCTCCATCCGTCCCTATTGTGTGGACTGGTATTGCCCATACCACATACACTTAAATCGGTCTTGATGCAATCAGACCAAGATTTTCTAGGTCTTCTACGCCTACGGGCCCTTGGAATATCCATGTTCATAATGGTGTTTGTACAATTGTTACGAGAAGCATGACCAAACCACCTCAGGCGTTTGGTACGAAGAGCTATGGCTATCTCTTGAATTCCTAATTTGGTGTACAGAGAATCTGTGGTGACATTATCATTAGGCTTAACACCGCAGATCCAACGGACCATGGCTCTATCATTACGTTGTAATCGATGTAGGTCTGAAGTGGACGGCCCCCAGGATTCACTGCCATGAAAGAGTGTAGACCGGACACAGGCATTGAAGACTTTTCCTCGAGTACAAAGAGATATATGTCTTGAAGTCATGATTGGTAGAAGCTTTCTGAATTTTCCCCTGGCTATACGACATCTGGTGATAATGGCGAGCTTGCAGCCTCCACCAGCGCAAAGCATATCACCCAGGTAACAGAAACTTGGTTCAACATCAAGGACTGTTCCATCGACATCCACTTGTGTACAAGGTCTACCATCTATAGGACGAGACAGCTCACAACATCTTGGGCACACATAAAGTGGGTTGGCATGAAGTGGACCTTTGATGGCACTACACTTCTTGTATACCCATAGCCCGCACTGAGAACACTGGATAGCGTTACTCCCAACTCCACCTCGACACACCGCACAAGGGAAGTCTCCACTATCTTGTAGAAGATCAAGACCTGGCCTCGAGATCATGAATTTGGTTTTCTTCATGTTTACCCTCAGTCCTCTTTCCTCCAAACCACTCTTCCATGCCTTGAGCTCGTTGATGCACTCTTCAAGTGAATCCGCAACCAGTGCCAGGTCATCAGCATAGAGTAATTCCCATGGCACACCAGTACGAAAAGCACGAGATAAAGCTTCTAGTACGAGGATAAAAAGAAGAGGACTGAGGACAGATCCCTGGTGAACACCAAATCTCACCTCAAACTCTTCACTGTACCTTCCATTAACCCTGACACGACTCCTGGCATCAGAGTACATACCCTGGACGACACGTACAGCCCACTCTTCTACACCAAGGTCTCTCAGTGCCCACCACAGAACTTTTCGGGGTACTCGGTCGAATGCCTTTTCTAGATCAACAAAGGCAAAATACAATGGCTTATTTGCAGCCATGTGTTTTTCTTGAAGCTGACGAAGTATGAATATGGCGTCAGAAGTGCCACGACCAGGTACAAACCCAAACTGCATGGTATCAATGTCAACCATACCACGTATATGAGAGTCTAGCACTCGTTCCAACAGCTTCATGGTCTGGTCAGTGAGCTTCAGGCCACGGTAGTTACCACGATCCAAGGCATCACCTTTACCTTTGTAGAGATTCATTATGTAGCTCTCCTCCCAGTCCTTGGGGACTGTTCCTTCGCGAAAAACAATCTCAGCTAAGTCTCTCAACAATACCACACCTTCTTCACCTGCAGCTTGCAACATTTCACAGGTGATACCAGATGGCCCAGCAGCTTTACCACACTTCATACTTTTGAGAGCATTGCGGATTGAATCTAAGGTGACAGGAGGGGGAGGGCCTGCTATAGGAGGAGCTTCTGGGAGCTGATCACAGGGCCACTCAAATTCCACGTTCAGTAGTCTGGAATAATGTTCTACCCACGCCTTCATTTTGTCCTCATCACACAATGACAACTCGCCGTCATCGTTTCTTACGCACTTCTCACCCACAACATATTGGTTAGTCTTGTCCATTTGTTTGGCTAACTTGAAGATACTACTGTCATTCGGGGAGATGTTTGCAAATGTTTCTTTTTCAGCAGCTGACTTTGCTGACCAGACACCATGCTTGGCTAACCGCTTAGCCTCAGGCAAGTTTGGCCTTCTTTGCCTCTTCGATCTTGTTAGCTTTATTCAACGATTTATATACTTTGAAGCGCGCTCTTTTCAGTGAGATCGCATCTTTGACATTGTCATTCCACCACCAGGTTTCACGTTTCCATTGATGGCCTTTGGAGAAACCAAAACTTTTCCCAGCTGCTTCAAGAAGTGGGGACTTAAGTCGAGCCCAAACATCCTCCACAGAAGTCATAGGATCAACACTACGCATTCCTCCATCGGGATTACCTTCACATCCTGGACTGAAGAGCGGAAGTTCTTGCGGAATAAGATGTAGTCAATTTGAGTCCTATGACTGCCTGAGGAAAAGGTTATGAAGTTATTTATATGATATTATTAAAAAAATAAAACACCTAGTAATATCTTATGTCAATAGATATCTATTCCAGCAATGTTTGCAGATTTCAAAAAGAAAAAAGCATGCATGAGTTCGCCAATTATATAGATGATACTAAACTTTCGAGCAAAGGTGTTTGTTTCAAGTGTTCATTATAAAAATCATTAAGTAGTGATATTTATAGATAGATATGACCTTGAATTTGACCTTTATTATGACCTTAAATGAATCCAAACTAACAAGGTTTATTAAGTACCTTGCATTTACTAAAAGTAAAGCTGTACCAAGTTTTTTTGCAGTTATTTCAATGATATACAAACAATGCTAAAACAAATAATAAGAATATGCCTTATACAGAGTGAAATAGCAGCCATGTGTGATATTTTAGCATCGTTTGTACATCTCCATGGCAATTAGAATTTCACATAAAATGAATAATTTGTAAAGGCCATAAAGTGTCGAAAGAATTAAAGTTGTAAATGCAATTCCATAGTATACAGTTTTAAATAAATATTAAAAATTAGGAGTGAAATGTACTATTTTCGGTACTCATGACCTTTTGACCTTGAATTCGACCTTGATAATGACCTAGAATGAAACCCAACCAACAATGGTAAATAAATAACTCCCATTTGTTAAAGTTGTACAAGGTTTCTTACTAAGTTATTTCAATAATATACATTCAATGCTGCCACTTTAAAATAAGCTGATACAGAGTAAAATAGCGGCCACATTTGATAATTTAGAATTGTTTCTGTATCTCCATGGCAACCAGGTATTTTGATATCAAATGAATAAATCTTAAAGGATATACATTGTAGAAAGAATTTATGTTGTAAATCATATTTCGTATGATACCATGCAGTTTTGAATGAATATTAAAAATTCTGGGGAAAATTGTAATTTTTGGTCCTTTTGACCTTGACCTTCAATTCGACCTTGATAATGACCTTGGATGAAACCCTATCAATAATGAAAAAATAACAACTCTCATTTTCTAAAGCTGTACCAGGTTTCTTTTGCAGTTATTTCAATAATACATATACATGTAATGACTTTAGAATAAGCCTGATACAGAGTAAAATAGCGGCCATATTGGATATTTTAAAATTGCCTGTAAATCTCCATGGCAACCAAATATTTTTGCATACAATGCATATATTTGTAAAGGGCATACATTGTACAAACTATTTATGTTGTAAATCACATTCCATAGCATTTCGTTTTGTAAATATAAAAGAAGAAATGAGGTCAATTGGTGAAATTTTCGGGAAATTTGACCTTTGACCTTGAATTCGACCTTGATAATGACCTTGAGTGAAATCCAACTTACATTATTTTTTTGGTACTTTTCATGTACAAAAGCTTTTTAATGTTTCTTTGGCTTCTTCTAAAATGATAAAAATGCTACACAAGGTTTTTCTAATAAGCCTACTACCGGCTGAAATGGCGGCCAATTTGGACGCCATCTTGGATTTCCGAACCCGCACCCAAAATTTTTAATTTATGCCGCCAGTCTGATAAACTTCAGACTGTCCCGAACAGTTTGATGTATGACTCATTTTGTGACTTTTTGTGGTCCTGTAACTTCTTAACGGAGCCACTTTTTGACACTTTGCTGCTCTACTATAAAGACATATGTCCAGGATATCTGGCTGAGTAAAGTAGCCAAAATGTTGAAAAATGGCTTGAAACCCAAAAAGGTTTTTTTTCTTTTGTTTGTTTTTGTTTTGTTTTTGTTGGGTTTTACGCCGTAGCAACACATTGTATAGGTCATATAACCGCGGTCAGTCAGTCAACCTACTCACTTGACCTGGAAAGGGCTAAATCTCTGGATTTAGCTGTTAACCAACTAATAAGCGCATACTTTCGTCAGTGACTGACAACTACCCTACATAATTACAAATTATTGGTAGGAAGGAGAATTGTCGTCGAAATAATTTCATGATCAAGCTCCACGAAAGTATGCCCCGCCCGGGAATCGAACCCACGACCCCTCGTTCAGTAGACTTGCGTGCTACCAACTGAGCTAGCCGGGCGGCTTTTTTTTAGTATCCTATCGAAACAAAAACAGTATGTGCCATGAACATTACTGTGGCCGTTGTCAAAATCACCATCATCCGGTGAATAACCAGTACATGTTATTGTTGCACGACATAAGCCAATTGTTTCTTTCTTTTATAGGTAAATGTGAATCAGTTTACCCTAAAAGCAAGATATTGGCCAAGGACTTTTGTAGGGCATTGCATTGCGATTACAATGTGTTGCTGTGGCGTTAAACCCAGACAAAATGTGTTCCTACGGCGTTAAACCCAAACAAAAAACTATTAAATTATCTACATAATAATTAGGACATCAGGGAATGACAGAAAAAACATGTCTAATTAATTCAGAAAAATCGTAATGTGGGTGTCCAAATCTATGGCCTTCAAACTTGAGTGTTAATTTCAAAGTAAACACTACTACAAGTGTTTGATGTATGAAGTATGTACAAAGACATTTGATAATATTAACATTAAAATACTCTTCGTTTAGGAGAGTAATCTAATCATGTAAAATTAAAAATTCAAAACACTTAAATTTATTAATAAAACTTTTGTTTTTCTCTTACGATTTTCCATACGTCCTAACTAATGAACCGTAGTTTTAATTTTTATTACTATTTCATATATGTTTTAATCCTGGTGTCCATCCCAGAAAAGCCAACTAACGTAATGACAGCATCTTGCAATATCATCTACGGTTCACAAATCAGTACACTCTTAAAAATTTGTCATGAAACCATTATCAAACTTACGTGACGTATCTCCTATCCCATTTATGACTTGCTCTGACCATGTCGCGCCTTAAATCAAATCGTCTTAGGTTTATCGATTACGGCGACATTTTCGAATCTGATCCCGTCCCTTAAGCTAATTGATCAAATTGAAATATGATGTAAAACTGTACGTCTAATACAAGGGTAATATGTAAATTGTATTAAAAACGACATGCTTATATCTAAAGAATAAAATACAGTGTATAATCTCTATTTTGATTGTAACAATTTTTTGACGTAAGTATTTTGACGTATGAGGACGTGGCCGAGTTGTTACGACGTTACACTGGCACCAGAGTCTATATCTTATGATCATAAAAAATGCGTACGGCCCTATATACATGTCTAGTTCCCTGTGCATACATACATGTACACTACCTTATATTTATAATGAAAGTATAGTTATAACTCGTACACGGTAATATATACGGGACCGATTTTTGTGATTTGTGTTAATAAATTATTAAATATTATATGAGTGCGTATTTAACGAGTGTGAGGACTCTGGTGCCAGTGCGACGTTGGAATAGTAATCATTTTGGAAATCAGCTCTGCGTTGGTTTAAATCTCACACACTACCAACCTTGTTGTTTCCTTTAGCGCGAAACTGTTTCCTTACTGCTCTGTACTGGGAGACTACAAAGTGGACAATAGAATGATTTAGAACTTGTTTCTCAATCGAGCTAAAATAAATGTGTATAAACTTTTTAAGGCATTTGGTTACTAAGAACAGGAACTGACGTTTTAATTTCATATGAAATTAGGGACTTTAGTCAGTTAACTTTCCCTGATAAAGTCTGAAGCAGTCCAGTTGGTAAGTAGGTCCTAACAGTTGGAATCCTCGGATTTTATCATTGAATTTCTATGTAAGGATAACAAAATATTTCAGTTAATATCTTTCTTGATAATTAAGATATTAACAGAAGTGATGAAATTTAAATAATTATTACCCCCCCCCCCCAAAAAAAAAATACTTACCTTGAATTTCCAACAATTTAAAAGATTGACAAAAAAGTTATTTAAGATTAATTTTGACAAATTGACATTGACAAGTAAGAGTAAAATCCGAGGACCTACCGAATAGGACCTACCTATTTGAAGAGTATACAAGAGGAAATAATTGACTAAAGTCCCTTATTGGTGCAAGATATACTTTTAAATTATCTTTTAGTACTTCCTAAATCTCGTATCACAAGGTTTGTGCATTATGTGCTTTTTTAAAAAGCAAACTTTATCATAGTATAAGTCTGGCAGAGATATAATTCGGCACTAATACGTCCTTGCCTTCAATCTAGCTTTATGGCCACTTGGTAGAGTGCTCGCTTACGACTCCAGAGGTCGTGGGTTCGAATTTCAGTTCGGACTGTGGATATATCGGGTTACATAAGATTCATGCTGATGATTGTTCACCAACTTGACAGCTGTTACTCAGATCTTTTGGCTAGGTATCAATTTCTATGAGGAGTATTTTACTCCGCTTATTGCAATCTTCAAATATGATTTTTTATTAATTACATGTACTGTTACGAATGCTACAGTCCCATAAACATAAAAATAGCCTTGAAGGCACCGTACAGGCTCCGTGCGATCAAGCTCCGCAAGGGCTCGAACGAACTCTTGCGTACCCGTAGGGACTGTTACTTTTTAACAAGGTCCTTGAAATGAGCCATGGTTACACGTATCAGTTTCAAAGTAAAATCGTGAACAAAATCGAGGCCGATTATGGAGTAAACTTGTATATCTTCCAGATTCGGCTCAGTACGGGTGTGTTTTTTTGTGCTTTGTGCGCACCGTAACTTTCCCACGGCCCACGACTGTCTGCACGTACGGGTGCACAACAAGCCACGATTTTATGGGACTGAGGCATAACGGAATTATATCACTCTTGCAGGTACGCATTAACGTCTGGGCATATTGAAACAATGGCAGATTAATATCTCACTCAAGGAAACAGGAAAACAAATTTCTGAAACATGACGCTACAAATTATGCATTTAAAGAAGTTATTGCAGCTTGATTTGTGCATATGTATTTATTATCCACTTAATGGGTTATAAGCTCTAGGCAGACGAAAGTTCCACAGAGCCACCTCTGTGGTGCCACTTTTTCTCTCGAAACTAAAAGAAAAAATGTTTCCTATGTGAGGTTCTTAATCCAAAAAAATGTCATCATCGGATGCAGACGATTTGTTGACCAATCAGACGACAGTTTCAATTTCGTGTAAAAAACTACTAATTATTACAGACGCTTGAAAATATTCATATTAAATCTAGATCACCTGGACGCTCTTTGAAAATACAACTGATTAAGTGGATGATTGCCATCAATTAAACATTAAGGGTCTTAATTAGGGTATAATTGTAAACAAAGTTCAAAGCTAATGTGTCCTTTCATTTGATAGATATATACAAGTCTTGAATATCACGAGTGAATCTCCAATTAAAAACATGTTTTCTATCACACTTATGAAATGAGAACGCTTTTATTTTTTCCTCTCATATCGTATGTCACTCACTTCTTTACAGCTAGCCTATCAGGTGACCAAGTGTGTATCGATTTGCTTTTTCAATTGAAGCAGCCAGGTGCGCGATATCGCCACATCATTCCGTGTTACTAAGCAATGCGAGCATTTCCTCAATCTATTTTGCTGATAAGCATCGGAGATTTAATATTTCCCGATCAATGAGGAGCCATTAATACCGTACAAGGATCATTCCCGTATAATCACGAGGTATTATGGAATCAAGGAGGAAAATTCGATGAAATATAGGACTATATTGTAGCCAGGTTTTATGTTTCCACTTGACAACATCAGTTGCATGAAATATGACACTTGTGTAATTATGAGCCTTATCTATAAAGCGTCAATATTTCACGTCTATTACAAAATTGCGACAGATCTGGAATTTTATGAACACACGCTCAGGTTATAAAATGCTGATTCAAAATCCGTACTTATCTTACCTTGGTCGTGACGGCAGATATCTCTAACCACATGTCACATGACATAATTTGCTATAACCACGTGGCGCCAGGAACATCCGGGTTTTCTAGAGCGATAAAAGCTTTGCAGGTTTCTCTTATGGTCAAAGTCAACCGGCAAAATTCCATACATAAAGACTCTTCAAATTTCTACATCTAAGGCATATTTCTTCGATTATGGTACATGTAGTTTTTATTACATGTTGTCTAAGGTTCGGGGCCAAGCTGACCCATTGGTTCAGGTGTTGTTCAAACATGGAATCCGGGAATCTGTAAATATGTATGTGTAAACAATGAGCATACGTGTAATTCGAGGGTTGCCTGCAAGTACGTGCATTGCGATAAAGAGGGAGTTACTACAGTCTTGCGGGCAACCCTCGAATTATGTTCAACCTTGACTATATATTCTATAGCTAAGATCACTTGATCGTTTGCACGTTTACATTTAACCAACTTCTGAAATTGGTTGACAGCAAAGTTTACCGAATGTAAAAGGATACTGATTAAGTGTCGTACGTTTTGGCATCCTGATCAAACTAATCGTAACCGGTCTTTAATCTGATTGTGGCGAGAGCAACACTTACTAGAAACTTGCCAAAATCAGGTGTTGAAGAAGTTTGTCCAATGAATACTAGTATGTCTGGTATATTTCTGCCAACAGATTACCTCATAACTAACACGTTATTTAAGTGGTTAACTAGTTACCGTAACTAGTTAATCACTTAACTAACTAGTTAATTATGTGGTTAACGAGTTACGGTAAGTATTTAATCAATTAACTTAATTATGTAAAGAGGTTAACTAGTTACGGAAACTAGTTAGTCGCTAAACTTAAATAACTTATTAGGTTTTCTAATTATGGTAACTAGTTAACCAATTAAATAACGTGTTAGTTATGTGGTTATCTGTTGGCAGAAATATGCCACCATAAGTATGTCTATTTGAGACATTTAACTTAAAGTTCCAAGTTATGTTCTACCCACCGTCTGCTCATTATGCAACGGACGAACCCTGGTAAAAATTTTAAACGGGGGAGAAAGAAGAAAGGCATCCTGGTCCCACTGGTAACTCAGATATCGTTACAGTAAAAAAGTGAAACAAAAAGTGCACTATTGTCAACTAATCATTGCTAAATACTGTCTGAACAAAATCACCAGTCAACGGCTAGACAAATTCCACAGCGCATGCGTATTCTGGTTGTTTTGTTTTGATAGCTTTAGTGAAACAAATATGTCCTAACTGCATCTTGATTGGGTAAATAACAGTAGTATTGTTTACAAATTTGATGATATCATTTGTTTTATTTAAATATTGTCACAGCTAGTAGTCATATTTGCTAATCTTTACTTTAACCAACACCATTATCAATATATAAACAATGTTGAATGCTTGTTTCAATACAAGGGTTATAGTATATAGGTATCAAGCATGCATTTGTGTCAATATATTCGAGCACATCGTAATATTTGTAAATATTTAATTTTTGATTTCATCACCCTCGATCTAAGAGACTACTATTATATCTAAATATTTACGTTAGGTTAACTTTTTTCTCAATGAAATAGTTTTCTACCCTCTTATAGTACGTGTGACTCTATAGTTTTTAGTGAAAAGTAAATATTTAAAATGTAATATTTTGATAAACACAGTTGATACTTTTCGCTTTTTTGTTTGTCTTTTCGGTTTTATCTAATCCTTATGTAAAAACAGTGCTATCATAAAAAGTCAAGCATATTTACATACGCAGTAGAGTATTTGATGATCTTTAGGGCAAGGATAAAAATACTACGTACACTATATGTATACATTTGTTATATATTTGACATTTTATATTAAATATAAGTTTGGTATGGATATCCTTATATCTTTATACGCTAAGGGGTTCAGAGGTCTTGGTTCGAGGCCCAACAGGAGCACTGCTAATTTCCTTGAGCAGGAAAAGTAAGTTCGGATGCTTCATTCCACCCAGATGTAAATTGGTACTTGCTAGGGTGGTATAATTCTGTTGCATCATTATGTCGGCTGCACTTAACTGAAGTAAATGACTCTACAGAAAGACTGATTCTAAGATACCGGTACCGGATGACCAGGGGTGAAAGTTGTACACTTTGTAAACACGCATCAGCATTCAACTAACATGTACTCGTAGATTATAATATACATGTAAAAACAAAAGCCTCCCGGCTAGCTCAGTTGGTAGTACGCAAGTCTACCGGTCGAGGGGTCGCGGGTTCGATTCCCTAGTGGGGCATACTTTCGTGGAGCTTGGTCATGAAATTATCACTACGGCCACTCTCTCTCCTACCAGTTGTCAAGTATGCGCTTTGTAGTTGGTTAACAGCTAAATCCAGAGATTTAGCCTTTTCAGGAGCAGTGAGTAGGTTAACTGACCGCCGTTAAATGACCTATAAAATGTGTTGCTACGGTGTTAAACCCAACAAAAACAGACAGACAAACAATTAAATACAATCACTTATTTCAGTAAATAGTTCGGCAGAGTTTACTAGTTTGTTCAATTGTACCTTAGTGGTGTTATTTTTCTCAACTGACAAAACAGGAATAATTTCACAGTGACTTTTGTGCATGTTAAATTGTTCATTGTCTAACAATCGTGATATTCCGATAGCGGGTATTCAGTCACCGTTAAATTATTCTTCTAACTTAAACAGTTGAGATAAAAACGGACCTTATACAATGTACGAATCCACCTTCAAGCTCGGGACCCTTACAATTTCCATTTACTTCTGGAATGAGTGAAGCAGTCACAACTACATGTACATAACTAGTTCAATGCAATGTACAGTGAAGCTTGTTGGATTCGAACCTAGGACCTCTCAATCCTTAAAACACACACATATGTTGTATTTGTCATGTGAAAGTACCTAGCTCTTTCTAGTTTAAAGCTGCACACATGTACATAAATATGCGTGACAAAATATTATCGAGCGATTTCTTCCCTTAAGTCGTCTATTTAAGACAGGGTTTCCTGTTTCAGGGAGTTTCCAAACTTTGAATGTAAATGTATAAAAAATCCTGAAGTTTCGAACTTTTCTTTATTCTCCCATTCCATGCAAGACAGTGCTCTTAGAAATCGATTGCAACAGTATGTGTGGAAAGAATGTCAAGTGTAGCTGACTAGATCCAGTTTTAACAAAAAATATACGTATTTCTTTCAACAACGCCCCTATACTTGAATTTTACCATTACACAAAACGCTGAAAGGGCATTACGTCAAGGCGGCACATTGATCCTATTTTCAGGAATATCTTTTTACACATTATTGAATTTTATAAAAGTTTGTCTTTGAAGTACTTTTAAGATTATTATTGTTTATTTGTTTGTAATAAAACACGCTCTGAAAGTGTTTTGTTGTTCGTGCAATTTCGATAAAAAAGTATAGAAGTTTTCTTTATTGAATATTTCCAATAAAGTCGAAAACTCTTTTAATATACACTGTTTTGTATCAGAAAAGTTATTCAATGCATTTTTTCTTCAGAAATGTTTTTATAATACTTTATTTTTGTTAATAAGTTCAAAGACATTATATGACTTCAAAAATAATGATAAATACAAACTTCAGCCTATTTTTTGCTGTTTAGGCGCTATATTCATCTAACATATTTATTTGTGACCAAATAACGCCACCTAGCGATTGAAGTTTTTACCGCTGGTTTTTCTGTTTAATAGTAATAATTAATAACTATTTAGGGTGCTTGAATCTTGTTTCAATTGTCGCAAATTGTATCAATGGTCTGTAGTAAAAAGACGAAATGGAACAAAGATTCACAATACGGGGGACAGAAAAAATTAACAACGACCTAAGTTCTTTACAAGAATGCGTACAAATGAAACATGGTTAAAATTCGCAATTTTCACTGAGATAGTATAATAAGCATTGTTCTTAGATATAAAAGCATATTTTCAGGCCCTCGCTTTGATCTCTGAATAGTGAAATAGTAGTAAAGAGACGGACAGAATTGATACGAATACATCAAACAGTTCCAATTTAATTGTCATACATTTTCGCGACCCAATATCGGTAGTAATTGATTAGCGGCTCCACGAGAGAAAAAATACCGCGGAGCAATGCACGTTTAATCATGATTTACCGTATTTGCATAGAATTTGCATATCAGTATTGGGAGAAAATGATTCCTACAAAATTGATCAGGTACGATTATTATTTATTGAGACAAGTTTGAAATATGAGGATGATTTCTGATCAAGAATCGGACTTGATAATTGAGATGGCTCTCCGAATTCTGCTTCTAGCAGGAAATATACGACCGATAATCGTTAATCACTTATCATTGAAAATCAGATACCAAATGTGTATTTCTACGAGGTATCAAACACCTAATTGCGTACGGTTTGTTCCTCCGAGTTGGTAATTGCAAGCAAGGTGGATAGGTTAAAACAACAGCGTGTACATTACAATTTACGGTTGTTGTTTTTCTTTATTCTAAGCAATTGAGGCGTCATCTCTATGTAAGAACACATTAGTGTTAAATTATAATGTGATGCATTTCAATGTAAGCTTCTGAGTCACTCAGATTTTGTTTGTTAACCGGAAGTCTGCATGTCTTGCACGCTATGTATATAGCGTGGTTGCCCCATGGTGGTGAATTACAGGAAATGCATTGTCTGGCAACAAGGTGCAGTTTTAATTTATGTTATGCAATCACTTTATTTTGGTTGGGAAGAGGGTTCTATTGAAAAATTCTTTAAATCATGCATTTGCAACAAAAGCTCCTATCATAAATAGTACATCTATGATAAAGCATATGAAAAACATATGGAAACCAGACATTATAATCGCTAATTGAATTGTAACTTTTCTTTTTGGCTATTTTGGTCTGTGCCGGATCGAAATCCTTCTTACAGCAACAGAAGTTTCTCGAAGATTAATGAACAGCAGTGCTCGGGAGGCGAACTCAAGTTGCCAGATACAATGCCCAACAAGTAAACAATCTTAGTAAACTAACAGATAGCCAGTTTAATTTCCAATTAGATAACAACTCAACTGTACCAGCAACAATACGATTGTTCTAGCCTACCAGGTCATGTGAGTGACTGTGAATTCAGCAAGCTTGCAGTTGCTATTCTTTTATCTTGTTTTTCTTCCATTTAAAGAAAGTTAAGAGACAAATAAAACAAAAGGGTGAAAAGTAGGACATAAAGGTATTGTTATCATTTCACAGACACAATGGTGGATTCAGACTTTCCTAATGGGGGTTCAAATAGAATTGTTTGAAATGTACGCGATCATTTCCTAACCATTTTGTCCAAATACGCACATGTTCCTCTGTATGTGTCGGTACGTAATATAAAGTGGCATAACACCTTCATTTTAAGTAAGCAAATAAAAAACACATTCCCATACATTTATGCAAATGTTTCTCCCAATGTTTTGCAACGATGGTGACATTAGCATGAAATGTAAAGAGCCAAACAAGTCATTTCTTCGCTTAGGTGAACTTAATTATATGGACATTTTATTCAAATATGGAAGTATGTCTTGCTTCCAAACATAACATAGGACCTATAAAGCATTCTCTTCAGTAAATTTAGGAGTTGGTAATCGAACCCAAGAATCTCTCCTGTATCCGCTGTTGCAATAATACAATATACATGTTAATTTCACAATCCTTCACATTTTCTTTAATTTCAAATCACATCAAATCTCGCTCAAAATGAAATAAAAGAAAACCACGCCATACTCCTAAAGTTAGGGTTTGTCACTGATATAAATGTACAATTTACAGCCCCTTATCTTTGTAGAGGGTCCTTATCGATGATTTGTTACCCTGTTTTATCCCTTTGATTAGAACCATTTCGGAGACATACGATATACAACAGTAATAAAAAGCAATTTATCGTCGTGTTATATGAAAAGTTTACTATTCTTTGTGCATTGAGAAAATAAAATGAGTTGAACCTACCCTGATTATGTATTCAGACTTAAAAAGTTTGAAAAGTTCAAGGGAAATACATATATAATGTATATGATACGAACGTAACGCAGTCATGGTTGAGACAATCTTTCGTTCATAGCATGATGTACAAGTATTAAAAGTAGCAATTAAAGTTTACGAATTTGTAAAAAATCAAACCAACGCCCTATCTTTTAATATAGATCTAGCTTACTTGTTGCTTGAGCACCTTTTCCTGATATATGTACAAGATTAATGCTAGAGTTACATATTATATAAACTATACAATGATTGTTCAGATGAATGGTTTTAACAGCAGGCCCAAATTCACCGGGAACAGGGCACGTGCCAAGCTCAATCCATTGGTTTATGGGACAGCAAACTCAACCAATACAGTGACCACTATTAGAGTTGTTTGACTTTAATGAGATATTTATACAGTACCCACCAAAAGTTTGGAGACAACATAAATTTACTATAATTCTTGTATTTTGATGATTATCTTTGTAAAATCATTACTTTTGATATATTTAAGTATTTGTTTGGTAAAATGAAAACAAATTGCGTGAATGCAACACAGTTTATAAGATTTAGCATCCGTATCCTAAAGCCTCCAAAACCATGTTTATTGTAATTATTTTCCATTGCAATGCTTTTATGCTATTTTTGATGTTATGATTATAATGATAACCAAAAAAATGAAGCAAAATTTAAAAGCATTTAATAATAAACAGTTATCATATTCTAGTTAGAAGCTATTCAGTTGGCCTACAAAGCGAAAATGTCTCCAAACTTTTGGTGGGTTCTGTAGTTATTGTATTGCATTATCTCTTCTTGTTTTTTTTTCATCTGGTACTTTGTAGTCAGAAGTTCGACCATCTTCCCTTCGAAACATCGGACACATATTTTTCTTTGATAAATTGACAATTTAGAATGTACTTTAGGGTAGACGTTTTGTGAAACTAAGGAAACATACTGCCCTCTAAATGTATTGAAAAAAATAAATTTATGCTTACCTTTCTCGATTAGAAATTTTCTAAGTTTGATAATAAAAAGAACAGAATCAACAAACAACATACATGTAGTCTTGAATTGAAAATGGTCATTATTTATTCAGTGATATAAAACAACAGAATATAATCAATATATACATCGATATCAAAATCATGAAACTATTAACAAGAATAATTAATTGAACATAAAAACTGTCTTTTAATATCTAAGATTAAGGGATATAACATTATGCCACACAGTTGTAGATACTGTTAATATGAACACAATTAAAATGTTTTGAACAAATGAATTTTGAGAAAACTTGAACATTTGAGATTGCAAAAAATTACTATGATTGAAGTTGATTTACAAAAAGAAGTTAATTTTGAATTTGGTAAGATGAATCTTTTTGTTTCTTTTATTCATGGGTAATTATATTGTTCTATCCTAGACACGGGACATTTGTCTAAGGAAGTTTGGAGGGGTTCGCACTTACTTGTATTTAATGAATAATAAACATCAAATAGGAATGAAGTAACAAAATGGTTTTCAGGATACAGAATTATGTTTATATTAGACGTCATGTATACACTGCTCTCAGAGACGTCGCGTTGCACAGACAACACGTGCTGAAATAAACCCAACAAAAACCGCGACAGTTGCTCGGTCGAAAATATGCACTCGTGAATAACTGGATCGCGCCGATATAAAGTTTCTTTCATTTTTCAAAAAAAAAATCAATGTACATGTTCGTCTATTTTGTTCATACACGATTTTTTTTCGAATGAAATTTTAGAATTGTGACTTGTATAAATGAATACTGCTTTCCTTTTTTCACAGATGGCTTAATATTGTAAGGTTAAATGTAAAAAGGTGCTCTAATTCAAAATCCATTAATTCCTGAAAGACAGGGCACAGATTTAAAAATCATAAAACAAATGTAGAAAAAATAGCCAGTACTCAGGAAGTAATACCCTGTTGTCGAAATATCCATGATCGAACTACGTTCATACTATCGTTAGAATGTCAAACCCTAGGCTAGACTAAGAAAGCCCCTGTCACAGAAATGCAAAATTTTCTTGTATAAAATCAAAATCCCCTATCTTAGAACACTTCAAAAGGTTCCCTTCAATGTGGGGTCCCACTAGCGTTCGTGACAGTGCAAACATTTTATGAATTATATTAGACGCTAAGCATAATCAGGAGAAAAGGGGCCCACTACAACAACAACAACAAGGTCCCTACAACCGTCTGTCATCAAATTAATCAACCATACAATTGCAATTTTCTAAGAGGCAGAACACGACGATTTTTGAAGTTTTTCTCTAGGTTTTCAAGTGATACAAATTTTACAAATGTCAAATGATGAATTGATTATCGCTAGTTCAAAATTATTCAGAGTATCCCAGAGTTCAGAATAATTTTATGAACAGGCCCTAACTGACAGGGCGTTTGTATTTTATCTGTTTCATTATAAAGTATTTTTATTTATGAAATTTTGAAAATGAACATTTAAAAAAACGTAGTACATACATACTAGATATTGATACAAGCATATTTTCAGAAAATATTGTTCAAAATTGTAAGCTGCTGAACTTCATAAGCCAAATCGATTTAATGTTAAGCGTTCCCAATCCACTAAGTTTTCGGCCTTTTAAAGTAAAAAAGGCATTTCGTAACACATTTATAATACATTGTAACATATGAAAAATAGATAATAATTCTTTACTAAGTAAACAATTGCAATACACAGGCTTTTGGGTACATTTTCAGAGAAAGACAATTGTCAGTTATTTATTGTGCTACCGGATATTTAATTGTTATGACTGGCACAAGAATGTGTCGAAAAGCATTGTTTTGTTTACCCTCTAAAAATCACGTGACTTCATATCCGGATATGAGTTGTCTTCACATCCATTGTAGATGTGACATCAAAGTTCCAGGATGCCAATTGGCTGGTGCCTATCATATCATTCCATATATCTTTTAAATCAAAACAAGACGGATATTACGTCACGTGTCATTTAGGTGCAATTGTTAAAATTAAGCTTTTATGACAAAAACTTTATCTCGATAGGTTTCAGGCCAAGAGGAATATTTTCCTACAAGTGGCATTTAATGACATGTTAAGGATATGCAAAAGTCTTACGAATGTAAGTTTTTTTCACGGAAGAATTGAGTCATCACACTTTTCATGGGCGGATCTAGCAGGGGGGGGGGGTTCAGGTGGGTTCGGACCCCCCCCCCTGGAATTTCCAAAATTTACTTGTCCATTAGTGTATTTCTTTACCCCCCCCCCCCTTAGAAAAAGTTTGGACCCCCCCGTAGAAACAAATCCTGGAACCGCCCCTGCTTTAAAAAAATAATGAGGGTATGCATCACGGTCTTGAGGTACGGCGTCCTTGCAAGAACCCCGTACCTTTGTATATTGGTGTAGAGTACTTGTATATGGTATGGGGAAATGATAAAATAATAGTAAGTAATTGAATGAGTTTAATTTTATTCGGATTTATTACATAATACAATAATTCAACTATGAAGAACATCAATAGTGATGGTTTTAATTCCGGAACGGTTTTAATTTAGGAATATTTTTCTTTTCAAATTGAGCACTTGAGACTTAACCATCGTCAAAAATAGCATGTTTTTGCCATAGCCAAATTGGTCATTTATAGCATAACTTTAATATAACGCTTGTATTGTACATAATGTTTGAAATCGGCTTATGAATTTATCTTTCTGCAATAGCAAAGATATTTGTGTATTTCACAAGAACAAAGCCTTAGCAATGCCTGCATGTATACATCTGTGAACAAGAAAAATTCATCGTAGACAAACTGACCACTCATTGAACTTAGGTAAAAATGATTTTTTTTTAAAAATATACCTAATATGAAAATATTGTGATATGGACTCGTAACCGCGGATTATGGATGGTGGAATAATCTGTCGCAATTGTGCATCGAATTTGGAAGTCCGAAATTCTGTGCTACAAAACGATGCCACGCCCACGTCCACTATAGAATCCACGCACTACGTATACACAGTAAAAGCACAGACAGAGGTAAATGAAATACCATGGTCCAACCTTTGA
This sequence comes from Mactra quadrangularis, assembly GCA_025267735.1. Lineage (NCBI taxonomy): Eukaryota > Metazoa > Mollusca > Bivalvia > Venerida > Mactridae > Mactra > Mactra quadrangularis. The sequence goes on along the minus strand of CM046301.1, from coordinate 2,403,615 downwards.
ACAATAGTTTTATCGCGATATGAAGAAACATATAATTTATAAAATACGTGGTCGTGTTTTATCTTAAAGAATTGTTAAGTTATCATAAACTATAGGCTTAAATCGTTTTCTTAAATGTACAATGTGCGATATTATGATATATTTAAAGTATTGAGAAGTTAATCCAAGATTCGAATTCACATTCGTCGTGGAGCTATTAACAGAATGACACGATGTACTCAGAACGTGCCAAAATCTTAAAATCTATTTTACTAGAGCTGTCAATGAACAATGACTTTATCTGTTTTTTTACTTATCCACTAAATGTAATTGACATGATAATGATTATTTGTACAAAACGTCTCAGACATATGGCAATGTTAAAATTGTTGTATTAAATGTAATCAGAAAGCATATGCAACGATTTTCTGAAATAAAAAAATCCATTTTTATCGTACCCGGAACTCAGACCCTATTATTTAATTCGGTCCCAGCGAGACCCTCATCAATGTGCACAGAACCAAATGACGGGGTCTGACTAATAAGTTATGTTCGATTTGGTGGGATTTTTTATTTGAATCTTCGCCAGTCATTTTTCTAAATGGTTTCATTAATGTGTTAAGTTTAATGATTTATTTACAACTATAAAATCAAAGTTTAAGGTCAACCATTTTGCTTGGTAATATCCCTGGCAAGACACAGACAATCGGCGGCGTCCCGATTCACCAAAGACGCCATGAATACCGGTTTATGGTGCTAGATGAACAGTCGTGATACATGTAAGTTGCGGTCCCACCATTGATGGTACAAATCCAATGTCAATCGAGATGTTAGATTTCATTCATATGTCAGTGGTGCATACATTAACTCTGCTGATTTGAATACTCGATACTTGTTCGATAATCGTCGTACATAACAACAGATTTATGTCTTATCGATCGTGATAATTGAAGTACTGTAATGAGTATTTAAAACAGCGGGATGAATGTATGCGCCATTGACAGTTATATAAAGAATAACAATATAATCTGTGCAGCTTGGTTGTCCTAGTTGAAGGTCCACTTTAGCCTGGATTACCAGCCCCTTCTAATAGATTGCGTAGAATACGCGACTGGGAACCATACTATGTCCACTTGTCATCTATACAGAGCATAAGTTGTGTATAGTTAAGACGCTGGTGGAATTGTCCATAAATATTTTGATATATCATCACAAATATTCTTAAATAAGCATGAGGAAATTAACTAATCAAATGAGAGATTTAAAATTAATTTGTTGCTTTGGCTAATTTGTCAATGAGAAACACTACACTATAAAGTTAGAAGCAAAATTTGAGTAGGTACCAATACTCAAAGCTAATATCATACGCTTGATGTTTGAAATTATTGTATAATTCCATATAAGGAATCAAATAACTCATAAATCCAATGATCTGTACGATAAATCAAACAAGAGAGAGATCACGTGTCATACACACCTGTGTAGGAAATTATTTACACCCTGAAGTTTCCTTTCATTGGAGAGATAAGTCCATTGATTTGCTTTTCTAGATTTTTTTCTAGATAACGATTCGCTCTGTTTAGCGTTTAATTTGTTTATTTCCCGGACTATTCTATTGTGGTTTGCGGTCCTACAATACTTTTTTTCTGCAGCATTGAAATCGATGGAAGTTTCAATGAAATACATGTAATTGAATGGCAAAAATGTTGATTTCATAAATATACAGTGAATATGATTTCGAAGTATGTAGAATTACCAAGACCTCCGTTTTTATTATTTGTGGTAGCATCAAATGGTCATTTAATGAATACGACATGCATATTTATGTACTTTAGATTCATTGTGAACGTGTGGCTAGTTTCCTGAGGAAATCGCTGTCTAGCGGTTTGTCCTCTGGTACCTTTCTCATACCAAAAGCAACATGTTTGTGATATCAAATCTAGGACACCAGGGGCGAAGCGCTAGCTAGCGATATGTTTAGGAAACTGGCCGCATGTATCACATCATAGATAAACCACTTTCAAATCCGCTTCCTGGTCGAATCAACACGGAGTTGGCTATCCAATGAGTACCAATCCAACGTTTTACTTTTAACCAATCACGTGCGTCTGCATTAATGATGATGAAAAACTTAAAACAAATAACTGTTACAATAAACAATGGCTCAAGTAAAGTCTAAAAGAGATATTCAGTCTGTACGCATTCAGTAAATGTATGGTTTATTTAAATTCTACAATAGCAGTCCTGTCCAGCACTGAAGTTTTTTTTTCTTTTTAGGGTGTGTTTTCATTACTTGATAAGTTTGAAAAAAATGTTCATTTTGATTAATACTAAAAGTTTTAAATGTGTTACTTTATGTCAGATATTTATAGAAACTTCAATATTCTTGTCATTTTGCAATTTTCGTTACTGATACGTTTTGCATTCATGTTTTGAATTGTACTGAATCACATGTATTGAGTTTTTGTTTGTTTCTAATGATTTTAGCAGACTTGCAAAGTGCATATCCCAACGTTTTTTCTAAATCAAAAGCTATAAATATGCTAGCTTCAAAAATAAATTCATGGTATACTTGAGGCACTTGGAATACCAAATGTAACATTTCAAGTGGCTGCACATAATAAACAATGATTTTTATTGATTTCGGTTTCTTTGATGTTATTGTTTAGGCTAGATGTTAAAAAGGACGGCCGAGTGGGGATTCTAAAATATTAAAAGATGAAAAAATGATCAATGTTGCGGCAAGAAGTTGTGAGAGACACAGTTTTCCAGATTTTGATGTTAATATTCGCTTAGATATAAGCGTTGCCGAGCGGATACGACGTTGGACTGGTAATCATTGGATAGCCAGCTCCTCGTTGCTTCGAATCCCTCCCTAAACCTTGCCCGCTGTTTCCTTGAGCAAGAAACGTTATCTTACTAGCTCAGTATTGGAGAACCAGGAAGCGGAAAGTGATTAATCAAAGTTGTAAGAACTTGTTCCACAATCGAGTTAAAATAAATTAGTATGAACTAAACTTAACTATTCATACATATAAATACATATACATACATACAAATATAAAATGTTCCATAGTTATGTTTTATTCGTCTGCAGGCAAACATACGCTTTTCACATACCCAGGGCAGTCATATATTCGTTAATGACAAAAAGACCTGTGGCTGCCTCAATTCAATATTGCATCATGCTAATCATAAGTTTTAAAATAAGATAATGAATACAAGAAGTGAAATGCATTACATGTCGCCATTCTTTCATACACGATTGTGGGAACTTCCTGCCGATTGCATGAATAAATGACAGTTGCTTTTGCACAATAGTATTTACTTTAATGTTTTTTTGATGCAGATGGTGCAATTTTGTACCTTTATAGTTTAACACGATGCTTTGTAGTTCTTTCTAAAACAAACCGACCCATTGTTCCTTTGAAAAAAGTCTTGCACGTTTTTGTGCAGGCAAAAATCTATGGATTTCCATCAACATATAGATCTGTCTGGCTTATGACTGCATCGTCACGTACACGATACATGTATAAAATGTATATGCAGACTTACTGAGATTTAAAACAACCCTGAAGTTTGATTCCATCTAAATTAGGTCACAAAGCCGCCATATTGAAAAGCAACTTGAAAATGGCGCGGAAACGGCCATATTGGATTTTAGTCTTAGCGTACCTAGATAAAGTTCGTACCATCACGTAATTAATTTACACCGGGACGTTAGGTTAGATACGATCCATGAATGAACATCTAGTTTTCCACAATATATTAGGGGTACTGGCAACCAACACATTGGAAGCTTATGACACCTGGTTAGCAGATACGCGGTAAATTACGAGTGTGATAATTTTTAATCCGCCATAAAATTTTATTGGGAAATATTTCAAATCAGTCCTGAGCACTAGAGATAATACGTCGCAACTTTTGAAGTCTCACTGATTTATAATCAGAGTGACATACGGAAACTGATAACAGGGGTTTACGACTTAACTCAAGGATGTTTTAAATTCAGTAATGTACGACTCACCCTGGACTTTGGGATTGTACGAAAACCGCGATAGGTCAAGTGTTGATTTACCACTTCATATATATAGCTACATGTACTTATATGGTAGTTATAACTTTATATTGTATATATGTACCTGTGTACCTGGGCTGAAATTTTATTTTGACATTTTGGTTGACTGTTTTATATATATTGACACTGACAGAAGGTCCTTATGTCCAGCAAATGTGGAACAGTGAAGTTCCACTATATAGACCACTTTCGCTATTGTAAGATCGTTATATTTATGACGATTGTAAGTCCCAAATACGTTAAGCCAGAATATCAAAATCAAAATTGTTTTTGAACTGCAAAGAAAACAGACATTTTGTTTATTTCAAGCACCTCTAATGAAAAATATTTTTTATTAAATGAAAATATTGCTTTATATGAATATTGCTTTAATATACGGACACGTCGTCTAATTCAGATTCTAATTTAGAAAGCATATGGTTTGAACTGTTTGTAGTGTCTCTAATACATTTTATATTTTGATAACTTCATGATTGTAAAAGGGTTTTCAAGTCTACTGTTGATGAATATATCCTTATATAGTGGCTTTAATGTGAGATGAAAAACGTCTCTATATTAAGTCTATTCCGCTATAAGGACAATCGATGATAATGATCCTAAAAGTGGAACTTAACTATATGTAGAGAAAATGTTCTTAAAACAAACAAAACATTTTAATGTGGTAGATACGAGTGAACCAGTGCTTCTTTCAGATGTCTCCTGAAATTCATATTCGAGATAGTGTCCCTGTTTTATAAAAAAACAGCATGTCGATGTTTTCAGCCGTCATTACTGACATTCAAACTTTTCAGTTATTAAGGCCATCAATTTTGATTGATCTAATAGTGAAATTTTACTGCAGCAACATTTATGAATCTTAAGGTTAGGTATTCAAACATTTTTCTTTTTCCTGATGGCAATATTTTCATATAAAAAAGTAGCTTCGACATGCACAAGAAGAAGGGTATTGTGTGTCGTTGTTTTTTGCTATTTGTGATCTTCATGATTTGTCAACCTTCACCAGAAATACCAAATCTTTGATAGGAAGTTTGTTCAATTATTACTCCTCTTGTCAACTGAATGAACAAATATATTATTAAGTTCCACTTTTACGGCCATCGACTGTGATGGTCGTAACATACAGTCTTAATATAGGGACAGTTTTCATCTCAAAATAAGCTTTTGGGACTTCAAAAGAATATATGTATATTTACACTGAAACACAAACAATTTTGCTCAACACTACATTAGAAAATAAATTGTGACTAGAATACATATACCATGTCATAGAATTATATAACTATGCTAAGGATGACACAAAATGATTCTGTTGTTTCTGTTCTATAATCAAAACAATTAAGATGTATTTCATTTAAAAGCAGAAACCATTGCACTATATGTTGGTAAAATGAAAACTAACCCATTTTAATGATAATAAAGTAAGAACTTGTTACTTTTTACGTAGTTAAAATGAAAACTCAGTTGTGTTTATGTTGGCAAAGGAATGAAAACGCAGTGACTTTTATATTGGCAACATAGGCAATTGGCACGGTTCTGATTCAATAGCAAGGTATATAATGTTTTTGACTCGGAACAGAGTCTGTCCTTTATAATTGCTAAAATGAAATTAAGTGCTTCTGTGATAGTAAAATTAAAACTAACTGCCTTTTTGGGTAAAATTAAAACTAACTGCTTTTTTGGTAAAATTAAAACTCAAGTCAACTATTATACTTTTACATGATTCAGTAGCTTTATTTAATGAAAAATATTTTCATATATCTTTACCGTTAGACTATCACAAAGTTCATTTCTACCTTGTGGTTCAAACCGTTGTCATGTGAACGTTTTATAAAATCACGAGGTTTTAGAGATAATCATAGGAAGTCCTCCATTAATAAATGTTCAGTTTAGAGATACAGGTATGGCGTATACAGATAACAGCCTACAATCCTTGATGAATAAAAATTCACAGTATGTCATATAACATATTTCAAGCCTTTGTTAGATATAGATTTTGTCAAGCGTCCAGTGATTTTAGAAATACAACCTAGCTGAGAGGGAAAATGAAGAGAAAATTGTATTATATGCAGTAGAATGCGAGAACACGCCCTTTGAATGACTAGAAAAAGCTTACTGGCGAATGAAATACTTCACGTATGTGACAAGTTTTTTAGCTCACTGAAACTTTGCATATGTTTGAATGAAACAACTCTATTGAATTTATAAAACAGCGTTTTTAGTTTGTCAACTCATTAATGGATAAAGCTATTTTCTTAATTTCCTTAATTAAAACGGTCTTTTTTTCTTTTTTCTATTTCAAGTACCGAGGAAATGTTTTGAGTATCTAAAAAGTATAGAATTCGCGCGAGCTTCGTTTCGTGTTGCAGTCGTCTGCTGCAAATGAAATCCGTACGATTCCATACAATTAGAAATTGAATGACCACGCCTGACTAATCGTTTCGTTTTTAGTTAAAAACAAGGCGACGGTAAGTGAATTCATCAGACAAAACGTTTTCAATCAATTCATTGTCAGCCATATTGTTTTGCACGTGCCGGTGAACATGTTTAAACTACACGCTTGTGAAATTCACATTGAGATGACAGGAATTGCGGAGTGATATCACGCAAGTTAGTCCCTGTAACAAACGGCTAATCAATCAATGGTTTTATATGACAGCGAGAGAGAATATCCGGGGCTACTTTTTTTACCTTTTATATCAATTTAAGGGGTCGAGGCTTTCAATAGAAAACCATTGCTCCCTATTGTTCCATATTAAAGGGACCGTCGAATGCTTTAAAAACAAATTGAAGATATGTCATACGCGGACAGTCACACTTCTTATAAAATAATTTTCAAGCGTTCACATGACACGAACAAGTTGAAAAATCACAAGAAAATCACTCGTCTGACAAAGTATTATTTTTTACAAAGAAACATATTTCGTCAATATTGCGTCTTGGAACAGAAGAAAAAAACATTAACAATCAATACAATTCAATATCATATCACTATTATCCACTTAAAGACAATTCATTAATCACTACATCCAAATATAGAATCAAACTCGCCACAACATTGTTGGCCAGTATAGGCCCGAAATATAAAATCCATTCATGTTTAATAATTCCTATCCGTACGTAGAAAAGCGCGCGCGTTTTGAGCCAAATTAGGGCAATTATTTAATTCATAATTAATATATAATTTTCATAATTATATGCGTCTGACTTATTCTTAAACAAATGTTGATTTGAAACAAGTCAGTACTAAACTGACTCTAAATTTGTCTTCTGATAAAGCTATTTGAATTTGACCCATCTTATTTCAACATGCAATTTGTTTGCATAGAATATTTGTTTATTCACAATCATTCAGTAAACATAACTCATGCTAGTGTGTACATAGACACATCGGTCTATAGATAATATGAAGCTACGTATTTCAGATCTAGAACGAAGGGGGGGGGGTGAAAAAATGTGTTGAATGAAATTGATTTTATCACAAAATTTTCATCACTATTATCTGACTTTTGGTATCACCGTTATATCGTCATCATCACCATCATCGTCGTCGTCGGAACGAGCCCGTTCATAAGCAGTCAAAGAAATATCACCATCAATAGTGTCATCGTCTGTATTGCTGTAGTCTTTAGTTCATCATTATCATCATCATTATCATCGCCAAAACGAACCTCTTCATCAGCAGTTCATCAACAACTACAGTATAATCCGTATTATCATCGTCGGTCACGACATCAATGATACTATCATCCAAAGTGTAATATGTAGCAATATAATAAAAAGAACAAAATGTTGACATTAGACTGCCAATCTACATGTATATTTGAATAATCGGTGTATCCCTTTAAAATACTATTATGAAGGGGTTTCTTCGTAAATAATGTTTTATCTCTATGATGGAAGCTTCGATAGAATATACAAAATGTATGTTAATAATTGTATAGCCAGATCTGTCTTGGTTCAAATCACATTCAAAACCTCCCCCGTTGTTTGCTTGATTGTCGATTGTGATGGACCTAATAATGGAAAGCTAGAAATTGTAAATCACAGCCATTTACAACTGAAAATATTGATGAATATGCAGGAAACAAACAGACAGAATATTTCAGCCCCATTTATTATTGTTAAAATGAGCCACTTACCATTAGACATACATGTAGTGAGTTCGAAACCTCTTCTCCAGAGTTAGCGGAAGATCAGGGTGAGATTGGTTGAAATAAGAAGTTGGTTGTTACAAGAATCATTGGAAAAAGACTTAAAAAATATAGTTGCGTTGTGGTGATCATTGATAAAGATGGCGACTAACAACTGGACAGAGGTGACCTTCAGATGATTAGTGTTGAAGGTGGCTTTTATTGAAAGATGGTCGTTACGGTCGCTTTCATCTTATAATTATTATGTTGACAGTGATCATACTGTTCTTTGAATGGCTGAGACCTAAAATTTCAAGTTTTACTGTAGAAATGACTAACAATATTACAATGTATACGTTTTACATGATCTTATTATATCATGCATTTTTATACAACATTCAGTCAGCTTGTTCGTGGAAGTTAGTAACATTGAGCATGTGCTGAAATTTCCTCTAAAATGTAGGTCAGTCCATAATCACTTATAATGAAAACGGAAGACCATATCCCGTCAACCGAGGATTGTGATGTTCAGGACAGTCTAATTTATATTCCTCCATACCAGGGTTGCCACGCACAAGCTTTTTGTAAGATCTACGTGAATTATAAAACAGTTTAACGGAGATAATCAGGTATGTGTCTAATATATACAGAATAATCAAACAAGCCTGATGATCCCGTTTAAATGTACTTGTTAGAAGACTTCATATAATGGTATGAACTGATCTATAACCCATTGTTGTCATCAACTCAATGCTTTTCTTTGTACTCAATGTATGCTTGTGGATTTATTTAATAGACATTATGTTTATTTTTTACTGCATTGACTGGTGAATGTGAAGTTTGCATAAAATGAATGTGTTTATGGTCAATTTCATGTTTAAGTTCGATTTTATGTTTTGTGTGTTATGGAAAATTAAATGTTTTGTGTTTATGGTCAGTTTCATGTTGTGTGTTTATAGTTAATTTCATGTTTGTGTTTATGGTCAGCTTCATGATTTGTGTTTATGATAAATTTCATGTTTTGTGTTTTATGGTCAATTCCATGATTTATACTCATGGTCAATTCCATGTTTTGTGTTTATGGTCAATTTCATGTTTGTGTTTGTGGTCAATTTCATTTTTGAATATATGGTCATTTTTATTTATAGTTTTATGGTCAATTTCATTTTTGTGTTGGTGGTTAATTCCTGTTTATGTTTATGGTCAATTTCATGTTCATGCTTATGGTCAATTTCATGTCGGTGTTAATTGTCAATAGCATTTTTTGTGTTTTAGTTGATTTTATGTTTGGGGGTATGGTCAATTTCATGTTTGTGGCCATGGTCAGTATAATGTTTGTGTTTATATACTTTTGCCAATGGTTGACTTTGACAATAACAATGGCTCTTCTTGATACACATGTAAGCGGGGGAATGATTAGAAAATTTATAACCAAACTCCACAAAAGTATTGAATAGATCCCTGGATTCGTAGTCAAGCTCTATCGACTAGGCTAACCAAACGGGTACTACATACATAACCTAAAAGTATGTGATGGTTACAAGAAAGTGTCATTCACCAAAACATTATCAACAATTTGATGAAACTTTGAAAAATCCGGAAAAACAACTTAATTGACACATTACATACTTTAAAATATAAGTACACGTACACTGTTGATATATTTTCAAAATCCCACACAAGTTTGGGTTTCTTGTAACTAGTGCTCAGTGCGTCAGAGTAATAAACAGGCAAGTTAAGGATTTATTTTGTTGAGACATTCTCATTTTAACACCACGTGCGTTGTTGGTCCAGAGTTGGCTCTGTACTTGAACTGGAACAAAAAGAGGAGAGATTCTCTCTAGTCTGTTAAGAACATTAATTTAGAACGGTTGTCCATAAACGAGTACGTGTAATTTCTTTATTCAAATGTTGGTACTTATTTCATGACGAAAACAAAAACTAGAACACGTTGTAAACATTTTTATTCCCGTTTTATGGATAAATTCAATTTTATTTACCTCGATGTTGAAACAACTTAGTTTGACTTAGAGTAATCACTCTTGATGCTTCTGTCTGGTCCTTAAAAAGGCCTACTTACCTATTAGGATCAAGTTTCTTGTTCATGGAAACAACGAGCTTACATTACAATACTGTTCAAAGCGGATCTGGCTATCTTTCATGACTTTATATGATAAATGTTGTTCTGTTCTGTTATGTTCTGTTAGCGTTCAAGTCCTGAGATATTATCGGTGTTGTACGCCGCTCAGCAACGTATCCCTGCCCTTTCAAATATTGTGCTACTTTCACGCCAATAAAAATGGGACCTGTCCAATTAAGACTACGAATAGTCCCTTCTAGCAACAATGTATCTTATTGGCAACCACTAGTCTTGGTAATGTCTTAAAAACTTGTAAAACTTGTCTTAAAAACATCGAAAAAGAACTCGAATCACAAGAAAACTTCACTGTACTTTTATATCAAAATGTATTGTGTATAGTTAAAAACGTTGGAGCAATATTTTATAGCTACACCGTTTGTCATTTCCCGCGCACGTAAAAATTTCATCGGCCAATAATCAAGTCTTTGTCGGATGTCTATTGCTATAGTACAAAACAACCGCGTTTATTTACATAGCTCTCGTGAATTTATAATATCGGCAAAAATCCACTTATTCTCAGAATCGGGAACGTTTATAACAACATAATCTTGGTCGTAAAACGGTAATCAAAATCTGTCACCGTAATAAAGATGTTATGGTCTATTGTGAACTCGTTTACCGGCTCTTGAATACTCTTCAAATCCGAAGGTGAGAATATTATCAAAAGAAGTGACTTGGTGAATATTTTATTGTTTTCGTATTTAAGCCGTTAGAAATGAGATTTAAACATCGTAAATATACGTTATTTATCTTGATGGGGAGGTTGATACCCTTCGTAAAAACAAAAGGGGGCTATTAAATCATAACCAGCATAGACTTGTTGACAACGCTGAGATTAATCAAGTGGGCGTGGTCAATCTTATAACCATTTGGAGACCTTCGTAAATTATCCCTGTAAATCAAAGACTGTATTGTATTTATGAGGTAGATGATATCAGTTGCCTTAGATATTAATATCAATGTATAAAATAAAACTCAAGTCTTTTAAGGGTCATCCCTGACCCCTTTTTCAGAGATCCCTAGATTACAGCAATCAATCTTGAGTAGACCTACTTACGATTGTAGTCGCCAAGAATGAGTTTGAAAACTCTCAGTATATAAGTACATAAGTGCTCAGCATGGTTCCGACCCAAGACACTATAAATCGAGGGTTGTCCGCAAGACTGTAGTAAGTGCATATTGTAAAAGATCAAGTTACTACAATTTTGCGGGCAACCCTCGAAATGCAACTATGCCCAATGTATATTTGTAATAGTTTTGACTTAGAACCTTGACGAGTGCATATACATGTATGTAGGAATATGCTTTTTTGTCTCTGAGTGTTTTCAGAAAATATCTTACGACAAAAGTGATGGTAAGTCAAAATCAGAATATTGTATGTATAACACATTCAAGTTTATTTTTTCCCATTAATTCCAATCTTTGTTTGCTACACTTTTTTAAACTTTGTCTGATTTTACTTCCAGTGTGTCATGCTATATGCGCGGCAATTCTAGAAATGGGCGGCCAGCGCGGTTCCAAGTCAAAACATTTAATATATACATATAATGTACATACAGTGTTTTAGCTCGAATCATGCTTGCCTTCTATGTTCTAGAGCAATTTCACTTCACCAACCAACTTTATCCAATAAGTAATACATGTCATTGACGTGTTGACAAAAAACTTACTTATACATAATACAATTTATTGTATTGCAAAAAACATAAAGTATTGAACATGCGGAATATAATTTTACTATGTCAATGGCATGCGGAAACGTAGGCGAGTAAATAAAATAAAAGCGTGCGTTATTTTATCGACTAGAGTTTTTCAAGTTGGATATTACGGGTGTCAGACCATCTTCGGTTGTTTTTGTAGATTTTAAGTGAAAAATTATGACAGTTGTAAATTTCCGTTTAAATTAAATTAGTAAAATGGACGAACAATGTTTTCTGATTTTAGTTATTAGTAAATTAGTCGTCCAGTTACTTCAGTAGGCGACGTTTGTCTCGATCATAAAAACGTAGGGTTGTTCGCTTCTATGATAAAATAAAGTTAGACTTGTTTTGTTTTAAGCTGGAGGTCACGTATTTTAATGATCGGTAAAGTGGCCCTCTTAAAACTTGGATCGCTTTCTCAAAAACAACGAATCTCGTATAGACCCCGTACACTTATAGGTCTCTGGAATAAAGATTAAGTTGTCACGAAAAACCGCGTCCTATGATTCATTGTTCAATCCCTTACATAAACCCTTCAATATGCCCCCTGATTAAGTAGAAATTGCCAGGATATATGGGTCTAATTTATTGCATACCTTATTTCATTGCAATTTATAAATTTCATCTGACAAACCCTCCAGTTTTGCGATATATTAAAGCCCGGTATCAAATCAATACAGTTCTTTCATTCGTTTACTGTACGACGTTATCTGCGGACCGCAGATAGTACCGGATAGCCGAGTTTTAAACAAAAGTCCTCACAGTATGGTCGTAATATCTGACTTAAAGAAAATCTTTGAATTTAGGAATAAAAATAATCAGTTTCTGAAAGACAGGCAATTTGTAAAGGCTTGGTTTTAAAAACGATATCTAACTTTACAGATATTGTATATGTTAAATAATTGAAAAGTTTTGAATTGTGGCGCAGACGATAATTTTTATACGCGCCAAAACTTCGATTTTTTATTTTAGTATTCTTCTTATTGAAAGAATGAAAAAACCTCTGTAGCTGTGACACATATATTCCAGGTGTGCTTATTAAATCATATTCCGTCAATGTTTTTGCGTCAACTTCATTGATTTTAGCTCCGCCCATTATTGAATTTCTTTATTTCTTTTTTATGATTTACAAAAAAATCTTGAATTGAAAACAAGCAAATACAAACAGAAATATCTAGGGTTCTAGTAAATTAAATTATGAATTCTATGTATAATATTATATAATGCAATGAAAAGGGACAAATCAGGGTCCCATATTTTAATCTACGTGACTCAATGCTTTTAAAAATCCCCATTTTCACTTATAGAGGGAGGAAGTGCCATTTAACAATAAAGAAAAACAACAAAATTTGTTTTCGTAAATTCAACATTGTATTATAATTTAAATGTCTTCATAAGCCCTTAGGTTATATTCAACATTCAACTATATTAAAAGTCTGGTGAAATAAGTAACATTTCGTCAATAATCAGCAATTAATTTAAAACCTATGTTATGACACTAACAGAAAGAAAAAGTTATTTACTTAGCCATCCAAGTACATTTTGGAACGACTTCCATTAACAATAGCTTAAAGTTGTTCGCCAATACAATCATTAATGAAACCTTTAAAGGGACAATAGACCAACAATAGGCCATTAATGGTGTGAAACTTAACGCCGATGTTAATATAAGTATGTCTTAGTGACTCTCATGGTTTAACAGACATTTTCCTATCAATTTGATAAAAAGTTTCTCAATTAAGGAACGGGATGTGTCAAAAATTGACAAAAACTTCTTGTTTACAGACGTACACGTGTTACAAATGTGGCATTTGAATTTTAAAATGTTTGGGCTTAGTGTCACTGTATATCCTAATTTACTGATGGCTCGTGCGACTAATTGTTGCTCGTAAGTTCAATTTGACCATTTCCGTTATCTTTGACAAAGTTTTGACCAGCTTTTATTGAAAGATGCCATAACTAAGTAAAGAGTGCGATTGTCACGTTATAGGGATTAAAACGTAACCACCGCCCGATATTTAAATCCAATGAATTTCTACAAACTTTAGCAATAAATCGACAAATTTAAGGATTTTTGTCTTTATCACCTTTAAGTGTTTAGTTGAAGTTACAAAATTACAATCAAAAACTAAAGTGCGCGCAAATTAAGTATTCTCTATTTGGGACAAAAACATCATACAAGTTTCATGATTTTGCCATAACCAATGTGGTCTTTTATAGTTGAACTTTACTGTATAAAGACTTTTTTCAACCGAATTCGTATCATATTTTGTCTTTGTTGTTAAACATTTTAAGGCTCAAATAGATGTGCGCACTAGAAAATCAGTAATACATAAAATACATTCTTAGTCAATTCAAGTTTCATCGAATCAATAAGGACATGTATGGGCTTTTTTCATTTACTTGTCTTCTTACTATTTTAATTTGATTTTACAACATTCATCAACACTTAACATTAGGTTAAATAAACAGCAAGTTGGTTATTGTTAGCTTGTTTTCAAAGTTGTCACAATAACAACGACCATGAGGCTTAATTTTACTCAGCCATAGAAAGAAACCTATGTACATAGGTCCATGGCCAAAGCCATTGATACATAGTGCCCACCAAAAGTCTTTGGGCACAATCCTCGTCTTTAGATAAACACAAGAGTCATTTGAGCAACTCCAAATTCAGCATTTATTAGTTTATCAACAAAATTATGATTCAATTTATGTTTAATTTATGATAGGCGTCAATTATAGTGAAATTACTTGCAGAAGAGAACAGAACAGAACAGAGCAAACTTTTATTTCTCAAATCATATACATGATATATGAGTAAGTATGTATTCAAATTATAAACAAAAATACAAAAAATATTCAAAATTTATTTTCTTTAATTTAAAATTACATGCATATAAAATAGGTATTAATCGTTGTATAAGGAGAAAGAAAAAGAGGGGAGATGGGAGCGTGAAGGAAATGCAGTAAGCATAATCTGTTTTTCTCAAAATTTCATTTGTCTCAGAATGTTTGGAGGTCACTGTATCTCAATCAATTGATGTGTCAATCAGTTATATCATGTATATATAATGTCTATCATTCTATCAGTCCATCAAGCTATCACTATCATGGTCTCATTCTATACAATATTTTGATCCCTCTTTCAACCTATACAGATGTATATAACTTAATGTATTCACTATTTCTTAATGGACAGGGGATTACCTTTTCTATATAATCGTCTACGACAAGACCCCTATCATTTATAAAGCCGCTTTTCATTTCAATTATCTGTCTTTTATAAACTTCCTTATAAATACAGATGTTCCTAAATTCGTTTCATGGCCATTGAAAAGCGAGTTTGTATTAAGTATGGTCTTAGCAATTTTAAGATCTATTTGTCTCAAAATCGTAAAATAATCGCTGAATTTGTTTTTGTTATGTTATTTGTGTGTAGGAAACTTATTTCCTACAATAAATGCTTCAAATAGTTTTCAATGTTCTAAGATGGGGAAAAGAGTGAATGCTTGTTGTTGAAATACATGCGTTTCATTTCCGTACTAAGATGCGCAAGCGGCGATGTTTAGTTGTCTGGTAACTTCTGAAATACGACAACAAGTAACAATCAGTAACTCAATCAGGTTTTTTTCAATGAATATCATTTCAGGTTACGAAAATTGTCGAATAGTTACGATTGAACCAGTAACATAAATAGCGCCACCTATGAATGTTGACAAACACCTTATTTATATAAAAAAAACATGATGGGAACAATTCCAGAGTTATCAATCAAAATTTACAAATTTGAACTGTGAACTCGAAGTCTTTGTCTTTATCTGCATAATTCCCTAGTTTACCATCGACCTTTCTACGGCCACCAGGGCTCGCGACGTCAACAACCGGTCATGCCGGTTTTTATACATTACCTACACATTTGTTCACCTTCGCACAACATCGTTTATTATATAAAAGTAGCTTTTCTTCGTACAAAAGATATACGAGTTGTATAAAAAATGACTCCTCCACTTTTAACATGATAAATATTTAATTAAAGGTATTTAATACTCTCTTTATTCCAAGTATGTTACATATAATGTGCAAAGTTTGAAAACGGTACACGCGTTTGATAAGCTTAAGCAAATACATTTGTGAGTGAAAATCGAAAATATCGTCCCTTAAATTGACAAATTTATCTATCTTTATTTGTTGTAAAATTAAACACTGGTTTCAAGTCCATGTTAACAGTCCTAAAATTGTTTACCCCATTCCAGAATTACCGGAGTGGTTAGACTGTAAAACACATCTCAGATTTGACCCAGATTGAAGATTTCAAAATATTTGCTTTTCGTTTCAATTATCTACTTTGGTGATAGAAAAACGTTATAAATGATTTATAGTAATGCTATCACAATGTTAAACGGTTTGCTCTTGAATATAACGTATCAATGAGTGAATGTCATATCGTGTTAATTTCATGCACCACACGCAATTCTCGTGCCAGTTGACATGGTTATCATTTGTGCACCAATCCTCTTTTGGAACGATATGACTGTATTTCTTATAAAAGTTGCCGAAGAAAATGAATGCAATACTTTAAAAATGTGAGTTTCTTTAATATATGTATTGTTTCTAACACAGTTCGCTTGAATTTAAAAATATGAATGAAAAACATGGTAATAATAACATGAATACAAAAAAAACCACACATCCTTATTTATTGACGAATGACCCAGAAAAAATTATATATGTACTATTTGTTGGTATATTTCTTCTAGTACTTTTTAAAAAAAAAATCTTTTTTTTCTTGAGTAACTTTTTTGTGTAACATCTTTTCTCCGGAGTAAACAGTTTTTGTATCTTTATTCAATGAGTTTTATGAACAGAACAGAACAGAACAGAACAGAACAGAACATACATGTATTCACAAAAACCAGTTTCTAGTGTTTAACAATAATAAACAATAATTTATGGAAACTTATGTATACATTTTGTTGTAAAGTACGATTCTTTTTATTGTAAACAACCGGTTCATTTTTCTAAAAACAATATAAAAAAGTGAAGTTTCATCATTTATTCTTTGAAAAAAACTTGAATGGCAAAACTATTCGTATTTATCTAGAGAAAACACCAGCAATCAAAACACCGTGACGTCATATCCTACAAACGCTACATCATTTGGAACTCTTCGGACATAGCTGCTCTACACACTTGTTCGACAATTTACGGAATCGCCCGATTGGTTTTCCGAATTCCAATACAATGTTTTACATAGTATCCGAAATTAATGCATCCGAATGTATGCAACTTAGACTTGTATATGTAGACTAGATTTTTTTCAATAGGATTAAATCATTTTTTTCTTCTTTTTTGCCTGTTAAGTTAATCATATTATGACAATGACTTGTGGTGTCAAATGTAAAAACATATTAGAATTGATGATACATGTACAAGAGTTTTATGTTTGAGTGGGATCATTTCTTTATTTGCTTGATTCTATATATGTTTAGAGAATGGCAACTAAATAAATATACCAAATGACTATTAATATAACTTCTGGATTTGCTCAATGCATTGTTCAGCGTATTTACACACAAACAACTAAATTCAATATTTAAATGATTTTTTATAAACAAGCAGAAGATTTTCTGACGATTTTTTGCAGTTTTATTGACCCAGTTTTGAAACGTATAGTTTCAATGACATATTTATAAGCGTAAAGCTTGTAGACTTTGATAGATTTTGTTTAAATATTACTTTTAAAGTATTTTTTACATTCAGAAGTAAGTTATTTCATCAAAATTAGAAGTTTTTATCATATTCGTCTGCTTCAATTTTAACAAAATGAACTTAGACGACATTTTAGAATTAGGCTATTCGGTGTACTTCTGTTTTGTACACGGTATTTTTTAATAATAATCGAATTCTCCTTACTTCACGATAAGTTGAAAATAGTTTTTGAAATGATTTGAAATCATTTCTTAAAAGGGTTTGTTATTTTATTCTTATAATTAGTTTTTCAGTTAAGGTGAGAATTTTTACAGAGCAAGTAATTTCATAGGTCGCTTGACGTTTCCTTTGAGACGAGCGTTTTCTATACCCGATTGTGATCAGTGTCACAAAGACTACGTTTCGATGGTTCCGATGTATGAAGCCAAGCTCTGCTGTGAAGATCAGCTTTTCAATGGTGCCTTTGTTATCTAAATAACGTATAACACAGTTTCTACTATTGAATAATTTGAAATTTGAAAATGTTCAAATGAATGGAACATAGTTTGGGTAGCTTTAAAGAGAATACTTTGAGTTTTGTGTAGGCAAAGCTCTTTAGAATAATTGCATCTTATAATTATTTTTTTTTCGGATTCTTTAATCTTTCTAGGCTTTGAAAATTGTCTGAAATTTGTTTTTGAAAATTATAAAAAGCTGCTATTATGACAGTATAATAATCAATCAATGCAACCGACTATGTTACAATTTCGACACTAAATTGTTTTCACATGCGGTTCTATAGACGCCCGGGTTTTTATTATTTTTTATATAAAAAATTTTTTTTTTCCGACAGATATAAATTTTTTGCATACTCACGTTTATATCTATTCATTTCCAGCACGTAGCCAGATTGATGTTATTGCACTAAGTTTGAGAGTTTTCGTGTACCAGAGCGGTGCCGCAGAATTAAGCAAAGACATTGCTTCCATTCTTTTGCAGTTTACGTCCATCTCCTCTTTCAAAATTATAAATTTAACTGATTTATCATTGTTTTATTTTTTTCAGTGATGTCAACTTACAAACCATGGTACCGCTTGGTGACAGAGTCAGAAGGAGTGAACTGGTGTTTTAGCGAATATTATTACTGTTGGTGGCTGAATGGGTGTGTTTGCGGGCATGATACTTGTTGCTATAATGTTTAGTTTCAGCTTTGTTAGGACTTTATGTTGGATGTTTTGGGGAACAACACGAATCTAATTTTTCATTTAATACCAACAGTGAAACGTTGAAAGCATGGTTCCTCTTTGTGTCGTGTTCTAAGTTGGAGCCCCATATTTGTCGTAAGAGTATCTTTATATCACATCAAGTATCCCATTTCTTCTGGTTGGGACCCAATTGACATGAATCAACTTGGCAAATCTGACATTGTCACTTCGATTGTGAAGCCGGAAAATTGCTGAATGTCGATGCTACTTTAAAAGCTTAACAGAAGGAAAAAGCAAATGGCATTGTCGAGGGCTGCGAAAATTTTCGAAACTTTTCACACACCATCGTTAGACCTTGTTTTGATTGTTATAAAAACAATATCACTAAATTTGATAGCTTTTACTAGATATAATATCCATTTAAATGGAAAGGTACTAAAATCCCATTTTGTGATAATCCCCTTTTATACCAAAATATTTCGATAAAAACAATCAAAGCGCTTAATATGTATTTAGCGGCCATTATAACTTAACAATAGGAGCGAAAAAGGCAAAATCGGTAAATCTGAAGTTAAAAAAACATAGCGCTTATCCTTAAATATTATTTTGAATTAATTCGCCATACAAAGTTCTATGGTAGAAATGATATAATCCCATTAAGATTTATGTTGATTTAATTATATAACTATAAAGACCTCTTTACTGAAGGGCTGACACTTATATAACCCTCTATAAATTAATTAGCAATTAGATGACAGGGCCTAGTGCATTAATAGTGTTGTTTTATGGCCACATTTTAGTGTTGTATCGCTATCTATAAACTACAAAGGCAAAATGTGGTCATAATTTGGTCACTAATCGCTTAGCGTTCTTATTTTACTAAAGCTTGCATTGATACGCAGTGATTTTTCTTAAACATTAATTAGTTCATACGATGCATTATGTCATTAATCAAATCTACCTACAATTCGTTTCAAAGAAACGCGCCTTTAAAGTTTAATAACTTATTTCCTAAAAATGATTCATGGGTTGGGATAAGCTACAGCAAATACAGTACCCACGTGCAAAGGTTTTCATTGTACAATTAGATTTTTTTGTGAAATATAAATGCATAATTTGGCAATAAGAAAACGCCAACCCCCGCACATGGCTAAAATTCCAAACACAGTTGTATGTACATGCAGTTGAACACTTAAACACGTGTTTTGACCATTAAACAATGTGTTTAATAAGTAGTGTTAAGTTAAAACTGCAATTATGTAAAAACAAGAGTTTTTAAACAATTAAAGATTGCTTTATTTCTTTTTAACTTTCTACTGAATTGAATTAAAACTCATTCTTTCTACTGATTCAGATTTTTACCAACAAAATTTTAAGATGAATTGTAAAAGGAGTTTTCACAAAACAAGAATTGAGATCTTACGAAAGACAAGAATTCAATATAAATAAGATGTTTGCTATGTATACATATATCTTACGTTCATAAAATACTACTTAAAGTAACGATTTACGACAAAATTGATCGTAAGATCATCAATATTACCGATCTCTATTTTATATCATACTCATAGAAGTGTTGAAGTTTAATTTCCAGTATTGTTTTGCTTCAATCCCATGGTTCTACCTTTATGAAATATTCATTCATTTGTTTTCTGGGATCGGTTTTGAAATGCGGCGGGCCCATGACTTTTTTACGATATGTTTCGCCTTTAGGGATTATTCTATGTTACATTCTAGCCCTTCTGTAAAATATTAAAAATGCTACAATAGAGCTGGTCGAGTATCACATAGAATTCACGATGGTTCTAATTAACGATTGAAAGTACATGTCACTTTGTCAAATACAACAATTAATATACTGCAATATTAATTAAACTATCCTGTCACCGTTTTTACCCGGTATAATTATTTTGTGATCCATTCTGAATGATGCCATATATTTTTGTCCGCAAATTATCAATGGTTGATTTTGTGTTTAGTGTAAGTTTGTTTATTTTTTATCACTATCAATTTATTATGGTGACTTTTGTTTGTTCAACTTTGTAATATTTTGGAAACGATGTCGTGGCAGTTTATCGAGAATTCTATTAAACGTTTGGTACTGAATAGTGACAAAAGCTCCTAATTGTACCCAAATCCCAAACCGGACCCCTAATCTGCATGAGTTACGCATTAAGACAGCACGCTTCCTGATCGTAAAATGATGGACCGCAAACCCCTAATCCCTAAAAACGTAACGGAAAACCCCTAAACCCTTTTAGCTTTCTTTTACTGGATTAGAACACTTTAATAATTATGAAATTGCGTCTTTTGTCTAAGCCACTGATAGGGGCCGCTTGAAAATAGGGTAAATGGGGATTTTCGTCACCTTCAAAATCCGGCGTTGGCTAGCTACTACGATTTTATCATTACTGTTATCTACACCGCCGAGTATCGTGAACAAAACTCGTAGCAACGAGATATCAGACGAGATTTGTGAATGTTGAACAATTTTTATATACATGATGTAGTCGTAAATTTTATAAATTTGTTTTCATATATAATTTTGTTATTGTGTTTAAGATTAATTTTTGTTTATAAAAATATTTAAATATTCACTGCGGCGTATGTATAAAATACAGTTGTACCGTTCCTCGCAGAGGTTGTGAATATATGACGGTTATGCCGGCCTGTTGCAAAATCCAAAAAATAGCATGAGTTGCAAGTTGCACATACAAAATGATAATGCATTTTTTGTAGCCGTCCATTAAGGGTTGACAAATAACATTTCATATCTTGAAATTATTTTTCTCTAATCTTGCACAAACATATCAAATTGATGAGTGTATTTTGATACATAAAAAGTAAACTAAGCCACGTGTCCTCTATGCTCATACATCAACATTTTCATGTCAATAATTGTAAGTAAGTTTGAAATAAGTGGGTGCAATCTATGTTGAATCTCGGAAGTGAATGGTAAGCCTGTCTGATTGTCCATTGATCAGCAAAGGCTAATACCGAAGACACTTTTGTAACAGCGCCATGTACAAATGACTAAATATGATACATTTCACAACTACGAAATAATAGCAGTTCTTGATTCGAGGTTGTAAAACATGGCAATGAATTCCATTCTCAAAACTCAGTTTCACTCTCAAAAATATTTCCATACTATTTAGAGACCAATTTTAGAAAACCCTAATATATTTGAAAATAATCATTCATTAGAATCATGTACAAGTACTATTATGAATTTCTTATATACTTTTGTACAAATAAATACGTGTAAAATAATTACAAAAATATTTGGTTGAAAACAAAACTGAGTTTTGAGCATGGAATTCACTCTCATATTGTATAACATCAAACCCTGGCGAAGTAAAACCATACAAGTCCACTATAGTTGCGTGTAGCATGGTGTGCTAGAAGCTTATGTTTAAAACCACTTTCATGGTCAAATTCCGGTGTAAGTTCTTGACGGTATAAGCATAGTGGATCTCAAATTTGGTTCTGTGATATGCTCACTGATTTCAGTCACTTCTAGTATTTGAATCTTTGAATTCAAATGATTAAAATCTACATGACATATATATTCATGAGTTTTTATTATTTAATTCGTTGCTCAAAGTTGAAAATTTCGATTTTGCGAGTAGGTTGGTTTTTTATCAATGATGAAATTAACTATGCCACTGAAATGAGTATTTATCTAATCTAACAAATATATGAAACGTTATCAGATATCTTTCGTTGATATCACAATATTTAAAAACTTGGCACATTGAAATCTAATTATGTTTTCAAAACATTGCGTTTAAAATATTTGTCAAAATTTTATTTGTAATTTTAAATATGGCAGAGAAGGCTCTTAGATAAAGACGCTTGGGCGAAAACTTTGAGCAACGAATTTAGCAATAAAAACATGATCTATAAATAAAACTAAAACGATATTTTCTAATGTAAATATTTAGAAAATAATTGAAATAAAATGTAATAATAGAAAAAGGACGGATGAATTTTTCATGTATAATTTTTTTATTAAATTCACATGTCAAACGAAACAGTCCAAATTGGACCAGTTCAATAATTTGTTTCTACTACATACATATAAACAGGTACACTAATCGACTTAATCATTCTAAATAGTTTCAAGAAAGTAACAAATCATAACGAGAAAAGTACTATTAGATTTTTTTCCTAAAACACGAAATTCTTGAGCAAAATATCTAAATCTACGAATAAATTAACATGGAGTTAAAAAATAAAAAAAAACATGACTTATGGCGAGAAAAAAACTTTAAAAAAATGTACATTTAAAAAATAATAATTAAACATTTTTGTGGGACATGAAAAGTGAGTGGAGTTTTGTTGAGTACGAAACATAATGAGGGCGAATCAAATGATACAAAAAATATTTTTCAGTTCTTTTTTCACCAATGAGAGAAAACGCTTCATAGCTAATTATTTTAGAAATTCTCAAGCCGGTGAGAATATAGTTAAAAGTTTAAATGAAATATGAACACATAACACCGGATATATAAAGAATTCTCGAGGACTATAAAAAATTTCAAAACGATTCAAATACCCGTTTGCTACAATGAAATATACAAAACAAAAATTTTGTCACTCGTAGCGGACCATTTAAAAAATTTTCAATGTAGGTTGAAGCGAAGTTCATGTTCCTCGGATTTTAAATATTTAAATATAGACAAAAATGGCTACATTAAATTTATATGAGAACTGAAAAACAATGATACAATACCTAAAAAATAACAATGACTTACATGATAATATTCTAAACACGTATTTTCCTGATAAGAAAAAATGTCTTTGGTTACAGCTCTAATATTTGGTTTGTCATTCATAGTAAAATGTTTCTGTAAAGTTCAAAACACACTTTTTGCTTTCAAAGACTCGCCGTACTATGCGGTGTGTATGTTTTATAATAACCCCCATCAGGGCCCATTGGTGACCCCTCAACTTTAGTTGGAAGGTTCATTTGATGCATATTATTATATCCGGGGTACATTCCACCCATTTCATATAATTTAAGGTCCATTTTAGCATTGTCCGTAATAAGACTGTTTATTGAAAATGGATGGTTGAACGAGTGTGCCGGATTTACACCTGGGTATCCGTGTCCGAGACTCATGACGTCGTGATGTGGGTGCTGGAGTTGACGAAGATCTGGTCCCGGTGTTGAACCAGATGTAGGTGTGCCAACTGGGTTTGGTTCTGTTTTACTAGGTATAGGTTCGAGTTGTCCCGGCATCTGGTGCGACTGTGGGTTCTGTGGAGGTGGTTGGTGTTGATTGTGAGTGGGTGGTGGTTGGTGACCCCCGGGGGATGAGGGTGGGGACACACAGTCCCCTTCATCTCCAGAGTGCATGTCGTCCCCACTGTCATCTTCATCGCCGACACCATTCTTGCGTATTTTCTCTTTCTTTAAACACTTAAATCTCTTTTGTCGCCTAAGGTAGCAGCCATTTTCAAACATATTACCCGAGTCTGGGTGTAAAGTCCAGTAACTACCTTTACCCGGGCGGTCCGGAGTGCGCGGAACTTTAACGAAGCAGTCATTAAATGATAGAGAATGTCTAATAGAGTTTTGCCAGCGTTGCTGATTTTGTCTGTAAAACGGAAACAAGTCCATTATGAATTGATACACCTCACTCAAAGTACACATTTTATTTGGTGATTGTTGAATTGCCATAGTTATCAATGAAATGTAAGAGTATGGCGGTTTAGCATGTGTATAACTCCGGCGGTAAGTCTTTTCCCGCGCTCTGATAGCCTGTGCTCTGTTTATATCCATTCTCATTGGTGTGATAGACTCCGACATGCCGACATTCATTGGAACAGGACTAGCCATTCCACTCATATGTCCATTTGTATTCATGGAGTTCATACCCCCATACATTCCGCCGTGCATTCCGACGGCCGGCGACATGCCGTACCCATGTGGAGCTCCCATTCCAGAAATCGCCGGTGATGAGTAATTCATGTTGTTCATTCCCATAGATCCAATCGAACCCATTCCTCCCATGCTACCCATAGAGTTCATTGAAGCCACACTGGCCATCGGGTAACCAGAGGAGTCGTACGCGGTTTTCACCGGATCGTAAGTTGATTTTGATAACATAGTTAAATAGTCCCCGGCTGGCGGATACTCCGCGCCGGTCGGTTGCTTATCGTACATCATAAGACAAACTTTTCCTTAAAAGTTCAACACAAAACAAGCACAACAAAAATGTCCAAAATTGTTTAAGTCCTTCTCTGGATAAATATAAACACGTACACTGCTGTCAACCCTGAACAAAGTTTGACTAGTAGTTTGTTCAGCCTTTCTGGGTAAATATACCTCAAGATAGCAGAGGTCCAGGTACAAAATCAGTCTGATTTCATAAACCACGCCCCCTTTATGGCGGATTAACCGCCTATTGCTTCATCGAGATAAGCTCCGCCCACTATTGACACCCATAACCAATACTGTATAAGGATTTGATATCCAGTTTCCTAGTTGTTCGATTTTAACGATGCGTTAAAAGTCTCAACAAATATTGTCACCAAATTCTATCTTTCAATCAAATTGCTGCTTTTCAACACGTTATTGATTTCAAAATATGGAACGATCTTGTTTTTAGCGATAGATTTATGGACCATATAAACGAGGGTGGGGTTTAAGTCGTTAAACAAGCGATATTAACATGTTAAATGCTTGCTTTCTCACGAAGTTTTGTTAAAATAGGCAAATCTTGACTTTTTCTCCAACCAACAGAAATAAACTTAGATTTTGGACTAAACATGGCGAATTTTTATATGCATGCTTTTTGATGAAGGAATGGCGTCGGAATTTATTTTTAGTTTCCTTGCAATAATAGTACATTTTCTACCAGGAACGATGGAATCGGAATGCGTTTGATATTACGGTGGTGACAATATGAAGAAATTGTCACTTAACAAGGTGTGCTAAAATTTAAATTAGTTCAAATTAAATAAGACTTTGCAATAAAAATCATGCAACATAGTTAAAAACTTGCATTAGTCTCATGTTTTTTACTGGAATTTTGCATTCAGAGTGATTTCTGTAACATGTACTTTAGCCATATTTGTTTTAATCGCTTATACACATATCATAATCAATTTATTAATTTTAATCTATGACATATTTTCAGCTTAATTAATGCACGATCGTTTTCTTTTATTTTATAGCAATACAGGTTAAATAAGACAAAAACGTGGTGCAAAACATTGAACACTGGACAAGTTATCCCAATGGACTGGTAACCAATAGATTAAAAAAATATACATATACAACAGTTTTAGGCATTGTCTAAAAACAATATTGTGGTAATGGGTTAATCCATTCGAGTTATTCAAGTCGATCCAATCTCAACATAAATTATTTAATACCTCAGACAAAAGAAGAAGGATATTCTATATGCATCCACCGGATCACTCTCGCACCATCTTGTCACAGCCTAACACATTATCATCACAGCCTTTTTAATGTTATAAGGGGTTTAACTTTTGTTTTGAATGCATTATCAAACTCTTAATGCAATGTACACTCTATATACATTTTTTTCAGTGGCAATTTTCGAAACCAAAACGAAACAAGTGAAACGGAGGTTAAGGCCACTGTACAATTGAAAGTCACATTTTTTGTCGATTTTTTCTATTTGTTTTCTCAATTCTTGGAACACTGATGGACAATGTGTGTTTACATATCGCCGTGAAGTCATTGAATTCAAAGACTTATAAGATAGCTGTTGATTGTAAGAAATTGATCGTAAACTGAGGTGAAGATATATGGTCAAACATTGACAAATCAGATATTGAAAGAAACCCATAGACAATGTTTTTTATCAGCAAACAGGCCGTCCTAGTTTTAATTAAATTTGGGTTAGTTCTTACAGTGCTTTACGCCATTAGTCGGACAATCTTCCATCATATCATGGCGACCAGTCGACCTACTCAATGTCGAGGGGAGGACTTTTAGGTTTATATATAGTTATATTCGCTCGATCGCGAAATAAGTTCTTACAAGTTAGATTAAACTTAAACTTAAACTTCTTCATTTGATTAAACGCCTATTTCTATATTACATATTCAATGGCGTTGTACAAAAAGATAAATTAAAAAAAATAAATAAGTAAAAACCCTCCACCATAAATATATACACACTGTTGTTAACTTGAATAAATATCCAAAAACATCAGAGCAAAATAAAGTGTGTCTGGTCTCAGACGACCTTCACCTTCATTATATCACATCTTCATTAATCACTATCGAGCCTGCTTCCTGGTTCCCTAGTATGAGCTAGAAGGATTGTTTTTTGGCAAAAGGAAAAAACAAGGTGAGTTCTTGTATGTGATTTGAACCAATACGGATCTGGCTATCCGATATTACAAATTCAACGTCGTAACCACTCGACCAGGCCCACTCCTTTTATTTGTTGGCATGGTTACAAAGGAATATCGGAGCAAATGCAAACATGCGCATTGATGAGTTGATCAACATATGTGTCTAACCTTAACTAAGTTTCATGGATAAGCGTGGTCCATTTTTCTGAAAGTTTATTGATCCGCATACTTTTTGGACGGCACTGTATAGTCGAACGACAGTAGTAAATTCAAAACTGTCGTATGAAAATTACAACCTATCTCATGTATACAAACCGAATTAAAAGAATTATGTTCTGAATTAAAATAAACTTAAATATACAAAATTTTACATCCTACGCGAACATTGTAAAAAAGGATTTTATTTATTCCATACTTGAAAAACTCGCTCACTTCGCAACACAATTATTATGTAAGATTAAAAAAGAAACGCCCAAGATTATTCAATACAGAAAATAGTAAAATTACATCAAATTCAACATCATAGTGCATTTATTAACATCTTTATATTACTCGGGTTTCTTGTCGTAAGTATTTAAATCTTAACAAGTTCGTGGAGATAAGTATGGTACGGCATTAATTTTCAAGTAAAAAAGTAAGTCATTTACGAGGTAATCGTATCATTATGAATAGAAACTTCTAAAGGATGCGAACCTTAATTTGTACGATTATCATATTGCATGTCAACATTTTATCGCTGATCTAGAGTGCATTCATTGCAGTAGTTTTTTAGTTAGGTTTATCGCCGCGTCGTCGCAAATTATGGTCTTTTCGGCTACTTTAAATTTTCTGGACCCTAGTTTATGTCTAGAAGTAATATACATTTTGACAAGGCCGACAACTTCATATTTTATTGGTAGCAAAAAAGTGACACTATCAAACTTGCAAGGAAGGGTATCGAACACTAGATTCTGAATCCTGTGCTTAGCCTACTGCGGCTAGGGCGTGGGCTCTCGATGAAATAGTAAGTAGAATACTGAGTATCATTCTCGTACTCAGAGGCTATCAAGATTCTTAATAACCTCTGGGTACGAGAATGGCTCTGTATATCGCAGGGTTAAATCTGATTAATACTGACTATGTTGATCAGCCAGCGGGATCAGATTCGAGCCGATTGATTTTATAGTGTATTTAACAATTTGCTCAAAGTTTAATCAGATTGACATATGTTTCAAAGTCACTAACATTTTTGAGCTTACCAGCTGTTGGCGAATGATAAGAAGGTCCATGCTTAACATTCTCGTTCCCAGAGCCTAGTAAGATTCTCGATAGTAGATCGAAAATCTTGATAACCTTGGGGTACGAGAATGATGCTTAAATACTACTACACCAATTGGACAAACAAACGTGATGCTCACATGAAAACGTTCTAGCTTAAAATTTGTGCTTATTTGTGAACATTAAATCATCGAAAATAAACATTACATGTCAAAATAGGTCATATATAGCACTATGTTGAACTTGCACAGCGAGGTGAGTGCTGTGATCACCATTCGGGACACCTCAACCATTCATGCTGTGATCCCCTGACCACGCCTATTTTGTTCCTGACCACGCCTACTTTGTTCTACTCATGATGTAGGTACCATCACTGTATGGCCCCGTCTTCCGATCACAGTAGATGTTACACCCTACTTATTAATAAGCAGAAATAAAATCGAGAGGGACGGGACATTTAGTTTGTTATATGGCGTTCTTATTCTATATAGTGGCTGATGCTAATTTTCTTCCATATTTAGCATTGAGAAAAATGATGTACATCAATATGGACTAAACGTTCCAGCCATTACGATTAAAACGGTAAAATAATCAATTTCAATCTTCATACAAAAAATGAAGAGATGGTTTTGTAGTAGTCCTCGTGTTTTTGTTCTGTATCCACCGACGCTTATTGCTTTAAATGGTTTTATTTGTAATGGTATTGCTCTAGGACAATGGGACGCTTTCATTTTCATTATTGATATCGGCTGAGGACGATTATTTCGTATAATACGTACCACTCATGTGACAGTCTTCTTGAATTTCTCATGTTGAATTCAGAATTAGTGATTAAGTTGTATAAAACAAAACCCTATTCTGACAGATTCACTGAAACATTTCTATAAAAGGAAAAATCATCGGTTTTCGCGATGTTTTGACACAGTGAACGTGAGATACTGTAATTCTGAGCTGAGCTGACAACCCTGTCGTATTTTATTCTCTGATGTACAAGTTAGCATTAAATTGAAGTAGAATTATTTAATTGTTAGAAATCTATTCTTCCGGCACGGTGATTATAACGTATTAATATTTGATGGTTGTCATACATCAAACGAAATGTAATACTTGTAAAACTATGAACGTATAAAAGATGGGTCAACTTTCAGAAAACAGCTGAAACCTAACAGCTGAACTTATTGTTTTACAGTTATAGTTAAATCGTTTACGATCAATTTGTGTACTTTTTTGTTGCGAACTGTTTTTTTCCTAACTAGAGATCTACTGATTGGTGTAAACAGTCTTACGATAATTCAACATAACAATATAGAAGGGTTTACGACTAAAACCAGTCGTAAGACACTTGATAATACGGGCCTCAGAGCATTAGAGACCAGCACAGCCACGGGTTTGAGTAAAAATACTTTATAAATACATAAGCTGTACTCAAAAAAGATTTAATTAGGGGTCGTGCCGATCGGCTGTGGTCCAGGGATTTTTTTTCCATTTCGACATGAACCGCTGGCAGGCATACCGTGTATCAATAAGATGTCCTTCTCTCTTATACTAAACATAAGTATGGTTCTACATCAGCACAAAAAAAACCCCAACAGGTTTCGGAATTATGGAGATATTCTAGAAATGGTCTGACACACACTTTATAAAATTCCGGTAAATAACTTATTTATCTTTGTCTCACAATTTAAAATGTGTTTGAATCCATCAGGTTACACAATATTTTGATCCGCAATTTGATGATTTCAAGTTCTCATGCGCACCAATAAAACTGTTGTGAAAATGTTGGAGAAGTAATCCATTGGTAGGACGCGGGCTTAGAGATCGAGAGGTTCTGGGCTCGAATCATACACGGGGCACTGCTAAATCCCTGGAGCAAGAAATTTACCCGCGAATGGTTCGCTCCACACAGGTGTCAATGTGTACCTGCGAGAGTGGTATAATCCCCTTGTGCCAAATTATCTGCTGCACTTATAAGCGGAGTAAAAGACCCAGGGAGATTGATAAATAGATACTAACAGCCAGATGACCAGGGGTAGCAGCTGTAAAGTCAGAAAATATGTGTAAGCATGAATCTAAGACTCTAAAATGCTATTACGTTTTTACATTTATCTTAACTTTTGTTTTAAATTCAAATCAAATTGATAAAATTTTAGTTTGGGACACCCCAGTGTGTTGACTGACATATTGTCTTGCATGAAGACAGCTAGTAGCTACTACATCTTTGTCAGTATGTCATTGTCTGCTGTTTAATATTCTCGTACCCGGAGATCTAACTCTAGAATCTTGATAACCTCTGGGTACGAGAATGTTTTTTACCGACCAATTCAAAGATTCTGTCGTTATATATAACATCGAGTTAGCCGAGAAAATGTTAGAGGAATATTTCATTCATTTACTCATGAATTCGGAACTACCTCGGCGATCTTCACCACTGATAAACCGTCGTAAAAGATCGCCGAGGTAGTTCCGAGTGACATTTACTTTGAATATTCGAATTGACTGTCTGATTCTTATATATTATGCCTCTTGTGATTTTTTTTACTAATTCGAATGGGTAGTCTTCATTCTATAGCAAAACACAGTTGTAAATCTCTGACTTCAATGTAATTTTTAATAATTCTTGTATTTGTATTATGGATTTCTGCATAATGTCAGCCTCACCATTCTGAATGACAGCTCCATAGTCGCATTGTGGTTTAGTTTATCTTACACTTCATTAGGACTCAAAAAATCATGTGCGTTTTGAATAACTCTTACCAAATTTGTATTGAGAAGAATGGTGCCAAATCCACAGCGCGCATGCAAACACTGATGACTTTAGCTATAATCCATTGGCACATATTTCAAATGGTCTGACAGGTTTATTTATTTACAAAATGTATTTAGTTCCTTTAAACATTTGAATAGATGAACTCATTGCAAACAGTAGTGTAACCTCGACGTGGTTTTCTGTGGTTCCACTTTTGACCTCAAACAAATAATGTACCAATTGCAACTTGTATGCATAAGCTTAAAGAGCACGTTTTCACATATTGTAGCGAGGGAGGTCTTGAATAGTACAAATGACACTGTATTTATCACTGTACACATTTAAATACACACGTTTTTATTTGAATAATTTCATAAACAAATAGTATTAAAGTCTCTGATCGGGACTGTAGCGACCTTACAACGTTGATTGTTATCAAAACGAGCTGATAAATTAATAAATCATCCTAAATAGTGAAAATAAACAAATATTTAAGGGTTAGGACATAAACACAACGGTTGACAAACAAATTTGACATTTAGCAAATAATTATTTAAATGGGTATAAGCGACGTTGTACATTTTTCTTGTTGAAATAACATCATTAACGGGATATAATGTTTAAAATAAACACAGTTGAGAGAGATTTATCGGGTTAACATGTTTACTTTCGTTTTGAACATGATTGTTAAATAAAAATGTATTTTTTATTATTTTTTTACGTTCATTCATAATAGACCAAATTTAACGCTCAATTTAATACATTGTTACAATGATTTATGACCGCTGAGCAGATGTTTTGTTTTGTACCCTATTTAAACCTGTATAGTATTCTTTTAAATAATTTATGTGGTAGTATTATGTTGAGTTAATGAATCAATGAATTTGTATAACGACCTTTGGTACATTCTTTTTTATCCTCGTTCATCAGAGATTATACGATCCTTTATTTCTTATGTTATATCCCATGAAAAAGAACACTCGTGCTCATGGTCTTGTTGCAGGCTCATCCGGCGCCGATTTATCCAAGAGTTAAAAGTTCATAAAACTTTAACAGTGAATGCCAGATACATCATTGCAAAGTCGACAGAAAACTCTTTACTTTTGAAAATTGTACAGTCATTATGCATTTATATTATTTTAATTTGTTCACAAGTCTTTACCATGTAAACTGAGAGAAAACAAAAGATCTGTTCTGTTCAGTAACAAACAGTGGTTCAGACTAGATACTGCGGTTATCGTGCCCAAAGGTTATCAAGATTTAAACATATTTAGAAATATAGACATACGATCCAAATAACAATACATTCATACCTAATGGCAAATTACCTAACATTGATCAACAGAAATTATGTTTCTGTAGAATGACATAAAATGCGCTGCATGTTAAAATGTTTGTAAAGTAATATCGTAACACGTATAGATAAAATAGTTTCAAACCCAATGTTGACCCTTTAATGTTTTTAATCATAGGCATCCGACATGGTTTGGAGACATAAACACTCTGTTTCCATGTAAATATAGTGCTTTTGTTTCGAAGCCGTGTCGGCTGCCTATGGTTTAATCATTGTTCAAATATATATCGTCAAAATGGATTTATACACTTTAATTAAAAGCTTTAAGACTAGTCCATGCACGGTCGCTATGTTGGGACTTTCTGCATTAGATATTCACCAATATGTCAAAGATATCCCGCATAAGTCGTAAATTTGGACCTCAAATGATGTCTCAGACTTCAAGGGAAATATACGCCCATCATTTATAAACTTAATTTTCCGAAGTCTAGTTTTTTATTTAAAATATTATATTCATAACATCAGACAATTAACCCCTTAACATGATTGTATGTCTTCGATTCCAGTAAATCACAGACACCACACACATCGATCAAGCAAATCAACCATCTAACCAAACATTGCAATTTATCAGAAGTGTTTTTCGTCCTCAAGTTTCTTGCAAAGCAGACACCCGGTAAATTTTTATACCGTACCGTAAAAATGCTTCACGCTGTGAGACGAAGCAGTAAATTAATTAACAAATTGCTCAATGACATCTTATCATTAAATGCTTCATTTAGATCGTCAATTTTGATCTGTATATGGAACAAATTGGTGTCATTTGTCGGCAGTATATTCCTACAGCATTTAACACCTTTAATGAATCGGTTAGCCGTTCAAACAAGTTATCCAGAACAGAACAGCGGAGTTAATCGACGGTGGCGGAGGAATACAAAGACTGAAGTCACGTGATCTCTTCTAGACTGGTTTAAACGAGCGATGTGTGCAGCACGTGCACGCTGTCGTCTGGTGAAATCAGGCTCATGATAAATGACGCATCACTAAACTGATAGCATTATGATCGCTTCTAACAGAAAAATGATTGAAAAGCAAAAATGTTTTTTGATTAGTTGTGATGCAACGCGAATAAATTTAGACCTTAAAGCTTGGTCTAAAATGGACCCTAGAGCAGACCCGCGGGAGGTTACAATTATTGGCGCCATTTTATGTGAAGTTTATGAGACAACTGAATATATTATATTTAATGAATGATGTTACTGCAATGATAGCTTTTTGAAAATTATTTCTGACTCGAAATAAAATAATAATTCAATTTTTGCTAAATCAAGCCGTCGACAAAACACGCATCAATTCACTTTTTGGTTTGTCATAATTGTGCGCTGATTGAATGGGCTCAGTGTAGCAACACTTCGATATGTTTTTTTTATTCGAACTCGAACAAACTTTGAGAACTTTCAAAATTCGCAGTTGACTCTTGATAAGTATTGATAAATAATTCATAAACTATGGATGCGTAATACGTTGTATGCCTATTGCAATCGAACACTGACATCCATCTAGAAACGTATGCCTATATACGGCCCTTAAAGCCGCTCCAAAATTGGGTTCTTTCAAAATACCAGTGGAGTCAACGCTGCGAAAATTAAATTTTGTTTAAATATAAGCAGAAATTAAATTCGTACTTTTTTACAAGTTTTTTCAAATACAAATGTATTCTTCCCGGACCGAAGTTTCACTAACACGACGAAGCGATTTCATCATTAATTTTGTTTTATTTAAAAATTGATTTTGAAAATTCACCTTTCCGGCTCGGCCATATTTTTATATTATTAATAAAATACGCTTTGTCCTTAGCGAATCAATTTTTATTATTAAATTTATCTTGTTAAGCCTTGACCCCCGTTATTAGGGATAAAGGTTACGTCATACGTAATAAATGAATAAAAATTCATGGAAATTAATAAACTTCAATAAATCTGTCAAGCACCTGCCCGACACTGATCAATATTTTCGATTAAGTAGTCGTTTAGTGAATGAGATCAGTGGTTACCAGGTAACATATTATGGCATTGAATCCCACCTCTCAATTTATGCGATTAGTCTGATTTTATTGTTTTATAGGCACGATGCTTTATCATGACTAAATTGCATCTCGTAAAAAATCGCGAGAGTCGATAGGCACCTGATTACACTCTCCTAATCAAGGAACGCTCAAATTGTCGTCTGCTGCGTTCATTTATAATGATTTTACTGATCGTAATATTTTCTGACCGTTGAAGAACTTGTGGAGCAATATAATTGTCGGATTGCTATTGTGTTTTCCCCAACAATCGTATAAATTTGTCATAATTTATTGCTATTAAGATTTACCATGCCATTACGTAATTGTTTCCTTATGAATATTTTCCAAGAATTATACTAGATAAAATATAAAAATCTGGAATTTATAGTGTGAATTTTACTATGATCTTGATGAAATAAAATCAATTAATCCTTTCACCTACTTTTATGCATTTTCCGCAAACATTTGACGTAACAGCTTACCCTGGTTCCCTGGACTAATATCACTGCATTAATAATAAATATATTCATACATCAGGGAACAGGCAACAAGTAACAAGAAGAAGTTTTGCATTCCGTAATCACGAAACTCACAAAAACGGACTCAGTTTGACCACACATTTTTACTTAAAAAACATCTAGCCGCGTTAGAAACATTTTATTGACAGAAGAAAATGCCCAAAAACATTACTATGCACAGATGTGCTCAGTTGTACATGACTTTGAACGATGACGACCGATGACATCCGAACACGTTGTCAAACTTCTCCATATTCGACTTCAACGTTGAAGAGTTTTCCGGTATGACACTTTAAGTTGAGAGAACTCTCTTAAGCCCGAAAACGAACGAGAAATCCAACTATTTTATCATGCACCTGGGTTTTAACATGGTCCTAAAACTGTAATCACGAAACTATTTAAAACATTTCAAGATGTCCATGGTTTTCTTGATTGGGTGATTAGAAACCACTATTTGTGTCAAACAAATCAAATGGCATGCATGGATGCCAGTTTACGTTGTCATCGTAGCCATGGTAACTGAATTTTTGCAACATAATTGTATTTTTATCGACCACTGGACTTAATAGAAGAATAAGTTATGTCGCAATGACATTTTGTTGTGATTTAGAATGGGTACGGGTAAATGACAAGCAAGTCGGATTGAGTAGAGCCCGGATGTAGAATTTAGTGACCTCAACTTTAGTTTAAGAAGACCAGAAAGAATGCCAGTGATGTAACTTGTGTCGTGGACTTAAAAATGGCATTTTAAAGCTAATCAATCAATTCATGAAACCAGTGTCTATTAGCGAGTGACCTAATATAAAACTTGGTCACCAATAGTGGTAATTTCATTCAACTGTCAGTAGCGCATACATTAACCCCGCTGATTTAAATATCTTATGCATGAATACAGGTATCTCGTTTTTTCTCGATTGTGGGTAATGAAGTAGTGAGAATTTAAATCAGCGGCGTAAGCATATGTGCCACTGCTAGTGAAATGAAATTTTACAATACAAACAATGCACATATTTGGTGAGTAAAATTACAAAATTACGACGGTCTTGCTTCCATTGTTAAACAATAAAAATTACAGCATTGTATAAAAAATACAAAAACAAATAACGGTATTCTTGATTTTTTTACGGAAAATGACGGAAATTCTCGACAATCAACGAACGTTTTTTATTATTGATAGCTCCCATCTAGCAGCGATATCAATGACATAGTAATCAACTAAACTCTCATTCCGGATAGCGTTAATGAACAAACCTTCAATATCAGATTTTGTTACAGTTAATTCATCATGGATATACCGCAGAACGAGGCTCGTATTCCGGTTTCAATAAACGCTTGTCATAGAACGTACAAAAGACCGAAATCTCATTTTATTAATTAGTCGTGATGTGCGATAATGATTTTCAAACATCAAAGAACAGTTTAAATCGACAATTATACTTCCGTTTCACAATTAACTGATATTTCAGCTAGTTTAATACTCTCTGAAGCCCAAGGTTTCTGACAGGTTATTTTAAAGCGTACCCACTTCAGAGATGGTATATCTCAAATTTTGCGTATGTAATGCTAACCGTAGCACGTATATTTTCTAATTCTTTTGAAAACCAACAAATGTATGTATATTGTACGGTGAACAATCTAACTAGGTATAACAATGACGATCTTTTTTACTCTGTCAACGATGGCTAGATTGCAAGATTGATAAAAAAATAGTAAAATTAACTAAGTCATAATGACAAAGGATAACAGTCTTGATTTGGTGAAATGTTTTGATCTATGTTCACAGCGGAACAATGTACATGCAATTTCTTTAGTTGGGTTTAACGCTGTAGTAACACATTGTATAGGTCATATCACGGAGTACCGTCAAACTTCGTACCGTTCCTGGAAAGGCTAAATCTCTGGATTTAGCTGTTTATCAGTAAATAGGTGCATACTTCTGTCAAGGTTTGACAACTGCCCTACATGCTTTAGAATCAGTGGTAGGAGGGCAAGATGTTTCTTGAAGCAAAAGGTTAAAGACTCTTTAAAGAGAAAAAAAGTTTTGCATGTGATATAAAACAAAGTAAATGTACGATTCATATCATTAGTACTCATGTATTCATGCAGAAGCAGAAGCCCAGTAGTAGGACGTGCGCTTAAAGATCAAGAGGTCACGACTTCGAACCCCATTAGGAGCATTGCTAATTTTCTTGAGCAAGAAATTAAACTGCGATTGCTTCCCTCCACCTAATTGTAAACGGGTATCTGCGAGGGTGGTATAATTCGGTTGCGTCAATTTATCGGCTGCACTTAGCGAAGTAAAAAATTCCCGATGGAGATTGATAAATATATACCAGGAAACTGATTGTGATACAAGTTGGAGATCTTTCTAAGCCTACTTTGCATATCTGTGGTGCTTTTTACACAAAAATCTTACGATAAAAATGACCGTAAGTCAAAAGCAATAAACATTCATAATACTATCACTTTTTGGCCAATCAATTCCAAATATTATTGAATTATGTAGAATATTTTATACTTTTTGAATATCATATCATAGTTATGTTAATTATTCATTTGACTTCGAAGTGCAAAATTTATGAAATTGACTTACGATAACTTTTTCCGTAAGATTTTTTGTGTGTAAAAAGGTGCACCGGTCAACTTTGGTTTGATCCTCAGACAATAAGCTACAACAAAGAGGATAATATACACTGCCCTCCAAAAGTTCCTTCACACATTCTTAATTTACATTGTACTACATGGAGTTACAAAAGTTGTAAAAGTAGTTAATTGTAAAATGATATTCAATTTCACTTTTTTGAAATCAGTATATTTTTCTTTTGTATATAAAATTACAAAAATATCTCAAACTTAATTCTGGTTCATATAGATACTTTGACCATAGTTACAGAAGCTGATAGATAACTTTTGCTGCAACTCAAAAAATGAAATGTACCAAGTGAAATTTAGTTTCCATGCTTAATTCATGAATAAAAAAAACAATAATATAATAATTCTTCAAACTTGAACTTGGCATTTGTAGCAATTCAATAAATTGTACTGTGAAGCAAGTTTTGGAGGGCAGTAGAATTATAGTAGAGTTCTTTTATGAAGACCATCGAGTGATTTTTGATGATATTTAAGTCCCAAAATGCTTAATTTGAGAAGACAATGATTCCTATATTATGACCACTTTGCTAACGTATTAGATCTTAGACGGTCTATTTCGATGGTCCAAATAGTGCAACTTTACTGTACAATAATTATGGTTTGCTAGTTTTGTATAATGGGTGGTTCAAAAAATCATTCTCGTACCCAGAGTTTATTAGGATTCTTAATACGCTAGTATTGAGAGTCCTACTAGACTCTGGGAACGAGAATGTTCAAAAATATACTGACCCTACATAACCCTAGCCTATTTTATCAAAGGTTCACCTATGTTTCTATTGCCATGGGTTATCAAGGACTACTCGATTCAGGACATAACAGTAAAACAGTTTTAAAAATTCAAGCCTGTTTCAAGATGTCTCTACTCAGCTCATTTGCGAAATGTCTTGAGCATAGATGAAAAACATATTAATTAGTCAATTATAAGAATATAGCTCATATATATCTAGATATCTTAACTCAAAATAGCACGATCTTAATATAATGAAATAACAACTTATATTTCCTTAATTGGACATGACAGCCAGAAGTATTAGATTTCTTAATACTCAGATCTCGTTTTTTCACGTCTTGTGAGGGCTTTGTTGGACGAATGTAATATTTTAACATGTACTTGTCAAGCGTATATCTCCTCAAAACCACCCCTAATAGAAAGGGACGACAAGGTACTTTCGTGGTTTTTCATGATTTTTATAAAATTTTACGGATGGATGTATAGCATGAATGGATTTTTAGGAGTTTCTATCAAGTACCCATTGTTCGATTATTATAAAAATAATCTCGTTAAAGCACACCTGTTCTACAATTGTTTCTTAATCAGGGGTCAAATATTATTACACGAGAGCTCCAATAACTTTTATCAAAACTGTGGTCTTAAAGTTTAAGCCCCAAGGGGATGTCTAGGGGCTTGTAAAATTTAATTTTTACTAATCTTGTACATCCGTGGCCAGTGTTGGCTTTCCGTTAAATGTCAACACTCCTGGGTTTACAGCGAACGATTTTGTTTATTTTTCTTGCTGTAATGTAAAGAAAATCCGGACCACGTGTCCCCCTGGATCAGAGGCTTGGCCGGAAAATAATTTAATGGATCTTGTGACACGTAATGGAATTACTCAATTAAGTTATGATATTGAATCATTGAGACAGGTGCTTGATCATAATAGTTATTATTTCTAGCTATAATATTTGAAAATTACATCAGAATCAACCAGTGTCATGGTGAGGCATGCTTCAAATTAAAATTATGAAAGTGAACGCTGAGCGCGTTTATACTTCGCAAACTTGTGACTTAACAAAAGTATTTCACTTGTCTTGTCAAAATAAATCGCAACCACTTGAACATACACATTAATATCTGCGTACATGTACAGTCTTTTGTTCTTAAGTTGCATTTTTAACTTAGCAAAAAAAAAACAGAAAAAAACCGTTTCACTATGGTTATGAATTAGCTAATGATCGTTTTAAATCCGGTATAGGCTAAAAGTCAAAATCCGGTTGCAACAAAAATCCGTTATTCTATGTATTGTTTTTGATAGGTGAAACCCTTAAAACCCCGTGATGCCTGTTAAGATATATTAGCGTTCATATTTATCCCTTAAAACACTTGTAATAATGGTCTTTGTGATCTTCATACAGCTTTTAAAAATTCGAAGTAAAAAGTATTTTTTATCTATCGTAAGCGACCTCACTTCCGTTTTTGGTGCTCGCCCGGATGTTACATAAAATATATGAACTTTTATATTTTACAAACAACGGATCGAATGATCGTGGTACGATATTTATTGCAAATCAGCAATTTAAGTTTACATAATAAAGATACGCATTAACCCTTTATTTGTCAATCAATTGTCTTTTAAAATTACGTGTCTCGACCCCTTCAAAATGGCCGCAGCAGGACTTGGGATAAGTAATATAATTTTCAACTTGGCTGACAAAAATAAGGGTCATTGAGTGCAGAAAAATGGCACAAAATGCTAACAGTATAACATGTTTTTAGTCCCTGAAAACATCACTTGCACCAACTGCCCCGATTCAGCGTCTGTAGGGTTGGAGCCTAATTGGCCTTTCCGAATACATTGAAAAGTAAATAATGCTTTTGTTGTTATCAATGCAAAATGATCTGCATTTCGACATGCAAAAGTAACATCAAAGTATGTTTTACATTCGTCCATGCAGTGGACAAAACTGTGTGTGGTCAATAAATATATATGAAAGTTTTAAAATTGTGTGACACAATCCATCAGTTATCCTTTTATGATCTTTTATATTTGTAATTAATTAATTTTGATGAATCATAAATTGTAACTTATATTTAAGTATTCTTAAGCCAGCATTCTTTTACTAAAATATCTAAATCAGCAAACTTCTACAACTAAAATAATTCTTTTCCTCTTTTCTACATTTTCATCCTATAGAAAAAGCTTCAGGAATATTTCGTCAAATCTCTCCATTTGTCAATTTTGGCACGATCAAGCCTCTGGCTCCTTAACAAAGCGTTGATGCGAGTAACGCGTATTAGAGAGTATAATATCATTCATTCCGTCTAATTGATTTCCAACATTAAACCTGACGGGAAGGGATAAATTTTAACACATTTAACAACGGCTTTCTCGGTGATGAACAGATAGAAATTGTATTAAAATGACCGTATTGTCAATGATTGTATCATTATGCTTTTCACGCGATTAGCCTTTGGTTAGAGGCTTTTCAAACATTATAGGATTAATTTTCCACATACCGCACAACTGAGAGAGAGGATTTTCATACCATTTAAAATACTAACAGTAATAGGACCGTGTTTGGACGGTTTTTAGCTAAGACAAGTACGGATTTTATCCATTCGATACGGAAAGACCGTATTTTAGCCGCGTCGGTTGTGTCTAAAAATCGGCTTGCTCGCGCTAAATGCAGAGAAATTATTTTAACAGCGACTCTTCCATCCTCCACGTCTGGATTCAATTAATTCATTTAATGAAACCCATTATGTCGACAAATAGAATATTTGTTATCATTTTATTTCTAATATGATCTGAATAGTTTAACTGAATTCAAGGAAAATAAGCAATTATCAGAACAATGCATTTTACGCATTCATGACTTTGTTTAGCGTTTTATTGGTTATAAACGCCCGCCTCTGTCAACCCCTACGGCCATAAACAAGGATTACGATGCATTTAGAAAGAGGCACGTCCTTATGGAAATAATAATCGCAAAGAAATATTATTTCATACATTTGAAAGGAGTAGAAACGGTCCGTTTATAATAGCAGCTTTTTTTCGATAGTACCTTCTTTACCCACTCCGACTTCACTATAAAAACCGTCTTGCCCGTACCGTCAGGGGTGATTAGATGCGCAATAATTTGCTGCCCTCTTATTGAAATGCTTCAAATGGGATATGCTCTTTCACATTCGATTGGTCAATACATGAATCTGCTCAAGCTATGATTTGATTAATCGGCTCGTTGTCAGGATTTAATCACCGTTCTCATAAAGATTTTCCGTTCTAATTTAGCCACTTGAAAATTTAATGTATTTTACCCTTAAGTCCGTACAAGCGACATTTCCTTATGTAAACATGGGCTGCTGTTCGTCTATTATTTTGTATTGTTTGAAGTCAAAGTTTCAATAATAAGGAATTTTTATTTGGGAACAATTTAGAATTGTTTTCTTGCTATTATCCTTGTCTTATCATTGCACCCATCTGGGATTATGGGAGAATTGAATTAAAAACCTCAATTACCAGGCCTCATAAATCTTGCCTTCTAGAAGCAAACATCCAGGTCCTAGTGTGGGGACCATCCAATGTCTTTGATTGACAAGTGTTTGAATAATCGTATTCTTCTAATGATTTCTGAATAGTCACGATAGCTGGTCCATGTTTACTATTTTGGTAACAGTTTGTCTTTTTGCGTTAGGTTTTGTGTCTTAATACAGTTATTATTGTCGATGTTTTAATCAACTTGATATCAATACATTAATATTAAGCCGTCCGGCTAGCTCTGTTGGTAGCACGACAGTCTACTGATCGAGAGGTCGTGGGTTCGATTCCTGGGCGGGGCATACTTTCGTAGAGCTTGGTCATGAAATCATTTCTACAGCCATTCTCCCTCCTACCAATGATTCCTGATTATGTAGGGCAGTAGTCAGTCACTGACGAAAGTATGCGCTTAGTAGTTGGTTAACAGCCAAATCTAGAGATTAAGCATTTCCAGGAAGAGTGAGTAGATTGACTGACCGCTGTTATATGACCTATACAATGTGTTTCTACGGCGTTAAACACAACAAAACAAAACAAACAAACATTAATATTTAAAACCTTGGTATAGGAGACACAGCCAAAGCTGAAGCGATCTAGTAATTTTCAGCAACTTATTCTTGATGATAAAACAAAATGACGATACAACATATATAGAATGATAATAGAGTAGAATGACTGAATATGACATAAATCAGTGTGAGGAATCACGTAATCTAGAATTTAGAACCGTTGGGAGAACTACCGCTATAAAGATATTTTTGTGCTGTTTACGTATAAATGGCATTTACCTTGTCTTTTTCATCTAAACTTGTTGATCTGGTCGTCATTTTTGCCGTGTTTGGAACCATATAGGTCACGTGATTCCCCATACTGGTAAATAAAACAGCAATAAATAAGATATAATACATTTAAACAAATCATCAAAAAGCATGTGAAGAAAAACATAAGAAACATATACATGTATACAACAAGTTGGCATGCAAAAAGCTATGCCGTATGTTCGTATGAATTTTACTAATTGCGTAATTATTTTGTTTAACTTTGATTAATTTTGTAATGTTTTAAATAATGATTTTTATCATACAGGTAAATCATTTTGTAACAATACATGTACTTCCATGCTTTATTAAATGTAACGTTTGCCTACCAAAACATTTCTTTTTCAATGTACATTCGTCTGAGCTAAGAATATTGCAGTGAGCATAAGGGACAGGGCATCATATTATCAAAAATCTTACGATAATTTAACAATACAATATAGAAGGATTTACGACTAAAAATGGTCGTAAGACGCTTGATAATTCAGGCCCCAGCAGGACCTTAATATTTGTACAATAATAAACAGTAACCATTTGTTATTCAAATGAAATTGCATTTTATTAAGGGCAACTGGAATAGAATTATGAATATCAAAATTATTTAAATTTAAACTATGAATAATCATTTTATTGCGTTATCAGACTTTAAAATCATCTGAGTTAATTATATGAATATTAATTGGGCGACTTAAATGTTTCAAGCAAAAAATGAATTTATTGTCATGGGCCACGTGTCTATCACCTTAATGAATACAAAATTTTATTCGAAATTAATTATTTAAATTATTTATTTAAATGTTGAACATAAATGACAAAAACTGAATTCAGCTGAAATTGCAAAAAAAGGAAAATT
Organism: Mactra quadrangularis; assembly: GCA_025267735.1. Classification (NCBI taxonomy): domain Eukaryota; kingdom Metazoa; phylum Mollusca; class Bivalvia; order Venerida; family Mactridae; genus Mactra; species Mactra quadrangularis. The sequence continues at coordinate 2,359,894 of CM046301.1, read as the reverse complement.
ATGAACGTGTTAAAAATCAGGCGTGCACAAGGCAATGCTGTAAATAGAAAATTGTAAATCGACGCTCTGACATTCGAATAAACCCTAAAACACGAGAAGTCCTCTCGAGCGACGGTTGTACTCGATTCTCTTTCAATCAAGAAAAAAATCGAATTTCAAATCTGACATGGTAAGGTGAGATGAGTTGTGGAGAATTTAAGTACATTGCTAAATCCATAACTTTTCGATAAAAAATAAAATACTACTAATTAGCCAAAGCGTGTCGCTCGCACCCTTTGCGTCCAATCCGCAACTAGTACCGGCATATAAAACAACCTTTTATTATATTGTCAAGCGTTTTGTCTTCGGTGAATAAAAACTCCGTTTATTGCTTTTTACGAAACAGGAACCATGTAAATGAAATAGTTTTTTTTTTCATGTATGAATGAGTTAAAAAGCTTTTTTTATTCTCGACACAGGTGTTCATTTTATGAGGAAGATTTAATTAAAAACCTATTCAATATTATAACTGAATAGGGCAATTAACGGGTCGCTTATGTCCTTGTCACATAATTGTCGACATGTTTTGGTCAGCCTTGCAACAATTCCATATGATACACAATAGCTAAAATTATAAAGAGACAGAACAGAATCGTACTATGAATTATAAAATTTAATTTAATATCAAAAGGAAATCGACTTTCAGTTTCTATTGTTTATTTTAACGCTAGGTGGTGTTAAATAAAAGATGCTACGATGTTGAGTCACCGTAGTTTTGTTTCATTGTAGTAAAAATTAGGTTACTAAGGCAACAGAAAGATGATAATACATTCAATGTCACATCGTATGTCATTTCTGGCTCTTATTTCAAAACCACATTGGTTAATTCATGAAATTGTTAAAATTAAAGTATGAGTAATATGACTTTATAATACCTAAAAGAAGTGAGTATAAATTTTGTGTATATGTACTTATAACAGTGATCTGGAGTAGGGCGTGGCATCAATCGCATAATTGTACGCCTACGACATGAGGGTATTTAGTACATGTATTCTTGTCTAAATTGAAGAACTTTTACCCTGGGTCCGTATTTTAAGACAGATTTCCATCGTAAACTGTGTACATTCTAATGTCGTATTATAGAACAATTTTGATAATGTGTTTCCCAGTTTCTCAGATCTTTCCAACGTATGTTTTTTTTCAATTTCATTTTTCTATAAAATCTCATTTTTTCCAGTGCAAATTTTTTGAATTTGATTTTATTACAAGTTTATCTACACATTCATTAAGTAAGGTAGGCGGTCGACTCACCTAACCAGATTTCAGGACACTTTTCTTTAGCAGTACAAGCTAACCTTTGTATTTCACAAGGAGCTGACAGCTTCTCCATTTATGGAGAAAAATATTTTTTTATGAAAATGTTAAAACTGTTGCAGTCAGGAATCGAACCATGGACTCCGTATCCGTATAAACCAAACCAGTTTTCTTGGTCTTTTTTATACAACGAACTTACTATTCTCAAGAAACAAGAGACTTTACTACATGAGCAGTAAACTTCACATTTTTAATGAATTGTGAATAGTTTGTGCCCATTGTGACCAGTAAATCACCCTGGACTCCTGTGTTCTAATACCTCTTCTTTAATCCCTGCAAAAGGTACATTTTCTACATCCTTAAATTGAAAATATCAAAACGTTTTTTCCTAGAACAATATTCAGGACGATTTGAACCTTTGTTGGCGGTAACACTGTTTTGACGACGCCGTTCATTTTTGCCCAGAAAATTTAATAATGAAAGTTATGGCACTTAATGTCGGAACTTTGATGAACTCTTCACGAAGAAGGCGACATAATTAGATTTATATGATAACACGGAATGGATCATTGTAGTCGAGTAATTTTCATGAAGCAAGAGATTCGAGTTTCCGGTTAATTCTAATAAAACGGCTCGATAAACCATATTAGGGTGAAAGTATTCGAACTAATTGAGTGAAATTCCTCGCCGGTCAAGTTTTTATTGTCTCTTAAGTGGATATTTCATGCTTTTATAAGACTTTACTGACACATGTGAGTTTCAATATTTTGTACGGCCGATTAATTTGTCAATAGTATCTTGAAGGAGATAATCTTCCACGTCTGTGGCCTGGAAATGCTGAATCATGATGCCTCAGGTTTTCGATGGGTTGAGAGTTTTTGTGCTTTGGGCGACATTTTAGTTCAATATTGTATAAGTACATGAGCACTACTGAGCTTATTCCATAGAATGGGAGCGTGTTATCTTCCATTTTACAGACAATTAAATGATAAGTTATTTTTAGTAATTTTTCGGCGAAACTCTTTGAAAAGAATTTTTATTCTTGGTTATGACAGCCTTGCTCTCATTATCCGAAGAATAAATTTTACATTCCCGGTCTAAGAGTTCGATATCCAGCTATTGAAGAAAATGCTACCATCTCATATGGTTAATATGCAACCATAATTATGGCAACCGCAAAGCAGATCTGATTGCAAAAGCCTGAAGGTTACATTGAGACACTGTCTACTTTAATATCTATTTGATAGAGTTTGTATGCTTTTTTTCGGAAAAACTCGTGATGATTTCACATTGGTTGTGAAGGAAGCATGAGTGAATATGGGACAGCTCAAACCTAAAACTTGTCACCGGATAAAGTTTTGTCCATGTATGGGTTGAGTTGTCTGCAAGTTAAGTTGTTCTTCTGTTAAAACCATCGACTTCGGTAGTTTGAAAATAAAACTTTACTACATTTTTATATTTAGTTCGCATTTGGTTTTATTTCAAACAGTTCCATATCTGCTGTTTGACTTCAATAGTAGTTGTGATCAGAACCGCGATGTTGAACGTAAAACTATCAACCAGTTTGATTATTTGTTATGTAAAAAAAACCACAACAACATTAAATCTCAAATCAAAAACATATGTGTAAATTTGCGATACAAGTAAAACTGGTTACTAACTTAAAACAATATTAATTTTATTTGATTTTAACGATGTAAGGGAGACAACTCTAACAATCATAACCGTAGTTTGACCTAAGTAGTCGCCCCTTTTAAGACCAGGATACATCATTCTATAAATAGAAGGTGAAGACCGTTTGTGTACAGAATGCAGGATACATTGCAATTATGTTAGGCAACTGGACGATCAAAATTATTAATGGCTAAAAGCGTAGCCGCCTTAATCAAAGGAAGCTTTTTTGTCAGATTTAGCAAAATGTACACTATTGCTATAACTTAATATCTAGGGTTGTTTTGTATAACTGTTTTGTATCACACTTTCTTTGTAATTGAAAACGAACAAATACATGTACGCCAGTTCTGTTACATTTATGAAATATTAAAGCTTTGCTTAAAGTGTTTGAATACCTATCACTAAATCATTTATGTTCAAGAAGAGTGTTGAATATTTTACTCGGCTTTATTTCCAACGAAACTGCTACAATTCTGCCGAATGAATAATTTGGTTAATTTCCATTTCGCCTTGGACTTAAGCGTTATGACACTTATACTCATTTATGAATACTATGGTGTGGGCCTAAAAATGCCCACAAGTTCATGCAGTTGAGTTGCAGTTTAAGGTAAAAATTCTATTTTAATGATTTATTTTCGCGGCTTTTATTTGCTTTATCCACACATAATACCTCTTGGAATTTGACTCGCTATTTTATTATTTTTAATTATCAAGTTTTTATTTTTTATATATCTTTTCAACGATCAGAGTAATATGTGGCGAACAGTTTCGAGAGATTGGCCAATATTAGGTATCTGTAGACAATAGTCTTCTTTCACATTAAACTTACTACTCGAACTAACTTTTTATAACTAAAGGGAGAAAACTACGTTTGGTATATTTGTTAAATTGAAAACAAAGTTGTCGTTCTTCCATGATGAAAGTGTAAAGTTTTATCCCAAAATACACTTAAATATTAAACCAATAATTTTTATTTTTCCATTACACACGCTTAATTCGTTTAACAATGCATGTTGTATCCAAAGATCAAAATTGTGGACAATACAAATTTCAGGACAGTTTAGTTTTTCTATATGAAACCACAATCTGGGTTTTTGTATTTGATAACGAGCAACTACATGTATGCCGGTTCTGAGTTATGGTTACTGGGTTCTAACTAAAACTGATGCTAGTTTACCAGTGTTAACCAATTAAATGTCGTTCAAGTCCCTATACCATTTATTTAGGTCACCGTTTAATGAACGTTTATTGACTATTTAGAAAACATTTTTTATACCAAATGGTAATTTGAATCGTTGTATTAAATACATGTACACTGTATATACTTAACGAAACTTTTAAGTACACCGATTTCAATGTTGTCAGAAATTTACATTTTTCAAAATTTATGTCCGATCGTTAATGGAAATGTGTATAGGACTTTACTGTCGTCTGCTTGCATGGTTTTCATGCTTCTTAATGGATGCAAAATTGTTTTTGTTGTGCATGTGCAGAAAAGCGGAAATGCGCACGTGCTTATCGTGCAAAAATTGCACCTTGTCAGTTTTAGTGAAAATCACTAGTATGTTGATATGCACAACGAAAAATCAAGAAATGGCTCGAATGTCGCTTCAAGAAAGAAAAATAGTCATAGGTCTTTTGCCAGACGGTGCGTCACCTGCATATAAGACTTCTAATTGCTTATTTTCTGTTCAATCAAAACAATTAGAAAATCTTCCCATGCCAACGCATTAGCGACAAAAAATGTTTTGCATTGATAAAGTAGCATGAAAACCATGATAGCAAAGGTCAGTATGGTCCAAAACAAATTCCCATCATCGATCAGACTTTAATGTTGAAAAATAAGACTTCCTACAATACTGAAATCGGAGTACTTAGAAGTTTCGTTAAGTATATGTATAAAAAGTGACTTATACTAGTAGGCCCATAGAACCGGGTATATTATGTAATTACATGTATATTACTTTGTTCTTCGTATGACATGTATCATATCTTACACATGTCACTACTATATATATCCGACTTAATTACCGTATATTTAAGTAGAAAAAATGTTTATGGCTATCAAGATATCATTTTTCATTATTATAAATATGCTATGATCAATTCTTGTCATCGTATGTATATGCAACGTTTGATTAATTCATTATAGTAAAATCAAATGTACATTTATATATCCGAGTTTAAATACCAAATGTATTAACATTCTTACATGCGCGTTATATTCATGTGCATGTGTAATGCAAAAACAATTTAACTTTTTATTCTTACAAATTAAAGCAGCGTTTTCATTGTTTCAACTTAAATTTTATCTTTCTAAAACAGCCAAAATGTTATATGAACATTTTGGAAGCAGTGAAGCAGTGTTCCGATAATTTCATCAATGGTGCAAATTGAAAAAACATTGTAAAGGACAGTGATTTTATACATAAAACACAACCTGTTAGTGCAAGCCGCTACATGTCTTAACGACGATAAAAGTCGCAATGGGCGCTAACCGTCACAACGTTGATAAACATCGCAATTGACATTGAACGTCACAACGTCACTAAATGCCACAATTAACGCTAAACGTCGCAAAACTAACGCTAAAAGTCGCAATGGGCACTAACCGTCACTACGCCGATAAACATCGCAATTGACATTGAACGTCACAACGTCACTAAATGCCACTATTGACGCTAAACGTCGCAAAATTAACGCTAAATGTCGCAACCAACGCTAAACGTCAAATGTGACGTTTTACGGCGTTGCGATGAAAAGCGGAGCTACATGTTATACAAATCTCTCTCAAGCGATCAAAATGTCTTCACACGAAACACATTTGTATTTTTTATTTCTTTAACTGCGATAGTATGTATCTGTTTATCAATATTTGGAGTAAAACATAAAACTGTTCTCTAATCTAATGCATTGTTATCAAGGGGTTAAGAGAATAAGTTTATCAATAGTAGTTATTCTCAACAAAACCCTATTTAGTTCTACTTTACTATCTAAAGTAAAATACCGATGAATAGTTTTGAAACTGTTTGGGTTAAAACTTTTTCACAACATTGTGAAGTTTTAAAGCCCTCACTGTTCATGGACAACTGAAACAAATTCTATCAATACAAAATATTAAGGAATGATATTGTGATTTATACTTAAATATACCGAGTATATTATTTTCTTTAATAGTTTATAAATAGTATTTCTTTGGAATAAGTTTTTAAAATTCGGTGAGTAAAATGTAATAATAATAAGTTATGGTTTAAAGAGAAGAGATATTTAACATTTTAATTATGTTGTAGAAGCATTGAAGATCAAAAGAGATAGAACCTATTAAGGTACGTGGGAAGTTGAAGACTTGAAGAAAGGATCTATCTATCTACTAGTGTAATAGATTTAGTGTAGGTTTTCGGTGATACACCCGGGTCTATGTTGCAGTAGGCTTCGCACGTGATTTAGAATATAGAGTTCAGAAAAGGTTGCTGGTTCAAGCCCCATCATGTCCAGTTATACGCTTCCATGAAAATTTTACAGTAATGTCGATTTTATTTCAAATAATGAGGTATGGAGATGTAGGCTGTATTGTTTTGAAGGGCTTGCCCTGGGTATCGTACCTACGAGTCCCTTGGATTCATAAACAAACGTTATTCCGAATGAACCTATTGTGTAGACTAAGTTAATTTAAGATGAAATCAGAAGATTAGGTTTGTTATTGTTTAATTTATTCAACTGTCAGTGGCGCATACATTTATCCCTAGTATTTAAATACTTACTACTTACTTCTGTAGTCACTATGATCGATAAAAACATATTTATGTAAATTAGCGGGGTTAATGTATTCACCACAGACAGTTGAATAAAGTTTAACAATATATAGTTACAATGTAATGGTGAATAATTTATTTTGTATTTCTATGTCAACATTATGAAAATATTATCACAAGTTCGAAAATATTTTTGATGTTTTATAACCGTCTTTCATCTGTAGATCTTAGAAACATATTTACGATGTAAGATTCTACTTTTTTTATTATTTAGTTTTCGATTGATGTTTGGTGAAATTTTCATTGATTTATACTATGGCCTCATTGTTAAAGTTTTTGACGACTTTATATAATTTAAACACAAGTAGATCTACTGCACCGCACGTTTTAAAGTCATATCTTAAAAGACATTTGCATTATTTTTTATTTGGTTTATTTCACAGGTTTGTTTACTTTATCTTTGGATGAGCTAGGCGTCCCATAGACTTCTAGCTACAATAAACTTCTCGTAGTTTTATTACTGCGATAGTTTACTCTAGTATACTGTGGATGTTTGAACACTTTGGGTATTGAAGACAATTTCAAATGGAGAGGATGTGGACTTAGTTTGATACAAGACGACAAAAATAAGTGAAAACTTCAACCAAATATGAATATAAGTTTATAACTTATCGTGGATTTAACAGAGAGTTGCTTAGAATTTGTATTGAACGAATCGAAAACTAGAAATGAAATTTTATTGAAATCATTAAAAAAATCTATGAATACAAATAAATAAAACCCATGGATTTAAAGTGAGTAGATTAGGATTTTATAGAAAATATCAAAAACTATAAAATGGATTTATATTGAAAAAATTGTAAAAAGCTAAAGCATGAAGAAATTCACTGAAAGGACAGTATTTCATGAGATTGAGTTGAAGAAAGACGATGGCGATATTTTAGAAAAAGGGGAGATAGTTTTACCTGACCCTGAATGGGAAGGTTTAACACCGGGTGGTAAGACTGATGAGGATTCCGACGGCCAATGGGACACTGACCTTGATGAAGATGAAGGTAATACTAATTAACAAAAATAAAAAAGTTTGTCTATGCTTTCGTCGTGGTATAAAATATATTTGAGTTAAGTTGCTCAGGCATTGAATCACGATTTATTTTATTTCTTTGGTTGGTTTAACGACGCAGCAATAAATGTGTCATATCTTGGCGGTCAGTCAATTACTCGCCGTTTCTGGAAAGGCTAGATATCTGGATTTAGCTGTTAACCAGTTATTAGGCACATACTTCCGTCAGTGACTGACAACTGCCCTACATGATTTATAGTCAGTGTTTTGAAACGAATGTCCTTGGAAATTATTTCAACCATTTATTATGACAAAGCTTCATGAAAGTATGCCTAGCAAGGGTATCAAAGCTACGACCACTCGATCAGTAGACTTGTGCGCTACCGACTGAGCCAAAATAACAAAATATATCATCTGGTGGTATTTCATATTTTGATCTTAGAATAATATGTAACTTTCTATGTTATGCCTGCCTGTTCTGCAATCGGATGATAAAATATTACAGCATATGCAGAGTGAAACAGTTGAACATTTACAATGCATTTTTCTATACATCTTAATTTAATATGAAAAGAACCCTATAGATAATATAACAACGATACAAAGCCTCATGTGAATAGTTGAAGGTGTGAGTTCAGTTGTACGAAAACAATTTTTTGCTCTATGTTTTGCCGTAAGTAAGTCAAGTTTTTTCTGTAACAACAATGGAACGCCACCTTTAAAATTAAAAAAATTGACCTGTTTTTATTTAAAGTTTCTGTATTCAAGTTATACAATATGATTAAAAATTTACTGAAAACCGCCAATTCAAATGTCGTAGCTTTTAACTTTAAAACAGAAACTTCAATTCAATTATACTCAAAAACAGAAAAAAAAGAATTTTAATGCACTGTTTGAGAGAACGTATATTATACAATGTATATTATATATACTATAGTTGAAGATCGTTGGTACTGATAAGAAAAGCCTTCTATTATGATTATAATACATGTATCAACATTTGTAATGATTTGTAAAAAATATCATAATACGTTTTTAATTATAATATAATGTTCAGTTAAAACATCATACATTTAAACGAAAATAGAATACTTCAATACTGTAAAGTGCGAAATTTTAGCTACGATTATTTTTATGATTATTGAAAAAATAAGGCTTGTACCTATCATTCTCGTAACCAGAGTCAAGTAGGATTCTCAATACTAGCTAGTATTGAGAATCCTACTTGGCTCTGGGTACGAAAATGGTACCTATATGAAGTCTGGGTTAAGTGTAAAACCATACATACGTGGCTGTCCGGAAGTAATTGCGACCAGTCATCACGAATGACACAAATATTTTTTTCGTAGAAAAATAAGATTTATGTATGGATCAATCGGTTAACCGGTCAGTGGGGACGTATATACCCGGTAAAAATATACAATGGTGTGTCAGTGACATAATACATATTTATAAATATGTAGTATCATACTGTGGCACTTTTCACAAAAAATCTTACGATAAATATGATCGTAAGTCAAAAGCAAGAAACATTAATAGTTAGGTCAATGTTTGACTTATCAATTCCAAATCTTATTGAATTATGTAGAATATCGTTTAGCTTTTGAATATTACATGTATATCATAGTTATGTTTATTATCTTTCTGACTTTGAACTGCAAACTTATGAAATTGACTTACGATAACTTTTTTCATACGAATATTGGTGAAAAGATGCACTGATATGTTTGCACGATAGTTTCATCGATTTAAAAAATAAAAGCATGCAGCATTGAAGTAAACACATGTACAATATTAATTGAAGTCATTTGACTAAAGACATGATTTTAAATTAAAAAATGTAAAATCAGTACATGCAAACTCAAGTAGAACAGTTCCATAATTCAAGTCTAAGTTTCGTTTTATTCCTCGCGAAAATCTACTAACCTACCTAATACAAAGAATCTATCGATGTTTAGAAATTGAATAATTCAACTTTGAAAAAACCTATACAATTGGCTTATTAAATTATTAGTTTATTTTACGGCTTTTCAAATATCAATAATTGAGTTCATTGAGGTAATATTTTCCATTCTAACCTCCAACAAGAAATATGTCTTCAAAAGACTTGTTTATTACGCGACCCAAGTCTTCTTGTTTGATTTTTTCTTTTACCCTTCAAATAAAGAGGTAAACACGGGTATATATACTTTCAATAGACTTTGGTTTTTATGTAATTTAATACACAATTAATTTTGAATCATACATCTTTCAGAAATATGATTAAGTGGTAAATTTGAAAAGTGTACCAAAGTTCGGATATATAGCAATAAAGAGAAATGGCCTTGTATGCTTCGAACCCATGATTTTAACAAAAGCTTTTGGTGTGTTAAATAACTTGAACCTTAACCTCGCTTACAAAACCATCATTTCTACTCGACATATGTTTTTGTCGTGGCCTTGAGTGAGAATGGTTCTTACAACCTTTAAAAGTTTGCAACTTTGCATGTATTTAAATATTTTTGGCTGGGTTTCCCTCAGGCTTAGTTATAATTAAATTTAACTTCTGTAGAGCAACAACCTCTAAACAGCAACATACCTTAGTCCCTCCCAGTGGATGTCGCTCAAGAGAGGTTGCACTGTAATTACTAGGCGCATACTTCGGTCAGTGCCTGACAACAGTCATACATAATTTAGAATCAGTGCTAGGAGGAGATAGGCCATAGAAATTCTTTCATGACCAAGCTCTACGAAAGTGTGCCCTGCCCGGGAATCGAACCTTTGACCCCTCGATTAGTAGACTTGTAAGTTGTATGCTACTGACTAAGCTAGCCGGGCAGGCTTTAAACCTGATATGATGTTTATGTGAATTATATGACGTTGCTTATTGAAAGACTTATTACTTGTTAGGACTTATAGCTGTAGAAATGTACTTTTTCATTTCTAAAAGCACGAACCGAATGAGTTAAAATTTTTGTCGTTGAAAGGTGGCTGTTGTTGAAAGATTGCACTTGTTTAGAATTGACCGTAAGTAAATGTTTCGCTCTATAATTCTACTGGCAGTAATCTTTCAATTTATACTTTTAAGAAGTTTGCATATATACGAGTAGTACACGTTTTAAAAAAACATAGTTAATAAGGAAAATCAAGATATTAACTTTTTTCAACTGTTAGTGGAACATACATTAATCCCGTTCGTTTAAATACTCACTATAGTACTTCTGTATTCACTATCGATGAAAAAAGATATCTGCATTAAATATACGATGACTATCGAACATATATCGAGTACTTAAATCAGCGGGGTTTATGCCATTCTCGTACACAGAGGTTATCAAAACTCTCGAGCTAGTATCGAGAATCTTGATGGTCTCTGGGAACGAGAATGGACTATTGTTTGCCGCACTGCACTGACTGTTTAATAAAATTAACCAATATTTGTATACATATATAATATTCCACTAATCAAAATCATATTTTCCTCTGAGGAAATTTTCAAGACTAGCAATAAAGTAGACATGCGTTTCAAACAAGAGTTTGCTTGACAATCGAACGCTTTTGATTTCACTAACATTCACTGAATGTGTAGCTAACACTCACAAGTCTACCAAAGCAATCGACAAGAAAGTGTTTTGTCATAACATCTCCTAAAAAATTCAAGTCTGCAATATTTATAATTGTAGATATAAATATTATTTAATACACTTCAAAATTCTAAACAAATAAAGCTTATAGAATTTATTAATAATTTTAAGACATTTGCACTTCATATCTTATGACAGATATATATATATGCATGTGATAATACTTATACATTGTGTATATACATTCAAGTGCTTGAAACGTTTTCCTAAACATATTTATTGATGCTTTACGGAGAAAAGTATCATTATATTGTACACCAAGACTAAATTCAGATAAATGCATTTTCTCTTTTTTATGTTTAATATTCGGTTGCCTTTGACTATTGTCTTGCACTGAGCGTATCCCTAAAGCCTGCACCAAACAGAGTTAATGGTTAACCGCTTGTGAACCAAATAAAACATAGTCAATGTTAGATAGCTAACCTACTTTCTAAATAGCTTAAATTACCCAAATTGGCATACTATAACCACCAAATGTGAAAGATGGTGAATCAATTTTACTTGTTTTAAGAGGGTTATATGTTCCAACCCGGGTTAGGGCTAGACTATATTAGATTAAGATACCCTCATCGTTCTAACGAGGTTTATTGAAACTAAGAACATTCGTAATGAAATAAAAAAAAAACGGAACAAAAATACAAGTGGAAGATTCCTTATAATTCATTACCAATAACTGCTTAAATAATCATACACAAAATATAAAGCCACCCGTCACATTTACCAACTTAACAACTTATTTCCTTGCCTAATCATTGTAGACAATGTCAACTTACAGAAGTTAGAGGGTCTATTGATCTCTGCCTTAAACTTATATTTTATCTAAACATTATGAAACTTGATTGCATTTTAAACTGAAAGAACAGTCCAATCAATATTGCACTTTAAAATACAAAAACTTGAAAATTATAAAATTCCTGTACAGTGAATATAAATAGATTGATTAAAATTTGTAGAATGCCATTGTGTGAACAGCACCAGGTTAACTTGCTTTTCTATACATGATTGAATATCTTGGTGATTAATTTTTTTTGTAATTAATTAATAATAAATAAATTAAATTATATATCATGTACTTACACATTCTTAGTTAAAAGTAGAGTTTGGTGAAAAACATAATTACCAGTTCAGCTTGAGTCTGCATAACACGCTATATTATCGCCGCTCCTAAGCGGCGATATAGACAATTATCAAGATTTGAGCATTTTGTAGTCGACACCCATTGCCTTAAGCCAATCAAAACGATGCATTTGTGGTCACATGATGAAAAAATGGACGTCCAACAGTCAAAATAGGGGTGCGTGTATGGACTCGTCGAAGCCATGTTTAGTCGGGTAACCTGTTTGTATTACCAGAAATACTATTATAAATATATGAATGAGTAGTACCAGTTTCAAGAAAGTTGCAATATAACACCAGAAAATATGCATAACTAATTGCAACATTTTTGTTAAAACTCGCATTTGTTGAAAAAATGCAAACCTATCTTCCTAACTTTTGGGTAAATCTAATTATAAACTGATCTATCAATGGTTTTACTTATCGTTAAGGGCAAGCTAATTCCTGGTATTCTATAAACAGACTTTGGACGGTTTAAAACGCTGACGCATATTGCTTTTTAATGTTTTTACTCTAAGGAGAATACACGACTAAACGGCGATTTCAAGCATTTTCGGAAATGCTAATACCTGTTCTAAAATACGATCGGTCGAAATGTTTACTCTTGATTAACATTTGATTGTTGTTCAATTTGACTAGGGTGAATAATGCATGTATGATTTATGGAATACAGGATATTGGAATATTTGCAGTAATTGCTCTCATTGAATGATATGAGATATAAAGACAACTGTATTTAGAGTATATATTGTTGCAACTTAAAATATTTACTGCAGCCAATAAATCGACTTAAAACTAGCCGAAATTCTGTATAATCCGAATATCGTAAAATTTTAAGCTCGTTTTCTAAAAGTCATTTTTTCCGTTTACTCACTTCCTCAAACCAAACCTGTTTTGCGATAAGCAAAAACCAGTGGTCCCGTGTTAGACTGCGAGCATATGAATCGAAAGGTTGCGGGTTCAAACCCCTATAGGGGTACTGCTATTTTTCCTATATATATATGTATATATATACACACATTTTGATGTTTTATCTGAATATTCATTAATGCCTAATGTATAATACTACATCTACTGATTGGGTTTTTGTATACAATTTGTTAAATTTTTGCAATTTATTTTCCTATTATACATAATCTATGTACATGTATTTGATTGTATACATGTATATATGTGTATGGGCCTGTGGCCTTGTAACACTTTGAAATAAAGTTTCTTAAGTTCCTAAAGCTAATTTTCCTAAGCAAGATATTCATCTTCAGTCGTTTCCACTCCATCCAGGTGTAAATGGGTACTGTGAGGAATCACCTGCCTAAAGGTGAATTAAATGATTAGGGGTTATGGTACAAAATTGTAAAGTAGGCTGAACACATATAACTGTATATGGTAGCAGATTTAAAAACACGTAGGCCGCCCGGCTAGCTCAATTGGTAGCTGTTCAAGGGGTCATGGGATCGATTCCCGGGCGGGGCATACTTTCTTGGAGCTTGGTCATGAAATTATTTCTACGGCCATTCTCCCTCCTACCAATGATTTTTAATTATGTAGGGCAGTTGTCAGTCACTGACGAAAGTATGTGCATAGTAGTTGAGTAGGTTGACTGACCGCCGTTATATGACCTATACAATGTGTTGCTACGGCGTTAAACCCAACAAAACAAAACAAACTTCAACAACACATTAACTTAAATTTGATACTCCAAACTTAATAGCAACTAAATTCGTATCAAGATCTGCGAGCATGTCGCTTTACAACGAAAGACTTGAATTGAAAATATTATTCAAACATGGAGTACATTAACATTAATGTGTTAAAATATCGAATTTAATTAATAAACATGAAAAGAAAAGGTCGAGCAGAGTTTATTAAAGTGACCAGCCTGAATAAATTTAAACTTATTTTGCTGTATTTGCTCTTTTTATGATACTTTTGATTATATTTACAGAGCTGTAAAAGAGAGCATTAAAACTCGCCCTCAATCATAGAATATCACATTTATAGTATTAAATATTCATTTCCTCCGATTGAATGATGAATATCATAAGTTCATTAAACCGAATGACTAAAGCTTTCATTAAAACGTATCCATTGATGGAAACCCCAAAATCGGACATTGACCATATTAGTTGTGTTAGTATTTTCGATGATATACGTTTCACCAGCTTATTTCAGTTTATAATAAGATCGGTGGACGGATTGTTGCGGTCAGTTTTGTCGTCATACACCCGTACTATCGTAAAGACGCAATGTGATATTAAACTGAGGCCCATTATTAAAGTAACATTGTTCATAGACTGTTAAAAAATGGACATTTAACTATTCAAAATACCTCTAATGAAAAGAACCTTAAAGTACTCAATTACCACTTAAATATGTTTATGCTTTTCAAAGTGAAAGTATATTGGAATCAATAATAGAATATAGTTCTCAATGCCCTCAATAGTTTTGGGGACGACCCCCCCCCCCCTATTTTAAGAGATCGGCATTTAAATCTAACTGAAACAAGTATGAACTTAGGAAGTAAGATTTTTAAAGTTACATTGTATACCATGATTAAGTGCAATTGATCGAACATATTTCTAACATAGATACTATTATTGAAGTTCAGCATAAAGTTAGTTTGTTTTACAATAAACGAGGAACATAAGAACATAGAACATAGAAGTATCTACAAAATAAATTGAAACCAAATGTCAAGTCACAAACTGATCACCTAGTAATCACCAAGTAATTTTAAAGTGTTTGGAATTATAAAATCATTTATGGACCATAAAACACGTTTTTATCTTAAAGTGGATAATGAGATATTGAATACTGAGTTTACAGATCAATTTAGACGATAATTAGTTAAACTTGTATATATAACACTTAAAATAGTATGGATAACTTTACTGGGCTTCTTCAATAAGCGACCAATATCATTATTGAAAAGATGAAAAAAATGCATGCATGTATTTTTATTCACTGGTATTTGTTATTTATAGGTAAAATTGTAATTATTTGTCAGATGGCCTTCTGGGAGATACGCCTTGTGCTTAAAAAGTGTTCATCTTTAAATAAAGATATTATCATAATTATCATCACCATAATCATTATCATCATCATCATCATCATCATCATCATCGTCGTCGTTGTCATCGTCGTCGGCATCATCATCATCATCATCATTATCATTATCATTATCATTATCATTATCATTATCATTATCATTATCATTATCATTATCATTATCATTATCATTATCATCATCATTATCATTATTATTATAATTATTATTATCACAGTTGTGCCATAAACATAGTAATGTCCATAGTTGGTACAGTAAAGTTCTGCTATCAAAACTACCTTGGTTATAGCAAAGTCATGCGATTTTGGACAATTTTAAGTCCCAAATGCTTATTTGCAGAAGAACACAGTTACTTTATCAAGTGACCATTCTACTAGTTTGCCATAAACATGTCTTATATGTTAAGAACAATAGAGGTTGTTGTTTTTGTTGATGTTGATAGGCCTAATAATAGAATTTAACCGTCTACATGTGTTTTTTTATTATAAAATGATTGATTTCGCCATTATCTTTGACTTATTTTGATTGTAACGGCAAATATATTTTTTTCGCACCTGGAACAACTCATAGTTTTGCGGAAACTATAGTCCGGTATATAAACTACAAAAATCGACTGAACCGTGCATGGAATGATGTAGAAAATGTTTTTGCATTTTCTTGAAGCTAAGACATTGTAAGTTACGAAACTGGATGATGCTACTTCGGCACTCTTGGGCAACTCCCAAAATTCAAGATGGCGGACAAAATGGCGGATGAAAACTGATTATTGCATTATAAATCCATTTTTACCACAGTCTGATCATTTAAATAGCTGAAATTAGTCTAACATTATCTGTTATTTTAATTCATGCAATTTTGGTATCATTCGTTTATTATCCAATCCAAGATGGCGAACAAAATGGCGGATAAAAGCTACATTTGTCGGGAATATCAACCCTAATGAGCCGAATCATTCATAGAGGCATTTCAAAAACGTTTTAATGCATTTTTGAAGTAATAACTCTCGAGTTTAGTTTATAAAACTGGTTGATGCCACACTGGCATCATTGGGCAATTTCCAAAATCCAAGATGGCGGCTAGAATGGCGTAAATAACTAACTGTCGGGTATATATTAGTTCGGTATATGAACTACACAAGTCAATTGAACCGTGCATGGAAGGATGTAAAAAATGTCATTGCATTTTCCTGAAGCTAAAACATCGTAGTTTACGAAACTGGATGATGTCACTTCGGCACTCTAAGGCAACTCACAAAATTCAAGATGGCGGACAAAATGGCGGATGAAAGCTGATTAATGTATAATAAATCCATCCTTATCACATTCTAATTTTAAATAGCTGAAATTAGTCTAACATAATCTGCAATTTTATTTTTTTGCAATTTTGGTACCCCTCGTTTATCATCCAATCCAAGACGGCGGACAAAATGGCGGATAAAAGCTACATTTGTCGGGAATATCAACCACAATGAGCATGATCGTACATAGAGGCATTTCAAAAAAGTTTTAATGCATTTTTGTAAGAATTACTCTTGAGTTTAGTTTATAAAACTGGTTGATGCCACACTGGCATCATTGGGCAATTTCCAAACTCCAAGATGGCGGCTATAATGGCGTAAATATCTAGCTGTCGGGTATATATCAACCACAATGAGCTAAGTCATAGACTGGGTATACAAAATGATTTCAATACATTTTATTTCGTAGTTAATCCTTTTTTGTTTATGTAACCGATTGATGCTATATTGGTATTCTTGGATAACTTCAAGAATTCAAGATGGTGGTCAAAATGAATGATTAGAGTTTAAAATTAATTTCAATTCACATTGAAAGACATAACGCCTAACTAATGGGTATACAGCATTATGTTTAGGTTTTTATATCTCTTGGTCTTGCGAATATCAAATCGTTGATACTTGTTAGCTTGTCATTTGACTCTGGAAGCAAATTGTTTCTAAGATGGCAATTTAGAGACACTATTCTGATAATATTTAATTCATTGAACAACAAATGTTGTGATATCGTTAGAATAGCGACCACTTTCCCAATATGTTTGCCACTTCAATAATAATCAACATATATTTAAACGAGGTTATAAAAAGGAAAAAGAACTAATGACATTGTAAGTATTGTGTGCATGTTCTATTAACTTTCAAGAGTATATATATGCCAAAGCAATTGATAGAAATTCTGTTGACATTGTAACACATTTGGTAGTAAATAAGAGAAATTGCAATAGGATCATTTCAAGTTCGATCTAGACATCAGATATCACAACTGAATGTTCTTTATTTCATTGTAAATGACTGGCCATTGATAAAAAAATGGAGAAATAAC
Organism: Mactra quadrangularis; assembly: GCA_025267735.1. Lineage (NCBI taxonomy): Eukaryota > Metazoa > Mollusca > Bivalvia > Venerida > Mactridae > Mactra > Mactra quadrangularis. Next base: position 2,341,970 of record CM046301.1, on the reverse strand, counting down.
AAAAGCATATTTCCATCAAAAGTGTGTAGTAGAATTTGATTTTATTTACAAGGATTGAGAGAAATTACGTGGCGTAGATGCCAATTCTTATTATAAGCGTATACACTGCTATTTGAACTCAGTGTCTAGCTCATGATTTAGCAAATAGTGTTACACTGTGCAAGATGGTGGTTTTAAGGGATTCATTAATTACAAAACATGGCAAAGTAGAAAATTTAAAAATGTATTGTTTCACTTAACACTAAATATCTTGAAAGAACGCATAACAGATCTGAAGCATAAGTGCCAAAAGTTTAAACATGACTGATTACTAAACACATTTGGAGTATATTCACTATCAACTGCAAAGACTCCCCCAAAGAAGGATGGTACGTTGAGACAACTTGTCGATCTCGTATTTAATATTTAAATATGTTCCACTCCAAACATTATAGACGATGCATTGTAATATATTGTGATTCTTCATTTTTTCGGTAACATTACATATATGTTTAATCGCATAAACCTTTAAGACTTAGTACGAGAAGCACAGACAACAAAATTGTTCAACAAATGATAACTTATGCTGCAATTTGCTGAGCACCAAAAATATCTGACGACATTGGTGTGCTGATACTCTTTTGAGATATCTATTTTGTTGGAGTGACACTATAATATAATATAATATATGCGGTCAACTGACATTCGTCCAAAATGTAATGTTACAAGTCAGTCAGATTTTGGCATTGTAAAGAAGGTACACTATTAGCATGGGTGTAAATTATGCTTTTTAAGCTAGTTCACATATCCTACATCAAAAGTGAAGACATTTATGATATCTTTTGGCCATAAGCTAGTACCCGCTTGGATACTTTCTACAGGTCATAATCATTAATATGTTTAGTTTATCATTGCATATGCTTAGAGTGTTGAGTTCAAATTCTATCAACAATAATTTGTGTCGTCACTTGAACATGTTGTAATCAACATACAAAACGACCAGAGAAATTGTGCTCTCGTCATGTAATATTATTAGACAGATGCAAATTTAAACATAAGCACATATTCTAATTAAGTCATGTTTAGTCAAGTCAGACTGTATCATTGTTTGTGTAATGATATTGATATAGCTTAGTCAATTAGTTTCTTCCTCGTTTTTTGGCACATGCTTATCTTGCTATTGACATGTTTCAGTTTATTTTCACTGCATCGAAATATTTCAACTATATTAACCTAATTTTATTTTCCCGTTTTTCTTTATTTAAATGGCTTATATTTTGGAAATTAAATTAGTTTGTCCATCACAATTCGAGGGTTGCCAGCAAGACTGTAATAAGTACATTGCGTTGAAGACCTAGTATCTTGCGGGCAACCCTCGAATTATTTATCAAATTTTCATTTCATTTAAACCTCGGCTTTTATGAGATTCAGGCATTTTGATTGCTTCCGAATCTCATAGTGACCGAGTTTTCTCATGAAGGCCGTCTTTTTTTCTTCCACAAAAATGCCGCCATTTTGAATGTTGATACAATCTGAGCGTTTTTTTTATTGGGACCCTATCTGCGACAATTGTGAATTAAGGTATACAATCCCTAACTCCCAAATTTTTAGACCATTGAAATATTACATCTAGAGCAATAATGTTTGGTGTTTTGATGGTTTAGGATGTCCCTAAACTTTTCACCAGAAAAAATCTTCAAATCAAATACAAAATTAATAGTTGTTGCATGTTTAAGATTATGCCCCCTTACTGCTGAAAATAGAAAATCTCGAAAAGTGTTGAATCATTTATAGACATTTATTTAAACATAAAATCAATGTTAACATTATAGGAATAGTATCAATCAAACACATATGTGTATACAAGTAAACATTTAATGCAATTTGCCAAGTTTGTATTGTTTTTTCTGAAAATTATGGCCTCTGAAGTCCTCGGCAAGGGTCAAATAAGCCTACAATACTATCAACATGACATTTTTAACACATCATAAAAAATTTAATAGGGAATCAATATTCACTAAACTTGCACAATCTTGTTTTATATAATAGATAATACTTGAGAAGAAATATGAGCGACTTTTACCGCATACTTTTTGAGAAACAGTTAATGAGATTATCAATATTCTCGGAAAAGTGTTAATTTCAAGCACTAAAATAGCATGGAATATGTATTTAGTAAATTTTAAAATGTAACAACATCAACAAAATTTACACAATATGTTCCTATAATATAAACAATGTCAGAAAAGAAAATTCAACAATATTCAAAGCATGCTAGGAAATATAGAAGATCCAACTTTTAGGCCAAGGCATAAAATTTCTGTGTCACGAAATTCGAAAAAAATGAAATGATGAATTTTATCTTCTTAAGTGTAAAAATAATATCTCAAATGAAAGGTGCTACTATAGAAAACTAATGGCAATATAATTTATACATACTTACAGAAAAAATAAGTAAAATCATAAAAATAACTAATAAGTTGTGACTCGAAATATAGATATTTTTTGCTAAATTTATAATAAAAATGTTCAAGTACAAATCACTCCTACAATTTCAGTACAATACATTTTTACTCAAGTAGGCTTTATTGAATCACAATTATAAAGAGACTTTCCCATATTGTTCTTTTCAATCTTAAAAATGTACAGCTGTTCCTGTATTATCTTATGCATATCAAATTTATATAAATCTTCATGTACACAAGCACAAAAAAATGGAAAAAAACTTATCTAGTTTTCACCAGGTAAACATAATCAAAATCATGTATTTCTAAATAATGAATGATTAACAACATGATACCCTAGTAGCTGCATTATTGTAAAGCTGAAATTATCATTTGAAAAATGCACTACATAAATAATATAGATAATTTCAACATGTCACAAGTTATTACGCATATTAAATGACTCACAATCAGTGCATTTAGATTTATTTACTAAGATTATTCAAGTATTCAGCTTGTTTTGGGATGACACTTTCAAGAATTATTTTTGTATCTGTCATGCAAGGTTGACCTAGGCTGTTTGTCACTGACATTGTGTTTAAAAAGTCCATCTTCTCCATCAAATCGGTCAAGGTTCAGCCCAGACCCAGCAATATTTTCAGCTTTTGTCATCCGTTGCAAATACCACTAGAAATAAGAACTTTAAAAGAAGATATGTTCTTAGTCTTTTCTCTAGAATTTAGGTTGTTATAGAACGCAACTGATGAAGAAACAAAAATGAACTAAAATCTTTCATTGTCAAGGTAATGTTGGAGCAAATAACTGAGAGCCCAAGAATCAACAGCAGCAACATAAGCATTGTATGTAATATAAAAATAATCAGAGACCAGAGAGTCTTGTTTATATATGCAGTCCTACTAGAATACACTTTATGACATAGAGCCAAAGAATAACAAATATCAACAGCACACTATGAAAATCTGTCAAATGGATTCACTTTGAAACTAACACAGGAAAATCAAATCTTTTTTCATTCTGGGCTGTAAGAATGACATAACCATTTTTTTTTAGAGCCACTCGATGAAACTGTCTCAAGCTGTATTGATGTCAACTGTTGACACTAGTGATCTGTTCACAAACATTTTGTCACCAACCATAGACATTCCTGTGATCTATTGTGTTGCTGCAGTTATATGAATCAATGACTGCACATGAGGTGAAGGGTATAATCTGACCAACAACACCAATCTGAGTGGAGTTATCTACACTATCTGAAACAGAGACAAGTAGAATGACTTTACTAAATAATATAATTTGAACAAGGAATTTTTCTTCAACATACATGTATAGGTACAATATTGACATACCCATTGACAAACACAGTATCCATGAATGATGAAGACTGTCTCAACAGTTTTAGAAACAAAAATTACACAACTTGCAGCATTAGGTAAATCCCTTGACCAGCATCTGTATTTTCATGAAGTAAATTGTATTTATGTATCATCAATACTGCTGAAAAGATCAAAAATTTTAAAAATATAATCATCAAACTCAAAAATAATTCTTGTACTTACTAAGATCAGTGACTGAATCAATTTTTCAAATGTCAAGTACCAATGTCTTCTGGTTTGAAATCTCCTCATGGTACAGGATCTGGTAATTTTTCAATATCTATTTCTGGCTGAAATCTAATGCCTGAAAATGAAATATTTACATCACATGATAAGTTGCATACTGACAATTTAGTTTTTTGTTTGTTTGTTAGGGTTAAAGGTACTAGTTCACAGATTTGGTTTATTTTTCTATAATTTCATAATACCATTCAGTGTCTGTAATTGTACTGCATGAAACACCATTATTTGTAGTTGTACGTCAATTTTCACAAAAAAATTCATTATCAGAAAACTATATTCCTGTTCCAAAATTGTTTCCATACAACTTTGATAGTTTTAGAAAAAGTTGATATTTAAGTTGAAATCTGTGAATGAGTACCTTTAACGCCATAGCAACACATTGTATAGGTCATATAACAGTGGTCAGTCAACCTACTCATTCCTCCTGGAAAGCCTAAATCTCTTGATTCAGCTTTTAATTAACCAACTACACTTAGAGCATAATTTCGTCAGTGACTGACAACTGCCCTAGGCTACATTATTAAAATACATTGGTAGTAGGGAAATGGCTGTTGAAATAATTTCATGACCAAGTTCGAAGAAAGCATGCCCTGCCCGGAATGGAACCAACAACCACACACAAGCTACAATTACTGATACAGAGTCATAATATGTATCACAAATTACCTGAAGTTTGGAGAAGGATCTGGCAACAAAGCAACACCAAGGTCAAGATGTATGATTTCCATGATTGATTCAGCTTGCTGAGTCTCTTCAAGAGCTTGTCCTTAAATGAATAAATAAAACATAAGATTTTCCTTAGCACCAGGACTGAAATGGTATCTAACAGAGTTGCAAAATGGAGTGTATTTTGAAAATTGAAAGTAACCTTTTTTAGCTAATAAACTTCGCAATGTAAAATTGAAATTAAATATCACTATCTAAACTAAATTAGGCTCAAACCAGCCTTGATGTGTCCAGTGAGATTGATAGTAGCTACAGATTACAGCCAGTTTGGAAGGTATATTAGTATATGCATCTCTGACATCATGAACTAAATTCTGACCCATCAAAAGTTTATGATAGATCATTACAGCCTTGTCTAGAGTGTTTTTACTTGTAGTATGTATACCCTGATTTGTCTGCTACATAATAACTCTCACATGCAACGTTAAATACAGTACTATGCTGTACATATGTTACACTGCATATAAATAAAATCAACTCACTAATTGCTATATTCTGTTAAATTTGAGCCATAAAGTTAATTGGGGGAATAAAAACCATACGCCCGAACTGGGAATCGAACCTGGTTCTCCCGATTGGTAGGCAAGGCACTCAACCGCATTGCTAAAGGGTTAACCCTACAGCAAGGCTGTTGGAAGTGACTATATAGTCACCTACGATCACCACAGCCACAAAAACATTACATCTTGCATCGGCTCAGCACAATAAATTAGTATTATTACACACTAAAAACTATCACCCAACTTAAATCTAGGCATATAACAAAGAAACATTGTAAGTTTCAAAATGGCTAATTTCAACATATTCATACTGATATAATAGAGGAATAAATATTTCAGTTCAGAATGTAATTTCTTACCTGTGCATCGAGTCTAGAATGTTGACCACAAAACAATGGTGCACCAGTACATTTTTACCCTGTGTGCTTACAGTTTTACCAACAGGCACATTGCTTACGTAACATCACTCTTCATAACAACATTTATCAAATAAATATCCCGAAAGTCCACGTTTTTATTTATCAACAACACAGTCTGTCATTTGTAAACATTAAATCAATGGCACCGGGTCAATTCCACATCTTTCACAAAACCTCAGTGCGTCCGACTTAGTTGACGGCCTATTCTCCATTCTTCAACCTCTGATGGTAGATATTTATCAATTACTATCCCAGATAGATTGTTTTGTCGTAATAATCTTTTGTCGGAACTAACATAACGTCTTTTTGAAAAACGGCCGCGCTTATTCCTTACTATCTCCGCCATGTTGGATAACTCGATTTTACCTCGTTGACAGTAGGAAATCCCGTTACGTCATACGCCACGAGGTTGTTATAACTAAAAATAGTACAGTCACGAGCGAATACGAATATGACGATGTTTATCGAACTGTGGTTTACGGAAATGTCGACATAACACGATCTTTACCGATTAGTTAGGGATCGTATACCTTAAGTGTTTCCATCACGGCCTGTATTCGGCTGAAGACAGTCATTATAAACCGAGGCCACAGGCGAAGGCTATATGACTGTTTTCAGCCAAATAACTAGGCCATTATGAAAACACTTCATTATTTACAATACACTATTGCTAAAAAAATAGAACTGGTTGAATTTGCTTTGTAATCGTTATCTATAACCCCACCTTGAATCTTGAGTTGCTAATAGATTATCAGGTGGGATTAACTAGTTTTACAAACTTGAGAGTTTATAAAGATTCAAAAAATCATATAACAAACATTGAAACTTAAACCCAAATGTGTTTGTTTCCGTCCATGTATGTACTCGTATATTATATACTGAACTATTAGATTATATCGGCCATTTTAGCCGCCATTTTGGATTTATAATTGTTAATAATAAGTTATTACTAAGTGAAATCAATCGGTTTCTTTAATAACATGAACTATTCTATAAGTAAATAAATTTCTACAGCACTCAGTCTCTTTCTGCCAGTTTGTTCTTTAGATACTGGGAAAATAGCCTTTACCCGCCATTTTGGCCGCCATTTTGACCGCCATTTTGAATTTAAAAGTTTGTATAAGAATAACAAAATTTAACCAACTCGATCTGTAAATGTTGAAATCACTTTTGTCCTTCATTTTAAGACCATAATGTGTAAAAATACATTTTGCATGTATAATTTAGCCTCTAGCCGCCATCTTGGTCGCCATCTTGGATTCTGGGAGTTGCCCAAGGATGACAAAGTGGCATCAATCGGATTTTGAATCAGTAAGACCATATCTACCAATAAATTGAATAACATTTTCTACATCATCTCGTGCAAGGTCATCCTTGGTGTTGGCCGGACTACTAAGAAAAACAAATACTCACCATTGTGTGTCTTTGAAGTTCTTCGTTAAGTGATATATATTTGGACCTTTTCCTAGCTAGTTCAAGCATTAGCTAATGGCTCCCCCACCTGTATTGCAGGTGTTTATTGTCAATATTTTAAGTAACTGCTACTACTAATCTGTATAGTATTCAATATTCAAAAATGTATATAACTACAAAGGTACCATTAATGCCCATGATAAACTACACTTACATGATCGTCATATATCCTTCATTGCATTACAATAATAAAAACATCTTAAGTGCCTTCACACCGGTCGACAAATAAAGACTAAGTGGTCGTAAATTTACGATTTGCATATATCTAGAATTTCAAATAGAACCTAATTCAGTTACAGTTCTTTATTTGGATAATATCAGAATTCAATTACCTTTTTATAACACTAACTTAACTGACGTCATCAAATTTAATAGGTAGGTATTACATTAAATGAATTTTAGCTACCTATCGTAAGTGTGAACTATGGTGTACTGACAGAGCCAACATTTAATCGCTAACCTTACGCTAGGTGTCGCCTTAAGTCATCAAACCTGCTTGTGTTGTGCATAAAGTGGCTGGATGTTGCCATTTTGAATTTCGATCCATATAAGAAAATTTAAGTCTAACACGTCATCACTATGTGTGAAAATAAATTTCTTGATCGATGCAAAGGCTGTCGACTTAGTTCCGAACCAAATACACTAAATGTATATATCGAGGGTTGCCAGCAAGACAGTGTGAAAATGACTAGCACATATATTTCTTACGGTATCATTTATATCATTTACCACATGTTGTAATTATTTATATGGGAGAATATGTACCACTATCGGTGTCACATATGTTCCCTTCGCAGCTCAGGGAAAACTCTACCTTAAAAAAGTAACAAGTGAAACATTCGACCGATGCTACTGTATCCGTTGACAATGATAGGGTGCTTCGAATATAACCCATTATTCCAATTAATCGAATTACTATTAAACATATAAAACTAAGTTACATTAGAGGTAACATACGTCTAATTTCTGTACAAGCTAGAATACTACATTCCTGCGGGATACCAGACCGTTACATTTTCACATGTTGATCAGGCGTACTCTCATTGGCCCATACACTAACTATCAATCCATGATGTAGTCATATTATTCATCTAAGAGTCTGTACTGTTACAAATCAGGTTCTAATCTGTTCTGTTCTTCCAGGGTCCAGTACTAGTCGACGTGTTATAATGAATGATTATGCCAGACAGATTTACTTAGCCGCATGTAATCAACTAGGTATTGTACCAGTACATTGTTTTCTGAAAGCTATAAATACAGAAGTTATGAACCTTAACTTTCAAGGTTTAGGACCACTGGGTACCAGAGCTGTTGCAACTGGTATGGTGGTAAGTTATATTTATCTTTTTTATTCTTATAATGTAAGTTTGACTCCATCTACAATGTATCTACATTGTTTACAATAGTTTATGGCTGCGACCTGGTCACTTTAACTGCTTTTCTGAACTTTGTTTTTAACCCCCAATGTACGGTTGCATGTCCACCTTTACTGCTTTCATTTACTATATATTTTCTTATATTTTTCTGTCGTTTACACAGACCAGTTCACCTTAACTTCTTTTCTTGGTTACTTTCTTATGTTTTCCTTTAATTTTCGGCGGTCAGCTCACCTTAACTGCTTTTCTATAATATAGTTTTACCAATAGTCGCTTACCATTTCTTTAAGAAGAGTAATTTTTGCTCTATTGTCATTTAAAGGAATTAGTCAAAATGAAAGTGGTTGTGATCATCGCCTTAAGCCATCAACGCGCTAGCCCGATGCCTGCAATTAGTGAACATTAATAAGAGCTCGTGGCAATTACCTATTTTATATATAGTAAGTCTAGTTAGTAATTAACCCTGTAAGAAATACAAGGCTAGTGCTAAAAAATAAGGCGACGTCTGGTATGGGTAAATTTTGTAATCTGAAAAGTTTATTCGACGGAACACTAAGTACGTATACGTGGAGATGACGAGAAAATAATATGAAATCATGATTTAGATTATACCAAATACAAATACAAGTATATGTGACATTGTGTCTTTGCAGAAAGATAATTTCACTACACATTTATATTTAGCTGGTAATTTTATTGGACATGATGGTATACGTAATGTATGTGATATGTTGAGAGAAAACCAGTATATAACACATATAGTAAGTATAATGATGATAATGATAATGATAATAGTGATGATAATGTGTGTGATGGTGGCGATATAAACTCTAGCTGCTGCTGCTGATGGTGGTGATGATTATTATTTGCACAATGATGTCTTTTGATGATTTAAATTAATGTGATGATGACGACGATGATTATAATGATGTTAGAAGACGATGATACATATAGAAAAGAGTTGGAAATTTCACAAAGGAGTTATTATGGAAGTCTGTGACTGAATGGCAGTTGGAACGATCTTGAACCAAATACACTGAATGTGCATATGTATGTATATGTCTTTTGATCCAGGAACGTGCTGGTCGCAATTGGATTGATGTAAGGTGGAAGTAAGGACGAATAGCGAGAACACGTTCAGCGAAAAACAAGACGCAATCATAACTAAGTTTGAATAACTTTTGTACAATTATGTACAATTCATGATGATGTTTATCATAATAATACCATAAGTGCTCATTTTATTTAGAAAATTGGTCATAGACATTTAAAGAGTTTAATGCCTCTGTTATTGGCCAACACAACAGAAACACGTCTTGCATGTCGGCTGAACTGCAAGGTTGGTGCACCCTAGAACCTGGTTTAAACTGTTGCTCTTCCTAGTATGGTTTAAAATACCTTTTTATTCAAGTATGGTTGTTGTGTTTCAGGATCTATCAGAGAATGAACTTGACTCATACGCTGCTGAAATGTTAGCAAGTGTATTCAAAGAAAATGATACACTGACAACTATGAAATTATCAGGTATGTAATGTTTGTATATATGATAACTTTCCAATTAAAGTGACATATAAAAAAAACATAAAAACTTGAAAGAGTGACAACATTTTATTTTCTGTTCTGTTTACTAAGTGACTTTTTCTTCATAAAACAATAGTCTTTGCACTCAAACTCTACAAATTTTACAATTAGTGACGGGGCATTGTTGAGACCAAACGGTATGTGAATCACATCTTGAAATAAATATCGTAGAAAGCGTAAAAAGAAAGCACATATTATCAACATTCAACAAACTTCAAATTGCGTATAATGATGCCTATTAAAATCTAAGTCAGGATCATCAGAACTAAACACTTAAAACCAACCGTTTAATCCCTGATAAAGAAGAATAGACTCAACGTGACTGTGGTTCTACTTTTCTCTTGTTTACCTCGTTTATATCGTTTCTATTATATATGCAAAATATAGTATCATTTCTGATATTTATAGGAAACAATTTTAAAGACGAGGATGCTGAATATTTTGCTACCATTCTTAAAATTGGTGTAAGTATGAGTTAATCTATATAAGTGTTTACTAGAAGTGTACTTTTGTGATCTCTTTTTTAAACATTTTTTATACACGCATATTTGTATATCAAATGATAATAAGGCTTTCATTTTCCGTTTCTAGATTTTTAAATTGTTAATTGATTTTACATTAAATGATCAAGTTAAGCCACCCGGCTAGCTCAGTTGATAGTACGCAAATCTATTGATCGAGGGATCGTGGGTTCGATTCCCGGGCAGGGCATACTTTCGTGGGCATGAAATTATCTCTACAGTCAGTCTCCTTCCTACCAATTATTCTTAATTATGTAGGGCACTTATCAGTTACTGACAAAAGTGTGTGCTTATTAGTTAGTTAACAAATAAATCCAGAGATTTAGCCTTTCCAGGAACATAAGTAGGGGACTGACCGCCGTTATATGACCTATACAATGTGTTGCTACGGCATTAAAACCAACAAAACACAAAATGCTCAAGGCTTCTAATTAGATTATTACGTTTGCTAGAAGTATGGTTAATTTTGAAATTTCATTTGTAAATTGTTTGTCACGAAGACACATTCCTACAGTTTCTATGTCTGTTATTCGCCATAATAATTTCGGGTTCCGCCAAATTAATCTGTATTAGAACACAGGAATTCCGAAATGTAAATTACAGAACACTATCGTTTCCGGTTTGGCATTCAAATTTTCTTTCAGTCCTCACAGCTTTGCTATTTTATTCATTAAAAAATCTGCACAATACGTATTTTGAAGTGGTGTCTCTTTCACAAATTTACGTCGTTTTTACTATAAAGCTCACATAAGTAAAATTTTATTTTTAAGTATTTATTTTTATATCAATTTTGACAGACACGATACCGGAACGGAGTAAGTAATATCAATGTCACTCACAACTGTATGCTTGTTAATATTCACTAACTGTACCACGTGACTACATGATCACGTGACCATTTGATCACGTGTTCATGTGTAAGAATTACTGTCTTTCACTGATGTCAGTCCTGCTTGCTTTTACTACAATACTCATGAAAATATAACATTACTCACGAGCAAAGCATGTAGACTCACAAATTAAGACTCGAACATATTAAATGTATGAACACAGGCGATCAGCACGATCCGATATTTGCTATAACATTATACATACATTTATAAGGTATATTACACCATTTGTGCCGACCGCCTGTGTGTATGCTTCTGTAATTGCACTTTGTACATGTTACATTGAATCTTTGGCTTCGGCAAAACATTTTGTAACATTCTTTGGAATGACGTAAGCATCTTTTGTTCATGTTACTATATTATGTATAAAGTCAAAATTGAAAATACATATTAATTAACAACCATTTCATAAAAATGCAGAAGTTATTTTTAAGCTTTTGCATCGTGTTATGATTGGATATTCTATAAATGGCACATGCATGTGTGATGCCATAAAAGTCATTAGGTTTAATGTCTTGATTTGTGTTCATTGTAAAGTCAAGCAAATGTTCTGTAAGCTTTTAAACAATAACAAATTAGAACTAGCTTAACATCATCTATAACAAAATGCTAATAATATAACTGTTAAATTATCTTAAACATATTGAAGCTATTTGCACAGCTTACGTACAAATCTTCGAATCAAGTCTGCATACTCAATGAGTTCCTTGAGTTTGGACATAAAGTATTTTTGCAGCCGTTCTTTATCGAGTATGGCAGTTGTCAGCCACAAGCGAGGCTTCGCTCTTATTTCTAGGTTAAAAGTTTTGGTCCAGAGTTCTAGACCTATACAAGGCACATGAATATTAAAACTGGCTGCCACAATGTGACTAACTGAGAAATGCTGAAATGCGATAAAAAGTACTTAAATATAACACTGGGTTAACTTACTTTCAAAACAAATAGAACTTGAACACATTTCTATCAAGGACATAAGTTATTACATTTTGAAAATAAGTTTTCTGTAGCGTTTACAGAGTATAGAAGTAAATGTAATATTTTTGTATCAAATTTCAGTAATTATAGTATTTTTGACATATTTTCGCTATAAGTACGTTATAATGATCTATAATTGATATAATCATTGATATAATCTGATCTTACATGTCATTGTGACACATAGCAAAAAAATGTTTCAATTTATCAATACACTCATTTATAAATTACAGCAATTTACTGGGCTTCGAAGTCTTGATTTGTCACATAATCTATTCTGTGATGATGGGGCAAGTGTACTGGGGCATGCAATAGGTAAGATTGGCATAGAATTTTTGCTTGTAATGAACTATACCCATTTTTCATCATGGCAACTATCCGACAAAGCTACTTTGAAAAAAAAAAATAGCAAAACAAAACTCTTCAAAACACTGGCGACTTCCAATCTAATCTTAAACTAATTAGTAAGATGAAGTTTATGTACAACATTTCTCTAGTCAAGTTACTTGATCATCATGAGGACACAACGTGTATACAAGAAACATTGATGTCGTAAGACTAGCTTCCTGGTTATGATTCTTATGGGGATGTTCATTTATTTAATATCGTTTAAAATTCTGTAGAAGCGGGCGTGGCCGAGCGTTTACGACGTTTGATTGGTAATCATTGGATAGCCAGCTTCGCGTTGGTTCGAATCCCATCCTAAACTTACCCCGTTGTTTCTTTGAGCATGAAACTTTATCCTACTTGCTAAGAACTGGTGGACCAGGAAGCGTACTCGAAAGTGATAAATCTAAGTTTTAAGAACTTGTTTCATAATCTAGCTAAACTAAATTAGTATGCCTAAAAATCTGTATTTCCTAGGTAATTGGTCAGACCTTTCAAATTTTTCGGCTCAATGCTTTAACTACATGTTTTCCTGAACATTCTGGCCGAAAACTTATAACAAAATCCATTTTGTATTATTAGAATAAGCTTGTACGACTTGCTATGTTTAGTTTTGTGTTATGATTACAGTGTCTGTCTCACTGGATTGTTACAACATCACAAAATGTATAATGGTCAACAAGATTACATTGGTCTTTCAAATGTTTTGATTGACGTATAGTTGATATTCAATTTCAGGAGATACAGAAACATTAACACATATGAATTTATCATGGAATCGTATAAGAACTCCTGGCATTGCATGTATAGCTAAAGGTATTGAGGTAAGTTTTTATCACATTTGACATGTTATCAATACAAACAATGGTGGCAGGATAGAACTGAACAAAGCTTTATTGACTCAAATAATACAACATGATAATGAGTAAATACACTTGTGAAATGAATTGTGTGAGAAGAAACTATTCCAAAACATATATGTCAAGAGGGATTAAACAGGGGGGGGAGGGAGGCAGAGAGGTGGGGAAGAAAAGAGGAAGAGATGGATTAAACTGATATAGAGGTAGAGAGAGGAAGGTAGAGAGAATTTGATACTAGAGGATATTCGTATGAATATCACAAAACAAGGCAAGCAGTAAATGAAGCACAGTCCAATATGATCAAAGTTTGTACTGCCATGTGTGAGAAAGTCAGAAAAAATATAAACTTTAGCCATGAAAAGCGAAACGATCCAAGTAAACATGTAAGAAAAACATGATTTCAACAGTTTACTAAAGTTAATCATTCTATTTGGGCTTATTGCGCTCTATGCCCTTTCCATGTTGATTTTAACAACTGTTCTTTTTATATTGACCATTTTCTGGTTTACAGGAAAACAACAGTTTGAAGTCATTAGATCTCTCATCAAATGGTGTTGATAATAAAGGAGCAGATTACATTGGTGAAGCGTTAGAACATAATGAAACTTTAACTGATTTAAATCTTAATTCTAATAGAATTGGTCTAGAAGGTGTTGTCTCTCTGTTTAAACATCTTGGTAAAAACGAATGTTTGAAAATAATCAGAGTAAGTAATGGTGTTTTTTTAAATCTGTATTGACTACCCGTATAGTGTCACTCGTAACTAATTTCAAGTAGACGATATCGAGTTGGAGCGGCGTAGGACTGGTAGTCATTAGATATAGCAAGATCTACGTTGGTGCCAATCACATCCAAAACAAAGGCAGTGGATCGTTGAGCATGGGGCGATCCCATCCGAACCACGATTTATGTGTAGCGATTCACGAATCGAACCACGAATCACATATTAGTGGAAAAGCATACAGAAATTCATGTAATAACAAATAAGTGAAAAATTACAGAAGCTTTTACTCTATGGGAAACCATGTACTCCCAACACTACTAGCAGACGTTTTACGGGCATTTTCAGTGATAACATTTTTTTTTCAAATGTGAATCAATAGAAATTTTGACTCAGGATAATTCGGTCCCTACATACATATAAGTTTTCATTAGTTGTGCAACTCGTTTTAGTGGTAATTAAGCTGAAAATGTTCTTTCATTTTTTTTCAAAACTAGTTCGCGATCCGACAATTTCGGACGTGACGAATACTCGTACTCGATTTTTCGCTCGAGATCGCGAATATCCGATAACTCGGATACTCGCCGCAGCCCTATCCAAAACCCATCTCGTTGTTTCCTAGAACATGAAATTTTATCCTTAATGTTCAATACTGAGTAACCAGTAAGCGGATTTGATAATGGTTAATTAAGTGAGTAGTAAAAGCTTGTTTCACGACCGTGCTAAATTTAACTTGACTTTCGTAACAATCATGTTCTTGTTGAAGAGATTAAATTATATTATCTGTTCTCTTCATGGTAGAACGTAATTATATGAAGATTGTGATGAATCTCAAATTATAAATGGCTGTTTTCTATATTTGTTTATTTCAGTTATCAAATAATCCAATCACGCTTCAAGGACCTGTCGCAGCATTAAAACTTCTTGAAGAAGGAGATTCTGTATTAAGAGAATTAGAAATTGCTGTAAGTTTATCATTACTTCACCGTCCGTTTTGATGTATTTTTGTCTATCTTGGCTTCAAAAGCGACTTCAATCTTTGAGAAACACAGGGCTGCAGAATATCTCCCCCAGCGTAGTACATGTATGTTCTAGTCAATCTAGTCTATTTATCGGTTCCCATGTTATTCCAGCATATTTATTGCGACATTTATATTTTTTCGACAGATTTGTGTCGTCCAATCAGTTTTTTTTTTGCCCTGGAATTTCTAAAACAGAGTTTTTTGGCAATGTATTTTTGAGCTTTCGAAGAAAGACAATCTCTTATAGTCGCAATACAATCGAACTTGTTTGCTACACCCCTGAAGCTTTTAGACTGCGATAACTTTAAAATGACAAAATTGTCGATTTCAATTGATTTTAATCTTAGTTTAACATCTTAATCAAATTACTAATCGATATGCTTATCATTCTGTTACCATGCTAATTTGTTCATTTAAAAAACCACTGCGTTTCATAAAACAGTTCGTAATGCGTATTAAGTGTAGTTTTATTAAGATAGATACTTCGCTGAGCATAAGCAAATGGCAAATTATTTATTATGTGAGCTTGTTGTTAATAAAATTGTCGAATTGTTTTTTCTTTGTAATTTTATTATTCAAAGGTCTGTGGCGAAAGAAAGCTACTGATGATCACATTCAGACATTCTAATTACGAGCAAAATGTAATTTTCAATAATAAATTACAAACTACTTGCCAATCTCTCTATGTTCTTTGTATTTATATTCCTAATTTTAAGTTTACGTTTCATTTTAAATAAAATCTATTTCTATGTTTTATTCCCAGGATGCCTGTGTACCACGCGAGTTCCATGCTGTATATGAAGAAGCACAGACTAGACGTCCAGATTTTAAAGTTCATCTTGCCGGATTTATGAACTCTCGCGATATGTGTAAAGCCGAAGTGAAATCAAATAAAGAATTGTGGAAAAAGGACCCAATGCTTGTGTTTGTACATTTCATAGAATCTAAGAAAATAAAACTGTTTGACATGTTTAAGATGTTTGACAAAGATAAAAGTTGCACTGTGTCTAAGGAAGAATTCAAAGCTGGACTAACACAAGTTGGTTGTCCACTGGATGATAAGGAGCTCAAACATTTGCTGAATATACTAGACGTAAATAAAGATGGCGAAGTAGATATTGGGTAAGTTTTTTTTTGACGCATGCGCAGTTGTTCATGATCTCGTTCAATAAACACAACTCCTGGTGTAACATTAGAGCCGATAACCTTTATAAAGATATTATTTTTAAATTTCCCGTTTCAAAGTTACGTGTTTGTGATAAATAGACAACCGTAAAGTAATGCTTACAATCGAAGTTAACATTTTTGCTAAAAACTGGAGTTTCCGGTAGCCTCTTTTACTTGTTTCGCCATCTTGAAAATTGCATGGTGGGAGTAGTATATTTTTATATAGTAAACATTTTTTTCCATTAACATTTGTTAAACAAGATGAGAAATTCTACAATCGTTAAAAAGAATTTACTTTCAAATCACGATAATCACTATTATGCAAATACTCTAAAGTATGAACCAAAACTGTATTTTAAAAGTCAGCCATATAATCATTCTCGTACCCAGTGGTTATTAAGATTCCAGTATCGAGAATCATGATAGTCTCTGGGAACGAGAATGTTATCTTATTTGAATGCTTAAGTTTTCACGAGAACAAGTTGGACCAGCACTTCAATGAAAACTACTCGACGCCATTTTAAAACTCTGTATGATTTGTTTAATCTTCCATCTTTTCTTAAAGAATAAATAGTTTAGTCGAGACTTACTCGGGACCTTTTGTCAGTTGTAAACTCATTCCTTCCAGCACTTTGATTTTTGTCTCAGTGTGTAATAGAGATATGCTGACCAATGTTTATCAAGGCTCATTTGATGATTTCAGAGAACTTGTGGATGGTGTGGAGAGAAACAAAAAGAGATTGGAAAAGTTTACACCGGAAATCACATCTAAAACACCGGAAGTAATTAATTCATCATCAAACCAGTCTACTCGGCCTTCTTCAAAAAGTGAGAATCGAACGCAGTCTAAAATGTCATCAAGTCGACCTACTTCCGGTTATACAAGTGTGACGTCATCAGACGAGGAACAAGAACTCTTACAAGTGAAGTCACCGTCGCCTACACCTCCAAGACAAAATTCTTCCACTCCGAATAATCAAACAAGGTGTTTATATTCTCAGATTTTTTTTTCTTTGTGTAATATGATTGCTGGCTCACAAGTAAATATTAGGCGATATCAAACAGATTCATTCTTGAGCGTCCGGGTTAACAAAGTTCTAACCTACTTGTTTGGAAGGAATGAATAAGTGATTTGAATAGAAAAAACACATAAGATTACGTCCAATATACTCTCAGTAACTTCAGTTCGGTTTCTATCGGTAACTTTTTTGTTCATGGATTTACTATTATGAACTCTTTTTAACATACAATAAAATCACGGATTATCTGAATTGTTTTTTCACTCCATACGAATTCGGATAATCGAGAATTAACTGTATCAGTTGCTCAAGTTTGAGACGAGACGACAATGTTCGAGACCCTATATAAGGACCTTCCGCCAATTAAGTCATCGATTTTGATGGTCATAATAGTATCATTTAACTGTTACATACAAATACATTTTTGTAAGCGTAAATCAATGATAAAGGACCATTTTTTACATTTTAGTGCTCAAGACAACAATGAAGCCGACGCAGCAGCTACAAGTGAAGTTAAAGATACTACAGTAGAAAATGAAGAAAACAATGGAGTTAATGTTTCACTTCAAAAAAGTATAACAGTTGTATGACAAACGTCGGTTATTGTGTAAATAAAACCTTTAATTAATTTTTATAATGAAACAAAATGGCAGAAACTATTTGAGAACTAAGTCTACGCAGCCTGTAGGACATTAGAAAAGAAGCCGACTAACTTTAGCTGACTAGCCGACTTTTCTTGTCTGAATAACTTTCGTTTTTTATTAGCTTCTATAAAAACTAGAAAGAAGTCAGTCAGCTAGCCATTTAAAGTTTGTCACCCAATCAGCTTGCTGCACATACATTAGACATGAATAATAAGAGCATTTCGGCTTGTATCCATATAAATGTGTTGATAGTTTACCACGCAAAAGGTTTCAAGCCGTTGGATGAGACAAAACATGTTAGTCTCCTAATAAAATACTGTATTAACTATTAGGACACATTTTCTATCAAATCTATAGTCAGAACTGCTCTCTTCCATATCAGTATGATATATTGTCAAGCAATCGTGCTGAATTTACGTCCATGTTAGGCTGTAAGTATAGAATATTTAACAGTTTGTAAAGACAGAATTCACGTAATGTTATCTATAACCTTGCCTAATTAGCTTCATTACGAGAAGCTATCATAACATATTATATTTGGACTGATAAAATATTGTACTTATAATATACATGTAATAGATACTACCGAGGGTCAAATTTATTTTTATACATTTTATCACTTGTTAAATGTGACTTGACAATACATGTATACATGCATGTATATTTATTTATTTTTTTATGGATGAAATAAAGTATTTATTTATTAACTTGTCATTTGTTATTCTTTTTGTTGTGGTGAGTTTAGCTATGGAGGCAAAGTGACTGAAAACGATGTAATTCAAGTCTTGTTGAACACAAAAATTAGGCAGTGTCTGCATTAACAATTTTATGGCTGATTTTCAATTACGTATAGAATTCTTATGACATGTTCTATATGCTTAATGCAAAATGCAGATTGCTCATAGTTTTCATTTTTCAATAAATGCTGCATTTTTTGAGTGTATAAATCCATATATAATGAAATATAATTAGATAAAATCGTCATTAGAATACTTTAAAGGCCTAAATCGACTCAAACATATAAGGTAACTCCAACGATTCTTTACGCTGTGGTTATAAGAATGTGGGGCTAATAAAGACTTATACATTTTGATATTTATGTGACATAACACAGCAGTTATACATTTATTCACTTTAATGATGGCTAATGAACACCTATTGACTTAAACTAGAAATTCCTCTCTAGATGCTTCAAAGTCTGAGTATAAACAGTGAAAGTTACAGCATTTACTGGAAACGCTCTTATAAATGTCACCATAAAACCTTTGTAAAATATTCGTACCCCACCCTCTTTATACAGCATAGATACACAGTGCGTAAATCCTCGGTATTCTCCGGCAAAGTCCGCCTGATATCGGCTTTTAATGACGTCAAAAGGAAAGATGGACGCCCATGTAAGTGAACCTGCGATTCCACCTGATACGAGGCTAGCTACGATTCCTTTAGAGTCCGTCCAACCATTTTCAATCATTTTAGCATTCAGAACTTCAAAAGATAAACAGTAAATTCCATATGAAGGTATCTCTCTGTAAGCCATTGCTAAGCCACCCTTATAAAGTCCAGTAATACCATTTTGTTTATATATCGACATGGCACATTGAAGAGGTCCTTTGAACATCTTGGACTGAATTTCTGAAATTTAGAAAATATATTTTAATACAAATTAAAACTTGGAATTAGCAAAAATCAAATTGGGAAATTAAATTTGTAAGTTTGGCTATGAATAAAAATGAAAGTCTTATAGAAATAATAGACAGAAGTGGTCAAAAGTTTATACGGTAATGGAGTGAATAAAGCCAGAAATGGCGTAAGAAGTATAGTTACTATGATTGTGAATGGCAATGTTTTGCAAGGAACAAGCAGGCGTAACATTAAACACACATTTAAAAGCTCCGACTTTTAGCAAAGTTTAATTGTCACATGCTATTCAATTTGTTTGGTTATTTTCTATTTATATTCCTTTTTAACTGTATAGTTTTAATCATGAAGAAACAGTTAACCTAACCAATGTCCCTGGGATGCACTAGCGCTTGACTCACATCTGCCGTAAGCTATTGCCTATCATCTTACATAAGGAGTCGTAGAAGCTATCAGGATTAAAACCAGCAGACCCTTTTCAGATAGAAGTTTTAGAGATTAGAATCAATGATATTTAATAACTTTCATACAAAAACGTGATTATGATTTACAAAAACAGCAACCAGACATTCGCTTTTCCAATAAAATAAGTTTTTACAACACAAAACAAAAGCGCATGCGCATTGAATATGAGGACATCACGTGTCATCTGTACAAACCTTTTTTGACAGCAGCACCTGCATCATGTGGTATTTGTGACTGCAGTGCTGTTTTGATATAGTCTACTGGAATTACAAAAACTAACTGTGCAGCCCCGCCCACACAGCCTGATAGATATATATGTAGATAGTTTGACTTCCGTTTCTCCTTGTCCTTCTCAAGGTAGGTTAGTGTGTGGCCATATACACCGAAAAATGTTGAATTCACCAGACCAAAAGAAAATAGGGGCCATGATAAACCTCTGTAGAACCCTTTAGACTGAAATAGAAATTAAAGTGTAAGGTCTTGATATCATACCGAAAATGATGTGTAAGAAGAAATACAACTCTTCTCTGTTTAAATGAAATATAAAAGGGTCTAAAAGGGTCTAAAAACTTATCAGGTGCAAGAACAGTAAAACACATACATTCCATACCGCTAAAAAGTCCTCCTGCATTTTACAAATATAATTCTGAAGCTTCTGAAAAGTAATGGTATTCATGTCAATTTCCAAAAACTTAGGAGCTGCGCATTCTATTTTACAAGACTTAAAAAGGTGGGACAAATTAATCAGAAAATTACCGTGGTGTATCATTACTTAACATAGTAAATATAATATGTATTTGTACTTTTTCCCTAAGGTAAATTCTAAAAAAACGTATAGTTGGCTTTGTATACGTTCATTCTCGCAGAACGAAACAGTAAGAACAAGTCAGTGAATAAGATGACTCGATTTGGAAACTTCTAAATGAAATGGTAGTTTGCAGTGCACGCTCAATGTAAATAAGGAAATTAAAACTTACTTACTAAACCAAATTTGTTGATATTCTTAATGGCATCAAATGTTCCTTTATATTCATGACCTCCATGCTGTGTTTGTAACTGAACCTTTAAATAATTATGAGATAAAATGCGAATGTGCAGAAAGCGAATCACTATCCCTTAAAATAGGTGCGGTAGTCCAATGATAGGACGCGAGCTTGGGACTCGAGAAATCTCAGGTTTAAACCCACATCAAAACTTTGAGCAAGAAATTTATCCGCGACTGCTTCACTTCGCTCAGGTCTAAAGTGAAAACATTCAAGAATGGTATAATTCCGATTTGCCAACATGTCTGCTAAAAATAAGCGGAGTAAAAGATTCTCCATAGGAGACTGATAAGTAAGGTCTTTACGCATCTAACATTATTCTGCTGTACGCATTCATATGAAGTTTGTTTTAAAGTCTACTTCCATATATACATGTATGTGCTAAACCGATTCTACAATCATGTACGATCATTGAAATACTTTCCTTTAGGTTTCTTTATCAGAACTCAGTTACACCTAAGCATAGTAATGTAATCGTATGTTAAGTTCTTGCTTAAGAAAATTAGCAACGCCCCTAGTGGCGTTGACTACTACCTCTACATTATAAACGGAATACGACGCAAGTTTTCCATAAACACATTCTATAACAAGGGAGGTAATCAAACATATCTTTTAAAATCCACTTATCTCTCTTTGATACACGTTCCCGCCACGAGGAAACTTTATTTGAATAATTTAAAATAAAACTGGTTGAGACGTAACTCCAGTATAATTAAAACTAGATCTAAAATTCTCCGCTCGTAGTCTATATAGGATATCTGTTTAGGGAGATTGATGTAACTCATTCCATACGTAAGAATATAAAAAAAGTATAGTGTGGGTGAGTTTGCCATTAGACACAAAAGCGACAATTTATTTGCATATCGTTTTTGAAAAGTGACATGTAATAATATATCGAGGGTTGTCCGCAGACTGTAGTACTTAAGTGCAATGGGTTAAAGAGCAAGTTACTACAGTCTAGCGGGCAACCCTCGATATGTCAGTTAAGTAAAAAAATATCGATGGTAAAGCACAAAACATGTCTTCTACATTCTTTATTTATAATGCATTTACAAGTCTTGTGTTGCTCTTAACCAAAAATGTTTAACATAAATTCTATAAGTAGGTCAAAGTATCTCCTACCTTCGTTGTGTCAAATGGATGTCCAACAATCAGCCCAGCAGCACCTAATTATAATATAGATAGTATGTGAAAACTATTCTTAATATCATGCAAGCATTCTTGAAATACTACATGTGTATATGTCTGTGTGTGCATTTCACGTCATTCTCATGTTGTATTTGCACTGTATTGTATTGAATCACTATTGCCAAACATTTTGAAAACCACCGATCACTGACGAAGAAGCAATGCATATATTGGGGACCGAAACTGGCTTACGAGTCGTTGAGTCTCAGTGATTTTAATAAAGAAATTTCTAATTTGGTGGCACCACGGTGGTAATACCACGCGACAATGACATAACAAATAGTACGGTTTCAAGAAGAAAAACAGTACAAAAACCCACCTCGACTCAGACTTAAAAGAGCTGTAAGTATTTTAATTCTTGCCAAATATATATATATAATATAATATCTACTCGAGGCTAAGCAGGTTTCAATATTTGTAACAAACGAAAGTAATACCTAAATTTAGTGTATTTGAGTACTTCAGTGACAAACTGACATTGTATCATGCAAATTTAGATACGAACGTATTGAAATTGACAACTTTGCAGCGAAAAGAACCCACTTATGGTTGTTCCAATTAGGGTCCTTAACCAGAATCATTAAACAAGTACATGTATAAGAGTTAACTTACCTCCTATCGCCCCGGCGATATAATCATGTATAACAGTATCCGACGGCATGACTATACATATATTTTATCCCATAATATCATCACAGTATTGCTATCACTTTTTATAATCCAACAGTTTAGTTCAATAAAATAAAGACTAAGATACCCTTACATTGTACCCATATATACATGTATTGTGAGATTATTGTACTTATATTAAATTGTAAGTAGATATCTAATATATAAAACTATATACATGTACAATGTAAATACAAACTGACTACATCATGTATGGTGGCATATTCCCGACATCAGATTACCACATTTTTATTGGATTGGCAGCATATCTTGTAAGTTATATAACGGGCGCCAGTCAACCCAATCACCGTTCATGGAAAGGCTAAATCTCTGGATTTAGATGTTAACCAATTAATAGGCGCATACTTCCGTCAGTGACTGAAAACAGTTACTGCCCTACATGATTAAGAATCAGTGGTAAGAGGAACAATGGGAGCAGAAATTAGTTTCTGACCAATCTTTATGAAAGTATGCCCAGTCTGGGAATCGAACCTTAGACCCCCTCGATCAGAATATGTGTACTATCGATACCGAGCCGATCAAATAACCACATAACTACCAGTAGATTAAGTGGTCAAGTAGTTTCGTAACTAGATAATCATGTAATTATATAGTTATATATTTGGTAACTAGTTGCATAATTAATTAACTACTTAATTAACTAGTTAGTTATGTGATTGTCTGATGGCAAAACAATTCCACCATAGTTATACTCTATACATGTATGTTATAATATTTAACATATAGACGTATGGGTCAAATAGTTTTACTTATTGTCGGGTCGATTTTGTTTACTTAATAGATATAGAGTTCAAACTCTTGTTGTTAGTTTATAATTGTATTCTGTCACCCACAAGTAAATTCATTGTTAAATTGTATTCGCTTGTCAATGGCGCATACATTAACCCCGCATATTTAAATACTCGATTTTTTTTTCGTTAATCTCCGTACATAAATACGGATACCATTTTTATCGACATTGGGTTTAAAAGTATTGTGATACGTATTTAAATCAGTGAGAGTAATGTATGCCCCACAGACAGTGCTAACTACATGTTAACAGTACTTATTCAAAGATAAAGCTGCCACAATTTGTCTGATCGAGAATCACCATAGATATTTCGGCCCACCCCTCTCCGCAAACTTTGACCTATATTTTCAACCAATACAATTTGCTCTACTATACTACTTGTAGTTTGTCCAATGAAATTCCCTAAATCGGTATAGAAAAATGGATAAAAGATATGATATCATCGGTTATTTGTGATAAACAGGTGCGTAGAGCTAACAGTAGTTGAAAACTACTTACTCTGTGTATTATGGGTGATTCCCTATGCTAATTGATTATACATTCGTTGTGGTACGCTCCTAGTGGGTATAACTGAACAGCGAATTTGACGAATCTGACCATTTATACTTTACACAAAATAAACTCTGAAGTATGCCGAATATCTTTTTAAAGATATTTCTTGTTTATTATGTCTATTTACACCACAATTTACGAATACCTAATGATATACATGTACTCGTATGAATGGAATCCCTTCAGGCGAGTTTTTTCACTCAAATGACACATTTAAATTATTGATTATTCAATATCGATGAAGTTTTAATGAATTAATTATGGAAACTTTCAAAACCAACATTTGCATAGTTTCTGCTTGATTGGAACTATTTTTATACCATGAAATATTATCAAAACAAATGGTTATCATAATTCTTCTATAATTCAAAGTCATGGAAAATGTAACACACATTCTTTGGCAAATAGACATGAATGCAGCTCTTTAGATTTGTAGTATTTGATTTTATCTAAATAAGCCGCCTTTTGTATGTATTGGTGGAGTTTTTCAACTGTCAGTGGCTCATACACAAACCCCGTAGATTTAGATATTTACTACAGTATGTCTGTACTCACTAAAAATAATCGAGTCATGTTTTGTATTGTATTGTATTGTGTTGAGTTTGCGTTTTGTTGCGTTGTATTGTTTTCTTTTGTGTTTTGTTGTGTTGTGTTATATTTCGTCGGGTCGAGTTGTGTCGCGTCGCGTCGTATCGTATCGTATCGTATCGTATCGTATCGTTTCGTATCGTATCGTATCGTGTCGTGTCGTGTCGTGTCGTGTAGTATCGTGTCTTGTCGTGTAGTATCGTATCGTGTCGTGTAGTATCGTGTCTTGTCGTGTAGTATCGTGTCGTGTCGTGTAGTATCGTATCGTATCGTATCGTATCGTATCGTGTCGTGTCGTGTCGTGTAGTATCGTGTCGTGTCGTGTCGTGTAGTATCGTATCGTATCGTGTCGTGTAGTATCGTGTCGTGTCGTGTCGTGTAGTATCGTGTCGTGTCGTGTCGTGTAGTATCGTGTCGTGTCGTGTCGTGTCGTGTAGTATCGTATCGTATCGTGTCGTGTAGTATCGTGTCGTGTCGTGTCGTGTCGTGTAGTATCGTATCGTGTCGTGTCGTGTAGTATCGTATCGTGTCGTGTCGTGTCGTGTCGTGTCGTGTAGTATCGTGTCGTGTCGTGTCGTGTAGTATCGTATCGTATCGTGTCGTGTCGTGTAGTATCGTATCGTGTCGTGTCGTGTCGTGTCGTGTCGTGTAGTATCGTGTCGTGTCGTGTCGTGTCGTGTCGTGTAGTATCGTGTCGTGTCGTATCGTGTCGTGTCGTGTAGTATCGTGTCGTGTCGTGTCGTGTCGTGTCGTGTAGTATCGTGTCGTGTCGTGTAGTATCGTATCGTGTCGTGTCGTGTAGTATCGTGTAGTGTCGTGTCGTGTAGTATCGTGTCGTGTCGTGTCGTGTCGTGTAGTATCGTGTCGTGTCGTGTCGTGTCGTGTAGTATCGTGTCTTGTCGTGTCGTGTCTTGTAGTATCGTGTCGTGTAGTATCGTGTCGTGTCGTGTAGTATCGTGTCTTGTCGAGTCGTGTCGTGTCGTGTTGCGACGTATGCACCACTGACAGTTGAATAAGATTTACTTAAATGAGTTTATCAACCTATGATGTCAGCTTGGATTTTTATGACAATGGTGATTGTCACCATTGTCAGCCCGATTTTCCGAATCAAGATTTAGATATTAAAAGAGGAGATATTTTAGACTGTCAGAGATGCAGTAACTAACAGACATGCTTTGCTTAAAACGTAATTACTAAAATGTGAGTCACGTGTTTTATGAACATTTTAAATAATTATGAAAAAATATTAATAATGTAAAGGGAAATAACTCTTGTTGCCATATTAAATGATATTATCTATTCACAGTAAAGATACGAGTTACTTCCCGTGTATAGTACATGTATACAATACCAACCAAAAGTTTGGAAACATTTTCACTTTGTAGGCCTACTAAATAACTTTTATGTAAAATTTGATAACTCACGTTAATTTTGAAATGATGTTTTGGTTTTGCTTTATTTTATGGTTTTCATTAAGATTATTACTGAGACTACAAAAACAGCATTAAAGCTATGCCATGGAACTTAATTACAATAAACATGGTTTTGGAGACTTTATGATGTCAGATTCTGAATATTATAAATGTGTTGCATTAATGAAATTTGTCTTCAATTTATCACAAATCATACTTAAATATATAAAAATAATGATTCTACAAAAATAATTATCAAAATTCAAGAATTGTAGTCAATTTCTTTTGTCTTCAAACTTTTGGTGGGTACAGTATATTCGGCAAAAAAAAACCTTGTAAACGAAAGTACTAGTTCTTCAATCACCGTTTAGTACTATTCCAAGTCACACAGTTATAAACAATAAGAAGTAAATTACTTGGTCAAGGAAATAATAGAACAGAACAGAACATATAATATATTTATGATTTGATCATGTACATTACAAACGAGAATTGAATTCGAACCAACATGATTCCGGCTATTCTTCGTCGTATCCTTAACGGATAAGACCGACTAGACAGTAGTTCAGAACGACAACATTGTATTTGCTAAAGCTAAACATCTCTTTTTTGCATGCAAATCAAGTTGATATTTCTTCAAAACTCGATTCCTTGGTAATTGATAACCATGACTCAATTCCCGTGGCAGTGCGAGCGAAAGCTGAGGAAAGAGTCGTGTTTCACGGTACTTCATGTACTATAGGAAATATATTTCGAACCAAAAAAAAATAGCTAGGGAATTTAGCCGTACAACCCATGTTTTACTGCGATTAGAAAGGGTATAATCACAGTAAAAAACAATCAATATTTTCTTTCACCCAAACTTATTGCAATGCAATGTACGTTGAACAATATTTAATGTTCATTGGTGTAAAACTACATAAAACAATAGAACACATTGTTTTTGCTTATACTATATGATTGCTTTAATATTCATTTGACCAAGATATATAGAATTCTATTGAAATTGTAACTATTCTTATATAGAAAAAAGTCAATAAACGTTATAACTTTTTGCTATTTTTTGCGTTTATTTGGTGTTATTTGCTTGAGCATTATAGCTTAAAATATGGATTCAGATGATTCAAGACCGGTTTCAAGGTTGGAGGTATGAGAACATGTATTATAAACTTTAATCTTTATTTTGTTGCAGGGACGTAGGCAATTCTGATGGGGGCTAAATGTTTTTGGAATGGCGTTTGTTCCAATGTGAAAGAAAACAACAATTTTCTAAACCTTGTTAAGTCTTAATTGCATTTCTTCTAAAATCATTGAGGAAGGTTTAGTCCACCCGCAGTCAACCTGCGCCCACAGAACTGCATTTTATCTTCCAAACACGCTTCTAAACACTAAATACTACTGTTTCGTTTAAATTGTATTGCACAGAACTCAGTGATGAAAAAAATCATAAATCGGAAAAGAGATACTGTGATAATTATATAGAATAGAATATTTTTATTCAACTTATATCATTTTGACATCTTGTCATGTACAATTACAATATACATGTTATGTATATCAAGTAATTACGTAAAATGAGTTAGTTTATGTGATAAACATAGCAAAATTTGTCAATGCATGATCAAAATTACATACATATGATAGTTATGAGAAAGTTTGAATCAACTGTTTTATAACTTAACATGATCAGTGCATGAGACATTTTCGCAGCATTTCAAACAAATACAAGTACATGTATAATACATTTATTTAGTGCCAATATTATCAGTCAGTTGAGACATTCAGTTGTGTTTCACCACAAGGTGCATGCAATAAAAGTATTAAATCTCTTTTTTCAATATTGTGCCTGAAGTAGCAATTCCAGGGGGTGGAATCACGTGACCTGTATGGTTCACACGTCAAAAATGACGACCAGATCAACAAATTTAGCACATGATTATCTTTCTTGCGGTAGTTCTCCCAACTCAACACCGGTTCTAGTTTTCTAGATTACCTCGAGGTTTTGAACGAGTCGAGAAGTTTTTGGAAGAACTTTGAGGTCATCTAGAAAACTAGAACCGTTGTGGGGTTGGCAGAACTACCGCTAGAAAGAAAATTTTGTGCTGCTTAGACTGCACTAGGTCTGATAAAAATCGGTTACATATAAAAGTCATTTACCTTGTCTTTTTCATCTAAATTTGTTGATCGAGTTGTCATTATTGTCGTGTTAAGAACCATATAGGTCACGTGATTCCCCACACTGAATTTTACTTTCCTGATGTAAAAATTATCCGAATATATTAGCTTTAACCTCTTTCTTGAATCTTATTTCAACAAAACACCTGTCTTTTATATAAAGATATTTTCCTATTTTAGATATCTATGGCATATAGTAGTAATGTTGACAACTCGTCTAAA
This sequence comes from Mactra quadrangularis, assembly GCA_025267735.1. Lineage (NCBI taxonomy): Eukaryota > Metazoa > Mollusca > Bivalvia > Venerida > Mactridae > Mactra > Mactra quadrangularis. The sequence goes on along the minus strand of CM046301.1, from coordinate 2,312,866 downwards.
GGTCTGACAAAGACAAAAGCCAGGGACGTTTTATTTGAAGCTGGACAGAATCCAACCAAACTAGATATTGACGAATTTTGGGATAGCAAGCAAAAGAAAGGTATGATTAAACAGAATTGTTTCCCTGAGTTTGTAGAAAACTACGTGGATAAGTTAAATAATTCGTCACATGTGTAAGCACATGGATATTTTATGATTATTTCAATGTATTCTGTGAACCAATGTGACAAAATGACCGATGTTATTATACCATTTTCACTCACAGAAGTTCCATATTATTGATACCCGGATTCCGTTTTAATGCACGTGTATTTTCATTTTCGTTTGGAGACTACATCTGACTGTATAAAGATAATATGCTTTTGGATTTTTTTATAAATTACACTTTTTGGTGTAATCAGGGATATTATATAACAGAGAATTTGTAACGATAAGTAAATGTAATAGATTTCCATCAAATTTCACTGTCGTCACTATTATTTCGCCCAATACGGAAAACAAGTATAACAAGTTTAAATAAAGATATTCACATGAAATGTTGTACCAGTACCATTCATATTGACATAAATGTTAGGAAAAAATGTGTTTCTAGATGATTTTGAGTTAAATTACGCTCACAGACTGTTTCACAAAATAATGCATTTTCCCGCCGATCTGCCATTTTTAGCCCCATTTTACATCACTTAAAGTCATATTTTCGGTCATAATTGCAACACTTTTTGTCAAAAAATTCAGAAACATTCACAAGTTGCATGGAAGACATGTACAAAAACATAAAGTTTTTAACTCTGGAATAGTTTGTACAGCCTGCTTTAGCTAGTTATAGACAGTGACAACCGAGAAAATTAAAAAAATCACTTCGTTACAAATCCCTGTTATATAGAATCCTTGATTTAGTGAACCAATGTGACAAAATGACCGATGTAATTATAACATTTTTCACTCACAGAAGTTTCATATTATTGATGCCTGGATTCCTTTTTGATGCGCGTGTATTTTCATTGTCGCATGGAGACTGCATGTGACTGTACGAGTATTAAGGTAACCAGCTTTTGGATTTTTTATAAACTACACTTTTTGGTGTAATATACTATAGTGGATCGCCTTTAACCTAAATATTTATCAAAGTCATGAGCTATGTTTCGCACGATCGCTTGAAACAGTCACCTTTGATGTAGAAAAAGTTGAACCTGAAATTGTTGATGTATGACGCACACGAAATACATTCGCTTTAATAAATCCTGCTGGCTCAATACATATAATCTTTTCAATTATGAAATAATATATGTTTTACAGAAAATGACGCAATATCTCTAGATGAACTTCAAGAATTGAATGAAAACCTAGGCGATCCTAAACTTGTAATTAAGAATGCTTTGAGATTCTTCGATAAAGACAAAAATGGTAAGAAATTCTTAAACATGGATATCGAACCTACATTGAGGCACACCTAATGCCATGGTTTCTTTCAATCTGATTATAACCCGATCTAAAATTTCCCCTCGCCTACTTGCAAAATTAGATCTGGCCATTTTCAAACGAGGGTCACGTTCAGGTGACCTTTTCTCATCATAATATTCATGACAAAATTGTTATGATTAGTAACTTGTTTACATCATCTACGTCACGCAATTTTTAAATGAGCCGTCCAATCGCAGAAAGTGAATAATACCGCTCTTAAATTAGCTCGCAAACCTTGGTCTAAAAATAGAAATAACGAAATCAAAATGTTATTAGTAGTGTTTCGTCTAGATGAAAGCTACGCATTGATTGGTCTACACAAAGGTCATCTCGACGTGACCCTCCATGAGATCTTAGAGATCCTGTACGACAACGCTCTACAGGATACCTGTTTACGGAGTCTTTTTATTGACTGAAAAAGGAGTTTGCAATATATTACAGCAACATTATACAACATTTTCTACGTTTCATGAAAACTTATTCATTTCCTTACTAATGAGTCGTCAGATAACACCCGCTTTGGAATTTGCCTTTTCGGCGTTCAATAACACGCATTTAGTAACCGATCAATTTTCAATCACGCCTAAATAAAAATAAAATTCCCACCTTCATTTTATCGAGAAAAACGAACATCTTTATACAGGTTATTCATCTTTAAAATTTAAACATTGCTTGCTTCATTTGATATGAAACTGTAGATCAATTTAATAGTTAAACATATTTCATTCTCATTATCTACACATACAACTTGCAATGCACATAATGTATGCACTATTTGTAAAATATGTTGATTGTCAAAAGGGTCTGCTTAAGAAAAATAATGCACGAACATCACCTTATTCAGCTATTAAGTGGACAATTCCATTTTCTGAAGTACACAAACACCCATGACCTTTTATACGACATAATACTTATTCCATTATTTGTTTCAGATAAAATAGATCGTGAAGAGTTATATGAAATTCTAAAACAAACAGATCAACTTGAAGATGGTTTAAAAGACATTAAATCTTACATTGATCATATTTTAAAACTAGGAGACAGAAACGGTGACAAAATGATTGACATTGATGGTAAGATATTGTATTTGATAGCTTTTTTCTAGAGTGTGACGTCACGTTTTCTGTTGATGATGTCATAATTTTTTTTGTAAATGAAATTTTATTATTTAGAGTTAGGAACACGGTAATATTTATGCCGTTTAAGAATAAATTTTCCTTTCTGAACTATGTATATATGCAATAATCATAATTTTAAATATGCAAGCACATACTAAAATAATCAACTATTGTTTTCTTTCAGATTTGGTTATGATGATTCAGGATGGATTATGTTATACGTGAAAGGAAACAAAATCAAACATTTTAGTTTTTAGGGAATGTCATAGTGCTCTGAGTTTAAACATTATATATGAATAAATTTATGACATAAATTATTAAGCGTATATGTAAAATGTACGGAGCCCCCAGAGTGATATTTTGAGATACTTTTTTATTCTCACAACTATTATGTTTAAACGGAATATTATTTCGTCTTTACGAAAAATTATTTCATTTTACGAAATATTATTTCGTTTTTACGTAAAAGTATTTCGTTTAAACGAAATATTTGTGAAAATGAAAAAAAGTATTTCAAAATGTCACTTTAGGGGCTCCGTAAAAATGTGTCAAATGTATGGATTGTTCCATTAAATTTTGTTGACATACTCGTATATATGTATTTGTCTAGTATTTTATGGATATAAATCACAAACATGTTGTGCATCTGGACATTGTTCTAATAATCGTCAAATTTATTTAAATTGTTTGACTTTTATTAGTTGGCAATAAACAATTATGTACCTCATGTTGGATTTCATTTTCAATTCTTAATCCCCTTGCCTCATCCAGTCTTTGAATTTAACCAGTTGACCGTGGACCGAGTCTAGTGTAATCACCAATGGTCCAGTGGCTGTTAGAATAAGTGGTCCGTCTGTTCACCACTTTTTACGGCCACCATTTTCCATATTCAATAAAAAATCTTTGATTGTTTTGAAATTGTTCATGTAATTGATAAAACATGAATAGTGGTTTGATATGAGATTTATCAACTAGTTATTTGTTTTTACAATTTTGACGTTAGGCATCGTTAGTCAAAACAGAAAATATTATATCAATTTAAAACATATTGTGTTTCTATCAATTTTAAACTATACAGAAGTTGGGCCCGTTTTACAAATAATTGTGGAACAAAATTTGTCGTTTTTGCAATCTGGAAGGTAAATAGTACTGTTTGGAATACAACAGACCCATTGGCCATTGAAAACCAAATCTTTGTATTGGAACAATACTTCGTAGTTCCCATCCAGTCTCAAATTAAAAACAATATACAAGAATTATCGCGTCCGACATGTTATTGTTCGTTTTTTCTCAACTGTCAAAGCATGAATAATTTCACGGTGACTTGGTGCTCTTTGTCTATCACTCGTGATATTGAGATAGTGTGTAATCATTCACCGTGAAACTATTCATGCTTTGACAGTTGAGAAAAAACGAACAATAACTCATTTATTTCAATCATTAGTTTGCTTATAGATCTATTTATTTGACGTTTTCATTAAATAAGACTGCTTGTTAATATCATGTGATTATTTCCGCACGGATGTCCTATGCTCTGTAACTTATAAACAAACTCTGCACGGGACGCCCGTGGTTGTAACTGATTGGGAAGCTTGTCAATTCCACGTGTCAATTTCTGCACGAGGCGATCGTGCGTTGTAACTGATTGGGAAGCTTGTCAATTTCATGTGTCAATTTCTGCACGAGGCGATCTTGCGTTGTAACTGATTGGAAAGCTTGTCAATGCCAAGTGTCCATTTCTGCACGTGCGCCCGTGCGTTGTAACTGATTGGAAAGCTAGTTAATTTTGTGTGTCAATTTTTAACCCGAGACACTTATGCCCTGTATAGGATTGAGCATGAGTAGCAGTTTGACATGACATTTATCGACGAGCGAAACACTTTTAAAGCAATTGGATTGCCTGAGAGTATACACTGTGGTCTAATTAATTTTAGAATACGTTTTAATGCTAAATTATTAAAATGGACTGCTTATTCTGACAATACTGTTTGGTCCAGTAAACTTTAATTCGGTTCAATAACAAATTTCATTTTGCTGGACCAAATGTCATGTGCAGATGAGAGTTTGTCGACTGGTGGAATCTGAAAATCAACTTGTCCGCATTCAAAATGCATCTGCACTTCAACACTCAAATTCAAAATTTTATTCAAAAATAAATATGATGCGTTTTAGAATAAAATAATAATACATTTGAGTAGTAGTAATGGTCGATCATAAACTAGTTTACTGGTAAATATGATTGAAACATTAAAACATCTACATTACCAAGAATTGCGATGTTATTACACGTACAACTAGAAATAAGTATTTGTCCATTGACAAGTGGGGTTGAAATATTTACTTGTCCGCGGACACAAATGTACGAGTGGGACAAGTCGGGCATAGGAATTCCACACTCCTGCACATAAACATACATATAGCGTGGACTATGGTGGCTGATTTTCGCCATGTCGTATTTTCGTTTCTTCGCCGCGAAGATTATAAACGAAAAAAAAACGAAAAAAAAAACGAAGGCACGACAATCACAGACAATCATTTTCCTTTTTTTTTCTAATCTTTGCGGCGAAGGAACGAAAATACGACAGGATAAATACGACAATAAGACAGATACAATGTGTCGTGTTTTCGCCTTAAATCTGTCGTATGTTTGTTATAACCTTTAAATCTAATTAGAGCTATACTGAAAAATTTTATATTGTCAACCGAACCGAATGAGTAATTCTTTATGAATTGATTAACCAAAAAATAATGTTCTTTCTTTAATCTAAAACAATGGTTTTTAACGCTTGAATTTATTTCTATTGTTTTTTTTTGTTTAAGAAAATCGAAATTTGAGAATACTTCATTATATACCGTATATTAAATATAATATTATTTAAATATATAGCATTACGTTTCGCTCAGTGTTAGTCCTCAAACTTGACTGGATAGATTTAAACTTTTTCTTCAACGATGGAAAAAGACAAGGTAAGCCTTGGAGTTTGTGTGAATTTCCTTTTAAATTATATGAAACTATTTGCATGTTTTATAATGTGTTGTCAAGCCATAAAATGTTCTAGTTATATAAGACTAAACTGTAATTAGGGACTTTAGTCAGTTATTTCCCCTTGTATACTCTTCAAATAGGTAGGTACAATTAGTTGGATTACTCGGATTTTTCCTTTACTTTTCAATGTCAATTTGCCAAAATTAATCTTAAATTACCTTTTTTTGTAAATCATTTATTTGTTTGAAATTCAAGCTGAGTATTTTTAAGGTATTTTTTTTCTAAATTTTACCACTTCTGTCAATAATCTTCATTAACAAGAAAGATATTAGACGAAATATTTTGCTATCCTTACATAGGACTTCAATGATATAATCCTAGGATTTCAACTGTAAGGACCTAGTTACCAATCGGATTGCTTCAGATTTTATCAGGGAAAGATAACTGACTAAAGTCCATAATTAATGTTAAGTTCCACTGTTACATAAAGACCACCTTGGGTATTGATAATCAAGCTTTATAGATGATTTTAAAGTCCTATAAGCTTAATTTGAGAAGAAAAAAGACCATTCCTGTATCAAAAACATTATTTTTGGCTGTATCGTGGATAGTAGTTAATGTTTCAATCAGCTTAAATGTTGCTTCGTTTGAAGTTTGATCAAATCATATACAACGTTAGTTATCAGGCTGTTAAAATGGATATTTAGATTGTCGAGTATACTCTTTTAAAGACCTCCCTCAAAAAGAGAGCACATAGTGACTGTATTCTAATTAAGTTACACTACTCTATCGTGTCATGGAAAATGAGATAGGGTACGATTACGTCCCTTTGACGTTCCCAGTCGTACTTTGACAGGTAAAGTGAGTCAGGCAAAGCATGATCATGGCCGCGCCCGATGTAATGAATAAGGTATTGGATAATTATGTTTTTTAAATGAACATTTATCACTACACATTAAATCAAAGGATCATTGAACAAGAATTGCAGTGGATACTTTATTTTAGTTGTTCGGTTACATTTATGCTAAATAAAGTATCCGAAATTCTAACGAGACTAATCCATGTCCGAATTGTGTTGTTCACTTGAAACATGTTTTTGTTAATCTTTCGCTAAATATACCTGTAATCAGAAAAATCGAAATCGAATGACCTTTATAGTACCGAAATCTAACACAAGTAAATATCGTCAGCAAATGATCATTCAAGATTAAGAAAACGTAATAGACTACCTGAATAATAACTGTGGAGGCCGCCATGATTACGGCTTGCCTGACCCGATAACGATAGTGGTAAGGGGCAGGTAATCCAGACTATCGACTAACTCTCATAAAATTGAGAAAGTATGTCGATTACCTCCCTTTGAGAATAAGAAATGGTTTCGATTTCCGTCCCTGGAAAATGTACAAAGTTTGTCAATGTCTTTCAGAGTGATGAGGAAATTCTGAACGTTTTTTATGAAGAATGTAAGCATGATGACGGACTGACCAAAGAAGAAGCCGGAGATGCACTAAATCGTCTTGTTAATGTCGCAACAACGTTAGATATTGCACACTTCTGGAGGTGTAACAATATAGGTATACATTATATCACAGTGATTATGTCACCTTACTATGACGTCACAAAATCTATAGCTTCTGGAAGAAAAAATACATAATTCACTTTTACTGAGAAATTTTAATAGCAATATGTATTTTACTCAAAAAATTAATAGCTATATGTATTTTACTCAAAAATTTAATAGCTATATGTATTTTACTCAGAAATTTTATAGCTATATGTATTTTACTCATACATTTTATAGCTATATGTATTTTACTCAAAAATTTAATAGCTATAGGTATTTTACTCAGAAATTTTATAGCTATATGTATTTTACTCGGACATTTTAAAAGCTGTATGTATTTTACTCAGAAATTTTAATAGCTATTTGTATTTTAATTCTTATTCTTTAATACATACACGTTTTTGTGAAAAATGAGGTCCAACAGAGCTCAATTGGTGAAAAAGATGATCTTAAACTTAAGTTGACAAATATCCTATGTTTATTATCTTGTAGAAACGGAAAGAATAAACGGGGAACAATTCAAACAGTTATACAAAGATTGTGGAAATGTCAAGAAACAAATAGAGGCGGCTTTCAAATATTTTGATAGAAATAATGACAGTATGTAAGACTTTGTATTGTTGTACTTGTTCATTAGAGTTCATCCTTTTACGGACACTTCATGTTCCACACTGCCCAGGTGTACGCCCCGGTGAATCCGTATATATAAATATAGGCCTGGGTGAACCTGTAAAATTCGTTTAGAAAGTCGAGTTACCAAACCTGGAGACACGTTTATACACCTTGGACACAGGTCATGCTGATTTACTACGGTTTTATTCGGTTGTTATATAATGAAGCGACGGATCATACCGGAAGAGCTAAGGTAATGTCCCAGATTTTCCCGGAATAAGCCACATGGTTTTGCTCTCCGGTGATTCCTGATAATATTTAGATTTTAAACACCACCAGGCCAGTTCCCGGTGATTTCAGATTCAAGTATTTTTCAAGATTAAATGTGGTTCTTTATGGCGTCGCTACGGATATATTCCCGGTATGCCAATATGCTCAAACCGGGACGCATCGTAGCTTTTCACTGAGTGGAATCGGCTTGACTTTGATGGTTAGCAAGCAATGTCCACGCTTTTATCTACGTACTCAAAAAAATGCGTCCTCTTAATGTGTGAATAAGGTGACGCACATACATCATTGATTGATTTGTACAGACTTCTTTGGATTTCGGCGTTTATTACAAATAGAGCATAACATGTGCGATGATAATTATGTTAATGAATTAGCTTAAAATAATTCAAGTAATACATTATAAAATGTTTCACCCCAAATATTATCTTTTATTGGAAACGGACATGTTTATGAACGCATTGCTCATATATCACAGTCTTGTATCACTGACCGGTGCAGTCAACTAAGATGGCGGACCTAATTAAACAAATTTACATCGACCAACTTTGTGATTCATTTCTGAGCTCTTGTGTGGATATCAAGGGAAAATAGGTTGAACATTATGCACCGGACTCTATACCTGGTTTAATACAAGTGATTATACAGCAATAAATGTGGATTAAGTTAGAGAAATCGAGAAAATAAATTATGTTTACCTTTTCATCAGCGTTCGGTTCGCCATCTTGGTTGACTGCACCGTTCAGTGCTACATGACAGTGTATATACGAGGTGTATAAACTCTTACACGTTTATTTGCAGATCAGATCAGCTCCGAAGAGCTGAAGGAATTGTTGTCAGATCTAAATATCCATGGAGATGAGAGTTGTGGCGATGATGATTTCGTTGCTCAGACCATAAAGTTAGCAGACAAAAATAATGACGGCATGATAAATATAGGAGGTAAAATAAAATAAAAAAAGAAAATCAGGGCATGGGAAACCACTAAAACAATACCCACTTTGGTTTAGAAATCATTAGAATACATTTTATTGAGTTACGACAACCAGGACAAGGCGAACCACTTAAAGCAATACCCACTTAGGTTTAGAACCATCATTAATATACATGTACATTTTATTGAGTATATCCATGTGATATAAGTACAATAATATAGAATACAGCCAGATTATAATGCAACTTTTGTAAAATTGTAAAACGAGTGACAGGAAACAATACGACTAATACATGTTCAACTTTTGTACAATTGTAACATGGATCAAAATAATTATTAGCAGAAACGTTCTTACTCAAAGCGTTCGCAGTACCCATGGAAGGATTCGAACCCGAGATATTTCGATCCCCTAGCACGTGTCCTTCTCCCTAAACAACTGCCTTTTAAGTTTTTAAAATTGAAGATCAATATAATAACAAGGAAAGATCTCGTTTGGCCAATCGCAAGTTAATCTAATTTACGTCCACAATTTGATAATTACAATGTATATACTTTTCAGTTTAAAACCTCATTTTCAGAAGTAACACTGTCAATAAACTGCAATTTAAGTAGCCGATTATCTATTTCAAACACATCAAATGAAAATATATTTTTTTAATTAATGAATGCGTTTATCTCTTATTTATGACTTGTTGTTAATTTGCATCACAATGTAAACTGGAAGTTGTAGATTATTCGAAACTCCTCTGTGATCTTCCACACAGATAAGACTCGGGACATCATAAGGAGGGAAAGTAGTTCCAATATGGCTGCCGAAGCAGATGGACAATTGTTACGACATACGTTAGAAAGTAGTTTATGTTCTAACCTTCATCAAAATAGTTAAAACATTTTAACAACGAGGAAAGGTTATGTTTAAGGGATGGTGAAACAGAACTTTGTTGATGTGTATTTACTTCTTAGGCGATAATATGTAATGTGGCCTATTGGCACTACTTAACCGTGAGTTATTCGCCGGGCCATATAACCTGTTGTATTCCTACTACCTCTAATATCCGAGGTTTACCTGCGATCACCAAGGAGTTCCAAATGGCAGTAGATCCGCACTTAGTCATAGTTTTCTTTCTTAATTTCAGAATTAACTGATTTGCTTTTGGGAGAGCACGGACAACTGGATGACCAGCCAAAAATTATTGATATTAAAATCAAGCCAGAATAGGAAATAAATTGTTTATGTGTTAAGCATACTCTACACAAATTTTGAACATTGTAATACACCAGTCATTTGAAAACTCGTAACCTGCATCCCCGCCCAAGGGAATAGTGGAGAGTTTGACTTTGAGCCCATCAAACTCCTGGGAAAACTCTCAACGTGCGGAAACACTCGAACAGAACAAACTCCCGGTAAAATATCCCTTATTTCAAAAATTGGAAAGTGAAACCATAGATCTATGAATCCCCGCTATGTGCGCAAGGCCATCAAGGAGTGGAAGTGCAGGTTACAAATAACTGGTATATTATCGCAATGTCAATGCTGGCTTCATGCATAATACATGTATTTTCTTTGACTTTGATAACTTACGACAAGAAATAGTCATAAAAATGGTCCAACAAACTTAATTACAACCATTATGCTCTTGGTAATAAACACTCATACATTTTATAATTGGGAATAAATGAGAGGCCTCTTTACGCGTATAACATCAACATATCATGTGACTTCTCCGCCTTGTATCTATCTTATGTGTTTCCATGCATTGTTTTATGTATGTTTATGTAAATGTGTTGTCCTCATGTACAGAAATACTTGAGGGATATTTGAACAATAAAGTTATTATTATTTTATTTATGTATGCTTGTGTCCATAGTCCGCCGGTTCGTATTTGACTTTGAACCGTGCTAGCCGCCTATGTTTTCAGTTTTATTAAACAGGTTTGCAATATTGTGCAGTGAATTTGGCACATTACAGGGCAAATAACACATATTTATTTACATGTAATAATACAATGTTATCGCTAGTGCCTTGTTCCTAGTTACCTAAAATATTACATATATACACTGTAGCAGCAAAATTGATAACGTTTTCAATAACCTTGGGTATTATTCGTCAACGATAATTAGCTTATATCGCAGTTTTTATTGCCTTTTTATTTTGAAGAAACGATTGTTGCACCCAAAAGCCGAGTTTAAGTCATTTTATTTTTCGGTCCAGTAACTAGGAGGTGGGTTCAAGGTATTTTTACAAACTCACTAAGTGCTCCGAAACTTGGAATGTGTCGTATATCGCATAATTTTGCCATTTTATTGGGTGGGACGATTAATGAACCCTTCAGCCGACTGTTATCCGATTAATTCATTCATAAACCCATTACTTCTTCAACATTGCAACCTTGACAGTTAATTCTTTACTATTAAAAATTGTTCTGTCATGTTGCATTTATATTTAATTGGTTCACATGCTATGCTAGTCAAACTGTTGGCCCGAGGTGAAGGGGGTGGTGTATTGAACTGTTGCCCGAGACCGTAGGCCGCGGGCAACAGTTCAACACACTATCATCTTTACCTCGGGCCAACATTTTGACTATTCCCAAATCACTTATAGAATAGCTGCATGCTGGACGCCGTAATATAACTTACACATTGTGTTGATTCGGCTTTAAACCCAGTTTAAATAAATAGATAGTTACCCATGAAGAAACAAGTTTCATTTTAGCTTTCGACAACCACTACCAAAATATCTGAATAATTTAATAATAATCTAATAATAATTGAAAATTAATTAAATTGTTTCTAAACCACAATTGGCAGACCTATCTAATTTTTGGTTGGGTTAAACTCAATCTGATTGAAACCCGATCTAAAATTTTCCGCTCGCCTACTCGCTAATTTAGATCTGGCCTTTTCAAACGAAGGTCACGTTCAGGTGACCTTTTCACATCATAATATTCATGACGAAATTGTTATGATACGTAACTTGTTTACATCGTCTACGTCACGCAATTTGAAATGAGCCATCCAATCGCAGACTGTGAATAATACCGCTGTTAAATTAGCATGCAAACCTTGGTCTAAAAATAGAAATTACGAAATCAAAATGTGATTAATAGTGTTTTCGTCTAGACGAATGCTTCGCATGGATTGGTCGACACAAAGTTCATCTCGACGTGACCTTCCACGGAGACAGTAGAGATCCTGTACGACATCGCTCTACAGGATATCTGTTTACGGAAATTGGGTTAAACTCTATAGCAACACATTTTGTAGGTCACATTATGATGGTCCGTCAACCTACTCACTGTTCCTGGAAAGGCTAAATATCTGGAATTTGCTGTTCACCAGTTTCTAGACGCATACTTTCGTCAGTGACTGACTACTGCCCTACATGACTTAGAGTCAGTAGTAGGAGGGAGACTGGTCGTAGAAATTATGTCATGATCAAGCTCCACGAAAGTATGCCTCGCGCGGGAATTGAACCTACGACCTCTCGTTTGGTAGACTTGTGCGCTACCGACTGAGCTAGCCGGGTGGCTTATTTAGTTGATATTCATAACAAAAAAATGCATTTGTATTTATAATTTCTCTCATGTAATTAGAGGACCTACTTTGCATAGAATCTCATGTCTGAGTGTGTTTCACACATACCCAGTGATTTAATTGAATTGTGTTTGCTAAGCCATTAAAGTTCTAACTAATGTATTTTGGCAATAGTTGCTAATATATTATGTCATTTAAACGTCTTGGTCATAATTATGAAAAGACTGGGTGTAACATGATGATATTAAAAAACCACGATAACGTATAAAGCACTTAAAGCCCCATTATCAAGACGAACATTATCCATGGACTGCAAAGTAAGTACATGTATGTACTCAACGACGCAACACATGTACGACAAAACCGGTTCTGCATCGACAAAGAAGCATGAAAACCTAGCAAGCAGACGACAGTATGGTCCTATACACTTTGTTAGTCTCAAACTTCGAAAGCAAAGTGGTTTGACATGTTGATTACGTCTTTAAACATGCTAATCCTAGAAGTTTACTTATATGCGTTTCAACAAAAAGTCCTAGGACGAAAGTTGTCCAAGGAGCCCCTCTTCAAATGGAGGAGACGGTGGTGCATAAAATAAGCAAACATCCAGTTCAAGCGTTTATTGTCGTCTGCAGAAATGGAGAAAACGAAGACCATTCTCAGTTTTAAAAGTAAATCTTACTGGGGGAAGAAGAGAAATTGATATACTGGTTCTGTTTGTGGTTAACAGACGAGACATACTTAGCAGTCTACATCTTTGACTGCAGAAAGAAAGGCCAGGTGTTGGGCTGAAATAGCGAAAAGGTAGGAAATCAATTTTCACTGCATCCTATATATTTACGTTATAATCTGGTTTGTTCAAATCCATCCAGCCAGATGTTTTACAGCCGAATTTAAGACAGTTTTCATCTCTGCTGTTAATGTATGTATCATAGTATGGTGGCTTTAACACAGTGACTATGTTTCTTTTAACTATGCCAACCAAAGCCCTACTACTCAGACTCAAATATGCTTCTCGACTTAATGAATTAATATATATCGTATACACAATGACATACCGAGACAGGTCTGTGAAGTTAGCGATCTATTGTCTATTCTCTATTCAAAAGTCTATTCGCTCAATGGACAGCTATGTATTGAGAAATCTATTCATGCAGAAATCTATTCGCATTTACTGTATACATTGATATAGGAAAGTTCAATTATCTGTACAAAAATCTGTACACAAAATGCCGAAAAGACAGCTGTATATTCGGAAATCTATTCAGAAGTCTATTCGAAAAAAATCACTAGTGCAATAAAACATATTTAAAAGTCTTTTCATAGAATACATAAATAGACAAATGTCCATTCAAAAGTCTATTCCGAAGTCTATTCGAAAAAAACAGTAATGCAATCAAACAGATTTAAAAGTCTTTTCGTGGAATACGCAAAGAGACACATGTCCTTTCAAAAGTCTATTCAGAAGTTTATTCGCAAAAAAATAGTAATGAAATCTTAATGATCAAGATGTCTATTCCCAAAAATCCAGGGACAAATGTCCATTCAAATGTCTTTTCGGATATCTATTCGCAAAATCATATATGTGCCTTAAGACTGTGTCTGAAGTCTATTATTAAGTTGGGAATTGATAGATATCCATTCAAATGTCTATTCAAAAGACTATTTGCAATATCTGGTGAATGCATTCGGAATGAGTCAGAATTCTATTATAGATTTTCAAATAGACAGCTGTCCATTCAAAAGTCTATTCAGAAGTCTATTCGCAAAATCATATATATGCATAAAGAATTTGTCTGTAGTCGATTTTAAAGTTGCAAATAGACAGATGTCCATTTAAATGTCTATTCAGAAGTCTATTTGCAAAATCTGGTGAATGCGTCCAGAATGGGTCAGAAGTCTATTATAGAGTTCGAATAGAGAGCTGTCCATTCAAAAGTCTATTCAGAAATCTATTCGTAAAATTTGGTAAATGCGTTCAGAATGAGTCAGAACTAACAAACAGTAGCAAATACACAGCTGTCCATTCAAATGTCTATTCAGAAGTCTATTCGAAACATCATATGCAAATACGCATTTAGAATGTGTCTGACGTCTATTTTAAAGTAGCGAATAGAAAGATGTCCATTCAAAGTCTATTCAAAAGTCTATTCGAAAAAATCGGTAAATGCGTTCAGAATGAGGCAGAAGTCTATTATAGAGTTTCGAATAAAGAGCTGTCCATTCAAAAGTCTATTCAGAAGTTTATTCGCAAAATCATATATATGCATTAAGAATGTGTCTGTAGTCTATTGTAAAGTTGCAAATAGACAGATGTCCATTCAAATGTCTATTCAGAAGTCTATTCGCAAAATCATGTATATGCCTGCAGAATGAGTCTGATATCGTTTATAGAGTTTCGAATAGAGAGCTGTCCATTCAAAAGTCTATTTAGAAGTCTATTCGCAAAATTATTAAGAATGTGTCTGAAGTGTATTATAAAGTTGCGAATAGACAAATGTCCATTCAAATGTCTTTTCAGAAGTCTATTCGCAAAATCATGTATATGCATTCAGAATTAGTCAGAAGTCTTTTATAGAGTTTCGAATAGAGAGCTGTCTATTCAAATGTCTATTCAGAAGTCTATTCGAAAAATAATATATTTGCATTGAGAATGTGTCTGAAGTCTATCATGAAGTTGCAAATAAAAAGATGTCCATTCAAATGTCCATTCAGAAGTCTATTCGCAAATACGCGAATAGAGAGCTGTCCATTCAAATGTCTATTCAGAAGTCTATTCGCAAATTCATATATATGCATTAAGAATGTGACTGAAGTCTATGATATAGTTGCGAATAGACAGATGTCTATTCAAATGTCTGTTCAGTAGACTATTCGCAAAATCATGTATATACCTTCAGAATGAGTCTAAAGCCTATTATAGAGTTTCGAATAGAGAGCTGTCCATTCAAAAGTCTATTCAGAAGTCTATTCGCAAAATCATATATATGCATTCAAAATGAGTCAGAAGTCTATTATAAAGTTGAAAATAGACAGTTGTCCATTCAAATGTCTATTCAGAAGTCTATTCGCAAAATCATATATATGCATTCAGAATGTGACTGAAGTCTATTATAAAGTTGCGAATAGAGAGCTGTCCATTCAAATGTCTATTCAGAAGTCTATTCGCAAAATGATATATATGCCTTAAGAATGAGATTGAAGTCTATAATAAAGTTGCGAATAGACAGATGTCCATTCAAATGTCTATTCAGAAGTCTATTCTCAAAATCATACATATGCATTAAGAATGTGACTGAAGTCTATGATAAAGTTGCGAATAGACAGATGTCTATTCAAATGTATATTCAGAAGTCTATTCGCAAAATCATGTATTTACCTTCAGAATGAGTCTAAAGCCTATTATAGAGTTTCGAATAGAGAGTTGTCCATTCAAAAGTCTATTCAGAAGTCTATTCGCAAAATCATATATATGCATTCAAAATGAGTCAGAAGTCTATTATAAAGTTGCAAATACACAGATGTCCATTCAAATGTCTATTCAGAAGTCTATTCGCAAAATTATATATATGCATTCAGAATGTGACTGAAGTCTATTATAAAGTTGCGAATAGAGAGCTGTCCATTCAAATGTCTATTCAGAAGTCTATTCGCAAAATTATATATATGCCTTAAGAATGTGACTGAAGTCTATTATAAAGTTGCGAATAGACAGATGTCCATTCAAATGTCTATTCAAAAGTCTTTTCGTAAAATCATGAATTTGCATTCAGAATGAGTCTGAAGTCTATTATAAAGTTGCGAATAGAGAGCTGTCCATACAAATCTCTTTTCGGAAGTCTATTCGCAAAATAATATATATGCAGTTAGAATATTCCAGAATGTGTCTGAAGTATATTAAAAAGTTGAGAATAGAGAGCTGTCCATTCAAATGTCTATTCCGAAGTTGATTTGCAAAATCTTTTATATGCATAAAGAATGTGTCACAAGTCAAAGATAGGGTTAGGAATAGACTGCTGTCCTATTTGCAAACTGTAGTTCGCATTCAGAATGTAGCAGAAGTTTCTTTTTGAAAAGTGATAAATAAACATATTCAAATTATTTGTTAGAAGTCCTTTAACAAAATCATTCATATGCATTTTTAATGTGTCAGAATTATTTGCTGGGTTTGTGAATAGACATGCTCTTTGAAGAAGGTCTACTTTTACTATTCAAAGCAAGATTTCTATTTTTCTCCTGGTAGTAAGTCTTCTCTCGGCAGCTGAATTACTTCTTTTTTTGTAATCAGGTCTTACGGACTTTTAAAAACAACTATTGGCATGAGATTAATACTTCTAATTGGTTTTTGTCTACCCTTTTCATTTCGGTTACAAGATGAATACATTATATCATTCGGAACGACCTCGGCGATCATCTACGAATTTGTATTTGCGTGGAAAATCGCCGAGGTAGTTCCGAATGACATTATATATATATATATATATATATATATATATATATATATATATATATATATATATATATATATATATATATATATATATATATATATATACATATATATACAACAAGCACGGACCTGTGAGAAAACACCACGATTGACGTCACGCTGTTGCACCGACAAAAGAACTTAACAAAATGGCGTAAAATTGTGTTTCTTATAAAACAAAAATCATCATTTTTACAGGCTCAATCACTTAAATGTAAATGTAAAGTAGTTACTTTTGGCGCTTATTTTTCTTAAGGATAATAACACTTTGTTTACGATTTAATATGAAATTCAAAGGTTTCTTCCTACAAACTTCGAAATATTAGCATGTCTCAAACAATGGCGCTTCCTCGAATAAAACCAGCACTGGTTACCGTATTTGAATTTGCACTTGTGTAATCTACGGTACAGTGACCTTGTTTGAACCAGATTTACCGGCTCGATTTGGTTTACAGAATCGGCAAAATTACGACGATATGAAAAGGCAAATTCGACCTTCACCTACAATTGCCGAAATATTCGGGAGATTCATTTATGTTTACGAGAGTTAAGAAACTTACTTAATTCAGGCAAAGCACGCAAACTTCAATAAACTTGGCAGGTCTATCACAATTACACCTGACACATTCTGAATCGATTAACATAAGTTTCAAAATAGACTTCTGAAAAGACATTTCAATGGGCAGCTGTCTATTCTAACTTTATAATAGACTTAGGACACATTTTAATGCATATATAATTTGCGAATAGACTTCTGAATAGACTTTTGAATGGACATTTGCCAATTTTCATATTCCGCGAAAAGGCTTTCAATCTGTTTGATTGCATTACTGAGTTTTTTGGCGAATAGACTTCTGAATAGACATTTGAATGGACATCTGTCTATTCGAAACTCTATAAAAGACTTCTGACTCATTCTGAACGCATTTACCAGATTTCGCGAATAGACATCTGAATAGACTTTTGAATGAACATCTCTCTATTCGAAACTCATTAAAAGACTTCCTGCTCATTCTGAATGCATTTACATGATTTTGCGAATAGACTTCTGAAAAGACATTTGAATGGACATTTGTCTATTCGCAACTTTATGGTAGACTTTAGACACATTCTTAATGCATATATATGATTTTGCGAATAGACTTCTGAATAGACTTTTGAATGGACAGCTATCTATTCGAAACTCTATAAAAGACTTCTGATTCATTCTGAATGCATATACATGATTTTGCGAATAGACTTCTGAATAGACATTTGAATGGACATCTGTCTATTCGCAACTTTATAGTACACGTTAGAAACATTCTTAATGCATATATATATGATTTTGCGAATAGACTTCTGAATACACTTTGAATAGACATTTCTCTTTTTACGTATTCCACGAAAAGACTTTTAAATCTGTTTGATTGCATTACTGACTTTTTTGGAATAGACTTCTAAATAGACATTTGAATGGACATCTCTCTATCCGCAACTATATAATTAACATCTGACACATTCTTAATACATATATATGATTTTGCAAATAGACTTCTGAATAGATATTTGAATGGACTGCTGTGTATTTACTTCTGTATAAAAGACTTCTGACTCATTCTGAACGCATTTACCAGATTGTGCAAATAGACTTCTGAATAGACTTTTGAATGGACAGCTCTCTATTTGAAGCTCTATAAAACACTTCCTACTCATTCTGAATGCATATACATGATTTTGCAAATAGACTTCTGAAAAGACATTTGAATGGACATCTGTCTATTCGCAACTTTATGGTAGACTTTAGACACATTCTTAATGCATATATATGATTTTGCGAATAGACTTCTGGAAAGACTTTTGAATGGACAGCTATCTATTCGAAACTCTATAAAAGACTTCTGACTCATTCTGAATGCATATACTTGATTTCGCAAATAGACTTCTGAATAGACATTTGAATGGACAGCTATCTATTTGCTACTCTTTGAATAGACTTTTGACACATTTTAAATGCATATGTATGATTTTGCGAATAGACTTCTGAATAGATATTTGAATGGACAGCTGTGCATTCGCTACTGTATGATAGACTTCTCACTCATTCTGAACGCATTAACCAGATTTCGCGAATAGACTTCTGAATAGACTTTTGAATGGACATCTCTCTATTCGAAACTCTATTAAAGACTTCTGACTCATTCTGAATGCATATACATGATTTTGCGAATAGACTTCTGAAAAGACATTTGAATGGACATCTGTCTATTTGCAACTTTATAGTACACTTTAGACACATTTTTAATGCATATATATAATTTGCGAATAGACTTCTGAATAGACTTTTGAATGGACAGCTCTCTATTCGAAACTCTATAAAAGACTTCTGACTCATTCTGCACGCATTTACCAGATTTCGCGAATAGACTTCTGAATAGACTTTTGAATGGACATCTCTCTATTCGAAACTCATTAAAAGACTTCCTACTCATTCTGAATGCATTTACATGATTTTGCGAATAGACTTCTGAAAAGACATTTGAATGGACATTTGTCTATTCGCAACTTTATGGTAGACTTTAGACACATTCTTAATGCATATATATGATTTTGCGAATAGACTTCTGAATAGACTTTTGAATGGACAGCTATCTATTCGAAACTCTATAAAAGACTTCTGACTCATTCTGAATGCATATACATGATTTTGCAAATAGACTTCTGAATAGACATTTGAATGGACAGCTATCTATTTGCTACTCTTTGAATAGACTTTTGACACATTTTAAATGCATATGTATGATTTTGCAAATAGACTTCTGAATAGACATTTGAATGGACAGCTGTGCATTCGCTACTGTATGATAGACTTCTCATTCATTCTGAACGCATTAACCAGATTTCGCGAATAGACTTCTGAATAGACTTTTGAATGGACATCTGTCTATTTGCAACTTTATAGTACACTTTAGACACATTTTTAATGCATATATATAATTTGCGAATAGACTTCTGAATAGACTTTTGAATGGACAGCTCTCTATTCGAAACTCTATAAAAGACTTCTGACTCATTCTGCACGCATTTACCAGATTTTGCGAATAGACTTCTGAATAGACATTTGAATGGACAGCTGTGCATTCGCTACTGTATGATAGACTTCTCACTCATTCTGAACGCATTAACCAGATTTCGTGAATAGACTTCTGAAAAGACATTTGAATGGACATCTGTCTATTTGCAACTTTATAGTACACTTTAGACACATTTTTAATTCATATATATAATTTGCGAATTGACTTCTGAATAGACTTTTGAATGGACAGCTCTCTATTCGAAACTCTATAAAAGACTTCTGACTCATTCTGCACGCATTTACCAGATTTCGCGAATAGACTTCTGAATAGACTTTTGAATGGACATCTCTCTATTCGAAACTCATTAAAAGACTTCCTACTCATTCTGAATGCATATACATGATTTTGCGAATAGACTTCTGAAAAGACATTTGAATGGACATTTGTCTATTCGCAACTTTATGGTAGACTTTAGACACATTCTTAAAGCATATATATGATTTTGCGAATAGACTTCTGAATAGACTTTTGAATGGACTGCTATCTATTCGAAACTCTATAAAAGACTTCTGACTCATTCTGAATGCATATACATGATTTTGCAAATAGACTTCTGAATAGACATTTGAATGGACAGCTATCTATTTGCTACTCTTTGAATAGACTTTTGACACATTTTAAATGCATATGTATGATTTTGCGAATAGACTTCTGAATAGACATTTGAATGGACAGCTGTGCATTCGCTACTGTATGATAGACTTCTCACTCATTCTGAACGCATTAACCAGATTTCGCGAATAGACTTCTGAATAGACTTTTGAATGGACATCTATCTATTCGAAACTCTATTAAAGACTTCTGACTCATTCTGAATGCATATACATGATTTTGCGAATAGACTTCTGAAAAGACATTTGAATGGACATCTGTCTATTTGCAACTTTATAGTACACTTTAGACACATTTTTAATGCATATATATAATTTGCGAATAGACTTCTGAATAGACTTTTGAATGGATATTTGACTCTTTTCATGTTCCGCGAAAAGACTTTCAATCTGTTTGATTGCATTACATTACTGAGTCTTTTGGAATAGACTTCTGAATAGACATTTGAATGGACAGCTCTCTATTCGAAACTCTATAAAAGACTTCTGACTCATTCTGCACGCATTTACCAGATTTCGCGAATAGACTTCTGAATAGACTTTTGAATTGACATCTCTCTATTCGAAACTCATTAAAAGACTTCCTACTCATTCTGAATGCATTTACATGATTTTGCGAATAGACTTCTGAAAAGACATTTGAATGGACATTTGTCTATTCGCAACTTTATGGTAGACTTTAGACACATTCTTAATGCATATATATGATTTTGCGAATAGACTTCTGAATAGACTTTTGAATGCACAGCTCTCTATTCGAAACTCTATAAAAGACTTCTGACTCATTCTGAATGCATATACATGATTTTGCGAATAGACTTCTGAATAGACTTTTGAATGGACATCTGTCTATTCGCAACTTATGGTAGACTTTAGACACATTCTTAATGCATATATATGATTTTGCGAATAGACTTCTGAATAGACTTTTGAATGGACATTGTCTCTCTAAAAAGACTTTGAAATCTGTTTGATTGCATAATTGACTTGTTTGGAATAGACTTCTGAATAGACATTTGAATGGACAGCTCTCTATTGGAAACTTAATAATAGACTACAGACACATTCTTAAAGCATATATATGATTTTGCGAATAGAGATCCTAAAAGACTTTTGAATGGACATTTGTTGCTTGCATTCTTGGAATAGAAACCTTGCTCATTCAGATTGCACTACTATGTTTTTGCGAATAAACTTCTGAAAAGACTTTTGAATGGACATTTGTCTCTTTACATATTCCATGAAAAGACTTTTAAATCTGTTTGATTGCAATACGGACCTTTTTTCGAATAGACTTCTGAATAGACTTCCGAATAGACAGCTGTCTTTTCGGCATTTTGTGAACAGATTTTTGTACAGATATTTGAACTTTCCTATATTTATGTATACAGTAAATGCGAATAGACTTCTGAATGAATAGATTTCTCAATACATAGCCGTCTATTGTGCGAATAGACTTTTGAATAGAGAATAGACAATAGATAGCTAACTTCACAGACCTTACCGAGACATAAATGGTTCGGATATGAATCAGATAAATTTTTAAAATGAATATTTTTCAAATCATCTTAAAAGACTGTTCAACTCATTTGCTAATTTGCAATAGCCTTTTTTATCCATAGACAATAAAGTTTCGTGACTTTTGCTTTTTTAACCTACATGATATGCTTTACTAAGTACATATTGAACTTCGCATATAACATAACAGATGTAATACTCTGTCTGATATTAAGTTATTGCTTTGTTTTTTCACCCTATAACAACAATAGGAGTGGGCTTGGCCGAGCTGTTACGACGTTGGATCGGTATTCATTGGATAGCCAGCTTCGCGTTTGTTCGTTTCCCATCAAAAACCTACTCCAATGTTTCCATGAGCAAGGAAACTTTATCTTACTAGCACAGTACTCAGGGACCATAGAGTGGGCTAGTAAGTGAATCTGAGTAATAATAACTTGTTTCAGACTTGCTCTTAAAAAAATTTTGGTAACTAAACACGCTACAGCTCTTTATAACTAAGTTATATCACAATCCCATCTCTATAAAACATTATGATCCACCTACCACATTATAATGGCGTCACGATCAGGTGGTGTATTAAATCACCATTACCAAAAAACACTGTTTTGGAATGCAAAGAAAATAGACATTAATCTATTTCAAACACCTTTAATGAACAAGATTTATTAAATAAAATGCAAATATTGCTATGTTTATATTATTTATTGCATTTCAAAGTGAAAGTAGATCAAAACCAAAAGTAGAATTTGGTTGACAGTACTTGAATCAATAGTTTTGATCATAGTATGGAAGACTTGTTATATATACATTAAATAATGTTAACAACTGCTCCAAATTACATAATTAAGCTCTAAAACTATTTTTGATGAATTTAGTTTGCTCTTATAAAAGTATTCTCACATTTTAAGAAATAGACACTTTGTCAAATTCAAATTTAGAAAGCAGAATGGTTTGAAGCAGTTTATTTTTGTCTCTTATGCATGTCGTATTCAAATACCTACATGTTTGTAAAACAGTTTTAATGTCTACTGTGGATGAATTCATCTTTTAAGGACACCTGTACGCAATTGTCGGCGTATTTAATAAAAACTAACCAAGCACAAAATGATCTTATCTCATCAAACCACCGCGTACTTTTTAAGTTTCATAAAAACTTAATGTTTGCATGGGGGTATAGATTGAAATGAAAAATATAACTTTCATTTATAGCGTAATGAAGTGTACAGATATTTCATCTTAATGTTTTTATATATGCGTCATTTATGATTATGTGTAACGAATGACAAAATCGTCATACAATTTTGTATTTCCAAAATTCATTATTCCATGTACCATCAGAACAAGCTGCGTCAACGGACAGTAAAGCCTGTGTCACATATTCGCGAGTTGGTACTGCGAGTTTCCGCGACAATGGGCGAGTTTAATCTCGTGGCCAAAATGGAAGAGTTGTCACGACATTTGGTTATAAAGAGTCTTTCACGACATCTGCTCGAGTGTTGTACGACACTCACACGAGACGTCCACGATCATCGACGGTCAGCGACGATTTATAGCGACATACGAGCGACATGTACACGATATTCTCTCGACATCTTACGACATTCATACGAGCTACTACGAGTTTCGACGATTTATCCCGATTTAAACGCGACACGTTTACGAGTGCATTACGATCTGGGGAGTGAGTAGTGCGACACACATTTTAGATGACACGACATCTTGTGAAGGCTGTATAAATAGCGAGCAAAGCGCATGAGCACTAAAAGGTGAAAGACATACAGGATGATCAGACTGGTGGCATTGATGGCGCATGTTGATGAAGAAGATCATCTGCAGGTTCTGCAACAGCAGGCTCTTGCACTCCACTTGGGCTAACTACAACCACATTATTTGAGGCCTCACCTTTAAGTGTCGGTTATTCGTCAAATGTTTCGACTTTTTTTTTGCTTTTGTGACTTTCCCTTCTTTGGCATGTTCACTCGATGACGTCTGGATAAAAACTGTTGACAGATTTCTTCCGAAGTATTTTTTACTCGTGATAATGTCGTGTAATTGTCGCAAGGAGGTCGCGCAAACTCGTGAAGATGTTGCAAAAACTCGCAAAGACACGCGCACATCTCGCGGAGGTGGATTTCACGGCGATATTTGACGACATAACTACGACACGAGTACGAGTTTTCACGACATGCATACGACATCCTCTCGACATCTTCACGAGATAAAGAGTTCGGCGATCCACCGCGAGAATTTTAAACGGTTTAAAATTGTCGCCGCGGCAAGCCAAGACGCTGCGACATGTGGAGAGATGCATCGACATCAGTACGAGATCTACACGATACCAACCGAGTTGCTGCGAGTTTCAACTCGCCGCAACTCGCGGTCAAATTTTTTGCCTGTGTGACACGGGCATAATAGGTTGATAAGCTGGTTAGATTCAAACAGTTGTGGATATAAATACAATGAATGTAATATCTTTAATTAAAAATTGCTGCGGGCGTGGCAAAATGAACTGATGCAGTGGAGGATTTTATATCTAGACTTTTTTACTTGGTTTAACGCCGTGTCAACACAATTTAGGTCATTTTACGGCGTCCAGGGCACCTAACCTAGCTTTTCTGGACCCTTGTCTATTACCAGTTCTCACCTACCCTTCCACAAGGCCGGAAACTTCCCCATTTATCTTATCAATGGAAGAAAATTATTGACAATTATCGTCATATTTTAATGGAAGAGTATAACGTCCCCAGGTGGGATTAAAACCCGTACCCCTTCGGGACAATCGAGTTCGATCCTCTTCACCAGATTTTATCCCACAATGAAAAAAAAATGATATTAAATAACGTGCTCCGTAAATAGAGAAGTTGTAAATCCCTCGTGAAAGGGTTGGTGATGTTGGGTGAAGGCTATTGTCCACCAGAGCTAGTTAGGCGAGTTGGTCTCCGTTCATAAACGGGTAAAAAATATTGAAAGTTGGCGATAAAATAATACGAGACGAATCTTTTCGTTTACTGTTTAAATTGGATTTGTAAATTTTCGGTTCAAACTTTTAACTCGAACTCTATCAAATTTCTCAAATAATCGTGAGAATTATTAATCGTTTTAGTTAATATATGAATAGAAATTTAAAAAAAAATGAAAAAGAAGCATTCACACAATAAATATGTACATTGTATATCCGATCTTCATCGATTTTAACGACGTCGACGAAAACCGCTGGCGTAATTTGTCGACATGACCATATATCGTCCGAAGTTTAATCAGTTAATATTTACCATATTTTACCTGAACCCTTTACATTCTACCTTTACCCTTTACTTTCCAAAATGGAGGTCTAAAGTGAAAGTCCTTTCCAGAGACTGAAAACATGTTTTCTTATCAGCATTTTGCGGTATTTTTCTGCACTCAGATGACCCCGATATTTTTTGGCGATAAGGGTAGAACATATTTGAAAATAACATCTTCACAAGTTTGAGATAATATCACACGTTTCAATGTCAAGTAACTTTACATAGTTTAAATGACCTTTAGATTAGGAAAGAAATAAGGTAAGTATGTACATTACCTAAATATCTCCCGATGTTATCAAGATTGCAGGTCATACGATTGTGACCTCGACACAGATCTAAACCTAGGTTCATTTGTTCTCTGTTTTTTATTCAGCAAGGGTTAAAGTGAAAATCTATACTCATTAAAATGGACGGACAATTAAGTCATGTTAAAGTGGATACCAAAGAATGTGAGCCTAAATTTCAAACGATACCGGAGTACATGAAGTATCATGCTGAAAGCAATCCTGACGGAGAAGCTTTCGTGTTTGCTTCTGTTGACGAGCCATGGCAACGTATCACTTGGTCTGAATTGTACAACAAGTCATGTGCTGCCGCAAGAGGTTTTGTAGCTCATGGTCTTAAACCGGATGAAATTGTGGCTATCAATTTGAGAGTTTGTCCGGAATGGCTGTATGCAACATATGGAACAGTTATTGCGGGAGGAATTCCTTGTGGTATTTCCTTTACGTATACGGATGGAAGTGACCTAGTTTCGATGATGGAACGTTTGCAAACATGTTCCTTTCTTGTTATTGATCCCGGATTAGACGGTGTTAACTGGAATATAGCCAAGAATCAAATTGAAGCTTTTGAAGTAGACGGAACAGCTAAATCAAAGTCCATGCCATATCTAAGACGTTTATTTGGATTTGGACAGGTTGATGATGAAGACTGGTCTGCTGTAAAACAGTTCAATGACGTACTAGTGTCAGATGTCAGCGTTGAATTACCGACTATTAAGAGTACAGATATTCTTGGCTTGTTCCAAACATCAGGAAGCACCGGAATCCCCAAGTTGATACCGTACACGCATCACATGATGATCCTGATGACTGCTGGCGCATTGGCTGAACTCTACGAAGACAAAATGTTCAATGATAGGCCTTTCAACTGGATTGGTGGCTATGCTGGACAACATATAGTTATAGGAACGACGAGGGTGACGATATCTGGGTTCAGCTCTAAACCAGAAGATTATGGAGCTTTTGTTACAGAGGTTATAGTATCAGAGAAATGCTCGGCCTTATTTGCACTACCACCATCTGTTGAGCAGCTACGACAGAAGCAAGAAAATGTTAGTATTTTTTATGAAAATTTTATCTCAGCTACATGCGTTTTAACGAATAAACGCATTCCAAAGGTTATATGTACGGCCGTTGACTCACATTAACAGTTTTTATGGAGACTTGGACGGTGCCTTATCACCCACAATGACCAGCAAAATATACGGTCTTAATAGCGAAACGGTCTTATTATAGGGACTTTTTGTTCACAAATTAAGCATTTCGATCTCAATATTTGTCCAAAATCGCATGATTTTGAAATAACAAAAGTAGTCTTAAAAGCGGAAATGTACCTGACAAAGTCCACCTGAAATTTCGACATTTAACATTGGCTATGTGGAAGAAACCCAAGTTAATCCGAATGGAAATATTGCAAGATCGCATGCGGATTACTCGGGCGTTAATATTTATAATTCCAGTCCGAGATAATGAGCAACCTCACCATGATTAATTTTCTGAAAATAGACTTAATCGACTATAAGTCTTATAACATATATGTTCAATCACTGCACATCTACCGCATATTACCAAAATCGACGCTTAAAGACAAAATGAGAGGGGAAACTGTAACAATGAAAAAGCATGAAACATAACTATATGTAGTATACACTGGCACCAGAGTCCATATCTTATGATTATAATGCGTACGTCCCTATATATAGTTCTCTGTACATACATATATAATAAACATGGTATTGAACGTTTTATACAGTGCATACGGTCCAAACAGGTTTTCTTCAATTCGACTTGTATCTGAAAGAAAATGTCAGCCTCAATTTAAAGATTAAACATTACTCTAACATCATGCAAAGTTACAAGTTTGTATCTGATACCGTTTTGATGAAATTTATATTAGTTTCAGAATCACTAGTTTGCAGCGATTCAACGTCACTATTGACTTCCGGTTTAACTTAACGTGGTTCCCTGGATATTAATGATTACGTACACAGACGCAGAATATATCATTGATTACGTATATATTCTATTTATAGAACTTGGGACACGTAAATGTTTACCTAGGCAGTGCGCTCCGATTGGGTTTAAATTTGGCGCGCTTCATTGACAAGGTACGGGAAAAGTCTCGAGGAGTTTATCAACCAATCAGCTTACGCCGGTAAACGCGTCATGATTAAACCGGAAGTGAACAGTGACTCTCAATCGCTGCAAAATGATAGTATTGAAATTACGATTAATTTCATAATAACTGTTTAAGATATAAAGTTTTTGAATAGTCAGTTTTGTAAGGAAATGTTTAATCTACAAAACGAGACCGATATTGCATCCAAATATATTGGTAAAGGTAAAATAAATCTGTCAGACCGTACCTACTGTCAAAATGGTTCAATACCATGTGAATATTATAATGAGTGTATAGATCTAGTAATAACTCGTACACGGTGATGAATACGGGAGCGATTTTTAATTGTGTTTGTTGACAAAATAGTGTATGTGCGTGCATTTTAAAGAATGTGAGGACTCTAGTGCCAGTGGTAGTATATTGCAAAATAGTTTGATATTAATTGGTACAAAAGGTCAATAGTAAAGCAACTAGCAGATTATTGTTACTGTTTGTCCTGACTTTTTGCATGAATATGAAGTTATACAGTATAACATTCAGCAAAATTCTTTTCTGTTTGTAGAACTTGCTTCCAAATGATTGGCCAATTAAAAAGATCCTTACAGGAGGTCAACCAATCACGAAAAGGGTCGCTGCAGTCCTCGGCAACGCAGTTAATACAATGTACTGCGCCTATGGAATTTCGGAATGCTTTGCTGTTTCATTAGCGAAAGTCATCGACGCAGAAAACTTCGCTGAGTATGGCTGCGGCAAACTATTGTCATTAAAGGGGATGGAAGTGAAAGTTGTGGATGAAGCCGGGAATATAGTTCCCATCAACACATGCGGTGAGTTCTATGTTCGTTCTCCAATCATGTTCAAAGGCTATTTCAACGATAAAGAAAAGACCAAGAAGGTCTTCGATGCTGATGGATGGTATAAGTCGGATGATTTAGGAAGAATTAACAGCAATGAAGAACTCTTCGTGGAGGGAAGGAAGTCAAATATGATCGTATCGGGAGGTTTTAACGTCACCCCAGAAATTATGGAGATGGCCTTTAAAACATTTCCTGGGAATTTACAAGTTGTCATTGTTCCTGTTCCAGACGAAGTTTTGTATCAAGTATTGTGCGCATGCGTATTGAAACAACCGGAAGATGACGTCACCGAAGAACAACTGAGGAAACACTGTGAAGAAATTCACGCTGACAAATGTGGATTATTCACCGTATTACCAAAGTTTTATATTTTCTTTGAGGCTTTTCCTTTGTTACGTACCGGTAAGGTTAATAGGAAGGAGTTAGAGAAAATGGCCAATGAAAAAATTTCTCATCCTTCGATAGACTAAGTATGCAAGTAATTTAAACAATACATGAGTCTTAAATACATAAACTATGTCTCAATTTAACCTAAACAAGTTATGTCTATTGATAGGAAATGAGAAATTGCAAATTTTACTCACCTAATATATAGCTCATGGTGA
Source organism: Mactra quadrangularis (assembly GCA_025267735.1). Taxonomy (NCBI): domain Eukaryota; kingdom Metazoa; phylum Mollusca; class Bivalvia; order Venerida; family Mactridae; genus Mactra; species Mactra quadrangularis. The sequence continues at coordinate 2,283,486 of CM046301.1, read as the reverse complement.
GATTTTAGGAGCGTTGAATGTCCGTCGTCAGTCCACATTGTTTGTTAACACTCTAGTGGGCAAAGTTTTGACTCAATTATCATCAAACTTTGTGAGGATCCTTGTCTAGGTAATTGCTCAGATGAGATCGTATATAGGCTATCTCGGATGAAAGATACACAAGAGGTAAAATTAGGGAAATGTTGCTATCACTCTAGTGGCAACTGTTTGATTCAAATATCCTGGAAATTAGTCTAAAAGGTTTTTGAATTATTTCTATGTCACCTAGTTGAATATGGGTCACCTGGGTTAAAAAATTAGGTCAGACAGCCTATTAATAAAAACCTTGTGAACGCTTTAGTAGTCACATTTTACAGTAGACTTGAAAACTGCTTTATAACCACGAAATTATCAAAATGCAACATTCATTTGAAACATAAACATTTCAAAACATCCTGCTTTCTAAATTTTAATTTAGCCGAGTCCCATTTCATAAAAAAGTGGGGTACCAGTATAAAAGCACGTAAGCTTACCTGATCCAAAATAGTTTTAGAGCCTAATTACGTACATGTAATTCGGAATAATTTATTTTCTATTGTAACACTTCATTTTAAACATAGTGTGATCAATAATACTGTAGGGATCGGGATTGGTTTATATTTTTAAGTTTTGCAAGTGTGAAGCATTAAACTTTTGTTTTTTGTCAAGTTTTCCTATAATACGAAGATTTGTTAAATCATGCTTAGTGTAAACTTTACTTACGTAATGCTCATGAATTTAATTAGTCCGATCACAGTATTTAACACATATTTACTATGTAAAATCCATTGTTATTGTTTAGTAAATCGCTCCCGCTTAGTGAGTAGCCATTTTACTTGTGTATGACGTCACCGGAGTTTGCGTATTTCGTCATCAATTAGTGTATTATTAAAATTCAGACGAACTCCAGTTTTTGTAATCGAGTTTTACTTCTGTTTTATTTTAAAGTCTTACATTGTAAAGATGTCAACTTTACGGTAATTTGTTAGATATTGTTTACTTTATATGTTTTAGTCATAAAATGTGTATGTTTAATATAATTTAACGATTTCTGCATGTGATTTACGCAAGGCGGGCGGAATTCTGCCATAGATTCCGCCGTTTTAGCGTAACGTCCGCAACGTAATTCTGCCGTTTTCGGCATTATTCCGCGAATCTCGCAGACTTTTGGTTTAGTATAAATAGCCAGGTCCGTTAGTTGTCAGACAGTCAGTCTGAGAGCGAGAAACAAGACACATGTAATTTTTACCATCATTATCAATGGAAAAGTACGTTTTAACTATTTATAAATATATTCTTATGATAAGTTGATCTATTAAAGAGTTCTTTGGTTTATATAAAAGGGAAATAACTGTAGGACTGACTCACTAAATTTTTAAGTAGAAGCTGCTCTCATTTAAGTTATCTGTATATGTAATGATAGTGTATTGATTATAATATTGTAGAATTGCATGTTGTATTTGCAAGTAAATGAATGTGTATGTATGATATGAATGATAGAATGAATTTATAGTGAATAATAAATATTCATATGATCATAAAACGTTAAATAAAGTCTTCGTCTTATTTTAGTACGAAAAAGTTCATTCGTTTAAAAGAAATGAACCAACTATTGTCGTGACCAGGTTTATAGGAACACGCTACCACATTGTCCGATATAAAAATATAGCCTTGGTCGCAACAATACTGTTTCAAATAGTGCCAACCAAATTCTACATTCGGTTTTGATATACCTTCACTTTGAAATGCAATAAATATAGCATGAACATATCTAAGCAATATCTTCATTTATTAAAAAAATCTTGTTCAATAGAGGTGTTTAAAATAGATAATTGTCTATTTTCTTTGCAGTCCTAAACAGTGTACCTTTAAATAATGGGGCTTCAAAATCGATAATCTAGAGTATTTTAAGCACCAGAGTTATAATGTTAAAGATACGCCACTGGCAGATGAAATAAAATTTACGTTTCTGTCAAAATAGTTTACCATAAATATTTCTATTTTCATTGATCATGGAAAAATCAGTATTTTTATATAAGCTAGCTAAGTGATTGCTACGTCGTATGAAATCCAAAGGGAGATAACTTGCCCTTAATAAAATTAGGTAGTTACGTGAAGTGCATACGGTCGAATTCCCGGGCTCGCTTATGCTCAAGGCCGAGTCATCAAAATTATATCTCCCCAAAAACATACCATATACGAGCATTAACAAATTAAGAGAAGCAACGTGAAATATGAGGTGACACATTTTTTAACGTCAAATTTTGATGTTATAGAATTTCAAACCATACTGTTGTGACTTTGTGAGTAGATTGCACAAAAACGCGACACATCCTATTTACATCAGTGCAAACATTCCAAGCCAATCAAAACAGTTGTTATATACTTCCTCCTTTATTCAAAAACACTTCGGCCATTCATTGAATAATAATATTTTATTTGAAGTGAATGTCTGGTGTGTTTGGAATGGTTTTGATTGAATTCAACAACCAATCAGATTCTTTGTATAAAAAATACGTTAACGTTTCCATTAAAATATTGGGTGTGAACCTTGTATTAGTCTAATTCTTCAGTAAGTGTGCGATTTCGCCGAAAGGCTTAAGTTATACCACAAAACGAAAACTATCGACACTGAAAATGCCTCTCCAGTTTAACCTGTGGGGTGATATATGTGTCTCTGATTTACTACGCAGTTACTTTCTAGGCGATAAAAATAGTACCGTCAATCAACTGACGCGTATTTGTTTCAATGATCATTGACAGTAGCGTGTTCAGTTACCGCGAACATTACAGAACGTTTCATAACGTTACATGTACATTCGGAACTCCTCGGCCATTCGCTGCGATTAATCTGATCTGATACACAAATATGCGATCGTTAAGGCAATGAGCGATGTTTCAAAATTTACGGACTAAAATCGAAACAACCCTCAATGCCTACACGATCATATATTTGTTTACTTCAACACCGGTAGTTTCAAAATAGCGTCTAAATATGTCCGAGATTCGCAGCGAATGGCCGAGGAGTTCCGAATGTATCGTTATGTAACGTTCTGTAACGTTCGCGGTAACTGAACACGCTACATGTGTTCAATTTACAAAGTGCACTATTTATAATAAATGATAAATGTCAAAAAGGTCTGTTCACAATTACATATACTGATATGCAATTGTAATTGATTACATAGATGTAAAATATAAAAAAGGTAGACCTAAAATATAACCAAGAAGTGTTTTGCACCATTGCGTTTGTACTTAAATGTTCATAAGGTGGAAATGTACCTTAAATCTAAATGAATAATATTAGATATAATATATATATTCTACGATATATATATAATATACAGTAGAACCTCCCGAAACCGGACATGCATGGGACCAGACCAATTGTCCGATTTGGAGAGGTATCCGGTTTAGAGAGGTATTGTACGTAGGAATTATGGGTATTTATCTATACAGTCTAAACAATGCTATAGATGCAGATTGGGGTACAATACTTCTATTGTACATACTGAAGCTTCAATGTTAGGCTTAGTTATGCAATTAACTTCATCTAATAGCTGGCCTAGAATGGAAAATTAAGTGTTAGCTATGGCCAAGTTGAATCAAAGCGCCGATAGCGCCGTCAGACATGGGGTTTTGGTAGAGTATATGGCTGTATACAACTCATGGAAGCGATAAAAGGGACCTTTACCTTACATAAACTAGATAAGATATACACGTGCTTCTTATCGTCTGCTTGCTAACGCGTAATGCGAACTATATGTCTTGCAGTGGTAATTATCCCTTTATTTGCGCGCGCACAACCGAGTGTAATCGTCCGCGACAAATCTTGATGTGGATTTGCCACAGTCCACTACTAAACATGGGGAAACCCCATGTAAAAATAGGTGCTACTGTAGTACTAAAGCTATATGCTGACATTATGTGTCCTTTATCTTTACCACATATAGTGAGAGTTTTAAATGTGTGTCACCTAAGTGGAAGACATCGATTTCACAATTTTCAAGTACATTGTATCTATACCTAAATAGTATTAATTTTGTCGTTATTTTGTATATGTTAACATGAACTACTTTAAACAAGAAATGTCTTAAAAAGACAAACGGCGTAGAATTAGGAGACAAGTATGATATGTCAAAGTGAATTAATTAACGAAATATCTGCATCACGTGCAATTAATTAATGCATTTCCGGTTTACCATTGATGTGTCCAAAAATAAATGATTCAATATCGTTGTCATATATCTTTCTTACGCAATTTAAAAGTATGTTTTACGTATTTACTGCAGTTTTGTTAGTCAAAAATTAATAAGAATACTAATAACGTCATATCTTACTCAACTTCCCGTATGCATTATAAAGCAAATACAAAACCACTGCTTATAATCTAAATTCAACATGGATTGTCTTAAATAATTTACACTAAATGATTTTTAATAATTAAAAAAACAAGTTACAATAAAAACATGTCCAAAATACTATACAATTTACAAAAGCAATTAATTTAATCAAAGGGAGATAATTTGTATGCTCGTGTATACTGACTTATAAAGAAATTGTTCCGAGGCGATCTAGCATACGAAGGGGGACAACTCTCAACAAATAATCTACCGTTCGTTTCACATAAAATTCTTGTGGCATGCGAACAAAAAATTACTATAACCTGACACCCAATCATTAAATTTATCAATAAAATATCCAATGTTCGAATAGACTAACATTGACGGTGCATCACTTCATTTATAACGCTTACGAAAACACCACCGATTGTTTTTAATTTTTCAAAATCTGACGAACACGGGGAAACTCTTTTTCAGTTCTTGTGGCCTATTTTTGCCATCTTTAACCTATTTTAGGGGGGATTCTGCTACGTTGCAGAAAATTTTGCATTTGTCCAATAGAATGAGATTTTATAAATATAATTGGGTATCCCGAAAGTCAGCTTAGACAGCTACACTGTAAAAACAGGTGTTTTGCTTTTAAACACTTTTTAAAACACTTTTCTGTTACACTTTTAAAACATGTTACCACTTTAAACATGTAACATGTTTTGTTTTAAAACATGCTCGTGTTTTGTTATAAAACATTACACATATCAAAATAACACACCAGAACGCATTGAAAACATGTAAAAGTGTTTTAAATTAAAACACTTGACGCGTTTAAAATCAAAACACTTTCTTGTTACACTTTTTGCACACGTAACGCCATATTAAAACACTTCATGTGTTTTCTTGATAAACACTGAACGTGTTTGTATTTTCACATGTTTTGTTGCAAAGCTGAAACTTATTGCTTCAAGAGTACTGTTCGCTGAGTCTTCTAAAATGAAACCTTGACTAACTAACAATGTTATTTAATCAAAGTCACGGCTGAAAATATGCAAATAAATAAAAAACATAATTTGAAAAGATTGAATTATCATTTATTTGTCATAAAAATGCAACCATAATTTACTTTAAGTGACTAAAATAATAGTAAGTTAAAATATTTTACTTGTGATTATTTCCTTCATAACATACACACACAAAGCTATTAAATAGTGATAATGTGTCACTTGTACATATAGTCACTTTTCCAATGGGGTTTGACTCCCCTTTACAAAATTTTGCAAAAACATTATTAAGATGGATTTTAAGTCATTTTTAAGTTTATGTATTAACTTTACTCATCTCTTCTTCAGAACATGCACTTAACTAAAGTGTAACAAAAGATCTCTGCATTAAACAATATCTTATTGAAACTAAAAATTTTATAACACCAACTTAATGAAATAATTATATTCATGTCATAAGTATATTGTTCACTTATTATGTCATTGACTTTTGTTCAATCTAAAAACATCAAGCATCTTAAGCCCAGTCACACCTACATGACTATGACTATTGACCAAGGTGTAAACTAGTAGAAATTTAAAGAAGAGTGGTCATTTTCACAATTGTTTTTACATAAAAATCATTGTAAGTAAAAATCAGCAAAACATTTATAATAGCTTTCTTCTTTGTCCAATAAACTTTAACTAAAATATTCTCTAATATGATAGAATAATCAATTCTTTCTTAAATTCATATCATGATAACTATTATATTATATCTTTTAGGTTATGAACTTTAAATTTTTTAAATTGGCTCACGATACTTATTTCTTTGAGATTTTTTTGTGAAAATGCCCACAGAATCTTAGTCAGTGTGATGAATCAGTATTGAAAAAATACAAGCAATTTATATCATTATTGTTCTTAATATCAAATATATAATCCAAGGCTCTTTATATTATCATTAATCTGGTTATAAATTAATAGTTCAATTGTATTGGGATTAACTTTTGTATTCTAAATCCTCTTTCTTCTTTCCCTCTATCTTATATCATCATGTACCATCTCTAACATATATTTCAACTTCTATCGAACTTTAATGATGGATGTTTGATTGTTTCTGAAATATATACATTACAATTAGCAATTGTAAAAATACTTTAAGGGCTACTTTGTTGATAATTCTTTATTATAGATAAACTTGACATGTGTTGTATTATTGTAAAGCAATTTCTATACAGTTTAAAAGATATATACCAGTATGAGTTACTCTCACTTATAGTAATATATTTAGAAATTTGCTGTTATCAAAAATTTTAAAAGGCAAATAAGCTGTAACATTCCAAAGTTGTAGTTTAAACTCTAGTACCAGGTTATAAATAGGACTTCTGCACTATGCTAGGTTGAACAAACCAAAAATTATATTACTAACTTTCAGCGAATTAACTTACTTTATAAGACGGGTACATTTCAGTTTGCCAAAAGCTCCATTACTCTCCCCAAACACTATATATATACAAAACTCATATATACACAACTCATTCAACAATATGGTTCCATTTCTCAGTTATTAGCATTGTCTCTGCCTTTCCTTCCAAAAGGTGTATGTATAGTAATTAACCAACCTGAATAAAAATGAAAATAACAATATTAAATTCAAGGATTCATGATAATATGATGACACACTCAAACTCAATCACATTCTAGTCTTCAATTAATAAAAATATAACAGGATAAAACATGCATGCTTAACCAAGGCCTAAAATGAGAATAGCTGTGCTTAGGGCACCCGACTACCTAAATAAGTTGCCGACCTTAGAGTTTTTATTTCAAAGTCAGCAAACTTTGGTGGTTTTTGTGTTCATAAATGCAAAAAATAGTGATTTCATGAGTAAAAAGCAACAACAAAAAACCTACCCCACCTGTCATTTCTCAGGCTATTCCCATAAACACAGAATTTTATCTTGGCCTAACCACCATGGAAAAAAGCCTGTCATGTTGTATAATGTATCATTAAATAACTTGTCTCACAGTCTGAGTATTATTTTCTTTCATTTCTTCAAGCATCTGCTCTTTTTCCCTAAAATACATTGTATAAAGTAACAACATTGAAAATTTAAAACAATTCGTCATCTGCAGTGTGTAATTACATCCCTTCCATATAAAAATAGAGATATTTTAAGTGTATATTTATAATAGCTATATGCTTTTTGTAATAAAGATGGGGTGACGAAATTAGGACAGGAACGAAATTAGGACCCCGAAAATGCTTTAAGTGTATGAGGTGGGGTGACGAAATTAGGACAGAAACGAAATTAGGACCCCGAAAAATGCTTTAAGTGTATGAGGTGGGGTGACGAAATTAGGACAGGGATGAAATTAGGTACTAGCTATTGTATTAGACCAACAACAAACGCACAAACTAACTGAGTAAATATTTACAATATAAATGCAGAAGGGAATGCAAAAATTGATACAAAAAAGTTAATATTTTCTTTTTAAACAAATAGCAGGGTAGGCGCCACTGATCCTAAATGACCACAGATAATACCAACGAAATTCAAAGAATGTCGCGAAAACTGATGACAAAATGTATCCCACGTCAAAAAGCTCTTCCCTTGCAAAAATTTTATAACTAAATTTCAAAACTTGAGACTGAAAACACGAAAGGTGATAAAGCGACCCAAGAAATATTAAAGTAATACATTACTTACATTAATGTTCCGACGATTTTCTGGGCGCGAACAGACAGCGCTTCAACCTTGAATTCGAACATTCCATAATCTCCAAACAAAACTACTTGGTGATTAGGACTATATAGTTTCCACGTTAACAATGTTAATTTACTATTAAAGAATACTCACGCATTCCATTCTTAATATATTTACATATCTGTGTGTTGATAAAAAAGTCAAAGCTTCGCTAAGAGACTATTAAGTGTGTTCGTTTTGCACACTAGTTAGTGAAAACGCACGTGTTTTACATTTCCGTTTCTGGTAAAATAAAAACCCCAAAAATCCGTATTTTAATGAAGATGTTGGGTCTAATATATCGTTTTGTAGTTACATTTGTTTCTCCATTGCGATTATTAATTTTTCAGACGAACAAATTTTGACGATTGAAAATGGTACCGTTTTAAAGTAAAACACTGCCGATTTTTTTAAATCACTAAAACGCTATGTGTTACTATATTAAACGGATGTGTTACGAAAGTAAATTGCAGTGTTTTCGTTTTAAACACTTATAAAACATGTTACGTGTTCCCATTTTTTACAGTGTAGGTGGAAAAAGATATTCGATACGAAGTAGATTTCATTGTGTTTGTAGTATAAATAACGGTACCATATCTTTGAACCATTTCCATATACCGGTAAAGATTTTCATTGGACAAACAGGTATAGTAAAGCAAAATGTATTGAAACCAAATTTTGGCTTAGACAGCTGCGCCGAAAAAATGTGAATCGTGAGATTCCGTATCAGACATGTTTGTTGATGCAGAATCGAAGAAAATATTAGCCTATGTTATCTGCACCTTACTACCGTTAATGAGTCAGGCAAAGCGCAATAATAGCGGCGCCCACCATGGCATCATAAGTTTAAGTTACAAAGTTTGCTTTTATTTGCACTTTATATTGTACAGTTTTTCTGACGTTGATCAATTGGGTAGGAGTTCAGTACTAAATAGGTAATTCGATATCGAATGTTTGTGTTCTTAAATTGAGCGGACGATTAAACAGAGACCATTTCTGCATAGTAGACAGACGTTGACTATTTCCCGTTGGAAATTTCGGATACTGTAATAGCATGAATGTAACCGAACGACAAGAAATATCCGATACCATGTACAATGCATCAGGCGCAGCCATTGTTACACTTTGCCTAACGTACTTTTACCCGTCACAGTACGACTGGGACCCAGACAATAATAAGATGTGTTCCACAATCTTTGAAAAATACACACAGTCTAGCACAGCTATGCAATAGTATTGTATAATTGACTATAGCTGGAGAATTCATCCATTTAGCCATCCGTGTGCTAATTAACGTAAATTAATGAGAAAGCAATAATGCACTGAACGTAATTTAAGAGTTTAATCTACGCTTTAAAAATGTCGATTGTATTTTACGCGAGTGCTTCTTTCAGTGAAGAACACTAGTGAAGAAAAGTATTTATTTCATTAACAACGATATTTACTGGTTACTATGTTTTTACAATCTTACGTATACATTGTATTCTTTAAAGTTAAGTATTCACATATGATGTAAAAAAAAGAAATTTCTCATGATCTATTTTATTTGGGTAAGGTGATATAACGGCGGCCAGTCAACCTACTCACCGTTGCTAGATTGTCTCACTCTCTGGATTTAACTGTTAATCAGTTACTAGGCACATACTTTCGTCAGTGACTGACAACTGACCTTCATTTATAATCAGTTGACAGGAGGGAGAATGGCGATAGAAATACAATGTACAATATGTTATCCTTTATGCAAATCACCCTCAACGTTGATATAAATGCATATTTTATTCAAGTTATGCAGTCCCAGGATGTCGGTGTCTTGCAAAGCCTCTGCAAATTTGTTAAACACATTATGAGAGCCTTTTCAAGATAGCGTCGGTTCTACGGCACTTGTCTCTTTTTTGCAAGACACCAACAATCTGAGTCTGCATAGATCTCACTTGTATTAATACTACCCATCACCTGTTACTTTTGTCCCCACATTATGTACATGTATTATTTCTCTATATAGCAGAAATCATATGTGCAATTCTTATATATTTGACCGGAAGTGTCACCCTGTATTATTATATGTGTAATTTTGTATTTTCCCTGTTAGTTAAAGTTAAAGTGCGGTTTAAAGTCTGCTTCCGTCTACATGTTCAGCCGACTTTACAATCTTGTACGTTAACTCCTGGTCACTGAAATCACCCTCAGGCAGGCGATCCCTCACAGTACCCATTTACACCTGGGTGGAATGGAACAATTGTAGGTTAATTTCTTGCTTAAGGAAATTAGCAGTGCCCCTAGTGGGGATCGAACCCGGGACCTCTCGATCCCTAAGCGCGAGTCCTACCACTGCTCCTACTCTAGTATATAATTGTAAATACTTGGGAGAAATGAAAGTTAATGTAGTAAAGTGGGTAATAACGCAAAATTCAATGCTAATTGAATAGTTATTGTCAAACTGAGAATTTTAAATGACACTGATTGAGTAAATTCTCATTGCTTGACATAATTGCTTAAATTTATGATAAAAAATGTTATTGAATGTTTGAGTAATCTTTAAACGGTTGCAAATATAATAATTGCCAATTTTGTTTGTTGTTTCAATTCAAAGTGAATTAGAGTGATTAAGTTTATGTTTCAATCAGTTGCTAATTGAAGTGTCAGTTTGACACGATCCTAAGTAAATAAAATTTTCAGGTATTTGATATGTATAAACAATATTGTACTTGCCCTCCATTAACTTTCGTATCGGTTATGGCATAAACATTTTGGAAATTGACTCTCCTTACCACATTTGTACTTTTGGATGTCATCGGCTCCGTTCCTTAAGCATCAATAGCATACCGAATGTATGGGTATTCTTGTGAGTAAGCTGTTTGACTTACTATATTGAAAATTTATATATTGATAATTTGTGGCACTTCATGATAAGCGCTATTATAATACCTGTTACTGATTAACATGTCAGTTGATTAATGTATAATAATGTATTATTGTTCACTGTAATATGGTCATGCATGTATACAGTTTGTAATGATATGATGTAATATTTTGTATTTTGTACTCTTCATATATGGAGGAATAAAAGTAAAAGTAAATTTATAGTCAACATTGTTTCGTTCTTACTTTAACTTACAATCACGTAATTGTAATGCGCAACGAGCAATTATCTATATCGGTCTCACATCCAACGACTTATCTTAAAATTCGTTTCTTAACATTCACACATGTCCATAGTTCTATGTTCTGACAGTGAACTTCAGCTTTGTCAGTTGTTCTTCTAAAGTTGCAAATATACAATCGTTTGGCTGATACTAATGCGCAATAATACAAATCAAATGTTCCCCGTACACAGTTAAAATAATGTTTCATTGATGTAAACTTACATTAAAAATCATAAATTAGGTAATTTGTTTTAGTTCCTTTTTTCAAATCATGTACATTAAATAGTATACTAAATATCTGTTGCACTTTTTTCTTGCTTGCATGAACTACATGTTTTCCATTGAGTTGAAACCAAAATTTCCAAATTCAATTAGATGCTGTTCGGTCTTTTCAAAATTGCCACACTGTGCATATAAAAGTGAAGTTTGGGAAAATATCCTTCCAAAAACCCAGAACGTTTTCGAATGTTTAACAACATGGTAAAGTTTGTGAAAACGATCTGAGAAAACAGGCACAACTTAATAGTTTTAAATCATAAGATAATGTATTGGGCATATAGTTACAAGCGCTCGTTTAAAATCGTTAAAATCTTGGGCCAAACTATCTCCGTCATGTGTTTCGGATAAAAAATTCTGGAGATCAAAATATCTCCGTAATGTGTCCAAAGACAAAATGTCTTGAGGTAGAAATGTCTCCTAATTGTGTCTAAAGTCAAAATGTCTCGAGGTCGAAATATCTTCGTAATGTGTCTGAACACAAAATGTCTCAAGATCAAAATGTCTTCGTAAGGTGTCTGAACACAAAATGTCTTGAGGTCGAAATATCTTCGTAATGTGTCTGAAGTCAAAATGTCTCAAAGTCGAAATATCTTCGTAATGTGTCTGAAGTCAAAATGCCTCGAAGTCGAAATATCTTCGTAATGTGTCTGAAGTCAAAATGTCTTGAGGTCGAAATATCTTCGTAATGTGTCTGAAGTCAAAATGTCTTGAGGTCGAAATATCTTCGTAATGTGTCTGAAGTCAAATGTCTTGAGGTCGAAATATCTTCGTAATGTGTCTGAGGTCAAAATGTCTTGAGGTCGAAATATCTTCGTAATGTGTCTGAAGTCAAAATGTCTCGAGGTCGAAATATCTTTGTTATGTGTCTGAAGTCAAATGTCTTGAGGTCGAATTTTCTGCGTCAGATGGACAAAAAGAAGAACATTATTGTAATTGAAGACAGTAATTTTGAACTTTTGGCAGGGTGGTTTGATTTTGGACGAATTTTGCGATATGCTGTTTAATTTCTTCATGGAGTCTATTCTTTTTTTAGAAGTAAATGTCCACCTGTTTCAAGATTTTTTAACTAATGATGAACAAGTTTTCTATAAAATACTGAAAACACACACATGGTCGACTTTTTAGGGTTTATCGATATAATAGCTTCAAATGCCTAATTACATGTAAATATTTTTGTGCATACGCAAAACGAATCGTAAACTTTCAAACAGATCATGTTCGGGTTTTTGTAATCTGCTCACGCCTGTATCATGTGCATTGCACGACACTATACAAAAAATCCCTCCAGTTTATCAAATGGTTATGAATATTTCCATTTTTTTGAAGTCGGTTGCTCTATTCAAAATTGCACACTGGTGCATGTAATCCGGTACATATTTCAGTATGACCGCAGTTTATATTCAGTTTCAATGTAATCTAAATTTGATACAAAATTTCCTTTGCACGCTGTCGCATATTATGGGGGCAGCGATATTAAGGATATCTTTTTACAGAGATTTTATCTAGTCTACCTGCGTAGTTTGGTTGGCTGTTTGCTACCTTGTGATAGCTATCAATTGAATTACCTTGAAGTGCCATTGCTTTTCAATTTATTTTGTGAACTTTGTTCAGCGTCTAGTTATACAGTGCCCTCCAAAAGTTCTTGGACAAAAGAAACTTTGAGAAAACTGTTCATGTTAACTGAATTTTTTTATTGGGTTTATCGTCGTGTCAACACAATTTTGGTCATTTTACGGCACCAATCGCACCTAACCTAGCTTTCCTGGACCCTTGACTATAACCAGTAATCATTTACCCTTCCTCAAAGCCGGAAACTTTTCCATATACCTTATCAATTGAAGAAAACTGACATTATCGTCAAATTTTCCTGAAAGGGTATACCCTCCCCGGGTGGAATTCGAACCTGTACCCCCTTCGGGACACCAGACACGAAATTCCAAATCCGGCGGGCTACCAACTGCGCTACCGACCCTGGTTTTACTGAAAGTGATATCACTTATAGTCTTATACTTACAGCTTATTTATATAAAACAGTTTGAACCATATGTTGATATAATAATTATTGTTAATTTTGAATTTGCTAAGTTGATCCTTTGTTTCAGTTTTTGGTATTGTTAAATGTAAGTAAATTTAACTTATAACAGGTTTTTGATAAAGGACTTTCGTAGGACACTGTAAATGGAAAGCGATACGTTAATACTTAAGAAAATAGTTTTTACAAATTAAAATCATGCATTGATAAATATGCAAATTATGTTGTTTTTGGGATGATTCAAATGCAAATTATTTGTAAATGTAAACAAGACACCAAAAACAACACAGACAGGCTATATTCGGATTAAAAACGTATTGCAATGAGCAAGACCCGTATTATTTTGCGTATGCAAGCGAAGCAGGAATAACTTCAAAAACTTTTAAGGGAAAACCGAATGAGTTAAAACCACAAGAATTTGAACTGCGACATTAACGGTTTATCGATTCCCATCCAAACGTAGCCCGCTGTAGCACTGTTGTCTGCTGATGTCAATAAAATAGAGTATTGTTCCCTTTAGCATGAAACTTTGTCCTACTAGCTCAGTACTTGGGTACCAGGAAGCGGACGCGATAGTGATTAATCCAAGTTGTAAGAAATTGTTTCACAATCGAGCTAAAATAAATTAGAATATAACCTTTAAACCGGTATATCGGTTAACCGCTACATCCTCATTCAAAAATAGAAGAAATGTTGTTGAAGCAATCACGAACTAAAGTTAATAATAGTGATAACAACCTATCAGCAAATCGCCACGAGCTATTTTTCGTCGATGGTTAATTGTTTGCAAAATATTGAGCCATTTATCTCGTTTACGTGATTCGAGACAATTTTCTTGATTATCCTAAAACGAACATAACAAGGTTTAAGTGTGGTTTAATGTCTGCCTCCTTCCAACTTTACAATTTTTTACAATAACCCCTGATCATTGAAATCTCCTTTAAGCAAGTAATCACTGTAATGTTAGACTCACTGTTCCAAGTATCAGTGCTGATTCATTTGTTTCTTAAGCTGACCGGAGAAAATCTACTCAATGTGTGCATAGGAATTGTCAGTCTGTAGAAATTACATATCCAACTATTTGTCCTTTCGTAACTTACTGATTTGACTACTCGATAAAATCGATAATTAAACAGAGCCTCCGTTGTTGCGCTCGGTATTGTTCGGAAATTTCCGATATGACACCCTGCTGTGATCATAGATTGATAAAACCGATCAACCCCCATCAATATAACACGTGATAGACTCTGCATGACGTCTAGTACCAACATTTGATTTGTTATACTTTCATGCAAGCTTATAAATTAGAGATAGTGAGCGGTAAGAATAAAAATAAATTTCATGGAGTTTTATTTACATTTCTTTTTATGAAAAAAAACTACACTTTATAAGATATGTGTCATACATATAATTTTCATTGCATCTTGTTTTTATTACATTTGCAACAGTGTAAGTAAATGTACACATTAATTCTTATAATATTATAAAATATAAAATAATTATTCCAATGACAATTAAAAACATCAATCAATGTGTATGTTAATTGTACACTTAATAGTCGCTATAACTCAGAAAGGCAAATATGAACGCAATAGCTGAACATAAAATACAGACAATGTGTAATATAATTTTATATAAAGACAACTATCTGGAACATCAATTAATACGTAGATATATGTATAGAATAGGTGCTTAAATATAACCGTTAAGAGTATACTGGCAAATAGCCTTTCACAGATAATTGTTTAAAGAAATAAAGATCTATATCATCCTCGCTACCCTGTATATGTTTTACGACCTGGATGGTGTAATAATGATTGTAGTATCCTGTCATAAAACAAGGACCCTGTTTATAAAGGGGCCTTTGTATAAAATGACACCCGCTGGGATGTTGATATACGCACCAATAGGGGTCCAATAAAGAGTGTTATAAATTTCATCAATGCATTTTAAGTCATACAAGAAATTAAGAATGAAAAAGAAGAAATAAATATTGTGAAGTCAAGACAAATTTTATAATTTGAAACAGCATTTAACTGTATGCGTAGACAAATAAGACGAGTAAATGCATGTACAGTCATCAGTATTCTTTTCTCAGCTATGTGTAAATTAATTATTTTTTAGAAGTTTTATGAGCTAACAGTCGTCTGATTTTTTGTAATTCACTTGATCAATTAACCATTTATAACAGCATCATTTTATTAAATTAGATAATGTATATTCCACTTAAATACTTATTTTACTGTATAACTTGTGTAAAAATATGAAACAAATCACGAATTATACATTACCGTACGATAGTAACAAGTAAACTTGAAATAGATAAAATACTTCTTGTCACATTGACATATTGTCTTAGACCTAGAGAAAAAATATCTTGTATCTGTAAAGCCTTTTATTTAAAGTACAAAATTTTTGACTGCAAGGAAAATTCACCCATTTTAACACCGCTAACGAACACGAGTTTTAGACATAAAAATGAATCATATAGTGTGATCTTATATAAGTACTCTACTTTTTTAAAGCCATGGACACTTCAAACCCATATCAGAATGATTTGAACAATTAATTTTGTCTTTTATAGGTATGTGATATTTTGATAATTGTATGTTTGTAAAGCATGCAGTCAGCTTTCAAGTTTACTTTTGATAAATATATCTTTATTTTGTGGCTCTGATCATAATGCTAGATAAGAAATAATATATTTGACCGCAGATAAGATCGGTAGCGATAGAGCGTCGTACGCTATCGGCCGTTCGGCTATCTTCGTCAGTTTCCGTATAGCGAAACGGAATCTCCCGAAAGAAAGAAAAAAACAATACTTACTAAACTAATTCGCTAATTCCCCCTACTAAATATTCTTGAAAAATTATGAAACATATACCACTTTTTAAAGAAAAGACTGTAGTTATTGAATCCGATTGGGATAGAAATGATTTTTAAATAGTAAAAAAGAAATTAGACAAACTATTGCAAATGTTGAGGTAAAAAAATTGCATTTTGCACTAAAATTCATATAAAATAGGGTTAACATTTTTAACTCAAAATTCCCCCAACTATTTATTTTTCAATTTTAAAAAAATATATACCACAAGAAAGGGGTTGAATTGAATTATTTGAAACTGAATGGGATAGAATGATAAATAACTTTAAATTCAAGTTATATTAGATTAAGTACCAACGTCCTTCTTATTTCTATATAGCGCTCACTACCCTATCGGGCTTATCGATAAAGGACAAATAGTTGGATATGAAATCAAAGTAGTATTTGAGTAGTAGTTATATGATTTATAACAACATGTACACGTGAGCTTTCTGATTTCTTTTATAATGACCCTTCTACTGTTGATCACTTTGCTTAACTCTTATGTTGAACGGTGGTGGCATGGAGTTGAGAGTTTATGAAGTATCTCTTTGTATGAACGATGATGGCATGGTGTTGTGATTTTATGAAGTATCTCTTTGGTTGTACGGCGGAGGTATGGAGTTGAGAGTTTATGAAGTATCTCTTTGTTTGTACGACGGAGGTAAGGAGTTGAGAGTTTATGAAGTATCTCTTTGGTTGTACGGCGGAGGTATGGAGTTGAGAGTTTATGAAGTATCTCTTTGTTTGTACGACGGTGTCATGAAGTTGAGAGTATATGAAGTATCTCTTTGGTTGTACGGCGGAGGTATGGAGTTGAGAGATTATGAAGTATCTCTTTGGTTGTACGGCGGATGTAAGGAGTTGAGAGTTTATGAAGTATCTCTTTGGTTGTACGGCGGAGGTATGGAGTTGAGAGTTTATGAAGTATCTCTTTGGTTGTACGGCGGAGGTATGGAGTTGAGAGATTATGAAGTATCTCTTTGGTTGTACGGCGGATGTAAGGAGTTGAGAGTTTATGAAGTATCTCTTTGGTTGTACGGCGGATGTATGGAGTTGAGAGTTTATAAAGTATCTCTTTGGTTGTACGGCGGAGGTAAGGAGTTGAGAGTTTATGGAGTATCTCTTTGGTTGTACGGCAGAGGTAAGGAGTTGAGAGTTTATGAAGTACATGTATATCTTTGGTTGTACGGCGGAGATAAGGAGTTGAGAGATTATGAAGTATCTCTTTGGTTGTATGGCGGAGGTATGGACTTCACGAATTCACGATTTCAACTTCACGAATTCACGATTTCATCTTCACGAATTCCCGATTTCAACTTCACGAATTCATGATTTCAACTTCACGAATTCACGATTTCAACTTCATGAAGTCAACTTCAGGAATTCGACTTCACGATTTTAACTTCATGAATTCACGATTTTAACTTCATGAATTCACGATTTAGCTGGAATCGTGAATTCATGAAGCTGAAATCGTGAATTCATGAAGTTGAAATCGTGAATTCATAAAGTTGAAATCGTGAATTCATGAAGCTGAAATCGTGAATTCGTGAATTCCGTATGTTGGAGACGTGTATTCACGAAGTTAAAAATTCTGTGAGTTCTTGAAGATGAAGTCGGGAAATCATGAAGTTGAAATGGCACTACCGGTCTTTCGTAATCATAGTATTTCCAGTCTGGATTCGTATTCTAATCGTCGGTAATTGTAAGTGCAATTTCTCTTGTATCGCTTTCATTTATTGCATAATTCCGTACTGATATTCTTCACAAAATCCCACATGTCTGACAGCGCTATTAGCACTTTGATTCATGTCTGTTGTAAAGAAATATATCTTGATGTAGGGGCTTAAAAGCTACTCCTATCTATTTTTAATATTCTTAACTTACAAGTTTTGTCGCCTATTGTTCACAGCTGGTTCAATATTGTTCGGTGCGGTTTAACCAGCAGTTTAAACAGGTTATAACCGCTTTGTAAGTGGCTAGTACAGCCCTGCGTTCAGTTACCGCGAACGTTACAAAACGTTCCGTAACGATACATTCGGAACTTCTCGGCTATTCGCTGCGAATAATCTCGGACATATTTAGACGCTATTTTGAAATAACCGGTGTTAAAGTAAACAACTATATGATCAGGGTGGCCGATATTACTTTTTTCTATTTTTTTTTTAAATCAGTTTCTTTTAAAGGGTAAACGTCACCTCATTGTTCGATGGACAAAGTTACTACATTTGTATATACAGTTTATGTGTATACATGTAGTCCTAAGAATCATTCATGCAGACCTTAATCGTAATAATTACAAGAAATATCTTAAATTTTCATGTTTAAAATTAGTGACTATTTCATTTCTTACATCGTCGTACTCGTAAGCAATTAGAAAATGACCGATAATGATTATTGACGGAATCAACAAATTACAAGTAAATACGCTTATCACTTCAGCATGCACGAAATATCATCTAAATCCGCTTCTGAAATCAAAATAATTTTCAGTTTATAAGACCATTTATAATAATGTGATGATCAATTTCATGTTCTATACGTAGCTAGCTGTTTGGCCAATTAGGTAACAAGCAAATCAACTAACCAAGGGGTCGAGGGTTCGATTCCCGTGTGGGCATACTTTCGTGGAGCTTGGTATTAATTTGTTACGGTCATTGTCCCTCCTACCAATGATTCGTAATCATGTAGGGCAGTTGTCAGTCGCTGACAAAAGTATGCGCTTAGTGGTTGGTAAACAGCTTAATCCTGAGATTTAACCTTTCCAGGAAACAGTGAGTAGTTTGACTGACCGCCGTCATTCAGAACTCCTCGGCCATTCGCCACAAATAACCTCGGACATCATTCGGAACTACCTAGGCGATCTTCTACGCGGATAAACCTTGGATACCATAAGGCGAAAAAGTAGATCTATAGGAATTTGAATTCTGTTGTAATATAGTCTGAACTACACAGAAATACGACGTGTTAGACATTGCATTGATGAAATGATGTGATTAAGCGTGTAACAATGTCATTATTAAATGTTGACATAAACTTTGAATGACAGTCTCCTGACCTAATAACCTGGTTGTATTCCTACTACGTCTGATTTCCGAGGTATATATTTGTAGATGATCGCCGAGGTTGTTCCGAATGCTCGGACATATTTAGACGCCATTTGGAACTACCTTTTCGTCACATCATCAAACAAAACGCTTTGACTGGTGTTGAAGTATACAAATACACAATCGCTTAGGCGACGAGTGATGTTTCGTTTTTAGTCCATAAAGTTGAACACAGTTCAGTGATATCGCTGAAAAATATAAATTTTAGTCAAATATATATATAACATAGAAAAAGTAAAAACCAAGCCGCCAGGGAAGACCCCCACGAATCCTTCCGAGATTATTCATTCATGAAAGGTCGAGGTGTAACATATAACATATTCAATGTGTTGCTACGTCGTTGAACCCTACAAAAAAAAAATAACGTAGCTAGTTTGGTTAAATTACACATCAAAAGTTCAAAACAGAGGCTCGGTTACTGGCATCTTACTAGAAAAAAACAAAAGCCGGGTCGATAGCGCAGTTGGTAGCGCGTTGGGATTCGGAGTCTCGTGTCCGAAGGGGGAACGGGTTCGAATCGCACCCGGGGAGGTTATACCCTTCCCTGAAAATTAGACTATAACGTCAATTTTCCTCCATTGATTAGATAATATGGAGAAGTTTCCAGTCTTGTGGAAGGGTAGGTGAGTACTGGTTATAGACTAGGATCCAGGAAAGCTAGGTTAGGTGCGCTGGACGCCTTAAAATGACCTAAAATGTGTTGAAACGGCGTTAAATCCAATAAATAAAATCAACTATCAATTTAAGGTTTTGTCATTGACAATAGGATAATATTTCATGTTTTGTTTAATAAATGCTACATCAAATGATTGTAAACATAAATACAAAAATAATGGCTTTACTTTAGTGACTGTGCCCTTGATCATGTTATTATATCGTATTAAAATACAACATATTTTTAGTACATTCGTACTTAAGTGTGACCCTTGACCATGGATTTTTTATATCATGCACCATTAATAAAATACCAAGACAAATAATCTTGTGACAGAATAGAACAGAACATTGTGTAACAATTGCACCATCTGTTAAAATCGCTTTAAAATACTATTTAAGATGTATTGTATTTTGACAAATTCTTTGGGATAACAAAAGATCAAACGAACGGAAAGTCGTTCTTCAATGCAAGCTAATTAACCCGGTTGTGGTACAACAATGGCCAGTCGGCTTAAACCGTTTGATTGAAACATAATTGCATGTACACTTATTTCTTCACGTATGGGAGGTATTTGATAAAAATGTCGGTTCTTTTTCAAAATTATACACCATGAAATTTAATATGTATTGTCACTCGTGGGGACCAAGTGGACAAACCAGCGTGACCGAATTCTATTAATACATTGTAAAATAAAACTAAAGGCCCGACACAATTGATATAATCTATTTAGATTTTTATCAATTTTCATGAGATATAGACGATTATATGAAAAAATATGAAAATAAGAAAGCTATACTGAAATAACAGATCTTGGTCGCTAGTCTATTCATTTTAGGATCAATCTGATTAAAACCCGATCTAAAATTGTCCGCTCGCCTACTCGCTAATTTAGGACAACGTTCTACAGGATATCTGTTTACGGAGATTGTTTTAGGGTCTACATCCTTTTAATTTTCGATTCATAAATTTACTATTTTGTCGTCAGTGTATCATGTTAATGCAAATAAATCGTAAACATGGCTGTTAGAAATGTCCTGCATTGTCTTATTTTGAAATAAAATATATTCCGTTCCGTACAGTTGTATTCGTAAGCAACTAAGAAAAGCTCAATTTGGCGAACTATCACAGAGATTGACGGGATAAGTTGATTACAAGAAACTGACTAATCTGTGAGTTATAGAAGCATACCGCTTCATCACTATCAAATAGGGCTTGGAACGAATACAAATTTTGATGCTCGAGTACTCGTTTTTTATATTCGAATATATTCGTTGTTATAACGCCGAAAAAGATTCAAAGTATGTCAGTGCCTCATATTACGGTTTTCGTGTCTGAATTAGTTTATTTGAATACAAGGCCACTTCGGCTCATAAAGAATTAACAATATCCAGAGTTTACATGAAAATTTATGAATGCATTTTAGGGACTTATAGTCAGTTATCTTTCCCTGATAAAATCTGAAGCAATCCGATTGGTAAGTAGGTCCTTTCAGTTGAAATCCTCGGATTTTATCGTTAAAGTCCTATGTAAGAACAACTATAATTGAATTGACATGTGTTAAAGAAACATGTAAACATTTAACAGGCTTAAAACTACTATTTTAACTGCAACTTTAATAGGATGGCAAAACCTGAAAAATGCCATTTTTATGCTGAGAATTTCGAAAATTAGTATTCGTTGACGGTCCGATTATTATTAGAATATTTTCCCGGCCCTACTATCAAATGAACCAAATAATTTTACTACAATGTACATGCAAATATATACGTTATTAAATAAGTGATAAGGGCCAATATGACTATCCCGAGGAAAAAGGATAGGGCCTGTATCAAATCCTTATTTAAACGACAGTATTATTAAATATCTACTAACGGGCCAGCTTTTGATATTGGCCCTGTTTTATCAACCAACCAGAGCGCAGAAATTTGTTATTGGACCAGGGCCAATAAGTGCTATTGACCCTATAACAGATTTCGGCCCTGTATTTAGTTTTATTAAACAAGTTTTGCAGTACTGTGCAGTGAATTGTGCACTTCACAGGGCAAATGACACACACGTGTAGTTATTTAACCATCTGTTTTCTTACGTTTAAATGCAATATTTGGCTAATGAACATGACACTAAGTACAAAAACATGCCATATTTACAAAATTGGTTTATGCAAATACAAATCAGTTTGTATAGCGCTAAAATTATAGAATTACATTATATTGCGTTTCACGACGTGCATAAAAATTTAAGTCTTAACTAACTCTAGTAAACAAGTGCTAAAAGTATACAGAACAGAACAATGAATTTATACAGGAAAAAACAAAGTACATATTCATAAATACATGAAAGTATTATAACACTTATTATCAATACAGTAACATATACAGGTGAATTTTTACATGTCGTTTTTGTAAACATTGCGTATCTTAACATAGCCAGTTTCAATAAGGGAACTATTTCTGGGGTAAAATATTATGACAATAAAATATTTCAGCTAGTTTAAAGACATTTTATTATTGACATAATTATTATCATCTAGAATTTATTCAGCACATTATGAACCATTCAAAACAAATGTTGCATGTTATAGTGGTCTGCTTCAAACAGTAAAATGATGCGCGGACATCACCTTACTCATCTATATTAAGTGTGCTGGTCCATCGTACAAAACACGCATGTCCTATATTGCGGCCTGCAGCGTGTGCAATAGCGACTGTTAGCGAACGTTCACAACTCAACCCAAAGACAACTTAATCCGAAGACAACTCAATCCGGGAATAACTCAACTCAAAGTTGGGACAACTCAGCCCGTCAGTAGGGAATTGAGCTGTCTCGGGTTGAGTTGTCTTTGGGTTGAGTTGTTCCGACCCTAACGTTACGGAACGTTCGGGATAATTGAACAGGCTACTGTATAGATCAGTTATGTTTTGCGAGGCATGATTCTGTATTTTTTTATTCAATGGCACATTTTTATAGAGAAAAAACCTGGATCAGTCGCGCAGTTGGTAGCGCATTGGGATTTCGAATCTAGTGTCTCGAAGGGGTATGGGTCCGAATCGATTCTAGGACATTTCCCCCCCCGGACATTTTCCCCCCGGACATTTGCCCCGCCGGACATTTGCCCCCCGGACATTTGCCCCCGGACATTTGCCCCGCCGGACATTTACCCTTTTTTCTTATAGGCCGGACATTTGCCCCCCCTCAGTTTTTTGAAAGGCGGACATTTGCCCCCTCGTTTGTTTTGACAGGGCGGACATTTGCCCCCCCTAAGATTTTTGGAGGGCGGACATTTGCCGGGGGGGGCAAATGTCCGGATACCGTCCGGATCCCGTTCGGGGGTTATACCGTAAATAAAACGGCAACGGGAGAAAACTTCAGTATAAAATATTGAGTATAGCTTCAAATTATTTAATTCTTATATAAAAAGTTTCAGTACTAGTATCGCTATATCTCTCAGGTTCATCTTATTATATGAAAACCTGTTTTTTCTTATTCGATGATAGTAGAAAACTTACGAAAATATACATTTATGCCTTTTATGGACAAATATACTATGCTTTGTTAAATTGTTAAAAATTCCCTTATACATTCTCAACTATTTATAACAAATGTTAAATGTCAAAGTGGTCGTTTTGAATCAGTAAATGGATGTATATGTATTGACCTATTCACCTACTGATGGGACAAGACCATTGTCCAAAAACACGGATGACCTATATTGCGACCTGAAGTTAAAACGCTTGTTCGATCTGGTTCATATATTTAAATGTCTGATTATAAAAAAATCCTAACGAAGCGTCTGTGGTCTTAATATTTTTTTTGTCAATGAATTCGACTTTTTTATTCTTATAATGCGATTTTTTTATTGATTGGGTGCATCATGCTCTAAATCTTTATTTTTGTATAAAGTTTGACATCGATCCGAGTAGATTAAGATAATCTAATAAAATCGATTAACCATTGTCCGTTAAGCATCGCTGTCCAAATGGACGTTGAGTAGTTATTTGTGTCTTGACAGTTTGGTTCGCTCAACCAAACAATTTAGAGCTTTTGATGTCGAATATCACGCTTTTCACTCATGATAGCTAGGCGCGACCGTCTTGTATAAAAGTTAGCGATGCACCCGTTTAAAACACATTCTAACTTAGTACAGGCAATGCTTTAGTGGGTTTAGGCTACTTGCCATTTAAATAATCTCCGATAGGAATCCGGGATTCAGAATGAACGAAAAGGTAAGGAATTTAGTGTTATTGTTAGTTATTGTTTCATTTTTTTTAATTATCATTTTTACAATTTAAATGACGAAAGCATCAATAGAATTTTTTTTCGCGTAAAGTAATAAAATATCTAGTCAATTCATAGTCAAAGTGACAAGGATTGTTTATAACCGATGAATTCATGTATTTATTTGTTTTAAAGTTTATATATATTAACATATTGACTTATATTGCCATAAGGATGGTTGTATTTTGTGTTTATATTATTTGTTCTTATTAAATATGTATTGTATCTTATACATGCTATTTTGATAAAATCCTAACATTGTTTCTTACTGTAAGATGGTTATTAGAATTTCAACTACTGTTTTTTAACTTACATATAGTTTTTTTTAAATATAAAATCCTAATAACATGTACTTAATATTCTGATTTAAAGTCAGAGAAAATTATTCTTATATATTTATTCCGATTTTGGAAATGAATGCGTCGTGATATATATATTTTATTAGCGTATACGTTGTGACCCCTTTATTCTTTTTATTTTTGTTTGTTTGCTTTTTAAGCTTTTTAAAAAATCATACAAAAGAGAACGGTTTCTAAGCAGGATTATATTTTTAACAGA
The DNA here is from genome assembly GCA_025267735.1 of Mactra quadrangularis. NCBI lineage: Eukaryota > Metazoa > Mollusca > Bivalvia > Venerida > Mactridae > Mactra > Mactra quadrangularis. The sequence continues at coordinate 2,258,483 of CM046301.1, read as the reverse complement.
GTTACAATTCAACAAGGACCCTATATATGTTATATAGGGTCCTTGATTTCAACTACTCGTCAGTTTTAAATATTTTTTTCGTTTTTACAGGAGCCATTCAAATAATATTTATATTTTGGCTTTCACATGATAAATTATAATTTCTTCATAAAATGAATAGGACAGAGATCATAACATTAATTTTTATAGCCTTAGGGACTAAAAAACACAATTCAATAGAGTCTAGCTTAAACTAGCTCGCTTAGGGCAATACTGAAAGTATAATTATGTTAAATATCAAAGTGGTATGTTTAAATCATTAAAATGATGTTCATGTATTAGCATATTTACCTTTTAGTGGGCAAGTCCATTGTTTAAAGTACAAAAACACGAATGACCTAGAATACGACCTGTATCCTTAACGATCTTTTCTTGCTATCATACGGGTTTTGATTAGTAAACAACTGCATTCGTTTTGTAAATTTTATATTCTCATGTATTATTAGAATTTGTAATTTTGGGAAGTAAAAACAGTTCAATCTGTTTATAAATTTACTCACCCAATAGTATATACTTGTATGACTTCCGTACTAAAAAACTAATATAGATTGTCTGTAAAGGCGCGAAATGTGTACGTGAATTACATTACATGCCCTTGCGCACTTTAAATTCACAGGCACATTTCGCTCTAATCATTAAGCAAATTATACGCTATGTAGCAAAACCAGTAGCGTGTTCAGTTACCGCGAACGTTACAGAACATTACATAACGATACATTCGGAACTCCTCGGCCATTTGCTGCGAATAATCTTGGACATATTTAGACGCTATTTTGAAACTACCGGTGTTAAAGTTAACAAATATATGATCGTTTAGGCATTGAGTGATGTTTCGTTTTTAGTCCGTAAATTTTGAAACATCACTCATTGCCTCATATGTGTGTATTAGATTAGTTTATTCGCAGCGAATGGTCGAGGAGTTCCGAATGTATCGTTATGTAACGTTCTGTAACGTTTTGTGTAATTGAACACGCTACAGTTTATATCGAAACGGTATTTTGTAAACATCTAAACTTCACCTGCGCAGGTCTGGTTAGCTTGTGATATTCATTTTAACCTTTAAGCCCACATACCACGATTTGTTTGCTAAGAACATCTGTGAAAACGGAGGGCACAACTCCGTCCGTTGTCCGGACAATTACGTTGACACCGTATAAAACTTTGTACATTGGAACAAAAGTGCATTTTTTCAATAATGTGTCTCGCCTGACGATGAAAATTATAATTTGTTAAAATGTCTTCGTGAACTATTATGGTGAACGTACCGCTAGTTATATTGTTCTTGTAATGGCGATGGGCACCACTAATTTATGCAATTCGGAAAGGTAAAAGTTTTGAACAGGTTGAACAGTTTCTACTCCTTTGTGCCCGCCATCTTTTAATTTAAAATATTAGTCATCAGGTAAAAGTACATGCTTATCCTTTATATAACCGCATCTAAAAGTTTGGTTTTTGTGAACACTAACATTGACTTTATACTCAATTAATTGCTTGAAAGAGTCTATCTCTACTTTTTATTTGCATGATAAAAGTCGTTGAGTTATACAAACTTTACATTCATAATAATATCTTTGTGTAGCATAACCATGTGAGAAGGGTTGAACGTAAAAGTTGTCCCGTATAGTAAAGTACTTAACAACACCAATTCAGTTTCTACGACTTTTATTGCAGTAAATAAGTCTAACTTTCAGTCTGCTGTCCACTACTGTACACTGTACACACTCTCTCACATTTCCTAAGTCTTATATAGTATTGAGGCTTATGTAAGTATTGAAATTGGTTTATATAACAGTCTAGACCAATTAATACCACTAATAAATATTACATGAAAAATTATGTATAATATTAACAACATTGAATAACATTTGAATAACATAAGGAATTAAGAACAGATGTTTATTGAAAGGTACCCCAATCTCGTGAACCATTAACTGAAATATTTTCTTTCATACAAATTACTTATGATAATTTTTTCATTGTTATCACCCATGCAGTTCACTTATTTCTGTTTACTCATTATTTTCAACTGCTTGAACTAAATCAGTTTACATATTACCGGTCACTCATTGTTTTAACTCAATCAGTTTACATATAACCGTTCACTTAATGTTTCAACTCAAACAATTTACATATAACCGTTTACTCATTGTTTTAACTAAACAGTTCACATATAACCGTTTACTCATTGTTTAACTCAATCAGTTTACATATTACCGTTCACTCATTGTTTTCACTCAAACAGTTTACCTATTACCGTTCACTCATTGTTATAATTCAAGCAATTTACTATTAAGAGTTCACTCATTGTTTTTACTTATACGATTCACTTATCACCGTCCTCTCATTGTTATCACTCATACAGTTTACTTATTACCGTCCACTCATTGTTATCATTAAGGCAATTTACTTATAACAGTTCACTCATTGTTTTCACCCATACAGTTTACTTATAACCGTCTACTTATTGTTTCCACTCTTACAGTCCACATATTACCGTTCACTCATTGTTTTCACTCATACAGTTCACTTATTACCGTCCACTCATTGTTATCATTCAGGCAATTTTCTATATAATAGTTCACTCATTGTTTTCACTCATACAGTTTACTTATAACCGTCCACTCATTTTTTCACTTATACAGTTTACTAATTAACCGTCCACTCATTGATTTCACTCATACAGTTCACTTAATACCGTTCACTCATTGTTTTCACTCATACAGTTCACTAATAACCGTTCACTCATTGTTTCTATACAGTTCACTTATCACCGTTCACTCATTGGTTTTACTCACACAGTTATCTTATAACCGCTGACTCAAATATGTTCCGCTACGTAGTTTCACTCGAACATTTTGTGTTTTTTTTTCTCTTCAGGAAAAAGGATGTGTTAATCCTGCATACGTCGTCGATGATTCAGATGATGTGAGTAACATTACTTTATTATAATACTATTTATTTTGTAACAGCAGTAGTCCAGGGATGAGACGAGCGTTTAGGCATTTACGAACCCAACTAGGGACATAGCTTATTTCCTTGAGCCAGAACATTTGCCTGAGATTGCACTGGTACCTACGGTGGCATAAAGGTGACATGGAGATATATTTAAATTTTTACGTTGCCACGTAAAAGCTTTACGTGGCCACGCAGTAGCTATTGCGTGCGCACGCAATAACGTTTACGTGGCCACGCAATAGCTTTACGTGCGCACGTAATAATTGACCAATGAGAGTTGTCTAAAATGGCCGCCAATTTCGACAACTCTCATTGGTCAATTATTACTTGCGCACGTAAAGCTATTGCGTGGCCACGTAAAGCTATTACGTGGCCACGTAAACGTTATTGCGTGCGCACGAAATAGCTACTGCGTGGCCACGTAAAGCTATTACGTGGCCACGTTAAGCTTTTACGTGGCCACGAGAAAAATTAAATAAATCTCCATGTCACCCCTATGCCACCGTAGGTACCTGCGAGGGTAGTATAATCTTGTTTTGCTGATGTACGCTTAAGCAAAGTAAAAACTTCCCTGCATTTTAATATATGGGTGTCAGTAGCCCGATTACCAGGGGATAATGTATGTTAAGTCGTAGAGCATGCATTAGCTAAAAATTGGGACTATGAAATGCAAAAACTTAACCGTACTATAAATTACTGGTATTTTGTCATACACGTACGTCTCTTCTTTACGAACTTAGGTTTTAGCGATAATTACATGTATATTTTACTGATGGCAACCAGTACGCATACTTATGGAATTTTTTTCAAAATCTCAATATTTATCCCGTCATAATTCTCGCTTGAGCATTTTTACGTATAAAACTGTTTGCTGTCAGGAAAGAGAAACAACCTGTTCACTTGCACAATGCAACGTATAGTACTCTCCCCTAGTTACTACTCTCCGCTAGCGAAATATTACTCTCCATAAGTTTTTGGACAAAATCTTGTTTAAAGTTTAACCGATCCACAATACAGTCGTCCGACCAAAATCCAACATTAATATTAATTAGTTTATTAACAAACAATTTTACAAAAAACAGCTTTAGTAACATAACATTCGGTATTCATGTTTTTTCTACAAAATCTAATAATTTTGTCATATAACTTTTGGAGGGTACTCTAATTCGAAGAAAGTTTTCATCGATAAATAAAGAATACACTATACATTTTTTTTTATTTCAAGAAACAAGTAGCCGTTGTGTTGGAATACGATGACCCCTGGGCATTGCCTGAACTGAAACAAGACTTTACACCATGGAAAGGTATCTAGTCAATTATGTTCTATCCTGTTCAAAGCTTTCTGGCAGTGGTGACACATTTATGATTGATTATCCTGAATCGCCAAAGTTTAATTCCGGTAGCGGCTGTAGAAATCATTATACTCGATGTAGTTCTCTTATAATTTTATCATATGTTAAATTTTATGCTATTGTCAGTTGAGCAAACATTTACCCCGCTGATTTAACTTCTCACTGCAGTGCTTCTGTACTTACGATCGAGTCTTTTTTTATACATTATACATGAATATGTCTCCTTTTTTATCTTTTCGTACAAAGCGGCCTATTGTATGAATGGTTTATATAACTACCCTGAAGTTCATAAACTAAAATCTTGTCAATGTGCAACCCTTTTATGGTCTGTGCACAAGAATAGAAAACTATTCAACTATTTTAGATGGTTATATGATATATGGTATTATATTTGGATTTCCTGTCTAAAATGTATACAAAAATAGCTTTAAATTCTTTTAAAAGTGATTATGAAGCTTACAGTTGCATAACTGAAGAAATTAACCTAAATAAGACTTTCTTTGAAAACGTAATTTAAAACGTTTAAGTTCAGCAGTTTTTATGCTGTTTAGTATTAAATCTATTTTGTGATAGTATTATAGTATCTAATATATGATGCAAGCAGTTATCCAGGGACAGAAATAACCACGTGACATAGGCATGGGCGTGGTCAAGTGTTTAAGGCGTGGAAATGGTTATTGCTAGACTGTCAGCCCAGCTATGGTTCCAATAATAGGTAGTTTGCGTGAGATCTGGACCCCTTAAATCATGAAATACCTCAATCATTATTGGATGGAATTAACTAAAATTTTGTATGTGATCATAACTTGCATTTTCCTTCTCAAATCCAAAATATCAGATTTTTTCTTTAATTACATAACATACTTTCATTGGGCATGCAATCCACATTTTGAAGCCAAAGAGAGGGTTTTGTAAAATGGGTAAGTGTCATAATCAGAACAGTCATATAACAGTAGATACAAAATAATAGCTAACTATGATTTGTGATAATAAAAATGCAAATATTTTGCATTACATCCTATGGAAAAACATTTCATCTGTTAAAATTCCAAAAGTCATCATCCAAGAAGGAAAAGTTGGAATTAGAATGTTAGCAAAGTCTGAGCAAAATTATTGTTGTTGTTTTATAAATATTTACAGTTTTTAGGGTCCAGGTTCAACGTAAACCACCTATAAATCACATCATAAACCTACCTCGTTGTTTCTTTGGGCAAACAATATCCTTCTAGCAGCTTAGTACTAAGTGACCCAGTAAGCAGACTCGAGAGTGATAAATCTTTATAAAGTTTGTTTTCCTTACATAATTATTTAGTAGAAAATGAATAAGTATAGACTAAGTTTACCTCAATAGACGAGTATTTTAAATTATGAAGTCAATCGCGATGTCTACAACAATCTTGCTACTGGTACAACACTTATATAATAATAATATAATCGTACAAACATTAAACTTTGACATTTTTGAAACATTAATGAAACTATGACATTTTTGTTATAATTACTGATCCAAGATACAAATGTACAAAGATCGTGTTTTACGTTTTGAAGTATGTACTTTTATATAATGATATTTTATTTATAAATAACCCCATTACTTTAAATAAGTCATGAATATATTAGTCCGCGATCAAAAAAATCAACTTGAAGTGGCTAAGTACATCGGAACTCGATCGGGTTTGTCACGGGAATTGCCGAATAGCTACGATTGCTAGTTACATTAGCCAATCGTAAATGTTCGTTAATTTCCGTAACCTGAAATTGTACATTGTTTTCATTGGGAAAAAAACAACTGAGTACTTATTGCACAAACGCAAATTGTGTCTGTTGCGTCAATCATTTAGACAAAATCACACTCTACACGCAATATAACAGAACTTTATGTGCAAATATGACAGGGGCGGATCCAGGATTTTTTTCTATGGAGGTCCGAACTTTTCTAGGGGGGGTCAGAACCTTTCTAGGGGGAGTCCGAACCTCAAACCACAACCACATTATACACATTTTGCAGAAAAAATGCAACATATTGATAATAAAAAACTACATAACCATTAAATCTATGTTAAGCACCGAGAAAAATTGCTTCATACTACTTAAAATGACTTACAATCAAGAAATACACTAATGGACATGTACATTTTTCCAAATTCTAGGGGGGGTCCGGAACCCCCTGATCCCCCCGCTGGATCCGCCCATGTATGAAACACGCAAAAGTTGCTAGTTCCGAGTTTTGTTCCGAGAGGCTGCGGAAGATTTTGGCTTTGACGCCAGTTTTATCATTTTTAAAACCCCTATTTTGAAAACCTATTACATGTATTAAACTCGTGGTCCGACTCCACACATATCCTTCACATGTTCAACCAATAAATGAATCATCAACTATTTTTGTCTTGTTTCGATGAAATCCGATGTGCGTGCCGATGAATTCACATTCAAACAAGTGCAAACAAAGTAACAAAGATTAAAGGTATCACATGTAGTTCAAGCTATGATAGTTTTAACAGCTTACTTTCTGACTTCAAAAATAGCTTTGATAAGATCATAAAACTATTTTTACAATGATTCAATACGATACGTATGACCCAAATGTTATATGTTAGAGATTATGAGTAGATGACATTAAAAAAGGACAATAACCCTTTCATTACTATCAGACTGTAGCATTTAAAACGGTTAGCGATGCATCAAATACCATTCATAATAGGCACACCCATATAGGGTTGCAAGTATGTATAAAAACTAGAATAAATGTCACAGCTTTGTAAGACTTGGGTCAATGAAAGACTACTTTTTTGCTCTACTTCTAGTGCAACCAGTTTTGTAACACTAACCGTTTGAATTACTTATCTGACCAACTTATCTGATTATGTTTGGAATTTGAAGTATAAATACTATAATTTGTTTCTATTTATAAAAAAAGTAGCGCAACTATTTTAATTGTGCCACAAAGGTATAGTATATCAGGTATAATGTCTGTGCATTGTTGTCTCATACAGGCATGGTAATAGTGAAGGGGGTCGTATTGCCAACAATTTATGACCGATTGTATTCTTAAAATCTGTTTTATTGTTCTGGTATATAATCGTACGATTTCTAGATTATATGATGCAATATAAAAACTTAAGTAAGGATGGGAATACGGCACCAGAAGAATTCTAATTTGACCCACGTAACCAAAATGCTTCATATTTTACTTGGATTTAATTACACTTAGTTACATGGAATTCTCTTGTTTATATTTCTAACCAAAATGCTTGTAGTGCTCTCGGACATTGGTTTTTGATAGCATATGTTAACACGGCTATATACAACAAACGAAATGATTTAATCGATTCAAAGAAAAACTTCCCTTATACCGACCTTTATAATACAATACCTGATGATATAATTGCACAATATGCATCGTCTGCATGATAACACGTAAAAACTAACTACTTTTATCGCAGAAGTAATTATCCCTTTAATTGCGCATGCTCGGCCGAATGTAAACGTCCGCGGCGGATTCGAATGAGAATTTCCTTCGGTCCGCTACAAATCGTTGGTAACCCTAATGTAATATCTGGTTATTTTCTACAATTTCAGATTTATCAACTGGAGGAAAACTCAAAAGATTAATATTTCATTACATATTGAAGGTTATCATCCTCCTTGGTGCTTTATACATCTTTATCTGTTCTTTAAGTTTCCTTGGTGATGCTTTCAAACTTCTCGGAGGTGAGTATACAATTTGTTCTCCCTTGCGAAATCCCTGTGACCTTGTTCTTTGACCTGGAGGCCTCAGAACCGATATGAAACCCCTTTTACCCATGGGCTATTCACACATATATTTTGTAAACCCAGGCACATCCCAAGTAGAGTTATCATCCGGACAAGCAATTGTCCACGGACAGACAAACAGACGAACAACATCATAGTACCCCAGGCAAGAGTCACAGTAAGCCACATTCTATATGCACAGACTGTTTCAAGAGACCTTTTGCTTTTTACACCTTTAGATAGAAAAATACCATTTGTTATTCCCAAAATCATGTGATTTTCACGCTTTTGGAGTCCCAAAATACTTCATTTGAGAGGTAAAACAGCCCCTGTAGTAAGAAAGTTCTGCTTATAAGACCATAAATTTTGTTGGCACTAATGGTGGAATTTATATATTTCTTTAAAATCTGCGACATTTGATATGTTATTTCCAAACCATTTCTAATATTTCTGTTTATCTAATATTTATTACTATATCAACTAAAAGAATGTCATATAAACTCTTTTAACTTACAGGCAAGGCAGCCGGTCAAGCATTTTCGGACAATGAAATATTATCAAACCCCGTGGCTGGCCTCATGATTGGTGTCCTAGCAACAGTCTTGTTACAAAGTTCAAGCACAACAACATCCATTGTTGTCAGCATGGTGGGCTCTGGAGAATGTAAGTAGTTTTTTTCCTCAAGAAAATATCTTTTAATCTGTCGTAGAGTACACGTATTGATAAACTGTATTCAACTGTCAGAGGCGCACACATTAACCCTGATGGTGTAAATACTCTCTAGATTCGAAATCCCGATGTTCTACCAACTACGCTACAGACCCGGGTGACAGTTTAATAAAATTTACATATTCATTCAGACATTAGGCGCTCAGCTATATATTTTAACAACATATTTAAGACAAATCATAACACTCCTAAATCCCCTATGAACCGTGGCGCAGTAATGGCGCGTAGCATTAAGAATCCCAATAAATAAAAATTTATTACGTTTATTTACCTACCATGAAATAACAGTTAACTTAATGATCACCCATACGACGAAAAAATCCAGTCCAAAAATTCAAAAGATTTTATGGGCATAAACCAAGTTCAAGGCCATCATTTACAATACTGGAAGACGAAGAGACATCACTCAATAACATTTTTAAGCTTTTATTTACACCGGAGCTTGAAAATCAAAACATAAGTTACTGCACAGGAGCTTGACATTTTGTATCTTAGTTTTTAAAAAAATCCTTCTTTATAGTTTTCTATCATATTGTGGATGGATATTTTAAACGACGATACAAGAATGTCAAGCTCCTGTGGTTTTTGCAAGCAATAGAAGGTACAACTATCATAAGTTTAGAAATACCAACTATAGTTTGCACCTATTATATGAATTCTTATATTACACAGTGTTATCCGTCAAGAGAGCTATTCCAATAGTTATGGGAGCTAACATTGGTACATCTGTTACAAATACAATAGTTTCAATGGGACAAATTACTAATAAAGATGATTTCAGAAGAGCATTTGCTGGTGCCACTGTCCATGATGCATTTAATTGGTTAACTGTTCTGATATTATTACCTATCGAAATTCTTACAGGTTTGTATTTTATAACAAGGTACTTTAGTCAGTTATTTCCCCTTGTATACTCTTCTAATATGTAGGTCCAAATAGTTGGATTACTCGGATTTTACCATTACTTTTCAATGTAAATTTACCAAAATTAATCTTTAATAACTTTTTGATGAATCATTTAATTTGTTTGAAATTCAAGCTAAGTATTTTTAAGGTAAAGATCTATCTAAATTTCATCACCTCTTTTAGTATCTTCATTAACAAGAAAGATATTAGATGAAATATTTTATTATCCTTACATAGGACTTCAATGATAAAATCCAAGGATTCCAACTGATAGGACCTAATTACCAATTAGATTGTTTATTGATTTTATCAAGGAAAGATAACTGACTTAAGTCCCTAATTAACAATATTGTTCTGGAATGTTACGCTGCAAAGACCATCTGGTCTTTTTGCAAAATCATCTGTTTTTGAAGAATTTTAAAATCCCAAATGCTTAATTTAAGAAGAAAAGCTATCCCTATTTAAGACCCTCAATTTTGATTGTCCTTAAAGTTGAGCTTAGCTGTATCCATAGTTTTCGTGTTGGAATGCTTGCATAAGTATGTTTCATAATGCTGTAAGACAAACAATTCATAATTCAACTACTGTTTAGTAGACAAAAATATGACGCCTGTTTGCTTTAATATATTAAGAAGGTGCAATAAAAAGTATTTAGGAAGCAAAATCATCTAATACAATTGAAATACTGTAAGTTATGGGAAACATGTAGTTTGTTTTTAAGTTTTTATTTGCCAATTAGTTAATATGAAAACGTTGTAGCTAAACTGTTATGGGTGAAGAAGCTAGCGGACTGGATTACTTATGAGCAAATGTATATGTCAGATAAATGCACATTTTGCTGCTAATGAAAAGTAATATAAAATATTTATCTATGTTTCACAATATTACAGGATATTTGGAAGCATTAAGTAAAGCTATCATTGACAGTATACCCGAGTTCAGTGAGAATGCTGATGTTGATAAAGATTATCTTAAAGTTATCACTAAACCATTCACAAATCTTGTGATTCAGGTAAATTTTGAACCTTATTTAGATCTTAAATATTTTCTATGTTCACAATTTAATTGGTATTGCATGTTTGATAGAAGATCACATGGTCCCCATTAAGTGATGTACGCATTGAAATTGGCAAACCTGGCGATTCAAATGTTATTTGATGTGACTGTCTACCTTTCATTACGAGAAGTGATTTGCTTCTTGCTTGAGAGTCAGTAACATTCTGACAAATAAGGCAATGGAGACTAGTGAGATGAGCCAGCTGACGTCATCAATTGACAAAATGTTCATAAACCGCGTAGAACCCTATCAAACACAACTGGACAATATATACGCAAAAAACGTGTTAAGCATTCCAAAGACATTTAGAATTTCTTACAAAATGCATTAGGAGTTTCATGCCAGTAAGGTTTATGTAAAGGTAAACAAACGATAGCCATTCACTAGTTGAACTCAGAGGACCAGAGTGACTGCATGTATGGCGGAATCAGGGCGATGACTTCAATTAAACTCAGATTTTGGTTTCACTTAACTTTTAAAATACATGTTCATTCATTCGATAGATAAATACTTGTATAATCGAACTCAGGTTTTGTTTCCCCTATACTAATAAGGTTGTTTGATAAAATAATGGAACTTCAAGAACAAAATGTTCCTAACCTTTCTGTTCTATCTTAACCATATACTTCAGTAACACTATTTCTACTTCAGATTGACAAAAATGTTATTAAAAACATTGCACAAGGTGATGAAGAAGCAATTGGTAAATCTATTATAAAACATACATGTTGTGACAAGTTAGATAACGGTACAAAAATTAATTGTGGAACTTGTAAGTATTATTTAACTTTTAATTATCTCATCAGCAACCCGGGTCGATAGCGCAGTTGGTAGACCGCCGGGATTTGGAATCTTGTGTTACGAAGGGGTACGGGTTTGAAACCTACCCGGGGAGGTTACACCCTTCCATGAAAATTTGACAATAATGTCAATTTTCCTCCATTGATAGATACATGGAGAAGTTTCTAGCCTTGTCTCGCGTTTAACCCAATAAAAAAGCTACCGTGGCTCAGTTGTACAGATAGCAGGATATCTAATCAGTAGTGCCCTGCCTTGATTTACTACTATGAGGCTGTACCCTTCCAATACTGTAAAGAGGGAAACGTTTTCAACGATTTGTGTAAGGGTAGCGAGTACTTGTGATCAAAAACGTAAAGAAAACGCTTTTCTCAAAAACAAAGTTCACAATAGACAAAATGATGATTAGGAATATTAGAGTGCGAGACCCTTTCCTTAGAGAAACAATATCGGTACTGCCATGTTACATTATCATAATGTATGTGGTGAAATTTCAAACGCAATGCATGCAGGACCATAAAGTTAGCCATTCGATTTGTGCATTGTTCAAAATCTACTTATTATAATAATTCAATACTCTGGCTTGAATGAGGAATTTGAAGTGACTCTTAATTTACCACTCAATTGTAGCATTGGAATAATGTAATCAAAGGTAGGACCAGATACTATTTTGTAAAGAAGTACACTCTCGTAATCTCACTAAGTCTAAAAGGTTATGCCTTTCTTCTATGTACATGGCCCGATTTAACAAGCGTTTTTGTTTTCTTCAGGTAAATTTTTGTTCGAGTCTGTTTCGAGTGGTGATGGATGGAGCGATGCTGCTGTTGGTGCAGTTCTATTGGTTATTGCTCTAGTGCTTCTTTGTGTCTGCCTTGTTTTGATTGTCAAACTTTTACATTCCTTACTCAGAGGACAAATCGCTCATATCATAAGAAAGTTCATCAACGCCAACTTCCCTGGAAAAGTCTGTGGCTATTTTACAGGTTACTTGGCAATTGTCATAGGTGCAGGTCTGACCGTTCTTGTACAGTCAAGTTCTATCTTCACTTCATCTATCACCCCACTTGTCGGCATGGGTGTCTTGAGCTTGGACAGAATGTACCCACTTACGCTTGGTTCAAACATCGGAACAACCGCAACAGGCATTTTAGCAGCGTTCGCACAAGACGGCAGCAAGATACCAAATGCTTTGCAGATCGCTTTGTGCCATTTGTTCTTCAACATCACCGGGATTCTGATATTTTATCCTGTTCCAATATTTAGACCACCAATCAAAATGGCAAAATTTCTGGGAATGCAAACAGCGAAGTATAGATGGTTTGCTATTGTTTATCTTATTTTTGCGTTCTTCCTTTTCCCTGCCGCTGTATTTGGACTTTCTTTAGCTAGTTGGATCGCTCTTGCTGCAGTGATGATTCCATTAGCAGTTATCATATTAATTGTATTGTTCATCAAACTTTTGCAAAACAAGTGCCCTAACTGTTTACCTGAAAAGTTGCGCAACTGGAAATGGTTACCAAAAGCATTGAGATCGTTAGAGCCATACGACAGAGCATTAATGCTGGTGACCGGTAATTGTTATTGCTGCAGAAAAGCAAACTGTATGAAGACAATGTCTGATGAAGCACAAGACAGGAAACATGCTAGGGAAGAGAATATCAAACACGCTGAAATGGTAAATCAAAATGGTAAAGATGTTGAATTTGCCTACAACGTTAGACTATAAACAACTTTAAGTGGACACATTTTAGCGTGTTTACAATGTTCAATCGTTATACTTAACTTGCATTTTCTGACTTCCCATTGTTAACGCAATTAGCTTTCGTCCTTACGTCGGGGAGCGGCAAATTAGATAAATGGTGCGTTAAATGTGACAATATATGCTTGTGGGATCCAAAGTGAAGATTTTGTAAATTGTGTGGAAAGTTTTTGCCATGTTCTGTTCATAATCCTTCCGGAAACTTTTATACCTTTTTATCAGTTTTGTATATTTAAGGAATCTCGAGTTGTGTTCACTTTGTACATACATGTATACAAAGAATATGATAATTTTAAATGTACTACGTACAAGATTTTATAAGCTTTACTAATGTTTTAATTGTTTTAACTTCGGTACTTGTATTGATTATTTGCTAGTTGTTGGTGCCACAATTGCTTGTCTGGGGACTTTTTAAAAGGGCGTTACGGCACGAGTATGAGCACGAGTATGACTCGCTTCTAGTTTTGTTGTTTTTAAAGCTCTATTTTAGCATTATTATTTTATAAAGCTATACATAGTATTAGACTTCTGTTAGACTCAAAGAGAGCATAATAAAAGCACATTAATGATGCATAATATTTTATCATTTCCATTAATCTGGATCTTTTATTCACTCGTCTACTGTATTATGTTATTTAAATAAAAGACGGGTTATTTTATACATATGTAAATAATTTTATATGTTATGTAAATACTCATGAATATTTTTATTTGTTAAAAAATATTCAAATTATATATTAAAATATTTTAACATTGAATATATGTTGGTTCTTTTATTCATTTATATTTATTTTGCTTGAACAAGTCGGGAAATATGTGGAAAATATAAGATTGGGGGCTGTTGCGAAAGCAAGTCGCAGTCTGGCGCTTAAAATACTTTTTTGTGTTGGGCAAATAGTTACAATGCAATTATTTTGTGACGGAGTAGAAAACCAAGACTTGGATGGTAATTGGCTTACTCAATAGCTTCTAGAGCGCTAAGCATCTACATCCTTACGCAACGATATAAATTAAGACTGGGTCGAATTATTCCGCCCCGCTTGATGTCAGACAAAGGGAGGTAACAAGAATATAAAGACATCTCTATATTTTAGACTTATCTCCATTTACTTTTTAGTCTTTGGATTGAGTTTAACGCCGTAGCAACATATTGTATAGGTCATATAACGGCGGTCAGCCAATTTAATCACTTGTCCTGAAAAAGGCTTAACCTCTGGTATTAGCTGTTAAATAGTCACTAGGCGCATACATCTTACAGTGACTGACAACTGTTCTGCATGATTTAGAATTGAGGTAGGCGAAAGAATAGCGTAGAAATTATCTTATGACCCAACTCCACGAAAGTTTGCCCCATGCGGGAGTCAAACATACGATCACTTGATAAGTAGACTTGAGTTACCGACTGCCAGCCGGACAGCTCTGCTTGGTACTATTTGTTAGTCTGAACAATTAAGGATTGTATAGGTCCTTGCAATGCCAAGATCACACAACCCAAGTCGATAGCGCAGTTTGTAGCGCGCCGGGATTTGGATACTCGTGCCCGAGGGGGTGCGGGTTCGAATCCCACCCGGGGAGGTTATACCCTTTCATGAAAATTTGACAATAATGTCGATTTTCCTCCATTGATTAGATCATATGGAGAAGTTTCCGGCCTTGTGGAAGGGTAGGTGAGTACTCGTTATAGACAAGGGTCCAGAAAAGCTAGGGTAGGTGCGCTGGACGCCGTAAAATGACCTAAAAATTGTGTTGACACGGCGTTAACTCCAATAAATAAATAAACAAGATCACACACGGATGGTTATTCTAAACCACCACGGATTTAATCCGGCATCGTTCGTAGCGATCTATAAAACTGTGTCGTATATCCGGGTGGATCCTTGGTTGTTTCTCTCCGTACGATTTGTTTACGATTTTTTTGAATAAATGCAAATCTTGCTTAAATTTGTTTAAATTATGCATTTCAAAGTGAAAGTATATCGAAACCGAAACTAGAATTCGGTTATCAATACTTGAAACAATAGTTTTAATCACAGTATGTTTAGTATGAAGTCATATCATAGAAAAAACTCCAAATTACATAATTAAGCTCCAGAACTATTTTGATCAGGAATATTGAATGAGAGTATAAATGAAAAGTGTGCTCCTGTAAAAGTATCCCACTTTTTAAAGAAATGGACACTTTGTCATACTGAAATTTAGAGAGCTGAAATTTTAAACTGTTCATTGTGTCTCTAATGCATGTTATATTTTTATAACTTTATTGTTGTAAAACAATTTTCCAATGTACTGTTAATGAATATACATCCTTACATAGTGGCTTTAACATGCTCGAAAGATAATGAATACATACCCGCTCATCCTGCACGACCCATACCTTTCACCACCGGGTTATACATGTTATATCTATTCGTACTTGTTGAATAGTGATTCAGATATAATTTATGTAACCACAACCTGATGAAACCTGAATAAAAAGGTATGTCATATTATTGCAAGTATAGATCAGTTTTGTAAACTAGACAGGTTTAGTACGTTAAATGTTGGACTCATCCGTTTATTCCCGGGGAGGATCTTCTTTGATTGCATCCAACCAGAATCCCCATTTTCAAAGACGCCATGTGAGATCGACGAAATAATAAGAACATACTGGATACTGAAACTTAGATTAAAAAGAAAGGACAGGCTCTCGCTAATTTAATTATGTAATACTTATTACGAAGGGCCAAATGTTTATAAGGAACCGACCAGTGTAAATGTATAAGTTCATTAAATGCGATGCTTCTGTGATAAAACTGCGACACATACCCTTCTAGAAAGGACTCAGAAATTTTCAATAGGGACCATTTGAAAAGCTTAAACGTTCTTCATCTGTAATTTCAATCGAAAATGAAACATAGCAAATTATAAAACAAAAATATGAAATGTTAACAACAAAAACAAAATTTGAAGCCTGCACCTCTGAAAGTAAACATCTTGATGCCTCGTTTTAAGAACTTTAGTTCGTTTTTTCTCACCTGTCAAAACATGAATAATTTCACGGTGAATTCGTTTGTTAAAATTATTGTCGTAATACATCCATGAGTTTCCGAAAGTGTGTATAATGATCTAGTAAAGCTGCTTATGCCGTATGACAATTAAGCCGCCAGTACAAAAACAATGCATTCAGTCACCGTGAAATTATTCAAGCTTTGACAGTTGAGAAAAAAGGACAATACATAAACATTTTCTGTGTACCGTTAGGGTAACTCTAGTGTCACATCGCCTAGTATCGTATCGCATAGTATCTAATCGTAAGAATCGTATCGCCTAGTATCGTATCTTTTCGTATCGCATTGCAAAGCTTTGCGTCGTATTGTATTGCATAGTATCACATCGCCTAGTACCGTATCGCGCAGTATCGTATCGTGGCGTATCGTATCGCACAGTATCGTATCGTGACGTATCGTATCGTATCGCATAGTATTGTATTGTGACGTATCGTATCGTTTCGTGTCGCGTTGGACTGCTTTGCATCGTATCGTATTGCATAGTATCGTATCGTTTAGCAAAGTATCGTATCGTGACGTATCATATCATTTTTATCGCATCATCCCTATCTTATCGTATCGCATTGCGCTTCTTTGCATCGTGTTGTTTTGTATCGTATCGTTTGGCATCGCATTGCATCGTATCGTATAGAATATTAATGCATGGCAGCGCATCAAATCGTATCGTATCGAGTTATATTGTATTTAATGGTACTGAACAGCACTAGTCATTCTATATGCTGAGTATTGACCCTGTAATGCTTATAATTATGTCCGTATGTCCGTGAAAAAGGTGCCGCATTTGATAAGTCATTTTTTATGTTAAAGGTTATCTGAAGTAGAGCACCTCTCAGTAATAGATGTACGATCATAAAATACGATACGTTAAGATCGTAAATATTTAATCATACGAGTACATGTACACTAACTTGAAACCCGATCACTGATGATCAAATCGTGATTAGTACAAATAAACGCACATGTATGTATAAATAGAAAATGATCTGGGGACTGAGCGACGATCCCGTTTTAGAGCCCGGAGGAGACCAGTCGATGTGACATCCTTTTTACTCTCTTTGGACACAATTGGCTTTTTAACATCAAAATGACTGAAAAACAGGTAATAATTAACCGTTTTGTTTTTTATGATATTTTGATTAACATAATTAATGAGTAGATCTTTAGAAAATATGAAAAGTTTT
The DNA here is from genome assembly GCA_025267735.1 of Mactra quadrangularis. Classification (NCBI taxonomy): domain Eukaryota; kingdom Metazoa; phylum Mollusca; class Bivalvia; order Venerida; family Mactridae; genus Mactra; species Mactra quadrangularis. The sequence continues at coordinate 2,240,907 of CM046301.1, read as the reverse complement.
AATTATTTATTTAAAAAAATGATAATAGCTTAAAAAGTAATTAGAAAACATCTTCTATTTAGATCTAATGGTTTTAATTTCATTTTGAACAATTCATTTTTGTTAGAAGTGGAATTTCAATTTGGATTAAACAAATTTAGTAATTTTAAATGATGATTATTTTTAGCAACAATTATTAGAGTCAAATTAGCAACAAAAACATTAAAAAGTTACCAACTTGTATGTACATATGTTCATCTTTTCATCTTTATTTTTTTATTGTTTATTTCCATAACTATATAATGTTTGTTTGTATCTTCAAATCTGGAGGAAATAAAGTCATATATAGTATTTAAAATCTGAAAATAATATTATTTTGCAAAAAAGATAATAATACTTTTTAAAAAAAATATATATATTCTATTGCTTAACCATTTGGGTAAAAAAACCAAAAGCGTTTATATCAGTAAAATATGGCATTTGGACATAAATGTATGGAGCAGATGTGACTATTTAACTTAAGAGACTGTACAATCAACCCTCAGGTTATTACACATAAATATTATTCATATGAACACCTCTTTCTAAATGCATTATACATTCAAAATCCGTTAACTGTCAATACAATAACCGTGTAATGAAAATTAATTAGAAATATATTTTAAAAATTGTCTATACCATTTCTCGAACAATTATGACAAATCACTTGTATTTTCAAGTTTTGTTTTAATTCTACAACAATCTGCGGTCCTTAGTAATTTTTGTTGGAGATTAGTCAGCCCAAAATGGCGGAGCGCTCTCAAATGGCTCAAAATCTAAAATCTATATCAACAGAAATTAAACTCAGATAAAATCTTTATTTATTCAAATTTTCATAAATAAACATTTTTTAATCCAGTTTTTTTTAACTTGGATTAAGAACAAAATTCAATATGAAATTTATGTAATTCAATATGAAACCGAGTACAAGTAGTTGCCTAACATTCTGTCACTTAATTGTGTATAGAGATTTTGTAAGAAATGTGTGATTTAATGAATGCATTTATCGTGAAAAATAAAGCATAGGCTAACAGAAATCTAGCTATGTACTATATTAGAGGTGTTAAATTCTAAGCTTTTTTCACTTGTCCACTAGAAATCAACCTGTCCGGGATAAAATGCTCTCTCTAGAGGTCCAATGTTCAAAAAGAAATGTAGCGAATTATGATAATCGTAGTACAAAATAATTGAATGAAATAATTCAATGATGAATATGATTGAAACATTGAGACATTTACATTATCAAGTATTGCTATGTTATGTATTTTCAGCTAAAATAATATTACTTGTCCGTTGACTAGTGGGCTGAATAAATTTACTTGTCCGCATTCATAAATGTACGAGTCGGACAAGTCGGGCATAGGAATACCCCTGTACCGAATGACACAAGATATGAAAAGAGCATACATATATTAACTTTTAACATTTAAAATGTAGTCTGGATTTCCTGTCCCTTGCCATGATCGATAATTGGTCAGACAAAGCGCAATAATGGCGGTGCCCAATAAGACATATTCAGGCTTACAAAAAAATATATTATTCTTTCTTCATTTTGTGAAATAAATATTTTCTGAAGTTGATCAATTCAGTAGGAGTGTGATACTATATGAATCATTCTAAGTCGATTTTTCTCTGTGCACTTAAATTTAGCCAACGATTAACCAAAAACCATGTCTGCTAAGTATACACAATTCGGATCTTGATTTTTCGCGTCGGAATTTAGGATACTCTATTTAGCATAGATGTAATCGAATGACTAAAATAATGTATCCACTGTAACTCTTGTACAAAGTTCCTTTGATTGAAGCCTATATAGTGAGGCACGTTCATTTGAAAACAGAATTATCCGAAACCTTTTACAATCCATCGGGCGTCGCCATTATTCTGCTTTGCCTGGCGTACTTTTACCCGTCAAAGTATGACTGTATGTGTATGTTTTTTATATTACAGAATCAATGTCAAGACAACCCAGCTTTTGTAATAATGGATGAAAATAATGTAAGTACAAGTAAAAGAGTGTTCACTTTTTAAGGAGCAGTAGTCAATGGTAGGTCGTGTGTTCAGGTATCGAGAGGTCCAGAGCTCGAACACCGCCAGGGGCACTGCTTACTTAACTTGAGCAAGAAATGTACCAGCGATTGCTTCATTTCATCCAAGTATAAATGGGTACCTGCGATTGTGGTATAATTCCGTCGCGCCAATGTGTCGGCTGCACTAAGCGGAGTAAAAAGATTCCCCATAAGGGGGAATTGATAGATAGATACCAGTGGCCCGATGACCAGGTGTAATAGCTGTAAAGTAGATGAACGTTCGTAAGCAGGAAGCTTAGGCTATAAAATGCAATTACTTAACTTTTCACTTTCTAATACATTAATTTAATTTCTTAGGCCGATAAGCCCAAAAACATTTTGAACAGTTTTTTTTTCATTTTTCTCAGTACATTAGTTATGCAAATAGAGTTATTGTTAAGTTGTATTCAACTGTCAATGGGGCATACATTGACCCCGCTGATTTAAATACTCGATATTGTTCGATATTCCATCCATTGATAGATACGAGTTGCTTTATGACCGGGGCTACTGGATGTAAAATCGGTGAACGTGAATTACTATGCATTTTAAGAGTTAACATCCAGTGTTATTGAAACAAACGTGAACAATTAAACAACCGTTCAAAACATTATCAGAGCATTTCCTGCTTTGCAGACAACGGCAACACCAACAATAAATATAGAAATTGAAGAAGAAGATATTTGGGCTTTACCAGAATTTAGAGGAATTTTTACGCCATGGTCAGGTAGGACTGCTGTTAATTATTTTTTTATTACTTCATTTTTATCATCATCATCATCACCATCACTATCATCATCATCACTATCATCTTCATCATCATCATCAACATCATCATCATCACCACCATCATCATCATCATCAACATCATCATCATCACCACCACCACCACCATCATCATCATCATCATCATCATCACCACCACCACCACCACCACCACCATCATCATCATCATCATCATCATCATCATCATCGTCATCATCATCATCACCACCACCATCACCATCATCATCATCATCAACATCATCATCATCACTACCACCATCATCATCATCATCACCACCATCATCACCACCACCACCATCACATACATCATCACCATCATCACCATCATCATCATCATCATCATTATTATTATCATTGATTGTATGATTTCATTTATCTTATTAATAAGCTGCATGTCTGTAAAAGCTTTACATCATAATGAACTCTTCTTTCTGTACAATCGGTACTCACGTTTCTTTTACCTCGTGCAAAATGACCCGATTTTATTTGTTTTGTATTTTCATAAAGACACAATTTCTTCTTGAAGTACTTACAGAAATACCATAAGGTAATGGCCATCTGGAAACCTCGCTTAGAAAGAACAAGAAATTGCACAATTATGACTATCAATATCGATATTCTTACTAGCTAAATCATAATAAAGGAACATTTGACTTCTCAAACCAAGCGTTTTGGATTTATTAATCGTTAAAATTTAGCATGATTTTGCAATAACTAAAGTGATATTTATAACGGAGTTTACTGTACATAACTCAATATATATTACACAACTATTTTCAGAGTTGACAACAAGTGAAAAACTAAAGAGATTGTTTCTACATTACTTACTAAAGATTGTACTGTTGATTGGTGCTCTCTATGTATTTATATGTTCATTGAGCTTCCTTGGTGACTCTTTCCAGCTTCTCGGTGGTAAGTTATTACTGGGTTTTAACGCTGTGTCAATACAATTTTAGGTCATTTTACGGTGTCCAGCGCACCTAACCTAGCATTCATGGACCTTTGACTATAATCAGTACTCACCTACCATTCCACAAGGCCGGAAATTTCTCCATTTTATCTAATAAATTGAGGAAAATTTACATTTTGTCAAATTTTCTTGGAAGGACATAACCTCCCCGGGTGGAATTCGAACCCGTACCCCCTTCGGGACACGAGATTCCGAATCCCGGCGCGCTACCAACTGAGCTATCTACCCGGGTTAGTTGGTTATCAATTAACGTTTTTACTTTTTTCGAATAAGAAATTATTTTCTATTAAGTTCAGAGTATAAACTTATAAATCTATAATTGACAGGTTATCTCACATAATTTTCAATTTTGTTTACCTCTGCATAATTTTTTAAAAACATTTGGCTTCGTAACTTAATAGACACATGCCATGTTGATCATGACAAACTAATAAAATATTGATCAACAGAAATAAAGATATAATTCATAACTGCGCCAACAACTGCGCTGCTATCTTCCGTTTTATAGCATGAAGCTTGTCTTAGTTCATTGAATTTAGGTATTCGACAAAGGCCTCATCGTATTACATAGTACGCATGGATACTGCCACTTTTTTTCAATTTATCTTTAATTAAGCGGTACTATGATTTTCAATAAAAAATTGCAGCATCATCTTTGCTATTAAAATTTGCCTGGTCGTAGGTTTAAGCAGAGGGATAAATGACTGAAAACATGTTACATGTAATGAAGTAACAAGCCCAGTTTATGTGTAGTTAGTACTTGTTAATGACACGTAGGGAACAGAATAAATTTGTCTAGCAGATCCCCAGTATCCTAATACATTAAAAAATCATCGCCATTTATATTTCATCTCCAGGTAAAGCAGCAGGGAAGGCGTTCTCTGATATTGAGGTTTTAAGAAACCCCGTGGCTGGCCTCATGATTGGTGTCCTAGCAACAGTATTGTTACAAAGTTCAAGTACAACAACATCAATTGTTGTCAGCATGGTCGGTTCTGGGGATTGTAAGTATTATAATTTTTAAGAAATTTTTATGCATTTACGAAATCAATCGTTAAAAATCAAATAGGTTTGGCGTATAATTTAATTTTATGTATCTATTCACTTGACAGTAAGATACAGCCAACACTGTATAGTTGCAACACAGTATGTTAATAAGTCATTCTTGATTTAAGATACACAAATTCGATGCGCCTCTATTATCGAGAATTTCGTTTATTTAGTAACTTTGCTTTTCATCCGTTTAAAAGATCTACAATATTGTGTTGTCAAAGATTAATTCAAAATACAAACAGTAAAAACTCTAATCATGACCTTATAAAATCCGGAAATCTCTCAAAATCGAGCGTTTTTTCAACGTTCTCAATTTCCTCTTTTTATCTTATTTAAAAGTGAGTCCATATTCTAGGTTCTCCGTATTCCGGAAACAGGTATATACATGTATAAACGAAATAATACACCGAATAAATGATTAAATAAACACACAATTCAAAATTTAATCATGAGATACTACAATTGTACTAATTTGTTTTAAGACAAACTGACCTGTACGTTGCAAGACATACAATAAAAGTCACAAAAATGCACTAAAAGTGTCTATACCGTGACATACGGGGAAGATATTTACTACATGAAACAACATAATTTGTAGTTGTATGTCAATTTGCACTGAAATTGGCATTATCAGAACACTACTTTCCTGCTCCCAAAAATATTTCCATATTTTAATGGTTTTAGAAAATGTTGATATTTAAGTTGAAATCTGTAAATGAGCAGCTTTAACAAAATGTATATTTTCAGTACTGACGGTGAGTCGAGCTATTCCAATAGTTATGGGGGCAAACATTGGTACATCAGTTACAAATACAATAGTTGCAATGGGACAAATTACAAATAAAGATGATTTCAGAAGAGCATTTGCTGGTGCCACTGTCCATGATGCATTTAATTGGTTAACTGTGATAGTGTTATTGCCTATAGAAATTGCAACAGGTATGAGAAATACGATTTTAATTTTAGTTTATGTATTCAGCCTTAGACGTGCTTGTACATTTTACATCCGCATAATAACTGTAGAGTTTCGCATTGAAGTGACACATATGTATAATCATAATACAAGCGGGCTGCTAATTTGGCGTGTCATTTCAAATATTGCTATTAAACCAGATAGCAAATATGCTCAGGACGTTGACTGAATTGTACTCGTAGCGCTTACAAGCGAATAAAGAAAACGATTTCTTGTCAAATGTTATATCTATATTTTCATAGGGTATTATGAGATTTTAAAAACTACAAAATCAAAAAACTTATCGCGGGATAGCCTTAATTTAGGGGCCTTTTTTTCTCAAATTAGGTATTGGAACTTTAAATCGTAAAACATCTCATGATTTAGCACTAACCAAAATAGTCTCTATAATAAAACCTATTTGTATAAACAGTAAATCATGAGTATACAGACTAATAAATCGTATTTTATAAAAGATAGCAAATACTTCTATATTCCCTTTGGACAATTACATTGGACAAAATAAAACAAATCGTAGGTCGGCTGATTCAATTTATGAAAATTGATTTTTTTCAGGTTTTCTAGAGAAACTAAGTCAAGCAGTTATAGACAGTATACCAGAATTCACTGAGAACCAATCAGCAGACAAAGATTATCTTAAAACAGTTACAAATCCTCTCACTAAACTTATCATACAGGTAAGGTTATTACATTTTGTTATTTTGACTACGTCCATATTTGATAGTTGTTTGTGACATCCTTTTTGCTTTAAACAATATTTATTTAGGTAAATACAAACATAAATACAGTATATAGTCAAATGTTGCAATAGAGAGGATTGAGACAACAGGTCAAAAAGCTAATTTTGTTACCAGTCTCCTCAAATTAGAAAAAAGATTACAATATTACACATTTTAATATTCTAATATAAAAGCTAGTAAATGCTACCAGACAAGGTTGAAGACAGAGAGAAAGACAGACAGAGGGAAAAAAATATGAAGGCAGAAAGGGATAGTGTAGGATATTTATGAAGTCAATGATGCAATGTACATTGAAGAGGTCAATCCTTTGAGAACTATAGGCAGCTTTGAATTATTACGACATCCAAAACAATTGCCGTTTGCTTTTAGCTGTGTAGAAGGTCTGTGTTGTTTACTGTTGCTGTTCCTGATATGTTTTCGCACTCCCTTTAATAGCATGCTTATGCAGGTTCAGCGACTTTACATCTATCGCTTCTGGTCATTGAATTATCAATCAATCTCATCGAGGAGATTTTCTCTCTGCAGCCAACACATTGGCAACGAAAATATACTCCCAATACTATCTGATTGCTTAGTTAAAAAGGTCATGACTCCAATTGACCGACGATTACACTTGCTCTACGTATGGAGTTTGACGACAAGACTTTCAAAATAATTACCTAACATTAGCCGATTTTATTTTTTTCTGGAACAGTGTTCAGATACATGTTTGTTTTCGTTCTGTGTTTGTGGCGTCCCATTTATAACGAAAGTTGAAAAAATCTAAACAATCTCCTTGTTTGCCTTTGACTGTATGATAGACTTATGTTTCTTTTTGTCGCTGCTCCTAATATGTTTGCTTACACCTGTATATGATTTTATACCTGTATTTCAGATAGATAAGAATGTAATTAAAGCTATTGCCCAAGGTGACGAGGAAGCTGCCAGTCAATCTGTTATAAAACATGACTGTTGTGAGAAAGGTGACAATGGGACAGAAACATGCGAACCATGTAAGTATAATTAATATTTTCTTTGTGGACACCCTTCAATATCATTCAGCTCAAATTCTCTTCCCGCCTACGTTTTCAGCGAAAATGGATTTTTAGCTATACAGACATTTTGATAAAAGGACACAAACAGAGCTATGAAGGAAACTCCTCTACTGTTACGGAATCCTGGTCGTACCATTTTAAAATGTCGCCTGAGAATTACAGGGTGACGCACGACAGTTTGAAGTCACTTTGCGACTATGCCAATAGACTTGCGGCAATGCTGAATAACATCGCGCTATGCGATATGGCGGGCTACAATGTGATACGACGTCCAACACTGACAAAATGTTGCCAAAAACACAATATTTTTCAAATGTTGTTTGCCATTGTCGTTCGTCTAAAGGCATTTTCCCGTAGTCACTTTGCATTGAATGAAATCAAAACCTAGCTTATTGTTTCTTTGAGCCAGAAATTAACCTTCTAGCTTAGTACTCAGAGGCAAGCACGCTTACTCGAGAGTGATTAGTCTAAGTTGTAAGAACTTGTTTCACAATCGAACTTGAATAAATTATTATAAACTGAATGCATTTACAAACATATTTACTGATACTAACATTTCTTGTATTTCAGGCAAGTTTCTGTTCCAGTCAGTTTCAAGAAACGGTGGGTGGAGTGATGCTGCTGTCGGAGCTGTTCTTCTTACAATTGCTCTTATACTACTGTGTGTTTGCCTCGTCTTGATCGTTAAGTTACTTCACTCTTTACTGCGTGGACAGATTGCTCACGTGATTAGAAAGTTTGTTAATGCTAACTTTCCTGGAAAAGTCTGTGGCTATTTTACCGGTTACCTGGCAATTATCATTGGAGCGGGTTTGACAATTCTTGTGCAATCAAGTTCAATTTTTACATCATCAATTACGCCTCTTGTTGGCATGGGAGTGCTCAGTTTAGATCGAATGTACCCTCTTACTTTGGGCTCTAACTTAGGAACAACAGCAACTAGTATTCTAGCCGCATTTGCTCAAGATGGAAGTACCATTCCAAACGCCCTTCAGATTGCTTTTTGTCATCTGTTTTTCAATATCAGTGGTATCATTTTGTTTTATCCCATTCCATTTTTCAGACCACCAATAAAAATGTCCAAATTTCTTGGTATGCAGACCGCCAAGTACAGGTGGTTTGCACTCGTGTATCTCCTCTTTGCTTTTTTCCTTCTCCCCGCGGCCGTGTTTGGCCTTTCTCTCGCAAGCTGGATCGCAGTGGCTGCGGTGTTGATTCCTATCGCTCTTGTACTAATTATAGTATTTATCATCAAACTTATACAAAACAAATGGCCAAAATGTTTACCAGTCAAACTTCGCAACTGGAAATGGTTACCAAAGCCTTTGAGATCATTGGAGCCCATGGACAGGGCTTTAATGGTAGCCACAGGAAATTGCTATTGTTGTAGAAAAGTGGGTTGTTTTAAAGAAATGGCAATGGACAATAATGATAATAATAATGACAATAATAAACAAGTTATAGGCACTAACAGCCAAAGTAATATTGACGTTGATCTGTATAACGAAAAGTCAGAATATCCTAAAAGTTGCCGACTCTGATCACGGTGTGCTTTCCACTGTACAAGTATGTGAATAGAGCAATGTTAGTATGGCTTTTAAAAATTGACCTGACACAAAAAATAGAAATGCCACATGATTTGCATACATTAAATTCCAAAAAAAACGTACAAAAAATATAATTTACATACAATTTGCATAATCAATTCAAATCGAATAAAGTACAATTGTACACTTTGCATATAATTTGCATACATTAAATCACTTAATAGTGTCATTGTTACTGAGGAAGGGCGTAAGTCAAGTATCTGTCTCATGTCAATTTGCTAAAATAATGGACGCCGGTTATGTCTTGTGGAAGTGAACCCTTCAAAACAAATTATACAATTATAGATAATGAACCGTTGTGTTATATTTGCACAATACCTTTATGGTAGAAACTGATAGTCATGTGAAAGCCCCATTATCAATATAGCTTGCTCTTATAAAAGTACCCCACTTTTTTAGGAAATGAACTCTTGCTCAAACTTAAATTTAGAAAGCAGAATGGTTTGAACTGTTTATTGTGTCTCTAATACATGCTATATTTTTATAACTTCGTGGTTATAAAACAGTTTTCAAGTGTACTCTTCATATCGTGGCTTTAAAATGCAAATACATTAACAATGAGTACTACCTTTATTTTGGTTAAACAAAACCATTACGTCCACATTCTGAATCTCAGCTGTCTTCAAACTTTTTTATATAAAATGTGTACTCTCAAACGCTTTGCCTGTCAATATTATAACGTTATATTCCATATACAGTGTCTTCAAATGATTTTGGGCAAAATTCTGTTTTTAAGATAAAACGATTCACAGTAATCTAAGAACAAATAAAGAGCCGACTGAGCAAATTGTCAAAAAATAACATTATTTAGTTTATCACCATATGTCTCAAACTACGGTACATAGCAGCAAAATTCATTTTGGTACGAAAAGTCAGATTTTTTCCCTAAAAAATCAAATGATTATATATATGGACATTTGTGAGGACACTGTATGTTTCATTTTGTATATTCATTTGAAAATTATAAATCTTGACGACAATGCACTAATTTTGCGAGCATGAACTTTGTTATTTTTACTGATTTTTTAAATAAAAAATATATACATTAATATGTATTTTGTTGATTTATTTCCGCCGCTGAGTTGACTCACACAAGTTGGCGAAGCTATATTGAATACCCTGTGTGGTTGGGTTATGTTTTACTCATAAGTGTTGTCTCTAGTAAATAGTTTTTTACAAAAGAATGCATTAAACAATCGTCACTAAAATGTCGATGCAACAGTCATTTGTAACCCGCATCCTCGTCCCCGTGGAGGGGGGTCGTGGAAAACAGTGCGAGAAAAAAAACATGTTTTAACCTTGCGATTTATCCCCATTGCAGCCTAGTGACTGCAATGGAATTAGGTACTCAATATATAGCCGTGGTTACAACCAGATTCTACCTGTCTATTGGAGGTCCAATAACTTGGCACAACATTCGATGTTCGGTATTCGATATTCAATATCGAACATCGAACCAGTTCGACGTTCGACATTAGCATAATGTGCGAATATCGAACTGAAATTGAATATCGAACCAGCTCGACGTTCGACATTCGCCAAAATTATCCAAATATCGAACTGAGATTGAATATCGAACCAGCTCGACGTTCGACATTCGAATATCGAAATGAAATGGAATATCGAACCGGTTCGACGTTCGACATTCATTTATAATAGCCCGAATGTAGTTCTGAGGTTGAATATCGAACCAGCTCGACGTTCGACATTCAATAATAACAATAATGCGAATGTAGTTCTGTGGTTGAATATCGAACCAGCTCGACGTTCGACATTCATTCATAATAGACCGAATGTAGTTCTGAGGTTGAATATCGAACCAGCTCGACGTTCGACATTCATTAATAATAGTCCGAATGTAGTTCTGATGTTGAATATCGAACCAGCTCGACGTTCGACATTCATTCATAATAGCCCGAATGTAGTTCTGAGGTTGAATATCGAACCAGCTCGACGTTCGACATTCATTAAAAATAGCCCGAATGTAGTTCTGATGTTGAATATCGAACCAGCTCGACGTTCGACATTCATTAATAAAAGTCTGAATGTAGTTCTTAAGTTGAATATCGAACCAGCTCGACGTTCGACATTCATTAATAATAGTCCGAATGTAGTTCTGAGGTTGAATATCAAACCAGCTCGACATTCGACTTTCATAATAATAATGATGCGAATGTAGTTCTGAGGTTGAATATCGAACCAGCTTGACGTTCGACATTCATTAATAATAATGATGCGAATGTAGTTCTGAGGTTGAATATCGAACCCGTGTTCGACATTCATTAATATTAGTCCGAATGTAGCTCTGAGGTTGAATATCGAACCAGCTCGACGTTCGACATTCGTTAATAATAGTCCGAATCTAGTTCTGTGGTTGAATATCGAACCAGCTCGACGTTTGACATTCATTAATAATAATAATGAGAATGTAGTTCTGAAGTTGAATATCGAACCAGTTCGACGTTCGACATTCATTCATAATAGTCCGAATGTAGTTTTAAGGTTCAATATCGAACCAGCTCGATATTTGACATTCGTTAATACTATTAGACGTATGTATATTTTTCAATATTTAGCACATTGGTTGTTGACTTAATTTCTTTGGATCGAAGTACTTTTATTCATGCAATATTTGTTTTTAATATTTTTGTTGACACAATATTAAGACATCTAGCTAACAAATTATATAGTCAATCACATGAATAGACTATATCCGGAATTCAAATTTTTGGGGTTTTACCTGTGGTACAAACACACTTTTGTGTTAGTTGTGTGTTTGTTTTGTTGGATTTAACGCCGCAGCAACACATTGTATAGGTCATATCATGGCAGTCAGTCAACCTACTCACCGTTCCTAGAAAACGTAAATCTCTTGATTTAGCTGTTAACCAGTTACTAGGCGCTACTTCCGTCAGTGACTGACAACTGCCGTACATGATTTAGAATCAGTGGTAGGAAGGAGAATGACAATAGAAATTATTTCATGACCAAGCTTCACAAAAGTATGCCCCGCCCATGAATCGAACTCACGACACCTCGATCAGAAGACTTGTTCGCTACCGACTGAGCTAGCCGGGCGGGCGAACTAACTTTTATCTTACAATGAAAGTATGTACAGAGAACAATAGGATTTATTCCGATTTTGTACCGCCTGTGCACGAAACCCATAATTTGGAGTTCCGAATAAAGCCTATTTATATGAAGCGTCGCTGTGCTGCACGAGAGCGATTATCAATCGTGCATCAATCGTGTAAATAAAAGAACAATGAATAATTAACTGCACTTTTTTAGTCGCTGAAACGGGTTGCGACCAACAGAGGAGGTATATTCGGTGTCCCGTGATTAACCCCGCTTAAATCAAGCGAGCCAGGCCGATATCAGCGACAATCCGCGTAGACCCCAGTAACAGACCCGCAAAGCCCGATGAAGCCCCGGCCGAGTACCCAGCCGATGTTCCCCCGCTGATCCAAGCCGCCTGCCGCTGGTTCAAGCGCGGCCAAGGGCCCAGCCGAGGTTTCCCGCTGAAACAAGCCGTCTGATGCTGATTCAAGCGTCCCTGGCTTGCAGCCGAGGTAAACCCTGGTGTCCCGTCCTTGCCTCCGCTGAAATCAAGCGCGCCAGACCGATATCGGTGGCAGGCCGCATAGACCCTCGTTAAAGGCCCGCGGAGCCCGATAAAGCCCCGGCAGAGTGCCCAGCCGAGGTTTCCCCGCTGATCGAAGCCGCCTGCCGTTGATTTAAGCACGGCCAAAGGCCCATACGAGGTTTTCCCACTGAAAAAAGCCGTCCGCCGCGGATTCAAGCGCGCCTGGCGCTGATTCAAGCGCGGCCAAGGGCCCAGCCGAGGTTTCCCCGCTGATCCAAGCCGTCCGCCGCTGATTCAAGTGCTGCCAAGGGCCAAGCTGGGCTTTCCCCGCTGAAACAAGCCGTGCTCCGCTGATTCAAGCGCGGCCAAGGATCCAGCCGAGGTATCCCCGCTGAAACAAGCCGTCCGCCCTGATTCAAGCGCGGCCGAAGGCCCAACCTGGCTTTCCCCGCTGAAACAAGCCGTGCTCCGCTGATTCAAGCGCGACCAAGGCCCCAGCCGATGTTTCCCCGCCGAATCAAGCCGTCCGCCGATGATTCAAGCGCGCCTGGCTTGCAGACGAGGTAAAACTCGGTGTCCATTGCTTGCCTCTGCTGAAATCAAGCCAGACAGGCGGGTATCATCGGCAGGCCGCGTAGACCCTGGTAGAAGCCCGCAGAGCCCGCTGAAGCCCCGACTGAGTGCCCAGCCGAGGTTCCCCCGCTTATCCAAGCCGCCTGCCGCTGATTCTAGCGCCGCCCAGGGCACAGCCGATGTTTCCCCGCTGAAACAAGCCGTGCTCCGCTGATTCAAGCGCGGCCTAGTGCCCAGCATAGGCTTCGCATCATTATTGTTAATAAATGTCGAACGTCGAACTGGTTCTATATTCAACCTCAGAACTATATTCAGACTATAATTAATGAATGTCGAACATCAAGCTGGTTCGATATTGAACTTCAGAACTACTTTCTGACTATTATTAATGAATGTCGAACGTCGAGCTGGTTCGATATTCAACCTTAGAACTACATTCGGACTATTATTAATGAATGTCGAACGTCGAACTGGTTCGATATTCAACCTCAGAACTACATTCGGACTATCTTTTATGAATGTCGAACGTCGAGCTGGTTCGATATTCAATCTCAGAACTACATTCGCATCATTATCATTAATGAATGTCGAAAGTCGAACTGGTTCGATATTCAACCTTAGAACTACATTCGGACTATTATCAATGAATGTCGAACGTCGAGCTGGTTCGATATTCAACCTCAAAACTACATTCGGACTATCTTTTATGAATGTCGAACGTCGAACTGGTTCGATATTCAACCTCAGAACTACATTCGCATTAGTATTATAAATGAATGTCGAACGTCGAGCTGGTTCGATATTCAACCTCAGAACTACATTCGGACTATTATTAATGAATGTCGAACGTCGAGCTGGTTCGATATTCAACCTCAGAACTACATTCGGACTATTATTAATGAATGTCGAACATCGAACTGGTTCGATATTCAACCTCAGAACTACATTCGGACTATCTTTTATGAATGTCGAACGTCGAGCTGGTTCGATATTCAATCTCAGAACTACATTCCCATCATTATCATTAATGAATGTCGAACGTCGAGCTGGATCGATATTGAACTTCGTAACTACTTTCTGACTATTATTAATGAATGTCGAACGTCGAGCTGGTTCGATATTCAACCTTAGAACTACATTCGGACTATTATTAATGAATGTCGAACGTCGAACTGGTTCGATATTCAACCTCAGAACTACATTCGGACTATCTTTTATGAATGTCGAACGTCGAGCTGGTTCGATATTCAATCTCAGAACTACATTCGCATCACTATCATTAATGAATGTCGAACATCAAGCTGGTTTGATATTGAACTTCAGAACTACTTTCTGACTATTATCAATGAATGTCGAACGTCGAGCTGGTTCGATATTCAACCTCAAAACTACATTCGGACTATTATTAATGAATGTCGAACGTCGAACTGGTTCGATATTCAACCTCAGAACTACATTCGCATTAGTATTATTAATGAATGTCGAACGTCGAGCTGGTTCGATATTCAACCTCAGAACTACATTCGGACTATTATTAATGAATGTCGAACGTCGAGCTGGTTCGATATTCAACTTCAGAACTACATTCAGACTTTTATTTATGAATGTCGAACGTCGAGCTGGTTCGATATTCAACCTCAGAACTACATTCGGACTATTATTAATGAATGTCGAACGTCGAGCTGGTTCGATATTCAACCTCAGAACTACATTCGGACTATCTTTTATGAATGTCGAACGTCGAGCTGGTTCGATATTCAACCTCAGAACTACATTTGCATTAGTATTATTAATGAATGTCGAACGTCGAGCTGGTTCGATATTCAACCTCAGAACTACATTCAGACTTTTATTAATGAATGTCGAACGTCGAGCTGGTTCGATATTCAACCTCAGAACTACATTCGGACTATTATTAATGAATGTCGAACGTCGAACTGGTTCGATATTCAACCTCAGAACTACATTCGGACTATCTTTTATGAATGTCGAACGTCGAGCTGGTTCGATATTCAATCTCAGAACTACATTCGCATCACTATCATTAATGAATGTCGAACGTCGAACTGGTTCGATATTCAACCTTAGAACTACATTCGGACTATTATCAATGAATGTCGAACGTCGAGCTGGTTCGATATTCAACCTCAAAAGTACATTCGGACTATTATTAATGAATGTCGAACGTCGAACTGGTTCGATATTCAACCTCAGAACTACATTCGCATTAGTATTATTAATGAATGTCGAACGTCGAGCTGGTTCGATATTCAACCTCAGAACTACATTCGGACTATTATTAATGAATGTCGAACGTCGAGCTGGTTCGATATTCAACTTCTGTTCGATATTGGCACATTATGCAAATGTCGAACGTCAAACTGGTTCGATATTCGATATTGAATATCGAATATCGAACGTCGAATGTTTTGCTAAGTTATTGGAGCTGTCTATTGGTACAGGTTTTAGTCTAATTTTACATTGTATCCGAAATAGAAAGAGATACGTAGAGAAACATGAACAGGACTAATGCACACATTAATTGTCTGGGACGTGCTAACAAGGGATGTACATTAATTTTGTATTTATTAGGGATTTTACCATCCTTATTTCCTCTAAGTGCACGGATTTTACCAGGAGCTTTCTAGATAACAAGAAAAAGTCCTCGCTATTCTCCGAGGTATATTTGGGTGCAGATTTGTTTTTGGCTAGTTGCTCTGATGATCGAACTTTTGTTTGATCCCACGAGATTTAGGTTAGTGTCGGAGATGAAGAGGAAAATGCTACACTACAAGTATGTGTTTTTAAAGTCGCTGTAACGTGACGAAACGTCACATTGACGCTAAACGTCGCTACACTGACGACTGCGGCGTTGGGACGTTAAAACGGCGCTATAGTCGCGTCACAAGAACGTCTCCCTATTTACTTAGGACTATTGGAAACGATTAGTGGACTAGAAATTGGTAATACATGTAAAAGGTGGTTTCACAATGCAGTTAAAATATCATTAACACATTACAGGGCAAATTGGTTTACTTTGAGTGTCGTATAGATAATGTATAAAGTGTTTCAAATCACAAACTGACGGCTATATCCTTTGTGTACATCATAATTATTTCGCTTGTTAAGAAAGCAATTGTTTTTTATATTTCGATGAACAGAAATAACCAATCTTATTTAAATCAGGCGACATTGTTGGTCGACGTTTAATGCCTTAGTCCCATAAAATCGTGGCTTGTTGCGGACCCGTACGTGCAGACAGCCGTACGCCGTGGGAAGCATTACGTATTAAGGTGACAATACGCACATGGCACAAAACAACACACCCGTACGGAGCCGTAGCTGGAAGATATGCAAGTTTAATCCATACTTGGGCACGATTGTGTTCACGATTTTACTTTGAAACTGTTACGTGTATCCATGGCTCACCTCACGGACCCTGGTAAAAACGTAACAGTCCGTACGGGTAGGCAAGAGTTCGTACGAGTCCTTGCGGAGCTTGATCGCACGGCGCCCGTACGGTGCCCTCACGACTATTTTTATGTTTATGGGACTGTAGCATAAGGCTGCTGACACCGTTCATTGTAAGGATCGTGAAAGTCCACCCTCATAGCTACTGTACATAGTGAAAATATAGTTGATCAGTAAATATGTGTAAATATAATTCAACTGCCAATGGTAAATACATTAACACTGTGGATTCAAATATTGATTACTGTATTTCTGCACTTACTATTGATAATCAAGTATCTAAGTCAGTGGGAAATGTAAGCGTCAATGAGTGTTGAATTTAATCAAATTGCATATAACTCGGGGCAATGGCATAGCTGCTGCGTATATAATTATTATCCTTGGTATAAGCGAGGGATACAGAGGTCATTTCCTTTAACCTTAACACTTTATTTAAAACAACTTTTTAAGCAGCAAGTAGAAAATGAGTGAATTTAGGCTAATCTTATCATTGATGAGTTACACAAAATCAAACTCGAAAAAAAATCAAAATTCAAATTTAGGATTCATCATTTCTTTACTCCCTATCCAACCTTTGTGGTTTCATTTTCATTGCATATGAAGAAAAAAAGTACACGCATTTACACTTTTTCATTTTAGATCTAAAGCACAAAAGTACTGGGGTATGCCTATATGCGTTACTACAGGGTGGTGGATTCAAAATAAATCACCTTTCATTCAAACGTATTCCACCCAAGAATATCCATTTAGAAACTGATTTTTTACAGCCCACACGTGTGCAATTCCTATAGAGCATAAGTGAAAACGCTCATTTTACATGAGTGACATGATCTTAAGGTTTCATTGTGAAGCAATATCTAGATCTCAACAAGATCGACTGAAAATAAAACACATAGGCTATACGTGTACTTCCTTGATAAAATCATTGAAATACCGAAGTACTTTTACTTTCGAGAGATGAGAAGTGTTCAAGTTTTCTCAAAAGGCAATAAATCATTTTCTTTCATGCGATATCCTTCTCATACCCAGAGGTTATGAACCTCCGGGTGTGTGGCTCGATGAAATTATATTATGCAAAAGTACGAGTTTTTATTTTCACAACGATGTAGTGTATATAAAAAGGGAAGTGTATTGCACTACAATTCATGATGAAAGGATGAAAAAACAGACAATTGGTAAATTTCGATGTAAGATTGAGTTATATTTCACCTCTTGAGCTCTGAAACTTGAAAAAGCTCATGCACTAAGCTTGAGAGGTGAAATAAAAATTGATCTTAAGTTCTCTTAATTATTTAACTGCTTTTTGTTGATGACACTCACTCACTCGCTCACCCACTCTCGGACCTTATACTAAACTTATTTTTCGGGACAACCAATGGCATCATACATTTTATTCATTCTCAATACTGGAAAAGAATTTCATTGGACCAACAAGAAAAGTAGACCAAATTGTATGAGTTAAAAATATAGGTCAAAAGTTAGCTCAGGCAGCCGCGAAAAAAGGAGCTTATAATGGCTTGGTACATGTAGCTACAAATACGAAGGTTACAACGTGTCACTTTTAGACGCTAGGCTGTAGGATACAATAGTTTTTTTAAAATAAATTAAAGCAGACCTTTCAATCTTCATCTGATGAATTATATGAGGGGTGTCCAAGTAAATCGTGGACTGTGTTTATATTTTTTTCATAATCGACGTCACAGAGTATTTTGCTTTCCAATCACCTTTACCGGTTATATTTTTATACATTTAATGCATCGAAAAATAAATCATTTGTAATATAGTTAACTCATTAATGTTTTCTGAACATTAAGTATGCACATCAGCCCTGTGTTCAGTAACTATACTGTTAGCTAACATACGGATACGGGGTAACTCAACACATAGACAACTCAACCCGTGCAATACTCAACACAAAGTTGGAACTACTCAATCCGATAGAAGGAGATTAAGTTGTCTCGGGTTGAGTTGTCTATGGGTTGAATTGTTCCGACACTTCCGTTACGGAACGTTTTGGAACGTTCTATGTAACTGAACACGCTGCTGGCACAACCCATTTTACGTCCTTTGTTTCAGTCAGTGTGTGTTTAACAAAATTGTTATGATGTGATTTCTGCAGCCTGTTCAATTACCCTAAACGTTCCAAAACGTTCCGTAACGATACATTCGGAACTCCTCGGTCATTCGCTGCGAATAATCTCGGACATATTTAGACGCTATTTTGAAACTGCCGGTTTTGAAGTAAACAAATATACGATCGTTTAGGCAATGATTAGATTATTCGCAGCGAATGGCCGAGAAGTTCCGAATGTATTGTTACGGAACGTTTTGGAATGTTTAGGGTAATTGAACAGGCTACTGTTCTATTTATGTAACATAAATCATCATTAATATTGTTATACCCTTTAAATGAATTAACAAACTATAGCACTTATTTTATGCATTATTTACTTCAAATACCTCCCCTACATACTTACATGGAATAGATCCGTTACTCAAACAAATAAAAATAAATAAACATGGATTTGATGACTTTTTTATTATGGCTTTCACTGATACAACGCACATGTATATGTCCTATTTTAGTATGGAATCATCGCATAAAAGTTTATTTGAACTTTTATATGTAAATTTTATTGTACTTTGAGTTGAAACAATATGGTCACTGGGTCAGACTTTGTCTTACTTTCTCAGCTCGCCTTAGTTCGACATGTTCACCTCATTGAATATAAATGAGCATTATGTATAAGAAATGTTGATTATGGTTATATAGTTTAAATTCGTCCCTCATATAAATGATGGCGTATTTAGCTACCAATATAATTATAATCATGCGTGTCAAGTTTTTAATGCAGCCACAGGAGTGAATTGTTTTTTCCCCGCCTAAATCTTATGTATTGTATTTACCCGTTCAATGCTGAATTGCAACAATGGACTTGTCCGTCTCCAATTTTTAGACCTAGCCATTGTTTTTTTCCCACAGATTTCAGGATAAAAAATGGACAAAGAGCAGCCAACAGCAAAGAGCCTGGTCAGTCGGCACGTGTTGTGTCAGCTGACCTGACTCCTTGCTGATGACAAAGGCTATTTATATTTGGCTCCGGCATTGTAAGCATTAAATGATATTAGTTATGTAAGATGATGTTTTTTGTAAGGCTGCCAACATGGTTCCGAGTCGAAATTATTACATAAACATAGTGTTTTTAAATTTGAATTGAGTCGGCCGCCGCTGCCTTTGATATTATGATGGTGCTTTATTATTTAATTTGAAGCAAAAATAGGAAATTTATAAGAAACATTTCCCTTAGATTTGCCAACCAATACGACCGTGAAGATTACGGTAATATTTGATTTCGTCATGATGAGGAAGCGTGTATTGTAAGCATTCCTATTTGAATTTAATGTGAAAGCAAAGGTTGTTTTATAGATTCTATACGTACATCTGGATTTAGTTTCAACGCTGCAGCCTTACAAACGTTGAGATCGGGACACGAACACCATACAAGCATCGTACGATCAAGCTCGGAAGAACCCGGACGAACTCTTGTTGGCCCTTGCCGACTCATACCGTCATACGTGATTACAAAAACCCATGAGATGCGGCATGGACACACATATCGGATTTAAATCCAAACTGTGACCAAAATCGTAGTTTTGTAAGGTTTGAAAATTCACTTGATACATCTACGGCATGTTGTGGCTTACTACAGATGTATTGTTCCGCGAACACATTCTTAAGGTCGACTTAATTTCGGAATGGAAACAGTGGCATTCTTCTGAATGTAACCAAGCGGTCAAAAATCTCACGAGTAATCTATAATTAAAATGAAGTTCAACCCCAGTTTTTGACCTAATAAGACAAATGTTGTGGTCAAGTGAATAATTATAAACATCGAAAATGACCACTTGACCAATTTAATCGACTTTTGACCAGGTTTGAAAAACAACATTCCCGCCCTACATACTTATATAATTATTTCAAACTTTTCGTGAAAATGGGTTAATGGCTCCTTAAAGACGATGAAATATACATTTTATGTCATAAATGTCAATATTCAATTGGTCAGACATCCTTCAGAGATTGGTTGATAGGTTTAAATTATGGGACAGTGTTTACTTTGGTTCAAATATAGACTTTGACCAGTTACTGTATCTGAATAAAGATACGAGGAACAGGGCAGTGGAAATCATTACTAGACTTAAGGGGGGACAGGGCTCAATTTCTTTTAAAGGACAGAAAGCGAAGGACTTCAGAGGTTTTGTTAAGTTTAAATATCATTTTTTATAATCATTGCAGGACACTTCAGCCTTCCCTAAAAGTCCACCCTGTTACAACATGACAGAAAAATAAACTTACATGTTTTATCGATGTCATCAATCGAAGATGCCAAAACACTCAACTCAGACCCCGGGTCGGTAGCGTAGTTAGTAGCACCCCGGGATTTAAATCTAGTGTCTCGAGAGGGCACGGGTTCGAATCCCACCCGATGAGGTAATACCCTTCCGTGAAAATTTGTCAATTATGTAAATTTTCCTCCATCATTAAGGTATATGGAGAAGATTTCAGCCTTGTGGAAGTGTTATAGTTATAATTATTTACTAGTTATAGACAATGGTTCAGGAAAGCTAGGTTATTACCGCTTGGCGCTGTAAAATTACCAAAATTGCGTTGACACGGCATTCCAGGACTAAAAGTATACTAGGAAGACCATATTTCGTCACCTTAAGGAAATGAATGAGTACAATGTTAAATTTGTAATTTTAAACTGACTTTTTATTTGTATAATATGTAAATGAATCATAAAGCTCTTATTCCATCAACTTTTCAAGGTTTTATTCTGTCAATTAACGTTAGTAAACACAATGTTATGGGACTGGGTTTAAATGCAGACGACTGTTGTAGCAGGACCTTAAGTCAACACTGCAAAATAAAAACAAGTTTTTCCTTCATTTATGTAAATCAAATCTCCGTTTTTTTTTATATTTATATTCAATATTTAGATCTTTTACCTCCAAACTGTATTGTTTCTTAAACAATTTCAAGACAAAATCATCGTAATTCCGCCATTTTAAATATTGCCATGTTTACTAGTAGTGTGAAATCAAAATCAGTGCAGGTTTTGCGCCTCCCACAATGTAGCTCCGCCCTACGTTTAGATTTCGAGCTAAAAACGAGAATCTAAGCTTATTTTAGTGAATTATTACCTAAATTTCATTATTGGTATATGCTTTATGTACATGTATTTAAGGTGGGGTGACGAAATTGGGACATAGACGAAATTAGGACCTCGGAGGATACTTGTTATCACACATCAAATATATTATGGAAGGGAGATCACTTATTGTGAATTTGTTAAAATACTTGTAAGATTTAACGATACAAGTTTACTTTCAATAGATTATACAGATAATCCATAATGAATACCCAGGACGTTGTTCATTTTATACTTTCCTTACGAATTATTTGACATGTAAAAATATTTCAATATTAAAAACCCTTTTTATCTTTTATATGATCTAGTTGATTATTACTTAATAAGGGATAGTTGTATGGGTGTAACAATACTGTAAAACCCGTATTGCAATACATTGTATATTTCAATACGTATCGTCTTTTTGAGTAGACATGCAAAACATGAATTAATGCAAGTGCATTGTATTTGTTACACGCATAATTATGTGTATTTTCAAACAATCTCTTAACCAAAAATTTGAATGACTTGAGTTAAATTGACTATATGTTCAAAATACAAAAAAAATGTAAGCATGTTTTGAAACGGACTTGCAAAGAATTTATTCTCTCAATTAACGAAGTGTTTAACTTTAAAGCACAATAAGATTTTATCAAATTTTCAACACATTTTAACATTTATTTAAACATTTAGATGGCAGATTAGATAAAAACAATCAGTACGGCACATAACTACAAAAACCGGTTCAGGGGTGAAAAAGAACAAGTTAAAACCCTCAGAATTCGTATTGCAATATTAACCGGTATATCGGTTAACCGTTACACCCCTAGATAGTTGTTAGTAATTTCTCATGCATGCTCATTTATTAGCTTGGTCCAATTAGTTTTGTTACCTCTCACCTAACTTTTCAATGGCAATAGGTAACATTCGATTTTGAATACTTTTTTTCATTCTTTTTTTCACCAAAACTCAAGCAATGTATTTTTGGGATGTAGAACCCTTATGTACATTTATATTGAGGGATCCATTCCCGTGACAATGTAAATCATATTTATATGTATTTAAAAATCAAAACTATGTACTATGTACACGTTTCTTGAATAAAATTCTGTTCTGTTCTGTTCTGTTCTGTTCTGTTCTGTTCTGTTCTGTTCTGTTCTATTCTATTCTATTCTGTTCTGTTCTGTTCTACATTCATCAAACAAGTTTTTATATTAAAAAACAAGAAAGATAATTGATGATATTCTTTATCACGCCAACATAAAGTTTCAAAGAAAAAAAATCGATATTTTCAACTTAAAGGACCTACTTACCAACTCGATAACTTCATATTTTTACGAGGAAGGAGAGCGTATAAATATCACTCATGCTATATAATTCAGAATGAATTCATTACTAATAATATAACACTTAAATATTGTTGCACCATTTATGAATCAAAGCGCTGAAGGCACTAAATTTGTTCGGGTTTGACAGTGGAATTATATTTCCGGCTCCAACAAAACATTCGCTCACAAAGAACAGTTCAGTGATAATAGTTTGATAGGTAGACCAGAGGTGTGTTCAACAATGCGAGCGCTCGGGGCGACATCGAGCGCCCGCGTTCTGAACGCCGGCGTTCGCGCGTGCGCTCGCGTGCGCTCGCGATACAGCTCGAGAGGTGTTTCTCTTATAAATTGTTATATAAATTCCGGTAAATACCGTTTCGTTTTGGTACCGGTACTCAAATCGGTACAATGAAAAAAATATAGCAGATTTAAAATAACCAAATACGAAATATCCAATGCTTTAATCTCAAGCCTTCTGAGTATATTTACCGTATTTCAAAGGGATTTACATCGATCTAAACTTCGGTTTAGTATATCATACCATTTAATACCCTTTCTGTACACAAACGGTCTGACTGACCGATATCTTCACCTTCTTCTATTTATAGAATGAGCGCTCGCAGTCGTTCAATAACATAACAATTCGCGAGGCGGGCGCTCGAGCGAGCGCCCGCCTTGTTGAACACACCTCGGCACTGTTCCGGTTCAAAACACTTTATACAATCGATCTATAAAAACAACAGGTAAACCGGTCAGACGAACACACTACTGATTTTTTTTCACACAATCACCACAAGTCAAAGGGGTCATTCTTAAAACAATTCAATAACTGCCGCTTAAAAGTTATCATTTATGCACATTCATTCTACTGCATCTGAATTTAAAATAAATGAAGTCCCCTATTCAGACATCATTCAAAGTCATTTACTACCGTAACGATCTTTAAACTTTTCCTATAGAACCATTCTATTACATAAGATGATGTAACATCTCTACACACAGCTGGCACAAACGACGGGTCGTGACTGAATCGTTAATACCATTCTTTTACATAAGATGACGTAATCATCCCTACTGAAACGCACAACATAGCAGCAAATATTCTTACGATTGATATATAGTTCGGATTACTAGTGTATTAATGCGCCCGTCATAGCAGACGATCTTTTTGAATTGCTCTATACATATATACTGAGGGACTACTTCTGGATTTGGTAAATTTTCAAAGTGGGAAAGGGTCTGAAATACGGTAAATATATTTGTTCAGCACTGAAGTCCCGAACAAATAAAAAAAACAACATTTTGAATGGTTGCATTTTTTAATTTAAGAATTAAAACTCTAGAATAGCTGAGAAAATTCAGTAAACTTATATTTATTGAATGACACAATTCATTTAATGACAATAAGTTTGTTACAATGAATTTGTTTGATTACAAACCGGAACAAAGCAATTAATGAGGATAGACTATTCAGCTTGACTAACGGAAATTGAAATATGAAATATCCTTTATATCTACAATGATAGTGTATAAATGTTGTTTAACAGTTAGTATTTGCAAGGGAAGTTGTTTAAACTGTGCGTTAGAAGTGGAATACATTTAAAACTATGATTAAATTAATTAGTTTAATTTTAGGATATGGCTTACAGCCTTTAATTGCTTCCGTATGTAGTGTACAAAACCATTAAATACCGAGCAGCGGTTTTTAAGCATGTTTAAAGGATTTATAAGTAAAAATGGAGCTTAATGAAATACAAAATGAATACACAGTTAATGGTGCATCCACAGATAAACCTTACGGGTCTACTAATTCTGTCAAACGTTTAGAAATAGAAAATCAGCCAGATGTGAACAACTCAGACAAAGTTGTAAACTTGGGAAATGGACCTGATAATCGTGTAGTTAGTACTCCTTTGAATGATTTGAATTCTTCCAGCAAGAATTGTGATGCTAAAGTAGATATTGAATCTATCGTAGATGATTGCGCAGTAGAATCAAATGAAGTCAAAGCAGGTAATCATAACGGCGAAGTAGATAATGATCCATCAGATGATTTAAACGTGTTAGTAGAAGACGAAGCGGATAAAAGTGATGATAACACAGTTACACTAAGAAGAAGTAACAAGAAAATAACATTCTCCAATGACATTGATGAAGATTATAGATATTGGGAATGTGTTACACCAAAGTCTGGGTTCTCTAAGAGAATGGTGGAAATTGGTAAAGAATCACAAATAAGTGACGATGTAAGTAAGATTTTGACCTTTTGTTTAAAATTTAAATAATTGTTTATTGATAAAATCTGTGAGGCACAGTGCCATAATGAAAACTTGTAATGTGAAAAACCAGTTTCCCCTCACTGAATTAGTTTTTTGTTTTGATATTTAAAAATTACCTGCGAGTATCGGTCATTGTGTTTAGAACATAATTCCTAGTGTTCAAAGGCAAACTGACGTGTAGATTGTGATTTGTATGAAATAAATGTCGTAAAACTAACTGAAATCAGGTTTATAGTACTAAAAGTTTAGCTTCTAAACATAAAACCACACAACTTTACAGATGTATATCAACTAACGCATAACATATCAGTATTAGAACACTGCCGTACCCCTTCCAAAATATTTTTTCCAATATATAAATGTTAGAAGAATTGATATTTTATTTGAAATCTGTACCTGAGCAGGTTTGAAATAGTGAGATGTACTTCAGCTCATCTTTGTATACATTGATTGTTGCAAATACAAGTACATTGACATGTCAGTACAATATAAATGATCTAAATGAATTATAATTATAGAACAGAACAAAATAGAATACAGTGAATCTAACTTATACATCAGATCATTTATTTTTTAACGTCGTATTCAACACATGTATAGGTCATATATACGACGGCCAGCTCTACCTACTATAGGTTTCCTGGACACTTTTCTATTACCAGTACTAACTTACCCTACCACGAGGCCGACAACTCATGTGTAGGATATAACCTACCGCGACCGGGCTCGAATCCGCGATCTCTGGATACGCATGCATAAGAAAGACTTGCTAACCACTACGCCACGGCCGCGGCTATACATCAGATCAGTTTTAGTACAAATTTTGTGAACTCCACTCAGAACAATTAACTCAAAGACGTAGATCTATTAAGTTATGTGCGTTGTTTGAGTATTAGCAACAGTATCATGAAATGACAATATAACTTTAATTTATTGTCTATTCTTCTAGGATCTCAGACTTGCTGCTACATTAGTTCATGATGCTATGGAAGGTCGGACTGTAGATATAAAGACAGAACCAAAATATGTGAGGTATTTGTATACATGTATTTGCATGGGTAAAATTGTAAACCTTATATCGTCGCCTTTCTTCAAATATCTCGTATGATGATTTGTACAACTTTTTAGGAAAGTAAAAAAATGTATATTTTTTGATATAGTGAACACAGTAACGACATTTTGTCATTGTTTTCATATTTAAAACTTTGTTTAAATCAGTCTTATTTGCGATTGTATCAATCATGTTAACAGGAAGCTGAAAGCTGTTTCCTACGAGAAAATCTCCCTAATAACTATTTCCATTTCCGAGTATACGAGATTTTCATCCAAGGAACGTTCGAAATTCTCGTACAAATTGCAAAATCGATAAAGAGTAAATCATGTTTATTTGTTTATATCAAATTTAAATGTTTAATTACTCATTTGTAACATCTCCCAAGGTGTTTAACATGATTATACTCAGACCCGAACTAAATTTTAACAACATTTTAATACATACTATGATCTGTCCAACACTGTAAGCCATTCCTTGCCAATGGTTCAACATATAAAGTTTTGTCTTCTTATATAAGAACGCGTGATAAGAACAAAATATACTGTTATTTAAAATAATTGCAGAACGAAATTCGTCATCAGGCCAAAAATGCTTTAGTTTAAATAAAAGTAACTAAACTTTGCATTTAGTATGCTGTGATCCTGGTGTCCTCTTTGTGCCTTAATGAGCAATGGCATAGACAATGTTATGGCAGAGATAGGTAATTCTTGTACTAGACCACAGAAACATTGAAGCCAATGCCAATATCTAACATATTGGACAGCTCTCGTGGTATATCCCTTGCATATTACCTGAGCAAAATGTAAGAATTAATGAATTAATGATGAATACATAGATTTCTACCATTATCCTAAACAATAAGGAATGGTACAATGCGTATATTTTATCATATTATGTAATACTCTTCTATAATAAAATATACTTTATCATTTTTTTACTGGTTTTAACGCCGTGTTAACACAATTTAGGTCATTTTACGGCGTCCAGCCCACCTAACCTAGGTTTTCTGGACCCTTGTCTATAATCAGTACTCACCTACCCTTCCACAAGGCCGTAAACTTCTCCATATTATCTAATCAATGGAGGAAAATTTACATTATTGTCAAATTTTTACTAAGAAATAAACAATACCATACAATAGGGTGCAATACAACGCCTCAACGAAACACTACATATTACAGCACAACACAACATGGACAGTTAAGTAAACTGATCCTGCCTGTTGCAAGTAATTTTACAGTAATCAAATTTTATTTAATATAGAATGTTTTGAATTTTGATAAACTAATTAATGTTAATATAAGAAATTGCTTAAGAGACTCTTATTTTCTTTTTACATGGACGTTGTGAGTCTGTTTACCCCAAACAAACATATTTTGGATGTTTGGAGAGCCCAGTAAATATTATTTTTGTATTGGCTATAAATAGTATATTTGATGCCAAATAAAGAATATGTCATATCATGTCATGTCATGTCGTGTCATGTCATGTCATGTTTGGAGAGCCCAGTAAATATGTATATTTAGTGTATTTGGTTTGTAACCTAGCCGGTCCCTTTGGTTTTCTACAGATACTGCAATGAAAAATATCTATGATATGTTTCCTAACTCATTTGAAATAGTATAAATGATATTTGCCCTGACCCACTAGAATAACATTCAATTAGTTTGATCATTTATTTCATTTGGTGATTGCAGTCTTAAATTATGGTGTGTGTGGGGGGGGGGGAGGAGGAATCCTGGGATGCGGGATCCAGTATCCGGGATACGGGATCGTATTAAATATATAGGGAAAACTATATTTGTGTTGATTATTGACAGTAAAAGCAATTAAACGTTAACACGTTATTTTATATTGTATGTTATGACCGATTTGTTGATTTAAAATTCAGATTTAAATATACTTAGAGCTATGTATAAACAATCTTGAAATGTGAAAATAATACATTAAAAGATATTATAACTTATTTAAAAAGCCCTACAAAACATCTAAATAATAAAAAGTTTAACTTTTATTTTTGCACGATTTGTAGTGATGAAAAAGCAAAAAAAATACCAAAAAAATATATATCTTTCATGTATTTTTCAAGTTTGTTAATGAAAAGTTCTAAATATATTTAAATCTAAATTTTAAATAAAAAAATCGATCATTAAATTTTTGATAAAAAGTGTAAAAGTTTAATAGCCTTTAATAATGTTCAATACTGAATCAACACAAATATGGTTTTCCCTATATCTTTAAAACGATCACGGATACCGGGTCCCGGGAGTTTCCCCCACCATCAATATATGAATCACTTTTCTTGGAACAGGTTTTGCTACAAATTATATATTCAATCCTGTTTTATATTCAAGGCGGTCGCTAATTGATTGTATCACATTTCCTCCTATTTTAAAGTGGTAAGGTCCTGTCTAGGAATGGATGTACTTCAAATCATGAAGTTGATTTTAACGCCTATCGTTTTATACCTAGACATTATCTTTATCTGTGCAGCTAAAATGATGATATTTAAGGCCAAGGTCATGGTATGATCAATATCAAGGTCATAATATTCAGGATGTTAACACACTCACTTTTTCCGTTAATTTCTCCCAGCTGATCAAAGAATGAAACAGTGAAACGTAGCATAACGTTACAAATTTATTTATTTATTTGTCTTAAATGCACACAACAAATTGTAAGTTGTCAGTATTTACTCTGAATCCTCTCCACAAATAGTTTGTACACAACCTAGATTACCGCTCGATTCAATTTTTGCGGAGGGTTCGGAGCTCGCGATAGATACCTCCAAGATCTCTTGGAAAAGGAATATGGTAGTTATTATAGGTGCTTTTTTGATGTCATTTAGTCATTTATCTGGACAGAATAATCGATTTTCATTGTAATAAGGGACCTTGGTCAGATATTTCTCCTATTATACTCTTCAAATGGGTAGGTCCAATAAGTTGAATTACTCGGTTTTTACCCTTACTTTTCAATGTCAATTTTCCAACATTAATCTTAAATAGGTTTTTTGTTAATCATTTTTTTTGTTTGAAATTCAAGCTAAGTATTTTCCGGGTAAAGAACTGTCTAAGTTTCATCATTTTTGTTAATATTTTCATTAACAAGAAAGATATTAGATGAAATATTTTGATATCTTTAATTGTGCTTCAATGATAAAATCCGAGGATTCCAACAGTAAGGACCTACTTACCAATTGGATTGCTTCAATACAATCGTTCAATTATTTTTAGAGGGCACTGTATATGGTCAAAACACTGTTGATAATCCCTGTATGATATAACGGTTCAATTTGGAAACGGGTTTTACATACGTAAAAAGTACTTCTGTCAAAAAAAATAATTTTGAATCTGATAAAGGAGACCTTCCTGAAGTATTTTGTAACAAAATAAATGTATCACTTCTCAAAAATAGGGTTTGGAAATAAAAAGATAAGCATGTAATTGAAAAAAAATCGACATTCGTCTGCATTTCTTTTCTTTTTTTTCGGTTATTTTAATGTGTTAACTGTATTTTAGCGGATAGTTATACATATATTTCTCAGCTTTGATTTGACACTAATTATATTATTTTATCTTAATGTTTGTTCAAGTTATTAATGATTTTACAAACACCGACAATTTCGACAAAAAAACGAGGGGTTGCCTTGGAAACTGTAAAATTTCAGGTACATGTAGTCCGCGAGAGTTTATTTTTGAGGACAATGCCGATTCTGATTCAGTGGACCATAAGGAACAATTGCGTATGGGTGGTAAAAAGCCTAGAGGGGGTTGCACGGTGGATCCCTCTGGCCCCCGTACTATGGTGTTCTTATGATACGTCAATGTTGCAACATTTAGTCGATTTTTGTTCGACGTTTAGCGTCAGTGTTGCGAGATGTAACGTAGATTGCTATCCGACTAAGTTTAGTGACATTACAAGGCTTAGCGGCACTGCTTACATCAACATTTATGGCTGACATAATTGTTTTCTGTTTACAGATCTTACAACCGATTCAAGTCTTGGCCTCTAACATATCTCTTGTATTTTACCTTGGTCGTTGTGCTCAGTTTAGTAATTTTTGAAGAACCTGCAATGACCGAACTACGTCTTTCTTATATAGTAAGTGTGTTCAATTTTTATGGCAACTTTCATAGGGGTTCCGAACTAAATTTGTAATATATATATTCATTCATGAAGGTCGTTGCTTTGGAAAATTTTATCTGTTCAAGCCCGTATCATTCTATTTCTTAAAGGCTATCAAGATTCTCGATCGAGAATCTTGTTAACCTCTCTGGGTACGAGGATGAGCCCTTATATGATTGTTTTGAAAAGGTTTGTGGCTGGTAATTCGCATTATAATGTAAACAGTTGTTGATTAATTGAAACTGTCTGAAAAGTAAACGAATATTGCGATACCAGAGTTTATGGTCGAAAGAACAGTTTTTAGTTTGGCATATTTTTCAAGATCCGATTTATCGTTTAGCCAAAGATAGTATCAATTTATACTTTGAAGCTATCGATTTGGACCGTTTCTTAGTATTATGAAGTAATGTGATTCTTACAAAAATTGTATAATGTGAACTATTGTAATGAGCTGTTGAATAAACTTTCATTATTTCTAGGCTACAACATGTATAGAAGTCGTATGTTTGATATATTTTACTGCTAGAACAATTCATCATTGCCATTGGAGATCAAAGAAAAAGTTCTTTAGAGATGTGAAAAACATCATGATTATTGGAATCATCTTTGTGAGTAGCCAGTGCATGTTCAATAAAATCTTTATTTATCTAAATGCGCCGGGTTCGATAAATTCAGTCAAATTATCCATTTGCAATTCGATTGTCTTACTTAAACCTTTCAAATATATTTCCAAAGACGTTATGTATTTGTTGCCTTGTAAATTTTCTTCATTTAATGACTTACAGTCGAGAACGTCATGACAGTAGCCATCTTGTTCATACCGCGTGAATGGAAGTTGTACTAATGGCGGACCTTAGCTTACTTCAGGTGTTACCATTGTCAATGTTTTTCTTCTTTATTTCTATGTAAATAGCCAAGTTTGAGTGTCTCAGCTGACTTTCACAAATAGATTGAGAAATAACGATTGATATCCTATTAATCCTCCACACTAGATCTGCAAAACAAGTTCAATAAATATAGATCATGAACGATTCAATTCTTAACCATTTCGTCGCCTCAATCTAACAATGCTCTAACTACCAAATTTTCATTTTTGGGAAATCGACTTCAAAAGTTCGAATGGTTATATCTTCGTTGTTTCAGTCTGTATATACATGAGACTTGGTAGGCACATTAACAATGTTATTCAACACATACATGAGGAATATGATTGAGATATTATAAATATTAATGCTGAAAATTGCAAAAATGTGTTTGGAGATAGATCAAAATTCGCTTATTTTGGTTGATGCATCTCGTTCTAACATTGCGCTATCTCGAAGAAGACAATATAATGGTATTTGTGCACATTTTCTATAGTTTTGGGTTTGTAACACTGCCTATGTTGCAGCATACATATTTATTTTGGCATACACTGAGAAAATGATGTCACTGGAGAGCAAAAACTCGATAATCAAGTTGTGTACTCAGACTGGACGAAAAGAGATAGAGCTATTTTCGAACGAGCTTCTATGGACTTAGAGCATTGTTAGAGTCAATAAGGGCATAAAAGGAGAGACGAAGACTTCATTTTGATCGGATAACAGTATTTTCAGCCCGAACATTGATCTATGTCCTGGACATAGAGCAATGTTTGGGCTGTGAGCAGAGAAAATGTGTGGAGATAGGATAATGTACGATTGGCGGATAGGGCTCTTTGATATGATAGAGTCTCGAAATGTTTTTAGAAGATAGAACAAGGTCATACAAGTCGCTTGGGATGTTTATCTCATTTTTTTCAAAAATGGAGATAGGACATTGTTAGATTGAGGCGATGATTTAACATTGTGCACATGTATAGTTGGGAATTCCCATTCTCAAAGGTCAAAATGACCGCAGTACAATAAATTCTAGATCTTCCACCGCAAGAACTAGTCCTAAATAGAAAACACAAAATGGTCAGAATATTGTCCTACAGGGATAGAAAAACTAATTTGGGTGAGAAATATATTAATTTATTATACTTCACTGGAATTTCCCTATGCTAAAGCCCTATACCGGAGCGGGTGATATTTTATTCGATCACATGGTAATATAACCCGCTATCTAAGGGAGACCACTTATTAACGATTAGTAGCCGTAAATAGCCGCGACCGTGGCGTAGTGGTTAGCATGTCTGCCTTCGAATCCGGAGATCGCGGGTTCGAATCCTGGTCGCGGCAGGGTACATTAGTGATATAATTTAGTTTTTTTATTGTACTGTTTTTTTTCTTTACTGTGTTGTTATTTCTTGTTCAATAAATATTTTTTTAACAGTTTTGTTCGGTATAATAAAACAAATAACACATGGCAGTGAAGGTGACAGTACAGATTATCAACCCTTGAAAAATAATATCAACCTCGGCTAGCGCCTCGGTTGATATTATTTTCCTCGGGTTGATAATCTGTACTGTCACCCTCACTGCCATGTGTTATTTATATATTAACACATGCAAACAGAGTCACAGCCACCCAACTCAAACTTAATTCTCAGAACTACTTTCGCAGTGTACAATGACCCGGAAGCACTTTCCCACTAGAGCGATACCTTCAGCGATTTGGTGTAATATCAATATAGCGATAAAGAACAGAACAGAAAGAAAATCGTAATGGCAGTTTAAAGATTTATGCTAAAGCACTCTCGTCAACTTTCATCTATTACCCTCGTCATTCTGCTATTGATATCACCCACCAACCTCCCTGGAGAGTCTTCTTATTCTGATTTTTGTGCAGCAGACAAAATGGCAAAACGGAATTATACCACACTCACAGGAACCCATTTACACCTGGATAAGCAAAGCAACTGCAGGTAAAGTTCTTTCTCAATGAAATTAGCACTGCCTCTGGCGGGATTCATATCCAGGACCTCTTACTCCCGAAGCACGAATCTTACCCCTTGTCAACTGCTCCCACTAAGCGATGTATTGAAATGAATGACAAGTGTAAATTTTACTTTTTTCAGCTCACCATTGTAGACATCATTGTATATGTGATAAGGAAACAAGTTGGATGTGAGGAATACTGTATAAGATTTTCAAGGTCTTTGAGAGCATTACTGATTGTTAACTTTTCTGATGGACGACAGGTAAGTATTTAGATTTAAGTCCATGAAGTTAGCTATTAATTGTTAATTTATAATTAAAAAAGTTTATTGGAAGGATAAACATTTGTTTATTAAGAAATCTATTCAGAAATCTATTCAGAAGTCTATTTGCTAAGTCCTCAACGAGTTTACATCGTGAAGGGAAATAACTGCTGAGGGCTCTATTTGCATAAGCAAAGCATATACATTTAAAACTCTATTTGGAAGTATTTTCTGTACTGAATAGACAGTTGTCCGAATAGATGTCTATCCAGATCTACAAATACAAATAAGTTAATTGAGATATAGGTCACCGGCCCCTGACACATTACATAATATACATACATATTAAATAGTTTTATATACATGTACATACTATAACATAAGATGATGAAGCTATAATTATTGACATCAGTGGTTTGATACATGTTTGTACCTAGTTCTCTACTTATAATATACTTAGAATGTCGCATTCTACGTTAAGCATGCCAAGATGTTCAGATCTATATATGTGTAGTGCTGAGTAAAACGAAAACTCAGGAAACAAATTCAGATTCCGTTAAGCTACATGGCCACAACTAATACAGCATTGACATGCCTATAACATAAAACAATTATATTCCAGATCAGACGAGCATGGAGGAACATGAGAAAGACAGTGTTTGAGATAGCTCATGTTTTGTTCTTGTTTTTCTTCTTTATATTAGTGTTTGGTTTGATAGCTTACCAGATATTCAGATATAGGTTAGTTCATCATCTTTATTCCATAGATCCCCCATGTGGTTTTTTGTTAAGTTTAGTTCGATTGCCATAGCGCATATACGAGTATTTAACTACTGATTTAAATGTCAATCTTTTTTCACAGGGAGGTGGTCGAATATTTGTTAATTACTAGAACTCATTTTGACAATCAACAGATGTTTCTTGGCAAGAAGTAATAAGTTAAATGTGTATAAGTAACTGGCCCTCATGTCTCATTTGGACATTTCCGACATAGACTTGCATTCTGTGTCACGAATGGTGTGGAAAAAGTAACTAGAAACTGTTAAAAACATAAACTTTTTTTAACCTGAAAATGGTAGCAAGGCACAAGTACATAAGCTAATTTTCTTGAAACTTTTAAATATGCAAAAATGTACTAATTTGCTGAAAACTGGTAGCTTCATTCAAGATCATGGACTACTTTGCGTTTTTGCATTAAGAAATACTGTGATCTGTCATATATTATGTACATTTTAGGTCTAACATAGTATATCCTGATGGAAAGAGATATTTCAAGCGTTATTGGGATGGTATATGGGACCTGTATGTTCTGGTGACTACATCAAACCATCCAGAGGTTATGTAAGTATAGTACTGAATTTTATGGTCTCATATGAATCCCATACACTAAACATTCCTTTTGGGTACTCACTTAAATGATCCAAGAGTAAATACTAAATTAGTAGTTACCCGTCAGCTGTTTGTTGCTTGAGGTTTCTGCGGCGCATCAACACAGAAAGGTTATATCGCACCGAAAGCAATTGATAATACTATAAATGCAACAGAATTATAATGGTTCTATAACTCCTATATTTTATGACAAATAATTCCTTAAAATAGTTTAGTATCGCATATGATGGCACTGACTGAAAAAGTTCTCTAAGTGAGTTAACCTTAAATTGTTTGTCACGGATGTATTAATGATCATCACAGTCAAGGAGAACGTGTTTTACATTGAAATGCACGTCGTATGGTATACATTTAGGGGCAGCATTGAAACATGACCAAATGGATTTTTAATAAACATGTAGTGGCCTGGCAACAGGAATGCCGACTTCTTTTGTACTAGTATATAAACAGGTCACCAGACGTATGTATATTGCACACTCGCCTCATTTGAAAGAGTTATTGCGACCTTTTTTGACAATTATTTGCTTTTTTGGCTTCATATGTTTTTGCCGTCTTATTTGAAGATTAAATATTGGGCTAACCAAACCAGCCCTCAACATCTCTTTTTTTACTGATTCTACTTCATGAATTGTCCCTACATAACCAATTTGATTCAAGCTTAAAAAGGGGTATACTCACTCTATTGTTTCATTTTACAGGATACCAGCTGTTGATCAGAGTAAATTTTACTGTATTTTCTTCTTTGTCTACATCATGGTATGTTTCTACATGTTGCTTAATGTCTTGTTGGCTGTGGCTTACCACAGTTATAACTCCAATTTAAAGGTAAGTCTTATTTTGTATATTGTTTTGGTTAAAAACCAAGTTATTCGTTGTCAAATTCTCATAGTAAGATGACACGAGTCACAAACTGCACAATTATGATTGGAAGGTTTTCATTTGTTTATTGGTATTAGGCGAATTCTACCACATACAACTTGTAAACACATATTGAAACTATATAGTTTTCAACTGTATGAAACAGTCAATAGATTTTAGCAGTCATTTGATTATACATCCATTGCCTTACTGTGTATCATGGTGTTGTCTGTTCGTTAATCTCAAGAAGAATATTTGGATTAGTTAAATAAAAGTCATTATATGAGGATATATTAATTAACAGTAGACTTGAAAACTTTTTTACAACCACGAAGTTATCAAAATATAACATGTATTAGAGACACAATAAGCAGATCTGCTTTCTAAATTTATGTTGACCAAGTGTCCATTCCTGAGAAAGTGTGGTACTTTTATAAGAGCATAATATAATCATGAATACGCTAAAGTTTAACAACCTGATCCACAATAGTTTTAGAGCTTATGTTTGTGATTTGGACTCGGTGTTTTTTAAACATGACTTCATCTTAAGCATACTGTGATAAAATCTTTTTTGTTTCAAGTATTGATGACCAAATTCTACTTTTGATTTCAATCTATATTTACTTTGGAGTGCAATAAATCAATAAATAACGTAAACATGTTTAGCAATATTTGCATTTATTTAAAAAATCTTGTTCATAAGATGTTTTTGAATTATTGATAAATGTCTATTTTCTTTGCAGTCGAAAAACAGTAGGATTTATGATAATGGGACTTTAACTGTAGTCATATTTTATACAAGAACGCTATTCAGTAAACACGAATCGCATCAGAGCATTGAATAATTGTTCTGCTCACAATCTTCATGCGTTTGAGAAAAATAACAAGTTCCGCTATAAAGACCTCATTTGTTATTGCAAAATCATACTAGTGCAAAACGCCAAATTTGAAAATACAAAGATCCCTATTTGAAGACCATTCCTTCAAATTTAAGACCATCAATTTCGAAGGTTCAATTAGTGGACATTTATTCTAATTAATTCAAAATGCCTATACCTTGTTTCATCATGTTTTATTTGAAGGATGAAATCAGAAGAAGTTCTTGGGAAAAGAAAAGAAAATTAGGTCAAGCCTTTGATGTTATCAAAGTAAATTATAAGAGTACAGATATGGTTACTTATCGTACATGGAAAAGATTGATGACATTAGTTTTACCTTCATTGTCCAAAAACCAAATAGATCTATTGATGTTAATATTAGATATGGACAGATCAGGACACATTGGTAATTATATAATTATAGATTTAAACACCACGTTAATGATCATATCATTCTATTTTCAAGGGGTTGGTTTAAACACCGTGGCAATACACTGTATAGGTCATATACGGCTGTCTGCCAACCTGCTCAACGTTCTTGGAAAGGTTAAATCTCTGAATTTAGCTATTTACATAACCTTTTAAATTAACTGGTGCAAACCTCCATCAGTGACCGACAACTGCTCTTCATAATTAAATATTAGTGGTAGAGGGGGAATGGCCGCAGAAGTCATTTCATAACCAAAACTTCACGAAATATGTAAATACAACCAACGACCCCTTGACTTGATTTTCGTGAATTGACTTTTCTATGGCACTTTATTAAAAAATGTCAAAGACTTTTTTGAAACAAAATCCGATGATTTGAACTTGTTAGATAGTTGCGTTCCTTAATCCCGCCAGTTTTGTAAATTGACAATGCCCGCATGTACTTTGATATAACGTGTTACATAGCACTAGGTGAGATCAAAGTTCGACATTTTATACTTCTTATCACAAACAGACTTATGTGATAAATTTG
Organism: Mactra quadrangularis; assembly: GCA_025267735.1. Taxonomy (NCBI): domain Eukaryota; kingdom Metazoa; phylum Mollusca; class Bivalvia; order Venerida; family Mactridae; genus Mactra; species Mactra quadrangularis. Next base: position 2,202,857 of record CM046301.1, on the reverse strand, counting down.
ACTTTTAGCTAGACTGACTTGTCAATGTAGCTATGGTAATAGGGTTTCCTTTCTGAGATTTTGCTAGTCGTTCATTTCACCTCGTTAGAGTGTAACTCCATCTTGAAAATAGTTCCATTGAAAGCATATGATATGTCTGCCTAATAGAAATAATTATCTCTTTGTCTTTCTTATTCTTCAACAGGTCGTCGAGAATTCATGAATGTTGCTGATTTACTAAATGTTCCAGTTTCTGAAGTAGACGACCGCATTACAGTGTTTGAAAAACTAGTTCCTTCATTGTACAATTCTGTCCCAGCAGAATATGTGAAAGCTTTCGTTGATAGCATGTAAGACAATGCTTAATTATAAATAGATATTATGTTAATCATACCGCTGACATGATTGATCTCAGTGTAAAAAGGTTATTTGAAATAAGAACAGTAAGTGAAGACATGGACTTACTGTAAAGGCAACGAACACCAATGTGTCCTGCCAATGAAATGTCCTATTTATTCTGTACTGTACTATTTCTGTTCATACCAAGCTAATTGATAATCCATGTCAATGCTTTAAATAGTTTCCTTTATTAAATTTCCTTAAAATAGCAAATTTTATGAATAAATAATTGCTTTCAGATACGTTTGAATTTGCAGATTAGTGTTTAGAGATGTAGTCCAAGCACATACTCTAATACGTATGTTTGAGCCAATTTGTACAAAGAAGCATGTTTTGTCTTCTGGCTGTTCATCGATGACAATAATCATTTTGTTGGGTCATTCTTAGCTATTTCCATAAAAGGTGTAAGCGTAAAATATCAGGAACGACAGCAGTACAAAAACAGACCTCCCACCCCGCTGAAAAGCATTTATAGAGTGTTTTTTAGCCATTTTAAACGTATTTTTCAGCGTTTTTGTAATTATCTACGATGTAATAGTTGTTTTAGAAGTCATTTTGATAGCTTGTGATGTGACAGGAATAAATAGAATATTTTGTGCTTTGTTTATCTTGGAAATATTATTGAAGATGTTTACACGTGGTTTTGTAAAATATCTGAAGAAAATTAGTAACTGGTATGTGGTAATCTTTGATAGTATCATCTATAAAAACTTTGCCGCTTAAAACTTTTAACCAATATTTCTCTTTGACATACATTGTTACAACTTCAATCAGTGCTTTGGCGCACATTTATTTACTTGTTTATTCATGTACTCCAATAATAAGAAATACTAGTGTTTTTTAAACAAAATTGTCTGCATCCCTGTCCATCATATGTTTGTTGGTAGGTTGGTTTTTGGCTTATAAATATAAGTATATTTTTAGAATTTCAAACAAAGTTCTGCCTTTTGATAAAGTTATTATTTGATATAGAATTTTGTAAACATATGCTTTGTGTTGATTCTACATGATTTTACCAGGGCACTCACAGTTCTGATTGATCTGCATATCTGTTTCCTCTATATGTATACTATACATGAAGATTATAAACGTTCAAATTAAGTATATGAATAATGATAAACTATTTTATATTTTAGGTTTGATTTAATTGTCACCACGTTATCCTTCATTTTTCTTATTGCAAGCAGTGTTGGTTCAGTCCACTTAGGTAATTGTTTTATTTGTTTATACTTTGTTGTAGAATCTTTCAATTTTTGTAGGAATTTGCTGTTCTTGCTGGTTTTACTCCAGATGCTTTTGTTCACAGGTTTTCCTTTTGCCTTTTCAATGCTTTTGCCTTTGCCTTTGCATTTGCAATGGATTGGCCTTCTGCTTTTCATGTTTTGTGTGTTAGTGCATGCGACACTGTCGAGTTCTTTATTTAATTCTCTATTTATCTAATTCTTTACGTGCCACTCTTCGTCCAAAGCCTGAAATATCTTGGGTTCTTGTTTTCGTTATTATTTCTGAGGTCCTTTTTATAACACAAAATCTAAAAATACAACCTTTGCTTATTGGTTGCGTAGGAAGTTTGCTCCTTAGATTTTTTACAACCAATTGTATACGTTTAGCACTTTTAGAGAATATATATGTAGCATATGTACTTAAAGTAAATTGAGAGACTTTTACCTCACTAAATAGTTTAAAACTGATGATACAATTATTGTCAACAAAGCATCATAGTTGTTAACAACGAAATTTCTGAACATAAACCGATACACCAACTCAAAAGGATGCTTTATTGTAGTTTTTAATCTGAATATTCGTCCTATTTCAGAAGATATTGATCATGAAATCATCACTGCTATAGTTATAGTTCGAATATTTAGAATTCTAAGACTAATCATCCATATAAAAAGGTACGTATGCTCTATAGTTTGTGTTTTATAATAGTATCATAATAAAAATTTATATGATATAACGGAACATATGTCTGGCTCTCTTTAATTTACAAATTATCAGACACATTATGCAAATTCTATATAAGTCAGTTGTGGTAAAAGTATTGCTGTTAATCAACTGAAGAAAAACTGAGTCACAATTGTTAGGCCAATAATGATGTCTTTACTCGATTATTAGTTCCGGTAAATTTATTGTTTTAAAAAACTGCTTTGCTTAATCTAATTTTGAATTATTGCATACAATAAGTAGACTTTTCTCAGATTGATTGCTACTCGGCTACTCAAAAGACAAACGAAACGTTTTATGAAAACAATATATTGAACACGTTTTACTTTTTAGTCAGACTAACAATTCTTTTTTCTTGTTTCCACTATGGCTTCAAATGGTTTGTTTATGCATTTTCTTTCCAGATTTAAAATCATTGCTGATACTTTGGTGAATATTTCAATGTCCATATTAATATATGGTGGTATACTGTTCGTAAGTATAATCAGTTTTGTTTAATAACTCTATCTATTTAATTTTATACCTTTCCTTTTAACGTTCTTATGGCCTGATCCAGAGGTACAACAAACTAATCAAAAAGAAAAGGATGCATTAACTAATTGAATTAACTTCAAATTATTACACTGCAGTGTTTGTTTCACACGATCGTGGCCAAAAACAGGACTATCATATAATGGCATAGAATATGGGAAGGGGAACTAAGTTCTTGATTTTCATTCCTCTCTCACAAACAGTAAGCAAGAAACAACTGTGAAGGTATGCAAGATCTAAGAAATTAAGCATTTTCTTGATACTATATAAAACCAAATGCATCTTTTCCATGTCGATTGCAAATGATTCATATACCATACCCTCCAAATGTTTTGAACAAGTGATATTTGAGGAAAACTGATCGTGTTCACCACTGCTAATTCAATGCATTAAAAGTTTATTCACTTTACTGTTTTTAAATCATATAAACTTAAACTGTCGATTTTTGAATTTGCTCAGGCGACTTTTTGTGGGTAATTTAGAATAAATTAACCCAAAACCAAGAATTTCCTATTCGTAGAGTACTGTATTTAATCCAAGAAATAATCACGACATAATTTTCTTTTCAGATCATTGTATACGTGTTTGCTATTATTGGAATGGAATTGTTCAAAGGAAAGATCAGTAATTACGGTTATGAAGAATTAAATGACACTTCAAAAATGTATTGTGGTGCACCTCAATTACAAAATAGTACATTTTATGAATCACGATATTGTTCATTGAACTTCAACGATTTTTTCAGCTCCGTACTGATCTTGTCGTCTGTTTTGTTTCAAAACAATTGGCACAGTATCTTTTTATGATTGAATGTTTAAACCTATTTAAACTATTTTTGTACTTTCTCTTGAAAGCATTACTAGGCCAATTTCGTAGCTTTTGCCTGTTTGAAAGTTAAAACGGTGGATTGAAAAGGTCAATTTAATAACCTTTTTGAAGCGAAGTTTTGAGCCTCCAACAGTTACTTTTGTACTTGAATATATTCAGGGATGTAATATAAAATCCCTGATGTATTTGAACAATAATCTGGTAAATTTTATCTGCCTGTATTACCTGATTACATAAATGCGATTCGATAATGAAACTGCTGTTTTCCTTGATATAAATATTACGTAACACGTGTTTCTACTTTTAAGGTTGCTAGTTAGGTTTGTCTCATACCATTATGTGCTGCTTCATTCTAGATGCTTATGACATTCATAAGACCTTAAATATATTGCAGATTTACACATTATTTTTCCACTGTCTGTTTTATGTCGGAAACCCTTGAGGTTCATGTGTTGTTTGTTTGTGGTTTCCGTTCCACAGCATAAGTTACAAAATGTAAAACACCTCCTTCTTTGTCTCTCGGCTGTGTGAAATATTTGTGTTTCTTTACTGTCACTGTTTCTGATATGTTTTCAGACTAATTTTCAAACAATTTAACCTTAACTCGACACAGTTTTAACCGAGGGATATTCGTTGGTTAGTGGAGTGATCGCACAAATCTATTTTGCTATATTCTTCCTCAGTGTGTCAGTTGTAGTCATGAAGTAAGTATTATTTGCTTTTGTTCAAAGCTTATTGTATAAAATCTATTTGCCTCAAGTGACTTTCGTTAAATGATACATAAGCAAATGCAAAACACTTAGTTTTGATGTCGATACTTTGATAGACAAGGATTTCTAAGCATGCTTCCTTTTCTACAGCTTCCGTTTTTGTTAATATCATTTTAATATGAGTCGAACTACTAATAACAGAACTGAACAGAATGTTTATTTAAAAAGTGGAAGTACATATTCATAAAGTATAAGCATAAAAGTATCAATATCAAAATCAATATAGTTCAGTACAAATATTAATTTTGACTAAGAGATAAACCTAATTACAAGTCTGTTTAAATATAACTAGACAATAACCAGCAAAAATATGGTACAATGCTTCTTAGTTTGAGATGCCAAGACGATAAGGATTGTTTATAAATTCATAACAACTTATACCAATTAATGATTTTAGCAGTTTAAATACTACCCAACTCTTCAAGTTTTGAATATTCCCTAAACATAACATTAAAAAATGTAGCAAAATAATCTAATCTTTATGTGCAACAACATTTTAAATCTCAAACCAAATTTAGTTCCTGATAGAAAGAACATTCTTATCAACAGAAAGCGAAAAATCATAGTCTAAAATCATCTAAAATGAATGACGACGTGATTAATTGTAAGTAAATGTAGTAATATATATTCAAAATATGCAAATATTCATAATTGTTACGTCTTCAACAACCAGCAAGATACGACTGATTTTTGTCATGTGCAAAATATATCTTTAAAATTGTTATTTTTTATATTATTGAGATATCATGCCGTGTTTTTTTTTCAGCATTGTCACTGCATTCTTTGTGGATATGTTTATGTATGAATACGCGATACAAAAAGAAGGCAAAGCTGATTCTGTTGTAGAAAAGAAGATAAAAAAACTTGGATTGGGAATTGATGCTGAAACGTATGTTTTCACGACATTGAATATTTTAATTGAAATAAATAATGACTGCCGAAATGACGTTTTCATTGCTAGTAGTAAACGGCCTACTAGTACAAAATCCTGTCGCTTTAGATACGTTATCATAAGATTTTGAATCTTTAAGCCCCTTCCATGTCATTAAGATTATATTAACACTTTGATGTATATTCAAATTATATTGATATCGCAAGGAACATGTAAAACAATTTGATGCATTTTAAATATATTGCACACTTAACAAAAAAGTTTCTTCATGCGTTATCTAAGTATGTGTATCTTTCTTTCTAGCGGATTAGAAATCTCAGCACCACTATCAGACACAGAAATGCAGGAAATATTGAAGGAGTCAGGGGAAGAATGTCCCCAGGAACATCCATGGATACAAAAATCAACTTTCAGAGGAATTAGAAACGCTGATTTACGTTTCTCTGGAATCGCTAATCTTGTTAACAAAAGGAAAAGTTCCATGCCGACATTAAATAGATTTGATGGTATAAGATTTCATATCAAGAAAAGTGGTAAGGCTTTTTAATATGTCTTAAATTTCTTGATGGTATAAGATTTCATATCAAGAAAAGTGGCAAGTCTTTTAAACATTTCTTAAATTATCTTCTTCTGTTGATGTTAGGATTTCTTTAAAATGCTCAGCGTAACAAATATTATATGTAACTGTGTATTCCGAATAGCTAGATATTCAAGCTTAAAAGATGCGTATACACGAATGATATGAACTCTCATTATGCATCTGTACAAGATACAATCGTCACTCTATCATAAGAGTTATTTAATCGAAAAATGAATTAAGAAGATGAATTTAAAAATGATTGCAGTCTATATATGTAAAGCAATGCACACGTTTTAAATATAGCAGAAGCCAAACAATCAAATATATATGGAATAAAATATCTAATCATATTTACAAAATTAGCAATGCACCTAACCAGAAAAAATGATCATATATCTCTATTTAAGAATAAAATTCAAATATAACGTATCAATCTAGTTAATAAAGACATGACAAAAGTAACAAAACATAGTATTCAGGCTGTAAAAATCAACTCATTAAACTAAATATGTATAAGTTATACGTTATTTACTATGACAAAGAATCATAGCATACTTTTCTCTGTTGTTATGTTCGGCATTAGTTGCTCCTTGCTGACAATTTGATCACTTAATGTTGATATACATTTTTGTATTTTTATTTCAGGTTGGACGAAGATAGAGGTTTTACTACAACAATTATATGACGTGGAAACAGATGTAACATGACTTTGAAACTGACATCCCATTTATAACAGCGCTTGATTTTATTTTAAGAATATACAACATATCATTTTGCGATGCGAATTGTCAATAATTGTCAACATTTGAAGGAGTACAAGTTTATGCTGCCAAGCATATTTGATTTATGATTTGATGACACACAAACTTGCATATTAAGGACACATTTTTATATCGCACTTTACTGACTAAATCGAAACACACAATGAATTCATATCTAACGATAAAAGTGTGTAGTCCTATTAAGCTTGCAAATAACTCTTAGTCCAACATTACTAAAGAAGAACCAAATAAAATTGAATACAACGTATTGGTAGTCGATTGAATATTCATCATCAATTCAATTCCAATTAAATATAAATTGTTATATTTTGTCAAGTAGGTTGCGACAATTGCGAACATAATGATACATATTACAGTTTATGCAAGTCTCTGTATTTGAGTCGTGATAATACAAATATTTTTCCATTGAAAACAATGCAAAGCTCTGAATACAATTTAAAAAGTTGAATGTAAAAATAAGGCATTATGGCAAAAAGACTTTTAGATGGACAATAATAACCGGCGTATAATTGTAATTAAAACATTCATGATTCATTTAAGTAGCCTATCACTGGTTATGAGAGTTTGTAAAATAGTTCATTAGTCAAAAATTAGTTGACAATAGATTTAAAAAAACGATTTTTCTTTGTAGTTTAATTTGAAAACTAGGTCTTGTCTTTTGAAATTAGGTTAACCACCAATTACTTTCTGTTAGTGAACCAAACGTATCTATCAGCCCTTATATGCGCTTGCTGCAAGGTTCTGTCCAACTTTGAAGTCGCAGTAACTGTAAAAAATTTTTTATCTGCACTAAGAGTAACGTTGATATCTACACATGAGGTCGACATGATCTTCGGAGCTAGCTGTAGTTTGGTCATTTCGTCAGTGAACATACCATTTATAGACTTGTACTTCTGAAATAGACAATTTTAGGACCATGTTGTGCATCTATACAACATACCAGCAGCGATAGATATGTTAAACACATGTGTTCCATTGTTTTTTGTAAAATAAATAAGCAATTATTACTAAAATGTATAGCTAAGATTTCAAGTAATTACTCTTTAAAATTTGTTTTTTTTTCTTTCTTAGACTTGCACTTGTCAAATTATATATATTCTACACAGTTTAGAAATTTCTCCGCCTACATGGTACAAAATCAATGATTTCAGCTTTTTTACAGAAGAGTTAAATTCTTTGCAATTATATTTAATTTTCATTTATTTTTACTATGGCTTAGCAATACTACTCACATGTTCAGCCTCAAACACTTCAAATAAAGCTCTGTATAGATGCCATTTCTTCCATTCGAACGATTTGTCCTTTATATCTCTTTTAAATTGGACCAAACCGTATCTGTAATACAACGATCGTCATTATAAGATAACAGAGAGTTCGATTTAGATAAATAAAGCTCTTCTCCATATATTTTATGGTACACTAAACCAATTTAAGTTTACCAAAGAGAAACAAATACAGTACATTTCACCTTTTGTTTATCAACTAGCTTAAACAAGAAATATCTTCATTCACCTGAAGCAATCTGTATCAAGCCGACTCAATTATTACACAACGACACAAACATTAGCGCTAACAAACATGTGAGATAAGTTTGTATGTTGTTTTCATCCGTAATTCCATTAATATAAAAAATGCAAATGATTTGTTGTATTTCAAGAAAACCATTGAATATAAGAATTCATATCTAAATATAACTCAAACCGTTTCAAAATTAATAACATTGAATTTAAAAAAGAACACCACAGTCATAAAATAAAAAAACAAATAAGAAATTAAATCTCACAATTGATAATAATTTAATTTTTAAACTTTAACATTTATGTTATTCAATGCAAAGCAGTATAATCATTTGTCTAAAGCTCATGTTATTAAGCTATAAGATGCTTGGGTGACTTACCTATTCGGTAAATGAAGATTGATTTCATACATTGGTTGCCATGACCACCAAAGTGCTGGAATACGCTCATCTTTAACGCTTTCTCCGTTCACAATTTTGTATTTATATTGAGGTCTGTAAATAAATATATGACGTTCAGCCAACATCCAATACGATACTAGCAGGCATGCATTTTTTCGTAATTATTGTCAAACTATTTCCAATAAGTAAACGGTGTTAAATATTGTTAATCATAATAACGACCTCTAAAACCCGTCGTACACTAATTTCCATTGGCATATTGATATGGTTAACTATAAATTCTCGTTAACGTGTTCTTTTGTTAGTATCCCAGCAAGTGCTATCTTGACAGAATATACCAAAGTAATCTGATAGTCAAACATACATCTGATGCTCGTAATTTTATGATTAGTCTTTGCAAAATTTACTATGTTAAATAAATTTAAAGTTGAAATTTAATTTCGATATTTTATTCAGCTGAAAGTCAAAGGTCACAGTCCACCAAATCAGTACACATTATAACCTGTTAATGGACTTTTCACAAGGTAAACTGACATATTAGATTACCTTGCAAAGGTGAAGAACCAAGTCTCGTTCGTGTTCGGTATTGGGTTTGATCTATTGGTGTGCTCAGCGAGTTTTTCAAATGAAAATGACCATTCTGCAGTCCAAAACCTTCCTAAAGCAAAGTGAAATTCATTATTCATTCTTAACTTTGAAATAATAAAAGTACGTTATATCATTTTTATATTTAAATGCATCATTGTGTCCAGTAAAAAGCCCATCAGCATGCAAATTTTTAAAATTTTGAAAAAAAAACTGAGGACATGATTCAAACCTGGAAATAAACATTATTTATGCCACTTAATTTGTTCTAATAACATATATAACACAATTACCAATCATATAGCCAGATACATTATGTTGACATAATTTCATGTCAGTGAAATTGGGTTAAGATATTAAAAAACCTCAATGTTCACCTGCATTTTTTAAATCAGGAAAGGTTGCCTTTATCATATCACTGTCCCATGACGAATCAAATGCGCTGTTGCTGTTGTTGCAAGGTGCGCCGAAATCTATATAAGCTTTCTTTAACATCAAATCATAGCTGACGTTCTTTGCATTTATCTGTAGCTCTTTATAGCTATGACAATAGAATAGCATGTTCATATATAAAATGATATATTGCCATTGAAAGGATAAATCAAACCAAACTAAATAAACTTTGATTGTGGAAATAAGTAGTAGTACTAAAACTTATTTATAAAAATAATCATTCTGAATAGTAAATTGAATTGAACTTAACAAATGCTAGCAAAAAAGTAAATCGTAATGGTCTTGAACAATGGTCTTGTACTAAAAAATCAGAAGAAAGAGAGTGATTTATGCAGTTCAATGTACGTTTTCAAATATCCTTAAATTGCCTCTCTTTATTTTAAATTTATAAATTGTATTCATTTTGGTATCTTATTCAATCATTTTGAAACAATTGAATGTAATTGTATGGAAGCCTACATTACTTAACAATATTTGTTGTTGTTAAAGAATCAAGTTAAATTGAATTGTAAAAAATGTTATCTTACTTATGGAAACTGCCATCTGGTACTATGTATGCCTGTAGAAAAAAGATACAAAAAATGTTATATTTAAATTACTTCGGGTATTTCAAGCCTCTGACAATCCTATTGTAAATTATTAATTACTTCATTTTCAGATCGACTGGTGAAGCTCGACAACTTCAAATTATTGTACCACCAGTGATCGAAAAATGTAATTACGAACCACCTACAAACCATACTGTTTTAGGTGAAAAGGTTCACATTTGCACAAAATTAATTTGAATTTAGTACTGGTTCTTAACAGAAACGATGTATAAAAGGACTTGCTAATGACCATTTAAACAAAAACTCGTTTTGTTCAAACAATACAATCTAGATTGTAATATGATTAATTATTTTGTATGGTTTGTCGACTGGAACTTTTTTTAACATTGTAAAATTGAATGCTCTAGTTCGATATTTGATATATTAGACAGTTAAATGTGCACAAGCTATTAACGTTGATAAATATGGACGTGTTCACTTTAATCATCTTACAGTCTTTGAAATTGATAAAGAATACAAAGAGCGCAAATGATTTTAAATTTGCATTAGCTGATCTTACCAAGAAAGAATTTTCCTCCCACACTGAAAAAAAAAACAAAGTAATTTTAAATGAACGTGAAAAGTATGCGTACAACGTCATATAACTAGCGACCATTTCATAAAACTTTCATAAAGATGGTTCATTGGATGATAAAATACCATTATATCACTGTTACGGTCTATTTTTCAAGTGACCCAAGACATGTACATGATTTGCGATCATATTGAAAGGGATTTTCCAAGTAATTCACAAGTGCGAGTAAACAATCTACAATCAAAGAAAAATCAAAATCAGACACAAATGTTATATATTAACTCCAGTAACATTCGTTCAAGGAAGTATATTACTTATGGATGGCCAACAGAGCAATAACTTGATAAATTGATAAACAAAACCTAACTTACCTGGGCCTTCATCTTCGGTTATACTTCCCCAGAAATCAAATTCTTCCATTCTTGCACCAATATACAATCTTTGATGATCCCATCTTACTTTTACTTTTGTATCAAAATAAGGTTTCGGGTAATCAGGACCTCTTATGTCTGAAGAGATTGTTACACGAGATTATCAAACATAGCAAAGCACTTGTTTTTCATTTACCTAACCCTAGCCCTATATTAAGTTGATACATGTAGAACCTATTTTGGTTGCTGACATGTTCCGCTTGTAATCATTTAAGATAAGTCATCACTTTCAGTTTCAGTGGTTTCATAAATCAAGAGACAGTATAAATCAAGATATGACTTAGGATACAAAATCAAATATTCAGTACCGATTTTATTGCTTGTTCAAGTTCAAGTTATAGACTTGACGCACCACAATTACATTCACACTCAACTTATCTTTTGAATTATTGTGCACACACCACAAGTGTGTGAATAAAATATGAATTGAATTATGATTTAGACCTGACATGAGTCCTCCCCTACAGTGCATTTATAGACAGCCATAAATAATTATTGTTGCTTGGCGCAGATGTCTAAGTAGGGGTGTAACGGTTAACCGATATACCGCAATACAATATTGCAATACGAGTTTTGAGGGTTTTTTAACCGGTTCTTTTTTCCCTTATCCGGTTTTTGTAGTTATGTGCCGAACTGATTGTCAGAATCAGAAATCTAAATGTTTGAATTTTAAATAAATGATAAAATGTGTTTAAAATTTGAATTATCTTATTGTGCCTTAGATTGTTAAACACTTCGTCAATTGAGAGTAGAATTCTCTTTGCAAGTCCGTTTCGGTGCAAGTCCGTTTCAAAACATGCATTTTTTCGAACATATTGTCAATTTAACTTAAGTCATTCAAATATTTGGTTTAGAAATCATTTGAAAATACTCACAACCGCATAACAAATGCAATGCACATGCATTTATTCATGCTTTGCATGTCTACTAAAAAACGAAACGTATTATTATATATTGCAATACGGGTTTTGCATATTGCAATGATATTGCAATACTGGTTTTTCCGTATTGTTACACCCCTATATCTAAGGCAACTTTTGACCTATACTTAACAAAACTTCTTGGTACCCAAATGTTCATATTATGGATAATTTTTATTTTTCAACTTTTGATCTATACATAACGAAACTTCTAGGTATCCTATTTGCCATATTGTGATCTTATTTTATTTTTCAACATTTATGTTCGCTCGAAAATGGTAGGTGTATTTGACCATACTGTCGCTTGCTTGCATGATTTTCCTTACCCATAAAACTTTCTGTCCAAGGAACTTCTTCCCAGGCTTCATCGGTTAGATCCCCATCTATATTGATAGTTTTGCCATTTAGATAATAAGAGATATAAGTTCTGGGTAAATCTTCTGTATTACATGTTTCGCTGTTACATGATGACTCCACGGCTTCTTGTAAATATCTAAATACAACAAATTATACAATCAACACAATATTCATCATTAAGACTACTGGTACATCATTTACCTTAAACTATGTTTTAAACCTTAAACGTAGCAACTTCTGTTTAAATATAATGAATACCAAGGTGTTTCTGGGTGAGTAACCTTTGTGAATGTTATTTAAGTAAGCAATTTTAGTGATTAGTTAAGTGATAAATCTGCTTTACATCGGTGGTTTATTTCAGAATCTGAGTCATTGCTTCTCAAATCAACCAATTTTGGGTCAATCTTCTCAGTGTGGTTATAAATTTGATTAATTCCATCTCAAATCAACCATTTTTTTGGAAATTTTCCCTGGACACCCTCTCAGATCAGACTGAAGCTTTAGTCATGTAGTTGTGCATCCTTTTCATGTGCAGAAACTGCAAAATTACCCCCCCCCCTTCATTTATAAAACCATTTTTTATTTTGGACTTAAGATTTCAATTTTGCCCATGAATATGATGCACAAATACATGATTGAAGTTTCAGGCAGATCTGAGGTGATATGACCATATAAAATTTCCAAAAATTGAGAAAATAAACGCTATTGTGTGCCCGATTGTTATTTCAATTTATGTTCATAGTATATGACAATAGCATATACCTGATGTATCTGACCATCTGGAGTGGGTTTCTAAAAGTTTTTGAATTTGGCAAATTATTTTGGGTTAGCAGTCGTTTCTAAAGACTTGCAAGCAGGTTTAGTTGTATTTCAGAAAGACAACAATGATAAAAGATTATACAATAATACTATTTCACAACTTATAACAATGTCCTATTCTTTTTTGCATTCTGTTTGTTCAAGACTAATTTTTATATGCTTTAAAAACACCAACTGCAATCTAAACGTGTTAGGTACTAACATCGTTTGTAACACTCTGACATTATTCTGAAACTACATATGGAATTACTATTCTCATCATATTTAATCACACTCTGTATGGGTATGAGATTATTCAACTAGAATATTTAACATTTTTACCAATAATATCGTTCTATGCATGTGTTTATAAGTGTTTCTGTATTCATGTTACGTCAATTCAGTGTTAAACTTAAACTTTTTCATTTGATTAAACGCCTATTTCTATATTACATATTCAATGGCGTTGTACAAAAAGATATATTATAAAAAAAATACATGTAACTAAAAACCGTCCACCACAAACACATAATGTATATACAATAACACAAAACAAAATAAAAATTTATCACACATGATGTTATATAGTGTGTAAGTGTAGTTAATGTTTTTATTGTTTTTATTAAGTTTTATATTTCATATTATTTGGACCTACATCATTCACAGATCATGACTCGACTTAATTTTACATTTTTATCACTAATTGTTTATTTGTTTTTATTTATTTGATATTGAAAATTGGTGTACTGAACAGTATAACATGATGCTACTGTTAACCGGACATGTCCTGAACAGTGTAACATAACGTCACTGTTAACCAGACATTTCCCAAAAGGTGTCGAAACATCACCTTTAAAGGGCCCTTAATACATCCCCAAAGGTGTCTAACCATCACCTTTAAAGGGACTCTTTATTTAATCTGTAATGCAGTCATATGAAAGAAGGTATAAAATGACAGAGAGCGAGGCAATCCTCATTCCCACGTCATAATGATTTCCCTAAATCACTTAGTACGTTTACCATTGTATGTTGAGGCAGTAACTAGCCATGTCAATTTTAGAATAGATCATAAAAAGTAGAGAAATAGTGAGATTTCAATCGTTTTTTGAATACATCCAAAGTAGGAGAAAAGGTGACATCATCTGGTAGCTTATTCCATAGCATGGGGCCTACTGTACTAAAGCTTCTGTCACTGAATGTTTTTTATTGGTACCAAAAAATTTAGGTCTTTGGATTTTGCAGATCTAAGAACAGATCTGCTTTGTACAGGCTTTTGAAGATTTCCAGTCAGGTATGCCGGTGCAGTTCCAGTAAAACAGTTGTACATGTGTTTTATATGTACCATGAATGTTCACATTTATTCATAATACCAGTGTGTTCATGTATTGTATGTATAAACTACATGTTTTGTTTATGAGGTAACTGCTGAACGCTTTTTTCCAAATCTGATTTGAAACATTTTTTTGCCCTTTACTCAATTTCTTTTTTATTGATTTATTGTGTTTCTTTTGTGTCTCATACTTTCTATAATATTATATGTATTTTATTGCAGCTTTTAGACCTAGGTCAATGATAATCAGTTCCATCATAACTTTTATTATAATTACCTATTATTATTAAGTATTATTTGTCTATTTTGTATTTTATTTCAATAATTTTATGTTCACTGTTTGATTTGTTCTAGCTATATGTTTACAGCTCGTCTGGTATGTACGGAAGGGACATTTTATGTTACTTGTTATGACTTATTTGTTATTACTTATTTGTTATTACTTTTTTGTTATGATTTATTTTCAAGTTCGACCATTTTGTACATTGTAAAGTAAAGATGGCAAAAATCGTTCAAAAATATCTGAACATAAGAAGGGACATGAAAGATAATCATCAATTTCAATTCTAACAAAGTTGAACAATGAAAATATACAAAATATAACGATTCCTGAACAAATTGAATTTCTACATAATCGCGAAAACATATGACATTTATTTATAAAAGTAATCCACGCATGTAACATGTTATCAATTTTGTTAGAATGAACATTGATTATTATCTTTCATGCCCCTTCCTATGTTCAGATATTTGTGATTAATTACTCATAACAAATAAGGAATATCAAATAAGGAATAACAAATAAGGAATAAGTATTAGCTAATGAGTATAATTTGACTAATGGGCACTACACTCTCAACGAATGGAAATAAAATAACTGCTAGAATGGACACAAATAAAACGATTTTTACCATCTTTCCTTTACAATATACAAAATGGCCGAACGATCAGTCTACGTTTAACTTAAAAATAAATCATAACAAATAAGTAATAACTAATAAGTAGTAACAAATAAGTCATAACACGTAACATAAAATGTCCCTCCAGGGCTTCCGTAGGTATGTCTTATAATATATTATATTTTTTGGTTGATTTAAGCAAATGTCGAAATATCTGTCTAAACGGAGAGGACTTACAAGTGTTTAACCAGATTCACATCTTCATTATATTGAACGGTATCCATAACATTAAAATCCAACTAAATAGAGACATAATGAATATTATTATTATTGTTATATACCGCATTTGTATTGCGCTCTTTTCATATTGAATATATGTTCAAAAGCGCTTAATAAAGAAACACTTACTTTTTTCTATAGTAATTCCATTCGCTATTAAATTGTGTTGTTGTACATTCTGTGTTCAAGTATTCAACATAGCTCTCGGAATCTGTTTTCTTGGCAATGCCGAAATGTCCAATCAGAATTCCTACTGCAAAAAGGAGCAATGCAATTACGGTTGCAATTAATACTTCCCGGCCCATTTTGTTCTTTTGTTTTTCCGAAACTTCTGAATAATTGTGAAGTTTACAGACTCGTATGTATCCATTGTTTCATGATTATTTAGCAACTTATATTTATACCTAAACTGTTTAAACCGCAATCTTGTCGTCTTTTTGAACCAATCAAATTCTGGCTTTACGTTTACGAATATGATTTCTTACATAAATGTGATCTTACGTGTCGTTTAAAATAGTTTAACGTTTAGCATGCTTAGTTTATGAGGTGTCGTCAGAAATAATCATAATCGATGATTTACGATTGGGCAAGTAGTGTTATTTCTTTTCAAGTACTGATTATTGTATTTCTTTTCTGACTAGCGATTTGTACGCAGTTCTGCATAGACAAAATATTCAAACGTTAAATATTTGACCATTTAACTTTGAGAAGTGGGGCGAATACCGGATTCACTAGTTTCGTCAGTGCATGTTTCACCAAACAGTATAAGGCCATATTTCATGAATGCGTTTTAACTAAACGCATATAATGATCATCATGGTGTGAAAACGTCAGTATTTTTATGAGTGAAGGTTCCTTTAAACTTGAATTCATGTTTAAAAATGAATGCAAACAATAATTGCTATCATTTACAATAATTCACAAACTAATCGCATCGTTCTTAAAAACAATACAGACTCAATATTTATTTAATAAAGCAAATCATAATTGTTCTTTCATTTACACATTATCTCTTTTCTTCATGATATATTATATAATATTATTAAAATGTGTACAGCATGCATAAACACATTAGGGATTCAAATAGAACATTTCCTAAGGAATTTCCGTACGTTGTGAACTTTTTATAACTGCATATTTCTTGACAAAAAGTTATTTTACAATTGCTTGCTACGATGATTAATACTTATCACATTACTTATAGTTTGTATTTTATAAGCAGTCTATTCCTCCCCATAATAAACCATTAGCATGTACAATTTCAAACACCCCATACACGACATCAGTGAATATTGCACTTCATTACAGTAAGGCTGACTGGAATGTCAAATCTCATGGCAGTCATGTAGAAAATATCTATCTGAAGTGTGTCGAACCTAGTCTAAGAATCTAAGTAACGTTGACCAATTTCAATATAACAGTGAAAGTCAACACTATCTTGAGACTTACAATGACTGTCAAAACCATGCACGGCTAGGAAAAAATAAAATGTAGAACCCATGCCGTATACTTAAAAATGTATGAGCTGTGTAATTAAGATGAAAGATGTTGTTAACCTAACAACGACTTGGTATAGACAAGTTGAATAATTATGCAAAGGGGAATCAAGTTTTTTCATCGCGTTTCGCATCCTTTTAAGTAATTAACGTCTTCTGAATGGTTATAAGCTTCACATATCTAAAAATAATGAATACACCAGTGCTTTCATAGCTTTGGTTAATGTATAACCACAGCTAGAATTTCGGTTTAACAAATAACACAGAGAATAGAAAATGTTACATTACTTTATGTTAAGACTGACAATTAAATTAAGTAATTGTTCTTCGATAAATATTTATTCTCACACTAATTGTATTCAAGAACATTTCTTGTCACTTACTACAGCATTTTATCAATATTGTGTATATATTTCATTCTGGTGACTAAATATGCCGACATTATTATCAGACATAGAATGCAAAACTGTTTGTAGGAATAAAAAAACCAGTTGAACTGACATAATCATCTCTAACATGTGTATACAATTAAATGCTAGCCTACGTGCCTTTGAAATCAGAACTTTAGTAAACATCATATATACGATGTATAGAAGCATTTCTGTCTCGTTTCCGAGCCCAATTTTAAATCGTTACCAAATGTCTAAAAATAAAAGTTAGTTATACGAAGAAACTGTGATCCCTTTTTTGGAAATACATGTACAGGTTACAATGTATCTATCAGAGTATTCGTATTGATGAACGTTATTATGGCTCGTCCATGTTTCTTTTTGTAAAAGAAAAGCGCGAGTAAACTTCAATTTTCGGACTTTATTCTGTTAGTTTCTATAACAAATATTTATACTTTATCAACCCAGAGTCTAGTTTAGACTTTTAGGAACGTAGTCAATCTGATGTTGCTAAACCGAGCAAATACCTTAATGAGACAAGATTGTCTCATTAAACCTCAATCTGTTCTCTTCGGGATTTCTCTATGACATCATTATTACCTACCTTTGACAAGGGGCATAATTTGGACAATTATTTGAATTAGAAGCATGTTATTTAAGTAAGCAATTTTAGTTTGCCCAAGTATATGATGCTCAAAAACATTATTTCAGTTTCAGGCGGATCTGAGGGGATGACCATGGAAAATTTTCCAAAAATTGGTTGATTTGAGATGCAATGACTCAAATTTAATACCACATTGAGAAAAACCGCTATAGTGTGCTCGATTGTTATTTCAATTAATGTTCATAATATATGACAATGGCATATACATGATGTATCTGACCATCTGGAATGGCCGTCTAAAAGTTCTTGAATTTGGCAAATTATTTCGGGTTATCCGTTGTTTCTAGAGACTTGCAAGCAGGTTTAGTTGTTTTGCAGAAAGACAACCATGATAAAAGATTATAAAAGAATACTTCTTTACAACTTATTACAATGTCCTATTCTTATTTTGCATTCTGTTTGTTAAAAAGTGATTTTATATGCTTTAATAACACCAACTGCAATCGAAACGTTTGAAATTACATGTTAGGTACTAATATCGTTTGTATCACTCTGACATTATTCTGAAACTTCAAATAGAATTAGCTACTACTATTCTCATCTTACTTAATCACATTATGTATGGGTATGCGGTTATTCAACTAGAATAATTAACATTTCTACAAATAATATCGTTCTATGCATATGTTTATACGTGTTTCTATATTCCGGTTATGTCAAATCAGTGCAAAGTATTCAACAACGCTCTCAGACTCTGATTTCTTGGGGATGCCGAAATGTCCAATCAGAATTCCTACTACGAAAAAGAGCACAGTAATTATTGCTGCAACTGTTACCTGCCGGTCAATTTTGTTTTTCAGAAACTTCTGAATACTTGTGAAGTTTACAGACTTGTACGCTACAGTATCTATCGTTTCATGATTATTAAGGGCCCCGTTACACCAAACTAGTTCCCAGAACGTTCGACCCCGTTCTAAAAACATCGCGAAACTGGTTGTGAACGAGCTAGGACGTGCCGTTTAAGATGGAAAATGTCAGCTATACGATCGTAGTCCGTTCAGAACCAGTTCCAAATACGTGCATTTCGTTTTTATCCCGTCTGTAGTCCGTTTGTATCGGGATCAGATCGGGTAAAATTGCTCGTTCTCGTCACGAGACACCGTCTCCAACTAGTCCAAACCGTTCGCAGTCAGTTTTAATCCGTTCATAACTAGTTCCTATAAGCTTGTTTACTATTGACCATCCCGTTTAAGACAGTTGAACTCGTTTTAAGTACGTTCCCATCTCGTTCTGAAAGCGTTCTGAACGTAATGACATCACGTTCTGATCCGATTGCTATGAATATCCAGGACGTTTCTACCCGTTGGCACTCTCGTTCCGCGGTACAAGCTGTGAGGACACAATTTGTCAAGCATCGCTGTGACCATCATGCCTCCAAAAAAGAGTAGAGCCAGACAGGCGGCGCGTGTTAAGACAATCGCGTCCAAAAATCACCTGCTTAGATGAAGCTTTTGAAGACCAGCCTCATGTGAAGCCTCGGGATTCTGAGCCTCTTGAACCAGTCAATGAAAAAGAGGGTGTTGTATCTCCTGCTTCTTCTAATGACTCAGACAGCCAGGTTTCGGGAGAAGATGTGGGGCAGAGTCAGAAGCCAGAAAAAAAGAAGAAAACTAAGACATACACCCATCTCTTGGTGAGAAATGGTCTGTATTTATACCGAACATTGCTAGATCGTACTGTAGACGTTATTGTGTTGTACCAACTGCACACGAACGCAATAAACTTACTAAAAACGAGTAGAACGTACCAAAAACCTACTGCAAACTTTAAGAACTGTGTGTAAACGTGTTGCAAACTGGTTCAGAACTTTATAATTTGTTTTCATACATTTAGACGGGATAACAACGCACTGCGGACATAATCAAGTCGAGTTAAGTCTGTGTGCAAACGGAATGAACCGAGTTACAAACGGAACTGGTCGGTGTGTAAACGTACTGCAAATTGAGGCCTGATCGAACTACGACAAGTCACGTCCCGAGTACGATGCTAGTACGGCAATTTCGTTCGCAGTACGTTCATTCCGTTGCCAGTACGTTGTTACTCAGTCTAATTGCAGAACGGGGTGGTCGCAGAAAATTTTTGAGTCGACTTAAAGTTCTGAAACCCCATTCCCGTTCAACCCCGTCCAAGCTCGTCCATCACGTTCGTACACAAACCGTAGAAAGTTGCTACTACGTCCAGTCCGTTTTCACACAGTTGGAACTCGTTCGGTCAATTTTTTCCAGAACGTAGTGAGAACGAGTTTGGTGTAACGGGGGTATAAGCAACTTGTATTTATACCTTAACTGTTTTTAAAAAAGTGCCTCTGGGCGTTTTTAACCAATCAGAGTCTTGCTGTACGCTTATAAATATGATTTCTAAAATAAATGTGATCTTAAGTTTATCGTTTAGCATGATAAGTTTATGAAGTGTCGTCAGAAATAATCATAATCGATGATTTACGATGGACAAGTAGTGTTATTCATTTTCAAGTACTGATTACTGTATTACTCATATATATAGTCACGTGATCAATATGGTCGGACGTAAAGTTTTACAGCGAGTTAAAAATTTCTAAAAGTGGATAAAACGATTGGTGAATTATTTGATAGCTTAAAAAAATGGACAATTAAAGTTTATGTGATCTACTGTATATAATTTTTTAATGGGAAAAAGGAGAAATAAACGTAAGAAAAGTGACGATAGGGAGTACAATGGATAAAGAAAGGCGGGAAGGGTAGGAAAATCACCTAATTCAATAAGTGTAAGCCAAGTTCTTAGTAATACTTACTCTGTACTATATGAAGATAATTTGCGAGAATTTAAGTTTAACTGATATAATTGATGATTCTGATCAAAACAATAGTGTTATTTCTGATAATACCCCACCCACTTGTACTGCTGTAGAGACGGATTTAAATTCATCCATTGACAATATGGCCTCAAAAGAACCGTCGAATAGTGATATAATGAACGTTTTAAATAATATTAGTGGCCAATTATCTCAAATGGACTCACGGTTAAAAAAGTTGGAACAATTAGAAAAAAAGGTTGATAATCTTGATATTGAAATGAAAAACATTTGGACCTATGTGAATGATAAAATGGTGGATATTGGCCATAGGGTGGATAAAGTTGAAGACCATATAAACAGCTCAGATTTTAACCTGGGTATAGAATGTGAACAAGTCGTACATTTAGAAAAACATAATGATACATTGAAAGAAGATTTGTCCTATTTACAATCGCAGTCTATGCGTAACAATTTATTATTTGGGAACATACCTGAGGCCCGTCATGATGTACAGGAAAATACTGAGGAGGTTTTGAGAACTTTTTTGATCGATAAAATGAAATTAGCTCAGGAGCTGGTGAAAGAGATTCAGTTTGAGAGGGTCCATAAAATGGGTCCAATTTCCAATGATGGTAGAGGTCGCAAGATCGTCGCTAAATTCACCTTATTTAAGGAACATGAGCAAGTTAGGAAGCAATGGAAAGCGCTCTCAGGTACACAATTCTATGTATCGGAACAGCTCCCAAAGTCTGTCATTGATAAACGTAGAAAACTGTTGCCGAAACTTAAAGAAGCGAAGGCCCAAAACAAACGTGCATGGTTAGCGTATGACACGCTGTACATTGACGGAAAGAGGGTGCCGTGTAGTGACTAAGGGTGCGTAGAAGGTGAACTTAATGTGATTTCATGGAACGTTAACGGATTAACTGACGAAAAAAAGGATTCACCGGAATTTGTTGTAATTTTAACAACAAATGACATCATATTTTTAATGGAAAGTTGGACAAATAAACATAGTAAGATTGATATATCTGGTTATAAAAGTTATAATTTTTACCGAAAGTATCAAAATAGACGTGCTTTACGCAATAGTGGTGGTATTGTAGTGTATATTAGAGAGTCGATCGCGGATGGTGTTAAAGCCACTAAACGAAGACAAAATCTTAATCATCAATTTAAAAACAAGTAACACTATAAAAAAGACAATAGAATATAACTGCCTTTGGATTATAATAACTCTCTCTAGCGGGTTCCCTTTTAGGGGTCAAGTTATTCAAAATATCAATTTCTTATAAAAGTGGGGTACTTTTATAACATGCAAATTAGACTACGAAGATTCCCTCTCGGCCAATCAAGTTGCTTAAAAGGTGTTTGATAAAACTTACACAAAATTGTAAAGTATTGGATATATGTTATTGTTTTTCCAGTGGTTTACTCGAGAAATCAGTGCGTGCAAATTTTAAGTACGCAAACATCTAAACTGATGCTAAAAAGAAACGCCTCATTTCAACTAGGTACATAATTTTCGTGATTCAGAATAATACAAGGAAACATTAATGTTTTCACCCAGTAAGAAGTCCTTTGTGACATGCGCAACGTAAGGTCTGACGTTACTATGCTGATTGACACAGTCATGACGTTGCCAGAATATAGAGACACTCACCGAGCATAAAAGCTGGTTCATGTGTATGTCCACGAGATTACCTTTGCAAACAACGAGTTGTGACTAAAACTCGTTTTGAAACATGATAAATCTGAGGGCGTTACAAGAGTCGAAACGCGAATCCTCACTGAACTCTACATTCTCCCAACACCATGACCGCGATGATACGAGCGGAGAGATTGACGTTGGTGACGGTGGCATAACTTTAGAACCGTTTACGCCAAACAAGAAGATTTCTCGTTGTTTATCGACTTATTTGGCAAACACGGTTACCCTTTCACCATACATGACGTAGATACTGCCATGAAAATCTGTTACGCGAATGACGATGGCGTAAATATAATATTATATAGTTGTCTCACCAACATTACACTCATTCTACCTAAACGTGCCTATCAACAAACGTTTCTGTATACCGTAAGACTTAATTAGTTCGTTTCTTTTTCCCATCAGTATATGTTCATTTATAAAACTATTTACATGATTTCGTAAGTTTTAAGTGGCTTTCGCACGAAATTCACGATACAAAAGTGTATTTTTCAAAGCAGAATAATTGTTTTCTTCAGATTTGAAGTTGTGGTTATTTTTAGCCACGACGGGATGTTCCGATCTCGTTCGTTGAGTTCCGTGATTTTCCGTAGAGTCATTACTTTGGGTTTTATCGCTAATTTTAAAATAGTATTAGTATAAATTCTGGAGAAAAAACTTGAGTTTTTGTGAGCCTTTGATGCGTTTTATATATTCATTTAATGTTTGCATGAGTTTTAAGCAAAAGCGTGATACTTGAAAATTATCAGCGTTCTATTTAGTAATGGGGCTTTAAACGTTATGTTAGAATAATAAAATACTGGTTGAAAGTGAAACATTCTGGTAATATTATCATGAAAACTATGTACGATGAAAGTTTAAAAGATTGTAATAATGGCATGTCCCACTGGGTATCTGATGTTAAAAAATTATTGAATAAATATGGTTTTTGTAATGTTTTTAATAATGATACTTGTGTAGATATAAAAACTTTTCCATATACATTTCACTCTAGAATAATAGATACATTTAAGCAGGAATGGTTTAATAAGTTAGAACAATGTAATATGTTAAAGAATTATTTTTATTGTTAAACATTGTTTCATTATGAAGAATACTTAAACGTTTTACCCAGAAAGTATAGATTTTATTTTTGTAGATTAAGACTTGCTGGGCATCAATTCCATATTAATTCTGGTAGATATTTTAATAGTAATACTCCACATAATTTTAGAATATGCAGATTTTGTACAAAAAACGAAATTAAAGACGAGTTCCATGTTATATGTATATGTCCTTTTTATCTTAATATACGTAAAAAAATAAAACCATATTTTGACAAAAACATCAATGTTTAAATTATTGAACTATTAAATTTTCAGTATGCTCCGACATTAATCAAAGTCTCAATTTTTGTTAAAGAAGCTTTAAAAATGAAAACTCAGTTAAATATTTTGTAATTTAATAGTTTTAATTTTAAAAATATATTTCAAATACATGAGATACTTCTAGTTGAATATACTAGGCGTCAATGAAAACTTTCCACTTACATGAACCTAATTTTTGAAAAAATGAAAACACTTACAAATATGAAAATTTTACATGACTTTAAATATTATATTAGAAAATAGGATTGTTTTTGCAAGTACGGAATCTAAGCATAAACGGATCAACTCCGCGAACCAAGACAACCACCTCGAAAATGAAAGTCACGGACCTCAGTTGCGGGTATGTCCTCCCTCTGCATCAAGTTCAGCTTGACATTTACGTCTCATACTCCGTATCAGACGCAGGATTCTGTACTTTGGTATTGCATCCCACTCTTCAGTCAGTGCTTGTATACGTTGCTTCAAATTATAGACGTGACATCTGACGTCATAAACCCTTAGGTCAAGTTGGTTTTAAAGATGCTTTATAGGGTTTCAGTCGGGACTGAATGCTAATCAAGGCGATGTGTGGGCATTATTATCCTGTAGGAAATCTTTTGTAACGCGAACCGAGTTGGGCCGTGCACTGTTATGCTGAAGAAGGTTGACGTCAGCGTCAGTCTGAATAAAAGAAAGAACTATTGGCCTCAGCACATTATCAATGTAACGATGAGAAGTAAGTGTTCCATGCAATACAATAAGTGGGGTCTTGTGCCTCCAAGAAATGCCTTCCAAATACATGACACTATCAGCACCCCAGCGTGCAGCAGGAGAATTTGACGACCGATACGTCCTGACGTCACCTTTTTACGACCTAGGCGAATTCTAACTTTTACTGAGTCTATCTGTTCATATCCCATTACCAGATTCATGATTGTCTGATGGGAGCAGCCCATGTGACGAGCAATCACATGAAATGAAAACCCGGTGTCAGCAATGCCGAGAACTTAGTGACGTTGAGTGTCTCCTAAACGTGGCATTTGAATAGCAATAGTTGAAATTACGAAGGGGTTTTCTTAACCTGTCGACTAACTGTCGTTAGAGACAAATGATTTACACAAACTACTGGATAAATGTCGTTCTTACAAAAAAATCATAATTTGCACGTGCAGTCCGGGACTCGAACATCGTAAATCGATTTTAAATTCTTTTGGCAGCAATTACTACATGTGTATGCCAAACATGTGTCTATGTAAAGTTTTTACTGCACTGCAATTATATTATCATAAAGCGAGGTTTGGTAGGGTGGTAAGTTTTCATTGACGCCGGGTATATATATAAACTTGACTATATGTTCATCTTCTTGTAAAATTCACATGTATACGTTACTATATTGATTATGTGTAATTATGCTTTAATTATTGTATTTATTTATGAATATGTACTTTGTACTTTTCTAAATAAAAATCTGTTCTGTTCTGTTCTGTTCTGTATTTCTTTTCTAACTAGCGATTTGTACGCAGTTCTGCATAGACAAAATATTCAAACGTCAAATACTTGACCATATGACTTTGAGAATTGGGGCAAATACGGGATTCACTAGTTTCGTCAGTGCATGTTTCACCCATCAGTATAAGGCCATATTTCACGAATGCGTTTTTAACTAAACGCATATAATGATCATCATGGTGTGAAAACGTCAGTATTTTTATGAGTGAAGGTTCCTTTAAACTTGAATTCATGTTTAAAAATGAATGCAAACAATAATTGCTATCATTTACAATAATTCACAAACAAATCACATCGTTCTTAAAAACAATACAGACTCAATATTTATTTAATAAAGCAAATCATAATTGTTCTTTCATTTATACATTATCTCTTTTTTTTCATGACATATTAAATATATTATTCAAATGTGTACAGCATGCATAAACACATTAGGGATTCAAAACGAAGATTTCCTAATGAATTTCCGTACGTTGTGAACTTTTTATGACTGCATATTTCTTGACAAAAAGTTATTTTACAATTGCTTGCTACGATGATTAATACTTATCACATTACTTATAATTTGTATTTTATATGCAGTTTATTCCTCCCCCATAATAAACCATTAGCATGTTCAATTATCAACAACCATACACGTCATCAGGGAATATTGCACTTCATTACAGTAAGGCTGACTGGAATGTCAAATCTCATGGCAGTCATGTAGAAAATATCTATCTGAAGTTTGTCGAACCTAGTCTAAGAATCTAAGAAACGTTGACCACTATCAATAAGCCAGTGATAGTCAACACTATCTTTGAGACTCACAATGACTGTCAAAACCATGCACGGCTAGGAAAAAATAAAATGTAAAAACCCATGCCGTCTACTTAAAAAAGGTATGAACTGTGTAATAAAGATGAAAAGATGTTGTTAACCTAACAACGACTTGGTTTAGACATGTTGAATAATTATGCAAAGGGGAATCAAGTTCTTTGCATCGCGTTTCGCATCCTTTTAAGTAATTAACGTTTTCTGAATGGTTATAAGCTTCACATATCTAAAAATGATGAATACACCAGTGTTTCATAGCTTTGGTTAATATATAACCGCAGCTAGAATTACGGTTTAACAAATAACCAAAGAATAGAAAATGTTACACTGATTTATGTTAAGACTGACAATTAAATTAAGTAATTGTTCTTCGATTAATGTTTATTCTCACACCAATTGTATTCAAGACCATTTCTTTCACTTACTACAGCATTTTACCAATATTGTGTATATATTTCATTCTGGTGACTAAATATGTCGACAGTATTATCAGACATAGAATGCAAAACTGTTTGTAGGAATAAAAAAACCAGTTGAACTGACATAATAATCTCTAACATGTGTATACAATTAAATACTAACCTATGTGCCTTTGAAATCAGAACATCATATATACGATGTATAGAAGCATTTCTGTCTCGTTTCCGAGCCCAATTTTACATCGTTACCAAATGTCTAAAAATAAAAGTTAGTTATACGAAGAAACTGTGATCCCTTGTTTGGAAGTACATGTACAGTGTACAATGTATCTATCAGAGTATTCGTATTGATGAACGTTATTATGGTTCGTCCATGGTTTTTTTGTAAAAGACAAGCACGAGTAAACTTAAATTTTCGGACTTTATTATGTTAATTTCTATTACAAATATACATTTTTACTTTATCAACCCAGAGTCTAGTTTAGAATGTTAGGAAGGTAGTCAATCCAATGTTGCTAAACCGATCAAATACCTTGATGAAACACGATTGTCCCATTAAATCTCAATCTGTATTCTTCGGGATTTCTCTATGACATCATTATTACCTACCTTTGACAAGGGGCATAATTTGGACAATTATTTGAATTAGAAGCATGTACAAAATGGTCTATATATTTGCAAGACAAAATAAGATCAGTTTCGGTTACCATTGTTGGTAAATAATGTGTTAGAAAAACTTGTTGAGAGTTGTTTTCTATTTTTATTGCAGTTCCTAGAATGAACATAATAGCCCTTGTTGTATAATAAAACATGAATTTTTATTACGATAAGATATAATTTCAATCGTAACATAAATAACATGCTAAGCATGGGCATGAAGTCAATTGTCAAGTGAAGTTCATTTATTTGCTAGTAATCAGTGCAAACATATCTAGGCTAACAGCTCAAGTAAGTCAACAACGCACGAACAAACAGTTCATATCTGTCAATAACAAACAAGCAATAAAATAGAAAATATAAGTATTATATATGTATGAGTTGATATGATAAAAGTGAATGATATGCATTATAATTTTATATCAGGAAGTTAAAATGCCTGTATTCAAAGCAGGCACAAATACATTTATAAACGAATTATATAATACGACAGTTAATTACGCTCTGTCTGTAAACCAAACGTATCTATCAGCCCTTATATGCGCTTGCTGCGATGTTGTGTCCAACTTTGATATGGCAGTAACTGTAAAATCATCTGAGCTAAGACTAACGCTGATATCTACACATGAGGTCGACATAATCTTTGGAGCTAGTTGTAGTTTTGTCATTTCGTCAGTGAACATACCATTTATAGCCTTGTACTTCTGAAATAGATAATTTCAGAAACATGTTGTGTATCTATAAAACATACCAGCAGCGACAGGTGTTTCAATAGTTTTAGTAAGTTTGTATGTTTTAATATATATATGCATTGTTACTATACATTTATTATCAAGATGTCAAGTAATTTCTAAAAAAAATGCTTCTGGAAATTACTTTATGACAGTTGCACTTTTTGGGCGGGGCGTTAGCCACGTCCAGAGTTAACAAACCGTAATTTCAGCTCCGAGTATTTAATTTAAGCAAAAAACCCGATCCACTCCGCATACTTTACTCCAAAAATTGATTCGGATATTTCGGGTTAGTATGTTATCATGATAATCGCCTGCGACTTATTTCCATAGATTAGATTTTTCATCCGGCAATAGAGCAACATGATACGACTAAAACACGCAATGGAGAATTGGCAGGTCGACCTAATTCGGTTAATTACAGTTTCGCATAATGGATAGCCGCTCAACATAAGAATTCGTCTCGTATTAGAGGCCGTTATCGTGTTATGTAGGAGAGTTTTGTTGCGTCCTTGGTTGCAACAATTCAAGGAGTAAATGTGCTCGTGAATTCAGAGACATAGATAATAGAGATTAGAAGATATTGGAAAAATCGCCGATTTCGTCCATAACGTTATCGGGTTGGGTTTAAAGTTCGGTCGAACCCTACCTGATTATTCCGGATCGTTTGTACGGACTTGTCCCTATTTTTTTTTTCATTGAAATATTACAGTTAGATTTAAATAAATAACCATATTTTTATCTTAAGGCACATAACATTAGGAATTTTTAATCAACAAAATGTAGTCACAAATGTCACATATGGTGTATATGACTCCTCCTCTCAGACATTCAATCTAATTAACAAAGCAATAAAAGTGTTATAATCTAAGGAAACAATACTGTCTTATCAGTGAGAGGGTATTGCAATAAGCAACTTGGAAATTGCACCCTGGTGTTTTATGAACCATGACATGCTTGTACAATGGTCTTCTTTAAATTATTGTAATATAAAGTTAGATGGTTGATTACTTATAATTTGTGAAAATGAACCAAATCTGAACAAATAAAATACTATAAGCTATTCTACTGTTTAATTTCTTCGTGATGAATGACAGTTACTAATAAATTTGAAAAATACAACGTTTGTTAATTTTCTAAAAAATTGAATCTGATTTTAATAAAATTATTTTATTCAATTAATTATTAAAATTCCTTTAACAAAAAATGCATGAGTCAATTTGAAAAAATACACAATATCAGAGACACATCCTATTCACTGACAATATACTTACTTATACATGAATGATAATATCGTTTATTATGTCATGTATGTCAAATATAATATACATTATGATCTCAATAAGTGCTAAACACCTGATATAGTAAATAAATATTAACCTGACGTTGGTATCCTCATTGTAATAATTTCACGCTTCATTGTCTGTCTTTTTTACCTTCGATAGATTCCGCGTATCATTCAAACGAAGAAGCACGAGTTAACTGATCATGTACTTCATATGAGTATGTAATTGTTTGTGAGTTATAAGGAATGACTCTATAGCGCCGATGATACCGAGATGGACTGTGAACTACTGTAGTTAAGTAGGTGTTGGTTCGAGCCCAATCATGCGCAATTCATTTTTTAATATTTGTACAAACAAAATATTGTTAAAATTGTCAAAAAATGTGTTATTTCATAAACTCTTTTATTTTTTGTATTTTTATTCATCTATAATTTATTATGATTCGACTTGTGTTAACTTGCTAACTGAGACACTAAAATACACACAGCGAGAAGGGAAGTTAGAGAGGTCGTGTTGCCAGCTCATATTTTAAATAAAACACAATGCACGAGAAAATAGTCGGATATATGTATACTTTAAACGGTACGATGTATTGCTCTTTACTCACTTCAATTTAACTCGCGACTTGTTCTACTGTATCAGAAATAACGGAGATTATCGAGTAAGTCCGACATTTCTCGATGGGTGGCCGATTATTGATTTATACAGCGTCATCTCGATTTAATTTTATTCTGCATAAAGGTTAACGTCAGGTTAATATTTATTTACTTTACTTGTCCCCTAACACCAACAATGAAGCCACCCATAGTGCATACTAAGTATAGTATGTAATTACTTATGTCCAAAATGAAGCAAGACAATTAAGACTATATCAGGGTTTCGAGGTCATATGACTAAATAAAATGAAAACCCCTTAAATTAATCTGTGACTTAACTTACAAACAATTACAAGAGACAAAAAACATCTGTAAGTATATGTTAATTTATTATATAATTTGAATAAATAAAGTTAATACATTACTTGCCTATATTTTAAAGTACTATGTTATTTCTTTTTGAAGAAAGAAACTTTGAATCTGCATATTAAATAAAATAACATATTGAATTTTGTTAAACGTTACAAGACTGAATTCCTTTTAAAAAGGATATGGATTAATTCTATGACCATCAAGGAGGGAAGTTGGTAACAGCAATAAAGTCAGACGCTATAGACTACTATTCACAACTCTTTCCTTTTTTGTTTTAAAATTAATTTTTGATTATATAGAATCCAATACTGAATAGAACATCATGACGATAAACAATGATTCAATTTATCTCATGCAATCATTATGAGAAAAGTTGAAAATTTATCTGTCCAATTGGAAAAGGGCAACTTTAAGGCTAGGTTCTCATAACGTCATAGTAGCGTCATGATCAGTGGTTTAAAATTTCAAGAGCCCCGCCCCATTAGTACTTTCAGTGCTTTGATTAATGTATATATACTGTAAGGATTGAAAATGTACAATGATCAACTACATTGAGTACATATGTACCGAAAATAATTGCTATACTACTCACATGTTCTGCCTCAAACACTTCAAATAAAGCTCTGTATAGATGCCATTTCTTCCATTCGAATGATTTGTCATTCATATCTATTTTAAATTGGACCAAACCATATCTGCAATACAACGATCATAATTATGCGATAATAGAAAAATAAAGCTCTTCTACATATTTATGAGAACAATTTAAGTTTATCAAAGGGAAATTCTTGCAAAACAACATTTTGTTTATCAATTAGCTTAAACGAGTAATATCTTCATTCCTCTGAGACCAATTTTATCAAACTGTCTCAAGTATTACACAATGACGAAATCATAAGGGCTAACAAACATGTGAGGTATACATGTGGTCTCACCAGGTATTTATTCCATTTTGTGGTGTAGTTTCTTAAGTTGTTACTGGTTAGACTTCTAAGTTGGTACTGGTTAGACCTCTCATATTTATCGCTGGTTTTTCTACATCCACGTTAATATTAAACTAACACAAGTTGAAAATTTACACTAATACTAATACGTAATTAACAAGTAAGTAATTTGATCTAAAGCTCTTAGCTCCATGTGGTTTATTTATATTTGTTTTTTATTTACCTATTCGGTAAATGAAGATTGATTTCATACATCGGTTGCCATGACCACCATTCTGCTGGAATACTCTCATCTTTTATGTATTCTCCGTCCACAATTTTGTATTTATATTGTGGTCTGTAAGTAGATATATATCGTGCTGTAAGTAGCAGATCGGGACAACAACAACATCGTCGTCATTATTTTCAAACAGTTTCCAACAACCACCAAACGATGCTAAATATTGTTAATAATAATAACCACATCAAACACCCGTAAAACACTACTTTCGTTGGCATATTGAAATGATAAACATAAATGTTTCCTTTTTTATCTCAGCAATCTACCAAGTACTATCTTGACAAAAATCCACAGTGATCTGATAGACAAACATATATCTGATGCTCGTAATTAAACTTAAGTCAACTTTCATATGAATGTCTCTCTAATCAGTATACATAATGACCTTTCATTGTACTTTTAAGAGGGTATCAAAGCATGCTTGATTACCTTGCAAAGTTGAAAAACCAAGTCTCGTTCGTGTCAGGTAATGATTTTGTTCTGTCAGTTTCCTGAGCAAGACTTTTAAATGAAAACGACCATTCTGCGGTCCAGAATCTTCCTAAAACAATATTGAAAGAGAATTTCATAATTCCTTTATTTAATCGTAAAGAATGAACGTAGTTAAAATATTAAAAGTTATCATTATACATTTAGATAATGGTCCTCTCTAGCTCAATTAACGTTTGTTTTTGATCCGTTAAAGTTCTTCTATCAGCTTGTAAAAAATGTAAGAAATCATTTATGGTCTGATTAAAAACTGAAAATAAACATGCTTTGTGCAACTAACAACTACTTTGTGTCTTATCACAGATGTAACAATTACACCAATAAAAAGCTAAATACAATTATATTTATTTTTATTTATTTATTTATTGGAGTTAACGCCGTATCAACACAATTTAGGTCATTTCACGGCGTCCAGCGCACCTAACTTAGCTTTCCTGGACCATTGTCTATAACCAGTACTCACCTACCCTTCCACAAGGCCGGAAACTTCTCCATATTATCTAACCAATGGAGGAAAATCGACATTATTGTCAAATTTTCATGAAAGGGTATAACCTCCCCGGATGGGATTCGAACCCGCACCCCCTCGGGCACGAGTATCCAAATCCCGGCGCGCTACCAACTGCGCTATCGACCCGGGTTAAATACAATTATAGTTAGAGCAAAAGATTTTTACCATGATTACAAGCATGATTAACCAAGAAATAGAAGTCCATCAAGCTAATTTTGTTAAAATAAATTACACACATTTTATTCTCAATACTGCCTAACCCTGAAATGAATTGTCTCATTTTTAATGTTTACCCAAACACGTTTTGTTTTTTATACGCACTATAAATGTTTTGACAAAATTCAATGTCGATGGAAATACGTTCAAAGGTTAAAAAATCTCAATGTTCACCTGCATGGTTTAAATCAGAAAAAGTTGCCTTTTTCATATCACTTTTCCATGAATCATCAAAGGCTTGACTGGTGTTGTCACAAGGTATGCCGAAATCTATGTACGCTTTCTTCAACATCAAATCATAGCTGACGCCCCTTGCATTTATCTGAAGCTCCTTGTAACTATGACAAAAGTAAACCATGTTTTCTATCAACATTTATATATTTATGGTTTGCGATTGAAATGAAAAGTGTACATCGTAATTGCTTTTTGTTTTGCGATCAGAAAGTGGACTCAAGAATTATTAATACTGTTAGAGGTATTTATTTCAACTATGATTTAATTACCTGTGTTAATTTAAATTTGAAAAAAAATGTATTTAATAAAGTGAACTTTATAAAAACAATGATGTATGTAATAAGCCGGAGGCCTAATTAACTGAATAAGAGTCGTTGTTTTGTATCAAATGAAGTAAATTGTAACCTTACTCATGGAAACTGCCATCTGGTACTATGTATGCCTGTAGAAAAAAGATACAAAAATATCATTTAATAATTTCGGGAATGTCACACCTTTAATTTCAACAGCAATCTTTTATATCAATTGTTTTTGGAATATTATTTAGTTTAATCTGCTTAATATTTGCTTAAGTAATCGTATTGTGTAAATCAGCGACTTCAAATCACTTAACTGTCCGAGCCCTACCACCAAAAAAAATTAAAAAATGCTATTTTATGTTGAAAGGTTTGCGATGCAAAACAAAGATAAGTATTTAGTATTGGTGTTTCACAGAGACGATGGGGGAAGAACTTCCCATCCAAAACGTTTAAAAGGATATAAAAACAGTTTTATAGGGAAAAACAACTAGTTTTAAAACAATACAATCTTCATTTGTAATGTAATAAACTATTTTACATCGTGCGTCTTGTGGAACATTTTGTTACAGTGTAAAAAAGACAGCACTTGATCAATTATGTCTATTGGTCAGTTGAACTCGTACAAGCTGTTCTTCGTGTTAAATATGAATGAACTTTTAGCCTTTAAATTTAAAATTGAGAACAAAGAAAGTAAATGAATTTATATTTGTTATTGCTGATCTTACCAAGAAAGAATTTTCTTTCCACACTGAAATAAACAATGACATTGTATATGACTGTGTGAACAATAGTAACGCCACTAAGCCACTGCTTAACTGCTAAAAATAAGTTAATCTTACATAGCAATGTATCATTTGGAAGATAAAGTAGCATTACTGTCAACAAAATTTAAAAAATATGATCGGATATTTTTGCTCAAGTTATCCAAGCCTGCAAATACGACTTGAGATCAAAATCAAAATTTTTGCTCATAAGATTCTGTTCGAGTTCGGACATGATTAGTAACCAAGTAAATCATTTTACTGGTCATGTATAGTGTAAAATAAATATTATTGCGCGTAAACTGTCCTCAGTCAAAGAAAATTTTAATTCCGACGGCGTAATTTAGTTTATTAAATGGAAAAGTAAACGACGCTACACACTCACGTGATTTTCGGATGAGGACACTCAAAGATTACTAGTGCGTAACATATATTGCAATGAGGTAATGACTTGAACTATAAAACCTACCTGGGGTTTCATCTTGGGCTATACTTCCCCAAAAATCAGTTTCTTCCATTCTAGCACCAATATATAATCTTTGATGATCCCATCTTACTTTTACTTTTGTATCAAAATAAGGTTTCGGGTAATCAAGGCCTCTTATGTCTGAAGAGATTGGAACATGATTATATCAAACATGGAAATGTACGTGCGGATTCAACAATCCTTTATGCAGTTGATAGAAGTAGAATAGAATATAATGCAAATTTTGACAAAAGGAGTATTATTGATTTGTTTGTTTGTTTTGGTTTTACGGCGCACCAACACATAAAGGTCATATCGCGCCGGTGTATAATTGAACAAAATATGTAAAGGGCTTTGAGGCACTGCTATACACCAAATATGAAAGCTCTAGACCATAAAGTATAAAAATATATATTTTGATTCCTTATTAAATTCTAGGTAGAACTTGTGACTCCTGCTGCCGGGTCGATTTTGACACTCGGTGCAAAACTTGTACAATCTTTGTAAAGGACGTTGAGGTGATGCTACATGCTAAATATGGAAATTCTATGCCATACAATTAAAGAGAAGACGACTTTTCAACACTTCCGTGTACTACTCCATATAAAACTTATGAACCATACGGTGGGACAAATTTTGACCCGAGGGCTATTATTTGAGCAATCTTTGTAGAGGACCTTGCAATGACGCTAAATGCCAATTTGGTACTTGTAGACCTTGTGATTTTTTACAATGACTTTTCAAGAAATTTTTGACAGACAGCGAACGACACACAATGCACGACGGACAAAACCCATCACAACAGCTTACCTTGAGCACATCGTACTCAGGAGGGCTAAAAAGACAAAAAAATCTTGTATCAGTATGTTAATAAGTATACCGAAATATTTATCATTTTTATAACCTACTTTAAAAGACTTGGGGATTAAGTATCTCGTTTATTTTCAAGTCTAACATCTGACAACCGCACACACTAAATAAACATATATCAACTGAGGATAAAATATAATAGAAATAACTACATTTTTATTCAGACTTGTTATATATCAAAATTTGAAGTAAAATCAATAATTTGATAACAATTTAAATCCGAAGTACTACATTAATATTTGTATACGTATGATAAAATTGCTCTTGAAACCTTGATATAAAAATCTTGGTTATAATTGTCGAAGAATTTAGATAATAAATGAGATAATATATTCAGGTAACATAACGAATTCACTAATATATTAACTTCAATTTAAACTACAGCTTCGAATATTTCATCGATATCCATTATCGTTCATATACATGTATTATGACCTAAATTCCAAAAGATGTGACAATGTGACTAGATGTTACCAAAGGCAAAGAATAAAGTAATACACTTCTTCAATTTAGTTAGTACCACCACTGGGATTTCAATCGGAACTCATACTTAATTTCGCCCAAATCAACATAATTCTCGTAATATACCCATAAAAGTTTCTGTCCAAGGAACTTCTTCCCAGGCTTCATCGGTTAGATCTCCATCTATATTGATGGTTTTACCATTTAGATGATAAGAGATATAAGTTCGTGGTAAATCTTCCGTATTACATGTTTCTTTATTACACGATGACTCCACGGCGTCTTGTAAATATCTGAATATAAAAATACATGTATAGCTAGCTCAAGATAAGATTTTAAGAGCGTTGAATGTCCGGCGTCCAATGTCCATCCAAACTTGTTCGTAAACTCTCTAGTGGCCACATTCTTTTTTCAATTGCCATCAAACTTTTTGATGATTCTTGTCTAAGGTAATTAATCATATGCCTTTTAGCATGGGTCACCTTGGTATCTAAACTAAGTCAGGGGAGCTTAAAGTACAAAAAAAACTAATTAAAGCTCTTGTTGCTATTGTTTTGATCGAAAAACCTGAGAATAAGTCTGAAATTTTGCTTTGACAATTTCCAAGTACAGTTCGAATACTGGTCATCTAGGGCAGATTCTAGAACACACAGCACAAATTAAAAACATTGTGAACTCACAGTGGTCACATATTTTAACTAATTGTCATCAAACTTAGTCAGGATGCCTGTCAAGCTTATTGCTCGCCCATCAGACATTAGTCATCTTGGAAGAAAAAACTAGATCTCAGGAGCTAGGTGTGTTATTCAAATGTCCTGGAAATAGGTGAGTGATAAAGGGCCATGATTGCCCTTTCGATTATCCCAAAATTTTAGAAATTGATTTGAATGTTTGTTTGGATGATTTCTAGGTTTCAATAAGGTCAACTTCCTATACGAGGCCTACATTTGAGGTATGATGGGATGTGACAGGCCAATACAAAATAAATCACGTCATGTTTCTACATCTAGGTGTTTACTACTTGAATCATTTACTTGATTCTTATACCTATAGACAAAAGTCCAGTTCTGTCGGTACAGTAATGTGTTGAAAATTGACATTGAGGATTTGCAAGTTACAAGTGATTGCGTTGAGTCAGTTTTAAATGAAACATTTTTTTCAATAGTGTGTGTGACCCCATTAATTCGAATGAGTTCGATGCTCCTTTTACGCATCGATGCTACAAGTTTGCGAAGGAATCTAGCCGGAAGACCAGAAAACTCATTCGGGTTAATGGGGGTCACACACACTGGCTCATTTTTCACAATTCTTTTTTATTCAATGCATAATATCATTTTCTTTCTAA
Source organism: Mactra quadrangularis (assembly GCA_025267735.1). NCBI lineage: Eukaryota > Metazoa > Mollusca > Bivalvia > Venerida > Mactridae > Mactra > Mactra quadrangularis. The sequence goes on along the minus strand of CM046301.1, from coordinate 2,165,415 downwards.
CGATACCAAATATATGTGTGTGCAATAACAAACAAAAAAATATGTTTTTGTAGACCGGACAATACTTTTATTCATTAGTATATTTTACTCTGATTCTTGCATATATAAATTGCACTCTTGTGAGCGCTAAATGGCAATCAAGGTCGTAACTATACTCAAATATTTGTCTAAAAGAAAGTCTATAATTGCTTTACCATTTTTACGTCTAAAAATACATGTAATATAATATTAGCTCTAATTTATGTTCGGTTTTTTTTTCAAATTTTACAATATGTAAAGGGAAATAAAATGTTTCGCTTGCTTAATCTATTTTTAGGCATTTACTTAAATCTTAGAACATATAATTAATTAGTTGAGGCTTTATTCTATGCTTATAATTAAACTCAACACAAAACAAATACAAACAGTTGACATATACTTACTTGTTTCTATAGGTATTCCATTTCTCATCAAACTGTGTTGTTGTACATTCTGTGCTCAAGTATTCAACATTGCTTTCAGTGTCTGTTTTCTTGGGGATGCCGAAATGTCCAATCAGAATTCCCACTACAAAAAGCAGCACTGCAACTATAGATACAATAATGATTTCCCGCGATCTCATCGCTTTAGATGGAGGTGTTGGTTTTTTTGCAAATGTTTCGTAGTCATCTGACTCGTATACTGAATTATTCATCACTTCATGCTTATCTAGCCAATTTTGTTTTATTTTACATGTATGGTTTCAACCGTCTTTTATCGTCTAAACCAATCAGAGTCATCCATTCACTTTATGAAAACGATAACGAATGTTGGTATTTATAAATTATGCTTATGCAATCGTTAAATATCCTAAAACATTGATCATAAATATAACATGAGGTGTCAGGAAAATCCCATCCGAAAGGAATAATAAAATCTCACAAACTGCTAGGTAAAGTGTTCGTGTAAAAGGCTTTAACAATTACTTTAAGGTCGTCTTTAAAGTATGTTCTTATTATACCTTATGGGTAAAAATTGAATCTTTATGCCACATTTTAGGTAAGGCAAGTTTTACAAAGAATTAAAATTTATAAGGTATTGTTAAAAACTTCTCAACCAGTGAAAGGCATAGACCTAGAGCTTGTAAATGAAACCACCTCAAGGTCTTCTTTGATATTTGTTCAAATTATGTCTGTCTGCCCGGCTAGCTCAGTTAGTATCGAGGAGTCGTGGATTCGATTCCCGGGCGAAGCATACTTTCATGGAGCATGTTCAGTAAATTACTTCTACGGTCATTTTCCCATCATGTAGCGCAGTTGTCAGTCACTGACGAAAGTAGCTTAATAGTTGGTTAACAGCTAAATCCAGAGATTTATCCTTTTCAGGAGGCGTTAAACCTAAATATAACAAACAAACAAATCAAATTATGCTGATGGAATCAAAATTGGTTACTTCCTAGGGGCCTATGTCGTTAAAATAGATTTTTTATTAAAAGACACTAGTTCTCAACTGAGTAGTCTAATGTCCTAAAGACCATGTAATGTTTCTTTTCTGATTAGCTTAGTAAATGCCGCTTTAAATTAATATATCGTATATATGTTATCTAGCTAAACGTCTTATAACACTGGGCTCAGCAGTCCTTACGTAACTTGAAAGCTGTAAATGTCAACCTTAGAATACCTTTCTGAAATTGTTACTATGTCTTTGTTAGCGAGAATGTTTAATACCTATTAAAGGTCAGATCTGATTAAATTATTGTAAATGAATATTCTCAAATGTTGACCATATAACATTTTCAGCATGAATGATGTAATGGCACAAATTACAGACGAAACGGTTCGTTTTGAATCCAGGCTTTTTACATTGTATTATCAACTTTTTCCTAAATTAGCAAATTGTAAATCCATATTGTCAGTTTAAAGATTGCATAAGAAATGAAAAAGATGTACTTTTCAGTTGCCTGACAATATCGTTTAGATCCTTAATAAATGAAACACAATGTTAAAACGCATCTATACGACTGCCATTATTAAATATTATGTCATTTATACCCATTCGTCCTCTAAATATCGCAATTTATCTATGTGTCCCTAAATGAATAAATACTTTGCTCAGTTCAATATATTTGTTTAAGTTCAAGTTATTGTATCAATTGATCATTTGAATTTTTGCTGCTGTTTTTAAAACTATTCTGGTTACAATCGTCAAGATTATTAGGAGTCAAGCGATAGCCTTTTTCAAACACCCCTGAATACACCCCACAAATCCAACATACAGTTATTTTGTTATAGCCCGTCTTTTCTTAACTGTCAAAGTTTAAACTTTACAAGTACATGTATTATGTTTTAGTTTTGCCATAAAAACACCGTGAGTTATCTGTAAATCATAATTAGGTCATTGAACAACTGATTGAATTATCTGCCTAAACTTTTTTACATTCTTTACGTACCTAGCAGTGATAATATAATGAACTTTATACATATATTTAATAGTTCCCTTTGTTAGGGAGTAAAATCATCTATTATTTATAACGTTGTTTGATTCAGATGTTTTTTAGGAAAGTTGGATGTACTAATTGTGTTTAACTGGTTCTTATAACTTGCTTCACTGGGAATTTCTGTATTAACTTACTCTTCAAAATGTTAGAGACAACTTCCTGTACCGAGCACTACAATATTGTGACATGAAGCATGGCCTGCCATAGCTGTAAATCGATACAAGATTGTAATATAAACAGTCTTACTTTTATCGGTGTTATCAACTTAATGTTTAGTTAAAAACTTCACATTCTCACAGAACAGACTAAAAAACCTTTGGTTTCTGCACTCATCCAATGTCACTTTGACTATACTTGTTCTTTTTGATACAATGGGCTGACAAAACATTAGAATAGTAAACTTCAAGTCATCCAAAATAAAATCAAAAGATTTGTGCTTAATCTTTACCACAGAGCTCAAATTGAACACAATCATTTTAAACAACTTAAATGGTTACCAGTTAAAGATGAAGTCAACCAGATTATTTTATGTCTTTTTTTCAATATAGCATGGTCTTAGTCCCAACTATATGGTGGAACATTTTATACCCCAAGATTTATCCACTCCTACAGTACTAGGTTCAGTAAAGAAATGTGGTATTCTATCCCTAGGGTGTGTTCATTTGGTGCTAAAACATTTGCCTATGCTGTGTGCCATCTATGGAAAAGTTTGCCAGTTAATATTAAAATCATAAAAAGTCTTGCATCTTTTAAAACTGAGGTTAAAACCATTTATTTACAATACCTAAGTAAACTGTGATACTATTACTAATTTTGTGATATCTAAAATATAATTCTCCCTGTGATATTTAGTGGTAATTTTTATACTTTTTTACATGTATCTAATTCTTATTTTATATTAATTATTTATTTTAAGGAGCCATCCTGAGTCATTCATCCAAATTTCTTTTATTTTGTTTATTACCATGGACCACAATGGAAATAAGAGTGTTCTTTTTTTGTGTCATCCATAGTATATAAACACATTTAACATGGTTGTACTGCCCATTTATTAAAATAATAATGAATATGTTTTATAAAGTATTATAGAAATTTAATGAGTGCAATTTATTAACAATCTTGTGATATTTATTTTTTATATTTTATCCTATTATATTGTTTAAATTCTTAAATTGAAATTTTATAAATTGTTTTATGTATAACTGATGTATTTAACATTTTGTACCATATTGACTGTGATTTATGCTGAATAAATAATAAATAAATAAAGATATCGACCGTATTTTCAGACACAGTTATAAATTTGGTCAGGAAATCGAAAGTAGTTATTTCAAATAATAATTTTATACTTTTAACACTCAAGAACTAGTTTTTGGTAAATAGTGCGTGTGTTCTGAATTGCACATGTATTATTGTCTTTAACATAGTTTTGGTTGAATAACAAAACAAAAATAAATAAGTTTTACAATTTTATATAATCCCAAGTACATACTGGATATGATAAGCGTGGGTATATATTTAATATATATATATGACTTCAATTGCATCATATGAACTTTAACACTTACGAGTGCTTTTGCCATAAATAAGTGCAACCATGTCCATGCTAAAGGCACATACATTGTATTTTTCAACACATTTTCACAGTGACATAAAAGTTAAAAAAGAATATGAATATAATATATGAATGTGTTAATATTATTAAAATGCATAATGCACTAAGATCAGAGATGAAAGTTTTTGTATAAACTGCACTTATGAATACAATAGAAAAAAATATATTAATTTATGAAACGACTGTTAATCACGCCCTATTTGTAAACCAAACGTATCTATCAGCCCTTATGTGCGCTTGCTGCAAGCTTTTGTCCAATTTTGATATCGCAGTAACTTTAAAATCATCTTGGCTGAGAGTAACGCTGATATCTACACATGATGTCGACATAATCTTCGGAGCTAGTTGTAGATTTGTCATTTCGTCAGTGAACATACCATTTATAGACTTGTACTTCTGAAATAGGCAAATTAGCAATATTGTGTGTACTAATATAATTATGACACACAAAATTATTTTGATGTGTATGTTAAACGCATATGTTTAAGACGAATAAGTCTAAAAAATCAATTATTCGAACGCACAAACCCCGTGTTTAAAGAGCATTGTATTTAAGTCTCTTTTTATTGTTGTAAACAAATTGGACCAAAACTTTTTCTGCACGAGGATTATTACACGAAACTGGTTTAAATCTATGTAACAAAACTTTTAAAACATCTTAAACTATTCTTACTTCTGTAAAACAACAGTATGCAATCACTAACATTATTACTTACATGTTCTGCTTCAAACACTTCAAATAAAGCTCTGTACAGATGCCACTTCTCCCAATCAAAAGTCTTGTCATTCATGTTTCGTTTAAATTGAACTAATCCAAATCTGCAATGACAGTATTATTTTGATAACTATTAACCAAAGTCTTTTAAAAATGCGCAAAACCACAACAGATTCTAGCGGATAAAACTTAAGAATTAAAGAAATGAAGATTCCTTGTTTCAACATCAGATAAAGGAAACAATATCAGTTCATTTGCCTTCATGAAAATCAATTAGTCACATTGCTTCTGCTAAAGAATGTAATGTATATACCCAACTTGAGTCAAAGTAATCAAACTATTACAGACGCAAGGTCATGGATTGTAGGAATCAATCATGTAAATTAATACCAATTGTGAAATAAATGTTATACTTGTACGTGTAAGATGATAATAACTACGGTTTATCGTGAACACGAAAATATTCAGATGTGGAATGCAAATTGCTTGAGAACGATTTCTCTCCCTTCACATCTTTGTTAACATGCATTTTATCATTTCATGATATTGTTGGTTGTTTGCATGCTTTAATGTATATGCTTAATTTCGCCATTAATAATGTAATTGACATTTTTCACTCACAATATCCATTCCTTGTTTTATTTATATATGTCACAAATGAACTTACGTACCACGATTGTTGGATAATAAAAGGAAAGATTTAAATATAAATTTGCAAACTTTCACAATCAACAGAGTTATCAGAAGATTCGAAAGCAACTCCAACATTGCGATACAGACCTGCATTACATGGGGTATGTACGTTTTACTCACCTACTTGGTAAATGAAGATTGACTGCATACATTGGTTGCCATGACCACCATTCTGTTGGAGCACTCTCATTTTTAACATATTTTCCATTCTCAATTTTATATTGATATTGTGGTCTGTAACATATGTACAAAATATTCAATTACTAAATATGTATGTCTGTTCATTAAAATGTGTTTTTTCATCAATATTTTGGCCTGTTCATGAATATTTAGATATGTTCATGTACTGGTCACGAACAATCATAGAAATCACCACGACTACCTAGAATAAAATATTGAAAGTGTTTCATCTATTTGTATAAAAAATTAACAGTTAGTATTTTAGTTATATACATGAACTTTCTTGATTAATAATGTCCCGTGGTTTTATGTCCTTAACCTTTCGATTCACCATGACTAATAAACTTGCATATTGAAATAGAAACTAACTACAGAGACTTATCCTCGCTGGATCGTGAAACCATACCTTACAATTTAGATTAGTAACTCTCGATTCTGCTTCCTTGTCCACCGGTTCTGATCGGTAAAGATAAAGTTTAGTGCTCAAGAAAATACGAATTTTGTTGGGATGTATAATAAAAACTTTGATTAGTTCAAGTCGATGCCTGATTTCATAATCCATTCTATATTTATGTTATAAATTTCTTTTTTATCTTAAAGAAATCATTGCCCAAAAAATAGTGAAGATACTTTAAATATGTACCTCGCAAAAATGAAAAACCAAGACTCATTCTCGTCTGGTGCTGATTTCCCAGTTGGTCTGTCAGTGTGCTGAGCGAGTCTTTCAAATGAAAACGACCATTCTGCACTCCAGTAAGTCCCTGAAATGGCCACTTTTATGGTAAAAGTCGCATGCTAAATCTTAGTAAACAATAACCAACAATTGATCTACCTCAATTTATGTTGTACTCTGCTTCTTTTACCTTTCGATGTCAGATTAGATTATATCATTAAGTGTGCAAAGGTGTAAGAATCCTGAATGTTAGAAGCTAACATCGTTCAGCATTACAAATTTACAGCTCTTTGAAACAAATTTGTTTTATAATACACTATTTTATTTTTGAACAGAACAAATTATTCATGTACTTATTAATGGAGTAAATCAATAGACTTCCCATTTGCAAAGCGGATGTTTTATTGTTTTTTAATAATGTTTAAGAAGTCCCTTGCAATCAAGTTAGACGTAACTGTTTACCTGTACTGTTGATATCATTGATAACACCATCAGTAAACGTTGCCTTCCTCATATCACTGTCCCATGCTGAATCAACAGTGCTGCTGTTGTCACAAGGTGTACCGAAATCTATATAAGCTTTCTTTAACCTCAAGTCCCATGTAACATTCATAACATTTATCTGTAGCTCTTTGTAACTGAATTATAAAAAAAGTCTAATCAAGCCAAAGTCAAAAGATTTTATCAGCATGAATAAAGTTCATGGAAAAGTGATTTTTTGATTGATTTTGGTGATATTTAACAAAATGGTAACATAGAGATGTAGGCCTAAACAAATAAAAAATATACATAAAGAAAATCATGTACAAAAAATACATATGACATAACAAAACAGAACAAACCTTTATTTCCCCAAGCCACAGAACATGATACCTTAGCAAATAAAACATACAATTTGTTAATAAAAAAAGAAAATTCAAAACATCACGTATATAAAGAGGTATGAATAAGGACAAAGGAAGAGAAAAGAAATGGAGAAAGTAATAATATGTCTAGACTCAAACCAGTAGTTTGAATTTGATAATCATGTACGGGTAATGTTAAAGGAACTGGTTAAGTCATGTAATATAAGCACTGCCTTAATAATACTTTCTTTTAAATATTTGACGCCGCTCTTTATCGAAACTATAACTCGGACTTGAGGAGTCTACATATCATTTTACACTAAAGTTGTTTTTATGGAGATTCAAATAAGATAATATTTTTACAAAATGATACAGTCATAAATATGCACTCACTTATGAAGACTGCCATCTGATACTATGTATACCTGAAAAGAAACGCAACATTAATTCTGTTTATTAACTGAACTACAGTGTGAAAATCAACATCGAATTCTGAACATTTATGCTTTGCTGCTAATTAAAAATCATTTCTTAATCGTTTGTGCATGGATGATTGTCATAAACTACTTTCATAAAAGAATACATTGTGGTGTCAAGTGCAACATTCGCAATAGGTACATGGTCATTGTCATGGAACTATTGCCAAATCGTAATGGTTGAAGCACACGTGGAACATTTTATGCAAGAAAGAAATACATGTATGTATTTGGTATAACTGCATCTTAACCTGCACATTGCAGCACAGAAGGGACAGTTCATGCAAAAAAGGTATTCCTAAAAAGTATATAGTATAAGTAGTTGGTGTAACTGATTTTAACACATTGTCCAGTATATTAAATATGCTACATTGATAAATTAGAGAATGAGAAAATAGATTGAAAGAAAACAGTGTGGTGTTAAGAGCAACATATACAAGATACAATGTATATATGATCTTTTTATGGAACTTTTTGTAAATCGTAATGGTTGAAGCACACATGGAACAGTTTATGCGAAGAAGAAATTTGTATTTAGTATATTTGAGTCCTAACTTACGCATTGCAGCACAGAGTGGACATTTCATGCAAAAGAACATTTAAAAGGAAATATGTAGTTGTTGTAACTGATAGTAGCACATTGTCCAGTATATAACATATGCTACATTGATAAAGTAGAGACTGAGAAAATAGATTGGAAACAACCGTATACATAAGTATAAATGTGCATCAAAGCTAGATATATATCTAAAGCTGAACACAATATATTAAGAAGTTCATCAGTATGCATCTTTAGTGCACATTAACCTTATATGGATTTATACGTTGCATTATTCAGTAATTACAATTGGGATTGATAATTTAAACATTAATGATATTTAAATTGAATTCTATGTTTTAGGTCAGAAAGAATATGTTAAATTGGAAGTCTAACTGTATGAATTGTTGATACAAACGTGTCCACGCATATCAAGTTGTTCAAATTAAATAAATGTCAAAATTAATCTTAAGAGAATAATTAAAATATCATGACATTTCTCACCTCGAAAGCATTTTCTGTCCACACTGAAAGTAAAAAAAGACATCACACGTACGTCCAATTTGTAATTAAATTGATAGCTGTGACAAAGAATGCATATATATATAACCATCTAGGGTTGATTAGAATAAATATAATGATATGTTAAAGCAGACACCGCTAGCTCGTCAGACATGAGACTGCGATGAATAGATATAAATATAATTTGATTATCGCAATTGTTATACTTTTCCATAACATCACTTGTAAAGAAACTAAAATTCGGAGTTTTTCAACATACTCATGTCAATGCCTTGATCATCCAGGTTTGGACACAGCATGCCCAAGTCTTTGTGGTATATTTTGGGGGTAAACATGCATGAAAAATGTAATTTTCAACCTGATTTATTACATACTTGTATTTATTGTCGTCAGATTATTATGTAGTTTATACTTTTATCACGGTATTTATAGACCCCATGTGTACATATTTTGACCATTCTAATTGTTTTATTGACTTTATTTTGTAACTTTCACTGAGAACCCTATATAACTGTACATAGGGTTCATGCTGAAACATAAGAAATTCGATGGCCGTCAAGACCAGATGTCGGACAAAACGGCGGCCGGTAAGCCGCTTATCTTAGATAAGCATCAGGGTATCAAATGCCGGACGCTGGTTAATTACTAGTAATAGGAGCTGTCAGTCAAATTCTGGTGTAAGGTCCATTGGTCATTGGTAGATGCATTTCGTGTTTTAACATACTTCGAGGATATTTCTAGGACTTCTATGTTACATCAGTATGTTAAATCTCCGTAAACAGATATTCTATAGACCGCTGTCATAGGATCCCCCGACATTGGACAGGGGGTCATGTTCAGATGACCTTAGTGTCGACCAATCAAAGCGTTGCTTTCTTCTAGACAAAACGCTATTAATAGCAACATTATTTCGTAATTCCTAACTTTAAGCCAATTTTGCGTGTTAATTTGATGGTGGCGTTATTCACAGGCTGTAATTGAAGGACGGTTCTTTGCAAATTTCGAAACATAGACGAAATAAACAAATCACTGAGCACAATGATTGTGTTGTGGATATTATAAAACCAAAGGTCAACTGAACGTGACCTGTATTGTGAAGCAGCCAGATCCAAAATAAGCGATTACACAAGCGGATAATTTTAGACTGTGTTTAAATCAGATTGCAATATGTTAAAACTAGGATTGTTCAAGTCAAACGTTGTAAGATTGGTATAAATAACCTACCTAACATCTCATCTTGGGTTATACTTCCCCAGAAATGTGTTTCTTCCATTCTAGCACCAACATATAGTCTTTGATCGTCCCATCGTACTTTTACTTTAGTATCAAAATAGGGTTTTGGATAATCAGGTCCTCGTATATCTGAAGAAGACGTTAACTTTTACATTAGTTTGTGTGTAGAGATTAACGATGCTCGTGTGTTATCTGATTATAAGCTCCTACCAGTGCTTACAGCGATAATTACTTTATTATGTAAAGACCGTCCGTCCGTTCGTGTGTCCGTCTGTCTGTCTGTCTGTCTCTCAGCTAAGCTCAGCTCAAATCTAAATAAAAAGATTTCGATTTTCAAAAAAATATCCTGATCTGAGATCAATGTCATACACCACTGTTACTACAATAGTAGAGGACTCGCTGTATTACCTGAAATACTCATTGATCCATGTTTAAATAGATACGAGTAGTAAGTACTCTAGTTCAAGATTATATATAATTTTAATCATGTAGACAAATTTTGTGTGATCTGACACTTTTATTGACGCCATAAGACACAAAATGCTTTAAATCAAGCCAACTGTCTCGGTAAAAACAATTTCTGACGAAATGAACACAAAGAAACATCATGGTAACAAGTTAAAACTGCTGGTTAATTGATTTCAACCTAAATACATTTGTATTTCTGATTTCTAAAATTGTCAAAATTGTATAAAACATTTTGGAAGCAGTTTAAGCATTGTTCTGATAATGACAGTTTCATTGCAAGTAAACATACGACAGTTGAAGATTGTGATTTTCTGTAAAAACATAGGTCATTAGTAACAGTATAAATGATTTTAGTGCGTATTTGTGATTTGATTTTATTTGTTTTCATAGGAAATCTTGAATCCACATCACCAGATAAAGATTAACCTTAGACCTATGTAGACATCGGTTTTGTACTAAGTTATAATTTCTAAGCATGCTTCTTATACTATGCCCGCCTGGCTAGCTCAGTCGATTGCACACAGGACTACTGATCCAGGGCCCGTGATTTTTATTCAAGGGCGGTTCTCTCTCCTACCACTGATTCTAAATTATGTCGGGCAGTTGTAAATCACGGAAGTATGCGCCTAGTAGTTGGTTAGTAGCTTAATCCAAAGATTTAGCATTTCCAGGAAAAGTGAGTAGGTTGAATGACCGCCGTTATAATATGATCTTTATAATGTGTTGCCACGGCGTTCAATCGATCAAAAAATATTCTATCATACCCATAAAACTTTGTGTCCAAGGTACTTCTGTCCATGCCTGGTCGTCAAGTTTTCCATCTATATTGATAGTTTTACCATTTAGATGATAAGAGATATAAGTTCTGGGTAAATCGTCTGTATTACATGTTTCTTTATTACACGATGACTCCACGGCGTCTTGTAAATATCTGAAAATGTAGATGGACAATAAATTTTACATTATGCTATCACGCCAAGTTACCTGCTTAAGCGGGCGCTAGAGGCTGAAAGGGGCGATAATCAATCGCTGAATATTTTTGACAGTCACCAGTAGACTAATTTTATTTTCTTTGGATACGCTTACTTTCTTGGGGTAATATTGGTACTGACACTTAGGGTAGAGAATGGCGAATATAGGGCTACATTATTTCGTATCTTTAAAATGTGAAAAACTGAAGAAATGAAAACAGAAAATAAAATCGAAGCACCTTTTTTCGAGTTTAAGTTCACTTTTACCGGAAATTGCTCAGTATAGTATGTAACTAGTGAGTTTTCACGTGTGGCTATATTCTTAGCCGTATATAAGTCCGGGTTGTCAATATTAAAATGATTTTATTCAACATTTGTTGGTTTGGGCACGGGCAAAAAGTGACCTTTTTCACCTTAACGCAATATTGTTATTTCGAGATGCTCTTATTCATTGATATTTGACTGACTGATACTCAACATGGCCAAGCTTATTTCCAAGGTGATTGTCTTCCTGCAAAAGTCTTTTGAACCCCGATTCCAGTAACCATGGCATCTCTGGGGCAGAGCTAAAATTGATCATATTACCACCGATGTCGCCTTTTTTACAGTGTGAAGTTTTTTTCCTCAAAATGATTATATAAAGTGTAAACAATTAATATAAATGTGTGTATCTTAAAGTAGATGCACGGTGAAGAAAGAATGTAAAATATTTTATTTACGTTTTAACAATTTATGATAAATAGCATTGTGGGTAATGCATTGCGAAATAACATACATGTACGTACTTTGATGATAAATTGAAATTTAAAACTTAAACTTACTTCAGTGTCACTTAAGCAAACTACGTGTATGTAAAAGTTGTAGATTGTAATAATAAGCTCTGAATTATTTAAACGTTTAAATTGAAAGATGATTCGTACAGCGCGTAAAGTAAGCAAATGATATTTATATAAATTGAAATAAATATGACTAGACTTTCAAGGTAACCTTATTGTGTGTCTTCGTTATTTAAACGAGTAAACTAAACTTTATATGCATATTTTCCTAGTTTCAGTTTTATTGAACAATCTCCCATTTTTTTTAACAATGGCACGAGCGTGGTCGAGTGGTGACGATGTTGGACTGGTAATCATTTGATTGCCAGCTTCTCGTCGGTTCAAATCACATTCAAAACCTATCTCGTTGTTTGCTTGAGCAAGAAACTCTATCCTACTGAATAAGTTCTGGTGGACCAGGAAGTGGGCTCGAAAGTTATAAATCTAAGTTCTAATAACTTACAATCGAGCTAAAATAACCTAATATTAAGTACAGACACTATTGAAATGTATGAAATATACATGTAAATATATATTAACTCGTATAGTTATGCATGGTCACACAACCTGAAAGTCCAATCAATTTTCTGTCAATGAATTTATTAGCCAAGTATCTAGTGCAAATGCATAATTGACTGGTCTTTTAATGTATTTGGCTCACTCAGGGGCATTGTCGTACATGGGACTGAAGAGCATACGATCTGATAAGTTTTTAGTTGTTGTACATTACGCCGATATTTTGATAAATTTCAGTCATATTGTGGCGGCCAGTCGACCAACTCACTATACCTGTTGTAATCCTAGATACTTCTGGTCTCCAAACCAGTATCAAGCGCATAACTTTACTGGTAACTGACAACTTTTCTACTAGATAGTAGATTCAGTGACAGAAAAGATAATGACTGTAGAATGTGTTTTACGACCAAACACAACTAAGGTCATTCTCGTACACAGACAGAGGTTATTCACATTCTAAATCTAAGGTTCGGAAAAGATCAACAGTCTTGATAACCTAAGGGTACGAAAATAAACAAAGGTATATGCACGCTGAGGTACCGGTACAGGAAATTGATTATTCAACCTCTGGGCGCTTTACCGGTTAAACTTACCTAATGGACTGTGTACATAAAAGACTGAAAGGTGTAAAAACCTTAATAACCCGGATCGGTTGCGCAGTTGGTTGTGCTGCTGAATTTTGAATCAAGTGTCCTGAAGGGGGTACGGGTTCGAACCCCATCCGGGGAGGTAATTATACCCTTCCATGAAAATTTGACAATAATGTCAATTTTCCTCCATTATTAAGGTATATGGAGAGGTTTCCGGCCTTGTGGAAGGGTAGGTGAGTACTGGTTATTGACAACTTGACAATGGTCTGTGAAAGCTAGTTTAGGTGTGTTAGACGCCGTAAATAACCTAAAAATTGAGTTGACACGGCGTTAACCCCAATATAAAAAAGTAGAAAACTTTAATATATACTAGATGGGAGCCCGTGCAAGCACGGGCTTTGGGTAATGACAATAAAGGGAAATAACCGCTGCGGGGAGTTTGGTCTATTTTTAGTGTTTATCTAGAACTATTTTTAGACACAAAAAAAACAATATTTTTGTTGATTTTTGGCAGTTTTTGCAAATATCAAGAGGCTTTGTCAAAAAAGAATTGTCAACTTGATATGCCTGTATATAGGTGCTCCAGCGACAAACAAAAGATTTATTCAAAGCTGCGCAGTTTCTTCCACAAAACAGGAAACTCGCAAATTTAATAATATAGATAGGCCACTGCACCTTATGATAGATTGTCTTCAATTGACATATTTCGTATTTGTTTAAAGCCCCTATATCAAAAGTAACACTGTTTTTTGACTGCAAAGAAAATAGACATTTATCTATTTCAAAAACCTCTAATGAACAAGGTTTTGTTAAATAAATGCAAAATTGCTCAGATATATTCATGTTATTTATTGTATTTCAAAGTGAAAGTATATCGAAACCGAAAGTAGAATGCGGTTGTCAATACTCGAAACAATAGTTTTGATCACAGCATGTTAAAGATGAAGTCTTATTAGAGAAAAAACGTACTCTGAATTACATAATTAAGCTTTAAAACAATTTTGGATCAGGTACATTAAACATCAGTGTATAAATGAATATAGTGTACTCTTATAAAAGTACCCCACTTTTTTAAGAATTGGACACTTTGTCAAACTCAAATTTAGAAAGCAGAATGGTTTGGACTGTTAATTGTGTCTTTAATGCATGTTACAATTTGATAACTTTATGGTTGTAAAACAGTTTTCAAGTCTACTGTTGAAGAATATATCTTCATATAGTGGCTTTAACCAACTAGTAAGGTCCTTTCATACATACATTGTTGATAGTTGACCGTCGTTTACATTAAACTGGTTATTTGGTCAAATTTGAAGATTCAATAGTTCAAGGTTAAAGTGTCTATTTTTATCCCATTCTGTCTTCGTAAGTGATGAAAATGATTCATTTTTTTTAAACAGATAAATACAATGTTACTGTTTGTATATTTAAATCAAATTCATATATTTTACACCATGTCTTTGTGTTGTAGTCAAGTAAATGCATAACAAATAAAGAATTTTATCGTTTGAAATTGAAATTACTTAATCTATCATATATAAAAGACATATATGCAGTCTTCGAAATTATGATAAGAAAGTGGTTACCCGAACAGGTCATATAAATGGTGCATACCACAATATACAATATGCAAAATGCCACATATATATCATGCACAACAATATCAGGCATGTACCAAAAATGAATCAATATCTATTATTTCCATTGTGGTCCCCAACATTGATAGCACATGCCTCTGACATAGAGGTATGCATGCACTATAGCTACTTAGAGATCGAGACAAGTCCATAACTTGAAATGTTACCAAAGAACATTAATTAATAAATTAATTACTTACTTGTTTCTATATGCACTCCATTTATTATCAAACTGAGTTGTACATTCTGTTTTCAAGTAATTAACATCGTTTTTAGTCTCTTCCGCATCGCTTTTCTTTGATATGGCGAAATGTCCAACCAAAATTCCTACTACAAAAAGGACCACACTTACAACTATTGCTCCAATTATAATTTTCCGAGTCTGCATCTTCGTAGATAGGAAGGTGACAATTTTATGATAATCCTATAGCTTTGTCAGATAAACTTCAATTTACATTGAATCCGGTTTAACGAGTACAGGTCGTCCACGTAAACATTGCGTATGTAAACATAGCCAGTTTCATTACACACCAATATTTAGGGGTGAATTATTTTTACGATTTTATAGTTTAATTAATTAACACTTATTTTATAGACATATCATGATATAAAATTTACAATGTGCATACACACTATTTAAAATAAATGTTACACATAAAATGGCCTGTTTAAATCAATAAAATGCTATTCATGCATTAACTCATTCACCTTTTTAGAGGGCAAGTCCATTATTTAAAGTACAAAAACACGCATGACCTAGAATACGACCTGTAAGTAGCTAGTTAATGTATGCGTGGTTTTTGTCAACAATGCGGTTGAACAAACATACATATATGGACAGCCTCGACTACCTTAGCGTGAAAGTGTTAATCGTTCATTTATCGTATATAGGCCGTTTAGTTTTACATGAGACAAAATTATATACAAATAATACAAATAAATTAAACAACGAGTTATTCGATGAATGCATTTCATTTGATGCCACAAAAACTTAAGTAACTCTTCAACAGAGACGTCCGGCTAGTTCAGTTGGTAGCACGCAAGTCTTCTATTCGTAAGGTCGTCGGTTCGATTCCAGGGCGGGGCATACTTTCGTGGAAGTTGGTCATAAAATGATTAATACGGATTTTAAATCATGTAGGGCAGTGATCAGCCTCTGACAGAAGTACATTTGTATGTGCCTAGTTATTGGCCAAAAGTTAAATCCAGAGATTTAGCATTTCCAGGAACGTTGGCAGGTTGACTAACCGCCAAGATAATGCCAATGTGTTGCTACGGCATTAAACCCAACAAAAAAAGAGAAAAAATATTTGTTTTGTCAACAACTTATCGCATTTATAGTTGGCTCTAACTATAGTTAGCTTTATGCCTTAGCTGATCTCTGATAAAACGTAGTATCAAGTTATCCGCATTCTTAAGTCTCCTGACATTTTGATAATGGTAAACAGCATCAATGTTAATTTATACAAACTGAATTTATCTCGATTGTGAAACAAGTTCTTACAACTTAGATTAGGCTAATCACTTTCGAGTCCACTTCCTGGTCCCTCAGTACTCACCTAGTAAGATTAAGTTGCTTGATAAAAAATAACGGGGTAGGTTTAATTTTGGATTTATTTGAACCAACGCGGAGCGGGCTATTTGAATATTACCAGCCGTTCAACGTCGTTACAACTCGACCACGCTTGCGACTAGGTTAGTTGGCCTAGATACTTAGTAGTTTATTTCAAGATATTAGGCCGTTGGCCTATGAATCTACAAACATAAATACATATAGATACATAATATGCAGAGAATTACAAATTAGAGTAATTGTACATGTAATACATTTTAAAATGCATAGAATGTGAAAATATATCTATATACATATCAAAATTATACATTCCGGTGAGTAAGATGTAAGTGGAAAATAAATAAAGTATCAATGTCTTACCTAACAGTATATATACGAGTGATAGTAAGTATCTACGTTAAAGTTATTAAAAAGCATATTTATAAATGAGGTGGAGAAATCTAATTTGAATAATATAAATTATCTCTTCTTTCAAAACTTTTGAAAATGTATGTTCCTAACTTATTTAAAATGAATTGATTTGTCGATGATATAAGGTCCAAAAATTTGGGAATGTTTGGTCTTTTCCAATAAAATTGTTTAATAAGATCTCTTCTTAAGTCATGATATAATGGACATTCTAGTAAAAAATGGAATTCGTCCTCAAGTCTGTTACACAGTTGACATTTTCTTTCATTTCTTGGAATTTTATTAGGTTTATGCCATCTGCCAGTTTCAATTTCTAATCTATGTGATGATAAACGTAATTTTGAAATAACAATTCTAAGCTTTTTAATTTTAACTAAATCTAAGTACGGTTTAAAGCCAAATTCAGAAAACAAAATGTAAGTGCTAGCTCTTGATGAGTTACTGAGTTGATACTGCCAGTCTTGTACAAAAATATCATTAATTCTTTGTTGAAATACTTTCAAAAAATAATTTACATTAGTAACACCTTGGTGAAACCAAACATCATTAAAACCTAAATTTTCCAATAGATTTTTAACATGTAACGCCCAATTTGCTTTTCCAGGGTATAATAAAATATCATTTAACATCAATTTATAAATAAGTTTAATATACTTTCGATCATCTTGACACCGACAAGTAATTTTTAACCAAAACCTGATGATATTAACCATTCTCATAGTTTTTAAAGGTCTACGACCTAATTCCCCGTAAACAAAATTATTCTGAGTGGTAAGTTTGACTCCGAGCAAATTCTTCAAAAAATGTAAATGAGTGCGTTCTAACACATCTGCATTCGCAAACCCCCATATTTCAGAACCATAATTTAGTATAGGTATGATCAATTTGTCAAATAATGATAATATATGACTAATGTTTAAATTTGGAAACTTGACCAGATAAGTCTTAAATTTAAATATGGCCTTATTAGCTTGACCATTAAGCCTCTCGAATGTTTTATTAAATGAACCCCCATTTGAAAATGTGATACCTAGGTATGTAAAACAATTAACTATTTCTAGTTCAGTATTATTATAAGTGAAACTCAGATTACGTCTTATCCCCCCTTTTTTAAAAATCATCACTTTAGTCTTTTGTACATTTACAACAAGTTTCCATCTATCGCAATAATCCTTTAATACATCTAAACCTAATTGTAAACTATTTTCATTTTCAGCAAATAAAACAATATCATCTGCATACAATAAAAGCAAAATTTTTAAAGAATCAGTACAAAAACCCTCAAAACCATTCATCTCTAAATGTTCCTCAAGGTCATTAACAAATAAAGCAAATATAAATGGAGAAAGACAATCACCCTGTCTAACACCCAGGTAGCATTCAAAATTTTCTGAGCTTAAACAGTTTCCATTTTTTACCCTAGATTTAACATTTGAATAAAGCGATCTAATTATATTTAACATTTTACCTCTAATCCCATACCTTATAAGTTTATAAAAAATATTTTCACGTACTAACAAGTCGAATGCCTTAGTATAATCTACAAAACAAACATACAGTTTTTTATTATTATTTAAAAGATGATTGATAATTCCATGTAACACAAAAATATTGTCATTGGTACCCATCTGTTGTCTAAAACCTGCTTGTGCTTCTGTATATACGAAGTAATTTTCTGCCCATGATGTTAACCTATTATTAATTATTCTAGTAAACAACTTTCCAAATGTAGATAAAAGAGTCACGGCTCTGTAATTTTCCGGAAGCTCAACATTGCCCCGTTTAAAGATTGGAACAATATAACCCTCCGTCCATTGTGAAGGAAAACACCCAGTATGAAATATTTTATTAAATAAAGGTAATATATATATAGCGAGATAGTCAATACCGTACTTGAAAAATTCATTTATAACATAATCGCACCCCCCTGACCTTCCTACGTTTAATTCTCTACACGCCCTCATGATCTCTGACAGAGATATTTCAATGTCTAATTCAGAAAACATTACTTGTAATTCCCCGTTTAAAAATCTATTGTTAAAATAAACAACGTCCTCGTCTGGTTGAAAAAACACCGTACTGGGGTCATTGACCGCTTTGAAATAATTTGTAAACTGAGATGTACTTACACTCGACTTATTAGAACAAGATATATCTTTTAACATTTTCCAGTATAATTTTGCATTTTTAAATCTCATATCTTCTAACTTTTTAGTGTTTTGTTTTAAAAAATCGTACTTCTTCGATCTAATAATTGTTTTATACTTATTGCGATTTTTTGTCATAGATTGTCTATTTTGATCAGACGGGTTGGATCTAAAATCATTTAAACTTGAATAAAAATCATTTCTACTTGCCTCGCAGTCCTTATCGTACCAGGTTTTATTATTACATTTTTTGTTATTAGGTTTATTGCAGATTTTTCGTTTAAATAAAGGGTCACAAATTTCCCCAAGATGTTGGTAAAATTTATTTAGATTGCATTCAATACCCGAACTATTTTCAATATCCCCTAAATCAGAAACAAGATCGTTCAAAATTCCTTGAAAATTTGGCTCTTATAGGTACTTATAGGGTAATAATTTATACCGGTGGTTTGAACTTGAGTTTCCTATAAATTCTGCTACAGTTTAGTTTATATATATTCATAAATAACATCTATGTTTCTGGTTTATAATGATTAATTTAAGCTTTGTTTGTTTGTTTGGGTTTTACGGCGCACCAACACAAAAAGGTCATATCGCGCCGAAAGCAATCAATGATACTATTAATTCAAACGAGATTAATGATGTAAAGCTCTATATCTTATTATATACATTTATTTCCTCCAAAAAGTTAAGTATCGCATATGATGGTACAGACTCAAAACGTTCTTTAAGTGAGTTAACTTTAAAATGTTTGTCACGGATGTGTTTAGGATCCCGACAGTCAAGGAAAACGTGTTTTACATTGAAATGCTCGTCACATGGTATACATTTAGGTGCTTTAATTTAAGCTCCATTGTGAAACAAGCCTTTGTAACTTAGAATAATCAGTTCTGAGCAGTAAAGATAATGTTTCTTGCTAAAGGTAGTACATTGTAATGAGATAGGTTTAAGATGTTATTTGAACAATTAAGAAGACAGTCACGGGAGTGCCGCCTCTCTAGACAACCCTACTAGTAGTATACTAGGCTAGATCTCGAGTTAGGCTACCTCGGGGGGGGGGGGGTTCCGGACCCCCACCCCCTAGAATTTCCAAAATGTGCCTGTCCATTTGTGTTTTTCTTGACTGTAAGTCATTTTTAAGTAGCATGAAGCAATTTTTCTCGGTACATAACATAGATTTAATGGTTATGTAGTTTATGTAGTTTATATTATAAACATATTGTATTATTCTGCAAAATGTGAATAATGTGGTTGTGGTTCGAAAGTTTGGACCCCCCAGAAAAAGTTCGGACCCTCCCCCTTCGAAAAAAATCCTGGATCCGCCCCTGATATGTACATGTATATAAAACTATGTAAATGTAAGTTTATCTCCTTAAAATTCGGGGTCATTGGGTGTTAAAACATTTAATGATGAAAATCAAGGACCATATTTAAACATAAAGGGGCTTCGTATAACATGTTTTAGACCTCAATTTAAGAAAATATAACTAAATGAAATGCAAATTTTGAGTTGAACAAAAATCTAAAAAAAATGCACTTTTCGCGCCTTGTCCCCGCCCCTGCGTTGCCATGATTACTGGTATCAGATTTCATAAGGAATTTTTCTGAAAGATAATCAACCATGAAATACCAAGTTGCGTTTTTGTCATGATAAGTAATGAAATGAGATAATCTAAAAATATCGTCATATATCGCGTTCAGGTGAAAAATTGCAAATTTTCGCCAATCTACTGACCAGTAATTCTGGGTCAAAACATGATCGGTATTTTTGCATTGTACACTTCTGTGTATAATAAGGAGGAGATACGTGTCTTTTAAAATACATGTACTAAGTACATTGTATTAGATCATAAATATTTTTGTCATTGCATTTATTAATTTATCAGTCAATTCAATGATTACATTATCAATGATAATATATATTTTTACAAATAATACGGAAATACCCTTTGATATATAGTACCCACCAAAAGTTTGGAGACATTTTCATTTTGTAGGCCTACTGAATAGCTTTTATCTAAAATTTGATAGCTGTTTATTTTGAAATGCCTTTTAGTTTTGCTTTACTATTTGGTTATTATCATAATTATAACTGAGACTACAAAATAGCATAAAAGCTAGGATATGGGAAATAATTACAATAAGCATGGTTTTGGAGGTTTTGGGATGTCAGATGCTGAATCTCATAAATGTGTTGCATTCATGTTTTTTTTTCATTCTATCACAAACCATGCTAACATTTATTAAAAAATAATGATTCTACTGTAGTAATCATAAACAAGAAAGATAATGTGGGAGTCACATTAAAGCCGGATTTTTCTGCATATGGAAACATTGAGAACAAGTTTACGTTGTTACAAAAGAAAGTCATTTAATATATTGCTTATCAGAAGGAATACAAAGGGCATTAATTAATCTTAAAGGAATAAAGAGTTTCATTAACTATATATATGTCCTATTGTAGTTTTTCTGAGTATCTTGTTGGTATTTGACTAAGATGGCATAAGACATGAAAACTATGGATAAAAAATAATGCAAAGCTAATGATATGAAATTGGCGAGAGAATTTTGTTAAAAAAACCTTGTATGGCAAATGGTGAAATTGTTGTAACAAAATGGCGGGAAAATATGACTGGAAAATGCCAGAATACTTGCTATTGGAGAGATCCAACATACTGAAAACTTTAACATAAAAAATACAAAGGGAAATAATCCATATTTAAGCCAAGTAGAGTTGCCGTTACTGTCTAATTCTTTCAACAGATGGTATGTAATCATTGTATGAAATTTCATAATAATCTAACCATAAATGGCAGAGATACTCAACAATTTGAAACATAGACTTGAAAGCTTTAACACAAAAATAACAAAGGGAAATAATCCATTTTTAAGCCAGGTAGAGTTGTGGTTACTGTCTAATGCTTTTCAACAGATCGTATGTAATCATTGTTTGAAATTTCATAAACATCTAACCATAAATGGCAGAGATATCCAACAATTTAAAAAATTTAACACAAAAAACAAAGGGAATTAATCCATTATTAAGCCAGGTAGAGTAGCGGTTACTGTCTTAATCTGTTCATGACATGGTATGTTATCATTGTATGAAGTTTCGTAAAAATCTGACAATAAATGGCTGAAATATATGCTATAATAACAGATGATATGTAATCATTGTATGAAATTTCGTAAACATCAAACCATAAATGGCAGAGATATCCAACAATTTGAAAAAACTTTAACACAAAAATAACAAAGGGAAATAATCCATTATTAAGCCAGGTAGAGTTGCCATTACTGTATAATTCTTTTCAACAGATGGTATGTAATCATTGTATGAAATTTCGTAAACATATAACCAGAAATGGCAGAGATATCAAACAATTTGAAATTGAAAGCAAAAATTACTAAGGGAAATAATCCATATTTAAGCCAGGTAAAGTTGTGGTTACTGTCTAATTCTTTGCAACAGATGATATGTAATCATTATATGAAATTTCATAAACATCTAACCATAAATGGCAGAGATATCCAACAATTTGAAAACTTTAACGCAAAAAAACAAAGGGAAATAATCCATTTTTAAGCCAGGTAGAGTTGTGGTTACTGTCTTAATCTGTTCATCACATGGTATGTTATCATTGTATGAAGTTTCGTAAAAATCTGACAATAAATGGCTGAAATATATGCTAAATTAAAAACTTAAACGCAATTGTTAACGTCACCAGACACCCAAAATTACAAAGGGCAATAATCCATAATTAAGCAAGGTAGAGTTATGGTTCTGTCTAATTCTGTTCATCACATGGTATGTTATCATTGTATAAAGTTTCGTAGAGATCTTACTTTAAATGGCAGAAATATATGGTACATTAAAAACTTTAACGCAATTGTTAACGACACCACCCGCCCGCCCGCCCGTGTTCGCCAAACTACTAGCCGAATTTTTCGTTGAAAAATCCGGCTAAAAATCAAGAATTGTTTTAAATTTCATTTGTCTCCAAACTTTTGGTGGGTACTGTATACGATTACTTTATAACAATACAATAGTATCAGTTTACATGCCCCATATTTCTGAATATTGGAATCCCAATTTTCGACTTCACGCGCGGATGCAGTGAGTATTCAGGTGGCTTGACCGAGCCCCTAAATGTACTGTTCAAGCGTTAAGCTTTATATAACATTGGCAGCAACATATATTTCCATATGTTTTATAAAACATGTACTTATAAGTTTCTTCAAATAATTCAAGAATGGCTCACAAGGTCATTTGATTTTAAAACGTATGGAGATTTCATGTGCATAACTTTTCAAATGATTTACATAGTACATTCTTTGATCGTTTACATTAAACAATTCCGTAGTCCCTGAGTGTACCACGTTATATTTTGTACCATAGACATACTAAGAGTAGGTATATGCATTGTACCAAAGCAAATAAATAGTATATACAGAGAACTATGAGCATCTTTGGTGAAAAACACGAAGAAATGGCCTTTGCTGTCACTTACGTTACGGAAGTTTCTACCAAAAAATACCCACAAAAAATGAAAAAAAAATGGGAAACTATGAATCCGCACCTGGATTTTTTTCCGAAAATGTTGCAATGCAGGAGTTTTGATAGGAAAATCCTATAAACTTTTTATTTTACCTATATTTATATGATTACGTAATTTTCTAAAATATTCTTTACGAATTGGTATAAAATGAACCGGCTGTTGGAGGTAAGTAATATTCGCATTTCTGACTTGAGCCCGACGACATTGAATCATAAAATCAATTTTTGAATCTTAGTTTTCGGGGCATTTAATTATACTGAACGCACGTGAAGGTAAGGAAAATTATTTTTATTGACATTGTATTTTTGTATCATTTAGTAAACACTCACATGTATCAATTTTTATTTTTACTGACATGAATCGCGAGTAATTTAACGTTTGAGAAACGTTCGAAAATAAAACTTCAAAACTCTTGAATGGTAGACTTAATTCATTGAAAATTTTATAATCTAAATGTATGTAAAGGACATTTTGGTAATTCTATATGCATGAATTATTAATTATACTATTTTTATACCGCGCTACCTTTGAAATGGATTGGTTTATTTTAATGTTCACTCAAAAGCATGCACTGTTATTTTGTACGAACTTCGTACGTTAAAATATCACCATTTGATCTAACACAATCCTATGATAGTACATAATATGCTGAGTTTTTGTGGACCGGCTTTTTTCAATTGACCGCAATTTCTGTTTTCAGATGGGTTACGGTCCAAAAGATAAATTGTCGATAGTGAGCTTAAACTCACAGAGGAAAGGATTAAAAAGTCTTCATGGGTCTGACAGACCCTCTTATTACAGGGAACTGTTCGAGAATGTAGAACCAGACATTTGTTTTCTTCCGGGAGACGACGATCGCAAGAGCATGGTCGCACTGACTGGTTACAAACCTTTTCTAAAACCTCGAAACGACAATACGGTGTTGCTATATGACTGTAAAACGGTTGAAATGAAAGAACCGCGAGTGAATTTACACTCTCTATGTGCCGATTTACCAATCCTAGACGTCCAGGAATTGCTTGTAGCCGATGTTACAGTTTCTAGCCTCGAACCTTACACCAGGGTGGTTAAAGAGTTCAACATAATAACATGGCGATATGATTATCTCCACAAATTCAATACATATGATGGCAGTCTCAAAACAGCGGTTACAAGTATAATCTTAAAGTCTCAGCGGCTTGGCCTCATAACTAACAAACCAACACTTATCGCAGGTGAGCTCAATATAAGCTCTGGTGAGCTTGAGAGCATTGTGAAGGAGCGCTCAAAAGACGGCCATAAACGTTTTTTGGACGAAATGGAGCCAGTAATGAAAACAATGGGATACACCCGTCCAATTGCTAACACAGCACTGACGGAGCAACGTCACCTTTTCATGATGGACGTTATAAAATGCTCTAATATTGGGTCAAATAGTAGGCCTATTGTCAACACATGGGAATCCACAATGGTGGCTGATTGCTTTATTGCATCGAAGCAACTGAAACTAGCAGATGCAACGTTGATGGACATTGAAAAAGTAAGTACACATTTCTTGTTTCTGTATTTTAGGTTTTTCGTCAGTTACATGTATATGCTAGCATTTCTCGGAAAACCCTCGAAATGTGGTTTTAAAGTCACGTGGTCAAATATTGATTATGAACATGTTCCAATCATGTGACCCCTTAGCTTAAGGTCTTCAGCTAACCCATGGGTACATTACCCTGTTAATGAACGGTCGCATATGATGAAAATCAAAATGTAAAAAAAAACAGCTTATGAAGTTTTGGAAGCCAGAATCATAGTGTCCACTAAATTATGACAGCCGCCAGGCTAGCTCAGTTGGTAGCACGCAAGTCTACTGATCGAGGGGTCGTGGGTTCGATTCCTGGGCGGGCATACTTTTGTGGAGCTTGGTCATAAAATTCTTTCTACGACCATTCTCCCTCCTACCAATGATTTCTAATCATTTGGAACTCTAGATTCGAATTCCTGCTCATAGCCTACTGCGCCACGGACCAAGATCAAAGCATTTCTTTCAGCTCTTAACACTAGAACGCTGCTTAAAGTGGTTTTTGTGTCAATGCACCATTATTCGTAGCGAATGGCCGAGGAGTTCCGAATGGTAGATGTGTGTGTATGTGTTACTGCATGTATATTTTTCTCATTTAATATTGTTGTAGTTTGAGAAATAAAGTATTGTTCTTTTCTGTTCTGTTATAATCAATACTTATTGTTGTATATTTCAGGTTATTGGTAGAAAGGTATGTGTACCTTTACAAACACACAGACCTACTCAGACCCATATAGATATACCAGTCAGACCACCAAAACATCATGGAGGTTAGGACATTTACCAGTCAGGCCATCTAAACATCATGGAGGTTAGGACATTTACCAGTCAGGCCATCTAAACATCATGGAGGTTAGGACATTTACCAGTCAGGCCATCTAAACATCATGGAGGTTAGGACATTTACCAGTCAGGCCATCTAAACATCATGGAGGTTAGGACATTTACCAGTCAGGCCATCTAAACATCATGGAGGTTAGGACATTTACCAGTCAGGCCATCTAAACATCATGAGGATAGGACAGTCATTCATGTTAACATTGACATTTAATTGAACGTTAGATAAAGTCTAACTCCTCATATCGGATACGTCACGCGTTGCAAAGGGAAGTAACCACTGTGGAGAGATTAACAATATTGAAATAAAATTGTACTGTAAATGTTTAAGGTTTTTGTTTGTCCACTTTATATAAATACTCGTAAACAATTCTTAAAACGTTATTATTTTGTTCGACCAAGTGTCTTTAAGTTCACTCAACTTATGCAATCTAATAATAAGGCAGAAATAATAAATTTAGCAAAATATACTTACCATGCTTTTTCCTTATGTAATCGATCAATTGCCATAGAAACATGAGATTTACATACTAAAATAATCTTCAATTTTGAATAAATAAACCTTTTTAGTTCCAAATGTCTCATATTACATGTTTAGATTAATAATTAATGTTATACTGTGCTGTGTTTGTTTTGTATATTTACATTTTATTTAGACTGACTTATATTAAGTATTTAGTTCTTCCTCACAATATCTCATGTGTATTGCATAACTTTATTAAGAAGTTTAAATATATGTAAATGTGTATGTGTGTGTATATACATGTATATGTGCGTGCTATACTATAATCATTATGTACATCTGTTTGAGTGTATTTGTATGATCGAGGTGAGACTGAGCTGAGTGTGAGTGACAGAGTGAAAGTGTGAGTGTGTGGGTATGAATGAGTGTGTGAATGTCATTGTTGTCATGTGACAGAATACTTTATATACTTTGATTTATGTGTAATAAGATACATTATATGTATACGTTACGAAATAAAATATACGTTCTGTTCTGTTCTGTTCTGTTCTGTTATTGTTGATTTACTTCTTGTAAACATATCCATTTATATTTATTACCATACCGCTGTAATGTTTTTTTTTCTTTTAACAAACCCAGCAGAAGGATTGATCCTGCTGTTATAATTCAATCTTTCTGCCAACAGACACAGCAGAAAGATTGATCCTTCTGCTGTTGTTTAATCCTTCTGCCAGCAGACACATCTTTCTGTTATAATTCAATCTTTCTGCCAACAGACACATCTTCCTGTTATAATTCAATCCTTCTGCCAGCAGACACATCTTTCTTTTATAATTCAATCCTTCTGTCAACAGACACATCTTTCTGTTATAATTCAATCCTTCTGCCAACAGACACATCTTTCTGTTATAATTCAATCCTTCTGCCAACAGACCCAGCAGAAAGATTGATCCTTCTGCTATAACGGACTTTAGTCAGTTATTTCCCCTTGTATACTCTTCAAATAGGTAGGTCAAATTAGTTAGATTACTCGGATTTTACCCTTACTTTTCAATGTAAATTTGCCAAAGTTAATCTTAAATAACTTTTTGTTAATCATTTAATTTGTTTGAAAATCAAGCTAATTATTTTTAGGGTAAAAAACTATCTAAATTTCATCACTTCTGTAAATATCTTCATTAACAAGAAAGATATTAGATGAAATATTTTGTTGTCTTACATAGGAATTCAATGATAAAATCCGATGATTCCAATTGTAAGGACCTACCTATCAATTGGATTGCTTCAGATTTTATCAGGGAAAGATAACTGACTGAAGTCCCTAATTGAATAATCCTTCTGCCAGCAGACACAGCAGAAGGATCGTTCCTTCTGCTGTGTCTGCTGAGTCTGCCAACTTAATGTTCATGCATGACTAGCGGGCCATTACTCAACCCAAAACCCAAACTCCTCTCAGGTGATTTGATAAAGGGAAATAACCGCTGCGGGGAGTTTGCCCTAAACCGTTACTGTTATCGAATACTGGATTTTAGTATCAACTATTACCCCGCGTTTGTTATACGGTGCTAGATACGATTTCATCTCTGATAAACTATCCCATTACATAAATCGGCGTTTTTCTGCTTGCAAATTTTCGTTTATTAAAATCATGGCATCGAAAGGAAGAGTTGTTATTTGTTTGCTGAGGAATGATCTCAGAATTCACGACAACGAGGTAAGCATGACTGATATTATTTTCCATTGATTCGATGTAAATTGTTGCTTTCGTACCTTTGACATTTCGCTCTGTTTATAATTTTCGCCACAAAGCACTACTAATCGGGGTAAATCCGTCATCGGTCAGTACCCCGATTTTCTGACTTGACATCTATAAGTTAAGGTTAAAAAAAGTTAAAGTGCAGTTTAAAGTCTGCTTCCATATACATGTTCAGCAAGAAATTAAACTAAAGTTGTTTCACTCCACCCAGTAGTCCTAAATATAAGACCCTACGTAACTTTTTTATCATTTTGACATTTCTCTGTTACGTATATTTTTTTTACTGCATAACAGAAGAACGTCCGTATGATAAAATAGTTATGAAGGGTCTTATATTTAGGACTATCCACCCAGGTGTTAAAATTAAACTTAATGGGCAAGTGAGGGATTGCCTGCCTGAAGGTGGTTTCAATGATCAGGGGTAATTGTACATGAATGTAAAGTCAGCTGAACATGTACCAAGTATATGGAAGCAGACTTTAAACCGCGCTTTAATTTTAACTTATTAATTGATATTTTCATGGAATAATAATTAATATTTAAGTGAACTGTGTCTAGCAATTGACAATTTGACATACTGCTGGAAAGCTTCATAAAACGAAAATGAATCACTCAGTATTTATCCCAGTTAATTGATAAAAACACCTCAACTTGTCTAATGTTTTTTACTTATCAGTCCAGTTTATTATTGACTGTTTACAATTTCTGTTGTTGCAGGTGTTATCTTGGGCCAACAAAAATGGCAATTATTTGTTGCCACTATATTGTTTTGATCCACGCCATTTTGCTGGAACATATCACTTTGGCTTCCCTAAGACTGGTCCTCACAGATCCAAGTTTTTATTGGAATGTGTCAAAGATCTAAGAAAGAATCTCACTGCTCGTGGAAGGTAAACCTTTTCTGTTTCATGTGTATAAATGGTTCTTTAATGGTTGCATCATGCTCAAAAGATCCAGTATTGTTTTTTCTCATGGAGAAACTTCATCATTACCAGGTATATTAGAGATCTAAAAACTTAATTGGTCTAAATATAGAGACATTTCACTTCTCAAATTAAGCATTTAATACTTTAAAATCATTAAAAATAGTATACTTTTGCATTAACCAAGGTGGTCTAGCTCTTTATAATGAAACTTTATTGTAATATATTATATGTAGTTATATGTAGTTGATCATTTTAATATGTAAAATTTTCATCCAACTGGGATGTCTTATTTTCTTTTTGTACTGTATGTTATAGTTTGCTAAAATTGACCTGAGATAGAAAAAATACAACTTAAGTATAATTTTCTTACATTAAATTCAGTTAAAAGTAGTGTACTGTGTAGTTACCAAAGCATTGTAATATATCAATCTATCTCAATTCAATTAGAACAAGAAGGGTCTTTTTTTCCTTATACATTGTATAACAAATGTCATTTACAGGTCCATTCCCTTACAGAGATTTCTTTGAAATCATAAACATTTTTTTCAAAATTAGGGTTGTACTTTGATTTTGTCTCCCAACTATCAATGAAATTGTGATTAAATATCCCCAAATGTACTGTAAGTAAGACTCAATGTCCCTTTTCAAAATACTAAAATAAAGACTGAACAGCTATACCTGGATTAAAATGGATAAGTTTAACAGAAATCTCAATAATACTGACTCGGGCCTCTTAGCCTGCTGATTTATATACTTTCCTTGTCTTCATTTGCAGTCATTAGACATTGTGAGGAACATCTAGCTAAAAAATAGAGGTAATCAGCCTCAAGCATAGTGTCAAAGCTTGAATTTAAGCTTGCATTATAATGCAAGTGGATTGAAAAATTGCATGTACCGGTAACTTTTATTTAAACTCTCAAATTTTTTACAGCAACTGTCAGATAAACCAATGTTAACTTGATATTTTGTATAAACATGACTAGAGGTTGTTTCCCTTTACCTATGTGATTTAGACTGTAAAGATTGTCTTCCTTTAGCAATGTGCACAAAACTGTAGAGGTTCTCTCCCTTTACCTATGTGAACAAGACTGTAAAGGTTGTCTCCATTTAACTATACAATGAAATTAGTATAACATAACTATGTATTTCTTTTTGAACAATTTTATTGCCAATTTAGAATGCCACAAAATACATGTATAATGAAATCGAAATACTCTTGTAGTATCAGTGATACAAAAATACCAGTTGTTAAAATGTATAAATATGTTACCTGATAAAATTTATAACTGACATTTCTAAATACCTACTGGTATATCCACAGGCTGCCGGCATGAAAGAATCCCCCCCCCCCCAATATTTTTTCATTATATGCATTTGTATACAATGTATGTATGTATGTGTTCATAATAAAAAGATCAAGGGGGGGGGGGGGGGCGGGGCTATTTCATGCCGGCAGTCTGTGGATACATGTATATCAAGACAAAAATATTTAAAAATATTGAGGACACTAGTATTTTACCCACTCACAGAAATGCATAGTCTATTTTTATGTCTATAAAGTTATCATTTGTAACAGTTATGGTCAAAGACTCAAACTATCAAGGGTCACACATAATAGGCTGTTTCCTGTTGAATCATATTTTATATCAACATTTCGTCAAAAAACTCTCCTAAACTGATTTTTACAAAATTTTACAAAAAATGCCAAGGGCAGCATATTATCATAAAACTTACGACAATCTAACACAACAACATAGAAGCATGTAAGACTAAAATCAGTCGTAAGACCCTTGATAATACGGGCCTCTGGTCATTAGTTTATGAGATTTATGAAGTTTTGTAGAGTTTGATATTTACGTGGTATAACATTTCAGTTATAGCTGTATACATTTTAATTACAGTACTAAATTTGTAAATATATAAAATAATGATATATTCTGGAATTCATTTCATATACTATTAGACATGTTAATTGTATACTTTCTATATAGTCCAACAATATTAACCTGAGCTTGACTTTAATGCATGAATATATAATAATATGATATATTATGCACTAAATTCATGGTCTGTCTTTGGCTTTCCCAATATATTGTATATGTAGTTCAAGATCATGTTAATATTGTCGGGCTATACAATGTAGTTGATTCTTTGTACAAATGTATTTCACTGTTATCAAATACAACAAAAACTACAAAACTTGAGAAACACTTGGTCTTGGGAAATTCATTTTGCTTTTTACTTTTTATAACATTTGTTTTTCTTGACAAAAGCATTGAAAAATAGATGAAAAAAATGTTAGATAAAACACATTGATTCAATGTGTTGTACATATAAGTATGTAAATGTAATAATGTGTGTATGCTTGGAGGAGATGGTGACTCTGTAAGTTTTCTTTCTCAAATTCCAAAATTGGCATTTTACATGTTAATAATATAGAAACAATCAATTAGAAAAAAATATTGTCCCCAAGTTTTTAAACTGCATCAGTCCTGTCTCAGAGGGTTTTACCAGTATTTCGTCTTTAGACTTTTGGAGAGCACTGTGCATGTGTAGGCAAGTGATTTTACTGTCTCAGCTTGCAATTAACGTATTTTATCACCGGTGACCCAGTACATGTTCAGAATTGTTTCAAAGAATTTCCCCGTCATCTTTCCATTGTTTATTAGCATTATGATCAATTTTAACGCCATCCCAATGTATCCCATCATCCCGTTGTCGAAATATTAAAGTCATCGGGAATAAGAAATTTAGGATCCAAAAATCTCCAAAAACTGACTTCATGTTTCTATTAAAAGTATTTCGATTGGTTATTGGAACATTTTTTGCAACCTCGAACAACGTTTTACCATTTGCCGTGATTAGCATCTGCGATGTGAAATAGAAACTTCCTATGAAACCAAAAGCACTTTCTAGATACTGATGTGTGATGATAAGACAGTGAACACCTTTGATATCACCAAATATGGTATTAAATATAGTTAATGGAAAAAATAAGTCTGACCAGGAGTGCAACTGAGGCCATATAACACCTTGTATATATTTATAATTAAAATACCCGCCAACCAGTCCAGTAATTGTAGCATAGAAAGCTAGAATTATAAAATATCTTTGGTTTTTAAAACCGATACAATTTCCAACCATGAAACAGTGGTGATCACGTTTAAGTATACACAGTTTACAAAATTTACAATGGTGAGCACGAGGTGGAACATGCATGCAACAATCCTCGCAGTAATTCCATGGTAACCCTTCTTTAGATGTCATATCATAAACACAATGTCCGTTTAACTGATTTTGATTACTTGCAGCCTGTTCACACCGAGCTTCAAACCGATCTGGTAGCGCACCCGTATGATTTGAGATCTGTAAGAATGGATTATCCTTAGATTTTCTGTAAGCTGGACTGTAGAGAATCACACAGAACCAGTTAGCTAGACCATTCAGCAATACAAACCAACATAATACTTTCATGTAATAGTTAACCCAGGCATCATAGTCTTGGAATATATATGGCACAATATAACATGTGAACACATAGATCTGTGTGGGTGCTTGAAACAACATTAACGCTCTCATGAACACCTGAAATATCATAGAAAATATTCATGTAGGTTTACTTGGTTATTTAAGCTAAAATGGTATTGTAAAGTAAGACAACCAGGGTCGGTAGAGCAGTTGGTAGCGCACCTGGATTTCGAATCTAGTGTCCCGAAAGGGGTATGGGTTCGAATCCTACACGGGGAGGTTATACCCTTCCATGAAAATTTGTCAATTTTCCTCCATTAATAAGGTGTATGGAGAAGTTTCCGGCCTTGTGGAAGGGTAGATGAGTACTGGTTATAGACAAGGGTCCAGGAAAGCTAGGTAAGGTGCACTGGACGCCATTATATGACCAATAAATAAATAAGTAAAATAGGACACGCAAGTAAGATAAAAGGTGCCCTATATCCTTTGCCAACCAGTGCATTCATGATATTTGATTTCATTTTATCATTAACCATACTAAAATATAAAATGTGATTCTACAAAAACAAACATTGAAGTAAAAAAATTTCAGTTAATTTCCTTTGCCTCCAAAATTTTGGGGCAGCCACTTGTTGGCTTGGCACCTCTAAAAGTGAAATACTGTTACGAAAGTTGGCTTTATGGAAAGCTTACAGTCCTTATCATGCATGAACATAGATAATCTTAGGTTTTGTAATAGCTCAAAACCCGGGTCGATAGCGCAATTAGTAGCGCGCCGGGATTTGGACACTCATGCCCGAGGGGGTGTGGGTTTGAATCCCACCTGGGGAGGTTATACCCTCATGAAAATTTGACAATGTCGATTTTCCTCCATTGATTAGATAATATGGAGAAGTTTCCGGCCTTGTGGAAGGGTAGGTGAGTACTGGTTATAGACAATGGTCCAGGAAAGCTAGGTTAGGTGCGCTTGACACCGTAAAATGACCTACAATTGTGTTGACACGGCGTTAACTCCAATAAATAAATATGTAATAGTTCAATTAAGAAAATAACAAGTTTTGTATGTCTATGTTTGAAAAAAGGTAACTTAAATGACAGACCTTCTTAATACAGGTTCATGCTTGAATTACTGTACAAGTATACTTAAATTTTAAGCAAGATAAAAGTTTAAAGTTTATATGAAATTAATAATGTATGAGAAAAGCTAAGTAAAATATAACAAAAATTAGTATTCATTACTAGTAAATAATAATAGCATATGAATGTACAATAAACATTACATCGAGTACATTGAGTACAACATAAACAACTAAAGGGTTAGTTATGTAACCTCTAAAATACCCTAATCTATATGTGAAGCATAAATAGTGTTACTTATATACCAAGGGATTTCCTTATTGTCAAAATATTGAAATTTTGAAACTAATTCAAAATTAATGGAAAATGATTCTAATACATTTGATTAATTGAAAATGAAATTGATAATTGGAGTATATTGCAAAAGTTATGCCATGGATTAATTATAAAAGTTTTTAAATTCACATGAAAATGATTGGATTAGAGGAAATCCCAATTCGTGGTGCAGAAAAAAAGCAATAAAAAGAGTGACTGGTCATTCAGTTCCTATGTTTTCATAATTTAGAGCTTTTCTTGGCATTTTGGTCTCTCAAGAATAGTGAAGATCTGATTTTGGTGCAATCTTGAACTATCCAGCTACAATAATTTATAATGTACGTACTAGTTGCATTAAGTCTGAGTCGCCATTTTTCTTCTTTCGTTCTACGTGTCTATTCCATTTTTCTCTGATACTGAGATTTTCTTCCCCTGGTTCTGGCTCTCTCATTTTAAACCAAGAATTATTCAGTATACTCAATTGTCTCCTATTAGCCATTCTTAAACCAATTGCATATCCAGTCACCCTTGTTAGAAGAAAAAAACAAAAAGAGCAATGTGTGAGATAAAAAATAAGAAACAAAAATAAAACTACTGTCTGTGTCACATTATTCAGATTAAAACATGTTTTGTCCTCTCCTGTTATGCTAGATCCATACAATGTTTCCTTTTTGTCATATTCAAATTCAATTAAGCTCCAGAAGGCCACGAGGACTCATGGAATGTTTTAAGTGTTGAAATATTCAGACCTTCCTACTATAATAAGGAGGAAAGAATATTATGATCAACATTTTTGAGAAATTCAAGAAAACCAAAAGTGGTGGGCTGGATCCTGATCCACCCGAGACAGTATGGTGCCTAAAGTGGATCAAGACAGCACTAGTTGATTATGATAAAAACTGTTTTCCAGCACTTTCAATTAAAAAATGTTGGCTTTAAGAATTATTTTTGCTCTGTTAATGAGTATAAAATATGTTTAAGTTCGGCTTCGAGTCAAGAGAAATGATATCCTTTAGACTCCTTCATCCACCTTTTGACCTTTGCCAGAATGTCTGAACCCCAAGCTGGAAAATATCTAACCCTAAGCCTTGTCTATGGAAAAGAGAGAACACTACAAGTTATACTGAGAACGATAAGTATTTTATATATAACATAGCAACAGTCATGATAAAAATGTTATTTTCAAGCATCTTCAAGATCATGACTTAACATCTACACCAATAATTGTCATGGAAAAGCTCATTGATGCATTTAAGTAGTCAAGAAAAGCAATGAATATTTAGTGACCTTGGGGATAAATTTCGTTGGAATTTTTGTCTATAATAGATTAAATTGTTTATATTTCTTATTATGAATTTGCCATCGACATAAAAATCAACTGTTAACTTGACTGTTGCATGTTACGTATAAAAAACATCAAGTATAGATTTTGAATAAAGTCAAAGTAATCATAATACATGTATAGCTATTTCATGTATTTCTAAACATTTTGTTTGCTTTCATACACTATCCCCATCGACATGTAATTTTTTTTTGTTACATTAAAGTGTTCTCAAGACTTTTCTTTAATGCTATAATGAATTTAGTAATTTAGGAAATGACAAGTCAGACTGGAGGAGCACATGGAAAAAAAGGTGTCAATAGGGATTCTGGACTTCAATGCCACACTGATTTAAAATATAAACATAAGTGACCTTTTTAGAAGTGGTTTTGAAGTTTGGGACTCATTGAAGCTGACAAGGGTTCATAACCTAGAAGGAAAAATTGCCAAAATATAGAATTTCAGGATTACAAAATACAAGTTTTTATAACTCTTTAATCCCTTGAGACAGCCATATGATTGTGAAAACACATTATTTTCTCCCAATTTTTATGAGACCTACATAATATGTATCATATGTATTGTTGAATTTAGGAAGAGAAAAAAAATGTCTTAAAGTAATTGGTATGTCCTATAAGCGCCCTACCACTCCAGAAATATATTTCAGAAAAGCCTTGATTCATGCAAATATGTTAGTGTTTCACAAAAAAGAAAAGCATAGAGCATGTGAGTTGCAGTTCCCTCTATATTCCTGTATTATTACTTCCTGTAGTACCTGAGCACATTTTACTGGAAGGCCAGTTTTTACATGACGGTCATAGACTGCACGCCATTTTTCATTCTCATTTTCCCACATTTTTTTAAAATCCAATTCCTGGCCTTGGTTCTCTTTCTTTTGATTATTTGATTCAGGTATGACATTATTAAGCCTTGAAGTTATACTCCTTTGAAACATTTTGTTACCAGCTTGCTGAAAATAATTTTGTATACCATTACTAAGTTTCAACATGGCGTTGCAAAGAAAATGCTCACTTATACTCCCCATTGCTTGCTTGAACCTGGCATACTCAGTGTTAGATGTAATCAGTGGTGTGTATGTCACATTACTGGCAACCTTAGTAATTTGGAGTAGTGGAAAGTGAATACTGCCATAACAGTTTTAAAGCAATACTTTCTGACATCTCTGTCGCACATTACTTTTCGATTGATTAACATGAAAATATTGATTGCAAGATGACGACAGCATGCTTATTAACGAATGGTTTGCATTCAGTGAGGTTATTGCTCAAATAGTGCAACTAAAGGGGGGGATAAACCCACTCTCAAGAGGACATGTTGAAAGTTTTGTTCTTATAGTTAACCATTGAGAGCAATATCTTTTTGAGTTAATGTAAAAGTTCAGCTAATGAACATAATTAAATAAACCCTACTTGTACAGCAACAGTATGTAACCACATGTACAATATTTAAGGCTAACAGTAACTCAGTCTGCTTATAACCATTGGACATTTGTATCAGTATAGAGTTACTGAACAGTATGTGACCTTTGTTAAATAGTACATGACCTCTACTATTGTGGTGGCTTCATTGTTTGACACTTCATTATAGCTGGTTTCAAGTAATTTATAATGCTTCTGAGGTTCTCTAATGCAGTGGACCCTAAAACCTGTGTGTACAATGAAGTAGGCTGTATTAAATGTCATGTTAGAGTTCATTGTAACAATAATTGAAGTCTTATAATTCATTAACTGTCATCATTTTAACAAAAAGATGGGAGTATGTTGAGACTATCTTTTGTGGTTTTGTTGTATTATGATGTAGCTTTAGTTTATATGGTCACTTAATAGCACCTGTCGTGCTTTAAGCCATCAGAACAGCATAATTTTTTTCCTTTCATATTGGGTCCTTGACTCATATAAAAGTGAAAATAATTCCATGCTATAACTCATCTAATATTGATTCTGACATTTTCATTTATTTTTAGTTTTTTGTTGCTATGGCAACATTTAACTATAGTTAGCTACATTTCAGAAATCATTTTGACTGTAAAATATTTAGCCAATTGAAGTCTTTATATCAGTCCTACATGCTAAATAGTTTCAACATTATGTGCCACCACTATATTGTTATCTTTTTCATAAGTGCCCTTCATTTTCATTATATATAGTATCATAATGGATAAGAAGGCAAAATTGTGTCTAGCACATGTGGTATACATGATGGAAAAACATACTGTTAATCCATGTACAAGATAGTCTTTTATTTATAGAATCCGGCAAATTATTTATGTTACCGTCATTTAAATATTTGTGTAATTACAATTAGAGAAATAGTTAATAGTGTCTCTGTTATATATTGTGCATTACAACATATACACAGCTCTTCTTGTGTTTAAAAGTACAACATAAATAAAGTAAAGTAGTTTATAACAAAAATCTTGTATATATACATGTACAACAATATCAAATCTTACCATATTTTTCGTAGTATTTTACACAGTATATTTCTCATATTTCCATTCTATAATATATGTTGAAAACTTGTACAATGTGAATAATTTATCCATAAAGTCAATAGAGAATAATTTAGATCTTACATATTTAATTGTCCTGTACACAGGTATCATCACACCTGACTGATTTTAAATTATCCAATAAAATCATGTTTTACATATACCCAAGACTGGCTATACACACTAAATAATTTAACCCAAAGTTCTAGATTTAACCTGAAGTTCTTTATCTAACCCCAAGTACTATATTTAACAGCTGTTTGACCTTAATCTACACATGGAGATAATCCAAACAATTTACTACCCCTACTATGAAACATATAAATTTTGTTTACTTTCGTTTTACTCCAGCGTTATCCTTCCTAGTTAACATGTACTAATTTTACCTCCTTTATGAATGTACTGAAGAGCTACATGTATTCATTCCTAGGATAAGGTAAACTATTCCTCTGTACACTGTATTCAATGCAGTATAGTCTATTCTCTTTGACTTCAATGAAAACTAACTGGATCAGTCACTCATGAAATTTTGATCAATAAAACACCCTTGTGTATTGATTTATCTGATTTTACTAGTTAACAAGCTCATACAAATACCTTTCCTTAGATAAATGAATATGGTTAAACCTGAGAATTTGTGGTTTGCATTGAAATGAATTAGAAATATAATAAATATTACTCCCCTGATTTAAATACTCAATATTATCCATAAATACTGGTAAATGAATATAAATGTCTATTTTTGTTGATTGTTTTGTTCAGAAGACTTCAGTAAATATTTAAATCAACTGGGTTAATGTTTGCGCAACTGACAGTTAAATAAAATTTAACAAAAACATGTCACATTTTATAAATGCAAATCCAGCATAAGAACTCTGAAATTTTCACTAACACTGGCCTGATTCATTACATTTTGTAGAAATTTACCAAATTGACAACTAGCCTGACTAGATGTAATAACTAATAATAAATATTTCCACTATCCCATATCAATTTCACTTCTCTAGCTTCTGGCTAATGGGTTGTGATTGGAACTGCATGATGCCGGACTCCAATTATTATTGTTAAAAAACATGAGCAAATGTAAACATCTAAAGTATAACAGTACTGACGAGCAGTCTAGAATTGAAAAATATAACCATATGACCCAAGTATAATAGTTTTTGTTATAACCATGAATTGGAACCTGGTAATCTAATTAAATATTTATTAAAATTGATTCATGTTCTATTAACTAGAGAGTGATTATTGCTAGTTTATTTTCACCGAGAGCGTGCAGAGAGTAGTTTCATGTTTATATCGGGAAATCCTATATTTTCAATTTACTGATTGGTTATTGTAAAAATGTTAGCTACTTCAGAATCACCTGGGTTGCTATTAGTGATAGCTCACGTTATGACTGTATTTTAACAGGAGTGAATAGACTATAGCTGCAATTCAAATACTTCATTTTTTCCCTGGGGTACATAGTTACAAACATTCGCAGGAACAATTAAAATATGTGTACTAAGAGCAATAGGATTTGATCCTTGTTTTGTGCTTTTCAGCTATAATATGTAACAAACTTTCAATTTCTGCTTGTGCATGGATGTAAGAACCTATAAATTAGAGTTCTGAATTATTTCTATTGTCAAAGACCATTAAAAACCTGTAGGTAACAGATTTTGGAAATTACGCGCTTGATGATTTGAGACGTAGTTTGCAGTAAACATGCAGAAGTTCTGAACCAGATTATTTAAAAGAAAATTGTTTCTAGCAGCAATAATCACTTCAAATTTCTTTTCTCCAAGGTTTTGAACCAGATTATTTAAAGGAAAATTGTAGCTAGCAGCAATAATCACTTCAAATTTCTTTTTCCCAAAGTTTAAATTACTTGTTTTATGAATTTGGTATGTACGATTATTTAAAAATTTACTTAGTTGTAAATTGTGATTATGCAAGGACCTTCGTTGAAAGAAATAATGTGACTGTCGTGTAGTATGAGAACTCATTTATGTCCCTTGACTGTATGTTTAGTTAATTATAAGATATTTAAAGAGTTGATTAGTCTATAATCTTATCTAACTTTTCAGTGGCATTTGCTTGAGCCCCTTGAAAGTTACACACAGCTATTTCTTTATATAAGTGCATTATTCAGGGGTCTGAGAATCATTAGGGAAAATGAGCATATCTTGGCTAACTTGACTCCAATTTCTTTCACATATTCAAACATAAAAATAGTGGTTTCAATTTCTTTGCATTAATCAAAGTAAAAACTTTTTTACTTTTCAGTTTTTATTTCCTATCTAACTTATATACATGTGTACTTAAGTAAGCCAAGCTATGTGACTGCCGTCTGAAATAAATTTGTGCTTCATTCTTCTACAAGCATAATTATTTATTATACATGTACATTGTATATTTGTCACAATGCATAACCTATATATACATGTATTTTTATATAATGTGACTAAAACGTGTAATAAACTTCTAGTTTAAAGCTAGTGAATTCTAATATTTTACTTTTTTGAAGTTAGTTTATACTTTAAATTTGTGAAGATTTGCTATTTTTATGCTTCTAATAAACTTATAAACTTATAAATAAATGTAATAAAATATTAAAATAAAAATACCTGTTTTATAATTTCCACATAACTTTCACCCTATAGACTAGACTAGACTCTGATAGAAATTGAATGCTATGTAATATTGTGTGTAAAACATATCAGTACTTGTCTTAAAGGGATTACTGTATTTCATATTGAAGTTAAGAGTGTAATTATTTGTTCAATAGATATTAAATAGACAGATTTTCCAATATTGTTTATCAAGTTGCTTAAGAACAGGAAAGACAACTCTGCAAAAGTTTTAATTATTTTCTTTAAAGAGTTGTCTCCCTTGGTGGATTACAAATATTCTACTGTAGTTGGTTAGCAACTAAGTCTTGTGTATGCCTTACTGACCCGACCAGTATAAATTTCATTGTGTTACATAATGATTATGCAAAATTTAATCAAAGTAATAAAATGTTTTGAATAGAAGTTAAAATTGAAAAAAAAAACGCTTCAGTAAAAAAATTAAATTTAACGTAAACATGAAATTGAATACAAAATAACTAATTGTTAAAAGAAATCATTTTCACTGTAGTTGAATCGCAAATTGTACAAGCATAATTGACAAACATTAATTTTAATCTG
The DNA here is from genome assembly GCA_025267735.1 of Mactra quadrangularis. NCBI lineage: Eukaryota > Metazoa > Mollusca > Bivalvia > Venerida > Mactridae > Mactra > Mactra quadrangularis. Next base: position 2,124,386 of record CM046301.1, on the reverse strand, counting down.
CTGCTTGTATTTGCAGTTACTGGCCTTAAGTGAAGGTTCCCTTGCATGATTTGTTGAATAGTCTACCTATCTTACAGTGAAATTTTGACCACCGTAGGACATTTTTGTTAATGCAAATCTAATGGTTGATTCGTGTAGCTGGATGCCTCCCTGGTATCGTACGGGGGGATGTATAAATTCTAAATCGCGTTCAAGTCCGTAATCTAGGTCAAAGGTCAACTAGGTCCATTTATTTTTGATTAGACCCAATGCTCTTTATACTAAAATTTCAAGAAATCTAATCGATAAAGTGGAGATTTTCTTTTTGAAAGCTAATGTATATTGATTAAACTTTATTTCTATGAAATAAATGGAGTGTTTGAATGCAAGATTACTTCCCTTTTTAGCATTTTGTCGCGAAAATAGGTGACAATAAAAAATCGTATGCAATAGTTCAATTAGTAGAACTACATTAAGTATTTATGGTTTAAATCCACTTGAATTGTGTTTATTGATGTTTTATGACCTTTTTAGTAGACATTTCGTACTCGATAAGGTTAAAATAATGTCACAGTGGTGTAAAATTAAGGGCGAGTGGTATAACTGTTTTTAGGGATTTTTTGACATATTTGGAAAACTTTTGAAAAGGCATTTCATTATTCAATTCACGTTGCTAGATGACTTACTGGGCCACATAGAAAATGTTTAAAAAACTATTTTGTGATAAAATGTGTTTTTTAGGTCAAAGGTCAACACAGAGCAGTTTCTTATTATTAAAGCTATGTGATCATTGTACAGAATACTTCTTGCAAAAAGTCATGTACATTTACACTAGAAAACTTCTAAACTACGTTCAAATTGTTCAAAAGATTTTTAAATGCGTCTGGTTTCATGATTACGTCCCTTTATGTAATGTTTGTCGCGTGAATAGGTAAAAATACAGCTCCCATTTAGCTCAGGCTAGGTAGCAGGCTAATCTGCTGATCGCGAGGTTTTTTGTTTCTATTCCTGGACAAAGCATACTTTCATGGAGTTACTTAATGAAATGATTTCTATGAAAATTCTCCCTCCTACCACTAATTCTTAATTATGTCAGTCACTGACGAAAGTACATGCTTAGTAACTGGTAGGGAGCTTAATCCAGATATTTAGCTTTTCTAGGACGGCCATGATATGACTTTTACGATAGGCTGCTACGGCGGTGGACCCAACTAAACGGGGAAATACAAAATAAGTCAACCCTAACATGACAAACATTGAGTAAAGAACATATTTCGATTTCTATGAAATGTTTGTAAAATGTATCATTATCTAAATGGTACAAATCCTAAACATATAGTTTCTCAAAGGACGAAGCAGGATTAGCACAATGTTGTACTTCACAATCACACCCAAATATGCATACTTGGCCAGCTTTATAACATTTGCATCTAGCAGAATTGCATTTGGATCTAACACCACAGGTTACTATTTGCAAGCATGCCGACGTATTTGGCGACTGCCGAATCCAAACAGGAGAAACAGTATCATTTTCAAGTGACCAATACACCATAGTGACTTGATCTTTAGGTTCAAAGTGAATATTTGCAGCCTGTATCAAGATCTCTGTTAGATAACTGGCGCTTAAAATATGATACTGTTAAGCATCCTTGGTAGGCGGAAGGGAATCAATGGACTTCTTTGCATTATAAAAAGTATTCCACGACATTGATCTGTGTAGGTTTTTAGGATTGCAGTTATAAAGTGCACACAAAAATCTTTCAATATTTTCAGCCTCGTCATTGTGAACAATTGATAACAACACAGATACCTTGATGTACCAGATACCATTTCAGTCTAAAGATTGTAATTTATGAATAAGTAATACATCAGTATTTTTTACAGCTTTCTTCTGTTTTATAAAAGCACAAATTCGGGGGATTGGACCTTGCGTGTAGAAACAAACACCTCTGTGATGCTATGGGTGTCAAATTTTGAATTTACTTACCACCGAACAAGGTATAATCGTTCCAACAAAAGAATCTAACTCAGACAGACCTACATTGGTGATTTTAGATGGTTATGCTTGATTTAATCTCTTAGCAAGCCTGAATATTGTTAGACATTTGGTGACCATGCTGTTATATTTGTCAAGACTTTTTTCTCAATAATTATTATGTGAACAAAGTACGCTTGTTGGTGTCACTTTCGATATCTTGGTTGCAATTCCAGTAAAGTCTTTATAAGAACAATGCAAATTGTTGGAAACAAATTACTTGTCGACATGTGCCACTACCTCAAGTATGGGATCAATATAATAACATCAGCTGACAACAAAGCAGACCTTGCAAAATGCCTTCTTCTAATCTCACGAGGTGAGGATATTCTTTGCCATTTTATTATTCAATAGTTACAGGTGGTGGGGGTCGGGGTCTCTGTTATCATTGCTCTAGCAAATAACTTAAATGCAGTTTGTTCAAAAAGCACGAAGCTGACACTCACGTTATAATTCACATTAAGGATGCGATGGAAAACGAATATATACGATTACTTGTCAGTAGTTCATTTGCTGATGAATTATTTCTGCTTTCGTGGCGTTGTTACCATGTTCATTCTATCACTGAAAAGTTAGGGATGATATCAGAAAGTCATAGTTGACTGGGTGCGATACCACGTCTTCATTTCAATGATTCAGCGAGAAGACAAGTTGGAAGAGATTTGTTGAAAATCCTGGCATGTTTTCATCAGTCACAACAAGAAGACTAAAAATATTGGAAGATTCAAGTGTGCACTCTATGATTGAAATTCTGAAAACCTACGTAGTCCAGACGTATATTTACGTCATAACGGACTTTTTATGAAAACAAAACAGTCCTTTGATTTGCTTCCGTCTACCAAGGACGCTTCACAGCTTCATATTTTAAGCGCCGGTTACCTAACAGAGACCTTGATACTGGCTGCAAATATTCACTTTAAACCTTAAGATCACATAGAGTAAATACGGAATATTGGTCACATGAAAATGATACTTTATCTCCTAATTGGATTCGAAAGCCGCCGAATACTTCGGCATGCTTGCAACTAGTGGCCTGTGGTGTTAGAAACAAAATCAATTCTGCAACATGCTAGTGTTATAAAGCAGGCCAAGTCTGCATATTTGAGTATGATTGTAAAGTACAAAATTTGCTAATCCTCTTTCGTCTTTTGAGAAACTATACTCAATCTAACAATGTCCTAAAACAATTGCTCTATGTCCAGGACATATATCAATATTTGGACTGAAAACACTGTTATCCAATCAAAATGAAAGCTTTGTCACTCGTTATCTGTCCTAATTGACCATAACAATGCTCTAAGTCCATAACAGCTCGTTCGTTCATTACTCTATCTCCTTTCGTTCAAGCAAGGTTCACAATTTGATAATCGTGTTTTATAACTAAATGACAACGATGAACTTGTGTATACCTAAATTAATGAGTATGCTACAATGTAGGCAGTGTTACAAACTCAAAATGATAGAAAATTTGCCCAAATACCACTATATTGTCTTCTTGGAGATAGCGCAATGTTAGAACGAAATGGGTCAACCAAAATAAGCAAATTTTGATCTATCTCCAAACACTTTTTTGCAATTTTCGTATTATTATTCATAATATTTCACTAATATTCCTCATCACTGTGTTGAAATTCAATATTATTGTGAAATCCAAGTACCATGCCTATAAAGACTGATAAAACGAAGATATAACCTTTCGAACTTATGAAGTCGATTTCCCAAAAATAAAAATTTGGTAGTTAGGATATTGTTAGATTGAGGCGACAAACATTACATAAAGGGACGTAATCATGAAACCAGGCGCATTTAAGAATCTTTTGAACAATTTGAAAATATTTTAAAAGTGTTCTATCACAATTTTTTTTACTTTTTGCCAGTAATATACTGTACAATGATCACGTAGCTTCAATAATAAGAAAATGCACTATGATGACCTTTGACCTAAATAACACATTTTTGTCACAAAATAGGTTTTAAACATTCTTTATATGGCTAAGTAAGTCATCTAGCAACGTGAATTGAATGATGAACTGCCTTTTCAAAAGTTTTCCAAATTTGTCAAAAAAACTTTAAAAACAGTTATACCACTCGCCGTTAATTTTACACCACGGTGACATCATTTTAACCCTATCGAGTATGAAATGTCTACTAAAAAGGTCACAAAGCATCAGTAAACACAATTCTAGTATATTTAAAGCATAAACATTAACTGTAGTTTTACTATTTAAACTATTGTAGACGATTTTGTTATTGTCATCTATTTTCGCCACAAAATGCTAAAAAGGGAAGTAATCATGTAATCAAACACTCTATTTTTTTCATAGAAATAAAGTTTAATCATAATACATTAGCTTTCAAAAAGAAAATATCCACTTTACCAAATAGATTTCTTGAAATTTTAATATAAAGAGGATGGGATCTAATAAAAAATAAATGGACCTAGTTGACCTTTGACCTAAATTACGGTCTTAAACGCGACTTAGATTTTATACATCCCCCCGTACGATACCAAGGAGGCATCCAGCTACATGATTCAACCAATAGATTTGCATTAACAAAAATGTCCTACGCTTTCATTTTCTAGAGGGTTTTTGTGAAATCGTAGGTAGACTAGAATAGATCTCTTTGGATAAAATTGAGGAAAAGACATTTCAGTCATAAAAGTTAAATACATACATTTTACAGAGCATGAAATTGGATATAGAATGATTATTTAATCAAAGATATCATTTTAGTTATTATACTTGAATGTAATGATTATGTTTGGTTTCATTGTTTGGGTTGTTAGTATGAAAAACAAATCTACATGTACATATAGTACTTTTCAAGTACCCCCAGACTTAACTACTTATTATATTATTAGGTTTAAAAATATTATAGTCTTTTCTTAAAGCCGGGTATAGTTAGTGCAAACTGATCTGATACTCATTAATGAATGAATTATTTTGTAATAAATTTATCCTAATTACAGCCCTCGAATTTAAGCTCGCATACTCGCAAAATGCAAGTGGATTTTGAAAACTGCGAGTGACTTTAATATTAACTTGCACATTTTCGCGAGTTTAAGTTGCCACAAACATATTTTGGTCTAAACTAATAAGGCTCAAATCAGCATTTAAACAGCCAGATAGATCGATAGTATTACTAGTAATTAAAGATTCACTGTAAAGACATGTTTGATATTCTTTGTCTATCCCACAATAAAGCCCTTGATCTATCTATGTTTAAATAGTGTACTATGTGATTTATATAAATTGCATATATGAACAGTTACTATGTATGCTGTTATAGTTTGGAGAAAAAATGCTAGTGATTTTTTTCATTTTGCGAGTTGAAATAAAATCAACTTGCAAAAATGTGCAAGTCCGATGTTTTGTTAAATTCAAGTCCTGCCTAATTACATTTTTTGTATTTCTTCTTCCAGTGGTTTAGTGGTACGTCAAGGTAAACCAGAGGTTGTGATCTCAGAACTTGTACAAAAACTTGGTGTAGATAATGTACATGCTATAACATATCATCAAGAGGTATGTGTTTTATAGTAGTGATTGATAAATTTGTGGATTTCACACGTATAAAAATATCTTTTTGTCGAAACACATGAGAACTTTTATGAGTATAAAACAACTACTCACACTTCTACACTCATATTGGCCAATAGATTTTTAATATGTAGGAAGAATAAATGGTATTCTTAGCAACCAATGTTGTTGTTTTTTAGTTTTTTCTTTTTGTTTTTCGTTTTTTTTTTTGTCCCATATAGCTTTGATAGATAAAATCCTTACAGTATAGATAAATTACTTCTCAAACACTCTTAGTACAACTTTATTTTGGTACCACGAAATTCCCTAATGACAGATGAAATAAACCTGTGTCTATGTACTAGAATTATCCTTTTTAATTTGTTAGGTTTAACGCCCTAGCAACACATTGTATAGGACATATCACAGTGGTCAGTCAACTTACTCACTGTTCTTGGAAAGGCTGAATCCAGAGATTCAGCTGTTAACCAACTACTTTTGTCAGTGACTGACAACTGCCCTACATTATTAAGAATCATTGTAGGAGGGAGAATGGCTGTAGAAATTAACTCATGACTAAGCTCCACGAAAGTATGTCCTGCCCAAGCATTATTCTATCAGACTATGAAATTAAATCATTCATCGATTATGCCTATTTATTCCTATTTCGAAACAATTCATTCTTATATATCATGTACATGTACTAATTAAGCATTCTATTGCAGGCTACAGAGGAAGAACTAGATGTAGAGAAAGCTATACAGAAATCATGTGGTGTAAAACTGGTACAACCTATATGGGGTCATACATTGTTTCATAAAGATGATCTACCATTTCCTGTCTCTAGGTAAGAGGGTCATTTTATATTGTGTGTGAAATCATGGACTGGAATTAAGGTCAATTTTAATATCTGAATGACTTTCAGGCTTGAAATTTTTACTAGATATCTGGAAGAATCTATAGAAAGACTTTGAATTATTTTAATGAAAAAAGTAGAACAGCTATGTATTATTATTAGGTATCATTGTCTTTGTGAGCAGTAGTCCAGTGGTAGGACACAAGCATAGGGATAGTGATTTTTGGATTCAACTGCCACCAGGGGCACTGCTAAATTCTTTTAGCAAGAAATTAACATACCTTTGCTTCACTTCACCCAAGTATAAATGGGTACCTGTGATGGTGGTATAATTCCATTGCACCTTTTTGTTGGCTGCTGTAAGCATATTCAAAGACACTCCAGAGATTGCTATATAGATACCAGTAGCCTGTGATGCCCAAGGGTAATAGCTGAAAAGTCAGTGAATATGCATTAGCACGAAACTTAGGCTATTAACTGCAAATGTCTACCATAAATGATCTCACATACATGTACTAGTTCTATTGTAGTATACTTGTTTGTTGCAAGGTATGGTGATATGGAAGGGAAGAGTTAAATGTAATTACTTTGAATATTAATATTGTACAGAACAGAATGCAACAGTACTGTTCTCTTCTGTTCTGTTAATATTGTACATTTGTATATTAGACTACCAGATGTCTATACACAGTTTAGAAAGAATGTAGAAGGTTCAAGTCATGTAAGACAATGTGTTGATATACCAGAGAAATTAAATCCTTTACCAGAAGGTATAGAAGATGGTGAAATACCTAGTATGGAACAACTTGGTCAGCAAGGTATAGTTTGAATTTTTTTTACTTGGTTTAAAGCTGTGTCAACACAATTATGGTCATTTACAATCTGCTCACCTAACCTTGCATTCCTGGACCCTTGTCTATAATTAGTGCTCAACTACCCTTCCTGACAATTTCTCCTTACACCTTTTTAATGGAGGAAAATTGACATTAATTAATTTTCATGGAAGAGTATCACTGGTATTCAACCCATACATACCCTCTTCAGGATACTAGATTTGAAATTCATCTGGATTTGTAACTGTGCTCCAGAACTGGGTTACTTCTTGTAAAATTTATTAACCCTTTTTTATTCATTAATGAAATGATACTCAGTGGTTTGCTCTGTGGGATACACATCTGGCTGTTATTCCAGTTTGGTAGGTTTGATACTCACACAGGACTTGTATACCTTCAATGGAGTTAGTTAAAAATATTTCCTGCAGCCATTCTCCCTAATACACGTAGGGCACTTGTCAATGATTTTTGAGAGTGCTTGCTTTTGTTCAGAGACGAAAGCTTATCCATTGACTGTGAGAATGGGACCTGAAAACTTCAATATGCAAAAAAAATAAAAACTGTTAAGTTGTAAAAAAAGAACCACCTCATTATTTCTTATTTGTATGAAAATGTTCATATTTTACTGCAGCCATATCCTAAGATCCTCAAGCACCTGATCTATAATGTTATGTAGTGTATGCATGATTAATTCTCAATGAGTCCAACCATATAAAATAAGTACAATGTACATTTTTTACTAGCCCTTATGAATTATCACTAGTCCTGTGGCGCTTTTCACAAAATATTTAATGATAAAAATCATTGTAAGTCAAAAGCAAGAAACATTGGTAATACCACCATTTTTGCCCTATAAATTCCAAATATATTTAAAGAATATCAAATTAGAATATAAGAATATTGTAATACCTTTTGATTTTAGTTATGTTTATTATTCTTTTGTCTTTGAACAGCAAAATTATGAATTTGACCTAAGATAAAAAAAATTTACCGGGGGTATTGGAATTTTGTGAAAATGGTGCTCTGGGCTTTTGGCTTGCAGGTTAAAGTGATGATTTTTATCTACATACATGTACTTAATTCACTATATTACAGAACCAGTTAGTGATCCAAGGACAGCATTTCCATTTGAAGGTGGTGAGACAACTGGTTTAGGAAGATTAAATCATTTTCTGTGGGAGACTGATGCTGTTGCTACATATAAGGAAACTAGAAATGGAATGATTGGTGCTGAATACTCCACTAAATTTTCGCCATGGTAACTAGATTATAGCTTATCTTGTCGGCATGGTTAGCTCAGTCAGAAGCTCAATAGTCTACTGATCAAAAGGTCATAGGTATGATTTTCCGGCAAAGCATATTATGTGGAGTTTGGTCATGAAATAATGTCTTCAGCATTTTTTCCCCTTGTCACTGATTCTAAATTATGTAGGACAGTTGTCAGTCACTGGCTGAAGTATGCTCCTAGTAAGTGGTAACAGCTGAATAACAGCTTAAAGTGTACATCATATGAGGCAATAATCACCTCAGGATTTTTTTAAGCAAACCATGGATTCGCAAAAGTTACAACTCAATTTGTTTATTTATTCGTAGGAAAAAGTGATAATTTAATTGAAATTTGATTAAGTGAAAATTGAGTGATTTGAGTGAAGAACTATTTGAGTTAATGTATGTGCATTGTAATGATTAAAAGTTTATGTCCAGAGATCTAAGCCAGGAACATTGAGTACCCTTCTTGAAAAAGTGCATTCAATACATGTTTAATTAAAGTGTATGAAACTCAGAAGTATTGACACCATATTTTTTCAACATTTTAAGTGTATTATTACGCTCAAGTTAATTTTATCTGCATTTTGGGTCAACTGACCTGATGGAAAAAATTGTCCAAAAGTGGAGAAAAACACCATAAATTACTGTTACCATTTTTTGTTACAATAGGTTAGCCCATGGTTGTATTTCACCTAGGAAGATATATTATGAGATACAAAGATATGAGAAAGAAAGAACAGCTAATAAATCTACATATTGGGTTATATTTGAATTATTATGGAGAGATTATTTTAGATTTGTTGCTTTAAAATATGGTAATAAATTATTCTATCTATCTGGAATACAAGGCAAGGATATACCATGGAAACAAGATAAGGAATTATTCAAGGCTTGGAAAGGTAAATATATTGTAGGGGTGTAACAAAAAGATTAAAACCATATAATTGCAATTCGCAAAACCCATATTGCAAAAAATTGCAATTTGCATCGGTTTTTTTGCGAAGACATGCAAATTATGAATTAATGCATATGCAATGTTTTAATTGGATCAACATTACCTACATAAGTTTATTTTAAATGATCTCATATGCATATAATTGAATGACCACAGGTGTAAAATGGACTTTATGTTGAAAAAATTGCATATTTTGAAACTGACTCTTGAAAAGTAGTATACTCATTTTTGAAGAAATGATTAACATTTTAAAGAATATTTCCAAGTTTTCGACACATTTTTATATTAATTGAAACAATTTAATTGCAGATTCTAATAAAAACAATCAGTACCCTACATAACTAAAACACTGGTTCATTGAAAAACAGACCAGTTATAAAACTGTCAGAATTTGTATTGCAATATTAACCGGTATTATTGATTAACTGTTAAACCCCTAATATATTTTATATTTGTATATTCAAACTCTTCAGTCCTGGCCTTACATGCCAACAAGCACCATCCTGATTATGTTATGTACAAACTTATTAGCTTGCCTGATGATATGAATTAAGATGTATCTCCTATATTCTGTATCACATCAACTTATATTTCAAATTTGGGTTTATAAGTTAAGACAAAACTGGGACTTTTATGATTTTATTGTTGATAGTTGGTGTTAACAATTTAAGAACAAGTTATTTTTATAGGTGTTATAACATTATCTCTATAGTTTTGTTAGTATGTCAAGTTCAGTAGTCCAGTGGTTTGATGTGCTTTTCAGCATCGAGAGACCAAAGGTTCAAATCTCAACAAGGATACCAGGGGTTCAAATCCTATCACAGGGTCCTGCTAATTTCCGTGAATCTTTCAATGATTGCTTCAATGTACCTGTGTGTTAATGGGTACTCCCAAAGTGGTTCAGTTCTGTTTGCTGTAATTATTGCTCACAATATGTGGTGTAAATGATTCCAAATGGTGGTTGATAGATAGATGAATATTTGTAGCCCAAATGTCTGCTAGGGAGCTTTATTGGTCTCGGTTTATGGCACCCAACAAACACTTGAATACATGTACAATTGTTTACAATTGTTCACTTACACATGTATTTACAATCAGTCACTGCCAAACTCAACAGTTAATTACTGGCCAATAGGTCCTGTAAAGATCAAAGTTTTACAGAACCTAACCTTATTATAGGACTGGAGAAAATTTACATATTTTGATGAATTAGCAACTGTGTGAATAATAATAATAATAATAATAAAGACTTTATTTATAGAGGCAACACAGTTAGGCAAAGCCCAATCTTCCCTGTGAGCCTCTTAACAACAGTATTTACATAATATATACAACAAGCAAGGTAAAACATTTGAAGAGTGATAAAAACATATTTAAAACAATACAATATATATAATAAAACAAGTGATAATGGTTTATGATGACTTTGTATTCCACCACACATTATATCTCTGTTTGAATGAGTTTAAAGTTTTGGCTGTTTGTACCTCTTTTGGTAGGGCATTCCATAATTTTGGGCCTGAGTAATTTAAAGATTTTTTTGTAAATTCTAGTCGTGGTTTAGGTACATAAAGGAGTTGATGATTTTCAGAAGATCTTAAGTTGTGGGTACGGTCAGTATTATTTTTTGTGAATTTTTCACTTAGGTATTGAGGGCAAATATTGTTTATAGATTTGTACATCATAATGGATTTTTTGAAGTTGACCCTTTCTGGGAATTTCATCCAGTTTAACATTGAAAAAAGATCTTGTGATGGTGTGTCAAAGTCTTTGTCAAGAATAATTCTTGCTGCCCTTTTTTGAAATTTAATAAGGATTTCACTTTGATTGCTGTTACAATTTCCCCAGACAGAGCAACAATATTCTAGATGAGGAAGAATGTAAGCATTGTAGAACAATTTTCTTATAGGAATACTGATAAACTGCTTTATTCTTTGTAAAAGATAGAGTTTACTGTTGCATTTTTTGATTATTGTGTTTATTTGACTTTTCCAAGTAAGATTTTGATCTACTTGTACTCCAAGAAGTCGTTCACAATTTGAAAACTCTATTTTATCTTGTCCAAGATTTAAGGATAATTTTTTATTTGAACTTTTTGTATTGGATGCTGAGATGATCATTGATTTTGACTTTTTAGAATTCAATACCATAGAGTTATCCTGACACCATTGGACTATTATATCAATATTATTTTGCAACTGATTTTGTACTTCATTGTAAGAATGACCAATTGCTGTTATGGTAGTATCATCAGCAAACATATCGGTAAAAATATTTTTTAAATCATTTGGCATGTCATTTATGTACATGATGAACAGTAATGGTCCAAGGACTGATCCTTGTGGCACTCCTGATGTAATATGTCCTGGTTCTGATAGTTACCAGAAACACAGACTTTTTGATATCTATTGGACAGATAGGATGTAAACCATTGAAGTGACATAGGACTAAAATTAAAGAACTCAAGTTTTTTAATCAAAATTGAATGATTTACGAAGTCAAATGCTTTTGATAAGTCCAAAAATACAGTACCTACACATTGGTTCTCGTTTATAGCATTTATCCATCTATCAACAATGGATATTAATGCTGTTTCACAAGAGTGATCAGGTCTGAATCCAGACTGGTTTTTATACAGTAAATTATTTTCTTCAAGATAGATTTGGATATGGTTAGCAACATGTTGTTCAATAATTTTTGATAGGACAGGAAGAATTGAAATTGGTCTGTAGTTATTTTTATCATTTTTAGGTCCTTTTTTATGTATAGGGGTCACTTTAGCTATTTTAAATTGATTGGGGAAAATATTCTTTGTAATACTCAAGTTCATTATTTTTGTGATAGGTTTTGATATCACTTCAGCTGAAAGTTTTAAAAATTTTGGGCTCAAACCGTCCAATCCTGTAGATTTCTTTGGGTCAATATTTAGAAGCTGTTTTTCAACATAACAATCTTGTAAAAGTGGGATTTTGAAAGCATTATTATTTATGTTCAGGGTATTTTCAGCTAAGTTAATACAGCTACTGTTTGTGTTGTCTTGAAAAGATTGAACAATATTAATGAAGAAATTATTAAAAGTATCTGCCATTTCTTTGTTGTCTAAAATAGGGTTTCCCTGGTCATCATTAATAAAATTAGTCTGAGTGTATGAGGAGTTTCCAGTTAAATCTTTCAATGTTTTCCATAGTTTTGAAGGATTTTGTTTATGATTTTTACTAATTGATTCTGAAACAAATTGTTTTTTAGACTTTCTTATTTTATTGCGGACTTTGTTACGATAAAGTTTGTAGCTTTCATTATCTCCACATGCCTTATAACTATCCCTAAGTTTTATGTCTGATTTTATTTCACATGTGTACCATTCAGGCTGATTGGAAAATTTTACACGTTTTGATTTCATAGGTGCATGATCATCTAATGTTTGGGTAAAAAGTTGAACAAAATAATCTAGAGCATCATTTGGGTCATCATAAATATCAATAGTATTCCATGGCTTGCATTGTAAGTCTTGAAGGAAAAGTTGCTCATTAAAGTTTTTAACATTTCTGTAATTGATTAATTTATGCATGGGACCGTCAGACTTTTTTGAAGATGTTTTTCTTGTGAAACAAGTTGGATAATGATCACTTAATGAGAGTGGTGGAACACAAATATTTTGGATAAAAGATGGAACATTAGAATAAACATGATAAATGAGAGTAGCTGAAGTAGGAGTGACTCTAGTAGGAATATCAATTAATTGAGTGAAATTATATAAATTGTTCATGGTTTTCCAGTTTTCAGATGTATTAGACAACATGTTAATATTAAAGTCACCCATGATTATAGTTTCTTGATCCTCATTACTAATTTTCTCAAGAATGAGTTCATAATCCTCAGTCCATGTTTTTAAGGCAGATGGTGGTCTATAAACATAGCCAAGAATAAATGGTTTTTGATTAACAAGGCGAATTTCTAACCACATGATTTCCATGTTTTCACTTTCTAAATCAAAGCGTCGAATACAAGGTAAATTATTTTTGATATAGAGTAAAATGCCTCCACCATTTGATTTCCTGTCTTTTCTAAACAACTGATAATTATTTAAGATAAACTCATTGTCAGAAAAATGATCATTTAAAAAAGTTTCACATAAACCTAAAATATCTATTTCTGGATGTTCACTTACAAGAATTTTAATTTCATCAAATTTTGGGTACAAATAATGGATATTAAGATGCATAATTTTGATGCCTTGTTTTTCAAACCATTTATCCTTAGGGCTAGCGTTAAGATTTAACTGATTTTTGTCACTGGCTATTAAGGTCCTGTTGTCCGTATTTGTTTCCATGGTTGTCTCCAGTGTAATTGGTTGTACATCCATGGATTTGGGAATAATTGGTTGGATTTTAATTCTCGATTCATTGATGGAGTCAGTTTTCTTTGGTTCCATGGAGAATGAGGTTTCCTTCCTGTCTGACCATGACGAAAATGGTAGTTGCGGGAGTTTAATTGAAATATATCACCTAACACTGTTTTTATAGATGTTCCAAGTTTTGCTGCTCCAGAAGAATTACAATGCACTTCATCATAATAAAGATAGGCTTTGTTCATAAATAATGGTGTATGATCAACAAATAGAAAGTTGTGTTTCTTACAAAGTTGTTGAAGTCTTCTATTTACCTCTGTAATGACTGGTAGAGTAACTTTGATCTGTTTCATCGGTAGTACAGAAGATATGATGAGTTTAGATGATTGATATTTATCCTTCATTGTTGTAGTTAGGTCTTTGTAGTCCTCTAATATTTTGTCTGCAGTGTGGCCATCAGATATGTCAGTTATTCCTACATGTATAATGACTGCATCTACATGATTATTATCAGCCATGAGATCTGGAACAACTTTATCTTTAATGTGTTGAATTGTAGCTCCAGGATTTGATTTGATCTGTACATTAACCTTGGTTGATGACATTTTTGAGATGTTTAAACACTTTGTAACTGAGTCACCTAGAATAAGTACAGACTTTGTTTCATTTCTATTGATTTCTTTAGTTTCAGTAGGTGTGGATAAACTTAAAGAGTCTTTTGCTGAATTAGATCTTATTGTTGTATTTCTTGTTTTATCAGGGTTATTAGATGAATTGCTGGTTATTTCTTTCATAATGATGTTTTCGATTGTGCTATTCTGACTAAAGGGCTGATTCTCTGTAAGCGTTTGCTGTAGTTGTTGTTTATTGCTTCTATTTTGATTATCTCCTATTTTATCAACAGTGACTTTTAATAATTCAATTTCTCTTTTGAGTAAGTTCATATCATCACTTAGACTTGAAACTTTTGTTACTATTCCACTTTCTTTCATGTTGTTTTTCTCTTTTATTGGTGATTGAGGATTATTTAGAGATCTTATTTCCTTTTTGAGTTTTTCAACTTTATTTTGCTCCTTTTCTAACTCTTCTTCTAAGATTAGTGACTTGGCATTTGAGTTTGCGAGTTCATTTTGAGTAATTTTCAGTTTACCAGATAGAAAGTTAATTTGTTCAGATTGTTCCAAAGATTTTGATTCACAGTCTGTTAATGTTTGCTTGATTATTTCTGTAGCTTCTAAAAGTTGTTTTAGCTTTGTTGAGAGATTCTTATTGTCTATTTTTAAGAGATTATTCTCTTCAGCCATGTAGGTGTTTTCTCTTATAAGCTGTTCATTGACTTGGCTAGATTGTTCTTTTTGGTGTGATGAGCCAATGGTACAATTTCCAGGAATATTTGTGGGATCCAAAGTAGTATCTGAATTTGTTTCCATGCATTCAGGAGATGGAAATATTGGACTAGGGATTTCATTGCTTGTAATAGATACATCTACATGTATTTGTTTTAAATTGGTTTCTTCAGAATCAGCTTTGGTTAAATTTGGTTGATAATTCAATAATCTAGATCTTATTAAATTTCTCTGTTTTGTTTTTTCTTGGAGCTCTGATGTCTTGTTTTGAAAATACACATAATGAGATACTGAATGAGATCAATTTCTTACCAGACAGTTGGTCCCATAAACTTGCAGATCTAGACGGACCTTCTGATTTTGTACAGGATTTGTCTGTCGATCTGCCATGTTTCGCGGTGTCTGTTTACTATGATCTGTTTTATTTCAGAGGGTAGAACAGGTGTACCATATGTAGATGCTAACATGAGAGAAGTAGCTGCTACAGGATTTATGTCTAATAGAGGTAGACAGGTAGGCTTGTTTAATATTATACTGATACTGCAGCAAGTATTCCCATTCAATATATTTTTATTTATTTCACAATTATTTCACAGTCAAGTTGATTATGATTGACTGAAATAATGAATTACTAATGTACATAATTATTATATTCTCATAATGTTTAGATTTTTAGTCTAGATTTTAAACAATTTTTTTTTGAGATTCAAACTATGCATCCTGACTTGTACCCATTTTCCAGACATTTTAGCCTGGAGAAAACTATAAATTTTGCTAAGTTGGGTTTTTAATTTCTTCTGATGTCTATGGACTATGCATTAAATTATGTTACTTTTTAACATTAAAACTCAGGTTATATTGAACATTATATAAGCTTATGGTCTAAGGCACGATGTTTAAATGTTTCAGAATGTGGCTAGTTTTCTAACAAAAGATTTAAAGTTAGATTGGAGACTAGGAGCTGAATGGTTTGAATCTATGTTGGTAAGTAAATGTTAGTTTATGTTCTGTGAATCCTTGTTTCTCTGGTAGTGTCTTTTAATGACTGTTTCGCAGCTATCCATGAAAAATGCAGAGTACATGTTCATAACATGAAAAATCAATAAAAACTATGAGGAATGCATTTACAAATGTATATTCATATTTGTCTGATTTTTAGTCCTTGTAAAAAGACCTATTTTCAGCCCCAATTGGTTACCCAGTATAGTCCAACAGAATTAACCTGAGCTTGACCTTTATGCAAGAATATATTAATCTCAGTATTTAAAGTCTGTTTTTGTCTTCATTTGTAAATTGAGCTATATCAGAAGCTTTCGGCAAAATACACATACTGAACAATTAATGTTGTTTTCATAAGAATAAATACTTTGAAACTGTGCCATAATATTGCTGACTTACTTGTTTGCCCAAAAACTAATGTGTCCAAAATAAAAAGTACAATAACATGCCACTTTTAATAAATTGATTTATACTCACATCAGTTGTTATAAACACGTGTATAACCGTATACACGCATACGGAAACTCACGATTTTATGTAAGTGAAGTGTGTAATTATTATAATTAGGCAGTTCAAGCTCAGGTTAATTCTGTTGGACTATATAACAATATTGATTACAAAATGTTGTAATATTGAATATTGTATTGATTTTAATATGTCTTGAGTGTGTGTGTTTTGCCATGAATATTGTAAATGATTAAAGGCATTTGTTCCTATTTTTTTCCAAAAAAAGATGTTAGTGTGTAAGTATAATGTATTACCGGTATATTTATTACAGGTAGATCATGATGTCTGCAGTAACTATGGTAACTGGTTATATAGTGCTGGTTTAGGTAATGATCCTAGAGAAGATAGAAAGTTTAATATGGTTAAACAAGGATTAGATTATGATCCTGAGGTTGGTTATAATTATGTATTATTTTATTGATATTTTATTAGGCTGAAAAAAAAACCTTGGCCTTTTACTTGGCTTTGGGTTTTTCTATTACCAGCAGATGACCCAATTTGCTTTTGAGTTAATTTGGTCAAGGTCACTATAAGTGTTTATACTTTTACCTTGTTTGCATGATAAGTTGATAACCATACACTTCCTTGTCCATTGCACTCAAACTTTGTTTAAAACTTTGCATTGAATAGCAGAAAACCCTTATGGATTTCATTACTGAATGTCAGAAAAGACTAATCAAAGAATTTTATCTGAACTTGGTTTAAGTGATCACCTGCTGTAAGAAGCCAATTCAACCCCTTCTATATACTGGCTGTTTAATGCATGATATACTGTACATGTATGATGTTTTAGTGGTAATAATTTTTGGGAAAAGCAGTGTGGTCTTTATTTAAAGTTAAATACCAACCAATCAATCAAGTCCGATAGATTATTTGTCATCAGCTGCCTGTGTCCCAGGAACTGGGGTAGACAGCAGCCAGCTAGATCTTCTAACATCTGTCCTCCATGTAACCCTCTCTAGAGGATCACTGTTATGCAGCTTGTATGTCTTCATTGCAGCTTTAATGCACCTGTACTGACCTGTACTTTCTTGGCCGCTTACTTTTACCAGAGGATGGTATTCTCAAACTTGTGATGGAGTTGATGCTCCCCGTAGAGCGCATCAATATATAATTCTTCTTTTGTTGATATTTCAGGGTGAATATGTCCGACTATGGGTACCAGAATTAAAGAATATATCTGGTGGCAGTGTACATACCGTATGGTCATTATCTAAGAGTGTTCTATCAAAGGCTCAAGTATCACTTGGAGAGGATTATCCTAATCCTATAGTTATTGCCCCTGAATGGGCTAGACATGCTGGGAAAGCTGTGAGTAGTTATTTATATCATCATTTCACAATTGTTCTGGTTTAAGTCTGATTTTAGTCTTTTGATTCCATTTTAATGGCTTCATGTGTAATACACACACTGTTTTAACTGAAAGGGAAAAATTGATAATTAGCCTTTTAATTTAACCAGTTGTATTTTCGTCTGGCATTGGCACACGAACTACTTATGTCCTTGGAATTCATAATTATTTTCCTTTTGACAAAGAGTGCAAAAGGCTTACCCCCAGAAAACAACTTGTGAATGAACTGCCTGAGCAATTGTCCATCTCCTTAAAATTAGACCAGTTCAATTTGAAAGCATTCCTAATACTCAAACAATTATTTCCAAGCTTGAGCAAACCTCCATGCAGACATCCTTTTCAGAAATAACTCTCTAATTTGGAGAAGTTACTTTGTAGTTAAAAGTTGTACATTAAGGATTGTAGGCAAACTAATAGTAATTGGTGTATTATCTGTGATATAGATCCACTGTGTAAGGTTAACATTGATGCTGTTTTAAACTGTTTAAAAGTGTTTCTGTGTCATTATTTTGTTGTATGGCATAAAAACCTTGTGATACATTTAAAGTTGAACTGCTTTATTGTTTTTATCTTTCAGAGAGGAGGTGGTGCCCAAGGTTACGGTGGAGGTCGCGGAGGTCGTGGAGGCGGACCTAAGTCAGCGGGACAGAAACGTGGACTTGACTTCTATTTCAAGAGTTCTTGAATAATGGATATGAACAGACTTTGCCTTAATCTATGAATGGTTATATGGATTTATCAACAACTATAGTGTTGAATTGGGGGCTTTAGCTTGATGTTGCCTCTATAAGTTATGAGGGTGACTATTTTAATGGTTTTGGTGGATTTGTTGTTAAAAAATATATATTGCCTGGGTATAGGCTTGTGTTCATTGTGATACAAAATGTGCTAATGATGAAAGTAGTTTAGAGAGAATGATACATCTTGATTTATATTTGCCATATCCACCAGTAGGTCCATGTTCTTGATTGATTGTGCTGTATGTAACTAAAAACATGTTTATGTTAGTGCTTTGTTTATAAAAAAGCCAACAATGAGTTCATGAAACATGTTATCAATTGGTTACATTTACCAGTATATGTATCTTATGGTCACTATAAGACTTTTCCAGTGTAGGGCATTAGTATCATATATACATACCGGATATATATATTTCAATTTTCGTCTAAAAAAAATTTCACTTGAATATTAATCCCTCTCACTCTACTTCATTTTTTTTGTATATTCAATTTTTTATTATGGTATTTCTTAGTGTTCATGACAATTTTATGTGAATCTTTCTACCTCTCTCATTTTCTATACATTTTGCTGTATTGATATTTTGAATATTTTACCTTTTTTTTGGGGTGTATTTTGACATTGTATCTATTGTTGATATTTGCATGATGATATTATTTGAAAATTATCAATTATATATATATCTTGTTTAGAACATTGTTTAGCTCTAAACTCATGAAATATGCATTTATCATTGAATGCACTTGTTTAATCTGTTAATTAGAACCTGGTGCAATAAAGTCTCATTTCAAATTACTTTTGTTTTCACTGTCTGTTTTTTGTCTATCATGTGCCCAAATATTGGAGACGACTTTTAAAACTGGAGTACAATATAACAGTTATGTATAAGTTCAGAAATGACCCATGAACATAGATGATTGAACATTCCAGTAGAAATAAAGGAGATGTCCATTTAGTATATCATGGAGTAAAGTGTTAGATTACCAAGCTGGGCCTTCATGCCTTTCTTGAGTTTGGTCTTGAAATATTTTCTACGAATATTTTCTCTCCTACCACTGTACCATGTGTAGCTACTGGTGAAGTTATAGTAATAGTATTGGTTAAAATCTCCGGTCTAGAGATGTAACCTTTCCATCAACTTTCTTCATGTACAGCACTATACAGCCTATGGCAGTTAAATTGCTATGCAAACCACTGAGAGGAAAGGTGTTGTATATAACTGGATTATACAATAGAGGTATGTAGTTAAAGCATGATTATTGAATGTATTATAATGCATTTAAATTTTGTCGCAGTAAAACCAAACTCCTCACAGCGGTTAGGTCACGTGTTGCTTCTTTAACGTTATTGATTTGATAAAGGGAAATAACTGCTGCGGGAGTTTGCAGTAAAACAGTTCCGGATATCGGGTTTTAAACTTATCCATTACTTATCCATAATTACTCCCCTTTAGTAAAATTATAACATGGGCAAAAACTAAGAGGAAAGAAACGTTCACTTGAAAAACAACTATATTACGTAGTATTTGCTATTTAATTATTGTTGGTCAATCCACAGTTTAATACAGGTGTTTAAGGTAACCAAACTTGATATTGATTACTGATCTGTTACAACTGTATTTTGCATAGCGTTCGGTCAATTAGTTTCGGCCCCTGAACGTTTCGTCCTGAAATTACTAAAATAATGTAATATTGCTTGCTGCTATTTTCGCATTCGTTGTACAGGTCATTAGCAGAAAACACCATACATTATTAGTAGATTATGGTTTCCCCCAAAAAATCTGATTGTTAGGTGAGGGTTAAGCTAAGTTTATTCCACTGATAAATATTCAGATTCCATGGAGAAAATATCAAGAAGGTTTAAAGGGTTAATAAAGCATTATTATTCATTCTATAATCCTGAATTTTAAGTATAATAATCAACACATATATTATTTGATCTGAATTAAAATATGAAAAAAAATTAAATCCAATCTAGTCATCTAAAGATATGCTATTTTTACTAAAATATTATCCATGAAATCCAATTGGGATTCTGCTGAGAAGATTAAGTACCTACAAAAGCATTATTATTGAATCAAATGTTATATTTTTGGTTTTATATGGAAGTTATTGTATCAAGGTTAAAGTATTTGATAAAAGTTTGTAATTATTTACATTGAATAAATAGGAAAAAATTAGGAATTTAATCCCTGAATAAACCTGCCAGCTATACTCGGGTGCAAGACGCCTTATTTGTTTGTATGATCAGAAGAAAAAATTGTGTCTTGCTTCTGTGTGGCAATATAGTCAATATACGGGGCAGTGCATCTAACATATCTTTCTTGAACCCTTGTTTGTAACCAGTGCTCGCCTTTCCACAAGGCCAGTGATTTCTGCATAATATCTTATTAAATTATTAAAGATGGAAATCAACATAATTGTCAAATTTTCATGGAAGGGTTTAACTGGCCTTTGTGGGATTTGAATGCATTCCCCCTTTAGGAAACAAGATTTAAAAAAAAATTGAAACCACAGCCTGCTATCAACTGTGGCAGTGCTTCAGACCAAGGTCAATCTTATTCTTAACCCAAGGTCTTGATGTTAAATTATTTTGATGTGCATGTATATTTTTTATCCAGATTTGTGACCCTGGTAGTGTAGGAGTGTAACCATGGATACCAGTACATATCTATTGGCACTGTATGTGACTCAAGAACAGGAAGCTGCCATACAAGCAATGTTCTTTACTAAACAATGGATGTTCTGTAAAACAGGTAACCTGCATTGTTTTATGTTTTAGTGATAAATATAAAACTGTACTGTAATGCACTGGCACTAGAGTCCTTATATTGGATAAACAATTTATATAAAAATGATTAAAAATAACATTGGTGAAGAAACGTAGAAAAAACGGTTCTTGTTTGACTATCGCTTTAGAGTCGTGCCACAGCTTATTATAAAATACACATGGTATTGAACCGTTTTCGGAGTGATCCACGGTCGAACTGAATTTTTCATATTTTGGTAAATGACTCGACATTAAAACCGGTTCTGATTTAAAGCTGGCACATAAATTTACATAACTGGTAAGTATCAACTTCATATCTTATATAATTATCATAGAATTGAGCGTTATTTCAGTAATTTCACTTTTCAGCGATTGAGAGACACTGCTGACTTCCGGTATAATTTCAGTTTTGAAACATGCGTTCTGATTGGTCTAAAACCCCGCGAAACTTTTCCCGTAATCTGTCATTGAAACGAAACCAGTGCAAACATCTACAAAGCATCATGCTGAATTTTGATCAATCTGCGACTTTAAGTGCCGCTGCATGGGGACATTAAATTTTGATTTGTGGTCAGACAGGCACTGGCACTGGCAAATATTGAAATCCATTTATGATGAAGTAAAATACAACGCAAAGTAGCACTTTTGTACACTACAGAAATTGCGTGTTTACAAAACCAAGATCTAAACGCTTATACATAACACAGGCGATTTCTCCTCCACTCGTGTTATCGTTTGGCCGTCAATACTTCAATCGTGTAACTAATAAAATGTCTGTGTAATTAAGAGACCAATAGACCAATCGCATCGTTACTGTGACAGATTACGGGAAAAGTTTCGCGGAGTTTTAGACCAATCAGAACGCATGTTACATCACGGTAAATTATACCGGAAGTCAGCAGTGTCTCTCAATCGCTGAAAAATGAAATTACTGAAATAACGCTTAATTCTATGATAAGTATACAAGATATAAAATTGATACTTTCCAATTTTGTAAAAATATGTGTTAGCTTTCAATTACAACCGGTTTTAATGTCCAGTCATTTACCAAAATGTAAAAAATCAGTTTGACCGTGGATCACTTCCAAAACGGTTCAACACCATATAGATATATACATTATAATAAGATGTGTGACGACTCAAATGCGATAGTTATAAAAGGACCGTTTTATGGTGTGTGTTTTTTTCATCAATGTTATTTTTAATCATTAGTATGAATATTTTATTGAATGTAAGGACTCCAGTGCCAGTGCTGTAATGGTACTGGTAATTTAATTTAATCCTGCTTGATTGTGAAATAAGTTTTTACAATTTTGATCAATCAATCTGAAATCTGCTTTCTATGCTGATAGGATTAATTTTATTGCTCATAATTTGATTCAAACCAAAGAGGAACAAGCTATTCAATGATTACTAGTCTAACTCTGTAACCTCTAGACCACTGCTACTACTGAACTTTGTTTGTACTAATTTATTTTAGTTCAGTCGTGAAACAAGTTCTTGTAACTTAAATTAATCACTTTCAAGTCTGCTTCTTTGTCACCCAGTACTGAACTGGTTGGATGAAGTGTTTTTCTTTAAGGAAACATCAAGGTAGGTTTTGGCTCAGATAAGAAACTAATTGGGAGTTGACTATTAAATGACTTATCAGTCAAACGTTCTAATCACTCAACTGCACGGGCTGTCTACTAATGAATACATGTATATTTATGACACATTACTCAATACTATGAATATTAGGAAGCTGCTCAATACATCTATGAATTAATTATTTTTGTTTTCATTCACTAACTGTAAACATTTCAAGTTGCAAGACATGCAACAACTTACCAATTCTCAATTTAAGGTAAACAAAACCTTATACCATTCACAGTTAGCAACAAATTAAATTTTTGCAAGTATTATCAAATATCACATGTAGCCTACTATTTGTTAGTCATTTTGTATTGATTAGATTGATTTCATAATCTGTGATTGCAGAAATATTTGATAAAAACTGTTAACAGGAGCTTGTTATGTACGGTATCTCTCTTGAATTTGAAAGAAGAATGATTTAAATGCATCCATAAAAAGTCTACATTGACATTTTATTTTACATATACATGTGTACTATATATCAAGGGTTGCCTGCAAGACTGTAGTAAGTGCAGGCAACTCTCGATATGTTTAATCAGGTTAAACTATTTAGAAACTATGACGTTTTTATGTACATTCACATACAATGACCTTTGTTATATTTTCTAGATACTGAGAGGTTGATTTCACCAAGAAAAGTAGTGTATAAATTTGAGAGTTTAGATTGTATCACACCTATTATCAAGACAGAGCCAGATTTCAGACAGAAAACTGTTACACTCTATGGAGATTTATATGCAGGTAAAAAAAATAACAAAATTTGATGAAATGATGGATAAATAAAAAAGTATTTAAATCTTAAATCTTTCAAAGACTCACAGGGAAGACAGGGTTGTCTCATTTAATAAAGCTATCAGAGCAGAGCTTTATACCGCATTTCGCTTTCAAGTTACTGCTAGCATTCTATGGCGACTTGGTAGATTGTCTGCTTATGATTATCATTTAGGTCTTCATGGGTTGATCTCAGTCAGAACCATGGATTTATATCGGGTAGCAATTGCATCTAGTGCAAATAACCCTCTAAGAATTATGCTAATGCACCCAAAGATTGTCGCTGAAACATTCAAACTATGGAAATGTAAGGAAAAATCTAAAAAATCTAGCTTTGACCCAGATGGTTACACATTGTATCCTAGTTTTAAATGGGTAAAACTTAATGGTTGTCCCATGATCTGATTATTGTGCTAAAACTAGTGATGGGGCAAGTGGGTTTGAAATCAGTGTAAATCAATGATTAAATAGCTTAAGACCAAAACAAATGTAATGTAAAAGGACTTATGACTTAAATTTGCCGTAAGACCATTGATAAACGGGCCCCAGGGCTTTTATTCAGATATAGCTAGGGCTGTTGAAAGTCCTTTCTCCTTCTAAATATTTTTACAACTTGTGCATTTTTCTAAAATTATGATGAAATTCCATAAGTGTTCTACATCTACATAGAGTAAGGCACTAGACTTTTTATACTGAATAAAACTCATGTTTACAGTATTAACTTAATTTTGTAATGATTTGTAAGCATTGCATAGTTCCTTGATAAACTATATAATTTCAATCACTTATTTTTGTTTCAATTTTAGATGAACCAAGGTTGGTTACCCATGGCAACACAACTTTAAGCCTTTGTGACAAAAAATCTGAACCAGTCTTGATAAATGATGATCTATGTGTAGAACCTAATCTTAAACTTCCAGATTTGAAACTGAGAGGTTGTTCTGTATCATTAACAAGAGTATCTGTACCAATTACTGGAAATGTGAAAGTTGAGTCACATGAGTCTACTCCAGAATCAAGTGCTAAGAAAAGAGGAAGACCACGCAAACATCCTATTGCTTCTACCAGTACTTCTACATCAGGAAACAAAACCTTTACTCCTGCAAAAGAGAGCTCCACTCCTCCAAAAGTAAACTTACCTTCTGAAAAAAGAAGATTCATTTCTAATAAAAAGAAATTTATTCCTTCAATAAAGAGTTTGACTTCATTAAAAAATAGTCTAACTCCTGCCAAGCAGTTGAAAAAAGATACTATAGTCAAGAAGAACTTACTTGTAAAATTTAAAAACAACCATAAAAACACTCGAGGAACAAAGTCTAAAACTAACATTGTTTATGTTAATAATATTAATTCTGAAAAACAAACAGTAAATACATTTACTTCAAACTTAAAGAAAGAGGCTAACCTCACTGATAAGATTGAAAAACATGAAAAAGAAACTGGTGATGGTTGTCAAGGTGTAACAGACTCAAAGATTGCTAATGAAATTGTTAAAGAGGACAGTATGAAACAGAGTACTGCTGATGATAATGATTACAATGATGATGATTATGATTTTAATAATGATGTAGATGAGGATGATGATAATTACAATGTGAATGATGATGATGATGATATAGGTGATGAAAATGATGATTATAATGTCAATGATGATGATATAGGAGATGATGATGATGATTTTCATGATGTAAGTGATGTTAATGAT
Source organism: Mactra quadrangularis (assembly GCA_025267735.1). Taxonomy (NCBI): domain Eukaryota; kingdom Metazoa; phylum Mollusca; class Bivalvia; order Venerida; family Mactridae; genus Mactra; species Mactra quadrangularis. The sequence goes on along the minus strand of CM046301.1, from coordinate 2,098,772 downwards.
GAAGATTACCATGTTGATGACAAAGCTGAGACTTCAGGTGATGATGCTGATGATGACAATGTAGATGGTGAAGTGACTAAGGATCCTGATTATGGAACAAAATTAAAGTTGAAGAAGAAGAAGAGGAAAGTTAGAAAGGTTTTTGAATGTGAAAAATGCAATAAAAGGTATAAAAATGAATTGTCTTTTAAAACACACCAAAGTTCTGATTGTGGCACAAAGAAAGTTAAGAAGCGAAAAGTTGTTGAAGATTCTGGAAGAGGCCGTTTTCATTGTGAAACTTGTAAGAAAATATTTGCATATAAACGTAAATATTTGAAACATTATGTTGATGGCGTTTGTAGATACAAGTGTAAATATTGCGGTAAAGTTTGTACCTCAACTCTCAAAAGGCATATATTTTATAAACATGAAGTAGAAGTTGAAAGATTACGATGTGAAATTTGTAATAGAAGGGTTTTTGATAACTTGGAGTTAAAGGAACATATGCAGAGTCATAGTGAAAGCAAGAATTACATCTGCGATCAATGTGGACAAGCATTTCAAACCCAAATTTCTCTGTACGCTCATGATAAAAGAGTTCATGAAGAGAGTACAACCAATCATGAATGTGAAATTTGTCATAAGGTTCTTTCATCCTCCAGTGGACTGACGTATCATAAACGTGTGACACATTCCGATGAACGTAACTGTGTATGTGAAATATGTGGTAAGAGATTTAAGACTGCCAGATGTGTTAAAACTCATATGATAATGCATTCAGATGTTAAACCATATCATTGTGATATCTGTAATAAAGACTACAAGTAAGTATTGAAATATTTTTTATGTAAAATGCTTTCAAGGAACTAACTTTGATTAGAATTCAGCCTACAGTCCAGATTGTTCAGTTTATACATGTACTAATTTATTTAGGTAGATTGTGAAACAAGTTCTTTAAACCTAAATTACTCACTTTAGAGTCCTCTTCCTGGTCCCCTAGTACTGAGCTAGTAGGATAAAGTTTCTTGTTCAAGGAAACAGCCAGATTGGTTTGGATGGGATTCGAACCAACGCAGAACTGGTTATCCAATTATTACCAGTCCAACATGATTTTATTAAGTTTTGCTGAAACTGTGGCCACTAATTGAACTAATGTAAAAAACTACCATTTTTGGAGTGATATCCCTAATACGTATATTAACTGTTTTGTCTAGGAATTGTGCTGGCCACCAATGATAGACTTCATTGCCTTTGTACTCCTATAGATATTCTCTGTTGCGCCCACCCTGCTAGCTCAGTGGGTAGTGCACAAGTCTACTGAAGGAGGGTTGTGGGTTTGATTCCCAGGCAGGCATACTTTTGTAGAGCTTTGTCATGAAATATTTACTACAGCCATTTTCTCTCCTACCACTGATTCTAAATTATGTAGGGCAGTAGTCAGTCACTGACGAAAGTATGCGCCTAGTAGTTGGCTAACAGCCAAATCTAGAGATTTAGCCTTTTCAGGAGGAGTGAGTAGGTGTGCTGACCGCTGTGATATAACCTATTCATTGTGTTGCTAAGGTGTTAGACCCAACAAAACAAACAATATTCTCTGTTTTTCAGGTATGGTCATCAATTGTATTCACATAAGAGAATTTATCACCGTCATATTAGACGATACTTCTGTACTGTCTGCAATAAGGGCTATTATTTTGAGGGCTTACTTAAAGATCATATGAACGTTCATAATGGGATCAAAGCTCACTCTTGTTCTCAGTGTGACTATACATCTTATACAAGGGAACAAATGACTCAACATAGAAGAAAACATAGAGATCCTGCAAAAGTTAAAGTGGAACAAATTCCAGTGGCTGAAGAAACTTTTGCAGTATCTTCTATACCAGAGAACTTTTGATTGATTCTTCATTCCAAGTTTGATACATGGCTTGGCATTTTTGGTTGGCTGCAGTCTTTGAATTTTGCTAGTGAACCGTGGAACTCATTCATGGACCTCGTCCGCTGATTCTGATTTTGGTATACTGACTTTAAGAATGTAAGTGGTGCGAAGATCCCCCAATTTTTAAGACATTTTAAAGTCATTTTACCGAGTAAAAAAATCACAATTTATGAGTTTCTTGTGTGTGTAAAAATAGTTGTTATTTGTTAAAAATAGTTTATTAAGATTTTTTCTGCTTGTATAATGTTAATGTTCAATTTAGGATATACAATGTACATTATGTTTTATGCTAGATCATTACAATTGACTGCATATTTGAATTAATCACAAAGATTTTTTGGTTCTGCAAACTGTCATTTGGTCTAGTTGAAAATTTCATAGTGTTGACCAAATATCCAGTGCTCATGAAAGTTAGTGGTGAAGACTGACTTGGCTGATTACCTGTGATGAACTAACTTAAGGGTTCAGGCAACAAATGCTGCAAGTTGTCAGTCTATATATCTATAACCTTCAAAATCAAATGGTTAAGTTCTCCTTGGTTTGAGCAAGTAAAATTTTAAGTTGTTTGTCCCACTAGGCAACAAATATCAATAGTTAATGTCGAACCTTGCATTTAACTTGCTAGTATTTGCTTATTCTGTAACATTTTGTTCCTAGTAAGCTTTTGTGACAGGTCTATGTTCGCCAGTATGTCAGTTCTAGTTATAGACCTGAGATGGGACAGATTTGACTGGTGTATGCAGTAAATTTGACAATTATGAACAATTTTTGAATATGGCCTGTGTGCAATGGCAGGAGATCTTATGACAGCACACTTTTGGATTTTTGTTATGAGATTTAAACTCAAATGTCGGCAAGGAAATGCCTTCTTGCATAGATGTTAAATGCTATGAATGCTTGTAATATTTTCTATTACTTATATTAAGTAATATTATTAGCCGGATTTTTCAACAAAAAAATCCATAGTTTGGCGAAACCCAGTTGGGCGGGCGTCCTGTGTTGTTAACAATTGTGTTAAAGTTTTTCTTTACCATATATTTCTGCCATTTATTGTCTGATCTTTATGAAACTTCATACGATGATAACATACCATGCCATGAACAGAATTAGAAAGTAACCACATCTCTACCTGCCTTTATTATGGATAATTTCCCTTTGTAATTTTTGCTTTAAAGTTTTTAAATCCGGCTAAAATGTGATTTCCACATTACATTTCTTGTATTACAAATTATATATAAACTTTGACCTAGTTGTTCTCAACAAGGATTTACGGACAAACTATGTTCTTGCTGCAAACATATATTGCTTTATGATTACAAAATTTTGTTACTTGTGAAATACATTACTTTTATGTACCTGTTCTCAAATAAAGTAAACTGATGAACACATTGTCATGTTACATTTTCTAATTAATACTTACACTGCCCTTCCAAAGTTTATTCACGGTACGATTAATTAGATTGCAACCATTTCTAAGTTCAAATTGGAAGAATTACTATATTATTGTTTATTTCATTTAGTATTCATGGGATGAAAATGGAATTTTTATTGGTGCATTTTATTTTTGAGTTGCAGTTAATGTTTTCTATCAGCCTCTGAAACTATTGTCATTGTAACTCAATGAACCAAAATCATGTTTGAGATAGACTTATCATTTTATATCCATAAGACAAATGTACTAATTAAAAAGGAAACTTATCCTTTAACAATAAACTGCTTTTACAACTTTTTGAAATTCTATTTAGTACCCTATAAAATGTGAATATGTGAAGGAACTTTTGTCATTTCCTTAATACATTAAAGTTCAATGTCCATTTGTGGAGGAATACTTGATATTATCAAAATGATGCCCATTTGTATTACATTTTGTAAGATACGAAATGGTTTTGAATTTGGCTAAAATGAAGTAAGAGTGAGCTAAATGGGTAGTCTATCAGATATTGTGGGTTTAGCGGAAAATGGTTGTAACTCAATATAAGAAAAGAGGGAGTTACAACCGTCTTGCACTAAACCTGCGATATATGGTTCCAGGCAATAAAGGCATATCAATAGCTTAATATGTTTAAGCATTTGTTTGTACAGGTGGCTGTAACAAATATCAAGGTGTAGGACAATTTTAATATTGGAGCAAGTTGGGTTAAATATATGGAAACCTTGACCAACTTTTAGTGTATTATTATTATCAAGATTTTTCAACAAAGGAATTGGCTTATTATTTGTTAGCCAGATTTTTCAACGAATAAATTTGGCTAATCATTTGGCGAAACACAGGTGGGCGGTTAGGCAGGCGGGCGTCCGCAATTGTTAACAATAGCATTAAAGTTTTTTATTTACCATATATTTTTGCCATTTCTTGTTAGATCTTTATGAATCTTCATGCAATATTAACACACCATATGAAGAACAGAATTAAAAAGTAACCACAACTCTATCTGGCTTTATTATGAATTATTTCCCTTTGTAATTTTTTTTTGAAAGTTTTTAATATGTTGGATATCTGTCATTTATGGTCAGATATTGATGAAAATCTGGCTTTAATGTGGTTTCCACTATATATTTCTTGTTTTTTATATATACTATGTTAAAGGCCTTGTCAACACAATTTAGGTTATTTTACGGCGTCCAGAACACCTAACCTAGAGTTTCTGGACCCTTGTCTATAAACGGTATTCACCTACCCTTCCCCAAGGCTGGCAACTTCTCCATATACCTTACTAATGGAGAAAAATTGGCATTTTTTTCAACTTTTCATGGAAGAGTAATACCAGCCCGGATTGGGTACAAACCCTTGCCTCTTCGGGACATTAAATTCAAAATCCTGACGCTATATTAGGTGTGCTACAGACCTGGGTTTTTAAGCACAAAAATGACACAAAAATCACCTCTGCAAAATTTAATGAGGATCCATTGGCTCGTTATAAAATTATCAAAATTTGAAAAGTGATCAGTTAGAATTTTGTTACGTGTAGATTCGAAAGTCAGTCGCGCTATTTTTACTGCTACTTGAGAAATTTAAACACTCGTCTTTAGATACATGAACATGTGTAAGAATTACAATTGTGTAAAATATAATTACTCCTTGAAATGTCCAAATGGCTAACGACTTCTGAAATAAAATTTAATTAATAAAAAACATTTTTTTTTGCAATTTTAATTGTAATTTTATATGACACCGCTTTCTTGATTATAAGGGGTATAAAAGGGTATAAGTATACTTAATAAATGTATATAATAAATATAATATAGGTGGCGTTTTTCTTTTGATAGTTTTGCTGTGCAGATAGGTTTTCGTCATAATTTTTTGGTTTTATAATTTTAATTTTACAATTTAGAAAACTTTGTATTTCGTAATTTTATGGCATTTTGAAATAAATGCCCTTACAATCAATCAAAAACTGTGTTTGAGTTATTCCTCATCCCTAAAACTTCAACCCTTTCTGGGTACTCTCATATAGATGTAGGGCAATACTTGAATTATAATATAATATAATTAATATAATGTAATATGTATATAAACGTAGTATAATATAATCCTTTAAACAAGCACGAAGACCATGAAGGCCCTTTATTGCTCACCTAAGTATCATTGGAATATACATTCATTGATCAGAGTAAAATTAAAGCAATTTCCAGGATATTTGGATCAAAACAGTAGCCTCTAGAGTGTTGACAAGATTTTTCTATTTTTAGATCGTGACCACTTTTTAATCCAAGATGACCTATGTTCTAACTCATTAAGCAATTTCCTAGTCGAGCACCCTGACCAAGAGTGATGACAATTGAGTTAAATATATAGATGACCCATATTCAAACTTGACTAGAAATGATTTAAAACATTTCCGACTAATTTTTAGGATATTTGGATCACAACAGTAGGCACTTGAGTGTTAACATGGATATTCTTTTTTATCTCTTGTGTTCTTTATTATTCATGTGAAATGACCCATATTCTAACTTCCGAGCAATTACATAGACAAACATTTTCATCAAGTGATGATAATTGAGGCACATGTGTTACTGCTAGTGTGAACAGACGACGGACATTCAACGATTCTTAAAGCTCCATAGCTATAGCCTAGGTGAGCTAGCTAAAATGGTATTTTTTTTCATTTGAATGATTAACAAATAGACAAAACTTGTTCAGGCTAATTGGAGACATTGTTTATATTTAAGACTCATATGTATTGTTCAAATTAGCTGCATGCTTAATCTTCCGAACGCTGAGAAATTTTTTCATTGGCCATTTTCTCTAACTCTTTTCTATTAATCTTACCGGTACGTAACAAAGGAAATGCCTCAAAGAAAATATAAAACTTTGGTAATACGGTGAATAATCCACGTTTGTCGGCGTGAATTTTTTCACAGTGTTTCCTCAATTGTTCTTCAGTGACATCATCTTCCGGTTGTTTCAATACGCATGCGCACAATACTTGATACAAAACTTCGTCTGGAACAGGAACAATGACAACTTGTAAATTCCCAGGATAAGTTTTAATGGCCATCTCCATAATTTCTGGGGCGACGTTAAAACCTCCTGATAGGATCATGTTTGACTTCCTTCCCTCCAGGAAGATTTCACCATTGCTGTTAATTCTTCCTAAATCATCCGTTTTATACCATCCATCCACATCGAAGACCTTCTTGGTATTTTCTTTATCGTTGAAGTAGCCTTTAAACATGATAGGAGAATGTACATAGAACTCACCGCATGTGTTGATGGGAACTATATTCCCGGCTTCGTCCACAACTTTCACTTCCATACCTTTCAATGACACTAGTTTGCCACAGCCATATTCAGCGAAGTTTTCTGCATCGCTGACTTTCGCTAATGAAACAGCATAGCATTCCGAAATTCCATAGGCACAAACCAATATATTGCATGCTTTGCCGAGGACTGCAGTGATCCTCTTAGTGATTGGTTGACCTCCTGTCAGGATCTGTTTAATTGGCCATTCAGAAGGAAGTAAGTTCTACAAACAGAACAGAATTCAAAATTCATGAGTATGGCACAATAACTTCTGTTAATAAAATGTATGCTGAACTGGCTGCATGGCTTGTTTCAGCAGTCAAAAATTAAAGTTAAAGTGCGGCTTTAAGTCTGCTTTCATATAATGTCATCAGCATTCTTTACAATTTTGTGCGATAACCCCCATTCTATAAATAGAAGGTGAAGATATCACCTCTATACTAAGACGCACAACCGTCTCAAAATTCGGCGTTGGTACGCAACAGAATATAGTGCGGCGCATGAAGACAAAATCGTTGGATTTTTCGATTTTTGACACAATCGTTGTTGGAATGTAATATAAATGATCACTCATATCTTCAGGAATATAAATCTTTATATGCAAAGTACATTTAAACCTCTATAGGTATAAGTGCATAGTTAAACCGTGTATTCTACTTTCGATTTCAAATTACTGTGTAGAGAATGACAGAAGTAAACACGTTATCATGAAGGTTTAACTACCGGTTAAAAAGTTTTATTTAATGAGGAGAATTGGTCGGATAGTCAAATTTTATTGAGTAGACACAAAATTCATACTCTATTTGTTCAGTATACTTGAAGGGGGAAATTGTTAGAATGTAAACATTGCCACGTGTTTTCAGATAAACAAACAGTTTACCCATGATACGCGGCGTATCCGTACAAAGGTCAGTCAGACCGTTTCGTCGCCTCAATCTAACAATGTCCTATCTCCATTTAAGAAAAAAAAATGAGATAAACATACCAAGTGACTTGTATGACCTTGTTCTATCTTCTAAAAAAAAAGGTTTCGAGACTCTATCATGTCAAACAGCCCAATTCGCCAATCGTACATTATCCTATCTCCACACATTTTCTCTGCTCACAGCGTAAACTTTGCTCTATGTCCAGGACATAGATCAATGTTTGGGCTGAAAATACTGTTACTCGATCAAAATGAAATCTTCGTCACTCGTTTTATGTCCTAATTGACTCTAACAATGCTCTAAGTCCATAGAAGCTTGTTCGAACATTGCTCTATCTCCTTTCGTCCAGTCGGAGTACACAGCATGATTATCGTGTTTTTCCTCTCCAGTGACATCATATTTTTGGCGTATACCAAATAAAATATGTATGCTGCAACATAGGCATTGTTACAAACTCAAAATTATAGAAAATGTGCTCAAATACCATTATAATGTCTTCTTGGAGATAGCGCAATGTTAGAACGAGATGCATCAACCAAAATAAGCGAATTTTGATCTATCTCCAAACACATTTTTGCAATTTTCAGCATTATTATTCATAATATTTCAATCATATTCTTCAAATATGTGTTGAATAACATTGTAAATGTGCCTACCAAGTCTCATGTCTATACAGACTGAAACAACGAAGATATAACCTTTTGAACTTTTGAAGTCGATTTCCCAAAAATAAAAATTTTGTAGTTAGAGCATTGTTAGATTGAGACGACGGTTTGTGTACAGAATGCGATAACCCCTAATCATCATTCTCGTTCCCAGAGTCTATTAGCCTCTGGCACCACACGGCTAATTTCAGAAATGAAACGTCATAATTTTGGCCGATATCGACCAATCAGAATGCTATCGCGAAAAGTTTCGCGACAAACGTCATCTGGCGCTAAACCTATCAACCAATCCAATTGTCGCTTACATAGCCCTTCGTCTAAAGTTTAAGATAATGTTAGTTATTTCTGTAACCAAGGGACACATAATCTAGCGTCTATCTACATAAGCATGACAGCAGTCCTGCTGTTTATGGCTTTAATCCTTTGAAGGTCCTACGCAGTACGCAGTAGCAATATACACCAATCAAGAAAATAGTTGTTTGGTTTATGACACTAATTAATGGGACACTAATTAATGATATTATCAGGCGATTATTATACGGGATGACACGCTTCATTTAACAGATTAACAGTGGCTGTACTCGTAAACTATGTCAGGACTGAAACTTTTTATTGACCAGTGTTAAATAGCAATTGATAATGATCATTGAAATTCGCCGGCTTTGAGCTCGGGACAAAAGAGCCGTTGATTAGGGATGTGGGTTAGGAGAATGTTGCGAACTGAAGTGCATAAAAGTTAATTATATACAGATAAAATATTTTTTTATAAAAACGAACAGAATCTGAATGTAAATACAATACATCATTCAAAAACATTATATATGATGTTTTCTATTTTTGATGCGCAATGCTTGTTGCAATCCTAAGAAACATTAACTCATTTAAACCAAATAAGATGAAAGATATGTAAGATTTTGATAAAAAATATCTAATTTAAAAGTATTTCATTAGATAAATGAAAGTGACAAATAGCCTCTTTTTAATAAAATGCATTGTAAATGTTAATGTAAGTTTAATTAGAAATTTTAAATGGCTTGATTATTTTCAAATAGCAGTTTGAAATTATACGAAAATGAACACACATTAGCTTAACTATAAAACAAGTTTTATTGAAATTATGTAGATTTTTTATTTAACTGCTGCTCAATCCACATTGCAATCAAGCTAGCTTCAATGCATTCTCCTTCCGAGAGTCTAGTAGGATTCTCAATACTAGTATTGAGAATCCTACTAGACTCTGGGAACGAGAATGGCTTCAAGGCAAGAGAGTAAAACTTGTTGCTTTTATATGTCTATATGTTATATTTCTTTCAATTAAACGTATAAAAAATCCTTATATTTACTTCTTGACTAATGCATATTTTCAATGACATTTAACACATACAGTAGCAGTATGATAGGCTTACCGTCAGCTTGTTCGTCAACAGTCTTTTTTAAAATGGCGCCGTTTCGCGGAAGTTTTGAGACGCGTTTTTCATTAGTGTGTAAAAAATATCGAATGCGCATGCGCGCACTCGAAATTAACCGTGTGGCGCCAGAGACTAGTATTGAGAATCCTACTAGACTCTGGGAACGAGAATGCTAATCATAGGAATCACCTAAGTAATGGCAAGTAATACCTGTAGGGGAACAACTGTAGGAAAATTCTTGCTCAAGGAAATTAACAGTGGACCTAATGGAGCTTGAACTTGTGACCTCTCGAACCCTTAGTGCGCATCCTGGACCTCTGCTACTATGTGTGTGGTCTGATTTTCATTATTTTCAGATAAAACCAATTGTTTCCATACGATTAATTTCAAATATCCTTGATCACGGACAGAGCACGCCAAAAATAAATTTTGCTTAGACTGGATAGCAATATGTACATTGTAATTATAATGTTTGTACTCAATGGCGCAATACGCGGCTAAACGGCGAATTCAAGCATTTTTGGAAACACTGATACTGCATTTGTAATATATTTACAGTCTGCTACAATCTAAACCCGGGTCAATGGCGCAGTTGGTAGCGCGCCTGGATTTCGAATATAGTGTCCCGGAGGGAGTACTGGTTCGAATTCTACAAGGAGAGGTTATACCCTTCCGTGAAAATTTGACAATAATGTCAATTTTCCTCCAATAATAAGGTATATGGAAATGTTTCCAGCCTTGTGGAAGGGTAGGTGAGTACTGGTTATAGACAAGGGTCCAGGAAAGCTAAGTTAAGTGCGCTGGACGCCGTTATGTATGTCTGGTACCCTACTAAGGCCCCGTCCAAAAAGTGCTTACAAAAGCTGTTATAGTAGGAAAACGGCCGGACATTTTATTTTGAATTGTGTCAGTAAAAGAGCCATGATTCATTTTAAAGATAAGTAAATAAGATTAATTAAATTTTCATAAAAAATACTAACTTTTTCTTGCTTCTGTCGTAGCTGCTCAACAAATGGTGGTAGTGCAAATAAGGTTGAACATTTCTCTGATACTATAACATCTGTAACAAACGCTCCATAATCTTCTGGTTTAGTACTGAACCCAGATATCGTCACCCTCGTCGTTCCTATAACTATATGTTGTCCAGCATAGCCACCAATCCAGTTGAAAGGCCTATCATTGAACATTTTGTCTTCGTAGAGGTCAGCCAATGCGCCAGCAGTCATCAGGATCATCATATGATGCGTGTACGGTATCAACTTGGGGATTCCGGTGCTTCCTGATGTTTGAAACAAGCCAAGAATATCTGTACTCTTAATAGTCGGTAATTCAACGCTGGCATCTGGTACCAGTACGTCATTGAATTGTTTAACAGCGGACCAGTCTTTATCACCAACCTGTCCAAATCCAAATAAGCGTCTTAGATAAGGCATTGACTTTGATTTAGCTGTTCCATCTACGTCAAATGCTTCGAGATGATTCTTGGCTATATTCCAATTAACGCTGTCTAATCCAGGATCCATAACAAGAAAGGAACATGTTCGCAAACGTTCCATTATCGAAACTAGGTCACTTCCATCCGTATACGTAAAGGAAATACCACAAGGAATTCCTCCCGCAATAACAGTTCCATATGTTGCATAAAGCCATTCCGGACAAACTCTTAAATTGATTGCCACAATTTCACCCGGTTTAAGACCATGAGCTACAAAACCTCTTGCGGCAGCACATGACTTGTTGTACAATTCAGACCAAGTAATACGTTGCCATGGTTCGTTGACAGAAGCAAACACGAAAGCTTCTCCGTCAGGGTTGCTTTCAGCATGATACTTCATGTACTCCGGTATCGTTTGAAAGTTAGGCTCACATTCTTTGGTATCCATTTTAACGTGACTTAATTGTCCGTCCATTTTTGATGAGTATTGATTTTCACTTTTTTAAAATCCTTAATGAATTAAAAAACAGAGAACAAATGAACCCAGGCTTAGATCTGTGTCGAGGGCACAATCGTATAACCGACACTCTTTATAACATCGGGAGATATTTAGGTAATGTACATGCTAATCTTATTTCTTTCCTAATCTGAAGGTCATTTTATCTATGTAAAGTTACTTGACATTGAAACGTGGGATATTATCTCAAACTTATGATTCAGATGTTATTACCAAACGTGTAGTTCTAGGTGAACCCATTTTAAAGCAATTTAATTTATAAGTACATGTTCTTATTTATTGCGTTGGATTTAAATAATGCCGTACGTAACATATTGTACAGGCTATATAACGGCGACCACAATCGTATGATCGCCATTCTCTTTTAATTATTTTTTTCTGTGCACAATTTGACTTATAAACATGATAAATTATCTTATACTTGTGATAAAGATGTTATTGACAAACTTTATACTATGTATACATTTATACATGTATTTCTTGTTGAATGATTTTGGGACAATTTCGAAGATCTGGATCTGGATCTGTACGTTGCAGGGCCTTGCAGTATTAACGCAACGGGAGAGAGAGCGTGGGTTGGAATTAATCACAAACAACACTGTTAACCAGTTTATTGCAGTCAATAATAGTTTTTGGGGAAAATGATGGTTTATAGATTATGGTGTTACATTTCACTGGTACAACACACTTAGAATTGTTTATTATTTGTCTTTCTATAATGTTTTCAGAATCAAAACCACTGAAAGTCTTAGGGGTTACTTTACGTTTGTTTGAACGGACTGGGGTTAGAAAGTCTTGGCATGGCAAAGCTGGTACCAGCCCCTCAACCACCTTATAGAAGAACGTCAATCTGTTCACTTTCCTTCTATCTTGAAGTGATGGAATCTTCATATCCCGTAGCATGCGAGCAACGCAACCTGGTGCTTTGGTGGTGTAGTCACCTGTGATGAATCTGGCTGCCTGCCTCTGGACCTTCTCCAGCTTGTCAATGTCTTTCTGCAAGTGGGGGTCCCAGACGATAGAACTGTATTCGAGGGTAGAACGTACCAGGGCAAAATAAGCTGTACTTCGACAGGGTTCAGGACAATGTTTCAGGTTGCGCCGAAGAAAGCCAAGGGTGGAGTTTGCTTTTTTAGTGATTTTTGCGATGTGAGAGCTCAACATTAGATCTTCTGATAATGAGATTCCAAGGTATGGATTTCTGAAACTTGTTGAAGAATGTGGTTGTCTAGTTGGTAAAATTTAGAGGATTTCTGGTTGATGGTCATTATGTAGCACTTTTTGGCGTTGAAGCGCATTCCCCATGTGTCTGCCCACACTTCAAGTTGACTTAGGTCCTGTTGGAGGATTTCGTGGTCTTTTTGGCTTTTGATGGTGCGATACAGCAGGCAGTCATCAGCGAAGAGACGTACTGCTGACCTTACAGATTCCGGGAGGTCATTTATGTGGCAGAGGAAGAGTAGGGGTCCAAGCACTGTACCCTGGTGAACGCCAGAGTCCACGGTAGCTGGTTGGGATTCTTTTCCCTCCACAAAAACTTTCATGCTCCTGTCTGTCAGGAAGTCCCTGAGCCAATGGTTGATATTACCAGTGATGCCATACTGTTTTAGTTTGTGTAGAAGTTTACTATGCGGGATTGCATCAAAGGCCTTGCTGAAATCAAGGATGGCCATGTCTATCTGTGTACCTGGATCAGCCTTAGAAAGTAAGTCATGTACAGTTGTTATCAGTTGTGTTTCACAGGAGTATCCAGAACGGAAACCATGGTTTAGTTTGGTGAGGATCTTGTTCTGTTCTAGGTGTGAAAGAATATGCTTACAGATGATGTGCTCTAGTAATTTACATGTCACGCTGGTTAAAGAGACTGGTCTATAATTTTCGGCAAAGTGGACATCGCCTTTCTTGAAAACAGGAGAAACAAAAATGCATCTTTCCAATCAGAAGAAAGTTTTCCAGCATCGACAGATGTTTGGAAGATGGTGGATAGCGCAGGTGCTAACTGGTGAGCACAGGTCTTCAGGACTAGGTTGGGAATCATGTCTGGACCCTGGGCTTTGGCAGTGTTGATACTTAACAGAAGTTTCTCAACTCCCTTGCTGGTAATGGTGAGTGGGCGGACAGAGGTGCGACTTCTCTTCGTAGTATCAGGGAGTCGTGTGTCGCCGTTATCTTTCGTGAACACAGATCTGAACTGATCAACAAGGATCTGTGCCTTTTCTTTGCTGTTGTTTACTAGTCTGCCCATCTTCTTTAGGGGGGCCACTCCAGTACAGTCTTGCCTACGGGATTTCACATATCTCCAGAATGGCTTGGTGTTATTGTCGTCAAGTCCCTTCTGAGTTGTGTTGTTGATATGGTTAATCTCTGCTTGTTTGAATTCCTTCTTGCATTCCTTCTGGTAGAATCTGTACGAGCTCCACTGGTTGGTTTTCCTCGCATGCTTGTATAGTCTTGACTTACGCCTTGTCATTCGTCTCAAGTCACGGGTGAACCATGGTAAGGATTTCAGTTTCTTACTTATCTTGGATGGAAAGTGTTTGTTGATGGAAGTCTCGATACCAGATTTGAATGTGTCCCAGAGTGACTGAATGGTAGATTCCTGGTTCCCTGCCTCATTGACAACTGTGTTAGATAAACATTCCATGTCCTGTTTGATGTTATCCCAGTTTGCCTTGGAATAAATGAAAATCTTCATTGGCTTCTGTTTGACGTTTTTGGGGACTACGTCGATGTCTGTGACGACCATGGCATGGTCACTAATACCAGGTACAGAAGATGAGGATTTCACTAGTGAAGGATTGTTAGTAAAAACCAGGTCGAGCATATTGTTGTTTCTTGTTGGCTGGTAATGAACTTGTGTGAGTCGGTGTTCTATGGATAAATCAATCAAAGCTTGTTAAACATCTCTGTCAGCAGCTCCTTTCTTTACAACCAAGTTGGCCCAATCAATGTCTGGGCAGTTAAAATCGCCAGCAAGGATGATGTGCTTTTCACGAGCAGATTCGGCAAGTTGGCGAATAGAATCGTCTAGTTTTCGGATGTCGTTGTTGTTACGATGTGGCATGTAAAAAGAGCATAAATAGAGGTCCTTTCCCCTACAGGTTCTGAATTTAGACAAAACGATCTCACAGTCTGTGGTGAGTTGTGGTTGGGCATCAATGACAAAACTGGCTCTCGCTGCAGTGAAAACTCCCCCTCCAGATTCCGTGGATCTATCATTCCTATGCACTGTTAGGTCCGATGGGAAGATTTCGCTGGACTTGATGGCATTCTTGTCCGGGTCTTTTCCTGGCTTGACGCCTCTCAGCCAGGATTCAGTGCCGCATACAAGATCAGGTTTGAGGTAGTCTAGAGCTGCAATGAATTCCGATCTGTTTGTACGTATGCTGCAACAGTTGACTGTAAGTAGGCGCAGGTTAGATTGGTTCCGTAGGATGTCATGCCCTCTATGACTGGAAGTATATGAGCTGAGACGGGACTGTGTACTGTCAGTGGAAGATTGTAGTGGTCTTCGCCTGGGTCGAGTTGTGTGTGAGCGGGGACTGCTCGAGTGTAAGGGACTGAAGCAAGAGGATGAGACTGATCCAAAAGATGAATCAATATCAGACAATGGCGAGAAGACATTCGATGTGTGTAGCTCAAAGCTGTTATACGTAAAACTATCAATGTTTATACTGTTACATTTGCAACAATGCCAAACAACACTGGATCTGTTTAAGTGAGACATGTTACCTGATGGGATTTCTTCGCAAGTCTTGTGAAACCATATCCCGCAGTTGTCGCAACAGACGCCCAGCTGGGACCAGGTGACCGGGATATCACAGGCACCGCATGGGCAGATGGATGAATTTCCTGGTCCTGGATTAGTCTGAATATCACCTGATAGTAGTAGTAGTAAGACAAAAAGACAACAACTTTGTCTGCTATGTGCAACCTGTTCTCTACTAGACGGCAAATTCCGACGTTCATCGAAGGTAAAAAGTCTGATGTGAGAACTGTTAAAAGAAACTGCAGCCATAGGTGTAGAAATGTCAAATATAGGTCATTTCACAGTGGCATTGTGTGCCATAAGTGCAAGGACAAAAGTAAAACCAAGGAAAAGTCTACTTCCGGTCATCAACATGGGGGCAGCCATCTTGGATTTCTGTTGCATGTTGTGGGTGGGGTACGAAGGAGAAGGTGGTAACCAGGAGAAAAGGCCGTTAGCCAGACATATTTATGCGTAGAAATACGTAAAGACCCAAAATAATCAAACCACAGTTTATATCACACAGTAATTTCTTGAGAAACGGAGGAAATTAACAGTTTTTCTTCACTCAGTTCTAAAACGCGACTTCTCTTCCGCGCATGCGCTCTCTCTCTCTCTTGAGAGATAATCTGACGAAAGGAAGAAAATCCATTATTGTGATTTTCGCGAGTAGTATTTTAAGGATTCCTAAATAAAATGACATCATTTACTTTTTTAAGAAAAAAACTGGCTTTAAGGTCACAGTAGCTCCATAAGAAACTAAGTAACCAGTAGCTATGGGTGGCGTGTACCTCATTTCCCAAATTAAAATTATGGCATAGAAAAAGCATGCAAATTAAACAGTATCTGGTTGCCCGACTATCATTATCATAGTCCCAGGCGGTCACCCATCCAAGTTCTAACCGGACTCGACGTTGCTTAACTTCGGTGATCGGACGAGAACCGGTGTTTTCAACGTGATATGACCGTAGACATTTACCGTATGAAAACTCGCGCATATATATCTACCACACCGCTCATATACCGGAAGTGCACTCTGGTAGCCTTCAACTTGCCATGCATACTTAAAAAGTCAATATGTGCACCAAATTTTAAAAGTGTTCAGATTTATTCGTATTACATGTATCTATCATCCTAAAGTAAGCGTTAAAGTCGAAATTCTTCACTAAAAATGGTTGGAATTTAACACTTTAAAAGTTTTTTTCGACGTATTCCGACCGCGACATATAAATTTTCATTTCAAAATATCAAATCTTTCATAATTTTCATTCAAAATATTATATGAAATAATACTCTTACCGAATTCGTTTTGAGCTATAAGCTAAAATGAGACGGGTTTTTTTTCACTTTTTCACGCGTCAATTTTCGTGAGTTCTAGACAAATTAATGCTTAAATAAAAAGATAACTACTCAACGTTTTTACGAAAAAAATATGTTTATTATGCGAAGCATAATCACACTAAATGTGAAAAAATCTTACTAAATGTATTGAAAATATGATAAATATTAACATATTAAGCACTCTTAACGGAAAAATGCCCGAACTCTACGTATGACACTTATATTCGTGGTACATGTCGCCAAGACGTCAAAACAATGACATTTCGCTAAAATTCTTCATACAATGAATGTTCAAAATTTCATTCATTTAGGCCTTCTTTCACTTGAGGGGGGGGGCAAAATGGTCAGTTACCTTAATTCATACGCGCATCAAAACTCATGCCTATATTTCATAATTCAAAACACCTCGACCTTTCATAAATGTATAGTCTCGGAACGTTTTGTGGGGGGTCTACCCTGGCGTCTTGTATTTTTACTACCTACGCGAGGTGAAGCACAGGCGAAGCACGTAACGGTTATGCAAAATAGTTATTGTACTATACACACAGATCTTTGTCAAAACATATATCTATGTTATTAGTTGGTCGAAGAACAACTATATACGCCAATTTTGAGAAATCAGTATAGCAAGCTGACTACAAAATCTACTTTTAGAGGTACATGAAGGAACTCAACTCTTCAAGCATGTGTATTACTAAGAAAGGTTTTAATAATTAATATTGTAAGAATTACATTTAACTAACACTGAAAATATATTCAACAGTCAAGATTCCCTGTGGTGAACCCTAATTTGAAAGGGCGTGACGCATTAATCTCTCATTCCATACGTAGACGATAAAACATATCTTGGCTCAGACGCTTAACTCATATCTAGGGCTGTAACGATTAACCGATGCATCGTGAGATCGTATTCGCGACTGACCGATACGGGTGTATCGAAAATATACTATATACATTTGTATCTATGGCATTTAACTTGCAATTGCAATCTTTACTCAGTGTTCAATCTAGAGCGCGCCATTGTCCCCTTATGAACGCAAATGGCGCAATATCAATCATCTGTTGGGCCCGTCGGGCGCACTCGCCGAAAATATGGCTATATCGCGAATTTGACAACTTATCGCATATTCTATGCCATTTAGTTTCGTTACATCCATTTTGCTAAATTTAACGGGTACCACAGTCTTCGAATCTAGCTACCGGGCCGAAGACCGAGTCCGTCTTAAACGCCGACAGTTCGTTAAAAAGATACGGATCGCAAGACCGAATGTCTGGTAGGAATTTCAATAGCAATATTACTAAAAATGGATAATTGAACATAAAAATTGCAGTTACAAGCAATTTATTATTTGGACGCTAAAAATCAAGCCGAGAGTCCGCAATAGTATTCGCATTAAGTTTTTATCAACGCTTGTAACAATCATAGACAATATGACTTATGTGTAAGGCGTCCTCTAAAAAATAAATAGTGCTACATATATGACGGCTCGATAAAATTGATTACGTAATCAAACGGTTGCAATTAACAAAAATGTGACAAACTTTGGAGAAGATTGATGAGGATGATAACACTTTCTTTTATGTTTGCCGATAAGCTGATAATTGTTATTAATTAGCGTGTTGTGTGGCAGTTTAAATAGACATAATAAATTGATTTTTAATGAACTAATTCGTTAAATTCCACTAGAAACAAACAACTTTGTCATTATTTTACAACAAATTAAGTAATTTGTATTTTATTATTCATAATGTGGTATTCCAATTCGTAAAAAATAAAATTTCTTCAATCATTATTTCGTTATGTCATACATTTTCGCGACCCACGCTATCGCTTTTTTTAATTTTATGACTATTCGATAAACATATCATTATTTGTCTATGCATTCATACCAAATTTAAAATTTACATCGTATCGCGATTAATATTGTAATCGCGAGGCATATATCGTGATACGTATCGTATCGCGACCTTGGCCACGATACGCAGAAATAACTGATGAATAGTTTTCAATGTTCTTAATTGAATATCTATTTTTAATATAATAAATTAAAACAATGCCATGTTTGATCCACATGCTCTCTATGACTGTTTTAAAGTCTGTCCCAAACGTGACATACACGTGTATCGTACGTTAGCAAATGGCCTTAGGCGCTTTTCTTGGATTTTATATCATTATCTATAATGATAAAAAAACAGCGACTTCATAGTTGTTGACGTAAATCTAACCCAAATTAAACTTTTTTGTCGTATTATTCATGTTCAAACAAAACATGAAACCATAGGTTTCAACTGTTTATATTAGAATGCAGTATCCTGTGATTAATTTCTAACAGTTTCTTAAACAAAGTTATTTATATAAAACATACGCATGTTTAATTTCTAACAATTCTATTAAACTAAGTTATTTACGCATGTTAATATTCCCTAATATATCTCACCTTAAATAATGCACATTTTTTTTCATAGAGTATCGTGCGTAATTAAATTAAGTCCCGAACGTTATTTTTTCTTCAATTTCGTTAATTTTACAATATACAGGCGTCTCATCCTATTTTTTATAAAAACATAGCGAAATCAAACGCGCAACGGATACAAGAGTACCGGAATATAAACTTGAATCAGTTAATAGGTTAATGATGACACATGCTGTGGTTTGAATGAAAAGAAAGCATTGACTAATTTAGAAACACGACCTGTGTATTTTATTGTTGTTTAAATCAAACAGGAATGTTTATAAAGTCAGATTGTGATGTTTTTATACATGTGCAATTATAGGAGTATGCATTTAATCAATTTCTAAATTATTTTTACCTGAAGATTGGGATATCGATTTTTTGGATAATCCAATGAAAATTGGATTTTCATGTATAGTTTACAAGTACAAATGGCACCATTTTGAAGATACATTTCATACAACAAAAGCTCTGCAGAGTATGTTTCAAGAAACGAAATCTTATTCTACATATTTTGTCACATTTTTGAGCACATTAAGTGACCGACAACATGTTTTCTATGTGTATGTCGAACAACTCCAGTGCCTTTAGCGCTTTGATATATTTAATTAAATATTGTTCAGCGATATCATTGAACTGTGTTATTTCAAATTTATGGATTAAAAACGAAACATCACTCATCGCCTAAACGATCGTGGATTTAAATTTGTTTACTTCAACACCAGTAAAAGCTTTTGTTTGGGAATGTGACGAAAAAGTAGTTCCGAAATGGCGTCAAAATTTGTCTGCGGTTATTCGTAGCGAATGGCCGGAGAGTCCCGAATGATATTTTAGTTTACGGTAAACATAGACTACTGTAAGTTCATTCGGAACACCTCGACCTTTCATGAATGAATAATCTCGGAAGGATTCGTGGGGGTGTTCACTGGATTTTTGTGATTTTACTACCTACGCGAGGCGAAGCACGTAACGGTTATACAAAATAGTTCTTGCAGTATACACACAGATCTTTGTCTAAACATATTTATTTGTTTTAAATTGAACTAAATATTGTTCATCGATATCATTGAACTATGTAATTTCAAATTTACGGACTTAAAGCGAAAATTCAGTCATCGCCTAAACGAACGTGTATTTGTTTACTTCAACAACGATTTTAAAAGCAATTTTGTGGATAATCAATAAAAAATAAGAGTAGCTTTATCAGTAGGGAATACTTCCCGTTCGGGAAACAAGGGGATTCCCCTTCAGTGCTTCCCGATCGGGCAGCAAATGTCAAAATGTTTCCCGATCGGGAAGGATTTTGGCCTATTTTGACGTACCTAACTAAAAGTGACCGCTGCATAAAAGTATTTAACCTACAAAAATATGAAAAACACCATCTGATACAGGAAAGATGTATCTAAAATCCTACCGAGTCGTTTTCTTTTAAAATGCCTAAAATTGAAATAATCCGAAATTGAAATTCAGAGAGAAATATGACTTCAAAGAAAAAAGTTGTTTCCCGTTCTGGAAACATTGCTTCCCGATCAGGAAGCAAGTTATAGTATTTTTAATGTAATTTGTATGTAATCTAAATTAAACTTAAGCTATAGACATCTTTCTATGTTAATGGAAATATTGCATTGATTCCAATGCATATGTTAGAAACACCTTTCACAAGTACCATTCATGATAATTAATAGTAATTTAGCTGTCCCTTAAAGGGAATTGTATAGAAATTTAATCACGTTTTTCAATTTTGACATGAATAATCAATATATCCAAAAAGATATTCCAATAAGTTTAGTTATTATCAATTTAAAGGTTTGACTTGTGTATAAATGTGAAGTATCATTGACTAGGTTTAACACCATAGCAGCACATTGTTTATGTCATGTTTCATATTACAGCTGTAAGTCAATATACTCACTGTTTTTGGAAAGGCTAATATCTGAATTAAGCAGTTCACTAGTTACTAAGCGCATTCTTGGTCAGCTACTGAAAGCTGCTCTACATTATTAATCAAAGTACTGAAAGTACTGTCGGAAGGAATTTTTGAAGGATTTTATCATTTTAGAAACGTGCATTGCATTTATAATTGATGTATTCATTTTATAAGTGAAAAGTAACTAGAGCAATTTTTTTTTCATTTTCTGAAATTTAAGTGCGTAAATCTGACGAACATAATCAATTTGTTGTATCCTAAACCAAAAAAAAAAAAACAAAAAAAAAACCTCAAAATATTCTAAGACTAGGATTCGAACCCGCAATCTAATGATTAGTAGTCAGTCGTTTTAACCACTACGCCACTGCCGCTACATTGAAAAGCTACGCTAAATTTATATAAATATACAAGTGGGTGGTAGATAAAAAATGTGCAATGATACAAAATAACTTTTCTCCGTACACAGATAGAATAAAGTTTGATTAGTGTGGAAAAAAAAACATTGAATATCATAATTTTAAGTATTTGTTTAAATTAGTATTTTTCAACTCGTCTGCAATTGATAGTATACACATTTTTCTGTTGCTCTATTTTCTGGGTCGCAACAGAGTTCAATTATGTGTTGTTCGTTCTTTTTCAAATTCCCAAGAGCGCTGACATAGAAAGGAATTCAAAAGAATTACTTCCAAAAATCAGTGGTGAGAAGTCGTAGATAGTCGTAGAAAATATTTTTTATGATCAAGCTCCTTGAACCCTAAATCAATAGATTAGTATGCTACCAGCCTAACAACTAATCTAGACCAGCGGTATACTTAACGATTTATACAAAATAACATAAACTGATAAAAACCTATCAATAAACACTAACATAAAATTTTAAATGTAGTTCAATTTATTTGTTACAGTTTTCTATTATTATACATTAACTTGAATAATTGCATTTCCAGTAAAACTAGACTATTAGGGAGTAAGCAATGACACCTGGCGGCCATAAGTATATCTTTTGCTATAAATGTTAAGTTTGAGCAGTATTGTAAAACTACATGTATTTTTACAGGTTAACTAAGTGAAGAAAGGGTTATCATATTTCCATCCTGCTTGCTATGTTAAATGGGCATAGGCCAAATGACTAATATAAATACAGCACATCTAAGAATATGTGTTATGTTTTCAACGTTCAAGGAAAATTATGTGAATGCTTTAAAAGCACAGACACATCATCATTTCTATCATTATTTCACAAGAAATAGACTACAGGAGGTGTGTCCAATAACCTTATTACAGTATGTAATCCCATTTAAAGCATTTATTTGTTCTCAATTAATAAATTCTCGTTGATTTTATTTACATATTCTTTTAAAAAACATCATGCAAAACGCTTGCTTTTCCAATTGTTAACTATGTACTTTTCAAAACTAGAAAATAATATTGCACCCAATGTTCATTAATATTATTTTTTTCTGTTTAAACATTAATGAGAATCTCGATAGTTTGTAAAATTATATTTCAATTCATGCTATAGAGTGATCATGCATTGTATTTGAGTTTGGTCAAATTTAGAAAATAGAAATGTTTTTAATGGTGGTTAAGAAATCATGGATTTGTCGATAAACATTTCATACTGAATAGTAAATAATTATTTTCTTCATTCAACATTAAGGAAATTTTATTCTTAAAATTCTCCCTAATTAACATACAAAACATATATCTGACAGGGAATGGCTCATATATATAACAAAATAATTAATTATATGTTATTTTGTTTTCAAATATAGTGTAAGCTTTATTTTAAAATTATTATATTGCTTTTTGTTTTGAAAGCTCGTCTGGTTAGAATTATGTACATATGTAGAGTAATGAAAAAACCCATAGTAAGTCCAGCCATCCACAATTGACTTAAGTACGAACATTTGGCAACCAGGAATACCAGACTTTCCAGACTTTGCTCATTTTAATTTTCTGATAAAATTATCATAAAATTACAGATTTAGGAAATAAATCAAATTTTATGGTATTTGAATGTGAGAGTTCATATAACTAAATATATTCACAACTATGTACATAAATATAAGTTTAATTGGACAATTAATTTTGTTTTAATCAGATTATTCTGGTAGAAAATCAGAATGTTTATTTAAAGTGTATGTGTTAGACTATTTGTTACTATCCTGACTGGGTTATTTAGCCTTAAGTTCTTTACAAATAAATAGACAGGTCTCTTGCTGAAATTAGTTTTGCATTACATACAAACTACATGTATATTAAAAATAGTACAATTTGCCTCCTGATCGGGAAGCAATGTTTCCAGAACGGGAAACAACTTTTTTCTTTGCATTCATATTTTTTCTGAATTTCAATTTCGGATTATTATAATTGTAGACATTTTAAAAGAAAACGACTCGGTAGGATTTTAGATACATCTTTCCTGTATCAGATGGTGTTTTTCATATTTGTGTAGGTCAAATACTTTTATGCAGCGGTCACTTTTAGTTAGGTACGTCAAAAAAGGCCAAAATCCTTCCCGATCGGGAAACATTTTGACATTTGCTGCCCGATCGGGAAGCACTGAAGGGGAATCCCCTTGTTTCCCGAACGGGAAGTATTCCCTACTGTTTATGGCGTGTGAAACGTTGCAAAATTCAATAAATAAATTAAAATGCGATAATTTCATATTTATGTTCTATAATTAAACATTCATGTGGTAAAAAATAAAATTTATATGGTATAAAGTTATTTACATTCGAAAAATATATCTATGTGCAGCGCAACGCAACGAAACGCAACGCAACACAACACAAACTTTATTTATTGTCGAACATTTTGTAACATTTTGTAACCAATACATAATAACATTAGCTATGAATAGCTGTTCATAAATATAATCCAATATAAAACGCGTGCCAATATCACTTAAGACGTATACAGTAATTGAAGGCTTTTAATAAAATCGACTTAAAATGTATGGTGGCATATTTCTGCCACCAGATAACCACATAACTAACACGTTAATTAAGTGGTTAACTAGTTATGTAACTAATTAACCAGATAATTAACTAGTTAATTCAATGGTTAACTAGTTACGTAACTATTTATTTTTTCAATAAATTAAAGATCATAACAAGAAAAAATATGCAAATAAGTGCTTACAACTGCCATTGTGTATTATTTTACCAATTTAATGTTAAGTTATTAACTAGTTAAGTAACTAGTTAATCTCTTTATTAACTAGTTAACCAAGTAATTATCTAATTACCTAACAAGATAACCACTTACCAGTTTGCGATTATAGATAAGTGATAAGTGGTTAACTAGTTACGTAACTAGTTAACTACTTAATTAAGTGATTATCTAGTTAACGTAACTAGATAACCTGTTATTACTTATCTAAAAATAGCATTATTTTGCTCTATTATATTAATACACAGTCACACCACACAAAATCTATTCAAAGATAAGTGGTAAGTGGTTATCTAGTTACGGTAACTAGATAATCACTCAATTAACTAGCTAATTAAGAGGTTAATTAGTTACGTAACTAGTTAACCACTTAACATTAAATTGGTGAACTAATACAGGAATGAAAGTTGTAGGCAATGACTTGCATTTATTTCCTTTTATTTATTGAAAAAATAACTAGATACGTAACTAGTTAACGACTAAATTAAGTAGATAATTATCTTATAACTAGTTACGTAACTAGTTAACCACTTAAATAACGTGTTAGTTATGTGGTATTCTGGTGGCAGAAATATGCCACCATAATAATGTATGCATAATTATAAACATATGATAAGCCATGCAGAACCAAAAAAATATTATCTATGATTATACGTCACGTGATTAGTTTACTATATAGCATATGTGACGTCATAGCCGAGGTTGACTTTAATACTTGACAAGGATGAACATTCCATTCTATCATCTTCTGTAGGATGTGATATTTATTTCACGGCGTCTCAACGCCGTGATATTGTGGTGGGTAGATTTTGATAGCAATGGGCAAAAGTCACGTGATAAAAAATGATAAAAATCCTTTCGATTTCCACTGCCGACAAATTTATTGTTTTTAATGCAGTCATAGTACAGCCCATTTCCGTTAAAAGTTAAATAGAAAAATCATTTTTGGGGGAATCCATATAATCAATTTTTCTTGCAACAATGCAACACACGAAAAATCAGCGTTTTATATCAACACATTTCCGCAAATCCTTTCGAATCACACGAAAAGGGGTAGGTATAAATCGCGAACCAACCGGACCAGGAGACCAGTTTAGTATACGGATACAGTTTAACAAATATGCGTATCATAATGTGTGTATAGTACATATATTATTGATATTTGCCAATATTTTATTTGAAAAGATAAGACACCAATATCGAAATTATATTTTAAGAAATAACTTTGCAGACTTTAACTATTAAAAGAATCGTCGATTGCTTCATCACATATTGTTGTAAATATTATATATTTCAACTGTTAGAGCATTTATCATTTGAAAACTAATTTGATATGATTCATATATTTTAATAATATACCTTTTTTTCTTATTAACCGACTGTATTAATAAAGAAGCGTAATCGTGTAACATTGACTCTTAATTCTTACTCTTACTGAGCTCTATTGGCGATCTTTTCTAACTATGATTAAGTGCAGCGGACCAGTTAATTTTAAGAGCATAAGAGTTACGGACCAGGGTTGAGTTCAGTAACTGCGAACGTTATAGAACGTTCCGCAACGATACATTCGGAAGTCCTCGTCCATTTGCTGCGAATAATCTCGGACATATTTGGACGCTATTTTGAAATGTCCGGCGTTAAAGTAAACAAATGTATGACCGAGGAGTTCCGAATGCATCGTTATGTAACGTACTGTAGCGTTTTGTGTAATTGAACTTGCTTCTGGTTATAGATCGAGCAGATGTAAGATTATTTTTGCAGACTTTTTTTAATTATGAAAAGTTTGGTACTATATTGACGGACTATTGACCAGACGGACCAGGTAATTTTAAGAGAGTTAAAATGACGGACATTTACACCTAGGTGAAAAGCTCGCCAGTTTTTAATTTGTTCGAATGGAGTATGTTTTCTCGAGTCCGAGTGAATTCATTATTAAGAAAAATGATTTCTATTCGAAATAGCTTGCCTTTTGTATTTAAGTGCATCTTTTCGGAATTAAAATACATGTTAAATCCTTTCGTGTATCCGGCAACAAAATTCTTCCGTAACAAGTAAAGGTATGACTACTCTCTAATACACTGGTTTGAAAGATTCACTCGCTGACTCTCTACCTCTGCTTAAATACTATGCGCAAACTGATATTTCTATTTCAAGGCAAAGACACACACATTTAGATTGCATGACTGTCTCGTGATTAAAAAATAAATGCAATAAATGCAACAAATGTTCACGCCTGTAAAATCAAAATGTCGAAATTCAAAGATGCTGGACAGTTATGCATTAGTTAGATGATTGGTTACACGGATTGGTAAGAACAGATCCGCAATGTGAGGAGCACTTGACTAAACAGAAGCGATAAGTCATGTAAATAGCTTCTGTTCTGAAGAACTATGTTTTCCCTTCTGCCGATCTTTTTAAGCGTCATGCAAATATGAATTACTGGAAATAAATCCAACTAAAACCAAACATCCTATCGGCATAAAGATGGTGTCTAGATCCAGACCATTCGCGTACTCCAAATTTGTCAAGATTCTCAATCTAACTAGTATCGAAAATCTTACTAGGCTTTTGGAACGAGATTGTTACATTTGAACAGAAAAACGTTTTATGACAAGTTACCTTTTAATTACTGAAAAACCTTAACATGACAATTCAATATAATGCTCTTTTGAGTTACCTTTAGATTATACTTAATCATTCTTTTTTGTTTGCCGTGACAATCCCTTTGCTGCATTTAGCAGCAATTTTTTACTTGTATTATATGTTATTAAGCCGAAGGCATAGGGCCAATATGACTGTCCTGAGGACAGTATTTAAATACAATTTTATTGAATAACTACTGACTGACCAGTTTTTAGTTGTTCGCTTGACGAACAACTATATACGCCAATTTGAGAAATCGATGTAGCAACCTTACTATGGATTCTACTTTTTTGAGGTACACGACGGGGTTCAACTCTTCAAACCTATGATATACAGAGTTTTCAAACATTTTTTATAAATTAGTATAGCAAGCTTACTACAAAATCTACTTTTTGAGGTACATGAAGGAACTCAACTCTTCAAGCATGTGTATTACTGAGAAAGGTTTTGATAATTAATATTGTAATAATTACTTTTAACTAAACATAGAAAATATATACAACAGTGAATTTTCCCTGTGGTGAACCCCAATTTGAAAGGGTGTGGCGCATTAATCTCTCATTCTATACGTAGACGATAAAACATATCTTGGCTCAGACGCTTAACTCATATCGCACGACAACAACGCACAGAAAGGAGTGCGGTGTATACATGAATATAAAACCGTTGTATGTTTTTTTTCTTTTTTTTAAAGATATAACATGATGATAAAATTGTACAAAAATGCTGGCTAATAACTACAGGAATACCTATCCATAGATACAAGGTGCTTTCAAACCTCAATGGGTATATTATCCATAACGTATCCTAATTTCGTTTTCAAAGGTCTGTGTCATGATTGACAGAAGATGAAAACACTTTCTCATGGACATTAAATGACCAGTATAAAAGTTTTATTTAACGTGCACATTACTTTTATGGATAGCAATATCATATTGCGAAATCTCAAAAACATGTACTGTAAAATTGTCACGTGGTTTCAGGTATTTAGACATTTTTACCCATGATGCTTAACGTAGTATCGTACTGACCAGTTAATTTATGTTGAACTCTAATATAGATCAATGGATAATGGATGGGAAATTAAACAAATGATTAGGATTATTGGTCAAATTGTTCTCATTTTTTTTCTCATAGCTCTGATATGGTAATGAATTGAAGTTAAAAGTTCTGTTGCAAATATAAAAAACACATATCATTACTTGATAATTACTTATTATAAGTTAAATGCAATAAAAATTAATACAAGTTGTCGATTTCTACGCCGTGTGTGACACTATTGAATGTATACAGGTGGTTCTGTTACATATTAGTAACATATCCAATTAATTTGTATGAACATTCAATTGTATTTCCCTGTACTCCTCTATAGATGGTTATTATGCCTGTGCAATTATAGGAGTATGCATTTTAATCAATTCCTAAATTAGTTTTACCTGAACATTGGAATATTGTTTTTTTGGATAATTCATAGTACAGTTTACAAGTACAAATGGCACCATTTTGAAGATTTCATACAAAGAAAGCTCTACAGTCTATGTTTCAAGAAACGAAATCTTATTCTACATATTTTTTTTACATTTTTGAGCACATTAAGTGACCGAAGCACAACATGTTTTCTCTGTCGAACAACTCCAGTGCCTTTAGCGCTTTGATTTATATTGGGCTTGTTTTACCAACCAATCAGAGCACAAAAATTTGTTATTGAACCAGGGTCAATTAATATTTGCCCTATAACAGATTTCGGTCCTGTTTTGAGTTTTATTGCACAGGTTTTACAGTATTGTGCAGTGAATTGGCACTTTACAGGGAAAATAATACATATTTATTTAATAAATTGTAATATTAAAACGCTTTATGAATTACCGTGTCCTTCTTTCGCTTATATAAAACATAATGATAGATAGATAATTTATTCATAAGATTTGTGCGTAAGCACATCATCATAATACATAATATACATTACATGATTTACTAATCATTACAAAACATAACATACAACAAACGCGATACAAAACACATATTCTAACACACTCCACACACACCATACACTCAACACATAGCACACACAAACATAAACTATCATCCAAAAATATAGATTTACGCACAAAATTTAATGTCTTTTCTTTTAAATTAATTTACAATACATTACAAAACATTAATTACAATAAGTATGATACAAAACACATATTCTAACACACACCACACACACCACACATACACACACCACACATACCACACACAAACTATCATCCACAAATATAGTCTTCTTTACGAATATCTTTACTTATTTAAGTAACTTATTTAGTTAAAATTATCAACTGTTTCTATTAATTTATTATTATAATGCCATATTTCATTATTTTTAAATTTATATTTTTTACGAAGTACTACATCTTTTGTTTTGTCCATATTTACCTCTAACCCCCATTTGTTGCAATACAGATGCAAGTAGTTAAGGCTATTTTGCAAATCTTCTACTGTTTCACTTTATTGTATTTTCATATATTGTATATGTTTCATGTTGTAAATGGCTATGTACACATTTGTATACGCTAATAAAGTTATGTACCTATCTACTAAATAATACCATATGTTTATCGTCAGCGAATAGTAAAGTAATTATGCATACTTCATTAATTGATAAATCACATTTGGGATCATTCTGTAAGAATAATTCTAAATCGTTTAAAAATAAAGCGAAAAAGGTTGGGGAATTGTTTTCTCTTGTTTAGACAACATGCCTAAAGTGAATACCTACAAACTATTTAAAAATTATTTTGATTCTGAAAAATATTTATCTTGTATCAAAAATGATAATCATAGAATTGCTCTAACTCGTAATCGTTGCTCTGCTCATAAACTTGTCATAGAAGAAGGGCGTTATAGAAATATTGACAGAGCTGATCGAAAATGTATTTTTGTGATATAAACGTAATTGAAGATGAATACCATTTTATTTTAATCTGTCCCATGTATAGAGGATATTCGCTAATTTCGGTGTAAGATCGATTTATATTTCACCGAGTGAGCTTAGAAAACATATTTTCACGAGTGGCGTAGCCACGAGTGAAAATGTCATTTTCTGAGCTCACAAGGTGAAATATAAATCGATCTTACACCGAAATTGGCGAATTTTCTGTTTCTTTCATGCTTTCACCTGGAAAATGATACAAGACTTTCTTGATTCTACCTGTGCCAGTTCATGGACTAGCTGACCGTATAACTCATTATTAATGTGATAAAGCGAAACCAAGTAGTTCCATTGTGCACAATGTATTGAAATAGAATCGTTCATTTATAAAGACATTACCCATCCAAATCTAATTAATCCATGTTTGTTACGGTAAACAAGTATGTGGAAAAACAAATTTAAACTCGACAATCGTGTAACAGTTTCCTAACGCGGAGGGAGACAAAATGTGTACTGTAGATTAACAGTCAAGGTCAAGGTAAATGTGTTTACGTCGGAGTTGGACTACACGAGTTTTAAATCAATACAGTTTTTATTGTGATGACATATTACGCGGTTAAACGGAGGGATTTAAACGATATTATCAAGCGACTAGAAAATGCATATTTCTATTTTTAACACTGATTTGTAAATCACGATATGGATATAAGGATAATGTAAGGAAACGCATAAATCTACGCACTGAAGGGATGTGTCATGGATTTGCCAAAATGGCGAAGACTCAAGGAAGCCGATGATTTTTTGAGCCAGTTCATTATATCTAATGTATGCACAGATTGGCTTGGATTTATACTAGTCAACCTTTGTATTTATCGTATAATGACTGGATATTCATCAAATGAATCAAAGAATGGAATCCAATGCACATGATGCAGCTACAGTCAACGTTCGGACATGTTTGAGTTTTTCCTCGCTGGATTTGAATACGTAAGTTATTTAAAGATTTGTAATGAATTTTCTCGCGAAAACATGTATTAGACTATTTTATGTTTTAATTTTTACTTATATTAAAAGTACGAAACTCTCGCATTTGACCCCAGTTATGTAGAAAAAATCTCCGTCATATCAGTCGCGTGATTGCCGTGTAATCTGGACTGAAGCTGTGTCGACTAAATTGATAGACTTTCGTTTTAAAAATTAGTTACCAACAGGATAAGATGGATTTGTTGATATCTTCTGCTTCAGCATTAACTGATGCATTTTTGTCTCCATTGAATTTGCTTACATGATGTTTGAAATAACTCTAGCTTGTCTGTCTCCCTTGATAAAAGTAGTCCGTCATTTTTTATATTTTCACCGTAGTGAAAATATAAACCGATATTTTCATCGTTTATTTTCATCGGATAACACAACATTTCATCGTAAAGCATGAAAGAAACCGTAATATTCGCCAAGAATGCCTATCCAATTATTATAACCATTGGCCAACTATCCAAAAATTACGAAATCTAATGCCCTCAACAAGTACCAGTCTAATATGTAAATTAGCGAAATATATATATCTTGCTAATAAAAAGCGATCATTTTTACTAAATCAAATGAACACATAAGTTTACAATTAATTTTTGTTGCTTTGATGTTTATCTTGTGTGTTATTTTTGTGTCTAACTTTTTAACGATTCTTTGTTTTTTCAAGTAAAAGTACTGCTTTAAAGATTCACATTCTGTACCCATACTCTTCTCAATGATGTATCATTATTCATAGACTAATTTATTCTTGTACATGCTTGTTCATATACAATGTATAT
This sequence comes from Mactra quadrangularis, assembly GCA_025267735.1. Taxonomy (NCBI): domain Eukaryota; kingdom Metazoa; phylum Mollusca; class Bivalvia; order Venerida; family Mactridae; genus Mactra; species Mactra quadrangularis. The sequence goes on along the minus strand of CM046301.1, from coordinate 2,067,141 downwards.
TCCTTATGATGTATTGCTATAACTATTAACTAACATGTAAGTAAGTATGTATGTATTGTTGTTGCCGCCAACTGACGGCAAAAAAGCACATATGTGCTTAATTGCTGGAATAAACATATTTGTATTGCATTGTATTGTTTTGACCTTGTTGTAGACCCATTGCTATTTCGAAAAAATCGAAGAAATTATTATTATGTTTTTACGCATGATTTAACGATATTGTACATGCTTTTAAACATAAGGAATATTTTGCCATCTAATCCTAGATTAAATAATTTGTACCATAATGCAACGCGATAAATTGATTCAAATTTTTCAGATCTATAAAAGCACAATACAATCTTTTTCTTATCAGATTAATATTTTTCAATTAGATTATAGAAATAAAGATAGCGTCTGCAGTGCTATGATCCTTACGGAATCCAAACTGAGCGTCAGTAAGTAAATCATGATTCTAGGACATTTGCCCCCCGGACAGTTGCCCCCTTTTTTCGACATGGCGGACATTTGCCCCCCTTAGTTTTTTGAAGGGCGGACATTTGCCCCTCGTGTGTTTTGACAGGGCGGACAAATGTCCCCCCTTCAAAACTCTGAGGGGTGGGGACAAATGTCCGCCCTGACAAAAAAGGGAGGCAAATGTTCTGGGGGCAAATGTGTCCAGGGGTGAATGTCCAGATACCGTAAATCATATTTATTATACCAATTTTCAACTCTGGAATTTAATATACTTGAAAATATTTTCCCTAAATTACTTATCAGCGATATTCCGCGATAATTATTTACATCTGCTTCCGGACCCCGTTTATGTAATGGCACAATAAATCCTTGAGCCCATGATTCCAGAAAAACACCTGAGTTGAAAACTTTATTGAATAAGTCACATAAATGACCAGATAAAATATCACTTGTATCTATGAAATACTCATTCATGATTTTAGCGCCAACTATCCTCAGGTGATTTACTGCGCATATCCGTTAATTTTTTACGTTTTACGTTTTTTTTTATTTTAGTTTTTTTTTATATTTACGTTGGGCCTCAAACAAACAGCGACGATTTTCGTCAGACTTTGTACAATTGAATTTTGTTAAATGACGTTGATACTCAATTCGAGCAGTTTTGCATTCATTGTCAAACCACTCATTGTTGTTATCAACTCGTTTCACTTTAGGATTGTATTGTACGGTTTTCTTAAAAAGTTGATCTGCTACACTACCTATAATATTGCCGAAGTCTGTGACTATTTTATTAATTTGTTGAACATCATCGCAATTTTGCATTAACAGATGATTAAATTCGGGTAATTTGCCTATACAGTAAAAGTTCATTCTCTCGAACACCACCAGCTCGAATTAATTGCCTGAGTCGAACACATTGTCTGGCACCGATTAATTTCCCTTCTATATCTATATAAAATAACCTCTACTGAGTCGAACCGGACAGGGTCGAACTCTCGAACCAATATCACGGTCCCGTGGTTTACAGATACGCTATTATACTATTGTTTCTCTCGAACAATAGATTTTCACACATCAGCGATAAAGGGCTGAAAGTAGGTATTGTTTGTGACGCGTGATAATAACACGGCGTGAAAATCGCTCAACCTTATATTTGTTAATTGAATTTAACTGTCAAAACTTTTTGTTGTGTGATCACATTGTCCCACTAATATGCTTAACAATAGAATTGCTTGTAGATTGCACATTATTGATGGACACAAGTTATAAAACGTCATGGTATGATTAAAACAAGTAACTAAGGCCTCGCTAAAACAAATGAATTAGCGCGTATACAGCTTGTATGTTTGTTTTAATTGATAAAATAAGGATTTGATAAATAGAGACTTCCACAAACGTTGTTTTTAAACAATCAACTATAAAGGACTTTTTTTAAATGTGCTTAATTATGATTACTGACCTTAACTTGTCAGAAAACGTGAAGTGTGCTGTTGATGTTTAAGCATACATTGTATTATCGTGCTGTTTGTATTGTGTTATTACGCTTTTTTATGTTTCGAGATAAAATAAAATTACGTAAACAATATTTGAGACAGTTTTTATTTTTTTATTTCACTTTTACATTCTTTATTTACAGTATAACTTTGTAATAAACAAGCTCTTAATACAACAACAAGAAATAAAAGAGATGAGTAGAATCTAGTACACAGCAAGTGTATCACAACGAAACATTCTTAATGAAACACAGACATTCATCTCATATACTACTACTCACCTAAACATAATAATGTTCATAAATGTATAACTTATGAACAACATATAAGTAATAAGCAACTTGATTTGCAGTTTGTATTTATTACGTTCACAACCGTGAACGAACCGTGTGTTCGGGTTTTATATTAAACCAAGGGAGATCACAAATAAAAACAATTTTAAAACAAAGGGAAGTAATAACGTCGAACTCGGACGAATGTCGGCCAGGTCGAACACCTGCCTGGCTCGAATTCTTTCCTACGTCCCTTCGAGTTCGAGCCAGCGAACTTTTACTGTAATAGCATTCCGAAATTGTTGTTTACAATCAGAGTTCAATCTATATATAATATTATCATGTTTAATATACTGAGTACTTGAATCTTTTATATTTCTATTGCTACGTATAATGAAAATGATAATGGTGCATGATCACTGTATATATTATGTACTATTTTAAAACGACATGTTCAATCACCGTGAACAATTCTATTATTTAAAAGATGGTGAATAATATTAATGCATCAGTTTGAGCTCTAAGCTGGTGATAGTCTGGTTCGCATTTGACGCAAAACTGCTTTATTGTGCACAATTGTTAAAGTCTAAGCAATTCACCACCATATAACTAAGTAAGATACAACATGTCTTCCAAGCAGTTACTTACAAACATTGGGAATAAAAATGCACTTTTTTATTCATCAAACTGGAGATTTTCGCGCTCGAAGAGGTAAGCACTTTTTATTTTCTTATATATCATATCACGCATTATTAAATTATATTCAACCGCCCGTGGCGTATACATTTACTCGCTGATTTAAGGGTGTATCAGGATTTGTCTTATGCCCAATTTCTTTACATTACCTGAGTGTTATATCGTGAATTAACACGAGATATAACACCCGGTGTATTTCTTTACCCTCGAAATAGTTGAATCCTCAATTATAATCCCGTTAGAAAATGATCTCAACTTGTATTTGGTGAAGTGCGTTTCTTTAAAAATTCTCGGATTAACTCTGTGTTATTTGCCTATTGTTCAAATAATCCTACTATAGGGGTGGTTTAATTCGAGTGTAGATTGGAAACTGAACTGAAACTGTGATCAGTTTAATGAATGCTGCTGATGTAAAGATTATAATAATAGGTTATCATATGTTTAATTAGAGATATTATAATTTAATGCTCTTTGAAGCTTTAAAATTAAGTTTATTCGGCGTAGCTGTCTAAGCTGGATTTTGACCTACATTTCTGTATAATGACGTATGTCTGGGAATTTCGGAAATCCGCCGTTCTATTGGATGATTTTATAAGCACTGAGAATGACGTACGGGGGAAACAGAGAAAACCCCCTCTTCGATTGGATGGCCCTGACTCGCGCGAAAAAATAAAGGCCACACTTTTGTAATGCAGTGTTTTACGAAATTTTGCTTCGTTCGTAGATTATTTTTTTTGGGTAGACTTCTATTGCTTTCCAAAGTGTTTTTTTATTTTGTAACAATAAAAAGTTACGTGTCAAACACAATATTTTATGGGTAAAATGAATTACGTCTCCAGATGTGAACCGGTTTCTAGTAAAAAGTCTGACATATTACCCAATAATTATTAAATTAGCCTCACTACGTCTAGTTTCACAGTTTCCGGGGTTTACACTTTGAGAGTCACAGCTCCACATATACCCCAGTTCATTGTTATTGTTATGATGTCTATAAATAGTAACAAGGAGCTGATAAAGACTACAGGTAACCGTTCGCTGGTTGGCAAGAAATGATAGCGAGTAAATACAATGAAAACACAGTAATTTTAAAATTGCAATTACTAAGTCATTTTTCATCAAACAATTTTGCATTTTATATCACTAGAAAGGTCTTGAAATTCATATTTTGAATATCTAAAAATTATTTGTCAAAAAGAATTGTTTTTTGTTGGCGAGTGTTTTAATGATCTGCCCTATGAAACATTTAATATTCATAGCTCGAAGAGTTATGTTTAATCAATTTAATCGTGCGGTTAAAGTGCTACTAGGGTATCAGTATTTTTTGTGAGCCACAAAATAAGAAATCTAGATGAATCGGTCTAGTAAACGCAGTTGTACCCCTTGTTTATAAGTATATTAAAGGTATGTTGGAAAAATCAAAGGGAGGTAACTTGACAAATCCCTGTGGTTATCAGTGTACGGCAATTGCATTGGCTGTCATATTGTTTACGGTAGGCAATCATGTGCCAAGTCTGCGAAACTGGTCTGCAAATGTTGTTGATGAAGTGATGATGCGTGGTGACAACTTGTATGAGCAAATACTATCGGAATCTGGCAATCCATCACCACGTCAAAAAATAGGTTTTAACATTAGTGGTCCTATGTAAATGGCTCTTCTGTGACCTTTGACCTTTTCCTCAGGTGAGCACCCAGGGCCCTTGACCCTCTTGTTTTTAAATCGACGCCGTTTGTCTTTTTTAAAGACATTTCTTGTTATATTGTTACGACCTTGCTATGGAAGCGTTCTTGGTAATAGAATAAATGTGACTCTACCGAAAAAAAAATAATTTTGCCTGAACGTCTGTAATTGCTGCTTCTTGCATTAAAATGATCGTCGATGCTTATAATTAAGTTTCGATCATAAGAAATTTAAGTTCGAGTTTTGTCGTAAATACTACCTACTAATGGTTTAATTTAATTATGAAAAAAAGTTAAGATAATTAATTCTTGAATTTTTTCAAAGGAATGAGTACAATAAGGACACTTTTCAGAAACCAAAAGAACAATAAGGGGCATAATGGATCGAAGCCATTAAATTCACATCTACCAATTACAACCTTAGATCGCTTAAGATGAAAACACTAAATACCTTATGTGAACGCTAAGACAAGTTATGCGTTAACTCAATGCAGCCACACCGCAGGATTCTAAAATTGGTTTCGCAAAAAAAAAAAGTTTCGCAAGGACTACTATCGATCTTTAAACGTGTGCGTCGAATTTTAAGTAAATGTATCCACGAGAGATGTAAAGTATTTAAGAAATTTTGATTTACGAAGTATTTCATCTGATGATGATCCAACACATTTCATTTAGATGATATTATTTTAAGATAAATATACGTATATGCATGATAGATAGTTTGTTCATTTCCATAGCATTTATAAATGTAAAAGGGCAATATAATACATAATGAAAGATGGCAAAACATGCATATCCATCAAACGAAAACGTATAGATTTAATAGAACTTACTTAATTAAGAAAAAAATAGATAATTTTATTTTTTTTTTCTACCAGTACATTCTTATGATGCCATCTACGTTCATAGCGACAATATAGTCTCATGGTCGCCTAAGGGGGGGGGGCATTTTCAAATAATTCACGTGAACTTTGGTGAGTAAATCCTTACTTGTGTCAATTATTTTCTACACTCGAATTAATCTCAGGTTTGCTATTTTTTTAAAGAAACGCAATAGAAATAATCCCGAATTCAAAACAATCTTAGATTATATAGCGGATAAGCAAATGCCTAATTTGTCAGGAGTAAATCCGTCTGTAAAGAAATTGGGCATTAAAGTGAATCACACAAAAAGTATTTCCAAAATGTTGAATCACACAAAAAGTATTTCCAAAATGTAAATTTGATAATTCATCACAACACTCTCATCACATGATTTTATTTTCAGTTTTACTACAGGAGCCCGATGAATTTTTTCCTTCTTATCACATACATAGAACATACAATATGAGGGGGAAATTGCACTGGGCTCCTGTGATATAAACTGTGAGTTAAAACGTGTAATGATTGTGTTGGGATAAATTATGATATTTACATTTGGAAATATTTTTTGTGTAATTCACCCTAAGACATTGTAATATGTTACATGGAAATCCTATATCAACATTTGGATTTATGAAAAAAGTACTTTAATTATGTGTTTGGACTGACGTTCGGAAGGCTATTTCAAGGTTAGGTTAAATGTTTTCATTTCTTTCTAAATATCTTATTTGTTGGGTTTTTTTATATTTCCACTGTCATGTCTATACACTTGACGTATCACTTACAAAATATATCAAAACTATTTTGGAATTTATGGATATTTTAATATGTTTAGTTACCCTAACCACTTCATAGATTTTTTCAATTTCAACAAATGATAGACCCTTAAATATTCGTTACTGTATTTTTATACTCACTTTACGTAAAATAAAAATATATTTTAATATATATGATAAATAAATGGTAGTCAAGCGAAAACAAATCAAGAAACAGAGTGAACTTTATTGCTCGCTTACATATATAACATTTGTTGTAAATATATGAGTGGCAATGGCGGAATATATTACATCGGAATGAAAATACAAATATAGCTGAAAATGGCAGCAAGTGAAACCTTTATTATAAAAATACTAATTTTAATGGTTAAATCATGACTAATTGATGTTGTGTGTAACTCCCGTTACACGTCATTTATGTAACAGTAATATTATGAGTACGCATTTTACTCGCCAGACACAAAGTTGAAAATATTGACGACTAACATTATTTACATGTACATGTATTTACACCCACTGCTTGAAATGCGACCGTCTGCAACAGTAATTCACAGTTATTCTCGTCATCACTCATCATTACTTCGCTAATTATTTGTTTTACAACCACGGCCGTAGCTATTGACTTCTCACTTTCTGGAACACGACGATATGTGGTTTATTGTATAACTTATAATTTATTAGATAAAATTAAGTTTTGTGTTAAAAACTTCCTGGTAGATGCTGGCAGCAATTAGACAGATTTTATATACAAAAATACAACTACTGCTAAAAATTTATAATCTTATAAAACATGAATTTTAGGAGAAAATTGAAAATTAGTTTAAAAATCTCCAGTCTATAATTTGAAAAGTTATGAGAGTTTCATCGATTCAAATCCTAGGTTCCGCATAATTCCAAAACTATTAGACTTTATACAATAAACCACGTATCGTCGTGTTCCAGAAAGTGAGTAGCGTGTTCTGGTACATAATTTTTTATCAGAGGAGGTCATTTAAAGAAGATATTAAAGAAAAACCTACTTTTTTTGGTTTGGCGGCCATTTTTCTTGTTATGATACACTGGAGAACGTTCACCGCCTTGATGTATTATACACCAATAAACACCTTCCGAAATAGCACAGTCCGGAAATGATGCGGGCATGTATGTCCCAGGCAAAAAAGGACTGATTAAACAAGCTGTGTTACTTTTTTGTAGGAATGTTCCAAAAGTCCAAAAAAACATATCACTGGATAAATCGGACTTTAGTTAGTTAGATTCGATGAAACGTGATACTTACACTTTTTGAACATTCCGATTATAAAATAAACGAAAAAAATATAAGTGGAAATCAAAACATTAAAGAGACCACTATGTTATACGTACATAATGGTTGTATAAGAATTGTTCATATTCGTTAATTGAAATTAGTATTGTATGATTATTCGTTGTTTTTATCATTCAGAAATGTTTCAAATGACATCAAAAAGAGAATATGTGTCATTGGTGCTGGTCCTTCAGGCATGTCTGCTTTGTACCAGATGAAGAAAGAATTCAGCAAATTGAATGAAGACATTGATATTGTATGTTATGAAAAGCAGAGCACTTGGGGAGGACATTGGAACTTTCAGATGCCCGGTGGTAAGTCAAATAGTACTACTAATCGTATTTCGCAAAACTTGTGATTAAATATATGTTGTTGCCTTTTATTCCAGGCAATACTTCGTAAAATAATTTCAGAACAAATTCACAAGCCTTAGTTAAGTTCTTTCTAATTTAAGTTAGCTCGACTGTGCAACAAGTTCTTACAACTTAGATTAATCACCCTCGAGTCCGCGTCTAGGTCCCTCCCCAGAACTGAGCTAGTAGGATAAGGTTTCTTTGTTCCAAAAGTCACAAACTTTCTGTAAGGCCACAACAAATTGATCATATGTTCTATGGATTCGCTCGCACTTTAATTTTGAGGGTTTTTACAAAAAAAAACAATATTTTTATTTCCTCGCTCGCTCATAAAAATTTGGTCAAACCGCTATATAAAGCAAGTGAATAAAGACTTTTTTTTTTTTTTTCTTCGCTCGCTCGCCTCATTTTTCCCCCAGAAAAATCCATAGAACATATGATCAACTTGTTGTGGCCTAATAATTTTCGTATTCTAGTTCATACTTACATGTATTTAGTTTAGCTTGGTTGCGACATAAGTTCAATCTGTGTCGAGCCCGCTAGCTGGTCATTCATTTCAAAGCTAGTAGGTTAAAGGTGCTTGTTTGTTCAAGCAAATACGAGATAGGTTTTGGGTGTGATTTGAAATGACCCAGAGCTTTATATCCAATGATTCTCAGTTCAACGTCTTGGCCATTCGGCCACGCCCGCTCTCTAAATTATCGTCTGGTCTATCATTGTTGCGTTTTCAGGTGGCGTAACACGTGACCAAAACAGTTCGAAATGGCGCATTATTTTCTTCGTCTTAATCAGGGTTTTCGAGTATTAATGTAATTTCTTCATATTAGGTTCAAACGAAATGTACTCTTTCATATGGCGGTTCGTTTTGGATTGAATTTGACGCCTTTTATCTTGTTTCTGGGTTTTGTTGTTCATAAGAATACTTGTTAAGGTTTTTTTCAACCGCTCAAAGAACTGTTTATATAATCTTCTACTCGGGTTAACAAACAGACGAACGAGCATATGTAGGCTAAATGAATCTTTAAAAAAACCCATGGCAAATGTAATAAATATTTGTAAATATGGGTTTAGTCGAGCCGAAAATCCGCCATGTTGTTTCATTTTTGGCCACATGTTACGCCGCTGTGATTTTAAACACTTTAAAAATACATGTACAATTTATTCATTTCAGATTATGGCTGCCGATCCAAGGAATCCATGCACTCGGCTATGTACAAATATTTATGGACCAATGGTCCAAAAGAATGTATTGAATACCCAGACTATACGTTTCATCAACATTTTGGGAAGACATTGCCTTCATTTCCACCAAGAGAAGTGTTGAGAGATTACATGGAAGGTATGGTATTTGTGTTTTGACTGAAATGTATTTCTCATAGATATATACTTAACGAAACGTCTAAGTGCACCGATTTCAATGTTGTCAGAAATTTTCATTTTTCAACATTTATGTTCGACCGTTAATGGAAATGTGTACAGGACTATAATGTCGTATGCTTGCATGGTTTTCATGCTTCTAAATTGATGCAAAATTGGTTGTGTCGTGCATGTGCAGAAAAGCGGAACTGCGCACCTGCTTATCGTGCAAAAATTGCACGTTGTCAGTTTTAGTGAAAATCATTAGTGTGTTGATATGCACAACGAAAAATCAAGAAATGGCTCGAATGTCGCTTCAAGAACGAGAAATTGCCATTAGTATTTTGCCAGACGGCGCGTCACCTGCAGAATAAGACTTCTACTTGCTTAATTTCTGTTCAATCAAAACAATTAGAAAATGTTCCCATATCAACGCATGCGCGACAAAAATGGTTTTGCATTGATAGAGTAGCATGAAAACCATGAAAGCAAAGGTCAGTATGGTCCAAAACACATTTCCATCTTCGATCAGACTTTGAAGTTAAAAAAAAGACTTCCTACAATACTAAAATCGGAGTACTTAGAAGTTTCGTTAAGTATACTCGTACATACCTGGAAGCTGAAGTCATGTGGTAGGATGAGAGATCCCTTAGGACTCATAGTGTTTCAATGAGCGAGAAATTAACAAGCGATTGCTTTACTCCAATAGGGTTGTAAATTGATACGTCCGAGGGTTGTATAATTCCATTAAGCAAATTTGTTTGCTGCACGTATAAGTATAGTAAAGATCATTCACGGAGATTGATTGATACGTTCCAGTAGGCGGATTTCCAGGGGTGATGGCTGTAAAATCGATGAAAGTGCATGAGCATGAAAATTAACAATTTTACGTTATGTGTGTTTAATTATTCTTGATTTATTGTCTGTTGCTCTATAAGTTAGCAAACAATTGTTGTGTTCTTATTGTATTATTTTTTTACCAAATTAGACGCTTGTAGGACAATACTTTTTTTAATTATGCAAAAGATTCTTCCAAGAATTAAATAAAGTTTTCTGGGGAGTCTCGCGTTATTAAAAAGAAATAGAATACCAGTGCTTACAGCGCTTTGATTATGATATGTATATATTGAATTATTGTAGGTCGATGGAAGCAGAGCAAATGTGATTTATTCAAATTGGTAAATGTAGACACCCTCGTGAAACATGTAAAATATAACGATGAAGATGGTTCATTTTCCGTCACAACCTCTCGTGTCGGAGAAAATAGTAACTCTACAAAGATGCAAAATTTCAGTCATGTCATCGTTGCGTCGGGAAGGTACACTTACCTAAACATGCCAAAATTGTACGGTATGGAATCTTTTCAGGGACAAATTATTCATTCACGTGATTTCAAAGACCCAGCTGATTTCAAGAATAAAAAAATCCTTCTTGTCGGATCAAACCTTTCTGCGGAAGACATTGCTTTAACTTGCATCAAGTTTGGAGCCAAAAAAGCGACGATATCATGGCGAACTGCTCCCAATGGTTACAAATGGCCGGAAGGAATATCAGAGCGCCCTCTTGTGGAACGCATTGACGGAAGTAGAATTTTATTCATAGACGGACACATCGAAGAAGTAGACACAATTATTCTGTGTACAGGGTATATGGTTGAATTTCCATTTATGGAAAGCCGTTTGGCGCCAAATCCTACCCAAGACTATTATCCAAAAGGCTTATATAAAGGATTGGTGTGGACCGGATGTGGGACAAATAAATTGTTCTACATTGGTATTTACAGTTTCTTATACACATTGTCAGTCTTTGATTTGCAAGCAGTATGGATAAGCAGGTACTTTCTATTTTTATATTGATTTATTAAGATCACGGATCTACTTTTACTTAATTAGCTGGTCGAATCAAAGTACTGACAACAAAGACAGAATTTCATGCGTTTTAAAACTTGACCAATTAATTGACGAATATTTTCACTGTAAACATGTTATTGTTACAATTCTCAGCGCATCACATTATATCCGCTCTTCCCTTAGAGAGCATATAAGTTGATTCATTGAGTTTTATGCTTGTCTCGGACGGTGTAGCTGTTAAGCGAGGTTTCTTTTAAACACACGAGGTTTGTCTTTTTTTAAAGACATTTCTTGTTATATATTTTATTCTCATATTTCAGGTATATTATGAATGCTATACCAAATGAGCCACGCCCATTATCAGAAATGTTACTTCATATTGAAGAACAACTTGAAAAATGCTCGGGACTGAAGTGTTTTTATGATCTTTTAGATTACCAAGCAATTATGAATAAGATACTTATTGCTGATACCGGATACAGAAATGAAATACAGAAGTTTGATCCGATGTTTCGAAGATGGTTGCGTCACAAAAGTGACGACATACTTACTCATAGAGATAAGTGCTATAAGTCAGTATATACCAATGATTTGTCAACTAAACCAAAAACACCTTGGTGGGAAGCACGTGATGACAGCATGAAGGCCTTTCTGAAATAACATTGTGATTGACTTAACTAGACACTTCAGGGATTCAAAATACATGCTAAGGGCCGGCCACATAGGCCAAAACGCATAAATCACGCAAAAATCACGCACAAAACTAGAGTCTTACGTGTAACATCCGTGATATTCGCGTTTCATCAGCGTTTCTGACGTGGAGCATAGTTGTGAGTGGAACTGCGCCGTATCAGCGTTATGCGCGATTTCAGGTTTTGAACAGTTCAAAATTTATCTTCGCGTAAGAGTTTACGCAGTTTCTTTGCGCAGTTTGCGTAGTTCTTACGCGGATTATGCGCGAATCATGCGTGGAACATCAGCGATCGTGCGTGAAAATGTCCTGAAGCCCGCATCCGTTTATATACGTGGAACGGCGTCGAAAGGACGCGACTCAGACGCACATTATGCGTAGTTCATGCGCCAATCATGCGCCAATCATACGCAGTGATACTGCGCAGAATATACGTGGTTTTCCGCGAAGCTTTCGTTGGGCACATTCAATTTTGTGCCCCTTTTTGGGCTTATGCGTGGTTTATAAGTGCTTTGTCAGTGATTTTTGCGTGATTGATACGTAATTCTTGCGCAATGTATCGGTGATTTTTCATCGCGTAAATCGTAGAAAATATTCAAATCCTCGACAGACAAGCACGCACAACCAAAATGTATGCGTGATTCATGCGTTTACGTGCTAGTTGGGACTGTGTGACCTGGTCCTTTACTGATGTGCGTGTCAACACAAATTAAGATTACTTTACAGAGGCCAGTGCGCCTAACCTAGCATTCCTGACCCATCTATGTAATCAGATATTACCTACCCTTCCGCAAGGCCGGAAACATCTTGATTTACCCTATTGATGGAAGAAAATTGATATTTTTGTCAAATTTTCATTAGGGTACAACGGCCCCCGATGGGATTCGAACATTTACTCCCTCCAGGAAACCATCAACAGCGCCTCGGACTCAGATTTGAAGGATGAGTTTTTGAACACGGGTATTGTCCAAAAATGCTGCTAATGTCAGCAGGCAAATACTAGTAACTAAAATTTACGTATCGATAAATATATCATAAAAAATGAATGTGAAGACATAAATATAAAGTAAAATGACTTTACATTAAATAAAAATCTGACATTAAGTATATATTGATAAACACTGGTTTTGATGTTTTCATTAAATGTATGTAAGTAAAGTTATTTTTGTAGTATGCAGGCAAAAACTCAATCAAGTGTAATACACCTCAGTATATAAATGAATTGGAAGATGTAAATATAAAAATATAATGATTTTGAAATAAGATAAAAACACATAAATACTGGTATATATAGTTTTTATTATTCAAGTATGTCTAGTCATTATTGTATTGTGAGCAATAAATTGAAATTTATAAAGTACAATGTTTAGTCATAGCTTGTTTAGGATAATTTGAGACATAAGTAACATAGAAAAACATTTATATTTGTCTCATGTTATCCTTTACGACCAATAAATATCACCTATAGTTTTTATTATGTCAACATTTATGTTAAAAAACACTTACAAAGCATAAATTATAAATGTACTAAAGCATAAAATATTATGCGAACAATGAACAAATGAGTCATAAATATATGAAAATATCTTACAATGCTCAATCTCAACATAACCCGGGTCGATAGCACGGTTGGTAGCGCGCCGGGATTTGGAATCTCGTGCCCGAGGGGGTGCGGGTTCGAATCCCACCCGGGGAGGTTATACTCTTCCTTGAAAGTTTGACAATAATGTCGGTTTTCCTTCTTTGATTATATAATATGGAGAAGTTTCCGGCCTTGTGGAAGGGTAGGTGAGTACTGGTTATAGACAATGGTCTAGGAAAGCTATGTTAGGTGCGCTGGACGCCGTAAAATGACCTAAATTGTGTTGACACGGCGTTAACTCCAATAAATAAATAAAATAAATAAATATCAATCTCAACATGAATCATGGTTAAGCTGCCAGATGACAAATATACTAGACATTTGTACAATGAATCCCGTATATAGATAATTATCACACAGATATCTGTTTTTATCAATAGTGAGTAAGGGAATACTGTAGTGAGTATTTTAATCAGCAGGGTGAATGTTGCACCACTGACAGTTGAATCAAATTTAATAATATGAATAATACTATGTACATACATGTCAAGCATGACGAGAATTTTTAAAATGATTGTCATATTCGGTGGATATAATGTACAATAATAATTTATAACTTCCATCGTAGTTGTAAATGCACATATAATATAACTTTAAATGCACTCGTATGACTAAAAATGTATTAAATAAATATTGTTTTCGCTCTGTCACATTTACAATGTGTTATTCGGCCAGTCCATGAACTAGTACAGGTAAATGTCATTACTGCATTATTGTTCAGGTAAAAGGCATGTAAGAAACAGATTATTTGTCGATATCGGTGTAAGATCGATTTATATTTCACCTTGTGAGCTCAGAAAATGACATTTTCACTCGTGGCTACACCATTCGTGAAAATGTGTTTTCTGAGCTCACTTGGTGAAATACAAATCGACTCGTGGCTACACCACTCGTGAAAATTTGTTTTCTGAGCTCACTCGATGATATAAAAATCGACTCGTGGCTACACCACTCGTGAAAATATGTTTTCTGTGCTCACTCGGTGAAATATAAATCGATCTTACACCGATATCGACGAATAACCTCTATATCCCCGTTTCAAATACTAGTACATGTAGTATCATTCTTTCTGAAGCGATATGTAATATTGTTAAATTTTATTCAACTGTCAGAGGCGCAAACATTAACCTCACTGATTTAAATACTCGCTACAGTACTTCTGTACTCACAATCTATTTGTATCAATGGGATTGATGTATGCGCCGCTGATATATTATTTAACAATACATTGAATAAACAATTTTTTAAAATACATATCGCGGTTCAGCGCAAAGCGGTTGTAACTGACTCTTTTCTTATATTGAGTTACGACCGTTTTCCGCTAAACCCACGAAATGTTGCTCGAAATATTGATTACAAAACAGTGTTTTGTAGTGTTTTGTAGTGTCACATTTTGATTAATTTTGATTGAATGCATTTCATTGAAATTTGCAATAACCGAGTTGGTCTAAATAGCGATACATGTACATTACTGTATAGAAACACAATTTGGCACAATTAATGTAGTTTTTTTTACTTTAAAGAAAACTTTTCCCTGTATAGGAAGTTAACAATTTCTACAACTTTGGTTCGTAAATTACAAAGTTTGTGTGCAATCAAAGGGAGCTGACTCGAGGTACGATATGTTTAGTTTTATAGTGTCCCATAATGAATTCCCTCCCTTAGACTAGAAGTACCGTTATTGTTTGTTCTAATTTTGTTAATGTTTTTATCGATCTTTAGATTATCCCATGTAGACCCATCGTCTTGTTGTCTCAACACAACTGTCATTGGAAACAGAAAATTCAATGCCCACAACTCACCAAATACTGATTTCATGTTTTTATTGAAACTGTTCGTGCTTCTGATTGGAAGTTTCTTCGCTACTTCGTACGGCGTCTTTCCGTCGATTTGAAATACACACTGTGAGTTGAAATATATTCCGCAATAAGCACCAAAGAACAGTTCAATGTACATTTGAACGATAAGTAAACAGTGAATACCTTTAACATAACCAAACATGAATCGAAATATTGTAATTGGAAACACCATATCTACCCAAGAACTGAGTTCTGGCATGACCATGTCTTTGACGTAGATCAGGGTTAAAGCGCCCCCGAGTATGCCGCAAATTGACACATAAAAGCACATCATGATGAAATATCTTTGATTTTTAAATCCAATACAAGTTCCAACCATGAAACAATGGTGGTCACGCTTCAATATACATTTCTTGCAGATTTTACAGTGATGGGAACGCGGAGGAACGCGCATGTCACATTTGTCACAAAAATGCCATTGTAGGATTTTTTCTTCGTCTTCTTCAAGGACACAATGTCCATTTTGTTCTGAACGCATCACAGCAGCTTGTTCTATTCTTGCTGAAAATTGATCCGGGAACTCCTCTTTGGCTTGGTTAAAGTTTATAAACGGAATGTCTTTAGTTTTCGCGAATGAGGTGTCGACCAATATCAAACAAAACCAGTTAGCTAACATGTTTATTACGCAAAACCCAACTAAAACTTTTAAATAATATAAAGTCCATGGTGAACAGTCCTCACACATGTATGGAATGATGTAATTTCCTAACACAAAAGGTTCTGAGAAGCCAATGAATATCATTGTACATCGCATCATCATCTGAAAGAAAGTAAGACATTAGTATAATAACATTTTTCACTTCTTATCTATGACATTACGGAGACTTTGTTTCCTGAGTTTGGCGGTAAAGAACTCTAATCTAACTTCTGCAATTATGTCAAGCAACATTGCTGAGGCTGATTTACGGCTAAACAAATTTAATGAGTAGTAACCAGCAACATCATAGCTAGGTAAACAAATACAAAGTGCGTCAATGCGATTTTAAAGTTTCCCAATGGTCATTTAATATCATGTTCAGGCGAGCGATCCCTCACAGTATCCATTTACACATTGGTGTTGTGGAACAACTGTAGGTTAATTTTTATTGTTTAGGTATATTAGCAGTTCCTTTAGTGAGGTCCAAACCTGGGACATGTTGATCCTTAAGCGCATCCTGCCATTGGACCACCTTTTAGACACATTCCAACTATATTGTGGTGACTTCACAACGTCCACGGATCTACACGGACATAGCTGAGACCAACGACGGAGGTTCCAAGTTTGCTCCCCTAATTTCAGATTATTTTCGAAGAATGTCCGATATGTAACTCAATTTCGACCAAAGGGGCATACTTTGAAAATGATTTGTAGAAGCCATAAAGATAAATTAAATGCTTCGTGCAAAAAACTCCAGTTCTAGACATTGGTTCCAGAGAAAAGTTTTGGTATCTTTAGATATCTATGTAAAACTGAATAAGCATTTGGCATGACTAATTTGTCCTAAGGGGCATTGAACATGTTTGATACCTGTTATTTTGCAACCAAATCAAAAGGTCGATGGACTCATATATCGTGAAACTCAACTGTTTTTTGTATCAGTAGATCTAATTTCATGTTCATTATTAAGACTTCGGTGACAATATTTCATACTTACACATAGGGATTTAGCAGAGTCACCATTTTGTCTATTTCTCTCTGTATCACGTTTAAATCTCTGAAAGAACGTGAGATTAGCATCATCAATATCTTCTAAGTCTGAACCATTTACTAATGGTAACTCTAAACGTGGCTGTCTCTTGAACACCATCTTTATCTGTGGATACAAAATATGATCATAAAGAACATGCGCAAGTATGGGCACTACATGTCGAGGGTTGCCCGCAATACTGTAGTAACTCACTCTTTAATACAACGCACTTACTACAATCTTGCGGGCAACCCTCGATGTATACTTTAGTACAAAAACCCAAACCCTGTTTATGCAAACAGTGTCATGAACAAATTCAAGACAGGGGATGCTCGGGATGACAATACAATATTATATAGTATTAATTTTGATATGTTTTGTATGAGTGTATTGTTGGTCTAATGGTAAAGTGTTCTACCATTACGAGCATGATTGGCTAAGAGAATGGTGATTTTCCGCCTTACTGATAAACTATACAACCTTTATTTTCAATACTACGCTATCTTTGGCATGACTGATTGGTTTATTTCAAAGTTCAATAATACCTTCCGATTCTACGCGAAACGTATTGCTTGTCTTGTTTTGTCTGGAGGTTTTGTGTAGGAGCCTACAAACTGTTAGTCGCTATCATAAACTACCATTGGCTAACGTATTGGTGAGTTAAAGATTCAAGATAGTTGTAGCGGTAAATATAGGGGAGTTCCAAATAGCATTATATTAAAAAAAGTGATAGAATCTACCACATTGTTCAATTAACCCTCGCTTACGATTTGAGTAAGACCAGAGCTTGCTAGCTTGTTGATAATTTTTTCTTATAATTATTATATGAAAGTTTGTGTGATAACTATCAGCGTTTAGAATATTCAAAGGGGGGATTTCATAATAACTCATAAGCCATCTCCTCGATCCTCGTATTGTTATAGTTATAGTTATGTATTTGTTTCAAGATATAAATAATGTTTAAAGGCACTGCATGGTTCACAGATTTTTTTTCATATTTCCAAAATACCATTCAGCGTCTGTAATTGAGTCAAGAAATTATTTCTTAATATTTTGAGACAGGTTGAAAGAAATATACAATAAAAGTTACAAAATGCAATATGTCGTGACATACGGGATAGGTATTTCCTACATGAAACACCAACATTTATAGTTGTATGTCAATTTGCACTAGAATTGTTGTCATCAGAACACTTTTTACCTGCTTCCAAAAATATTCACATGCAATATTGATAGTGAAAGAAGAAGTTGATATTTAAGTTGAAATCTGTGAATGAGTACAATTAAACTAATAATAATATATGGATTTGCATCCAAGTATATCAATATAACAACAATCCTTTGGTAATTGTGATCAGCCAGGTTATCGCTTATGATCTATACTGATCAATATATCCCATATTATATAATACAGTACGAAATCTTTAAACAAAAATACAAACCTTAATACCCTATAGTCTAAAATCCATTTATTTATACGTATATTTTTGTAGTTTATTTAATCCAACAATATAATCCAAAATAAATGACAATTAATATTTTACTTCATGTACATTTACATTCAAATGAATAAGTGTTAATACTTTGTATTTAACTACCCCTATACATGTATAATATCCACTGAACCTGTAGTACAAATTCTAGTCCTTATATTTACAGATATGATTAGATATTAAATGAATAAAACAGCCAATAACCTCATACACTAATATAAATGAATAAAATCCACATGTTGCAACAGTAACTTATTTGTTAAGTCCCAATAATCGTTAATTCATTGATGAATTTTGAAAATCTAAAATTGAATGAGTTAATACGTTTAATGTATACATATACACACGTTGTAGTATTTGTATTAATACTGTATCTAGTTTATTTTCTTTAACAGTTGTCAATAGCATCGTGGATTCTAATCGATATTTAGTCAATAGATGAATTAATTTTCAATACTATACCTTATGTTTTTTGTCGATATTTGTGGTTACTGCAGGTAGTGTCTTGATTTGTCGGGTAGTATTGGTTAAAGTATTCTCAATAAATCGATGGCATAGTGCTAAAGGGGATAAGTGCGACATGATTTGCTTATACTTATCACCTTTTAGCACTATGCCATCAAAATATCGGTTTAAGGTAGACACTCTGTTTTAGTTTTTTTTAATTATGCTTTACACCGTGTCAACATAACTCATAATAATTTTACTGAGGCCAGCTCACCTAACTTGCCTAGTTTTTGTAAACATTTGTCCGTAACTAGTAATTACCTACCCTCACAGCGGTTACGTCACACATGTTATTAGTTCAGTAAAGGGAAATAAGCGATGTGCAGTTTGGTTTAATGTATCACTACAAATGTTTAATGGAACCGGTGATGTTTTATAAATTCATTATCCACATTTATCTTAACATTGAACTAATTTCACATGGATAGTACTTGTATATGTATTATATCAAAATGTATGCATCTATGTATTCTAATCAGATACCTGCATGAATGGAATGATGTATATTTTCCATTAAATACATTTTAATATTTAACTGAAAATGAAATTCTGAATAAAAACAATCTCACTTTTTAGTTTCTTACCGCTGTCATAGTGCAAACATACATTCATAATGTTGAGTAGGTATAAAAAATAATGTCATTCCTATTTACATAATAAGAACAACTTTCAAGATCAAGTAATATGAGTTTGACTTAGTTATAATGAAATCGAAGTTTTAAGTTTACACAATTTTGTTGACTTAGATAATAAAATATATTTTATGTTCAGTTAAGCAGCATTTATAATAAAGAGCTTGTACAAATAGACCCAAGACATTATAATATACTAAATATTTCATACCATTTTATTAGTAATTTTATTCAACTGTCAGTGCCAGACACATTAATCTCGCTGATTTAAATACTCGACGTATGTTCGATAAACCCCCTTACAAAAATACGGATTGCAATTTTTACATGGGGTTTCCCCATGTTTAGTAGTGGACTGTGGCAAATCCACATCAAAATTTGTCGCGGACGATTACATTCGGTTGTGCGCGCGCAAATAAAAGGATAATTGCCACTGCAATTAATATAGTTCGCATTACGCGTTAACAAGCAGACGATAAGAAGCACGTGTACATCTTATTTAGTTCATGTAAGGTAAGGTCTCTTGTAACGCTTCCATGAGTTGTATACAGCCATATACTCTGCCAAAACCACATGTCTGACATAGTCCTAAATATAAGACCCTACGTAACTTTTTTATCATTTTGACATTTCTCTGTTACGTAGGGTCTTAACGGATAGCTTCAAAAACGCATAGCAAAAATTTTAGTGTACAGACATCGAATCAGGTCTGAACGTTCTACTCGTTTTAATTCGAAAAATTTGCAATAAAACGATACACCAATAGAAAGATAAACGAAAAATACACATGATGAAAGTAAAATAATTTCAAATGCTAACCTTAGACAGTCGAAAAATCCATTTAAAATCCTTTATTAACGAGTACTTTCAGTTTGTCACAATAATCGTGCAATAATAGCCAAAGCAATACGAATTTAAATTTGGTCACGTCATTTGTAAGAAATGATTTTGAACGAATATATTAGGTACAGTATAAAAGCCAGTATCCGGACCGTTCCGTGCATACTTGTGACTGTTGACAGTAAGAACGACTACTCTTGAGAGATTAAAATTCGTTTAAGTAAACTGTAAGCGATTCGAAACTTTATTTACCGACACGAATTCAGTTCAAAATGGAGGCAAGCGGCGACAATCCTGGATAGCAGGAAAAGTAATTGGTGTTTTCATATGGGAAAAAACTGATTTTTATCTTTTGCTTTATGGAAAGAATAAAAGTAAACTTTTATCTATCGATTGGTGCTAATTTGACCCACATTCATTTACTTTTTGAAAAAAAATATTTTGCTATGCGTTTTTGAAGCAATCCGTTTAGACCCTGCATAACAGAAGAACGTCCGTATGATAAAATAGTTATGAAGGGTCTTATATTTAGGACTAATGTCTGACAGCGCTATCGGCGCTTTGAATATCGATAATGAGTATAAAAGTACTGTTGTAAGTGTATGCACAGGGATAATCTAACAAAAATCGAGTATTTAAACCAGCAGGGTTAATGTAAGCACCACTGACAGTTGAATAAGATTTACAAGTAGTAACAATACTGTGACTTTCTGTTAAAATTTATATTGTGAACCTTGTCTCAGGTAAATTGGTACCAGTTAAACTATTGTCATCATACTAAACACCATTTTCGTACCCAAAGGTTGTCAAGATTCTCGACAAAAAGTTAGATCACGAATCTTGGTAACTTCTGGGTACGAGAATGACCGAGCACGTGACATAGTGATTCATGTTTCGGGTCAATTTGTATCGGCTAAGCTATAATTTTACTATGTATGTGATAATTATGACTATACGTATAAATAAATAAATATATGTATATAATACGTTCACCAATATTGTACAATAATGTCCGGCATAGATGTACTTATAGGGTATTTGATGTTTTAATTATTCATAAAAGCCAAATGGAAGTCCATCCCTAAAGACAGTTATTAATTCATTTATATGGTATCACAATACAATATACTTATGTAACTTCTTAAACATACCTAAACATATGTCCCAACTTGTTCATACTCTGTACTTATAATAGGGATTTATCGTATTTTCAGTAAATAAGTCGAGGCTTTCAAGTTCGAATACAGGTTCATGATTTGTACTTTAAGGTTACATATGTACTTTGCCACATGTTAGTTTCAATGTCAAATACAGGTTCATGACTTGTACTTTAAGGTTACATATGTACTTTGCCACATGTTAGTTTCAATGTCAAATACAGGTTCATTGTATGTTATTTTAGCAGTTTAGTACTTTTTCCTCGCGTATAAGTCGAGGTTTTAAAGTTTGATAATTCAAAATGTGTTGTTTTATTATTTTAAGTTGCATTTGACTTTTTTACGTATAAGAAGAGGTTTTCAAGTTTGCTAGAGGTTTTTCAAAATATTATTTAAGGTTTCGCGTGAACATTTTCGTACAATCCTTCTAAAGTGTTATTTTCAAATTTATTTTCTAAATTAATTTGTTTAAACAAACAAATAGTTGTAAAATGAAATTTTATCTGGAAAAAAACCATTCAAATGTCACTTAATGGTTTCCGTAGTAAAGAGATATTGATGTATATATGAACTATTACGTAATAGTGCCTAGAATCGTTTCAACACGAAATTTCTCCAAGTCTTATAAGCAACTCTAAACGCTTTGATACAGAGACAAAAACCTAGCAACTAAATAAACACACTAAGTGTACTATTAATTAAAAGCTAGCGGATTCTGTTTGTATTATAAGAGTTTAACTAAAGTTCAAACGAACATAACATGTATCTATATTATCATAAAAGGACATTATACGATCTTTAAAAATGCATGAAATTATTCCAAGCAATCGATGCTTGGCTGCTACATCAAAGCCAAGTGTTTTAAGACTGAGCTCGTAAAATATGGTGACCTGTCTTAGCATAGAACAAAACCTTAATGTTTATTGTGAGTTTGTGACACTAGAAATGTTCCAACTTGATACGTCCTAAAGTGATAACCATGCGTCTATTTTCATGTTTATTAAACGTGACTTGAAAAGCTTCTGCTCATAATTTATTGCAAATCTATACAATTCTATTGACTATATTATCATTACTTTTACATGTATTAAGTTCTAATAGAAAAACCAACAAAACAACACTGAAAATATAAAATCTGAACTTGATATTAAGTACATTTATGAAGGGGCACAGCCCCTTATTATCAAATGTCAAGCATACCTGATTTATTGCCGTAAATCGTAATGCTACATTGTATAGTACTCCATGTATACTATTTCATGACATATCTTATTACATGAAATTTTGCTAATGCCTACTTCATCATTGCTAATCGTAGGTACATATATATTCAATTACTCAATAAAGCAATACTTACCTATTTAAGATATCCAGCGACCACGTGATTCCAAATATATTACATGTACACAGAAACTACATGTATTAATAAAACCATCTATACAAATCCTATATTGACCCTACTGTTTAATATATAGATCTAATATTATGTCCAGTTCTATTATGAATAAGTTATAAACAGATCGATCTTTCAACCAGTTGCTAGTACGTCAAAAACTTGACCAAACTTGACCTATGTACAAACTACGGAAAGAACCATAAACTGAATGGCTAATAAGGTGCTACCAACATTGTAAATCAATCAAGCTTTTTTGGTTTAATCCAAACAAGCTTTTATAATGTCGTCTTATTGTATTTATTTATAGATTTTTATCGATTAAACTTCTGACCATTGGACCATGACGCTATTCAAATTGAAATATAAACTTAAGAATGTATAGGTCGTTTGCGTTAATGCTGGACCCCTATTTGCCTTAAATATCTTTTAAACTATAACAGCGATTTTGCTAAAAATTTTAGTACAATCTTATTTTAATTTTTCCTTCTAGGATTTAAATTTTCAGAATTTTTAATAGATAAATAAAAAAGTTTTCCATAAGGTACAATGCAAAATATTTGGAATTTTTTATCAAAAATCCGGCGGGAGGTAAAATAAGCTGTTCTGATTAAAACATTGTCATACTTCAAGTGTATTTATGCAAAGTCCCGTGCGTTAACTGTAAATTTGTCGCTTAAATAAACACTCGACGGTCTACTGAATTGTAAAGCAGAGGCCCGTCTTTAAAATCGTACGTGTATAGATTTGGACGATACAGACGACAGTGATGATGATATTTGAGTTTGTATATACTGTTATACTTTGTTATCAAATAAAATTTCTAACCGGGCCTCATATTTAGCTATTATTTTGTATCTACCGTTATGTGGCTGTTCTGATTATGGCACATACCCATTTAACAAAAGTCGCGTTTTGGCTTCAAAATTTGCATTGCATGTCTATGGGAAGTATGTTATGTAATAAAAGAAAAATTCTGAATTTTTGGATTTGAGAAGGAAAATGCTAGTTATGATCACATACAAAATTTGAGTTAATTCTATCTGATAGTTATTGAGATATTTCATGATTTTAGGGGTCCAGCTTTAACGCAAACGACCTATTTTAGATTCATCTTTTATCAGTTATCTTTGATATTTGCGAATATTTTTAAACTCTGTTTTGTTCTGAATAAAGTATGTCAATTTGTACGTATTAAAAATTCAATTTGCAAACTTTGCAAAACGATTATCTAATGCGTGATCATCTTTTTTGTTTCCATGTTTTTCATGACTCATCACAGTAAAGTTCTAATATGTGGCCATCAAAAGCACTGGTCTGAATAGAGAAATGATAATAGTCTTTGGACTTCTCAAATTATGTAATTGGGACTTAAAATTGTCAAAAAATCGCTTGATTTTGAAACAACCAATTGTTATCTGGATACCAGAAGCGTGTTCAATCACACAAAACGTTACAGAACGTTACATAACGATACATTCGGAACTCCTCGACCGTTCGCTGCGAATAAGCTTATCTATTAAACAAATATGCGATCGTTGGGCAATGAGTGATGTTTCAAAATTTACGGACTATAAACGAAACATCGCCCATTGCTTAAGCGATTATATGTTTGTTTACATCAACACAGGTAGTTCGAAATAGCGTCTAAACATGTCCGAGGTTTTTCGCAGCGAATGGCCGATGAGCTCCGAATGTAGCGTTACAGAACGTTACAGAACGTTCGCGGTAACTGAACTCAGGGCTGAACTTAACTGTGATATAATTATATTAATACTGTATATCTCTAGTATTTACTTGACGAAAGTTTCACCTACACGTGTAATTGTGTTTTAATAGTATATTGTTTTGGAGACACTTCTTAAAATGCACTAATTTGGCACTATTTGGTCGGGGGATATTCCTTGGGTTATTGATTCTGTAAAAAACGTTCGTGCCAATATCAAGTTACTATAACAATGCTTGGCGAAACAAAAAATTGGTGATAATGCATTTTTGCTCTTTTGAGTTTCAAATTTGCACTTCAGATGATTGTATTTCTCGAAAAAGAATCTGAATGTGCTGCAACTTTGCAAAGCCTAAAATTATACCATCTTATCATCATGGAGTGACTTTTACAAGTACTCAGTGACCCCTATTTTTTTCTTGCGAGGCAATGACTTCATTTGGTACATGTATATTGATGAACATTGCTACGGAGCATGACAAACATCCGTTATTATAATTAAAGTAAATTGCATACAGATCATGCAAATAGACACATAAAGACAGTCTCATATAATAGATAATTTAATACCCCTCTACATTTCCGCTTCTTTGTATCAAATAATTCGTACTACTTGTTCTATTCGTTCTTCATACAGTGATGTCACACATAAATAAAGTTAAAGAACGGTTTAAAGTCTGCTTCTATATACATATTCAAGCCAATTTAACAATGTTTATACTATAACTCCTGATCCTTAAAACCTCCTTCAGTCAGGTGATCCCTCACAGTACCCATTTACGTCTAGGTGAAGTGAAACAATCGTAGGTAGATTTCTTGCTCAAGGAAATAAAAAGTGTCCCTGGTCGGGTTTGAACCCGGCCGGGAACTCTCGATCCCTAAGCGCGTGTCCTACCACGGCTCCTATGTCCCTTGTATGGACGATATCCAAAATGAAGTATACAGCTGTAATATAGAACAATTATCCCTTCAGTTCAAAGAATATCGTCAAGTCTCAGGTGATTCTTGCCAGCGGTATTTTTATTTACTCATAGCTCAGCATAGCATAGCATTGCCTAGGATATCATTGCATAGCAGAGCACAGTGCAGCTTCTTACCGAACCATACAGCACACTAAAGCACGACACAAACAAATATCTATAGCACAACATACTACAAGATTTTCCTTACTTGTCATGATGTCGGTGTATATCATCAATCTTGAGTGAGTGGGGTAGGTTGTATGCTATTACATAAATATAGGTTGCAATAATTTAAGCGTCAGATCAGCAGAAAAATATTTTTTTTTAAAAACTGTAAACAAACTAAACGAAGTTACATTGCAACGCATTTATATTTTATTGCACTTAAAAACAAACAAAATATTTATACATGTAGCGACATATGATATAAGATATCCAAGCATAAAGTTATAGTATAAAACATGCATATAGTATGTATATTGATATGTGTTTATTATAATATTTATTATATTTATTCATATAATACAATACATACATCTTTATTTGGCAAAGAACGACATTACATACGCTTTTGGCCATTTACACCATTCATGACAAAGACCACACATGACAAAAATTTATAACAAATACAACGTTAAATATTATAATTATGCTTTATGATTTTTAATTATTTTCAATTCATCCCAAACAGTCCCTTCACCTCTTTGCCTAAGAACTATTGTCATAGGAAATAAGAAATTTAAAAGCCACAGTTCACCAAACACAGATTTCATAGTTTTATTAAAATCGTTCGTGTTCACTATTGGATATTTCTTAAGAATTTCATGTGGAGTTTTTCCAAAACAGTTGAAAGCAATCTGAGAAAGGAACGTAAGAAAACAATATAACCCAAAGAAGAGCTCAGTATATACATGAACTACTAAAAGACAATGAATAACTTTAACATAACCAAACATACAACGTAGTATAGTAACAGGAAGCACCATATCCATCCATGAGTCAACTTTCGGTGTGACGTTGTGTATGACGTAATAAAGCGTTAAAGCCCCTCCTACAAGTCCACATATTGAAATATAGAAGCACATTACAATAAAATATCTTTCATTTTTAAAACCAACACATGTTCCTGCCAAAAAACAATGATGGTCACGTTTTAAAATACATTCGTCGCAGACTTTACAATGATGCGCACGAGGCGGCGCGCGCATGTCACATTTTTTGCAATAATGCCATTTAAGTATCTTTTCTTCTTCCTTCTCGGGAGAGTCATTATCATTTTCATCAGCAAGTATAATAACAGCGTTTTGAATTCTGGCTGCAAACTTTTCAGGGAGTACTTCCGGTGAGGAATCATAGTTGATAAACGGAGTGTCTTTAGTTTTCGCGAATGAGGTGTCGACCAAAATTAGACAAAACCAATTTGCTAACATGTTTATCACACAAAACCAGACCAAAACTTTCAGATAATAAATTGTCCAAGGTGAACACCCCTCACACATGTATGGTATGATGTAGTTCATAAATACGAAAGGTTCTGTAGACCCTATGAAAATCATGACGAATCTCATTAACAACTGAAAAAAGATAAACAAAACTAATCACGGCCATGTGATGAACTTAAATTGAATAGGCTTAAAAGTTATGCATTCAGTGTTAGATTTATCGAACAAAGTTATGTGAAGTAAGCATCTAAGAAAACAAAACAAGAAGAAAATAGAAAATAAGAAATCAAGCTACAATATATGATGTGTTGACAAGCAAAACAAGCGATTTCTTTGAACCACAACACCGACGTAAAAGACATTCGGGCCTCCTCGTCATTCACTACGATTTATGAATGATCGATGTGTTGCGAATGGTCAAAGAAGTACGTCAAATCGTCATACTCCCAGCGTCATGGCAACGTCCGGCATTAATATCGTATATCAACTAAAACAGTCTTAGCAGGTATATAATCTATGTATTTGCATGTTTCTGATGGTACCCAGTATCATAGGCGAACTAAACGTTACCGTCTACCTTCTAACAATTTGGTAGAAAGCAATTTTATCATTTAATCTATGGAAAGCAACCTAGTGTGACCTAGGGCACAGTACTTTCAACACCGAGTGCTACGTCATAAGAATAGCCTCAGACTTCCACATTTTAAATGAGTTGTCAATTAAAATGATAGAAAATAATGCAAACTTCAGCATATTATTTTACGTGTAGTATATTTTGTAAAATGTCACACATTTTATCCGAAAATAACCTTAACAAAAACAATCTATAAAAGTTGGATCAACTGTTCGCCATATGGTACATGACTCTACTTAATGTTTGTATGCGTGCCATTCTCTGAAAATCGTTATTATCACGTGAACTTTTTCCTCAATTAATCCTATAGTACAATGGATATGAATTTTGGTGGTTATAATTTTCTAAATACACTAGATGGGAGCCCATGCAAGCACGGGCTTTAGGTAATGGCACTTTAGGTCATTGATTTAATAAAGGGAAATAACCGCTGCGGGGAGTTTGGTCTATTTTTAGTTTTATCTAGAACTATTTTTAGACACAAAAAACCCACTAAAAACTTCGCAAAAAAGAATTGTCAACTTGATATGCCGGTATATAGGTGCTCCAGCGAAAAACAAAAGATTTATTCAAAGCTGCGCAGTATCTTCCACAAACAGTAGATTTTAACATCAAAAAAAATCCATGGCAACATCTTATCATTAAGTCAACTTCTATGACGATTAGTATAGTTTAATTCTACATTTTATTTGTTGTATTATTTAGCTTGATTTTCAAACATGTCTTAAAACTTTAATCATTCTTTCGTCTGCTTCTTGGTTCCTCAGTACTAAGCTAGTATTATCTAGCTTCTGATGACAGGTTTTGTGTGTGATTTGAACTGCTATCTATGGAATGGGCTATCCTGAATGATATAATAGACCAGTCCAACGTCGTAACTACTCGACCCATGTTAACTCCGGTGATAAAAGACGTACTGTTAGGTCTAGTTCATTGTAACAACTAACAAGCACAGCCATTCGTGTTTATTACTAATACAATATATACAATATAACTAAACCAAGTAAACAAATGAAAAGAAGAAAAAATAAATAAAAAAGAACAAACTGGTCTACATGCACAGTAAAGTAACACTGTTACGACCATCAAAATCATTGGTCTTAATAGCGGAATTGTCTTAATATAGGAACATTTTCCTTCTAAATTAAGCATTTAGAATTTAACATCTTTAAAAATTCCATGATTTCGCAATAGCTTGGGGAGGTCTTCAAAGTGGAACTTTAATGTACAAGCCTTTATAGCATAAGTGAAGAGTGTTAGTCACGGGAACAAATAGATAAGTTAATTAAGCATATATCATTGGTAGTAGGGAGAATTGCCGTAATATTATTTCAATGACATGCTCCACAAAAGTATGCCCCGTACGGAAATCGAATCCATGATCCTTTATCAGTAGACTTTTTAAATGCTACCAACTGAGCTAGCCGAATTGTTATGGAATTGTAATGGAACGATATGGATTGACAAAGTTGTGGCATGGGATTGAACCCGGGACATCAGATTAAAAGACAAACATTCTAGCCACTACAGCCACTACAGCCACTACAGCCAATTGTCGCTTTCTGATCAAAGTGCTCATTCAAGTGGATACATAATACAAATGATATTTATTTAGCATTGTCCACATTGCATAACGACAATATCCAAAGCGCATATTTTACCGCAGCACAATGCAATTTGCTATTTCTATGAAAAACATGGAAATTAGCACAACAATAGTACAAAAAGAGTCAAGCCCTCATTCCCATCGTGGTCCCTCCCTAAAAACATTTTAAAAGTGTACTTACTTTTTTCCTGATGTTCTCAGTTGTTTTCATTAGATGCCTCAAATAAAGTTGTTGATCTGTGTACACCGGTATCTTGCCATCCATCAGTGTCGTCTGCAATTGTGAGTCTTTTGTCAACGCTCGCGCCTGCATGTCCGCGGTAAATGTCATACAACAAACCTGTGAAACAATAAAATGGTATGCATATTTAACTATAATACCAAATTATCTCATTTTTTAACTGGCAATGAGCGCCATCATTGTTTACACATATACATGCTTAGTCAATACTTTCAAACAACTCGCCTAGCGGTTTGCTTATTAGGTAAAATACAATTTTTAGAAGTACTTATTTTCCATCGCAAATGGCCAAGAATTATCTACAAATACGTTGACACGTGACTGGCTGCCCTTTTTAAATACACATTAAACGTTTTTTTCAGAAACATAATGTTAGAAGTGCAATGTCTCACACCTCATGTTTCATTGTAGTTCTGATTTTATTGCAACGTTATAAACATTTCTAGAAATCTAAATTTACATCAAAATCCAAGTGAGAACTACTTCATCTCTTTTTTGTGTTCGTGCTTGAACCCTGTGTTATATAGGGTCCTTGGTTTGTGGTATATTTGCGTGGAGAATCGCTGAGGTGTTCCGAATGAGTATAACTTGTCACGGCTGGAAATCGCACCCAGTACTTCCGGATTCGCTAATGTCCTGCCCTCAATTACTGCACCGCAAACGCGGTTTCAACTATTAAATACTTCAAACGTGAAAAAATATTTTATGATAATTGTATCAAGTATTAGATTAAAGTATATAAACAAGAAAACATACCTTTCTTTAAAACTCTTGTTTTTGAATCCCTAGAGAGCTTGATAAAAACATCGTACTAATCTTTCGATTGAAATAAAGTTTACATGCCCAACCTCCTACAGCGACTCGCTCAGCTTTCACTTAATACTCAAACCATCGCTTATATCAACAATATTATCTGTGTAAATCGATGATGCTAATTGCGATAACAATGGTCCCATCACTAACATTACTACCGTTCTGTTCTGTTCATTGGTTGCTCTCAGAATTGAATCCAGGTTATTATTTCCAAATGTCGATAAATACCTGAATGGTCAATGTCGGAATAGTGACGTAATGGGAAACTAATTTAAGGCGCGGGACTGGTCACGGATTATTGTCTCATAAATGACCGTCGGTCAAAATATCATGATAAACATGGACAAACATAGCAGTTCTGTCTTATGCCTCAGTCCCATAAAATCGTGGCTTGTTGTGGAGCCGTACGTGCATGTTTAATCCATACTCGACCTCGATTTTGCTCACGATTTGACTTTGAAACGGATACGTGCATCCACGGCGCATCTCAAGGAACCTGGTAAAACGTAACAGTCCGTACGGGTACGCAAGAGTTCGTACGAGTTCTTGCGGAGCTTGATCGCACGTCGCCCGTACGGTGTCCTCACGGCAATTTTTTATGTTTATGGGACTGTAGCATTAGCTAGCCACAGTGAATCAATTTTAAAGATGATTATGGACTAGCTTAAAGTGTTTGGGTCAAAAGTGTATTAAACAATAAGAAACAATAAATACATCTACAAAAAGTTCTTAAAGACCGTACTATTATCTGAACATTTTATTTTAAACAATGTATATATACATACATGTATATAGATATAATGATTGACATAAATATAGATGACATTGAAGAAAAGGGTTAATGAACAAAAAGCTTAGAGCTTAATAGCGTTCATTACCAGTTATCAAACTTGATAAATTATCACACTTTTACATGGCAATCATTTATATGTAGGATAAACAAAGTCATTATAAAAAAATAGTAAAACATTTGAGTAGAAGAAAAAAAACCTGAAGAGAGAAAAGGCTACTTTATTCCGTATGAAAGATCAAAAATAGGTGAAATGTAGAGATAAGACTATGTTGGGGATAGTGATAGGAGGTGTAAGGAAGAGTAGAGTGAAGTGCTTGGCAATAACCGATGCAGTTAATTACAATGACGTGATCCGAAGGTGGATCATATAAATCTGCCACTGTCACGAATATATCTCTGAACGGTCAAAAAACAGTCTTGTTCAGTTCGTCACTAAGATTTGGATCTCCGTACAATAGCAAGTAAAGAGTGACAGAGCAGAGCGTTGATAGTGGCTGAAGTAATGTTGTTCTCAATACGTTGTATTTTGGGCAATGGAGTAGGAAGTGGTTATAACTTTCAAATTGGCCACAGGAACATAAGGAGGTATCCGACATATTTTTTCTAAACAGATGCTCATTTAGTGAGCTGCACTCGGTTCTTAATCTTGTATGGTAAATTTGCCACTTGCGTTCACCGACATAATAATATATGGGAGTTTTACGTGTAAAAGACCGTACTATTAAAGATAATAACTCATTTTTTAGCTTATTATTGTGCATGGTTGTAGTATTGTATTGATCATTTGACCTTTCTACTGATTGTATATTAGGTCATGCATATTTTTGTACTTTAACTAGTGGACTTGTCTATTCAATAGGTAAATACGGGGTTGCATGTACGCCATTTTACCGATTTGAAGACATCCTTTTGACATTCAACATTTATCAATAATAGCGCACAAGGATTCGGAGTTTATTCACTTCACAGTAAATATCAAGATAGTAGTGTTGCAATAGGCCAGAAATGTCCAATGAACATAAGTGTATACATGTACTACAATTTATAAATACTAGTATATTGAGATCAATACATGGTAAACATTGTTAAATATAATCATGGTGATATGCCAATAAATATGTTTAAACTAATTAAATTGTAATAATGTTTCGGCCACTGTCGTATCTTTGCTTTAATAAAGTTTCAGCTCCAAAATTTGATTAAAGTCTGTTACATATAATATTTCAGAGTAAAAACTATAAAAGTCCAAACTCTATCAGGCTTGTCAAATGTTTAACAATACTTGATCTAACAAGGCACTAAGATTATATATATCTTTACATATTTGTCTGGTACTTACAAAAATATAACTATGAATTCTATTAGTATGTCTATGATTCGCATCATTCGGGACACCTCGACCTTTCATAAATGAATAATGAATAATTCGTAGAGAATGGCTGATGAGTTCCGAATGTGATTCGCATGTCCGAAGTTTCCACGCTAGTAGTCCAGTCAAATTAGCCCATAAATAACCCCAACCTGAAACAAATTGCAACAGAAATAATATAATCATTATTGTAACGAACTAGCCTTCCTACAACCCGATCTGGTATACAAAATACAACGGTTGCTTCCCGTGGCATTTGAATGAGATGAATAATTGTTCTATACATATTCAGTTTTAATTGTCTTAAATATAACAACTATCTAAAAGTTCAGTGTTGCTCAATCGCTGAAAAGTAAAATTGCTGAAATAACGCTTAATTCTATGATAACTATGTAAAATATGAAGTTGATACTTACCGGTTTTGTAAAAATATGTCAGCTTTAAATTAGAACCAGTTTTTATTTCCAGTTATATTCTGAAATGTAAAAAATCAGTTCAACCATGGCTCGACTCTAAAGTGATAGTTAAACAGGGACCTTTTTTCGATGTTACTTCACTAATGTTACTTTTAATCATAAGAATGAATAGTATATCAAATATAAGGACCCCAGTGCTAGTGGTCAATAGTTGAACCTTTTTCGGAAATTATATTATCAAGGGAGATAATTCTAAAGATCTATATATTTGAACTTTGTCGAGTTATTTCCCTTTCTGAAAAGTAAATGAGCAAACTTATTTAAGAGCATCAGATCCTATCTAATATAAAGAGATATTGTAGCATAACACTCAGTCTAGTTTTGAAACCCTCGAGCAAATTTCTTTAGAATTCAATGCCCAGTCACACCTATACGACCTTAAAGAAATTGCAAGGCAAAAGTTCAACTTCATATTTCCTGGTTTGGAATTATATCTTTTATTACTGTGAATGCAAAGGTTTTATATTACTTGGCTAAATATTGCCTTATTTTCTCGTAATATTTGGGGTATTTCCTAACTAGACCCACGTGGTCCAGGTTAGCTAAAATAGATTAGAGTTAAAATATGCATTTACTGATGAGAAGATACTAGAGCTTGTTATTGTACAACATTAGTATAATTCTATTAAAAAGATTTCCTAACCGCCTAAGAATGTTAAAAAGCCAATAAGCGTTCAATGAAAATGTTTAATTTCAGCAAGAACGACATATAACAAATCTATAAATAGCTTGGTGATTCCCTCAGTATCCTACTTTCGTTTTCAACAACGTGTTTTCCACAGGTTTTAATTCGTTCAGTTGAATGTTATAAGAAACAAATGTTATTAGTAAGTGATTTCTTACGTTTTTAATACTGTTTTAAAGACTAAAATTGGTTCTATACTTTTGACACAGTCATTTGCCTGTATATCCCTTTAAGACCTACGATTGAGTACGACCAATAAAATAAGTGTATCGACCATTGATGGTGACTGGCAAACAGTATCACTGGGACTACGGTACGACAAATGGATACTTACGATTAGTAGAGCCGTCGTCAGTCGTAGGGTATTATCGTTAAACTGTGGTGGATATATCAAGATAATTGTATTTAAATTTGAATAAAATTTGTTTACAAAAATACAGATGTAGGCCGTTTAAAAATGTCTATTCTTGTTTTCCAATCACGGCAAAGTTTTACAATAAAATAAATAAAAATGACCAAATACATTGCAACTTTAAACGTTTAAGAAACAGAGCCGCGGACTTTCAGAAGCACAGATATGATAATGAGAGCAGATTTTCAGAATGGTAAAAATGTACTTTTTAAATCGTTAAAAATACTCGTTTATTTACCGATAAAACAATTGTTTCCATAAAATAAAATTTCATTCGGTATTGTGTAAGGTATAAACGTTCTTATTTTAACACCATATGTATAACCTTGTTCGCTTAGAGCGCTAATATTAAAGAATATATTCTTATTTTCACTGCCGTATCGTAGTCTGTCTGCGGTAATAATGGTACTATTTTATTATCAATAATTTTCATTCTCATTCATAATTCACAAGTTTTAGATGATTATACTATGTAGCTAGCTAGGGATTCCTGAAATATCCAAGCATTGTTACAGTCAGACAATTTTCTCGGCTTGATCAGACCGTCCATAAACACCCACTCTTAAAGTCTTGTTTATCGGCATTGTTCTCCACACATTCAGGTTTTTAGATCTTTTATTACAATACAATAATTACTGTTTATGACTCGAATGGGAAAACTGATCATAATAAAAAAATATATTCCTGCCTTCTGTAAGTCTGATGGATAACAATCCTCGAATTTATGTGCAGGTATTTACTGAATGGGGGGCGTCTTACGACTGATTTTAGTCGTAAATCCTTCTATATTGTTATGTTAATTTGTCGTAAGATTTTTTATTATATGCTGCTCATATCATTTTGAAAAATAAAAAAACGTTCCGGATACTCTTACCGGTCAAATATAATATGGATATGCATTAGGGGTGTAACAATACGGTAAAAACCGTATTGCAATATATTGCAATATGTGACCCGTATTGCAATATATTGCAATACGTACCGGTTTTTCGCTTAGACATGCAAAGCATTAATTAATGCATGTACATTGTCCTATTTGGATCAGCATAGCACGCATACGGGCATTTTCAAATGATCTCTAATCCAAATGTTTGAATCACAAATGTTAATTGGTCTATATGTTAGAAAAATGCGTGGTTTGAAACAGACTCTTGAAGATATTTTTCTTTCAATTGACTAAATGTTTAACCTTTAAAAGCACAGTAAGAGTATTTCAAGTATTCAATTCATTTTAACATTTGTTTAAACATTTAACTATCAGATTCTGATAAAAACAAGTAGTATGACACTTAACTACAAAAACCGGTTCAAGGAAAACCGAACCGGTTAAAAACCGTTAGAACTCGTATTGCAATATTAACCGGTACATCGGTTAACCGTTACACCCCTAATATGCAAGTACTTGTTTTAATGTTTCATACGCCAAGTACAGTGCAGTGGTTGGAAAAGTAGAAAATAACATTGTTTAACCGTCGATGTCAAAGATTATCGAAAGTCTTTGCTAATTTAAGCACAAATCTTCTAGACCTAATTGATTTTTAAGACTGCATTTATTCACACACACCGAACCATAGGGCGGCCGAAACGGTCCAAATCCATTCTTCTTCTGTTTTGGTGTTTAGTTTTTACTGATCCATAATGATTCACTATGTGCAGACCCTTGCTAGGACTTTACTTCAAACTTTAAGTTACGTGTCAAGAATAGACATATTTGTGGGAAAGTTTTCTACCCGGTTTTCTAATCTTCAGTAAGTTTCAAGTAAGTGTTGCCTTCGCCATTTCTCAGCAATCTGAACCGGCTATAGCTGGTTTGGTCCTAATCAACCAAAGACATTTGTATTCATGTATAGCGTGTTTGCATCGAACGAAACGATTTCGAACTCAATAGTGTTTGGGGCAATTTTGGAACTGCACAGTGCATTTTCGACAACATTCCAGTCTCATCGTGCTAGATCCTGACTATGGACCTGTCCAGATCTCTGGTAAGCGACTCAGCTATCCCAGTAGGTAGCGCACAATTCTACTGATCGGTGGGAAGTATAGGTTCCGTTTCCATGGCGGGACATATACCGTGGAGTTTGGTATGAAGATACGGTCATTGTCCCTTCTACCTCTGATTCTAAATCATGTAGACAGTTCCCATTTACTGACAGAAGTATGCCCGTAGTGACTACTTCAACGGCTAAATCCAGAGATTCAGCCTTTGCAGGAACGGTGAGTAGGTTGATTGACCGCCGTGATATGGCCTATACAACGTGTTGCTACGGTGTTAGACTCATTCCCCCTTCCAAAAAAAATAACGTGATTATTTTCTTTAAATGCGCGAGCTAGTCTCTCTTGTATTCATTTATCGGTCGTTTAATCAGTTTTCTGGAAAAAAAACTGTGAAATGTGACTTTCATTCCTCTTTTTTGTGTAGGCGGTTTTGTATTGAAAAAAAAACAACACCGAGAAGTTAGAACCGAATCTTTAATCAATAATCGTCGAATTTGTCTGTAAAATTTCCTCAGGCTAGTCCGATTAGATCCATTATTAATACATTAAATCCCTAAAGAATGTTCACATTTGTGAAATTGTTAAGAAAATATTATTCCTAAGAAAATTTGATGTAGCACCTTGAAATATCAAGTTTTTATTAATAAATATATAATAACTAGCAGAAATTTCCAGGAATCCCAGTCTGGGATGTCTCAATTGTTTGTCTAATTTAGTGAAGATTATTGTAATATTTTCTGTATGTTGCTACAAAATAAGACCGTTGATTAAACTATGTTGTACTTTTGTACACCGTTTATTATTTAGGTCACCACGCGGCTTACTTATTTAAGTCAGAACTGCTTATATTTTGTGAGATTGACTTTTTCTAACTTTTTGAATTGTGACCAAAAAAAAAATGCTGAGATTTGCAAGCTTTGCAATAGGACATTTTATATGGGAAAACTATCCACGACTTGCATCCATTCAAAAGTTCACCTTTAAAATTAAGCGCACTCTTTTTATCGGTTGTTATCCTACTTACATCTGTATTTATAGTTCATAAAAACCTAAAAGACACCGTGTTAATATTGCAGCCAAAACATTTGCAAAGCATTGGTCATTTCCGTGTTCACCGTAAAAGCAAAACAGACAAGGAGTATTGATTGCAGCCAAAACATTTGTAAAACACCGGGTATTCTCGTGTCCATCGTAAATCAAAACAAATGCCAGCTGCCCGGCTACCTCAGTTGGTAGCACGCAAGTCTTCTGATCAAGGGATCGTGTGTTCGATTCGCAGGTTGGGTAAACCTTCTTTGAGTTTGGTCATGAAATGATTATTCTCCCTTCTACCACTATTTTTTAATCATGTAGGATACGGATGTATGTGCCTATAGTAGCTGGTAAACAGCTAAATCTAGAAATAGAGCCATTCCGGGAACGGTGAGTAGGTTGACCAACAGTCGTGATAAGGACATATACAATGGTATGCTTCGGCGATAAACCCAACAAAAATCAAAGCCCTAATAGTGCTGTCGAACATGGGGTTTTGATAGAATATATTAACATGGGTTTATATAACAAACGGAAGCGATACTATCCCTTACATAACCCGGATTTGATATACTTCAATTGTACAAACAGCATATCGTCTGCTTGTTAACGCGTAGTGCGAACTATATTAATTGAAGTAGTAAATGTAATTGTCCCTTGACTTGCGCACGCACGGCCTAATGTAATCGTCCGCGACAAATTTTAATAAGGTATGTTTCAGTTCGCTACTAAACATGAGGAACCCCTATGTAAAAACAAACAAATGCGGTATTCACTTTTCAGACGTATCATTCGTGAAACATCGGATATTTTCGTGACCTCCGAAAAGCTATAACAGACGCGGTATACAGATTGAAGTTATTATTTTTCGATATTAATACATTATGCTGAAGTAAGCATTCTGTTATCCCCTCGATGCTACTTGAGTATTCTATCATTGTTTAATATCATTTATTGATATATATATAACAATATATACACATAAATATATACTATTCAGTGTTAAACGCCCACTGTCTGGACTATTCTTTATTTAGATATTATGAATTATGAATAGAAATGCTATATTATACTTATAGAACAGTAAAACTTTCTCCATGTCAGTATGTACAATACCGTTGACTTGGGTGAATTTGTGCATCGTGAATTTCGAGGTTGTAGTAAGTACAAGCCAGGTATTTTATAGTCTACTGAACGCTGATGCATGTTCATCGAACTTGATTTACGGCTAATATAATTCTAGGCACGGCCAATTGTTAGAAAAGACATGCAACTTAGTGATGTAGTTAGTCGGTCGTAAAGCTTATACATTACAGCAATTGAATCTCCATTTCCTATGTCTGCTTCATTTCGCCACTAATTCTCCATTGCGTGTTTTAGTCCCAC
The DNA here is from genome assembly GCA_025267735.1 of Mactra quadrangularis. Classification (NCBI taxonomy): domain Eukaryota; kingdom Metazoa; phylum Mollusca; class Bivalvia; order Venerida; family Mactridae; genus Mactra; species Mactra quadrangularis. The sequence goes on along the minus strand of CM046301.1, from coordinate 2,028,595 downwards.
TGTCCCACAATGCAATGCGTGGTGAGCACATAAACCAAAAGCGTTCCGAAAGTGCAAACTTTGTTGGAAAAATGTGGGTATGTTGTCTCCCTTTTAGTTGAATTATAGTAGGACCAATAGGGGTGGGTAACTAGCAAACTAAAGCGATGACAATCATTTCAGTTTGATCAGTATACAGAAATTAATCCGCCAAAACTCACGATATACCTTTAAGTGGAAAACATATTCGTCTTTTTCTATATTACCCCTGTCATGGTCATCGGGCTAGATGAGATCTTGGAAAGATCTTGGAAACTGTTCATTTGAACCAGTCAATAATGTAATCATGTGGTAATCATGATATATCTAATGGTATAGACAGTTAACATTAGTTTTGACATGGGCGATGCTTTCAGAATAAATACTGTACTGCATAGTATTTGCATGGGCGTTTAACAGAACAGTACGGAATGGAACAGAACAGAACGGAACGGAACAGAACAGAACATAACAGAACGGAACAGAACGGAATAGAATAGAACAATACAGAGCAGAGCAGAACAGAACAGAACAGAATGAAACAGAACAGACCAGAGCAGAACAGAACAGAACAGAATAGAATAGAACAGAACAGAACAGAACAGAACAGAACGGAACAGAATAGAACAGAGCAGAACAGAACGGAACAGAATAGAACAGACCAGAGCAGAACAGAACAGAGCAGAGCAGAGCAGAGCAGAACAGAATAGAACAGAACAGACCAGAGCAGAACAGAACGGAACAGAATAGAACAGAACAGAACATATAAATACCGGGGATGAGTTGCCTAAGCATATCGCTAGGTATCGTTTTGTGCCCTGGTACCCTTCCTACTTCACAAGTCTCACTTTCAAGTATCCCCATATTCCGTGTTTCCATATATAGAACCAGTTCACATTTGACATTTTATTTTGCATCTTTGGACGTCATAGCTCACTGACTTACGCATGAAATAATGGTAATTTGCCCTTCTAGTCGATAAAATAGTGTTCTAAACTTTAGCAATTTCACTCATGAAGGGGCACATATTCCCTATGTTGCTCTGAATGAAAGGGGCGCATCGACCAAAACCACCGGAAAATATAGGTCATTTAGTGCATAAGAATGGCGAACAATGGAGACGATAATATATATTCTCGGTCTTTGAAAATGCTTACACCTTTTTACTAATGCTGGGATAGGTAAACCCATTCCGGACAAAAACAAAAGAATGAAATGCAAAATTAGGGTCAAAATACCCTTTTGGACCCCCTCGACAGTTTCATGGTATCTAAGACCATGTTATAATGACATTTCCTGTAAGACAATAACTCAGATACAATGTAATTATTTAACAAAGTTGCATCTTTGTAAGTCTATTAGAATGAAATTACTAAAAAATAGCATCTTGAAACAGTCACATCACCTTAAGATTAATACAAGACAGGCCTCTCGGTTATTTTCCAACCAATGAAGGGTTTAACGCCCGCGCAAATACTATACAGTACAGTATTTATTCTGGAAGCATCGCCCATGTCAAAACTAATGTTAACTGTCTATACCATTAGATATATCATGATTACCACATGATTACATTATTGACTGGTTCAAATGAACAGTTTCTAAGATAGAAACCAGTCTCACTTTCAAGTATCCCAATATTCCGTGTTTCCATATATAGAACCAGTTCACATTTGACATTTTATTTTGCATCTTTGGACGTCATAGCTCACTGACTAACGCATGAAATAATGGTAATTTGCCCTTCTAATCGATAACATTGTTCGCTAAGCTTTGGCAATTTCGGGAGAAAACCGTGTGACTTGGTAAAACAGAATGATTTTTTGGCAGTTTTTTGTCTAAGAATTTATTGTATTCTTCGTCGGATTGATTGACTGTCTAAAAATAGAAACAATTTTCCTGAGGAAGCATTTTATATTTGAATAAAGTTCATTGGTATTTGGACCAGTGGGTCGAGAAGAGATGAATGAAATTTCTATGTTTCTCTGCCTTAGATCGTCTCATTACGCGCAGTGGCTATGGTCTCTTAGATATTTTTGCATTTATTTTTTTAGATTTCCTTATTATGGAAATTGTGAACAAATATAAGTTGTTTTAGTATCAAAATTTGAAGGATATTTTTATATATTTTTCATGGGCTATAATTAGCGGAGCTTGAGCTTCGACTCGAGGCTACTGTCAAGTTTTTGTTTTTGTTTTGCTTTGAAGAATCTCAAATGTTCTCAAAAGTACTTTAAATAATTTGAAATCTTCCATAAGTATTTCAATGTCTTTTGAGATGAACTAAGCAATACAAGTATCGGATTATTAAGTCTCACCGGGGGACCTAAAGTGACATTTTGAAATACATGTACTTTTATTATTTTCTAAATTATCTCTTTTAAACAAAATAATTATTTCGTACACACGAAATAATAGTGAAAATAAATGTATTTCAAAATGTCACTTAAGGAGCTGCTTAATACGTAGATAAAATGGTAATTAGTATGATAATGAGAATGGTGTCATAAGGTCTAAATTGAGACGAATACAATGTAAAGGTCCAACGCGAACACGAATACGACCTTGCAGCAGTTTTGCCGTTCAAATAGAGCACAAACCCGAACGCGGCAAACCGCGAAAACCCGCGAAAAGTCAAAGGCTTTCGGGGCGGCAGGTCACTTTTTCCTGTGACAGATAAAGGTAGAGTCAAACACGAAGGAGATCATAGTACATGTACTCTATTTGTACGCAAAACAACGGAGGAAGAGAAAGAGACCTTGGCGTCTGTCTTGTTCATTGTTTTGTCCATTCTTTCCAAACTTCCCGTGCAAAGTAGACAGACGTTAGTGCCTAGCCTTTTTTTTGGAACGGTCAGGTGTAAACGTTTCTATTTATAAAAATGATGCTTGGGTGCAGCACTTGCTGATTGGTTGACAGCAAAAAAAGTCGCGCGAACATCTGAAAAATCCGCTTTGGAAGCAATCAACGCGAACGTTCGCGTGAAAAAAAAACTTCATCCTTTAAAAGGTTAGTTTTTGAATCTAAATAGAGTCAAATTTTGAACAATTCCTGATATAATTCATATCACGATAGTTTCTTATTTGCCAAAATGTGTTTTGTTATTGCCAATGGTAGGTTATCTCCTTATTGCTAATTTAGCACGATAAAGTTGGAGATATCCCAATAAGTAGTGTTATTTTACTGATGAATTAATTAATTAAATCATGTCTGGGTATGGTATATGGTTACGACATACTCTATCAGTTATGATTTGATACTTTTAACCTACAAGGAGGAGCATTGATCCACTGGCAGGGCACGCGCTTAGAGATCGAATGGTCCCGGGTTCGAACCACACTAGGGGCATTGCCAATTTCCTTGAGACAGAAATTTACCTACAACTATTTCACTCCATCCACTTACTTGTAAATGGGTACTGTGAGGCATCACCTGTCTGAAGGGGATTATAATCATCAGGGGTTATGGTACTAAATTGTATATAAAGTCGGCTAAACAAGTATATGCGTTGAAGCAGAGTTTAAACCACTTTTTAACCCTTTTATTAAGTTTATTAAACTGTCGTAAAATCGAACAAACTCGCGTGTATGTAGAGCACTGTCTTACGATGCGTAAAGTCACGTTGCCCTCTCGACAAATTTAAATCAATTTGTTTCATACAGGGTAATATTTTAAGACTTTTCTTGGAAAATATGTTTTACAAGATCAGACTTATTGCGTCATGGAGTATAATTCCTTCTTCCCATGTCATTCATCTCAAAGACGAATTTTCACCAGACTTTTACGCTGTTTCACAGTTTCAGGTTATTGATTAAAGTATTCAACGATGTATAGCAATACCGCTTTTTACTTTCCGTTAAACGTTTCCAAGAAAGCGATACTTATTTCATTTTAAAGGAATCGGCTTAAAGCCTGCTGCGACAATATTACACTGTTCCATAGTTGAATGAAGCGGTAAGTCAGTTTTTAGATTATTTTTCATTTTGTTTTATATCTAGATATTTAATTACTGATTTGGTTGACAATTATTCCTCTGTTCATCACTATTTTGCATTTATTGTTATTAAAATGAATGATATATTTTGAATTCATGGACACCATGTAGATTAATCGCTTTATTTTTTATGGTAATAAATAATTTTCAAAATATTGGAATAATGCAAATAAAATAAATTCGATTAACAGAGTAGTCTTAATATACATGTAGCATAGGCGGATCTAGCGAAAATTTCCAAAATGCACCTGTCCTTTAATGTTTTTCTTGACTGTAAGTCATTGTTTAAGTAGTATGAAGCAATTTTTCTCGATGCTTAACATATATTTTACCCTTTCATCCCAAATTGAGCATTTTGGACTTATAATTTGTCAAAATAACGTATAATTTTGCAATAACCAAGGTGGCCTTTATAGCGGAATTTAACTATATTTAACGACACTCATGCAGTTAAAGGCTGGACGTTCTCTCATTGCTTTTGCATTTAATATCACAGACTAAAAACAGATCACATTGGTTTTAAATTATTGATAGCTGTAGCTTTCGGATTTGGAGATGAAATATTTTTTTCAGATGTCGCTTTGGGATTTAATATTCTTAAGCTGTCGTAATGTATTTTTGTGGTTTCAGCAAATGATGAGTTTGTCACGTAGACCTGTTACAGATAGTTTATAAGAGATCTGCCCAGATTTAATAAGGGACTTTAGTCAGTTATTTCCCTTTGTATACACAACAAATAGGTAGGTCCAATTAGTTGGATTACTCGGATTTTACCCTTACTTTTCAATGTTAATTTGCCAAGATTAATCATAAATAACTTTTTTTGTAAATCATATAACTTGTTTAAAATTCAAGCTAAGTAGTTTAAGGGCATAGAACCATCTTAATTTCATCACTTCTGTAAATATCTTCATTAACAAGAAAGATATTAGAAGAAATATTTTGTTGTCCTTACAAATGAATTCAATGATAAAAACCAAGGATTCCAACTGTAAGGACGTACTTACCAATTGGATTGCTTCAGATTTTATCAGGGAAAGATAACTGACTAAAGTCGCTAATTGTTGCCTTAACACACACTTATAATCATAGACGAAATATGTGTCAAGTTGTAGGATGCACGCTCAATCTCCGTAAACAGATATCCTGTAGAGTATTATCGTACAGGATCTCTACTTTCTCCGTGGAAGGTCACGTCGAGATGAACTTTGTTTCGGTCAATCAATGCGTAGCTTTCATTCAGACGAAAACGCTATTAATCACATTTTGATTTCGTTATTTCTATTTTTAGACCAAGTTTTGCAAGCTAATTTAACAGCGGTATTATTCACAGTCTGCAATTGGGCGGCTCATTTCAAATTGCGTGACGTAGACGATGTAAACAAGTTACGTATCATAACAATTTCGTCATGAATATTATGATGAGAAACGGTTGCTTGAACGTGACCTTCGTTTGAAAAAGGCCAGACCTAATCCAGCCAGCATGACCATATCGGGCCGATATACAATTAATGTCGGCATGTCGGCAAAATGTGCCGACTTGGGGCCGACATCGGACCGCTGCAGTGCCGACATACTCAATATTTTGAAAAATTATAAATGCAATTGAATTGCTTACTTAATTATGTTAATAAATAGTCCTGTGTATGATTTTAATTTCTAGAACCACACTAACCCTATTTCATGTAACGTCAAAAAACGTATATCGGGTCTGCGTCGGGCCTACATGATCAATTAATGTACATTTTGTAACTATTTTGTATATCGGATTGACATCAGTACGAAAGTGCATCACCTCCATATATTGTTAAATCGTTAAAATATTATGAAATAAATTGATTCTAATGAAACACCTTTGTTATCTACTTATTATATTTACGTACTGTCATACCGGCAAAATGTGCCTATTTTGGGACCGACATCGGACCGCTGCAGTGTCGACATACTCAACATTTTGGAAAATGCTAACTGCAATTGTATTGTTCACTAAATTATGTTAATAAATAGTCCTGTGTATGATTTCAATTTCTAGAACCACACTAACCCTATTTCATGTAACGTCAAAAAACGTATATCGGGTCTGAGTCGGGCCTACATGGTAATGAACGCAACAATTTTGTATATCGGATTGACAACGGTACGATATTGCGTTTTCTTGTTTACCATGCAGCAAATAATTGTACATTTTGGTATGAATTTTAAAATAATTTTAGCTGTGTTTTGAAATGAAATGTTGTTTGCAATTGAAATCAATATTTTTAAGTACAGAAAAACCACTCTTATATAATAATATTATTTTAAATGAAGAACTGGCAAATATTCACTGCATTCCTTCTTTCAACTGAATAAGCGCCAAAAAAAACTAAAAATCAAAGGAAGGTGATGAAGGTGAACTTTATTTTCTTTTAAAAGTAGATCTAATGATGATTTAACAAATGTGTAAACACTGTTAATTACTTCATTTTAACCATTTGAGCGATTGAAAAATACAAAATTTATCTGTTTGTCTTATTTTAAAGTAAAATTATGGTTGAAAATATTTGTAACATAATTTCGCGACATGCATTAACAAGGCCGTGATTATCATTTGCTCTTTATCTATCTATCTATTTATACTGCATCACACTCTATGAGCATTATGTGCAGGTGCGCGTCTGTGCAAGAAAAATAAAAGAAGAAATGTACAGGAGATAAAAAGTAATACTATACAAGTATTTGTAAGAATTGAAGTAAAAGCTGATAGTGTTAATAAAAAGAAGAAAATGTACAGATAAAAACAGTTAAAAACAATAGTTTCAATTTAAACGTGGTATGAAAATGTGGTCACCCCCTGCCTAAATTGGTCCAGGGTAGGAACCTGCACAAGTTCAGTTGGAAGTGAGTTCCATAGGACTATAGTTGCTGGAAAAAAGGAATATTTATAGTAATTACATGGGGTGAGGATCTGTCTATAGGAAAGGGGATGTGAATGTCGGGTGTTGCGGACGGACGGCTGAACATATAAGGGTAGTGGCACTGCAACCAGTCCATGAACGATCTTGTAGAACATTAAGAGTCTGGCATCAGATCTCCTATTTTCCAGAGAGCGCCAACCTAATGTACATAACATATGTGAGACACTGCTGTAGGAAGAAAAGTCATTTGTAACCCATCGCGCAGCTCTGCGTTGAACCATTTCAACTTTGCTGATGTTCTGCTGGGCGTGTGGGCACCAGAACAAGCTGGGGTCTTACTAGGGTTTTATATGCAAATTCCCTTACGCTTGAATTTTTGGACGGGATGTTTCTTTTCAGGAAATTAAGGGTCTTTGTGGCTTTAGAGGTGACCTGGTCTATGTGTTTATTCCAGTTAAGGTCAGATGAGAAAGTGATGCCTAGATATTTGGCATCACTGACATTTTCTAGGATTTGGCCATGGAGTGAGTATTTAGACTTAAAATGACGTTTTGATTTTGTAATGTTAAGTACTGTACACTTAGAGGGATTAAACTCCATGTCCCATTTGCTTTCCCAGAGTTGTAACCTGTCAAGGTCTTGCTGTAAGATCCTTTCTTGAGATTTATTATTGACGGCTAGGTAGACAGCAGTGTCGTCTGCAAATAAACGGACTTGTGATACAATATTTTCAGGGAGGTCATTTATATATAATAGAAACAGAAGGGGGCCTAGGACTGAGCCTTGGGGAACACCTGATGTTACAGGGACTTCGTCTGATGATTCCCCATCGACTACTACAGACTGATGGCGACCTATCAGGAATGACTTGACCCATTGTAAGATGTTTCCTTGGATGCCATGTTGATGAAGTTTATATAAGAGTTTGAGATGGTTAACCTTGTCAAATGCTTTGGAAAAATCCAAAAGAACTAGATCGATTTGGTGACCTTGAATAAGCTTTCTTGATATTTCTTCTACAAGTTCAAGTAGCTGTGTTTCGCATGACCTTTTTTCTCTAAACCCATGTTGTAGGTTATAGAGAATATTATTGACCTGAAAGTGTTTTGTTATGTTTGATGCGATGATATGTTCAAGGAGTTTGCAAAGGACACAAGTGAGGGATATTGGTCTATAATTGGCAGGATTACCCTTATCCCCCTTCTTGTAAAGTGGAGCGACGTTGGCTTTTGACCAGTCTGATGGAATTGTTCCTGTGTCAAGGGATTTTTGAAAAAGTTTGGTAACCAGAGGGGCAATTTGGACACTGAGATTTTTTAGGATTATTGGTTTTAAATTGTCGGGTCCACAGTCTTTCTCAGTTTTTAAGGATGACAGTAATTTTTGAACACCTTGGACAGATATGGTGACATTGGGCATTGTAGGATATCTACATGAAAGGTGTTGTGGAAGGCTTAATAGTGACTGGATTTTCATTTTACAAAGTTGACCTAGTTTAATTGGGGACATAGGGGTGAAGACTGATTGGAACTAACGGTTCAATATATTTGCTTTATCCTTGCTATTGGTGTGGAGTTTATTATTTTCTAATAGAGGGGAAATGCCCTGAGAATCCTGTTTAGCATTTTTTGTAAAGGAGAATATACTAAATATTCGCTTTTATAATCTTTTTTTGTAACAAATCCGTTTGTTTTTTGCATACTGGCTGTTTATTTTCACTCGACGGTTTTTTAATGTACATGTACACCGCTATTGTTTTGATGTTAGCCCGATGTAGGCAAGAAATATCGGGCCGATATTGTTTAGACATCGGCCCGATATTGTACTACCGATGTCGGGTCGACATCATTCCTATTTGCAGCCGTGAGGTTAAATCCGACGTTGGGCCGTCATAGAAAACCATTAAGGTTTTCTGTCGCACCGATATAGAATAATTTCTACTGTTGACTGACATCACACCGCTATTGTTTTGATGTCGGCCCGATGTAGGCAAGAAATATCGGACCGATATTGTGTAGACATCGGCCCGATATTGTATTACCGATGTCGGGTCGACATCATTCCTATTTGCAGCCGAGGTTAAATCCGACGTTGGGCCGTCATAGAAAACCATATGGGTTTGCTGTCGGACCGATATAGAATAATTTCTATTGTTGACTGACATCACACCGCTATTGTTTTGATGTCGGCCCGATGTAGGCAAGAAATATCGGGCCGATATTGTGTAGACATCGGCCCGATATTGTACTACCGATGTCGCGTCGACATCATTCCGAGCCGAGATTAAATCAGACGTCGGGCCGTCATAGAAAACCATATAGGTTTGATGTCGGGCCGATATAGAATGTTGGCTGGGAAATTAGCGAGTATGCGAGCGAAAAATTTTAGATTGGGTTTTAATCAGATTGGATGCACGCTCAGGGATCGAATGGTCCCACATTCAAACCCTACTGGGGGCCACTGGTAATTGCATTGAGAAAGACATTTACCTGCAGATGTTTCTGTCCTTCCAGGTATAAATGGGTAATATTAGGGACCACCTGCGTAAAGGTGATTTCAAGATCAGGGGCTATCGTACAAAATTGTAAAGTCGGGTGAATATGTATAAGAAAACAGACTTTAAACCACACTTTAACTTTATTTTTTAACGTTTTTAAGCGTTTATCAATACATCTATAATCCTTTGTAGTTATTTTGCATGATTTTATACATGTATTTTGAACCCTAAGGCGTGTCGTCACCACATTGATTTATCAAACTTTTTGGCATGTATATTATAATGGAATACATTGAGGATTATAATTGAATACAGTGAGACATTCGAAATCCAATATTTTTTAATTACTAAAGTCAGTCTTAATTTGAAAATATGAATTAACAAAATCAACAATCGAGAAATATAAAGTTAAAATCAGCTATAAAAACCAACCTTGGTTTTCACAAACTCAATGACATGCAAATTTTTACTTTTTCTTAGTTTCTAATGCTTTAAGAATTAAAAGACGTTCCAATATCAAGATTATTTCGCTGTCATATCGAGGGCTTGACGGAAAACTGTCGTAACTAACTTTTTTTTCAAAAATGGCTTTTTGATAAATTTGGCTTTAAAAATGCCAAATACATGTTCCTACCAAATTTCATCAAAATATTCCATTTATAAAGTACATAAATTTACTTAGTTCCATTTTCGTAATAACTTCCAAATTCAGCGGAAAACTGTTGTAAGTAAAAACGCTTGTAAATTCAAGTAAGTTTTCCGTCAAGCCCTCGATATTGTCAGTTTACGATTTTGATGATCTTAATAGTGAACCTTTCTTTGGCTTGTTATTTTGTAAATGTCTAACAATTTTCTTGCAAATACACCAAAGGGGACGCAGGGGTTCAATGTTGTATGGACTGCCCCCCCCCCCCCCATTTCAAAATACAAAACGTGCGGTCAATTTTTACAAAAAGAACGTTTTACGACTTCCTGGAATTCAAAAAAAAATGTACGGCCATTATTTACAATAAAGTACGGACATCGACTCCCTCGAACTTAAAAACAAAATGTACGGTCACTGTTTACAAAAAGTACGGTCATCTTCTCCCTCGAAATTCAAAAATAAAAAAGAGATCACTGTCAATAAGGATATATTCTTTGCCTGAATTCCTCTGAGAAAAAATTCTGGAAATGTTCCTGAGATACTGACATTGATTTTACTGTCCCTTGTTCGGCGACCATCTTAATTATGAAAAAAAATTCTTAGTAATCACCGTTCTCTACTTTTTCTACGACCATACATGGTTTCTTTTCTGAAGAGTTCGTATTCTTAAACCATATATGGTTTCTTTTATGAAAAGTTCATACGATATGTGTCTGATAAAGGAATTGATGCATGTTTCACCAATAATTACTGGTAATTGGCGATCGTCTCACTAAATTTCCGTGACATTTGGCGTTGTTTGAGATACTTGCAGGTCGTGTCGATCGAAGGTCATGACATCTTGCTTGATATTAAGCAAATAAAGTCGATTTACATCTGTAATTAAGATCTCAACTAGGACAGTCAATCTAACAATGGTATAAATATATGTAGACTAGCCATTAAGAAGTCTAATTTCTTACTCAGTTGACTTATTACAAATTTCCAAGCATTTATGTCAATACAAATTGGAAAAAATGGTCAAACTATATATGTAAGAAGTGGGCTTGACTAAATATTGACTAGTAATTATTAGATGGCAAGCTCCGCGTTGGTTCAAATCACATACCAAATCTACCACGTTCTTTCCTTGAGGGATCAACTTTATCGTGCTTGCTCAGGGCTGGGACAAGAAAACGGACTCAAGAGTTATTAATCCAAGTTGAACGAACATGTTTCACAATTATGTTAAAAATATTATAAACTAACTAATTAAAAGGTGTTTCGCTTGCTGATCAACTTCAGATGACGAGTAAAATCCCCGAGATCTTAACTTCGTACATGCCCGACATTCGCCACTCCGAACAATTTGTTCGTGCCCTACATTCGTCGTTCAGCCGACATTCGTTTATGTCCTACATTTATCACACGACGATATTTCCATTAAATAGATTGAATGAACTTTTAAATTATAAGTTAGAATGCTGAAAGTCTGCATTTTAAATTGAAATCAAAAAGCAAGAAAATGGAAAATTTTGGAAATTACTTTTGGGTGTCCTCAGTATTCGCACTACGCCCCCTTGCAGCTCAGTGCACAAAAGTGAACTTATGGAACTTTTAAGCTATGCAAAAGAGAGTACATTCGCTCATAAACACATTAATTTTAGTATTAAATTGAAACAAAACAATGATCCACACCGTCCACATCGACTTTGCAACACACGTATTTTAAACGTTTAATTTCTACTTTCTAATTTCGTCATGATAAATCGTGTATATTAAATCACAAAGATGAATGTATATTCTTTACGATGTGGACATCTGAATGTAAGATACGGTGGCATAGAGGTGACATGGAGATAAATTGTATATTTAAAATTTACGTGCGCACGCAATAACGTTTACGTGGCCACGCAGTAACTATAACGCGCGCACACAATAACGTTTACGTGGCCACGTAATAGCTTTACGTGCGCACACAGTAGCTTTTACGTGCGCACGCAATAACGTTTACGTGGCCACGCAATAGCTTTACGTGCGCACGTTATAATATACCAATGAGAGTTGTCGAAATTGGCGGCCATTTTGTTGGGTGTGCGCACCTACAGCTATTGCGTGGCCACGTAAACGTTATTGCGTGCGCACGTAATAGCTACTGCGTGGCCACGAAAACGTTATTGCGTGCGCACGTAAATTTTAAATATTTCTCCATGTCACCTCTATGCCTCCGTAGTAAGAAGATAATGACTGATAAATTTTGAAATTTATGAGACTAAAATCCACTTTGCTCACCAGTATATTGGATAAATTTCAGTATTTTTTTTTTTATAAACCGTCCGGCTAGTTCAGTTGGTAGCGCATAAGTCGACAAATCGTCATTCTCGTTTCCAGAGTCTAGTAGGATTCTCATTACTAGCATTGAGAATCCTACTAGACTCTTGGAACGAGAATGACAGATCGTAGGCGCGTCATAATTTCAAGGAGTTATGATCATGAAATAATTTCTACAGCCATTCTGCCTCCTACCACTACCGATTCTAAATCATGTTAAGGATTTGTTTGTCACTAACGAAAGTATGCGCCAATAGTAACTGGTTAACAGCCAAATCGAGAGATTAAGCATTTTCAGCAGCGGTGCGTATAGGTTGACTGACTGACGTGACGTGACCTATGCAATGTGTTTCTTCGGCGTTATACCCAACAAAATATTATGAATATATTTATACTCTTTAAAATATTTCTCATGTTAGAGTAACATTTCGTGCATGAATCGATGTATGAAATGCAAATCAGTAGACTGTAATGTTGATAAATTTTATCAACATCTTCAAACATTTCTGTTCTACGCCAAGTTTTCAAGAATGAGATAATCTCCCTGCAAGTAGTGCATGTTGTGTTTTAATTCACAAGTCATGAAAACAGAAATTTTGATTGATGATACATTTACTTTGTTCTGATTCGAGATTTTATTCTAAAATAAGGCCATTTAGCTGCACTTTAGTTTATATAGTGCAACATTTGTTTATAGAGGTGAGCGACCGCCATAAATAACGATAAAATGTTTCTATATAATTGGCTTAATTTTTTGCAACTTGTGCGGCGAGAAAAACTGTGTACTATAAATACATGTATTTACGTAATCAAAGAGCTGTAACACTGGATTTGTTAGGGGGGTTTCCGAGATCAGTTATATTATAGGATTGGAATAATTTAATTTTTAATTTTAAATAATTGATCTTTCTGACTGCCTCTTGATAATCAGAAACTACATTGGTCATTGTTGTACCAATCAGTGATCCTCGGTTTAAAGAATGATTTCGATTTCGAATGAAACATTCTTTTCCGTGTTGGTTTCCTCCTTGGCGAGGAAAACCGGTTCGTATTAATAACAAAATAAAGAAGATATTCTACCGTCGTGCTTTATTTTGTACAACTAGATTCTTCGAGCTGAACCATTCGTAGTATAAACCACAGGAATAAGAAAAAAACTTTCTGAAACAAATTGGGATCCACTCAATCAAACACCCCTATTAGAGAAAAAAACTTTTTTCTAACCTTACATTTTTTAGTAAAATTTCTTATTCCTGTGATTAAACCAATTAAAATAATATTCGGTATAAGGTACCCACTATGTTCACAGAACCCTGAACAAGAAGTAATATAACAGAAAGGCCTCAAACTAACAGTTCATGAAATGTTTCCTAGTGTTTTCTATGTTTACTTCATTAATATTTCTAATATTTTACTAGATTATGTCTGATATATGTGATGTAATATTAATGATAAATATTTCATAAAGCATAGAATTCGTGACAAACTTATAAGCATTTTCCACATGTTTTTAAAATGTTGTACATTTTGGGAATTTCCATAGCAAGAATGGAAGTAAGAGGCTCATGTGACTGTAACAAAAATTACCAAGCGTCAGACTCGTCATACAATGCTTTATATTGTAATGCACTGAACTGGCCACAAGTTCGTTATTAAATATCAAAGTTATATAGTTTTGTTAAATTCTATTCAATTGCCAGTGGCGCTTGCATTATTTCCTCTGATTTAAATACTCGCTACAGTTCTTCTGTACTTGCGGTCGATAAAAAATATTAATCCGTATCTATGTACGGGGATTATTAAACAACTATCGTGTATTTAAATCAGCGGGGTTTATTTATGCGTCATGTATACAGTCCCTCACGCCACTTACAGTTAAAATTAATTTTGTGGAAGTATGATTAATGCTTACAGTTGAATCAAATTTAACAATAGTATTGTACAGTAAGATTGGAGCACGGAAACTCTGGTCAAGTATTATGTGGTAAGAGGGTTAACCATACCTAGGAGGGTCCTCGACCATACTCATTACCGATTTAATATTTAAATTTTCAAAATATAATAACTTGAAAACGAAATAAATTCAAATTTGGTTAGAAATGAACCTTTTTGGTATTGATACGCGTACGTGTCTTCTAGCTCAAACTTACTCTAAAAACTGAACTAGAAACAGTTATAGATCCAGACATACGCATAACATTAGAATTTCTGAACTCCAAATCACCCTCAATTTAATCATATTTTTCATAAAATCATGTAATTTCAGGGCAATAAAACTTGTGAAATAAAAATGAAATAAATGAATCAGATTTTCTCCTGAGTAAAATTTTATTTGCGGTAGTCTGTGAGAATTTCATTCAAGGACAGGAAATCATTTCCTAGAATTGCGTTTTTTGTTTCAACCTGATGAACCTTGTAAATGGTTACCTTGTGAAATTGGAACATTGGAATAATGGAACGCTACCGGAAGTTATCATCTAAAAGCTTGAAAAAAGCGTTTCAAAGATCGTGATTTTCTTATCAATTTTGCCTAAGCAATTTGTGTGATTTTACAACTAAATAACTGAACGACACATCACGCTGATAGGATTTGGTTGAGGTTTATTTTTGTTTTTGGTTTACCAAATGCAATAATTTTGCTTGATAATGTTATCAACCATCTTGTATTCAAAATTTGATGCATGTTATTTTATATATGGCATCGATTGGTCAGCCCTAAGCTGGTCTAACTACATGTTAATAAAGCAAAGTGTTTTCTTTCATGCTTTACGGTGAAACGTCACGTTATTCGATGAAAATAAACGATGAAAATATAAATTTTATATTTTCATCGCAGTGAAAATATAACCTTATATTTTCATCGTTCATGACGTCATATTAGAGGATAAATGACGGAGTAGAAATGACGTCACGTTATAATTTGTGTAAAATACATCAAATAAAACGCCAAACTAAGCATGAAAGAAACAGAATATTTGTCAACTTTTGTGTAAGATGATTTTTATTTCAACTCATAAACTCAGAAAGTCACATTTTCACTCGTGGCTATGCCACTTGTGAAAATATGTTTTCTGAGCTCACTCGGTGAAATAAAATTCGATCTTACACCAAAGTTGACGAATATCCTCTATATATTAGTTTTGCTTTCAGCCTTTCACCCAGAAACAAGATCTGTACAATTTTAATGAGCATGTACGTTGTTTGTAAATCATTTTATATGAATTTGTATTTTTTTTTTTTTTTTTTTTTTTTTTAACCATCTCTGTGCCACGGGCCGATTTTGGGCCGATTTTTATATACTACGTTGAGTGCCACGGGCCGATTTCGGGCCGATTTTAGGGGTATCTAAGTTAATGTTTAGCAAGAACCTAACCCTAGGGGTTGCATGAATCCCATGGTTACTCAAGATATCTGAATGTTTTTTACATCAAATTACGTCATTTCCGGTCAGTGTATATGACGTTGTAAAACGTGCGACGTCAATAATTTTGGCGCAATTAATTAAATTAGCAACGCACCCCAAACGTTAAGGTAGAATTCCTATAATAGCTGCTGTCAAACTTCGGGCGATGTCGGGTCATGTCGACAAATTACGTAAGCGGTTTTCGTCGGTGTCGTTATCAATCGATAAAGATCGGATGAACTTTTTTATTGTGTAAATGCCTCATTTTTCAAATATTATTATTATTTTTATTGTATTACCTCACATGAATATTAATTCTCTCAATTATTTGAGAAAATAGGTAGAATTCGTGTAAAAAGTTTAAACCGGAAGTTTAAAAATCCAATTCAAATAATGGACGTAAAGATTCGTCCCCTTACAGATTCGTCCCCGAACAAATTCGTAATCAATAAGTTGTTGATGATTAATGCAATTAGACCGTAAACTACCATTATTTTATCTTTAAATTGTCAATAATGGCGTTTAAAAGTAAAATATATACTGTAAAGATGTGTTTACTTCATATTATGATGGTCACTGGAGTTTTGACATTTTTTCAAAAAGGGGGTTGATGTATTAAAATGGCATTTTTTTTAGTTATCTGTGGTAAAAGTTTTTGTTCTTTGTTTTATTCATTGCCATATGGTTTAAGGTAAATTATTAAATGTGTAACTAGGAGTGCAGAAACTGTTTTCATAGTAAAAAAATAAGGATACAGACTTGTAGTTTTTACAGCTGGTGAAAATCGTCACATTTTCTGTTGGGTCTCCCTATTATTAACTTGGTATGTGTGTAAAAATACCTAGGTAAAGTTATTAAAGTTGATGTATTTGCATTCATTAAAGTATTGTGAATTTTATCGAACAAAATTTATGAAAATAATTTGATTATTTAAATCAATTTTACATTTTAAAGACATATACCCCTTCAAATTTATAGCGTGATTCTTACATATAACTCAATTTTCAAAAAAATGTTATAAAAAATTTATTGGATGGTAAAAATTTAAAATATTTTGCCAGTGAATCTAGGTTGTGATCCTGATTATAAAGAAAGTAGCAAAAGTCTTATTCCTTGATATGTGTATTATGGGTATTCTACCTTAATTGTCGCTGACTCTTCGTAGCGAAATTTTTAGTGAGCGGGTCAGAAAAGGAATTATTGTATGTTTGTTTTTCTATTAAATATGACGAAAATAAAATTATCGCCTGTTTTTTACATAGTTTTTTATCATTTCGAATTATTCAAAAAAGTTGTTTTGAAAACGTTTTATAAATATACGTTAGTCGCGCCTTATTCTTTATATAAATACTAATGTTGAATATACCATGCAAAAGCCTGGCATGTTTTAACATTTTAATACGAATGCTTTTCAGCATTACGCTTAATTTTATTTAGATTTATTTTGTTAACACTTCAAATGATTGCTGTTTTAATTTGATTAATGAATCATTTTCGCTAATAGAAAGACAACCGCATAGATTAGTTTTTGGTTTTGGGCTAATTGGATTTTCTCGTGGTATTGTGACGTCATATATTGAAGTCATTGTTTCTTACCGCTCGAGAAAAGCAATGGCTGCCCCATGGTTTCGTCTGTTTCCGCCCGAAGAACAGGAAAATTTAGAGTTCTAAGGAGACCCTGGGCCGCGAAACCTTAATGGAGAAGAAAATGAACCAGTTTACTTTTTCATGCTGGTATTTCCCTAGTTACTACTGCGTGAGGTAGTACGGCAAACAAGCAAGTAAGTATTATAACACCACATTCACTGAGTACTGTACATTATCGTTTTCTATATTTGAAATTTGTTTTATTTATTATCCAAACTACTTTTGTTGCAAGTCGTAGCGCTATTAAGTGTTTGAATTTGTAGGAGGTTCAAAACCTTTTAAGTGATATTGTTTTTTTATGTAGATGAAATAGATCTTATTCATCTCTGCTTGGACAGAGCAATGAAGCTGTAAAATTACGTAATATGCGGCGAGTAATTATTAAAAAAATTTAATCAACAAAACTCGCTTTTATTTGAAAACAAACAACAGATACGCAAGACGGATGATAAGGGGTCCAAAGAGCGCCGCCATTCCCTCCACAAGAAGTGGTTTGCGACGACAATCACGGAAATGAAACCATTGCCAAAGTAATAAATATGGGCCTCATCAAAAAGCTAAATATTGCCTGTTACTTGTCGACGATACCGTGCAACGCTACCCCGTGGTTTGGCACGGTCATGCCAAGAAACAGGTTCCAGCTCATTCTGCGATACCTACACGTCGAAGACGTCGACAGAATTCCTCCTCGAAACAGTCGCCTCTATAAGTACGATTTAAATATTCGTCGTCTAGTAAGATATTTTAAGGTTCTCATGCATATGTGTAAGGGATCTGCATTATTGTCAGCGAAAAAGAACCTTATTTTAAACGTGACAGCATATAGGGTGTATTTGTTTTTATTTTTATTTTTTTTATTTTATATTGACATTATTGAGTCTGTAAAACTTGTATATTTTTATACCAGGCCTGATTCGAGATACAGTCGTTTTCTGCAATTTGTAAACATAATGTTCATACGTTATTACGCACATAAACAGAATGTCGCTGTTGACGAGTCGTTGGTACTGTCGACGGCCAATAATGCCAGAGATGACAACAGCAGGCTTGTCGCATCACTTTTCCGAATCACACTGAATTCCTACGTTTTGTATCAACAAACTGTCCGACAACCGGTTAGTAGGGAACAATTTATGCTGTTGGAGGCGCTGGCGGAAGAAACAGTGGCAGCCACGCGACGAGGAACACACACTCCATACGGACGACAGCCGCGGACAAATGGGCGTAGGCGACTTGTACCATTGAGGGGTAATGATATAATCATTGTATCATATTTCGTACTGTATAATAGCTTATTAAAATTTTTGAATATGTTTATCTCTTAAATTTATAACGATTATTTTACGTTTAATATACAATTGTAAAAATTCAAACTACCTTTCAATGAGGATCATTTATTTATCTGTATCTGTTGAAGGTCGAAATCAGCAACGGGACTGCTGCGTGTGCAGCCGAAGAAGTGAAAGACGACGGCGATCCAGCCTAGTGTGTTCGGTGTGCGAGCGAGGGGTACATCGGCATTGTTTTAACGGCCACGTGTGCTTGGAGGAATGACATTGAAATTCATTGAAAATTATTTGTTTTATTTTTGGTGCTTTTTATTCTTGTACATTTGACTAACTATATGATAAAATTCTCTGATAAGATTATGATGTTGTGGGATTGTTCTTATTATGGTTTCAAGATATCCAGACTTTGCTTCACTTCTTTTAAAAACGTTTATGAGGCCAAAATGCATAAATAGTTTATTGCAACAATGCGTTAAAAGTTATTTGCAATAATGCATTAATTGTTTATTGCAACAATACGGTATAAATCCGGTACAATCCGTCAATAGCGGTCAGCAAATAAATCTTACAAGGCCGGTGCCCGAGAAAAAATATTTGTGTTGTAAAAAAATATATGTTGTATACAAATATTAAAAATCATGTGGTAAAATTAGCATGATGGGAAATACGGTTTATTGTAACAAAGGCTCTGGTTGGTCGACACTTATATAAACTGACTGATTAGAGTTTATGTAAGGGTCCGTCCGAAAGAAAATCACAATATAATTCATGTTGGGTTTAGTGATTTAGTTGCCAAAGGTGCTTTAATTTAGTATGCCAAAGATAGGTAATATCCTATTTTGCTAATTCAGCATCTAAAGTATGGATATTTCCCTAGTCAAGGTGATTAAAATTACTCTAGGCTTGTTAACTTGATTAATTGTTTCATGTGCCAAAGTATGTCGGAATGCTTTTTATTTTATATGCATTGTATTGTGTTTGCTCGTGTTAGTTCAGATTGTTATATACATGTATGTGTGTGATTTGGGTCGTGACCTGGTTTCATCTTTTTTTAGCTATTGTCCTATTGACCTACTTTATTCATATTGGGGTAGTGGTGTGGTGCTTGTTTTGTGATTGTGGCCCTTTAACCAAATTGGGCTTTTGTTGTTCGCAATCATGTCTGTCACACCAGCGCCACCAAGAAGAAACACAGAAAGACAGCCCCCAAGACCTTGGGCGCTCGGATCTCACAGACTGTCCAAAGAGCAGAAGAAGCCCCCCTCTTGGTTTCTGTCGGCTATTTTGAATTCATAGCATGATATAAATTAGAAAAGTGTAACTATCTAGTTACTATTGTAGACTACAGTTTTATTACTTAGTTCATTTTGTAAAGCTAAAAAGTTTTTGTTGAGAATTAAATTTTGTGCTTGAATCTACGGGAAGTAACTATCCCTTGCACCCGATACTGCAGCGGTAAAAGGTTCGAACCAGATGCATCAGTCATAGACAACTGATATTTTGTTTGTTTGCACCTGGCATATCCCCCAAAACTATGAAGTATGAGTATACTATTTGACTTGGCTGACACGACTAGTTCGACCCTTTGACTGATGTTGAACCGAGTACAAGGGATGGTTTCTGCTGTGTTCTGTGATACATACATGAAATTAAAATAACTGGGTCAAGTAACGGTATCGGGTGTTTATTTTGTAACTGTTAGTTTTAGCACAAGCCCCTGATTGTTTATTTATAATCCACCATATAACAGCTACATCATTGTCGACCAATCAGATCCCTTGTTACAATAGACCTTATTTCCAATCATGCTAATTACACCATATATATATATACATGTATATATTTTTAAAGATCTTCATACCACAAATATTTTTTACAACACAGTAATATTTTTATCAAGCATATATATAGATATATATGTATATATATATATATATATATATATATATATATATATATATATATCATATCCACTATATTTATAATTTATACCAAACAAATAATTTTTTGTTACACATATATTTTTCCATTTACAATATTGTAACGTTTGTCACGCCATATTCGGGCTTTTAATTTTTTTTCGGGTGATATAAAATTCATCTGAATCGACCCAAGGGCTGTAGTTGAAACATATTTAGCGCGCCGATTGTTAATAGTTTATTATAATAATTTTAAAAAGCAGTAATACAGACAAAAAAGTATTTCATCAAGATAATGACACTAACATAAAAAAGTATTGTCATTTTTTACTGCACGAATAACTGTAAACAATACCACAAACGTCGTTAATTCATTTCGTTTTCCGCGACAATTTCCAGTAACGCTAACACGGCCGTGGCACAGAACGACGTCATTTAAAAATCTGCTGCGGCAGCGAAAGGGTTAAAGTTAAAGGTTATTTTTATCGCTCATGTATTTTCATTTATTTTGGAACTTTTAGACATTGCATTAAAGATTAGTAATTCCAAAATCTGAACAGGTTTAATACGAGAACAAGCGCATCACCTTGTCCCAAATCATCAAAGACAATTAAATTCAGTGTAGTGTTGATTGATTAGTTGCCGTGGTGGCCCCATGTGGACCAATCTGATTAAAACCCGATCTAAAAGTTCCGCTTTTTTATACTCGCTAATTTAGATCTGGTTGTTTCGTTATGAGGGTCATGTTTAGATAACCTTTTCTCATTATAATATTTACGACGCAATCATTATGTTTAGTAACTTGTTTACATCGTCTACGTCACACAATAACAAAAAAGAGCCGTCCAATCACAGCCTGTGTATAACACCACCGTCAAATTTGTTCGCAATCCTCGGTCTAAAAATAGAAATCACGAAATCAGGATGATATTAATAGTGTTTCGTCTAGATGAAAGCTACGAATTGATTGGTCGACACAAAGGTCATCTCGACGTGACCCTCCCAGCGAACCTTAGAGATCCTGTACGACAGCGTTCTATAGGATATCTGTATACGGAGATTTCATGTGGACGCGATTAGAACAAATGCTGCGCTGATTACCAATCCAACGTCCCTATCAAAGCGCCGATAGCGCTGTCAGACATGGGTTTTGGTAGAGTATATGGCTGTATACAACTCATGGAAGCGTTACAAGAGACCTTTACCTTACATAAACCAGATATACACGTGATTCTTATCGTCTGCTTGTTAACGCATAATGCGGACTATATTAATTGCAGTGGTAATTATCCCTTTATTTGCGCGCGCACAACCGAATGTAATCGTCCGCGACAAATTTTGATGTGGATTTGGCACAGTCCACTACTAAACATGGGGAAACCCCATGTAAAAACTGGACCAAGTCCGCTAGTTGTTATAAATATATACTGTATTTATCATTATAAAATGATATTTCAATAATCATTTTGGTTTAATTTTGTTACAATCTGATTAAAACCCGATCTAAAATTTAGATCTGGCCTTTTCCAAACGAAGGTCACGTTCAGGTGACCTTTTCTCATCATAATATTCATGACGAAATTGTTATGATACGTAACTTGTTTTCATCGACTACGTCACGCAATTTGAAATGAGCCACCCAATCGCAGACTGTGAATAATACCGCTGTTAAATTTGCATGCAAACCTTGGTCTAAAAATAGAAATTACGAAATCAAAATGTGATTAATAGTGTTTTCGTCTAGATGAAAGCTACGCATTGATTGGTCGACACAAAGTTCATCTCGACGTGACCTTGCATTGACTAAGTAGAGATCCAGTACGACAACGCGAGTAGAACAGGATCTCTGTTTACGGAGATTGATTTTATCAGTACCAGTAAACGACAATCGTGATTTTCAGCTGCAGGCTCAATGTTCTCTCATTAACTATATTTTAGTACAAGTACATTATTCAGTTGACAGTACTAGTACCGGTATACATCAGGCAATAGTAAATAAATAACCAGATTCTCGTCCAAATTTGAAAGGTGAACTAGCGGCGGATAAGCGGCCGTTTATCCAAAATTTCGGAGTGAAATAAGGCGAGCGGGCAGGTTTATTATTTTATTTCAAGCTCAGTTATTTAGTAAACAATTACCATGTTAAAAGAGTGTATACATGTAAATCTATATGGAGTAAATGTTTTCCCTATGTTGAGACCATTTCACTAGAAAGACCATCGAGTTTTGGAGGCCCTATTTAATGGAACTTTGCTGTAGCAGTTTTCAAAATAAAAACCGTTCGGGCGAAGCGATATTTCTCCGGACATGCGAACGGGAACGAGAATATGAAAATTAATTAGCTATTGCCTTATACAATCATGTTGTATATCGTTCTTGTTGACAATAGATGATACATGATACAAACATATGTCCTCAAACAGCTGTTAATAAGCCTTCAGTCTAGTTTCTTGACAATACGACAGTTTATATAGCTCATGGACATTTAGAAGTACTATAGTACATGTACTTATACACTTCCCTCCAAAAGTTCCTTCACACATTCACAATTTTACATTGTACTGAATAGAATTTCAAAAAGTTGTAAAAGCAATTGTTAGATGAGCTATAATTTTGCTTTTTTCTAGTCAGTACATTTTTCTTATGAAACTTGATATTGGTTCATAGAAATACATTGACTATAGTTTCGTAACCTGATATACAACTGCAGCTGCAACTCAAAAAATAAAATGTACATGTACCAGTAGAAATTCCATTTCCATTGCATAAATAATTAATCCAAAGAAAGCAATTATGTAAATATTTTTCAAATTTGAACTTAGAAATTGTATCAATTTGGAGAAACTTTTGGAGGGCATTGTATATTGTGTAATTACGTGGTCATTGTTCGATTGATGATATTTTTCCCAAAAATATCCGGAGGCTGAAATAGGAACTTAGTGTTCAGAGTTTTGTAAGAACATATTGACTATGAAGTAGGTCTGCTTGAAATTAGTTAAATTTGAATAGCATACTATTTCTATGTTTTGTAGTTTGAAGAAAGCGAATTATAAGGCACATATTTTTTTTAAATCTTCTTTAAGTTTTTGTTTACAAGTTTGAATTATTAATAGAAAACATTGTCTATTAACGTTATTAATAAAGCTCACACATCTTTACAACAGATCCATTGGTCAATGGATTGATTTAAAGTAGGGACATGCCTTCATGGAGTTTGATCATAAAATATGTTCCAAAACCACTCTCAACTAGAACAATTGTCAGCCATTGGCAAACATGTGTGCTTAAGTCTAGTTACTTGTGCAGAATATAGACAAGGGATCAAGGACTTTCGATCTAGCGACAGTGAGTTGATTGACTGGCCATCATGACATGACTGAAGTATTGTTGAAAAGCAGGCCAGCAATATAAATTACCCAGAGACATGGATTTGTCTTTGAAATTACCTGTCTCTCAGTACAGAAGGTACCAAATTTTTGTGCTAAATGAGCTAATGCTGGTACTACGGGAGAGCTGCATGGTGCTGAAAGCCGGTCGCCATCATAGGCTGCCGGCATGAAAGAGTCTCATTCCTTTACTTTATATACGTGTATAAACTTTAGAGGAGACTCCTTCATGCTTTCAGCCTGTCGTCACCATTAATAACCATAAAAAGGTGTTGATTAACGTCGCGTGAATCCCAAAAACAAATACAAAACTGTGGGATGGTACGTCTATATAAATTAAGATTTTGGGAGTGACTATTCACACAGTTATGAGTCTATATATAGTTTGTGATGTATTAACATTAAAATTGTCTGCTATCAGCAATAGTGATGTCTAGATGAAAAAAGACAAAAAGTGAACATTTTAAATCATTTGCAGGATGGTTGATCTTGAATCAATGACAAGCCTACGTACAAATAGTTGATGTATTTAGTAGTCTGGGCATATAACAAGGTTACAACAGATATATCTTGATATTTATATCATTAGTAACATAAGGCTTGTCTTAAGGCCATGCCAAATAGTTATTTTAAATACGCGAGCGAGAACGTTTACGACCATTCAAACTAATAAACTAAATTAAATTATCGAGGGTTTGACTGAAAACTGTCGTAACTCATATTTTCATTTTTTTTCAGGAGAAGTAAAAAACTGTTTTTCTCTCATGTGTTTCTGTAACTTTTTTATATGTAGTTAAGAAATAACATGTCTTATGTAATTACACTGTGCTAAAAAACAACTAATTATTGTGATTTTACAAGCTTTATTTACTTAGAACGGTTTTCAACTGAAATTGAGAGTTATTCCGAACATGGAACTAAGTACATTTATGTACTTTATAAATGGAATATTTTGATGAAATTTGGTAGGAACATGTATTTGGCATTTTTAAAGCCAAATTTATCAAAAAGTCATTTTTGTAAAAAATGTTAGTTACGACAGTTTTTCGTCAAAAAGCGTAAATTAAGCCAAATAAGCTCGATGTATGGCTGTATACTTGCGTTTGTTCTCTTAAATCCGTATCGACTATGGTATGGATATTTAATATTCAGAATTCCTTGGTAATTTTTCTACGCAAATATAAAATCGTAGAAGATCGCCGTGGTTTTCCGAATGTCTTTATTGTTAAAAATTTGGTCTTAGATATGACTTTTGGGTGGTGAAAATCAGAGTCCATAAGGGAAGGTCCTCTAAAGTACCCGATTAATGTCGATTATGATTAAACCATGGGCTCTCTCTCTCTCTCTATATATATATATATATGTTACAGGGAATGTGTGTAATCAGGGATTTCATGAAATCACTGAAATTTTGGGATTTCATGTAATCCCCAACCATATATTATTCTGTCAGGGAATACATGTAAACCCTGAAATTTTCTAGGGATTTCACGTATTCCCTGATTTTTTCCCCAATTTTTACACATATTCCCTGACCACAAAATTATCATGATTTAAATGTAAAATATGATTCATTGTGCTGTAAGGTTTTACTTATTATATTTTTTTACTGTTATGCATTGATACTTTTGTTATGTGAATGCAATTATAGTATTATAGCTTGAATTTTCAAAGAAATGGTATAAACCTATTTGTTTGTGAATTACGTGAATTCGCTAACTTGGTAATAGGGATTACGTGAAATCCCTGGTTACACACATTCCCTGAAACATAATTAGGTTAATATATTATTATTTTACTGTTCTATGCTTACGTCATATGTCTTGTACTCATATAAAGTACCCATCAAAAGTTTGAAGACATTTACACTTTGCAGGCCTACTGAATAGCTTTTGTTCAAAATTTGATAATTGTTTATATTGAAATGCTTTCTAGTTTTGCTTCATTCTTCGGTTATTATTGTAATTATAATTGAGACTACAAAGATAAAAGCCATGTTATGGAAAATAATTACAATATACATAGTTTTGCAGGTTTAGGATGTCAGATGCTGAATCTTATAAATGTGTGACAGAAAGTTGCATTCATGTAATTTGTTTATATTTCATCACATACCATACTTGAATATATTAAAATAATGATTCTACAAACATAATCATCAAAATTCGAGAATTGTAGTAAGTTTCTTTAGTCGCCCAACTTTTGGTGGGTACTGTATTTGCGTTTTTCTATAGGTCTTATTTTTCAGCACTGAATATTTGTCAGGGTTGTTTACTTTGCTCTTTTATAAATGATTTGCTTTATCAAATTAGTGGACTTTTTACCGAATATTTTAAATAAATTTAAATTGTAGTACAGACAATTATTGAATTTTTTAACTCAAGTCATAAGTTGTTATTATAATAATTGTTATAAAAACAAAGATGACATTTGCATTAAAAAATTGCTGTAAATAAGTAAAGTGTTTTAGTTGTCTACTTAAAGACATTGAATGTAAGAATTTCATCGCTGATTCAACATGATCTGTATCAGTAATCGAGTCAGGGAATTTGTGTAAAAATGAATAAATATTTTAGGGATTTCATGTAATCCCTAGTGAAATCAGGAATTTCACGTATTCCCTAAAATCAAACTTTTTGTGTTTTTTTGTGTTTGTTGGGTTCAAAGAGAGAGCGGGACAAGGGTTTTTTTTGTTTTTGTGTTCTTGTTTTTTTGTTTAAAGGACGGAAGGGATTTGGAGGGGGTGTTGTTAGAGAGGACGAGAGTAAGCAGAGAGTCTGTGTTAGTGTTGGTTTTTTCTGTCTGATCGGTGGAATTGGTCATTTTGATTGGACGTTTAACGAAGTATCGCTTTGACATGTCCTTGCTAGTCACCAGTTAGCACTTGGTACTTTGTACGTAGTAGCGCCACTAGACGTCACAACGCTGACCCTAAATGTCGCGCAACAATTGACTGACCCTAAACGTCGCATCCCTGACTCAAATCGTCGCACAACCATCGACTGAAGGTAAACATCGCAACGCTGACAACAAATGTCCCCCTACTAAATATTCTTCAAAAATTATAAAATCTATACCATTTATTAAAGAAAAGATCGTAGTAATTGAATCCGATTGGGATAGAAAAGATTTTTAAATAATAAAACAGAAATTGGACAAAACATTGCCAATGTTGAGGTAAAAAATCATTTTTGTATTGAAATGCATAGGAAATAGGGTTAACATTTTTAACTCAAAATTCCCCCAACTATTTATTTTTCGATTTTTATAAGATTTATACCATAAGAAAGAGGATGAAATGAATTATATGAAACTGAATGGGATGGAATAATAAATACTTTAAAATCCGAGTTATATTAGATTAAGTACCAATGTCCTTCTTATTTCTATATAGCGCGCACTAGCCTATTAGGCTTATCGATAAAGGACAAATAGTTGGATATGAATGGGCTGACCCTAATCGTCGCATCGCTGACTCAAATCTTCGCACAACCATCGACTGAAGCTAAACATCGCAACCCCGACGCTAAACGTCGTGCAAATATTCACTGACGCTAAACGTAGCAACCTTGACGCCTAATTCCGCATTTGGTAGAAAGGTTAAGTATCGAACCTAAATAATACACAAGTATTGTATCTGGCTTACCGGAAAACTAAAATAAGTTGTCCCCTGTAATTGCTGTAGATAGTTCCTTTAATTTAAGCTTATATATTGAGAGATGGGCGTTTGAAAAACAGAATAATCCGATACCTTGTACAATATATCGGGCGCCGCCATTATTCTGCTTTGCCTGGCATACTTTTACCAGTCAAAGTAAGACTGGGAACCAGACAATACGTATTGGTTTACTATATGTTTTTAGAAAATGTCAAACTAGGAGTAAATCACATCCATAAACTAGCGCTTACTTCCTCCTTTGTGAAGATGTACGTCTATATATGGGTAGACATGAAATAGTTTATATACGTACTAGGTCTTATACATTTGTATCTAGATTTAGTAGCATATATAGTTACATTTCCTGTTTGTTAGTACTTGTGCACTGGTGTGTTCTTCCATGGAAAATATACGTTTCTTCAAGGATGCTCTAATTAAAAAAATCCATTTACACATGCACTGATATGTATTCTTTCATCGGTTGTGATATCAAGATGGTATCTTGATTTTAAGACAGGTTCATTTTAAATTTTCTGACAATTTTGAAAATTAATGACATTTTCAAAACTTCTAACTATATGGGTTATTCTTATTCGTTGTTATACTATGTTTAGCTCGATTGTGAAACAAGTTCTTACAACTTAGATTTGTCACATTCGAGGCCGCTTTCTAATGCCCCAGTACTGAGCTAGTAGGATAGGTTTTTGCTCAAGGAAACAACGGGGTAGGTTTTGGATGGGATTCGAACCTAGGCCCAGCTGGCTATCCAATGATTACGAGTCCAACGTCGTAACGAATCGACGACGCACACTCCTATATAGCTTATTGCTATGTACCTGATGGCTTTTATTGTGTATTAAGTTATTTTTGATGACATGTTTGACACGATATAACAATTTAAATGATGATGAGAACTATTTTAAAATGCCAGACATGTGGCATCGACGGAGGCCCATGGTACTCATACGTTATGATTATTTATGATTTTTGTCGTTGACGAATTATACCCTAAGTTACCGAAGATGGACATGTGTTTGATTGAGTCAAACACAATATTTAATATGCGCCAATTAAATTCCAAAAATGTAACATATTTATGTAATTCTATATCAAGTCAATAATATAGTTATTTTTTCTTCAACTCAGAGCGTAAAACATGTATATTTACCATGAAATGATCGGTGCCATCACGTCACCTTCTTTGGCTGACTCATTTTTATCACATGACCTGTAAATAAATGTTCGCTCTGAATGAAAGAAAAAAACTTCATTAACTGTTTTGAGTAGAGAAACCTCTATGGACGTTAAGTAAATGATAATTTGATGAGTAGTATTTCATTTTTATATCATAATCAATTGCATGAATTAAATCAAAAAGGCGTTTGTAACAATCGTTAAGAAATCGTAAAGCTGTGGTCATTTGAAATTTCGAGCAATAAAATAATGAGATTAATTAAGCTGAATGAGTCAGTTTAAGCTTTATACAGTTTATGCAAATACAGATGACACAAATGGGAGCACAAGTGGATCGGGTGCTAATAACTTGGTGGGTCATTGAGTCCTTGGAATTAAAATAATACTTTCACATGTAAAATGTGTTAAATCTGCCTCATGAGTACCATAAGTCCTGTGCTGCAATGGTACATATGCTTAATGAGATTTCACAGTTTTATACTTTTGTGTACTGACCTCCCCCCATCTTCGCAATGAATGCATCATGCTCTATTTTGCTTAATCCTTCATATTATGATTAGCTGGGAGACACATGCGAAATATGTGTTTTTCATTTTGTTTAAATATAACTATTAATTTTAAATATTCTCTTACTGCTTCACTAAAAAAGGACACAAAAATGCAACTTGGCAAACTTTTTCCCTGTGCGATTGGCTTTTAAAAGTCATTTAAACCCATTTTTTAGTTACCATGGTAACACTGAGGTGGTGCAAAAATAGCAAAATGCAATTGTTGGTCTTTTTAAACTCTTTATTTGCATTTTATTTAGTTCCCAAAATAAGTTCTTTATGGCTAGTACCTTTTAGAAATAGAACATAATGTTATTCTGCCACCATTTTGCACTATTTTTCAGCTATCATTGACCCAGATTTTTGTCAGCCGATGAGGGCCACCAGCAAAGGGGCACAATCCGCCTCTGGGACCCGCTGAGATATTTTTAGATGGAGAGTTACGTGAAAAGCCATTTTTAGACAATTTAACTACAGTAAAATTCATTAATTCCAGCCAAAAACATAAATTTCGAGTCTTGTTGTGGCCATTTTGAAAGAGAGGTAAAACGCGTATGTACTCTGGATTGACTTAGAAAGGTTGAGAAACGATGAGGGCGATGAACGTTGCTGAAAACCTAAGAGTATCAGCTAAGGAAAGTTTTTTCATTAGAATGTCTAACTTGATATTTAAGTTATATTTAAGTTCTGGTTCTGCAAATAATGCATCCATAGGACTTGCCGGACCCTGGTGAAAAATTCACCCATAACACAATAGTAAAGGGCTAAAATATCACAAAATTGACATAAACGAGTTTTACAGTGTATATGACATGTTCATGTATGTTAAAATACAGACTGCACCCACTTTACTAAATGTCTTCTCTTACATTCTTCATTCATGTAAAATTTCGCTGTAACATGATATTTTGAGAGAGGGATGGGCTTTGTTTATAACCATGGTATATTTATGTACGAGCATGTCTTGAACATTTTTATACATTACGTTCTCATTGGAGATACATGTACTCGAAGTTTTTCAGTTTATATCATTTTAATGATAAAATTTTAGCCTCGAGTTTTTTTTGTGAATTTCCTAGTGTATTTAGTTTATTGTAATGACTAATAATTTATATTTTTGGAATATATTGGCTTTTAATTGGATTTTAATTAAATTTATTCATGTGTGCTGACTACGGGTAAGATTATTTTTTCTCATTAATATTTCTAGGGTTAAATAGAAAATTGTCATAACTCAAATTTTTACAATTTTTCAAAAACTGTCCACTGTCGTTTACTTAACTTTTGTAAAATATTGTTTAAAAATACACGTAGTAAAATTTGCACTTTATAGTCTAAGCCTTAATTCTTATGCATATTCGCCAACTTAACAGCTGTAGCTACTACTCATTCTCGTACCCCGAGGTTATATATACCTACTAGACTCTGGGTACGAGAATGTTACTGCTGTGTAGATCTATATTTATTTATTGTATACGCTGCCCTCTACAAGTTCCTTCACACATTTACAAGTTTTGGCGTTAATTGTACTTTTAATATACATGTATAAGTTATTTACGAGTAAGTGGATATGTCTGGATAATGTCATAGAGGATGGGGGCAAAATTCTAAATAATTCTTGAAATCACAGGTCAATGGTGTAGAAAGCTGTATCTAAATGAAACACGTTTATTGATACAATGTATTTTACATTTTATACAAAAGCCAACATATACGCATACCATTCGTCGCCTCAATCTAACGATGTTCTAACTACCAAATTTTTATTTTTGGGAAATCGACTTCAAAAGTTCGAAAGATTATATCTTCGTTGTTTCTGTCTGTATCGGCATGAGACTTTGTAGGCACATTAACAATGTTATTCCACACATACATGAGGAATATGATTGAAATATTATGAATAGTAATGTTGAAAATTGCAAAAATGTGTTTGGCGATAGATCAAAATTCGCTTATTTTGGTTGATGCATCTCGTTCTAACATTGCGCTATCTCCAAGAAGACAATATAAGGTATTTGTGCACATTTTCTATAGTTTTGGGTTTGTAACACTGCCTATGTTGCAGCATACATATTTATGTTGGTATACATCGAAAATATGATGTCAGTGGAGAGCAAAAACACGATACTCAAGTTGTGTACTCCGACTGGACGAAAGGAGATAGAGCAACGTTCGAACAAGCTTCTTTGGACTTAGAGCATTGTTAGAGTCAATTAGGACATAAAACGAGTGACGAAGACTTCATTTTGATCGGATAACAGTAATTTCAGCCCGAACATTGATCTATGTGCTGAACCAGTCACCGCGAAACATGGCGGACCGACGGACATGTCCGGCAAAAATTTAGAAGGTCCGTCGATTTGCGCAGGTTCACAGGACCGACTGTCCGGCAAAATCTACACCTGAGAATATTAACATTTATCCGAAAACGGGACAATTTTTATGTCAACGATACGGTAATTCCTTGCTATATTTCAATTAGATAAAAAATATAAATAGACATGCAATGATGAATCGGCAAGCAGAGTTGTCGTATATTCGGCGAGAAAGTAACGTTAACTAATTTACGACAATCGTCATATTATGTGACAAGTTGACCGTGAAGTCAGTTACTATATATGCCATGAGTATTTCGGTATTTATCATAATAATTTCAAGTTGTAATATTGACTTATTACGTCACAAATTGTCATGTTCACGGGGGAGTCGATATTTTAATTGTTTGCAGCAATTAAAATCAATATTAATCTTTTGTTTGGTGACGAACATGTTTTCGCAACTTCGAACGAAAATTGATGTTAGCAATTTAATATGTGTGTCAAATAATGGCCGGCTTTGAAAGAAAACGATATCGGCGATCGCAGAAAATTGATTTTCTTTGTTTCAATCTACTTATAATTGTCAATGACGCATAAAATGAAACATAAAAAACCAACCTAACAAATTTTCAACGAATGTGCGTATTCTATCGATGTGCATAGACGCACAGTGTCGTTTGCTGATCGTGAAAGGAATGAAAGCATGATGTTGTCTATCGATATGAATGGAAGAAAACGCAATATCGTCTACCTAACAGTTTATGACTCGTAATTGTGGAATTCACTCTTATATTTCAAAAATAGCGCAGATTTTCGGCACATACGCGCGAACTTAAAATCATAAACAAAATTGTAAAATTTTCACAAAAGTAATCGTCAAAAACCTGTTTTGACATTAATTTACAACAAAATAATGCTATTAATCACAATTTAGAATTCTATTTCGTAAAAATGAAATCCCTTCGATCATTGTGACGTTATGCTATTTATTTTCGCAACCCAGGAAAATATAAGTAAAACATTCTTAAATCTTAGTCAGTAATATAATAAGCTTACACCAAGAGTGTAAGTAAGGATAGAAAATGTAAACTTTAATTAAAGAGCATAAACTGAACAATTTAACTTATACTAACCGGGGGAGTATTTTTTAATATCAATAATGGGGTTTAGTTTATAAAAAATATTTTGAAGGAGCCAAACCCGGTCAAAAACGATGGGAACCGTCTGACACGGCCAAAATTAATAAACTAAACAAAAATGACAGAAGTACTAGCAAAAGCGGCCCTACTACAGGAACCAGGCACACGTTTCCTACTATTGTATAAAGACAAAAGGTCTCTAACGCCTGTTCAACAGTCGTAATTTTCAAATCGTCACCACACTCGTAGAAACGGCCTGATCGTCAAATCTTTTTTTTCACTATTCTAGAAAGGATTATTCTACATAAAATATTTTCTATATGAAGAAAATATTTTACAATTAATGAAATTGTCCCATATACATGTATTCCCAAATTGCCCTAAACTTTGTCCGATGACAAACAACACAACCACAAAGAAGGATTGCTACACCATATATCTGAAAGAATGTTTTGAGATTATGCATAATTTTAATTGTTAATTATTGAACAATGAAGTCATTGTTATGCAAATCCATGAGTTTTAGTTGTCAATTCAATAAATTATGTTAAATATCCCCGGTCCTGTAAAACTTAGCCAGGTCCTGTAAAATTGGAATCTTTACAGGACCTACTGTCCTGTAAAAATTTGCTGAGTTTCGCTGTGACTGTGCTGAACATAGAGCAATGTTTGGGCTGTGAGCAGAGAAAATGTGTGGAGATATGATAATGTACGATTGGCGGATTGGGCTGTTTGACATGATATGGTCTCGAAATGTTTTTTAGAAGATAGAAAAAGGTCATACAAGTCGCTTGGGATGTTTATCTCATTTTTTCAAAAATGGAGATAGGACATTGTTATATTGAGGCGACGCATTATAAAGAATCATTATAAATGTACAAATAGGCATGTATTAAAACTGACAACATTGTATATGAAATAATATCACTCAAGTCGGTCTTATACATGGACCCCGTAAATGACCGTATTTGTGAATTTACAGTACACAACAAAAGTTTGGAGACAAAAGAAATTTACTACAATTCTTGAATTTTGATTATTATTTTTGTAGAACCATTATTTTTCTGTGATAAAATGAAAACAAATTCATTGTTGCTTTTTTAAGATTCAGTATATGACATCCTAAAGCCTCCAAAACTATGTTTATTGTAACTATTTTCCATAGATAGCTTTTCTGCTCCTTTTTGTTGTCTCTGTTATAACAAAATTGATAACCAAAAACTGAAACAAAACTAAAAGGCATTTCAAAATTAACAGTTATAAAGTTTTAGATAAAAGCTATTCAGAAGGCCTTCAAAGTGAAAATGTCTCCAAACTTTTAGTGGGTACTGTATATATATTCAGAGTGTCAACGGGGTCTTCCAAGGAGTTCTCACAACTAATTTGGGATACATCAGAAAACCCCTTGAAAGAATGTGTTTGTACAAAAAATACGCATTACATGAATACAAACGTGTTCATCTATCGTTCAATCTGATTAAAAACCAATTTAGAATTCACTGCTTGCGGTCTATAACCTAAGGATAGGCTGTTTTCAAAGATTGATCTTTTGTTGAACATAGAAGTTTAAATGCTGACAGTCGTTCATCCTATGTGGAACTTAATTTTGAAATAACTTAAAGAATTTCTAGTGTACAAAGTAGATCCAGTTTCAATTCAGACTTTACGTGTATAAGCTCCTTTGAAGTGACCATGGGCCTATAAGCTTTTCCACTCAGCACATTGGTTCAAAGTCTCGACTATGATTGAATTAGATTATTTTTGTAATTTTTCTAATGTAATTTCAAAATTTTATTTTGTGCTAGATCCGGACTCGATATATCCGTGCATTTCTGAGATTTTTATGAGCAGACAATCCCAATACGGGAAAGTACCGGTCCAATTGTACTTTAGTCTATTCTTTATTTAGTAATGAAACTTATGTGACGAGAAACTGCTCCTTTTTAAAGAATTATAGGTAATATTTTACATATTTTGTATTAAATCTTGATATTATGTACTGATAATGTCACTTGATAAATCATATGTTGATCATACTTACGATAGCTGTGTTATTTCGATTTCCGTAAATTGATTATTTTTCGGATAGATAAATTCGGATAGTAGTAATTCATGACATGTCTGATACATGTTCATGCTGTTGTTTAGGGTGTCAGTTTGTGATATGTGTATTATTTGTTATTCTTAGGTAATACCTGTCAACCTTTTACCTCGTCAGCATTTAAGTATTAATAATTATTGTAATAATTGAGTCTGTAAGAAACCAAGAAAGAGCCAATTATTTTTCAATTAACAGTTTATTTCTCATAGAATGTACATTGTTACTATAATTTTTGTATATTATTACAATTATTGCCTTAACCCACTAGCTCAAGTGCGGGGCTTGTAAAAAAGGATGTAAAATTTCTTTTTTCATTAAAAGTCTGGTCCAATGTTATAACCATATGATATATTAAATATAGTAAGTGCTTGTCAAAGTTAAGGTGAAGACAGTTATATTATAAGATAATGAATTCCTTATTATTATGAGATATAAAAATTTAACTTATTTCACTATTACATTTTAAAATTGCATAAAAATAACATGTCCATGAAAATGGGGTTACGTTTAAAGAATGTTATCAGGTAAGAGTGGAACTATAACCGGACATCCGTCCGTGGATCCCAATTTTTACATTGGACCTGCCAGAATTTTTATCGTACTAACATGTCCAGTGGTCCAACAGATATTCTTATACTCTGGAATAGTTTCTGATTATTTTAGAACTAAGGAAGGGCATGAAGGAAGAAAAGAGACACATGTATCAGAACTTTGATGTTTCAAAGTAACAGTATCTGCATGATTCAGGTATGAGAGAAAAGTAGCAGAGTGTAGCATCGTACTTTCTGTTTAGATTAATCACTATACTATAGTATAGAAGTATGTATAAATGTTTACACTCTAAGACAAATTGACCATGGGGCACTTAATATAATATACATTGTTCAGGTATTAGTTATTACTGATAATATTGTAATAAATGACATTTAACCTAGAGCTGTTGTAAGTACATGTACTTAATTTATGTTTTTGCCCTCAGCCAGTTGCTAATGAATAAGCGCAACACATGTTGCTATGTTTTTGTTAAATTTTGCTGTGGTTAGTCAGGTTAATGTTCCATCAGCCTGTTTTGTACTCAAACGGTCTTACTGACTTGTTAGGTGAAGCTAATCATAATCAGAAAAATGTTTATTTGTCTGAAAACACGTGGCATTGTTTACATTTTAATAATTTTCCTGTTCAATTGTACTGAACAATGAAGTATGTTTGTGACTTAATAAAAAATAAATGAATTTTGTTTTCATATTTTCACTGAAAACTTGAACTTTAGTATAGAATTTAATAATTATGAATTAAAGTCATTTTTCTTTAAAAACTTTATTTTGACAAAAAGGGAGGATGAAAAAACATAATTGAGTGTTCATGTTGAAATGTACATTAGTTGTAAAACTAACAAAAATATTTGAAGTATATCTAAATATATTGTAAAGTATAAAAAATGAACATCTTGGTATTAATAAATAAAGATTGCTTGAGTTCTGAAACAAATATATCTGAAAGTGAAGACCTCATCCTTCTATTTATATAAAGTAATATATCCAGTAACCGAATTATTGTTCTTTATTCATTTATGAGTAATATTAGAGTGCTTGTCTATTTTATATTCATAATAATACCAAAATAACCAAGTTTATATTGGAAAATGTCATGCAACAATTTCTTAAATTTCAGAAAAAAAACATTATAACTCTGTCTTTACATAGACATAACAGACACTTTTCCTATAACTCTCAATTTTGGTTATGGAAGATGTTTCACCCTCCCGAAAATTCGGTTGGTTATTGAACTTAATAAGTAAACTACAGTAAATACCAGAACTTTTATTGATAATAGATCTTATGGGACCAAAACATGGCTATTCATTCATTCATGATTTTTGTTTATTTCTTTTAAGGCTATTGAGAATTAATTGTTAGATTTTCATCAGAATTTTATAAACAATGGCATGGTTGGGTATTATTTATTTTCATTTTGAATTTCATTGAATGCAATTACTGTAGATACTTCAGTTAAGTTCTAACAGTTGGACCGTCAAAATCTATGGTATACATAAATGTAGGGACCTTTTATTCTCTAATTAAGCAATTGGAACTTAAAATTTATCAAAAATGGCATTGATTTTGCAAAAATTAAAGTGGTATTTGTCATGGAACCTTATATTATTTTACCAAGCTTACATGTATGAAACAATCTTTTAGCAGATATATACTTTTAACCCAGTTGTTTCGGGTCAGTGGTGCAGTTGGTAGCGCGCGGGGATTTCGAATCTCCTGTCCCTGAGGGGGTATAGATTCGAATCCCACCTGGGGAGGTTATACCCTTCCATGAAAATTTGACAATAATGTCAATTTTCCTCCATTATTAAGATATATGGAAAATTTTCCGGCCTTGTAGAAGAGTAGGTAAGTACTGGTTATAGACAAGGGTCATGGAAAGCTAGGTTAGGTCTGCTGGACACAGTAAAATAACCTCAAAAAGTTGTTTACATGGCGTTATACCTAGATTAAATAAACTAAAACAAAAAAGCTATATGCATGATTTATGTTTTGAAATGGTAAAAATATGTAACGTCTGAAGTACTAGTAACAGAAATGGGCAGAGTTTGGAGGAATGGGTGGGGATAGGAATCTAACAATTTGCTTTGTATGGCTAACAATTACTAGTTATGATTTACTGATTTAGGCTTGAGGTTAGCTTTCTATAGATTTATTTGGCAGTCTCAGTACTAAGTAGTCAATCCTAGGAGAAGGCAAAATTAAAGTTAACTTTCATTGGTACTTAGTACAGTAGTAACTATTTATATTGAGGTTTTTCGTATTTTTTATTTTGAATTTCTGTTAAATGTGTGCATGCTTGTTGAATTAAGTTGTGTAAGAGGGCATGTAATTACTAATTTGATATGTAAAGAATGTTTTTATCTCATTATCACAGAAGGATCTTGTTAATTTAACCATCATGATTTGTAGTTAGCACAGGGCATGAACTCTTAGAGAAAAACTTTCTTATCTCTTTCTAGGGCAAATTACCAAGTAGTGTTATTTTTCAAGTTGCACTTTAATGCTGAAACTTTGGGATTGAAATGTTGATGTCAGAGCACTTTTATACAGTGCCCCCCACTAGCTTGAATTTTTATGGAAATCTCATTTATAAAATTAGCATTCACGTAATCACATTTGCACATACTAATATTTTTGGTACTACTCAATGACAAGTTTAGAAAAAACACATCTGCAATGCCATACAAGAATTTGATAGTATGTGAGAGAGTTCTACTGTACTATTATAGTCAATAGTAAGCAGCCAGGCATTAACAAGAAAAGTGTATGGAAGAGATATGCAAAAACATGCTATGAAAACTTAAGATTTTGTAATATTTTGTATCGGCTTTAAAATAATATTATTCATATGTAAACATTTGAAAATTACACAAACTTGCTTATCCTTACATAAGAATCAAACACTTTTTCATATACTGAGGAAATTCATTGCTGAATTTTCATGGGAGAGTAACATGCAGTGGCCTCAGCAGGGGACTCAAGCAACAAATACCTGGATTTGTGGCAAGCATGCACCCTCTGCTTCTTAGCAGTGATAAGGAATATGAAATTTTGCTAGTAAACGAACAAACAAACATGTACTATAAAAAACATGGTGCCTGGATTTAATCATATATGACCTTGACCTTTCAAGGTCAAACATGTCAATGTCACAGGGAATTAGCTGCTGTAGTCAAATTAGTTTTTCAGTATGTCTGTATTCTGATGTATCCCAGATTACTTAAGCATGACATCAGTGAAGTTTCTGTATATCTAATTGGTTAGTTTGTCTGTAACAATGACACGTATGTGACATTCTCAAGGTCATATCATCTACCTCACAGTTATGGGGAAACAGTAATTGTTTACAATGATGTCCTCCAAGAGTCCTTGGACCAATTCTTGTTATTAGGATAAAATGAGATAAAATATACTATTATACTTTTATTATCTGTGTCTATTTTATTTATTCTGGGTTTAACGCCATGTCAATACAACTTTTTAAGTTATTTTATGGCATCCAGTGCACCATTATCTAGCTTTTGTGGACCCTTGTCTGTGGCCAGTACTCACCTACCCTTCAACAAGGCCTGAAACTTCTCCATATACCTTATTAATGGAGGAAAATTGACATTATTATTGACAAATTTTCAAGGAAGGGTATAACCACCTTTGGGTGGGATTCAAACCCGTACCCCTGTAGACACCAGATTTGAAATTCAGGCTCGCGTAACCAACTGAGCTACCAACCTGGGTTAATTATTTGTGAAGCACCCCTGAGAAATGTAACCATGGTCAATCATAGTAAGCCATGGTTAAACATGGTTAACCATTGATCAACCATGGTCAAAACCAGGTTTGGACACAAACAAGTCAAGCTCTGGTAATGATCAATCATGATCAACGGTCATGTTTGACCTTGGTCAACCCATTTGATCATGGTCAGTAACCGTGGTCTGTAACATTAGACCATGGTCAACAATGGTTGACCATGGTTGATCATAACCAATCATGATTGACAATTAGTGGAGTTTGACTTGTTAATGATTCTACATATGGACATACATACGACAACAAATAATTAGAAAAAAATAACCATAACCTTGAGGGGAAACATTGTTTTCTTTTTTTCTTGCCCTCTAAAACTCCATGGACAAAATCCTGTTGTAAGGAACCAAAGTGATTCATATTTGCCCCTCTAAGAGAAACAGAGTCATCTGGAATTAAGCTGCTGCTAGAATGACATAAAACAGAGGCGGATCCAGGATTTTTTCTAGGGGGGTCTGATCCTTGAACCACTAC
Source organism: Mactra quadrangularis (assembly GCA_025267735.1). Lineage (NCBI taxonomy): Eukaryota > Metazoa > Mollusca > Bivalvia > Venerida > Mactridae > Mactra > Mactra quadrangularis. Next base: position 1,988,796 of record CM046301.1, on the reverse strand, counting down.
CACATTAAACACATTTTTGCAGAAACAATGCAACATATTGATAATGAAAACTACATAACCATTAAATCTATGTTTAGCACCGAGAAAATGGCTTCATACTGCTTAAAAATGACTTACAAGCAAGAATTTATACATGTACATTTTCCGGACCCCCCTGACCCCCTGCTGGATCCGCCCATTTAAAATATGGGTTTAAGTTTTATTTAACTTTCAGTGGCACATACCGCTGATTTAAATATACAATAATTGTTGGACAACTCCAGCACAGAAATCAGATGTATATCTAAATTTTTATTGATTGTTAGTTCAGAAGTACTGTACTAGTGAGGATAATGATTGTATGTTGGGAATTATTGAACAAAATAAGTATTTAAATCAATGGGGATAAAGTATGCACTACTGCCATGTAAATAAACTTTTAATACTACATTTTAATTATTTGTCTAGACTCCTTTGAGTACATGGTGTATTTTAAATTACATGTATTTTGCATTATGTTTTTGCCTTTTGAATTGATTCTATGAAATAAATGAATAGGTATTTTGCAAATTATTTATCATCAGAAATGAATTTATAGATTGACAATGTTTTTCTTTAACAGTTATTGCTTTGAAATATGTAAACCTCCAGTTTTTTGCAATATTTAGATAAGGTTTTCTTTATATTTTTTAATCGTTGTAAAAACTTCTTACAAAGGAGTGGAGTTGTATTTGAAATTTTACAATTTTAGTTTTCAGTCACACAGGATATGATTCATAATACCTTATCATTGTGGTAGTTTGGTTATTTAATTAAAGGTTTGTTTCAATGAATGAATCACTTTTCTTCCCATTTTGTTGGCTCAAGATTTTTTTAAATATATTATACATTGTATGCAATATTGTCACACTGAAATAATTAATCATGATGTGCTGACACTGTCTACAAGTGATTAAGCCTTGTAGGACAAGTTGTTAAAATGATATTCTATTAACAACAGTCAATTTTGTATGGGGCACATCCCATTACTTGGAAGTACATGCAGGGAAAAGAGCATTCTCCTACACAGAGGTTATCAAGATTCTCGATCTAATATCGAGAAAGCCGTCCGGCTAGCTCAGTTGGTAGCTTGCAAGTCTACTGATTGAGGGGTCGTTGGTTTGATTCCTGGGCGGGCATACTTTCGTGGAGCTTGGTCATGAAATTATTTCTATGACCATTCTCCTTCCTACCAATGATTTTTAATTATGTAGGGCAGTTGTCAGTCACTGACAAAAGTATCAGGCTGTCAACCGATTCCTATATTCCTATATAACTCCTATATTTTGGGTTGGAATCCTATATTTTGAAAAACCTCCTATTTTTCCTATATTCTCCTATATTTTAAAAAAATATTCCTATATTATTTTTAAAAAAATTGTCGCCAAAAATGAAGAGTTATTATTGCTTTGATAGTTGCTCAAAGTTAATAGTTTCGTTCATCTGTACGGTAGACACTTAACGCTCGATGACAATTAAATGGGCAATTAGGATTTGACAATTATTGATCAAAAATGAAGTAAGAGTTTAACATCTTTTATCATTATAATCTTTAACATTAACCTATTTGGAGTAGAAAATACGCATCGGAAATTTTATTAAGGACTGTGCTGAAAGTTGTCATTGCTTAAGGAAAGGTAGTATAAATGTTAAGTAAGATACGTTAAACTTTTTAAAATGAAATTTCTAGAACAGATGGATAATAGCAAATCTAACAGTAAACACAATAAATGTTTGTTTTTTTATTTGAATGTGTTTCTAAATCAATTTGTTTTATTCAGGTAATACTCAGGTTAATAAAACAATACAACCAGAGCACAAAAGTCACATTAACACATTAAAAACCCATTTCAAATGCCGCTAATATGTTTCTAGTGTAAGGTTTAATCACTTAATTTGTACAAGGTAAATAGTAACGTATCTTACTAAAAAAGTATTGACATATATTAAGGGTAAATGTAATCAAAAAGCAAAAAATATGCAAGCATTTGCTTACAAACACTTCAAAACAATAATTCAAAATTAAACTTAGTTTGTTTAGACAACAATCAAACGTTCACATATGTAAACCTAAAAAGGTAACGTATCTTACTTTTTCAATTCACATAAGTTCCAAAGCCTTTTATTTTAAAAGACATACTCGTTTAGGCACAATTTATGTTTCAAAGCAAAACAATGCTAGCTCTTTTGCTTCAAATATGTTTATTTATCTGAAAAAGACATATTTGATTTTTCTGTAAACATTTATTTTGTATTTGTTAACGTATCTTACTCATTTATCAAAAGCAGTTCATGACTTATGAGTTCAAAATATCTGGTCCATTTTCATATAACTTTACATATTATCTAGTTCTGTAGAAGCTGCTGTCAGTTTTATTGCAACAAATAGTCGATTAAGGTAGAGGCTCTACAATTTGTTTTAAAAGTCCCACTGTCTAAATATTTTTTCAACTTGTCCTTTTTTCGGCTGGTGTACTGTTTTGGACCGTGTCGTTGTGGTTTGTAATTGAAATGTTTCGATTACATTATTTGCATAAACAAGTGTTTCTTAAGTTTCTCTGGTAATATCAGGAACTATACCTGCATCATTAGCCTATGTGTTGTAACATATGAAAAGTTGACGTATCTTATTAAATCTTAAAGTAACTCTTTAATTTTTAAAAAATCATGGTTAATCTGTATTAGATCTTAGATGCCAAAAGCCTTTTTTATCACTTACATTAACCACTTGGGAGTTTATATTTGCATAAATCCGAGTGAAATTGCAAATATTTGGACTTAGGCATTAACCCATGTTGTCCATAACTGTTAACGTATCTTACATCCAATTTGGGGCACAGGGAAATAATTTTTAATTTTCGCAAGTTTTATTGTCTGATTTTGGAAAGTTATGTTTTCATCCCAAATGGCCACTAGTAAAGGTAACATTTGCAGCAAAAAAGTATACTATTTCAAAACTATATTGTAATTAAAACAAATACCCTATGCAGGGACAACGCAAAATCAACAGTTTTTGTCCCTTTGGATTAAAGTTTTCATCAGAAAGTATGTTCAATGAGGGACAAAACTTTTGTTTGAGGTACATATAAGTTGGATACATAATCTAATGAAAAAAAATCTCAGCTACCTTCTGTTTTTAAAAAATGTGGGCCAAAGGACAGTGAAAATTTGAAAATGCTCACTTAGCTGACAATTTTTGAGTGTTTAATCATTGACTATTGTAAAATACAGTAAGTGAAAGGTAGTTGTTGTAATATTAATTATATGTATATATAGAAGCAGAAAATGATACTATTTTAAGTTGGAAACTCCTATATTTTGCCTCAAAAAATGTCCAAAACCTCCTATATTTCTTGCAAAAATGTTCCTATATTCCTCCTATATTTTGGAGATGACCTGGTTGACAGCCTGAAGTATGCACTATAAGTAGTTGGTTAACAGCTAAATCCAGAGATTTAGCCTTTCCAGGAGGAGTGAGTAGGTTGACTGACCGCAGTTATATGACCTATACAATTTGTTGCTACGGCATTAAACCCAACAAACAAACAAACTAATGTCAAAAATCTTGATAGCCTCTGGGAACCAGAATGGGAAAAGAGTGATGTTCTCACCTCATACCTTCCACCACTGCCAAGATTCTGCAGGGTACAAATGTAATTTTAAATTAAATAGGACCAAATTGTTTTTAAAGTGGTTCTAGCAAACTATTTTGTTGAGTTGAAAAAGGTATGTAAGAAAGTTTAACCATTCTTTTCTTTTGGACTTAAGGGTATGAACATTTCCATTGCTTATTATGCCCCCTGTTTAAGAACAAATCTTTGTATGGGGGCAGCAGCCACGGCCCCAGGTCCTACACGCCTACATTATAGTTTAATCATACACAGGCAAAATTGATTAGACTCTGTCATACATTAATTAAAATTGATAATAAACAATGGAAATGTTCATACCCTTAAGTCCAAAAGACAAGAACAGTTTTATTTTTATATATGTAGTTAGACTTGTTTTGTGCTGACACTTCACTTGAATTAATATAATAATCACACATTGATCACTCATCAGAGAATGATTGATCGTTAGTGTCAAATTAATGAAAGTAGAATCAGTGCAAGCTTCCACATGATGTAGATTTCCAATGCATTAAAATGCTTGACAAATAAGACAAAATATTGTCAATGAAACACTTTAGTTGATATAAATATCTTTATATGGTTGTTAGCACTTGTACATAATTATACATGTATGTATAGATGTTTTCAGACATGTATCAAGTGTTTGTAACATATCATATTATAGGACATTTCTGCGGAGTCCAAATGTTGCTTTTTCTCAAATATGTTATCCACTTAAAATGGTACTGTTGAATTTTATTCAATTTTCAGTGACCCATTCATTAATCCGCTGATTTAAATATTGAAAACAGTACTTCTGTGCTAGGGCTGTCACAATATACTGGTATATTGCAATACCCAGCTGCAGCAATTATACATACGGCGGTACAAATTTAACGTACCGGTATTTGACAATATTTTTTATTTCATTGGAAAATTCTTTCCTTCACGAAATGAAAGTAATGAAACATCATTGTTCGTGATTTCAATCTAAGCTCAAGTAACTAGAAATTTAACTGATTGGGACTCGTTTGATTGGTTGTATGGAACCTGTACAAAACATGTTCTTGTATCGAATACTTAGGGACAGGAAGTTGTGAAACAATCATGGCGTTCGGTAGCTTGATTGCAAGGATTTTCTGCAGCTAAGGGGTAATTGTTTCTTTCAACTTAAGGGTCTTTCTTATACAGCGAAGGCACAACGAGTCTAAAAATCAACAATAATTTGTGGTACGTATCTCGATACAGTGCTTGCGTATTGCAATATATTGCGATACGCATCTGGTGTATCATGACATTCTTATTCTGTAACCCACTGTCAATACAAACAGATATAAATCAACAAAGTTCATGTATGCACCAGTACCAAGTCATACATGGCTGAAAATGAAAATGAATAGTTTAGTAAGAAGATTTTTAATTTAGGTTCAGTAAACTATAGAACTCTGACTTAGGGATTGTTGAGTTATGTATAACGTACACATGTTATTTGTTTATGATTCCTGACATAACTTCCTATTAACACTTGTATAAAACACTTGTTTACTAATTAAACAAATCCATTTATAATTGTTGACTACTTGACAATAAGTCTATTGTATGTATGTCATTGACTATTGTACCGTCATAAACTAGTTTTGACTTGTTTGAGATACTGAATTTAGCAACATCATCTACTGATCCAGATTGTTTATAAGTGTGATGATAATTGGTGGCTATATAGTCACTGTAAACAAAACATTGCTGATGTGTTAACCCTTTGATGATGCAGTTGAGTTTGATTCCCAGTCCAGGTGTATGGTTTTTATTCTCCCAATTTACTTTACAATTTTTTGGTGCACTGCTGTCTAAGACAACTTTTGACCTCTGTTTTAACCAATTGCTGTGCCATATCTGTTCGTCCAATGAGATTCTCTTCCAGTATTAAGGAAAGACAAAAGATTTGGTACCATTGGTTCTTTGTGATAATCAGGTGCATAGCATGGACAGTAGTTGCTGACTATTTACTCTGAGTATTATGCATGCCTCACTATGCAAACAGAAGAGGGCATGGCCGAGCGGTTATGACGTTGGACTGGTAATCATTGGATCGCCAGCTTGGCACAATGGTTTGAATCCTATTCAAAACCTACCCGTTGTTTCCTTGAGCATTAAAAAGCCTCACCCTACGAATTTATATGGATCTGCTCCTGGAATAATTAGTCTGGATTAGATCTATGTACATATTCATGTATACTCATAAAATGATTTGATGCATATCATTTATAATTGTCATTATGTAATATAATAAATGTTACATAATTAACTTAATTGCCCTTAAATATTATAATGAACTTATTTAACTAAATGAATATGTAATCAATTTCTAGAAAACTTTCTGTTCTAAGTTTTTTGTTTGTTTTTGTTTTGATTTAATGCCATCACAGTCAGCACAAATTATGATCATTTTATGAAGTCAAGCTGACTTATTCTCACTTTCTTGGATGTTTTGTCTATACCCATTTCTCACTTACTTTTCCAATATGCCAATGACTTCTCTATATAGTATATACCTTATTGTTGGAGGTAAATCATCATAATTTTTATTTGCTCGGGACTTCAGCCTTTGACGATTTTGAAAATTTACAGTCTATAAGGATATAGCAATTCAAAATGATCATCAGGCGCAATATTTCCTGATAACTTGTTAACTGGACTATATTGAAGTGCATATATAAAGGCTAATGAGTTAAGCCTCTCAGTAGAGATCTTTACCTCGTATTATGTAATAGAGTGGTATCAACGATTCAGTCACGACCTGTTGTTTGTGCCAGTTGGCAGTAGAGATGTTACATGGTCTTAGAATGGTTCTATAGGAAAAGTTTTAAGATCTTAGTTTATGACTTTGAATGATGTCTGAGTTTTGTTTATTATTTTACATACAGATGCAGTAGAATAAATGTTGGTGAATAATAATTTTGACTTGTGGTGAATGTGCGAAAAAAATCAATAGTACGTTCGCCTGTCCGATTTACCTGTTTTGAACCCAAACAGTGCAGTTCTACCTATCAATCTAGTATCACTGAACTGTTCTTTGTGTACAAATGTTGCTTCACTTTTTAAACCCGAACAAATTCAGTGCCTTCAGCGCTTTGATTTAATTTTCTAGGAATGCTATAAACCAGCGCTGTTTAGGCTCAAACCAGCTACCCCTGCCAAACACTTAAGATTCAAAGTCCCACTCATAGCCTACAACACCAGGGGGCCCTTTGGTTCCTGAAGATCAGACTCTAATTGAACGCTTATTTTTCCAGTGAATATTTTCCCATGAACAACTAGAGTAATACAAAGTATTTAATCTGTGAAAATTAGTCAAGAATGTAAAGATAATAGTGTAATTTTATGTTATTACCTAATTATCATAGTAATTATCATTAATTAGTTACATTGAACATTCATTTTGGTCACAGTCAATTGCTTCTAAAAGCTTGATTCATTCCTATTGTCCTAAGAGTTGAGCTAAAGTGAAGATTTTTAAAAGTCCCAAAATGCTGAGTTTGTGAAAATAAAGATCCCTATATTAAAACTATTGTGCTAAAAGGACCATTGATTTTGATGGTTGATTTTAGTTGTCAGTGGAGCATATTTCAATCTCCGTAAACAGATTTCCGATAGAGAGTTGTTGTACAGGATCTCTATGGTTCTCATGGAGGGTCACTTCGAGATGACCTTTATGTCGACCAATCAATGAGTAGCTTTCATCAGATGAAACACTATTAAAAGCGTTTTGATTTCGTAATTTCTATTTTTTGACCAACATTTGCAAGCTAATTTGACAGCAGTACTATTCACAGTCTGTGATTGAATGACTCATTTCAAATTGTGTGACGTAGACGATGTTAACAAGTTACTAAACATAATGATTGCGTCATGAATATTATAATGAGAAAAGGTCACCTGAACGTGACCCTCATAAGAAAACGGGCAAATCTAACTTAGGGAGTAGGCAAGCGGAACTTTAGATCGGGTTTTAATCAGATTGAGCGTACATTAACCCCTCTGATTTAAATGCTTAATTTTTTTTTGGATAACTTACTGTATATATTAATACAGCTTTCTATTTTTATGCATCGTGAGTACTGGAGTGTTGTTGTGAGTATTTAATTCAGTGAGGTTAATGTATATGTCAATGACAGTTGCATAAAATTAACCAATAAAATTGGAACTTTGCTATATGTATGTCTTTGCTTTTAGCATTATGTACCTATATTCACATGAAATACAACTTTACTGAGTGTAAAATAAAATGTTGGAACTGTTGAGTTGCTAAGTAACAATAAGCATGATTTAATTACAGATTAAAACAAAAAAAGTTGAACATGATGAAATCCATTAAGATCTTTCTAGAATATTTAATTACAATTTTCTTTCTGTCCAAAATTCATTTCATTCTACACGTTCTATTTTGAAGGGTGGAAAAATTAATCTGTAAGTGAGCTTCTCTTCTAATATGAAATCTATTTCCATCTTTCAACTGAATTTATTCTTACGAGTAACGATATGTTTCTCACAGATATTTTCTTTCCTAATGCGTAAAACCCTACACTGAGACTTAGTGCATGAAGGCGAGAAAAAAAATCTTGCAGACGTGCAGCGAGATGTGAAAGTTTGTGTTGGTGCATTGAGTAATTAGCGTTTGTTAGACTTCTACCCTGTGGTTATAAGCTAATACTCTGTGCTAGAGATGTTGATTTAAATGTAATTAAGTCTGCAGATGTTTATATTGAGAACCTAGTCATGTGGTCTCTACTACGTATGTTGGCACCACCCACATACTGGTAACATGCAGGGATACATGTTGGGCTGGCAACTGTAACATGATTATTGTCAGGCATGTATTGTTTTATTTACATTGTCAATGTTGAGGTGACTATTGGGGCAAAAAATACTATCATAATAGTATCGGGATAGTACATTATATTAATATTACAATAGTCAGAAAATAAAAAAAATATTGTCTTCATTCTTATTGGAAAAATATTCTCTCAATAAGGAATTAAACACCTCCCCCACCTGGAAGTGCCTTTTCAGCCTGTCACAAAATCCTTAATTTACTAAAGTTAAGGATTTTTGGAGTTCTTTTTCTTGGTAAATATTGACAGAAAAACAATTAGGGCAAACAAATTCAAGAATACAAAAAAGTAAAAAACTTGAACACTTGCTTGCGTGTATATACTAATTTTTTGTTATCATGTTTATTTATTTTATATATTTATTTTAGATTGATTTTATTTATGTTATACATTGTATTTTCTTTCTGGTATTTTCAGATGATGTTAACTTGTTCTCACACAATATTGTACAGATTATATTGAAGTAATGGTTATATTATATAGAAGTTTTATCTTGGTATGAAAATCTTACATAATGTTATGGTAAGTACATGTTTATTATGCATACTTCATGCTGGTGAATGTTGAACAACTTTACAGCCATAACCTCACTATGGTCATTGAGCTACTGGTATCATGTATCTATCAATCTTCCAAGGGAGTAAATTCAATTATGTTCAGCTTACCTTTTGGCTCTACAGAATTATACCACCCTTGCAGGTACCTGTTTACACATCATCCCTGTTGAATTGAGTACTCAATATTCAGGGGCGGATCCCGAATTTTTTTTTTTGGGGGGGGGTCCGAACTCATTCTAGGGGGGTCCAAACTTTCTAACCACAACCACATTATGCACTTTTTGCAGAATAATGCACATATTAATAAGAAAAACTTCATAACCATTAAATCTATGTAAAGCACCATGAAAAATTGCTTCATGCTTCTAAGAAAAAAAATACAGTCAAGAAATACACTTATGGTCAGGTACATTATGGAAATTCCAGGGGTGGGGGTCCTGACCCCCCTGCCCCCCTCCCCCTGCTAGATCCACCTATGATATTTGTTCAATAATTGGCATACATGAATAAGGATATTTGTTTTATCAATTTTGAATATAGAAATATTTCAGTGAGTATTTAAATCCGTGGGATTAATGTATGCACCATTGACAGTTGAATAAATTTTACCAGCACAATGTCATGTATTATAGACCTTGTTTCCTTCCGTTTTTTTACTAGCACCTTCCTGTAAGTTAATGACTAAGCAAACACCTGTCAGTCTCTCCTTAGTACACATGGGGTATAATCCTATAATGGTTCCTAATTAGGGAGTTCTTTCTGGAGTGAAATGAACTATAATTGAAGACAAAAAACTCACACTTTGTGGTCATATATATAATTTTGTGGTTTCACTGCTGCAGGCATGAAAAATCAATGGCACCTAAGTACATTCGCTTCTATATGTTTTGTGTTGCTTTTATAATGAGGCCATTATGATATTGCTTGAAGCCAAATGAACTTGCTGTCATTTGAGAGGATATCAAAAATCGCGACATCTTTGGTATAATTATTATAACCATTAAAGATGGCATCTAAGATTAAACAAGGAAATAATTCTTGTTTTTTACTCTGAAGAAGATGTCTATGTCTATGTCTGAAGTTATTTCTGAATAATACTCAATGCTAAATACTACTTCTTTCAAGTTATAATAATTAAGTTCTATTAATCACTCCTTTCTTTGTTTTTGGTCTTTAGTATTAACTTTGAATATTGTAAGACAAAGGCACTCCTAGAAACTGATTTACTTTTGTTTTGTTTGGTTTTTGTTGGGTTTAACGCTGTATCAACACATAGTATTGGTCATATAACGGCGGTCAGTCAACCTACTCACTCCTCCTGGAAAGGCTAAATCTCGACAACTGCCCTACATAACTAAAAATCATTGGTAGGAGGGAGAATGGCCATTGAAATAATTTCATGACCATGCTCCATGAAAGTATGCCCCGCCCAAATCGAACCCATGACCCCTAGATCAGTATACTTGTGTGCTACCAACTGAGTTACCCGGGCAGCTTCCAACAAATAAACAAACAAACCAAAACAATACGGATGAAATGGTCAATCATTGGAGACAAAATGTCATTGTTATTCAGAAATAAAGCACTTTTGTCTCAGTTGTGAATTTACTATGGGGACAAAGTGGTCAATGATCTTGATTCCTTCTTTATTCAGAAATAAATCTCCATTGCCTGACAATAAGTAATTATCTTTGAGAACTATGTTACTGGGTCAGTTACTTGCTAAGTATATGACATAATTATATAAATTATTGTTTTTAATATTTCTGTATTAAACAAAGAAAGAAGACTATTGTAATAAACAAATTATTCCTCTTCTAGCTCACCTATCGTTTTGATCTTTATGATGAGTAGTTGGAAACTTTTTTGTGTGACTTATGTCTGTCACAACACATTTTGTTTTGTAAAATAAGTTTCATAAATACTTGCATAGTGTTGATAAAACAAACATAACAAGAATGTTGCTTGAAGCCATTATTGCCTTTAAGTATTTCTCAATCACAAGTCTGTTTTATCATGATTTATAGCATAGGGCAAATAATCAACTAGCCTGACTATATAAAATAAGTAATTTTCACTATCTGAAATCAAGTTTCATAACTTGTTCCAGCTCAGGCTTGTGAGCTAAGGCTGTGACTATTGCAGTATCATGCAAATCACAAAAGCATCCAATGATAAATATGATGTCAACACAAAGGTTGATGAAGAAATTAACCATCAGCAATGCAGTTGCATTTCCCAAAAAATAAAAAAGGGACAAAACATTATAGTTTAAAATGTTCAGGTGGGTGACAAAAGACCACAAAGGGTTTCCTTGTTTTTCTTCTTTGTTTTGGCATTTCTCCTACAAGAATAATTAGGTGCATTAGTTTTATGGTACATGCAATGCATTTGTGTCCCCACCTCCCCCCCCCCAAAAAAAACAATAAGAAAACATTTTAGTTTCAAATGTTCAGGTGGGTGACACCAGACCATGAACAGTCTTCTTGTTTTTCTTCTTTGTTTTGGCATTTTTCCTACAAGAATAATTGTTATGTTTAAAAGTAATATAATGTATATAATTAAGTTGTTCCCACTAGTGTACTCTAAACTCTGATCTAATAAATGTTAGAAGAATGTCAGTCTGTCTATATTACACTATGATTTACTTACATTATAGGTCATTGGCCATTTCTGATCTATGGTACTTTTGTCTTATGGTACATTAGTTCTGGTACATTAGTTCATGATTATTGACAGTTTTTGGTCGTCCACGTTTACCAGAGGATGGGATGCTCAAGTTTGTAATAGTGTTAATGTCCATACCACCTTAGTCTACTTGCACTGAGGGCATCGGTAACCACCTGAATGCCTTAAGTTTGGCACAGAGCAGTTCTGTGAAAATCTCTGACTTGGTCCCAGACAACCAATGTATCATTGCCCTGTTGTTTCTGCAGAGTCTCTATAGGTCAGCATCTGTAGCATATGTACATGTCTTCCTTTGTAAATAGCGTTTTATCAGAAGCTTTCGGCCAAATGCACTTACTGAACAATTAATTTAGTTTTTGTATGATTAAATACAATGTACTTTGAAACTCAGTGCCACAAAATTTGGGACTTAATATGTGTTTGCCCCAAAATGAATTCGTCTTAAATTCAAACTGCAATAACATGCCATTTTTACAAAATTGATTTATAGTTACATTAATTGTTACAAACATGTGTATAATCATATACATGCTTACAGAAACTTACAATTTAATGTAAGTGAAGTGTGTAATTATTATAATATAGTAGTTCAAGCTCAGGTTAATATTGTCAGACTATACCTAGCCGTCAAATTATTGTTTATATTACAGCCAGCCTCTGCCATTTTTTATCTCTTAGTAATGCATCTATTGTTATAATGGAAGTTATGTTGTCAAAAATGTCTACTATGGCCATGATTACTTCAGGTTGTATAAGAGATAATGTGAATTTTATACCTAAGTCTGGAGATATAGCACCTATCATATGATACCATAGAGTCTGATTAATTATCTATTTCTCTTTGTTTCTATATATGGGTTGTTTTAATGATAGCTCTAACTTGTTATTTCTTGTCTAAAACTTGTACTTGGTAACCTGTAGTTAAGTTTTATATTATACTTAGTCGGTGACCTTGTATGGTTTTGTTTTAGTGACTGTGCTATTATGGAAGAATTGTAGAAAGTGAGAACCCACTGAGTCCTTAGCACCAAAGATACTGAGCAATCGGCCTTGCCTTTGTCACCCTGTGTGGTTTTATTTTAGAAGCTGTATTTCATGGAAGAATTCTAGAATGCAGGCATTGACTTTACCCACTAATTTAAGGCTTTAGACTAAGTGATTTTAATTTTTAGCTAGTGAAAGATACTTATTTGATATCATGGGGCTAGTTGATTAGTTTGCCCTTTAATACTGTATAACTTGATAAATCAGGCTAGTGCTTGAGAAAAAAGTTAAGGCAATGAGAATGTGAGATATCAGAGATGTATCAAAATTCAATTGGGCATTTTTGTGACGGCATCTGTTGTGATCAAGGAAAAAATAAAGATATTCCTGCAATGTCTTTGGTCAATCATTTTTAAAGATTATTCATAAGAGCCAGTAGTTATGGTGCAGGAATGGTAATCATTTTCGGAGGGTTTTTAAGATTATTTGCATCTGCCCAAATGCCTTTCCAATTGTGAATTTTAACACATTTTCTTCCAAAATTTACTGCCATAAAAGGTACTTAAAATTGCCCCTTCCTAACGAAATAAAAAAAAGTCATGATATTAAACATCAAGTTTCCATGAAAGGGTTAAACATGCTGCTGCAAATAATGAAAACCAAGACATCCTGTTTGAAATCCTAAGCTCTATCCAAGGACCATGGCCAAGGATGTGTGGGGTAAAAATACCCGAGGTAAAAATGATATGATCAAACCCAGGATGGTAGTGCAGTTGCAGGCTGTCAACCAATTCCTATATTCCTATATTATTCCTATATTTTGGGTGTCATTCCTATATTTTTAAAAGTGTCCTATATTTCCTATATTTGTACTATATTTTGTCCATCATTCCTATATTTTTGTAAATCATTCTAATTAGAACATGTCGAGTATGTTTAATTGTTTTTTTCCTTATATAATTGAGTATTTTGTATCTGTTTCCTCTTATACTGCCTATAAGTTGAATATAGTAAGTGCCTATGATGAGTTGTTCTGGTAGGTGGCTGTCAAGTGTCAGTATTCAAGTTGCCCTAACCCTTTGCTACTTATGCAACTCTTTTTTAAAAACCGCTCTTTATTTGGAAGAAATGTTCCTTGTTCAAGTTTTCAAAGTGTTCTATTCAACCTAATTTTATTTTGTAGTCAATGTCACTTATTGCCCATTCATTGCAACCTATAAAATACATTGCTAAATTATACTACAAAGTAAAGCAATTGCAACGGTATTCCAATATCCTACTCTACTTGTAGTTAATTAACGGTACCACTGGTGTGTTATAGATCTCTAAATCTGTAGGCATGCATCCTTCCACTCATTTATTGTATTTCATCAAAAATATGGTTTCTTAGTTATTGAAAGGAAATAAATCAATTAACCTGTTTTTTTACTGACAGTGCTAGAAATTGTATAGTATGTCCGAAAACATTGTCTAGTATTTTTCTTAAATGATTGTGAGTGACAAATTTTAGCCTTAGGTTCAAAACTAGCCCTGTTAGGGTGTATTTTTTTCTCTCAATGTATATAGTACATTGTAGATATTACTTTAGAAAAACAGTTAAAAATATCTCATTTAACCATTAAGTCAAGACCCTCCATATTTGGCATGCATGGAAAGATCATTTAAGTGACACATTTGATGCCAAAGGTAACCTCTGTTTAGGCGTACTAATTTTCATTAAGAATTTTTTATAGAAGTCTTAAAAATTTAGAACTTTCATATTAGGCTTGCATCATCTACAATGATCAAAAAGTGAGAGCAAAATTGACAGAATTCACAATCTTAACATAGAACAACTGTTTAAATATTCCTGTATGAAACCATGTGCCCAGAAATAGTAGAATTTTTATGTAGCATCATCTTGGGGTGTTCTGGAAAACACTGATAATTTAAACATCTTCCCTTTGGGGTCACTAATAAAAAAGTTGTATGAAATAAGACAATTGGAAGTCCTCATTTAGTTACTTTGATGAGTAACTGGCATGAATCTTTCATTCAGTTTGCTATGATGTATGATGCATTATCAGTTGATACTCTCTTATCATCAGCTCTGTGGATCAGGAAAGGCTACATCAGCTGCTGTAATAAAAGGCAGGTTTCTGCTTGTATCAGATTAAATGATGGAAGAATTTATTTTCTCAAGATTGATTTAAAGCCCATATTTTGGGTACCACAGTATTTTCATTTATTATACCCAGTTAGTATATATAAAACCTGTCTTTATAAAGTTTAACCAATGAAGTCATTTTCATAGAGGGATGGGAGAAAAAATAAAATTAACAAACCATTTTCTTTTAAATTTTACCATTTCTTTAAAAGAGTTATTATTTTGTAAAAACTCCAAGATAGTTTGTAGATATTATTTTCTTCATTTAGAGGTACATGTAGTTAGGTCCATGATGCATTTAGTCATTTGAAGTAATACACCGATACTGAAACTTGTATTTATTCAGAACATGTACTTATTCAGTCTCTGTATTTATTCAGAACATGTACTTATTCAGTCTTTGAGCAAAGGTAGTATGCGTAAAGGGACCTGAATGTATTGGAATAACGCTCAAAAGTTCCTATATTTCTTCTTGGTTTTCTCTAAAAGTTCCTATATTTTGAGAATAAAATTCCTATATAAATTCCTATATTTTTATCAGTGGTTGGTTGACAGCCTGCAGTTGGTAGCGTGCCTAGATTTCGAATCTAGTGTCCTGAAGGGGGTATGGGTTCGATCTCACCTGGGGAGGTTGTACCCTTCCATAAAAATTTAGTAATAATGTCAACTTTCCTCCATTAATAAGGTAAATGGAGAAGTTTCTGGTCTTGTGGAAGGGTAGGTGAGTACTGGTTATAGCCAAGGGTCCAGGAAAGCTAGGTTAGGTGCACTGGAGGCTAAAATAACCTAAAAAGTTGTGTTGACACAGCGTTAGACTCAGTGTAAATAAGCTATAATAAGCCATTAACCATTGAATTATGATGTTATTTTCTTAGTAAGAAATGTATTGCCTTAATCTCCTGACAAGATATTTCCTTATTCAGTCTAATACGATAGATTATATCTCATTATAAATGATAAAAGGATTCTTATAACTCTAACAAAAGCTTAGATAATGTTTCATAATTAAATCAGCATGTATTACATTATCTCCTATTATATTACTATTGTATTTCTCAATTATACAGTGCCATTGAAAAGTTTTTGAACAAAGGAAATTTTGACACATAACTGATTATGCTTACTCAGGGTTCAAACAAACAGGAAAAATCATGGAAAATAAGAATTTTCTAGAAAAATCATGAAGTTTTGATTTTTGGGATAGTATCATCATTGAAAAGTCATGGAAAATAAGAAACATTATGTTAAACATTAATGTGTCATGGAAAAAACTATTGTAAGTCTATTTCGTTTTCACCCCCCCCCCCATAAAATGAACAAATAACTTAAATTTTAACATAAATTGCAACTTAAATATTGGGTACCTATAATCACATCTGTCAGTATGAATCACACTTGGTACATTAGTTCAGTACTTCTGTACTCACTATCCATAATCAAGTATTTAAATCAGGGGGCTTAACTGACCCCTAAATAAGATTTTATTTATTGGTCAAATGTGAAGCCATTCATCCTAAAACATTTTTTGTCGAAAAGCTTTTGGACAGCACTGAATATTCTGTCCTTACGATAGTGTATTGAGTAAAGTTTTTCTGTGATTAAAATGTAAGATGTTTATTTAAGAACACACTAAGTATTAGTTAGATTATGTTTTCATTTTACTATAAGGTTTAGTGCGAGGGGCGGAGCCCCGAGCACTGAACCTTATAGTAAAATGAAAACATAATCTAACTGGCTTAGCACAGCATTGTCCCCAAGTTCAACACGCTATAAGTATGTCATTTTAAAGACACAACTTATAAATCCTGGACATCAAAAGAAAATTGTAGTAGAGTGGTTACATCATATTAGAGGTGAAAATTTCAAGTATCACATGTTTCATGACTTTCTCGTGCTTGCTGACATGTGATATAAATTGAGGCCCCCGCATAGATATATTAATATTGTTACTACTGTATTATGTACTGTATTAATGAATATCTTACAGAATTACGTAAGTAAATTGTTTCTTACTTAATTTCATGCTTTTATTCGGAAAACAGGTAACTCTGCATCGGGTTCTTAACTGTTTGACATGAAGTCAAAATGAAAACCATATTAAAAGAAATAAAATTAAATTTATCAGACATCATTTAATTGAGCAAACGACAATTTTGTTAGCTGGTCAACGGTCAGACATAATTTTATTATGATATATATTTTTGAGTGCGTACTTACACAGTGCCAAACTTGGCTACCAAACCCTCTTAATTGTCTATTATATGGGTTACAAATGGCGAAAATATAACTCGGTAAAACAGAACAGTTTAGTACGGCTTTTCGAAGAAAATGAGAGCCGATTACTATCACTAAGGCGTTGGCATCCAATGTCTCACTGTCTATGTTGGCACACTTAATCACTTAAGCTGTATCAAAGTTTTGATAACTCGAACACGAAACGGCAAAGAACGATGTCAATTAGGGACATATTAATTTTTATTAATTATTTTTGCTGTTCAATACAGAGATACCAACACAGCATTTGAACAAGGTTCATGCACTCATTGCAGGGCCTCAGTAATTGTGTTCATTCACCGTAACATACTGAAATACTACTGTCATCTAACCACGAAAAAGCATGCAAGACAGGTGTCTAAATTTAGAATAAGTTGTGTCTTTAAACGCCATACTACACAATATAGTACATGTCTACTATCAACAATCCTCGACAGCTGATTGGACGAGGGGAAAATGCTATGTGCTAAGATATTTTTCTTTCTCCTATTTTGTCATTTTCTCTTGTTTTTTGTCGTACTCTCTCACTGTGAGTTCTAAGATGATACGAGTATCTTGGTGATCATGTACATTATAAGGAACTTTCTAGATAGGTGATATTTTAATCTTCTTGAAGTGATTTGTAGGAACTGTGATAGCATACTGTTTGAAGATTATACGAGGAGAGAAAATTTCTTCTGACAATACGATATGACTATAGGATATATACGCATTGTATATTTTGTTTTCTTGTTTGTAGTTCAATGTTCTCTGAGGAGCTGAAATCAATCTTTTGTCCTGTCACTTTAACTGTGACATTACATCAACCTACTTTGTTTCAAGAGATTTTTTTTAAAAGATGTAATTTCCAAAGACTTTTAATCTTTTATAAAGAGATTAAAAAAGGAAATTACAGTGGGCTCAAAATCAATTTTTAGAATAGGTTTCCAAGTTAGAAGCAAATGTTTACTAAGCAGTAACAAGTTGCCCTAACTCAAATATAGGTTGTCAACGGCAATAAGACAAAAAGTTTAGCCCTGATTTAGACTTTAGTCTGAGAAATAAATTTAAATACTTTTAATAAACTTTTCTTCTTAAATGTGATTCCTTGGTAAGCCTTCATGATTGACTCAAGCCCCTTAATTGACAGCATATTATCAATGGGTTTACTACTTGAATGGGTTGTAAAACTAATAATAGATCTGACCCATGGCTGATATTCCCTGATAATGCTTTGTACAATTTAAATTTTTAACCCCTTTTAAAGTTCTGTTCTAAGTGTTTCAATGCACCATTGTAAAAAGTGAATTAAATATGTGTTAAATGTATATTAACCCTTAACTGCTCAATCCCGCATTTTTACGTGTCTAGACCCCCCCTCAAAATGGCCGCCACAGCCTTGAAAATGGTGCTTTTTAACTGGATTAAGCGAATTTCACTAAAGGATAGTTGTCCCAAAAAAATGAGCTCGTTCTCGCGCGCCGCCCCCATCAATTGATGTCTCAGGGGGGTTCCGAAGGGGGGATGTGCCTCATCGCCAGAAAAAAAATCGGGGTCATTGAGTGCAGAGAAATGGCGCCAAATGCTGATAAGGAAACATGTTTTCAGTATCTGAAAAGACCTGGCACTTTAGACCTCAATTTCGGAAAATATTACTGTTTGAAGTGCAAACGTGGGGTGGAAAAAGAGCAAAAATTGCATTTTTTGCCGTTTTTGCTCCGCCCCAGCATTGCCATGGTAACGTGGATCGGGGTTCAACTTGGTTTTTCTGAAAGACATTTACCCAGGGAATAACTTGGCCAAGTTGCGTAACTGTATGATAATTAGTAATGAAATTAGAGCATCTTGAAATAGCCCTAGCGCGTAATGGTGAAAAAATGGCTACTTTTCACACATGTCGCAACCAGTAAAGGGTTAAAGGTAATAATATTGGCACCATATTTTTTCTGTGTTTTTAGTGTATGAACACACTTCTTGAGAAGGGGCACCCCCACTCCACCACAAATTATGTTTTCCTTAAGATTTGCTACGTTTAATGGCTATAATTTCATCAAAGTTGAAATCCTTAGCTCACAGATTACCTCTATTTTCTAGGTTTTGGCTTAATTGATTCCACACTAGACTAAGATTGTGAAATTTGTACTAAAGGAGCAAAAAGCATGAAAGCATTTGCATCTACTTTAATTACATAGGCGGATCCAGCGGGCCCAGGCCCCGGACCCCCCCCCTTGAATTTCCAAATTGTACCTGTCCATTAGTGTATTTCATGACTGTAAGTCATTTTTAAGTAGCACGAAGCAAATTTTCTCGATGCTTAACATAAGTTTAATGGTTATTTAGTTTGTATCATAAATATGTTGCATTATTCTGCAAAATGTGTATATTGTGGTTGTTGTGCGAAAGTTTGGACCCCCCCCCCCACCCCTAGAAAAAGTTCAGACCCCCCTAGAAAAAAATCCTGGATCCGCCCCTGAATTACACAAACTAATTTAAGTTTCGTGATATTAAATCCACCATAGCAAAACAATCTTAATGTAGAGACCTTTTTTGTTCTCAAGTTTAACACTTCCGACTAAAGATCATAGAAAAATTGACATTCAAACAAACAAAATAAAAGTGCTCTCAAACCTAATTTGATTTTAAAATGTTTCAGTGAAGTTCAATATCCTAGATAATGACAATGCACTTAAAGTATTTCAGTGTGCTTTTTTATGTACTTATAGAGTATGCTCTCATATTGCATAACATACAGCAGTGTCTGAGGTGATGTGCACTTTTTGTTACTTTCTTTTAATTTCAAATATTTGGGTTCTTGTAATCATGTACTTTTTTGTAACATTTTCTGAATTTCATATGTTTGGATTCCTCTAGTAATATGTACTTTTGTTACATTCTCTGAATTATATGTATTTAGGGTTCTTCTAATCATGTTTTCTAATGATGTTTTGTGTTTTGTCGTAATTCTTTTTAGAACTTTTTTACTCCATGTATGCTTGTAAAGGCAGTTTTCCCAATCAAACTCTGTTGTAAGGCTACTGAATTAAGTCTAGAAATAATGATGCATGTTTTACATGGTATTTCTGAACATTTACTTTGTCAGATTTTTAAATGTTAAAATTTTTTGGAAACATTAAAAAATGTCTGTTTTTGTTACATATATATGTATATTTTTATTGGGTTTAACACAGTGTCAACACAATTTAGGTCATTTTACGGCACCCAGCGCACCTAACCTAGCTTTTCTAAGCCTTGTCTATAACCAGTTAACTCACCTACCCTTCCACAAGGCCTGAAACTTCTCCATACATCTTATTAATGGAGGAAAATTTACATTATTGTCAAATTTTCATGGAAGGGTATAACCTGCCCGGGTGGGATTCAAACCCGAACCCTCTTTGGGACATGAGATTCCAAATCCTGGCACGCTACCAACTGTGCCACCGACCCAGTTTTTCCTATATAAAAATAAAGCTATAATCCTTTCTGCAGTAAAAGTACATGAACTCTTATAACATCAAGTGATGTTTTGGAACAGGAGGTCACAATATACTCAGCAATGTGTGATAGAATTCTGGTTAAGGCAAAAGCAAATAATTTACTAAGGTTCATATTAAGATTAATGGGGAAAACATGTCAGTCTGAAGTAGGTTATAGTTTAATAAGCAATATCCATGTACAAAGTTAATGTGTTATATGAATTAAATAGAATAAGTATTGCTTTTTGTGCTGATCACTTGTAAACATTGAACTGTCTTTTACATTAGAGGAAGTTTTAGATTTTTTAAAGAACTTACTAAACTGTGGCCTTGACATAGTGGTTAGCATGTCTGACTTTGAATCCAGAGATCGTGGTTTCAAGCCTGGTCGCAGTAGGTCATACCCTATACATGAGTTGTCAGCCTCGTGGTAGGGTAAGTTATTACTGGTGATAGAAAAGTGTCCAGGAAACCTATAGTAGGAAGAGCTGGCCGTCATATTTATGACCTAGATATGTGTTAAATTTGACATTAAACCCAATTAAAAAAATAAAAAATTAGAAAAATTACTTTTAACAGATCAATTTTGCTAGATGGGTGGAATGATGTTTTATTGTTTATGTATACCAATATGAAGTAGCAACATACTCGAACATATTCTAATACATTTGCTTTCTTCTGACTGAGTGTAAAAACACCATAGCAGTCAGTCCCATTTCCCCTAAATTTTGAATGAGAACCTAGTTATTTACTGCCTATTGCCGAACACACATTTCCAATAAGTCATTCATATTTTGTGCCCTGAATTTGTCAATATAATGTTGACCTTTATGTGAGAAAGTGCTTTCATTCTTTACTAAAATAGACTCACTGTGTCATAAATAAAAGTGGAAGTGAATAGTAAGTTATTGGCCCTCATTGTCTTGTAGTATCCTTGGGGACATTTTGACCTTTACTTGTAGGACTGCTATGGTAATGAAGATGTTTTTTGAATGCCTTCCAGCTATAAAATCTATTCAGAAAATACTGTATGGCTTGACAAACTAGTTCACATGTACTTGGACCACTCGTGTTAATGTTGGCCAGGAAAATAATGCCTTTATTGAAGTAAGATCTGGGACTGCTGTAATATGACCTACTCAATGTGTTGCTATGGCTTTAAACCTAACCAAAAAAATCTAGGATAAAAAAATGCTGGGTCACAGGGCAAGTTGGTTGTTGGTTTTATTCAAGGATTGGAGCTCCTTCAGGGATGTTCAGCCAATCAAAAGCACTGGGCTGTCAAATTTCCAGTATCAGCCATGTATAC
The DNA here is from genome assembly GCA_025267735.1 of Mactra quadrangularis. Lineage (NCBI taxonomy): Eukaryota > Metazoa > Mollusca > Bivalvia > Venerida > Mactridae > Mactra > Mactra quadrangularis. The sequence continues at coordinate 1,966,862 of CM046301.1, read as the reverse complement.
ATTTTTATAAAAATACAAAAACCCAATTTGGAGACGTGGTGGTCAGCTCCTTGGCCATTATATCCTATTAATCCCAAACAAACTTAGAAGTAATACAGTGTAACAGTCTGTTTTGCCCCCCCCCCCCGCCAATCTTTCCTGGCCTTTTTTTCCAGAGCAAGATTGGCCAACAAAACCTCTGGCAAGTTCCTCCATTCTAAAAGTGAATTTACAAACTTGGTTTGATAATTGAAATAAGCCAACATTAAGTTTTTTATTCCAAATCAGGAAAACAATATGTTTTTTTATGAGACTTAAAAATTTGTATCCAAGAACTGTGCTTGGAAGCATTTCTAATTGTGATTATAAAAACAGACCATTAATTGTGATTATGAAAACAGGACATCTGGCAAGTTCTTACATTCAAAATGCGAATTTCATAATTGAAACAAGTCTCTATAAAGTGCATAATTCCAAATATGGAAAACAATATGGCAACCTTTTTTCATAGGAATTCATTGTTATTTTTATTCCATCATCTACAAGCATCGTCAACCATTCCTATATTATAGAAAATCTCTATACTCTATATATATGTATATATTCTCATGTAAAACAATGTTTTTGTCATGGTAATTAATTATACAATCAATCAGTATCTAGATACTGTCATTTATGCTAGCTTCATTTTGTATTAAATGGTATTGGTTCCATACTGAGATATTTAATGATTATTTCTCTTTTTTTTTCTCTTCCTTGTTTTGACCTATATATATCTGTCGTGCAACGACAACTGGAAACATTTTCCTGAGTACAGGACAGTAAAGTTTCTATACAAAGACCATTGTTAAAATTGTAAGCCGCCCTGGCTTAAGCTCAGTTGGTAGCTCCAAGTTTACTGATCGAGAGGTCATGGGTTCAATTCCCGGGTGGCCTTTCTTCCTCCTACCAATAATTTTTAATTATGTAGGACAGTTGTCAATCACTGATGAATGTATGCGCTTAGTAGTTGGTTAACAGCTAAATCCAGAGATTTAGCATTTCCAGGAATAGTGAGTAGGTTGACTGACCACCGTTATATGACCTTTTCAATGTGTTGCTATGACAATAAACCCAGCAAAAACAGAACAATAAAATTGCAAACCCATTAATTTTTTACAGTGTTTAGTCCAAATTTCATCTATTTTGATTGTTCTTATAGTGGAGCTTTACTCTACTAAGTACAATGTATGGTTTTTTTATACTTTTTGATATCTGAATGCTCAGTTTTTTAAGCTTTGGCTTCAAAATAATTTCAGTAAAGTTTATGGTTATTGCATAACCGTGTGATACTTAAAAAATTAAAGTCTTTTATTTCCAAATTTCTGAAATTGAGAAGAAACTAAGTTCTCAAGTTTTAAAATAAGCCTTGCCATAAACAAATCACTCAAAAACTTGAGTGTGTTGTCCTTGGACTCTGACTGCTCTATTTTGTACATTCTGATATCTAGATCTAGTGGCTCATTTTTTCAAGCCTTGACTCTGTAAAAATTGCCATGAATTCAAGAACAATGTTTAAAAAATTTCCCTAATCAACCAAAGTGAATTGTAGTGGTTCAGGTCTAATGTCTGTGACAGGACAGTTATTTTAAGACTGCAGTAGAGTTAGAACAGAACATTATTGTCTCATTATTTATAGCTAAATTATGACCCTGGTCAAATTGTGCCTTAATATCTCTTTCTCTTCATAAATTGGTTACTCCCTAATAATAATCACTGTCTGACAATAGCAAGAATATTTCTTTATGATGACCAGTGATCATTCTCAGACTTCACATCTGGTGTGTTTTATATGTGAAATATTTCTCTGATATCTTGTAGAGCTCTGCATATTGGTGGGTGGTTGCAAAACTTGTCCACTTTTTTAACAATTTGAAAAATTCAAAGTTACTATTTGTAAAATCAATTTTTTAATCAGTGTTCTACATTTGTTTGTTGCCGTGGCTATGGTGTAGTGGTTAGCATGTCTGACTTGGAATCCGGAGGTCGCGGGTTCGAGCCCGGTCGCAGTAGGTCATACCCTATACATGAGTTGTCGGCCTCGTGGTAGGGTAAGTTAGTACTGGTGATAGAAAATGTCCAGGAAACCTATAGTAAGAAGAGCTGGCAGTTGTATATATGGCCTATATATGACCTAAATATATGTCGAGTACGAGGTTAAAAACCAATTAAATTAAAAAAACATTTGTTTCTCCTCTGCTTTGTTCCTCACACTACTTCTGCAGTTGGATTATATTTGGTCACTTACCATTCATGGGTAATGGTGCCTCGTATTTACATGTAATGTCATTACTAATTTATATACAAGTCGAAATCATCTGAAAATGACCATCTGTGGTATGTCAGTAGATCCTAAGAGAGCAGTCTATAAGATATCTGTTTACAGTAATTTGGGAGCTGCTGCTCGGCTTGTCAGAACTCAATATGTACGATTTCAAGCAGTTTTGATACAGTAAATGAGACTGTTTTGCCAAATTGCCAAAGTTTGTTATGATCCAATGCTGCTAATACATGTAGAAAATCCATTAATGACAATTTGTTATTCCTTGGATTGTCCTTTAAGTTCAACAAAATCCATTGTTCTATGTAAATATTATTACTGTTTGATGTCGGAATAAATGGAATTCTAAAGCATTTTCAGCAAAATCGTATAAATCGAATAAATTCTTATTTAAAGTTTAGAAATTTTCCTCTATTTTCTCGTAGTATGTACAAACATTGCATTTAGACATCTTTATCTTACAATCAGAAATAACTACGTTGTTTTATTTCACAGTGCTGATGTTGTAATCTGTTTTTACATTCTATTATATTGACTAGAGATGGGTTGTGTAATTTTAAGTTGTTGAAATGCAATCTGATTGTTTCATGTTACTCCTTTAATTTATTCCATTAACCATGGAGACTAAATTACTGACAATTCTCTTTCAGTCTCCCAATTGTTTGTTATTTAAAGCTACTTTGTCACAGATTTTGTTTATCTTCTTCTTCCAATATTGAGTAAGATCTGTATGCGCTGTAATTTTGCTCACTGAAAAGCTACTCATAGTGGTGGTGCATGGTGTCTATGTAAAAAAGCTTTGTTTTAAAATTGTCTTTAAAATAAATGTCAAGCTGCCCGGCTAGCTCAGTTGGTAGCACGCAAGTCTACTGATCGAGGGTTGTGGGTTCGATTTGGTGGGGCATACTTTCGTGGAGCTTGGTCATGAAATTATTTCTATGGCCATTCTCCCTCCTACCAATGATACTTAATTATGTAGGGCAGTTGTCAGTCACTGTGCTTACAAGTTGGTTAACAGCTGAATCCAGAGATTAAGCCTTTCCAGGAACAGTGAGTAGGTTGACTGACAACTTATACGACCTATACAATGTGTTGCTATGGCGTTACGACTTGTGTGCTACCAACTGACCTAGCCGGGCAGCTTCAGTATGTTTCAATACAAATTTTGATGAGCAATAGTAAATATTCAAAATAAAGTCTGTGAGCGAATAGCTTTAAATGTAAATTTTCCTTTTGCGTAAGTTACTTTCGTTCAATTTACAGTAAAGAGATTTGATATAGCACAATGTTTGTAGATTGAGAGCATTCAGTGTAGAACAATAGATGAGATTTTCTAATGAATTTGCGGACAAACATCTTCAAGTGATGCGTGCTAGATTTACATGTTTTCTTGTTTTAATTTCTTCCTCTGATTTTGATAAATGATTTATTGGTTTGAAGCATGACTCATCTGAAAAGTTAGAATACGTTTTTAAGACTATAAAAATAAACAAGAATTGTCTTTAAAAAAGACAAACGGCGTAGAATTAGAAAAAAACTTGCTAAATAGCCACCCCAAGACAAGCATGATAAATCAAAGTGAATTTTTTATGATGCTTTCACTATTCTTGGGCTTTAGGTTTTGTGTTAGTAAGTCAATGACTGAAGTCAAATGAACTGACTTTTAGCTTGCTATGATGTGACTTCTGAGGAAGTTGTGACCGATTTTCTATCCAATCAAATTTGTTAAAAACTTGATCTTTCAAACAATCAAGTTTAATTTCTGGATTTGGTAAAAATGTAATAATCTTATGTCTTTTTTGTTTGATTGGTTGCTCCCAATCTAGGAATGATAACTCCATTATGCATACTATCTACTCAGCAAATCTGCTTTCTTATTCCAATTGCCCTGGAGATAGCCAGATTGGTATTATAAGCAATTATAACTGCTGTATTGAGTATTGCCCTGATATTAATTTTATTGAAGTGTTGCCTTATCTGGTCTATGGTACTTTGAGTTCATTACAATTTATCTTGATGACTTTCTGTAACCTTGTTATCACTGCGGTTACAATGATAGAAAACTAATTGAGCTTTGATGATTAATTATAGTTCAATTTAATATTTTCACACTCACTGACTTGGTGGCCTAGCCAAGGTCATTCCGTGAATACCACTTTCTACTGGCTAGACTTAACTTATTGTTTTCAAATTGCCCTGGATATTTGCCATTATTTCAGAAGTTAATAGCATCTTGTTGAACTTGAAGCATTTAAGGTTCAATCTAGATTGATTTAACATACATAACCACTCAGCTCAAGTCCTGCCATTGTCTTGAATTCTTTGAGCACTAATTGGATTTGTTGTATCATACAGAAAAGCACAAAATTGTCAATTAGCCCTATTGTATGGTGTCTTTAAGACCAAACATGAGAAAACTGCCAGACCTTTTTATTCAAATGAAGTAAAATTAATCAAGCACTCTTTATTGACCCATTGATTGGTTCGTGCAAAACTAGCCAAACTAAATGAAACTAAAGAAGAATGTTATTTGTAATGATGATGAAAATAATGATGATAATCAGGATGAAAATTATAATAATGATGATGATGATAGTGGTGATGATGACAACAACAACAACAACAATAAAAATGATAATGATAATAGTGATTTTGATGGTGAAAAGGATGATGGCAACAGTTATGTCAGTGGTATCAGTGATGATGATAATGTCAATGGTATCAGTGATAATGTAAATGGTATCAGTGATGATGATAATGTAAATGGTATCAGCGATGGTGATAATGTAAATGGTATCAGTGATGGTGATAATGTAAATGTTATCAGCGATGATGATAATGTAAATGGTATCAGTGATGATGATAATGTAAATGGTATCAGTGATAATGTAAATGGTATCAGTGATGATGATAATGTAAATGGTATCAGCGATGATGATAATGTAAGGGTATCAGTGATGATGATAATGTAAATGGTATCAGTGATGATGATAATGTAAATGGTATCAGTGATGATGATAATGTAAATGGTATCAGTCATAATGATAATGATGAGTTTTTTATGATAATGATGATGACAATTATGATGATATTTATGGAAATGATGATGATGGTGGAACTATAAATTTTTATAACACTAAAAATGAAGAAAATGATAAAAAGTTAATGTTTAAGTTATGATGATGATCAGGAGAAAGAGGGATGTTAATGATGATGATAGAAACATGTTTAATTTACTATTTTAACAACAGCATGTTTTATTTATCAACATCTCAGGTGGTATGTAATCCTACTGCACTCAAGTCAAGTTCGTGGTTTTAAAATCAGACTTAAACCAATTATATAGTCAACAAACCCATAATTAAATTTGTTCTCTACAAAGTTTTATCCTAACAATGTTTTTTCTCAAAGTTTTCCAGAGATTTTTATCTTTTAACAGATGCTTAGTGGGATGATTCAGTAAGCTTACCTATAAAAACAAAGTACACAGGTCATTTGCATGTTGCTGTTAAATTGATTGTTACTATAAATAGACACGAATTAGGTGAATTACCTATACAGAGAATCTGGTGTTACTATTTATAGCGCTGAGACTGTATGGTGAGTCATGGATGCTTTGCTACTGTCTGTGAAGAAAGCTTGTATGTCTATTGAGCCAGAAACTTGTATCTACCTTGTAGAATGGTTTATTTTAAACTTTGTGATTTAAACTTGTGATAATATTTAGTTTCTTATGAAGGGTTATTGTGATAAGAGTTGATCTTATGATGATGATGATGTATGCATTGTATACATAATGTCTTGAACATTTTTTGTGGGGTTTATTTTAATTGTAGAAAAAAATCTGAAAATTTACATGTGACTTTAGATGAATTTTTAATAGTGACAATGATGATGATGATGATGACAATTTCACTGCAACTTTAGTTTTCTTTTAAATAGTGATAATGATGATACATGTAATACAAATAATTTGGTACAATTTAATGCTTTAATTGTGATAAAACTTTTTGAAGTTTTTATTCAGGGTTGAAGTGACACATTGAAATTATTTGTGAACTTTGTTAAATGATGACATTGCTATCATTTTTTTGCAAAAAGTTGTAAATGAATTTTTTCTCGGTAGTGAACACATTTTGTGTACTTTTATTATGAAGAGACAAAATTGCAATTACAACACATAATACTTTAATTGTTTTAATGACAAATTGGATGAAATAGAAAGACGAAATTCACAATGATGTATTTAAATACTATTGTAATTATATCAAGTAAGATTAAAGTATTTTAAGTATTTGTTTTATTGTTTTAAGTTTGCCGTAAGTGGGTGTTAAAACATTATATATTGTAAAATACATTTCCTTTTGTACTTGAGACTGAAAGATAAATATGTAGTAATGTATATGTATATATCATACAATGTACTAGTATTGTGTTGTATTTTTTATGAATGGAATACTTAAGTGAAATACTTAAACCATTTATGTATAAGGATATACTGAGAGGTATCATTCACTATACATTGTACATATTGTGTTACATTTCTTGGAAATGATTTTTTGACTGAGTGAATTTTTATTTGGAGTGAATGGGATTTTATACAATTGAACATTCTGTGTTTAATTTCGTGGAAAATATTTTTTATTTAGTGATTTTGAATTGTAGTGGATGGGACTTTATATAATCATACATATTGTGTCTAATTTCATGGAAATGATTTTTTGCTTTGTGAAAATAATTATGTCAGAGAATTATAGGGATTTTATACATTGAACATTTTGGGTTTAATTTCTTGGAAATATGTTTTGACTGAGTGAATTTAAACTATAGTGGATGGTATATAATGTAATCATTCATATTGTGTTAAATTTTATGGAAATTATTTTTTAATGAATTTATATTGAAGAAAAAGGAATATTGTTAAGATTGATATTTGAAAGTGAATTTTTTGGATTTAAATCCAATACTTAAGTCATAGCTGCTTAAATGTGAATACTAAAAAATGTGAAAATATTGAATAATATTTTTCAGATTTAAGATTTAATACTTCAATTGAAGCTTCCAACTGGGTAAAATTTTAAAAACTTTATTGAAATGAATACATATATGTAAATACATAAACTACTTTAGAAATCTCTAATAAAAATCACACATGTACATAAATACATTATTTATTAAAGAAACTTGAATGAATGTCTAATATATACATGAATGTGTATTTCGATATATTATTTACTTTTAAAGAAAACTCTAATATAAGTAAATACTTGTATGTAAATACATAAAGTAATGAAAAAAAAGTCTATGTTTCAATCCATTTTTAAAACATGGCATGTTAGTCCCTTCCTATTTTTGACAGTCTATTTTTGTTAAATCGTCGCGCCAAGTTGAAAAATTCACTTATACATTTTACATTGTTCATGTAAAAAAACTACAAACATATTTCAATGAAAATTCATACATGTACATAAATATAAACTATATTGAAGAAAAACGAATGGTAATGAAAAAAATACATTTTCATTATACATTTTACAACGTAAAAGACGTAAAAGTTGAACAACAGGACTCTTTGTTTCTACATTCTTGACTGTTTATTTTTCATTTGATTTGTAGAGGAGATAAAGCTTACATGAGATGATGAAAACATTGAACTAGTGATATCACCAACTCTATCTGTAATACCAAGGAAATGACTGTGAATAAGAATATCGGCTATTGGTGACCACAGTCGGTTGTGATATTGTGTAGCGTGTGTACAGAAGTTTTATATGAAATCACTACTCTGTGAAACAGTGAATGGTTAGACTTTGGTTTACTAACACTCGTATAATGATAAAATCATTGGCATTTTGTTTTTTGTTTTGTTCAGTGGATGGATATTCTAAGTGTGAAATATTGCTTTAGATTTACTGGAATCGTTCAATCTGTGGTATTGTTTTATATCTTGTCATTTGTCAGTGGATACATGTATATAAAAACTGTGTTATTAATTATTTGAATGATATCAGATTAGTTTGGACAACATGTGCAAGTGAGTAGAATATTATTTCTTTGTATTTTGGTCTTCATTGATGTATTATACTACATATATTTCCTTGGGTAAATGTCACAATTAAATGCTTTTTAGACATTGCTTGGTGACCCACTAGCCCAAAGCTGGGGATTTGTAAAAATTTTATTCAGGCTAGTGAAAATTATTTTTTTCCGTAAAGTTGGGCTTATTGATAGCCAGTGCTTTTTAATGTACCACTAGGAGCAGTGGTCTTGTGGTAGAAAGTGCACATAGGGGTTGAGAGGTCTTGGGTTTGAACCCATCTAAGGACACTGCTAATTTTATTGAGCAGAATATGTACCAGTACGTTGTTTCACTCCACCCAGGTGTAAATTTGCAAATATGTATGTATTGTTTTGTCTGTTATTGATTGAAGGAATCCCTAATGTTTAGGGGGAATCTTTTCCTAGGATTTCCCCTGGATCCTTGGTAAATACAGTAAGTGCAGAATCCTGGCCGTAGTAAAGTTGATAAATGTTTAATAGTTAGTAAAGAACGCAGTTACATTCTAGTTATTACATCAGTTTCATTTAAACGTAATAATCATAATGATTTAGAGGCAAATACATGATAGTGTTGGTTTAATTACCTAAGTGATGACAATAAATGTATAACGTTGGTTTCGTTCAAACATTCGTAACTCAATATAAAAACAGAGTGAATTACTACCATACTAAGTCAGGGATATATAGCCTCGGTGTTTTAACTGCATGTCTTCATGTACATTGAAGATTAAGGCCAGTCACTCCTTATTTCGGTAATTTACCCTGCTTTGACCCAGGATATTAAATAACATAGTATTACAGTATATATTTTTATATGACTGTTCAGTTGTTGAAATGTTATTTTTTGGTACAATAAGGCCCATTGTAGATTAAATATTTATTGTTAAACATTTGTATTTGAATTTGTTTGACCTAGGTCAAGAATGTATGAAGTTGCTAATACTTTAGTTATTTGTTGAGTTGGTTTTTCACCATGTTCTATCGACCTAAACAAATACATTTATCCTAATATCAGACTCTATTAATCCTTAGTTATAGAATCTGCAAATAGTTCCACCAGTATATAGATAGCAATTCAAACAGATCATCTGATGTGACACATACAGTAATTAAAACATTTTCTTAACTCCTTAAAGACACCTGTAAACTGAACTATTTTTTGCATGGAGCCAAATTGCTCCTAAATGCCATAAGGTGTACATGTCAGTCTAAGAGATGATTACATCTTCTAAAATGTAAACAATGATTTCAAGGATTTGTGTTTGAAGATCTTATTTTGTACAGTGAAAATCCAGGTCAGAGTTGATGACTAAGTGGCATCTAAATAAAGATGTTTTGTCTGATATTTTATGCCAGCTTACAGCTAATAAGTTGAAAAAATGTTAATGAATTGTAACATTTAAAATAAGGGACACTGAATCAAATGTACTTAAAATGTCCCCTAATAGCATCTGATATCAAAGTCAAAGGTCATTTCTTTTAAATTGAAATAAAAAAATAATCCAATGCTTTAACATTAATGAAGTCATGAAGGAATTGTTTATGAATTTGTTTGTCTACCCTCGTAATATCACTCCGCTGGTTAAACTGGTCAGGCCTTTTCGTCGATTGTTTTCAACTTGTGTTTTAATATAAGACTTTCTGGTGAAAATGGTCCGAAGTCAAAAAACGTTGTTTAAAGCCAAACAAATTCAGTGCTAAAATTTAGCATTTTAATTTGAGTAATGTTTCTCTGAATATTAAAGTTCAAGTTAATAAAACATGTTTGTTTGTTTATCATTGTAATATTTCAGTGTTAAATATAATTTTAATTACTTTTTTATTGAGCAATAATTCTGTTTATTTAAGTTTTAAACCATAACTGCTACATCCTACTTCATATTATTAATGTAAATATAATATCATATTGTGCAGTAAAAATTGTCTACAAAATGACATAAAATCGTTAAAATTAGCATGAATGTGCCAAATTATTTCACAAAACATAACAAAATAGCATGAAATAGCTTAACAGGTGCATGTAAAAACAACAATACCAACATGGAGAACCATCCTGACTGAAATCATGATAAAAGCTTTTTATATACATCATTTAAAAAGAAAAGATGTTAAGATTATAGGGATTGCATGAGAAACACATAAACTCGTTATAATATCATTTGGTTCAAACAATTAGTAAATTTCTAGTTCAAAATTGTGGGAATCACTAAATACATGTTTTACACAATCATGTTAAGCATGCAAGATGCATAGTTCAAAATGATGTAAAGGGCATCAAACAAACTTGACTGATTATGTAAAATATACATTTGAAAAAATTTTTTTTATTACATTTAACAAAATTATGTAAAACTTATTTTTTTATTTTTTTTTGTTGTAATATTATTTTTCTGTTGGCTATAAATTGTATATTTGATGCTAAATAAAGTATATGGAGGGTGGCCTGCAAGTCACTGTTACAACTCGCCTTTTTACTTTATGCACTTACTTACAGTCTTGCGGGCGATCCTCAATATGTTATGTTATGTTATTTGACAAATCTATGTAAAACTATTATTATACAAAATCATTAAACAAAACTCGAAACACATTTAAAAGCATATGTTAAACTTTGAGTTTAACATATGTTTGTCAATTCATTTAAATCACTCCTTAAATAAGTTATGTAAAACACATTGGACATAAATCATGTAAAGCACTTCTTTGACAAAATCATCTGAAACATATAAAACACATATGTCATAATAAACATGTGAAAGATTCAACATTCATAATATGTAGAGCACATTTTGGGGGCAAAATCATATAAATGAACTTGCATGAAAAAAAGAGGAAAAATAAGGCTGCTGAATCTTATAAAATTACCAGCATAACATGGAAAATATTTATTATTGAAAAGTTGAATAAGGATTTTTTATTGGCGTTTAATGCTGTGCCAAATGATGGTCATTTTATGGCTTTCCTGGAGCTGTTGCCTATATCCAATAGTCACCTACCGGTCCACAAGGTCGAATTCCCTGCATAGCCTACTGTGTTGTGAATGATTTTAATGTAAGACTATAAATGTACTATTATGATATCTTAATTCATGTACTTGTATTTTATAATGAAAAGTCTGTGACCTGCCCTTGTGAAGGTAAAATTAATTTGTAATAGATTAACTGCTTAATTCAGAGATTTAGCCTTTACAGGAACAGTGAGTAGGTTGACTGACCTCCATGATGTGATCTGTACAATGTGTTGCTACTGCATTAAACCCATCCACAAAAATTAAATCTGTTTCAGATATTGCTTAATTGAATGTACTGAATGAACCATGATGACAATGTTATTTAAATTATGCAGTCTTTATTCATTGCTTTGCCTCCCAGAATAGAAAACTCCTTTTACGGACTTTGGTTTATTTTTAGATTTTATATTAAGAGTTTTCTATATTAGGAATTGAATTGAATTCCATTACATATAGAATAGCATTGAAAATTAAAAGAAAACTTTAATCGTCTTGTCCAGAAATAAATTTCAACCGATTTAGTTTGAAATTACGCAATTCATTGCAATTTTATCTTGCTTGGCAAACATTGATTGTTATGTTATAACAGCGGTTCAAAGAATTGTTGGAAGCTTTTATTATGTAGAATAAATGCTTTTATGACAAAATTGGGACATTAAAGTTTGCCTTGTTAATATATTTACACTATATTTAGACAGTCTAAAGTAATGTTATTGGATTTTAAGTGCGGTTCATTATACCATCCACCCACGCAAACTCGCAACATCTGGGACATGCCATCTCACGTGGGAATTCTTCCTCTTCATGATTCAATAGTAATTATTATATCAATAGGCTGTTGTTTCTGACGCTTCATTCTTAATGGAAATAAATGAAATATCAGCTATTTAGATTTAGCTATTGTTAGAAGTATAGGTTTTAATATAACGCTATAGTTACAGCTTTAAGTGTTAACTTTAAAGCATTTGTTTTCAGTAAAAATACCATCTCCCTTGAATTGTTTAGCCTCAAACCTGCTTGTTCATAGATCTTCAACTTGCATATAAGTTTATTTTAAATCTATCAAAACTGTATAAAAAATATCTAAAGGCGGTATCTCACACAGAACACGGTAATGGGGACATGGTTCCCATAGGGTATACTTAGTTATACGGGTAGACAGGTACGAGTTAGACTGGAATGTAGCACGAGTGTGTATGAATAAAGCACAGATATACTCGTTCAAGCAAGGTTTGTCACGATTTTAACACGATTTGCATAAGATTTTCATATGATTTATTAATGTTTCCAAGTACAGTCTGTTACAATCTAGTATGATCAAACACGACCTTTACTCGATTTATTTGACATTCACGCAGTTTACATACGGTTTCGCCGACTTTTGCTCCATACGGTTTATATACATAATTGACATGGTTGAGCTCACTCTTGTGGTGGACTTCATGTTCGGTTGTATATACAATTTCATACGGTCTCACATGGTCTCTCACGGTCGTGTACGATCTCTTATACGATCATACACAGACATGACATCTGTACCAGTTTTTTAAAAGTTTTAAAATTCTTACACTGTGAAGAAATAATTGAAGTGTTCTGTTTTGTTATGTAATCAACTTATTCTGTCAATATGCATGATAATTTGTATTTTCTTAGTTGCTTATGAATACATTACTGTACAAGACAGAATATTTTTGAACTGGAAAATATTCTTGAACTATTTTTACATAGAATAACTGAGGAGCTTTTCACAAAAATCTTAAGATAAAAATCATCGTAAGTCAAATGCAAAGAGCCTTTATTATACCCTCATTTTTTGGTCAAACAATTCCAAAAACTATTGAATTATGTAGAAAATTTTTTACTATTTGAATATCATTTTGTAATTGTTTATTACCCTTCTGACTTTGTGCTGCAAAATTATGAGTTTGACTTACGATAACGTTTTTCGTAAGAATTTTTGTGACACGGTGTCCTGGTTTGTATTTAGATTTGTTACGAGACTCAGTATTGTACAGCTAATGCACTCTGGGATAGATGATTGATGGGAGTTAGGTTTCGTTGAACGATCAATTCTCTTGTACGGAAATTAATGCCAGCTTTTATGTATGTAATCAAAGACAAACATTGTCATGTATTGGTATTTCTAGCTTTACAATACTAATGAATAGGAAGCTAGTTTTTTGTCCGGATAAGGTGATTATGTCCAGAAACTAAGGTATTAATCTGATATAAGGTCACCATAGCGATAGTTGTTTTTTTTGGTCTTGTTTTTCCTTGACCTAATGATCCAGTTGTATTTGTTTTGTTTGTTTTTGTTGGGTTTAATGCCATAGCAACTCATTTTATAGGTCATATAACAGCGGTCAGTCAACCTACTCACTCCTCCTGAAAGGCTAAATCTCTGTATTTAGCTGTTAACCAACTACTAAGCACATACTTTCGTCATTGATTGACAACTGCCCTACATAATTAAAAATCATCGGTAGGAGGGAGAATGGCCATAGAAATAATTTCATGACCAAACTCCGCGAAAAGTATGCCCCACCCAGGAATCGAACCCATGACCCCTCGATCAGTAGACTTGCATGCTACCAACTGAGCTAGCCGAGCGGTTGATCCAGTTGTATGATGTTGTATGTTTATGACAATGCATGAGTGAACGTTTCTAGGACTGGTTCTGACAGTCAGGAATTTTTTCAGACCAGTGAAAATTAAAGCAGGGCTCTTTTAAAATCTTTAAAAACTCAGATTTCTGTGAAAATCCTATAAAATCTTCTTGCTTTAGTGAACCTTTTGAAAAAAAGTGTATTTTCAACATGAAACAAATTTTCTTCAAAATTGGACAGTCAAACAAAATTGAATTCTTTAAGCTGTATCAGATCTGTGTCATAATTGAGATAAAGTTCGTTGTGACAGTGTTTAGAAATTTTCTTTGGTGTTCTAAAGTGTTTTAGTACTAGTTAACTACTTAAATAATTAACTAGTTAGTTGTGTTACGTTATCTGGTGGCAGATTATTATAATGCCACCATACGTTATTGTACCTGATTTTTTTTTTTACAATTATCTTATTGTTCATATTGTTTCTACTTTCAGTTTTGCGAGAGTACTGGCTCACTACCCGTATGTGGTACTGATATCTGTCATGGTTGTCTCCCTTACTTGTCTCATCATCACTATAACAATGGGTGACAGTTTAACGTTTGAGGAACCTATGGCTGTAAGTTTATTGTTTTAGAATTTTACTTTTATTTTCACCCTGCCACCATGACACTGTGGAAGTGTGCAGACTTTCTAACTTGTAGGTCATGGGATTTATTCCCAGCATTGTAGAAGATAACAGAATTTGTAATCTGTAGGTCTTCTGGGATTTTTCCCAGTGTGACTGGCCAATTTTTCCAGTGCTGTGGAAAATTATACCTTTCCACGAAAATCTTAGAATGTTAATTGTTTTTCTGATTGAGGGAAAAATTTTGGCTCTTTGTTGAAGGGTAAAAACGTATCCAAGATTGGTCTTTAGGTGAGTTGATTTGCAGTTTTTGTAAACAGTGAAAATAAGAAAAAAAAGTTTCTAATTTGAAAAACTTTAATCTTTGCAAATTAGAAAATATTTGATTGTGAATTAGGTCACTTGCAAATCAATGATCAACAGCCAAAATTGACTGAGTCTGTCCCAACCAAAAACCAAATCTTGCTGACTTAATTGCTACATAAAGTTGAAACTAACAGGTTTAATTGCTGCCAAAACAAAGTAAACTTATCAAAATCAAAAGCCTAAACTTATCTGATTCAATCGCAACTAAAAGTAAAAAATAACTGATATAATCGCATGTTAAACTTACTGACTAAATTGCTACCAAAAGCTAATTGCAATCAAGTATCGAAACAATCGACTTTAAGTAATATTCCATCATGGGGCCATGTCTCTAGTAAGATGTACAAAGTAATATTCCATCATGGGGCCATGTCTCTAGTAAGATGTACAAAGTAATATTCCATCATGGGGCCATGTCTCTAGTAAGATGTACAAAGTAATATTCCATCATGGGGCCATGTCTCTAGTAAGATGTACAAAGTAATATTCCATCATGGGGCCATGTCACTAGTAAGATGTACAAAGTAATATTCCATCATGGGGCCATGTCTCATGTAGGATGTACAAAGTAATATTCCATCATGGGGCCATGTCACTAGTAAGATGTACACTATACGTGCCATGGTTAAAGTCTATAGTCAGTGACAATGTGAGAATGTTAATGAACTTTAATCCCACACAGGATTGGTAATGATAGTTTATAGGTATAATAAAGAATTCTCTTGGCCTACTGACATTTACAGAGAAAATAAGTATACTGTCTGATGGCGATAGACATCACTGGTACGGTGGTACTATCCATTTTGATTATGGTTTACTTGTCTTAATATTAGGGCTGTCACGATATACCAGTATATTGCAATACCCAGCTGCGGCAATAACTACCCCGGTACAATTTTAATATACCAGTATTTGACGATATTTTTTTATTTCATTGGAAAATTCTTTCCTTCGTTTTCTAGATTACCTCCAAGTTTTTCAAAAAATCTCTCGACTCGTTCAAAACCTAGAGATAATCTAAAAAACTAGAAACGTTGTGGGGTGGGAGATTAACCACCACTAAGAAAGATAATTTTGTGCTGCTCTTACTGCACTAGGTCCAAGGTCTGATAAACGGCAGCCTGTGATAAAAGTCAGTTACATATAAATGTCATTTACATTTTCTTTATCATCTGAATTTGTTGATGTGGTCGTCAATTTTGCCATGTTAGGAACCATATAGGTCACATGATTCCCCACACTGTTATAACTTTTTAAAATGTATTTTTCATGTACATGTATATCTTTTTAATCCTCACATAGTCTTTTAATCTAACTTAAAGGTTACAAGTCAGTAGCTTGTGGATCTAGTACTTTAAAGGATCTGTTACAATAGAGTTAAAATCACTTTGGTGTGGAATAACCTTACTGAGAAAACCTAATAGAGAATTTTGATATTTGATCTTTTGATGAAAATGATTTGGAAAATTTATATTTAATCTTTTGATGAAAATTTAAAGAAAAAAAATGTTTGTTAGAAGTGGTGTACTCAGATAATAAATTTTAGATATATTAAAACATCTTATGTGACATATACTGAGAAAAAATACAATAGGTTCAAAATAGTGTATATGATGGTTATGTTTTTTATAGTAAATAATAATTTCATAGATAGGGAAACAAAAATCTAAGTTGAACTGCTAATTTTTGGAAAACTGCATGGTTTTAAAGAAATTTCAGGAGGGGAACTGTAAACGGCCCCTGTCATGTAAGGAAAAAAAGGTCTGGATAGCATGACTAGTCTGGTTAACAGTATCATCATGTTATACTGTTCAGGACAACAACTTTCAATATCAAATTAATAAAAACAAATGTAAAATAATCTGTGAAAAAGTAGCTTTAAACTTCTGTAAAAGAAATTTTGATAGAAAATGTAACACAACACGGTGATAACTGACGTAAAGTCAATGAACTGAAATAGTACTTTTACTAAAAATTTCTTGGGAATAATATATTATAGATTGTGGATGACACATCATGGATAACTTGATTTTAGTTTTTGAAATTAAAGTTTAAATGTATAAGTATAAGCCTCCCAGCTAGCTCATTTGGTAGCACACAAGTCTACTGATTGAGGGGTTGTGGGTTTGATTCCTGGGCAGAGCATACTTTCGTGGAGATTGGTTATGAAATTATTTCTACAGTCATTCTCCCTCCTACCAATGATTCTTAATTATGTAGGGCAGTTGTCAGTCACTGACAAAAGTATGTGCTTAGTAATTGGTTAACAGCTAAATCCAGAGATTTAGCCTTTCCAGGAGGAGTGAGTAGGTTGACGCCAATATATGACCTATACAATGTGTTGCTACGGCATTAAACCCAACAAACAAACAAACAATTAAAATAAAGCTAGTGCTTTAGAAAGTTTAAGACAATGACTGAAATGGTTATAATGCCATGACTTATAGGAGAAAACATGTGATAGAGTCATGTCACTGTTGTCTTGTCATAAAAAAATTGTTAAATATAAGTTATAGTTGAAGTATCAGACTTTCATGCTGTGAAAACTTCTTCTACTTTTTTATAAATCAAGAGACATTGAGTTCCTTCATTTTGTACTGCTTCCATTGTCTGATGTTGTCTAATGATTGCGTAATTACAAAGCTGGAGTTCCTCAAGCTTAGAACTTGCAGTAATGATACTTAAAGGATTAGTAGTTTATATGTTTAAACTAAACTTAAGGGGTTCATCTCTGTGGGGTTTAAGTAGGGGTCGGTTACCGTTAAGAACCGAACAGCTGGTACTAATAAAATAATATTGTTTTTTTCAAACGTTATTGTTATGTAATAGCCTTATTATGTTATGTAGTTCAATGTTAAAGCAAAAGATCTGTCAACAGTATTAAATGTATTGTTGTCAGCAACGCCTGTTGTGAGTATCTATCTTCTGTTATATATCATAGCTAAGTCTTGGATTGTTTTGATACTCTTGACTGACAAAAACCGCCTGGCTAGCTCAGTTGGTAGCACACAAGTCTACTGATTGAGGGGCAGGGACCAGGAAATTCGCCGATGTCAATATGTCCAATGCCGTCCGAGTACCGGATATGGGTTTTAACGTGTACCGTACTGACCAGACCGTTTACTGTACTTTATTCACGACCATGTTAGTACTTTTTATACCCCCGCAAACGAAGTTTTCGGGGGTATACTGGAATCACCCTGGTGGTTGGTTGGTTGGTTGGTTGGTTGGTTGGTTGGTTGGTTGGTTGGTTGGTTGGTTGGTTGGTTGGTTGGTTGGTTGGTTGGTTGGTTGGTTGGTTGGTTGGTTGGTTGGTTTGTTGGTTGGTTGGTTGGTTGGTTGGTTGGTTGGTTGGTTGGTTGGTTGGTTGGATATGTGGTCTGTCCCAAAAAATTAATACATTTGTAGTATGTTTATTTCTTAATGTATTAGAATAGAAGCTGTTATATACCATGATTTAATGGTGTATACAAAACTCATGTAACTATGGAAACATATCTCACTTGTTTAAAATATTTAATTGTGTTATATATTTTAAATCTAATTAGATAACTGTATAGTTTGCTTTTTTTCTCAATAGATTTTTTTCTTATCTTATTTTATAGAATTTGCACAGGCGTTTACAGTTGATGTTTATATGCATGTTATATCAATTCCAATTCAAAATGGCCGACTTGCGGCCATCTTGAATTCTTTTTAATTTAGTTTAATTACTGTATGCTTATTTCTCAACAGATTTTTTCTTAACTAATTTAGATAGAATTTTGCACAGGCGTTCACAGTTGATGTGTACATACACTTTAACTCAATTCCAACTCAAAATGGCGGACTGGCTGTCATCTTTTTTTCAAAATTAATACAGTCTTATATTGACTTATTACCATACATATTTTGAAAAGAAATTGCATACAAGGTCTCACTGATACAGTTGATCAGTATGACTATTCTTCATCAATTTATATTCAATATGGCTGACTGGCAGCCATTTTGAATTTTTATTTAAATTACTGTATAGTACGTGTATGTGTTTTTTTTTACTCAATTTTAGCCAAATTTCGCTCCAAAGTCTTTATTGATGTAGTTGACTCGTACATGGATTTACTCTGGATACAAATTCATTATGGCAGACTGGCAGCCATTTTGACTTTGTTAAAATAACTGTATAGTAAGCTAATTTCATTACCAATTTCTTCTTGCTGAAGTCTGATTGATTTATTGATTGATTAATTGGATTTTACGGCTTATTAATGCAAAAACTTTAAAATGTTTGTCACGGATGTATTTAAGATCCTGGCAGTCAAGGAGAACGTATTTGACATTGAAATGCTCGTCACATGGTATACATTTAGGTGCTTTCTTTCTTTTGAGAAGGTATGAATGTGTTAATATAGTATGACCAATTCTACATCTCGTAGTAACTATTTATCTCATTGATTAGCAAATATTATTGACGAAGATGAATCAAGGGTTTATGGCTTTATGTCATGTAACTTATTGAATATAGCATTATTCCACATTGTTTGCCATTTGAATTGCTGAAGTCTATTATGTACTGCTATTTTTATCAAATTCTTATTTTTGAACTTTTTTTTGATGTATTGATATTTTATCAAATTCATAATGGCTGATTGGCAGCCATTCTGAGTTTTTATTTTTAAAAAGCAAATGATTTGATAATTTTTGTACAGACTTTGAGAAAGTTAGCAATTGTTTAAGTTGATGTGCTTGGCATTTTCTTAAGTGGAATTCAAAATGGCTGACATGCAGCCATGTTGAATTTTCTAATATCTTGTACAGCAAACATCTTTTTTTCTCACCTCATTTTGATAAAATTGTGCTGACAAATTCTTGTTTATGAAATTTTTATATGTATTATTTTTTTATGTATTTCAATGGACCAACTAATAGCCATCTTGATTTTTTCTGTAATGTTGAGAAGAAAACATCTTATTTCGTTATAGCTACATGAGATTTTAGATATTATTTTAACTTTTCTACTGTGAAAATAATGATCGGTAATTTAAGCTTTCTTCTGGGGTATTTGTGAAATTCTTGATACAAGATATTGTAAATACTAATTGTTTGATTTATATTGTGTACATTGCTGACTACCATTTTTACAATTGCCTTATTTTTTACTTATTTATCAAAATATTACACACATTCTACATTTTGCTCATCTGGTTACAACATACTCATGATGAGTTTAAATGTGATCACTCTTTGTCTGTTGTTCCACTTTACATTCATAATGACCAAATGGTGTTCATTTTCATGTAAAAAATCATTTGAAATATGACAACTCTGTTCATTTTGCTTTTTTATAAATCTATAGTGAATTACACTGTAATTTGCTGTTTATTTCCAATTTGATATTTGCATCCTATTCTTTTTATGGTTTTATGCTTCTTACAACATTTACCCTTTTGGACTTCCACAATGTTGACTTGCTTTTATCTTGAAATGTTGCTGTTGCGGGGGTATTTTCGCCACTGGTGGCAGTTCTAGTTTTTACTCCCCTTTATTAAGAAGGCATACGATACATAGGCAATGTTTGTTTAAATTTTTACAAAACTTAACTTCTATCTAGCAAGAAAACGTGGTTTCCGAAATTACTCCCCGCAATCGTCGGTCGGTTCAACAAACAGAACTTGAAAAAAGACTGTTTCATCTAGCTCTAATGTTGTTGGAAAACTCCGTCATTTAGGCAAATCATTTTAACTGCGCATGCGCAAAACTGGTCCAAAGGAAATGTCGCGCATCTTTAAGTATCGTTCGCTAAATAAAGCATGAAAGCGTAAAATTATGATCAGCTTTTTAATTACACATGTAGATTAAAATGTTTGTCATACGAAGTGACGATCTAGCGAGGGTCGTGAAAATGAATGGCATCTCATCACAATGGTTCAAGCGATTTCGTTAAACACAAATGAATATCAAATTGTGCATAGTACACCTATTTATAAATAAATCAATGACTAAACTGTTCGTTTTGAAAATTATTTTCGATGTCATCAAAGAAGGGAGAAGTGTGGTTGAATTTTGATCATCAAGAACTGTACCTTCGATTAATTGCGTAGATACATGTCCTAAGATTATTTCTTATTATTCACACCTCAATTTACGGCGTAAAAATAAATCATGAATCAAGTCAAACAAATTAAAGATCAAACGAATACAATAGGAATTGACAACAAAAGCTATTAAATTGTTTTCTTTGTAATTATTCATGAAACATTCTTCATAAAACATTATTGTTTTTTACAAGTTTACAGGTTTCAAACAGACCGATTAAAAAAACGTAATCGGTTCGATGGACATGATAAAGTAAGAACATATTCTTCTGCTGTTCTTCAATTTAATCGAGTGCAAATCAAGCGTACCTTGCTGTGCTCGATAAAAAAAATCACTGCCTCAACCCTGCATGATACCTGTAACCATGGATACGTTATACAGGGTCCTTGATGTGTAACTGTGGACAATTAAGCAGGATATTACAACAATAAACAGCGGGTTTATGCAACTGATAGTTGTTTGATAATATTTTATTGATACGTTTTCTTGAAAATTATGGAAATTAATGGTTTGGGGTCAAAATTAGCGAGTTTTTCCCGGACCGATTTTTTTAAGGATTTTGAAATCTCAATCGGTCCAAAATGAAAAAATCGGTCCGAAAACCGAAAAACCGGCGATTTCCTGGTCCCTGTTGAGGGGTCATGGGTTCGATTCGCGGGTGAGGCATACTTTCGTGGAGCTTGGTCATAAAATTATTTCTACAGCCGTTCTCCCTCCGACCAATGCTTTTTAATTAATATGTAGGGCAGTTGTCAGTCACTAACGAAAGTATGCGCTTAGTAATTGATTCCTTTCTAGGAGGAGTGAGTAGGATGACTGACCGCCATTATATGACCTATAAAATGTGTTGCTACGGCATTAAACCCAACAAACATACAAACTTGACTGACAAGTGCAGTATTTATGGTATCAAATATTTTGTTCTTGACTTTCAGTGCTTTGATTTTTTGCTTGTTTATGAGAGTCCCTGTTGGGCAAATCAGTATAAATGCTAAAAATGCTTATGTAGGTTAAGGTTCTCAGTATGTATGTAATTACATTGTCAGATCATAATTCTAGGTATATTTTAGCATTATTATTATTGTTATTGACTAGTTGGCATATTAAGAGCAATTTTTGTATATGACATGTCAGAATGTACCATTACGTTAACGACCATGTTTTATAGACATCTCGGGGGCTTAGCGCAAAATGGTCATAACTCAATTTAAAAAAAAGTAATTTATGAATGTTTTGCGCCAAGTCCCCGATTTGCTTATAGTACTTCAGACATTTATTACCTTTAGGTCAAAGTGACTCTATTTGCAGGGTTTTATATGCCTTTTAGTAATAATTATTATGGTAAAATTGTAGTACTGTCAGTGGCACATACATTAACCCCTGCTGATTTAAATGCCAACTACAGTACTTCTGTACTCGCTATTAATAAAAATAGTGTTCTGTATTTGTGTACAGGAATTATCGAACAAATAATGAGTATTTAAATCAGTGGGTTAATGTATATGCTACTGACAGTTTAATAAAATTTAACTCTATGTTGGGTCCAATAAACACAGGAACAGAAAAAGGTCCCTGATGAAGTTTTTGGGTCCATTTTATCTTAGTGTTAATACTGGGTCACTGTAAGCTTAAAGGTACCCATTCACAGATTTTAACTTAAATATCAACTTTTTCTGAAACTATCAAAATAGTTTGGAAACATTTTTTTGAAGCAGGAAATTTAAAGTGATTTGATAATAGCAATTTTTAGTGCAAATTGACATAAGATTATTACAACTTCAAATGATTGTGTTTCATGTAGTATAGACAATTTTACTGCATATTTGTGACTTTTATTATATATTTCTTGCAACCTATAGGTCAGTTTTTCCTGAAATATTAAGATTTAATTTTTTGACACAATTACAAACACTGAATCATTTTGAAATTATAGAAAAATCGAAACCATATATGTGAACTAGTACTTTTAATGAAGAATTTCTCCTAAACTTCAATAAGCTTTCTCTGAAAGAAGTGTTTGCATTAATTTGTATAATAACAATTACTCAGTATCGTTTGTATTGTTTCCAAGGAAAATGCCAGCTGGCTAGATCATTATTTATTTCAGTGAATTCACAAAATCAAGTTTCATGAAAATTTAAAAACCAGTGTAATAAACATCATACATAGCTTAATGTTTGTCAATGAATACCATTCACATTTCGAGTCCTTGGAGGTGAGTGGTGGGCGATACATTAGATTATTATATCAGAGGCATATCTTCAGTGTTAAGCTGAGATACGACTCCCTCAGTGCACGAGATTGCAACTTTTATTACTGGTAAATGTCAGCTGTAAAACATGCTTATTTATTTCATCCGTCTCAGCTTGTTGATTTAATGGGATAATTATTCTCAATGAGTTTTTATAACTCCCAATGTGGAGAGTTCACTTGGAGAAAAATCATTAATTTTCTAATATTTGCTGATATGCAGTTTTTCTTATCCCTCATGGGCTAAATTGTAATATATTTTAAGTTTTTTAGATTACAGTTTTAATTAGTTTCTAAAGAGTTTGTGATGGTTATCTTATTAATGAATTAAAACTTTTTTAAAACTGGTTGTTTAATTATTGCAAGATAAAATGTATGCCGTAATTATTATTTCACGATTTTTCGCACAAAATGGAAAAAAAACTCTTTAAAAAACGATTTAACGAGCCAGCATCTATGTGGAATCTATTATTATCCAATCTGGATTTTGATGTCTTCTTTACATGTTAAATGTCTATTATTAATGTAATGCTGGGAAATACATTTATGTTTTTTAAACTACACTCTGAAATTAGCTTTTAGTAACGCTATCTTCTCGAGTCACCTCTTATTTATGAAATGTAGATTTATATGCATACTTGTGTTTCTGTCATTACCTTGACCCATTAGCCCTTAGTCCAGAGCTTGTGAAAAATAGTTTGGGGTAGGAAAAATTACTTATTTATAGAGCTGTCATTGATCGGGCTCAAAGTGTATTGACAATATCGATATATAGAGAAATGAATATCGACGATACACCAATATATATCAATGCATTCACTACAGTACTATACAAACCATTTATGTTGTCATAAACTCATAATAGATGTATATTTGTTATGAATGTTATACCATGGTATTCTGCATTAAACTGGTAAGCAGTTGGTAAAAAGGACTTGTATTGATAATAATTCAATAAAAAGATCTATCACAAATTGCTTGCGTATTATCCGCTCATATTATGACAGTGCACCTGATTCAGCTCACTATAGAAAGTTTGTCTTGAAAATTTTTACTTTTAATATACATTTATCTACATAGGCTTTATTATAGATATTTCAAAATTCATATCGAATATTGATCGAAAATAAATAACGACGATACACCGATATCAATAGAATCGATGACAGCTCTACTTTTTTATATACCGGTAGTTAGGCTAGTTGATAAATTTTGCCCATAATACTATGAAATATTTTAAATAGACTAGCACTGCTTGAGAAAGTTTTAAGGCAATTAGTTTTCATTGTTCATTAATGTCACTAGAATAATTCCACTATTTAAACCATACTAAAAACTTTGATATCAAGTGTCTTAATATGTTGATGTGAATGGGCAATTTTTGACATGAGTTGCTTTGCTATCAGCACTTTGATTATTTCATGTTCAGGTTAACACCAAGTAGCTTTGCCAACTTCTAAATCTTTTGCCATTTTGAATATTCAAAGTACCTTTGATATTTTTTGTTTTGATATTTGCTAGATTAAGAAGTGCACTTACAAATATTTTGGCCCAATTCTATTGGAATACCAGGAAATACATCATAATCTTTCATTGACCTACTTATCTTATTTCCTTCAAAATTACTTTGGCGTTCTTCCATGTGTTGTTAAGTCTTTTGTCTGAGGACTCAACTATCCAAATAACTGAAGACTTATTGTACTTGTATGAACTATGCCAGAAAATCTGTTGACTATAGAAACTGTGCCCTGAACCAGTTTTAATGAAAATAATGCCATACCAAATTAATACTTTGTTTAGCGACCTGTGTAAATTATAAAACCTACCCACCCGGCAGGAAAAACAATCAAGCTAAAAAACACAGTGGTTTTGTTTAGTAGTGGTTAGTCATTGTCAATAACTATCTGGCTATTTAGTACATCTGTCATTTTAAACTTTTTTAGATCATCAGGAGTTATATTGTTGGCCCTTATTCTAAATTGCTAACAATATATTGCCCATCATTAAAAGTCAACTCTGATTCAGAAATAAGTGTAAGCAAGCATATCAGGAACAGCAACAGTCTAAAAACAGTCCTGCCTCACAATCAAAATGCAAAGAGGGATATGTGTTAAGAATTTTAAACTTTTGTTTTAAACGGGATGCCACAAACAAATAATTGGAACAAGAACCTTAGTGGTTTCTGCCTTGGAACTGACTCATCTTTGATTAAGCAACATAATTATTTACAAGTACAGTGTAATTATGCTCATGCATCAAACTTTTATGGCATAAGTTATGTAAGTAATAATGAAATGTTTGTTATATTGTTGATAAGTTTGAAAATTTACTTGCTCATGAATGGTTAACATAAAATTGATTTGGTTAGGCCCAACTTTTTGTCTGATTATTTGCAGATATTGAGAGACCGGGCTAGACTTAAGGATTATCTTCTGAAAGGGATTGCTAAATCAATGTTTTCTTTGAAATTGTTTAGGATTCCAGAACTTAGAAAATACTTAAAATACCTAAATGCTGAATTAGTTTCAATGAGAACCTTTATTGAAGGATTTCAGATTATTGGAACTAGCTTTTGTGTTCCTTATTGCTTTTATGCTTTGTGTTTCAAGTGACCAAAAAAATGGCTTCCTGAAAGCCATTTATTAAGGATAAGTTGTTACTGTAGTTAAATGTAAAATATCTTACAATTGTTGAAATAGGTTCTGTTTTCATTATGTGTATCGGAGATTGATCTGTTATGTACAAGTTTTCCCTATGATACATGTAGTACATAATGTTAAATCAAACAATTTGAAGTGCCTATCATGAACCAAGTGGCAGCCATTAGAGTAACAAGCAGTCATTTTGTATTGTTTGGTTTCATTTAACTGTCAGTAGCCCATACATTATCCCCTGTGATTTAAATACTTAATGGATGCTTGATATTCCGAGTATGTAGATAACTGTTTTTTATCAAAAGTGAGTACAGAAGTGCTGTAGTGTGTATTTAAATCAGTGGAGTCAATGTATGCACCTCTGACATTTGAATAAATTTGGAAAATTTCATAGGATGCCATCTCCATAAGGTTCTTTCCTGTACCAGGGTATATTAGTCATGTGATCTTCAAAATGTAAACAAACACCTGTTTTTGTCAAATTTTGCAGCAGTCAAAAAATAGAAAAAAAAAGATTGCAATATTTATTTTTTGCCAATAATCCAACTATCATTGAGAAATTTCAAAGGAACATATATATGTATTTCTTAAACAATTGAAATTTTAAATAAGAAGACATAAATGTTACTTGGTTGGTAGATATTATTCAAAGTATTGAAAATGGAGGAAAAGTTTCAGTTTTGTTACTATTTTCTCAGCACAAAAGGCCCTGCTGCACATTTACTCCTAGAAGTGATAATAAATACTGTGTATCAAAATGCATGTCCTCAATACTGTTCTAATTGTTAGCTGTGCTAAAACGAAAAATAAATTGAGCAATTTAAATGTCTTCTAGCTGTTATTTAATACATTGCTTTCTATTGTTTGTTTATTATATTGTCTTTTGTATTGTTCTCCATTATTAAACATGATCAAAACATTTTGTCTGATGTGAAACGTGAAAAATCTATCAACTATGCATGCAAAGGCTGTTGTTTTTGTTTTTTAGTTTTCTGTGAAATTGTTATAATTGATGTAATGAGAAATGACATGTGCTGGTAAGAAAATATCCATTTACAATTATTTGTGTAATTAGTATAAAAAAAACAACATGTGGGAATAATTGCTAAATCATTCCATTTAATTCTGATGTTTGTTGCTGCAGCAGAAAATATTTGTGTCATGGAAGCTTTAGTGCAGAAAAGACTATTTAGGAATCAAGCTTTTTTGGGTGAATTTTGCTAGTTAGTTATAATGAGATGGTATTGTTCAGCTTAATTTGGGAGGCGCATTTCATATGCATTGTCTTGTGATAAAATTGCTGAATTTTCATTTCAAAACTAATGGAGCTGCCTGTCTAGCTCAGTAAGTATTTACAAGTCTTCTGTTTAAGGGGCAGTTGGTTCAATTTCCAGGGGGCATACATTAATTTTGTTGAGCTTGTTCATGAAATAATTTCTAAGACCATTTTCCCTCTTTTCACTGATTCTTAATCATGTTGAGCCGTTATCAGTCACTGACAGAAGTATGGGCCTGGTTACTGGTCAACAAAATTGTCTTGTTCATTAATTGTAATTATTTCAGATAATAAAATATTGCTTAAGATAATTGTTTGATTTTCTGAGTGTTAGTTGAATTTATTTCAAATATTTGCAAAAATGTGAATTTTATTCCAAGCTGATGAAAATCTGGTACAAAAAAGTATTCCTGAATGATTTGATAATGCTGTAGAAAGTGTTAAATTCTTAGATTTTATCTTTTTTCTCTCTAAAATAACTGAGCATTGTATCTGTTTACTTTCTGACTAAATTCTTCATACATTAGTCATATGGTCAGGGGGTGTATTTTGTGAAAATTTAGGTAAAATCCACCAGTTTCAAGTTCAGGTTTGAACTTTTTGAAATTGTTATCATTGGCATTGATTTGCTTGACTTGTGTGATTAATAGTTCTTCTTTCATGCTTTAAGGTGAAATATGATGTTATTTGATGAAATATATATATTATTAATAATGTTGAAAATATAAAATTTTATATTTTCATTGTTGTAAAAATAGAATTTCAAACTTTTACTTTAGAAGATAAATGGCATCATTTTAGAAAATGATTGATGCCAAATTTTAATTGTGTAAAATGACTTACAGAACACAGAAAAAAATACAGCTCACCAGTTGAATAAAAATTGATCTTAAACTGAAGGGACAAACACTCTCTGCTTTAAGGGATCACCTGTCTGAAGGTGATTTCAATAATCAGGAGTTATCATACAAAAGTCGGCAGATTTGCACTAATGTCCTTTTCTTTTTTTCGTACTCTTTTTGTCTCCTCCTTCTGCAGAAATTGTTACTTTAATAAGACATCATCCCTCTGACATACCATGCCCCTATTTCTGCCTCTTTGCTCTTTTCTGAGTTGGATAATAGTCAGTATTTGATATGATTAGGCTCTGGTTTATGTGTTTAACATTAGAGACAATCTTCTGGAGAGGCTTCAGGTTTCTGTTCACTGGGAGGACACTGGGATTTAGTTTTCTGCTAGGAAGGCTTTGGTTTCAGCTTAAAGCACTCACACAGTTTAAGTATTAAGTTCTGGACTGATCTAACGGAAAGATGGTTGGATCAAGTATACATGTGTTATTCAACTTTTGAGTAATGGAAAGATTAAGACAATGTTATTGATTTTCACGGAAATGAAAAGAAAATGTCCAGTCTTAATGGACTGTAATACTAGTGTTTGTTTTTTCACAAACAGCAGGATGTCCATTATTATTTCTGTATTTCCTTCTGCATTTCCTCCTAGTCTTTCCCTTGGTATTACAAAACAAGAGGATCCCCAGGACATTGGACCACTCACCTGAGAAATTGATTCATTAGGCATCTGATGAAAAAATCTAACAATTCTTTCATATTAGTCTGTTTAGAAACTGTGGCCGATGTGGAAAAGCCAATTTTGACCCCAGTAGCATAATTAGAACAATCTTAGTAAAAGACCTTCATATAAACAGCATTTTTGTTATTTGCACACTACATGACCAATAAGTGTTGATGTGCCCTAAAACAACATGAAATAATACATAAATAGAAGATCTATAGGTGATAACACATGCCAATCTCTAGGTCTTACAATTTAAGAAAATAAGATTATTGAAATGGTCTTATATCAATCAATTCAAAGTTGGAGTGGGATCAATATTGACACCAAGGGTATATTTTTAACAATCATTGTAATGGATATTCGGGTGATGTAATATGCCAAGTTTTAATTGTAGGCTTAATGGTTTTTGATAAGAAGAATTTTAAAGAAATTCACTGTTGACTGATGCATGCACTAAACACTCACAAACCAGCTAGATTCTCACACAATAACTCCGCTTGAGCAAATTGTGTTCAGATGAGCCAAAAAGGAAAAAAAATTCTACACATCCAGAACCTTAGCTTTATAAAATGTCTCAGAAAAAATCACAATATTTTATGGCACATGATCAGAAGTAATAGGACTTTATCTCAGGGAGATGTTTACACTGTTTTATATTCATTTTGATATAAATCTTAGCTAATGGGTTATTAATGCTACCATTTTGTTTACTGATTTCTGATACTTGCTGGTTTTGTCTTACTATCTTCAACTAATCTCAACATTTGTTACTATTTATAGAAACTACTCTGTATGGTGAGACAAGACACTAAAGATTGTGTATTTACGCTTTTTGCATGGGGTTTCCCATGTTTAGTGATGGAATGTTGCAAATCCTTTTCAAAATTTGTCGCAAATAATTACATAAGGCTGCATGTGTGCAATTAATAACGTAATATTACTTCAATTAATATAGTCCACGTTTCATGTTAACAAGCAGACAATATGCTGTTTGTGCAATTGAGGTATGTCTGATCAGATTAATGTAAGGGGAAGATCCTTTGTATCACTTCCATTCATCATATCCCAGGTTTAGCTCAAAACAGTCCTAACTCACTCTTTTCTTATATTGAGTTTCAACCGTTTTGAGCTAAATCCACTTCGAAGCAAACAAACAAGCTAAATCCACGATATACTCTCGTGTCTATATATTCTATCTAAACCCCATGTCTGACAGTGCTATTAGCACTTTGACTTTGTTATGGTTTTTTTTGTTGGATTAACATAGTATTACATTGTTTACGTCATAATATAGCAATCTCACAACCTACTCAGTTACTAGGCCCATACTTCAGTTAGTAACTGACAACTGCCCTTCATTGATTTAAAATCAGTATAAATTATTCCATGACTAAACTCTATGAAAGTGTGCATAAAGCATGCTGGGTTACAGTTTTCAGTCACTGATGGAAGCATTTAGCTTTACTTAAATTTTTATTTTTGTCTTTTCAGGGATTTGAACCCAGAGGAACAGAGCTGAGTAACCGTCTGACTGCTTATAATAATTTAATCAATGATCCTACGATATCATTGGTCCCACAGGACCAAGCTGCCGTCGTCCAAGAAAGAGATAACCAATTGTTATATCTAAACACAGTATTTCCTGAAACAAATACCACGGAAACTATATACAGTTTTAAGAGAAGCAGACGGAAAAGCAGGCAGCCATTTTTATTTTGTGATGTTCCAGGTTTGTATTAATTTTATTAAGCATGGAAATATTTGACGGAAAGAGAAATGATTCCATTGTGATATATTTAATAAGCTTCACGTGGTTGTCAGTGCAATCTTGAGCAGACAATATCTTTGAAATTGAACATTGACTGGTTCACAGGATTTTGTCTTATTTTTGGTGATAGGAAATTAAAGGAATGTGACACAGTCTGGAATTATTGTCTTTTTTCTAGTAATGTACACTGGTTATTAGATTCCACAGAGTAGACATTTTCTGCTACTGCACTACAAATATTGATAATGTAGTCAAAACTGGTTACGTCAACATGTCCAAGAACTGATAACTAAAGTTGATGCTTTCAAATGTCAACAGAATATTACACACTCCATTTTCCAACCTATACCATTAAGCTAGATGTCTTAATCTGTCTACACAGAACATTTTTCACCAATGAGATGACAACATTGTCAATAACTGTTGGTAGAATTCCATCATATTTTACAAGGTTATTTTGGTGCCTTTAAAACGTAATGTGATAAAGAAGATGAATGTATTCCATTTGCTGTGAATATTACACTTTAACTCCATTGAGAAACAAATAAGTTTTGCATTCAGACTACAGTGCATACATACCCACCAAAAGTTTGGTGTCATTTTCTCTTAGAAGGCTTACTAAATGACTTTATTAAAAAATTTGATTATCATTTATTTTGAAATGGATTTTTAGTGTTGGTTAATTATTGCATACAGACTACAGTACATATATTAATCATATTTAAGTCCTCTTTCTCACACTTCATTAGTACATGTGTACTTAATTCCTTCTGATTTGAAATCTTTGTTCCTCAGTAGGCAATTTAATGCAATATACAGTGCCCTTCAAAAGTCCTTTGACAAAATTCTATTTTATGTTAAATCGGTTAAAAAATTACCAAGAAATAAAAACAAGGAGTTATCTAAGCAAATTACTAAGTTAGTGTTTAATACCTAACCCAGGTTGATAGGGCAGTTGGTAGTGTGCCGGGATTTGGAATCTCATGTCCCGAAGGGGAGGTTAAACAATTCCATGAAAATTTGACAATAATGTCAATTTTCCTCCATTAATAAGGTATATTGAGAAGTTTCTCAACCTTGTGGATGAGTACCTGAGTACTGATTATAGACAAGTGTCCAGGAAAGCTAGGTTAGGTGTGCTGGATGCAGTTAAATGACAAAAAGTGTTGACACTGCATTAAACCCAGTATAAATGCCTGTAATACCTCCCAATGTTCTTAGATATTTACATATACAGTATAACCTTTACAGAGCGACCCTCTACAGAACAAATTTTCTGCACAACAACAGCTTGTGTTATTTCCATTAGACAAAATTTTAATTGAATTTAACCTCTGCAGAGCAACAACACTTGTTAGTCCCTCGCAATGAGTGTTGCTCAAGAGAGGCTGTACTGTATTTATTTTGAACTTGAATATATTGGAAATTTGTTGTTGTTGTACGAGGTAACTGATGGTCTCCATACTTAGATTAATTGTATGTAAATTGTACTTAAGGGAAATGGGACATGTGTTTATGTTGTCTTTATGTTATATAACCTATATATGAGAACTTTATGTGAACTATAGATCTTCAATACATACACCAAGTCAGTTTATATCTATCTTTGATATAGAACCTTCCAAAATTTCCTTGACAAAAGGAAAGAAAAACTGATCGTGCATATCATACAAAAAATGAAAAATATTTTGGAAAATGTATAATGTTTTGGATGAGTAATTATTGCATAATTTTTCATGTATATATCCTGTTAATTTTAGCTAATAAACTTGAAGAAAAACTGATCGTGCATATCATACAAAAAATGAAAAATATTTTGGAAAATGTATAATGTTTTGGATGAGTAATTATTGCATAATTTTTCATGTATATATCCTGTTAATTTTATTCATAAATATCCTGTTTATTTTTTATGTAGAATCTCTGTATGTAATGTATAAAACTTGTTATTTTGTCTTTGCCATAAAATATCTTGATTGAAATGGCCAAATGCTAAACTTAGCCGATAGCTAATAAACTTATATACATTTGTATATTATAAATTTACTACATATGTACATGTAAAATGAAAGCTTGGGTCTTGAATTAATTTCTAAAGCCATTCTCCCTCCTACCACTGACTCTTGATTATTTTGGACAGTAAAATGTCAGTTATTGGGGGACCTCTGTTCTTAATGACTAGGTAACAGTTAAATCCAGGGATTTAGCCATTCCAGGAGCAGTAAGTACATTGACTAACCACCTTGATAAAACCTATACAAAGTGTTGCTACAGCGTTAAATCCAAATAAAATAAAATAAATTGAAATTTGCTCAGATAACTCTTTGTTTGTATCTTCATGGGTAATTGTTAATCAGTTTTTCTTAAAACAGGATCAGGGGGGATCCAGGATTTTTTTCTGGGGGGTGTCCGAGTTTTTCTAGGGGGCGGGTCCGAACTTTTGAATCACCGAGAATATTGCTTCATGCTACTTAAAAATGACTTACAGTCAAGTAATACACTAATGGAAAGGTACATTTTCCATATTCTAGGGGGGGGGGTCCTAACCCCCCTGACGCCCCTGCTGGATCTGCCTATGAGGATTTTGTCAATTGACTTATGGAAGGAACTGTTTCTTGTCATAGGACAAATTTCTCTTGTTTTATGATGTCAAATATTTTAACCAAATTCTGTCAATACCGCAGACATTGATCTGAGACAAGATAATGTACTAGAGATATTTGTACTGATTTATTTTAGCTCAACTTTGATCCTAGTTCTTAATAACTTACAATAATCAGTCATGTCCGTTTTTTGGCAGCATAAAATCAAAAGTCTTTCGCTAATATTACAATAAAGGAGAACCATTGTCAGTTAAAATTGTTGTAAGACTGTGGTACATTTCACAAAAAAATCTTACGAAAAAAACCTTCGTAAGTCAAAATTATTTCTACGGCCATTCTCTCTCCTACCAATGATTTTTAATTATGTGGGGCATTTTTCAGTCACTGATGAAAGTATGTGCTTAATAGTTGGTTAACAGCTAAATCTAGAAATTAAGCCTTTCCAAGAACAGTGAGTAGGTTGACTGACCGCCGTTATTTGACCTATACAATGTGATTCTACGGCGTTAAACCCAACAAAACAACAAACAAAAGACTCTTTTCTAGATCTAAAAAAATCTCTCTCTTTGCTTTTATGGCTATGTGGAAGATCTGTTTTTGATCGTTGCTGTTCCTGATATGCTTTCCAAAACCTTTATTAAAATATTTCTATGTTTTAATATTTTCTTTTTCTTCTATTTTTAGATGG
The DNA here is from genome assembly GCA_025267735.1 of Mactra quadrangularis. NCBI lineage: Eukaryota > Metazoa > Mollusca > Bivalvia > Venerida > Mactridae > Mactra > Mactra quadrangularis. The sequence continues at coordinate 1,933,010 of CM046301.1, read as the reverse complement.
AAGATGGGTAAAACTTGTTTATTCCAGTTCAGTAAATGAGGATTTATTTACATTGAGAAACATTAGAAATATGTGCAAACTTGAAGAGACGTTTGTTACTTCAAACTCTATATACATGAGAAACTGTCTACGACCTGCGGATAATGCTAACTGTTGTCGTTCTCTGTCGCTAGGCAACTATATTGCTCTGCTCAATGGAAAACCAGGTTGCTCAAATATTACTGAAGCGGATGTTAGAAAAGTGAAAAATTTGGTGACAACTTGTGTTGGATTTTATAAAAATTATTCATTAACTGATAGCTGTGATAAACGCCATTCAAAATATGGTGAAAAATATGGATGTAGGGATGGAAGTATTCCTGAGGGATGCAAAGACTTCAATGCTGTGTATAATATAATGCATTACATATCTGATCGTTCGTTCCATTGGATGGACCAAAAATTAAACTTTGCTTTATCATTTTTACCTGTATCATTCCAAAGAACTTCATCTATTCAGAGACTTGATGACGCTATTAACCTTTATTTATCTATAGAATCTAACGCTGATGCTGTGGGAAATGTTGAATTGGTTGCAGCAGATTTTGGAATCAAAGATCAACTATTTCATCATTATTTAGCTAAAGACAGTAAATGGATTACAATTAGTGCTGTCTTTGTGTTCTTTGTTGTCTGGCTATTCACTGGGTCCATCTTTGTTACTGTTATGACTTTTCTTACAATGTTTTGGTCGTTAGAACTTTCTTATTTTTTGTACATTTTTGTGTTTAAGATTCAGTTTTTTCCATACATGAATCTAGTGACAATTTTGCTTATTATAGCAATTGGTGCTGATGACGTTTTTGTTTATTCAAAAATTTGGCATCTTGCCAAGAAAGAAAGAAACAATGGAACATTAGAAAAACTTGTATCGGACACTATGAAACATGCTTCTTTATCAATGTTTGTGACAAGCTTTACTACAGCTGGTGCTCTCTTTGCAAACGTTGTCAGTCCAATCACTTCCATTAAATGTTTCAGTATATACGCCGGAACTACCGTACTCTGCAATCTGGTTGTTATGGTTACATGGACACCAGCGGCCATCGTTGCTGAAGAGAAATGGTGTAATTTTTGTTTCATTAACAGTCCAAAATTTTATAAGAAATTGAGAGGTTATTATCGATGCTTTTTTGAAAAGTTGCTTCCAAAGTTTATTTTACGTCTTCGATTTTTATGGATCATAGTGCTTCTAACTGTCGGAATCATAAGTGGTGTACTTGTGTTCCATCATCCAAAGTTACGTCTTCCTACCTCATTCCATTTTCAGATGTTTAGAGACGATCATCTAATGGAAATGTACGATCAAGAATTGCGGGAAAATTTTTGGTTCGAAAAAGCTGTTGGAAATGACAAACCCTTAATGCCTTTGACTATAGTATGGGGCATCAAAAATGTTGATAATGGAGACAAATTGAACCCATACGATAAAGGAACTGTTGAGTATGACACAAACTTTAATCCTAGTACGCCACAAGCTCAAATGTGGCTGCGTAATTTTTGTCAAAGAATTCGCCATGCTGGATTTTATAAGAAAGTGACTCCATTCGAAATAAATAACTGTTTCATTGAAAATTTCATACTCTTCATGAAAAGACGTTGTACAAATGGTGAAATTACTTGTTGCCAAAAACATAGTTTTCCATACCCTGAAAGCATTTTCAATGTTTGCATTAAGAAATACATTCCAAAAATGATTGAAGAGACTCTGTATTTTAGCAATAAATTCTCACCTGGTCTGAAATTCAAGCATGGAAAGATTGTTGCATTAGTGGTTCAATTTTCATCCAATTTAACATACTCCTATAACTACGAAGTTGTTGATGCATTTTTCAAAGGTGTCAACAAATGGGTTCATGAACAGATATATAACGCTCCAGTAGAAATGCAAAATGGATGGTTTACAAGTGAATTCAGTTTCTTCAGTATTCAGAAAAGTTTAGTGGAAGGTCTTCCTGTTGCGTTTGGAATCTCAATTCTCGTCACTACGGTAGCTACATTTTTTACATCATTAAATGTGTTGATTACTTTATACGCTATGATAACTATTACGTTCACAATGTTAGTGATAATTGCCTCCCTTGTTTTACTGAACTGGGAGCTAAATATATTAGAATCGGTCATAATCACAGTATCGGTCGGTTTATCCATAGACTATACATTGCATTACGGAGTAGCTTATCGTCTAGCCCCTGATTTAGATAGACAAAATAGAGCTTATTGTGCATTTGTACGCGTAGGTAGTGTTATTTTTGTAGCAGCATTTTCCACTTTTCTAGCGGGAATATTTATGTTACCATCGGTTACTTTAGTTTATCAAAAATTTGGAATATTTCTAGTGTTAGTGATTTCCATTAGTTGGATATATTCATCGTTATTTTTTCAATCTTTGCTCAACGTGATTGGCCCACAAGGTGGATTCGGACAATTTCATTGGCCGTCACTCGACTGTTGCTCAATGTCACCACAGAACCATGTAGATCGTACTATATATACAATGTCTGAGTCGACAATGTCCTCATCCAGCTCTGGATACCCATATCATCCAAGCATTGACACTAATGCAACGGAAAATGATTATTTACCTGACAGAAATGATACCCATTATCGAACTCGACCTGGGCGTTATTATAACCGACCTAAAAGTGAAAGTTTAAGCCCAGACAACCAATCAGAACGAAAGTTGCTCAATAGTGATGATCGTCATAGCAACGTGGAAAGGAGTGACAGTATGGATGCAACACATCATATAGGAGAAGAAACTCACTCTAATCATGAGTTAAACTATGATAAACAAAGTACAGAAGTTTAAAATTGTTTTCATATCTGTTGACGAAATATGTTACATAATGTGTATATGATGGCATACTTTTTGAAAAATGAATAATAAGTCTTGTTGGAATTTTCAGAATTAAAAAAAAAAATTCGGAATTGGAAAAAATTTCAGAATTTGAAAATTTATTCTCCTTAAAGCTCTTTTCTGGAAATTTAAGTATGTGAACAAATCTTGACTTCTGTGAAAAAAATACTTGTAGACAGCTTGAGAATATAGATTCCTGGTATCTTAGGAAAGGATTTAACAAAAAAGTTACTATGTATCATAGAAAATATTATAGAATACATTTTAAAGGATATAGTACTTTTCTTATTTAACATATAATTTAAGTTCTTAATTTGCACTGCATACCCGTATTTTGATATGATGTGTAATATTTTTTCTTCGTAAATAGGAGACTTCAATTGTTTTCTTTTTACAGGGTTCATACAGAGCCTTGAATGTCCTTGAAAAGTTCTTGAACTAAGAGTTTCCTTGAAAAATAATTAAACAATTCCTTGAATTTCACCAAAAAAATCCTGAATTTTTATCATTTACCTTGAAATACATGATTGCAAAAGTGTTTAGCCGAGGCCGCGCATCTGCTCAATTGGAGCATAAACAAGTTTACTTCCCGGATAAATATTCAGATTCCCTGGAGAAAATATCAAGAAGTTTTAAAGTGCTACAAAAGTATTATCGTTGATTCGATTATCGTGATTTTTTATTAAAGATGCTAGACACAAATATTATTTGATAGAAATAAAAAGGCAGATAAAATGCCTTGAAAAAACATATTTTTCCTTAACAAGTCCTTGAATTAAATTTTTGAAGTGAGAATTTTGTACAAATCCTGTTTTATCAAATTTACATGTGAGTTACTCATATTGCTAAAAGCACTTTAAATTTGATAATGGATTTTATAATTCAGACTTTCGATATTTGAAAGCGAGAACAAAAAGCATTACAAATTTACTGGTTGATTTATTTAGTCTTTAGAATAAATGTTTTCAACATTGTCTAGTTTAAAATGAATTCTTTAGCTTGTATGAATTGTTTTTTTATATATATAGATATTAAAGTCATGCTTGTAATATGGGCTGGGGAAATCCACATTTGTGTTGTCCCAAGGCAAGATTTTTCATAAATTTAATTCTATTATGTTCATATGGACTAGTATCTTTTTCCAGTCTGCCAGCGGGGACAAGTAAACAATTTTAGGATCTGCCAACCCTGCTTGTAATATTACTTAAAGATAAAAATTATGAAAGTTCCTCACAAATTTATGAAATTATTTTTTCGAAAGTATGCCATCATGAGAATTCAGAATTTCCTTGTGAAAAAAATATATAATGATATACACAACAATAACACGTTCAATCATATTATATTTATTTATCTATCTGACTTTTTTTTTCATGTGAAAAAAATGAAATCTCAAATTTATGAAGATAAAAAATGTTTCTTGTGAACAAGTATTTGTGAATTTGATATTGTGATATCTTCTGTATAATCAATCATTTCTAAGAATTCCTGAGTCACTGTTCTTTGTTTTATTTTGTTTTCTGAGAATTAAATGTTTAAGAATCTAAATTTGTTTTACAAATACCTCTTAAATTTTCATTTGATCCTTGGGTTAGAACATAAAGTAACTGTTTTAACCAGTTTTTTTTCTGGATTTAACGCAGTATCAACACAATTTAGGTCATTTTACGGCATCCAGTGCACCTAAACTAGCTTTCCTGGACCATTGTCTATAACCAGTACTCACCTACCCTTCCACAAGGCCGGAAACTTATGGAGGAAAATAGACATTATTGTCAAATTTTCATGGAAGGGTATAACCTATCGGGTGGGATTCGAACCCGCACCCTTCGAGCACGAGATTCCAAATCCCAGCGTGTTATCAACTGCGCTATCGACTCGTTTTTTCCCAGAGATGCTGTGGGAATTCCTTATCAGTTACTTAAGGATTTCTCCTTAACATTAGGAGTTCCTCCAATAAAAGATTAATTTTGGATACAGATTTGCACACAAATTGTGATATACAATTCATGGAAACTGACAAATTCATGTATGAACAGGGCCGTTTAAAGGGATCCTGATGGAATTCCTAGCTAAGCATCTCTAGGATTCCTCCAAAGTTTTTGGGATCCTTGGAATCCCAGGACACTGTGTCAAAGCCCGTTTGATACCCAAAAGAAAATATTATCAAATGTAAAGTAGACTGTACAAGCTTTGTTTGACATCTTGGCTTTGTTCACATGTGTGCGTCATGTGACTTCAGCCTAAACTAATAAGCATATTAATATTTTTGTTGTGCCTTTTCTAAAAAAATGCAGAAAAGATATGCACAATTACTAAAAGATAAGAAAAATACACTAATTTACAAAAAAAGATGTAGAAAATTATGCTGAATTAAAAAATGCAGAAAAAGTCTCATAAGATTAACTAAAAAATTGTAGTAAAGTGCTCTTTTGGGGTTTTTTTTGTATTTTGGTAAAAAATGTACTTTATCAAAAACAGAATGCTCAAATTTAATAGTACATACTGAGATGAGTATCATAGAATCACATCATAAGAAATACGTGTAAAACCTAGATTTATAGGTTGATTTGAGGTCCTAGCATTTTCCTGTATGTTGTGTTTACTGATTGAGAATGTGTGACCAATCTTTTTGTACATTGAACTTTCCTATATCAAATTCACAATTAAACATTGGTTTTATACTTACTGATTTGAAAGCAATGAGATATTTAGTACTACACTCTTTTTCTGCTATTAAGACTGTCTTTGTTATTGCAAAGTCAATAAAATTTTGCAAATTTTTAGAATAAAAAGGTCCCTATATTAAGACCATACCTTTATTAAGGCCTTCAATGTTATGGTCTTAGTTATGAAACCTTATTGCAATTATCTAAGAAGTTAAAGATTGAAATGTTTTACTCTAGATTCTATTTATACTATTTTGCTGGTCAAAAATTGAGAACTTGTTTTATTACAATATATTTAGATTGTGTGATGTTTAAATTTGTCATTTTATTACATAATGATATATTACAAGATATTACTTAATAAGTATATTACATATTTTTATTAAAATTAGCTTTGATATTGTTTTTTATATTACAGAATATATTCACTTTAATTTGTTTCTATTACATATTGTTTAATTTCAATATGTTTTATTACAAAATGTTACAAAATATTTGTATTACAAAATGATTTTATAACAAATTGTATTACAAAATGATGTTATTACAAATTGTTACAAAATATTTGTATTACAAATTGATTTTATTACAAATTGTTACAAAATATTTGTATTACAAAATGATTTTATAACAAATTGTATTACAAAATGATGTTATTACAAATTATTACAAAATAGTTGTATTACAAAATGATTTTATTACAAACAATTTGTACTTCATAATGTATACAGTATAATTATTATAAATCAAATGTTTAATTACTAACTGTTTTTGTTACAGAATGTGTACATTATAGTTTGTTTTTATTAGACACTATACATATTACAAAATGTTTTTATTACAAAATTATTTTTATGACAAACTATTTCATTATTCTCTTATTTTATCACAGGTAGTAGCTAGGTAGCTAGATTAGTTTTATCACTTTTATTAAAACATCAGAGTGTATATATCAGTCTACGAAATTAGGGTAAGAAAGTGGTTGCCTGAACAGGACATTTTAGTAGCAAGCATTATATCTTGTTTGTAGATTTTTGGTTGCCCAAAAGAAATTTTTGGTTTTCTTGAACTAAAAAGTAGTTGTCCTGGACAACCAGACACCCACTAATTTCATAGACTGTAAGTGACCATTTTGTGACTGTTACGTTATGTCTACAAGTAACCATGTATTTATTGAATACTTGCATAATTTTAGTTTATAGCTTTAGAATAGATTATAAAATTTTGTTTTGTTCTATCATTTTGTTAAGATAATGTTTTCACATGCATAATATTGTTAGCTGATATTGTTTTGTTCTAAAATAAAATGAATGCTATTTATTGCCTCAAAAATTCAGAATCTCTCCAATTATTATTTCTAATGTTCATCTATTTCTTTTTTTCTATAAGCTGGATTCTCTATTCATGTATTATTATTTATATTTGTTTCATAATAAAAAAGCATCAGATTAAATTTTAAATATATGTGTTTATTTAGACTTATACATGTATAGCTATGATAATATAACTTAGTTTAAACAAATTCAGTCTAAAACTGATTGGTAATACCTGCTAACCTGAAAGACCTAATCCGGAATTCAAATTTATGGGTTTTTCTGTCCGTGCTCGGGCGGTACAAAGAAAGTTTGTTACACATTATTGCTAAATAGCACGAACTATGGATTTAATTGTATTGTCCTTTGTACACGTGTTTTCATTGTGACGGTGAAAGTTTGTACCAGTGGGGAAAATCCAAATATTTGAATTCCAGATATTGTCTACTAATTCTATCGTCTTTTTTTCTATCATATCAAGGACCCTATATAACATGTATATATAGGGTTCTTGATCATATTAATGACTTTTAAAGATGAAATAACCACATATCTAGAATCAATTAATAAACATGCATTTAAAAAAGTATTGTATATAAATTGTCAAGGAATATTTATTCAGTGATTAAAGAATGATTTACCAATTCCAGGAATTGAAATCAATTTCATACTGAAATTTGATTTTAGTTGATTGAACAGATAATCTTTACATCGTCAGTTATCCCACGATACACTACTTTGCTATGCTGCCTTATGTACCGTGGGCCATTTGGTTAGGAAAATCTTGTAATCATGAATAATTAATGAGGCATTTTCAATGGTTCGACAAAGAAACCACTGGGGAAACTAGTCAATGAAATTACGCAACCATTTTTGAAAATAAACATGTGCGTTGGTTTCTATTTTAATTAAGAAAAACCCAGTATGATGTCATTGTTATTGAAGAGAATTTAATTATAACACGCGATTTCATTGGAAGAAGATTGGTTTCCCCTGCCTCATGCATATACATGAAAATGAGATTTTGCCAGTCAAATTGCCCATGGTACCTAAGGAGTGTAACTAAAGACAGTCCTAATATTAAACATACTGCCAATATAGAGTCCAGATTAAACAAATCAAATATTAAAAGGGTTCAAATTGAATTCTACAAATATATTTCAATCAAACTGTTCAAAATTTGATAGCCTAGTGTATAGTAGTTTTTACTTTATCATGTGACCGGTAATAAACATTATGGGTACGTTCTGCAAGGCAATCGCTAGCTAGCGATTCGTCTCCTGGTACCCTCGATTTGGTGTCACATAGTAAATACTTTTGGTGCAAGAAAGGTACCAGAGGACGAAGCGCTATCTAGCGATTTCCTTGCAAAACGTGCCCTTTATTCTTTCCTATTCAGTCTCATTTATTTCTAGAATAGACTCATACAAGACATAGTTCATTTATCCAATCTGTTTCACTTTTATACATTTTGTACACTATCACGTGATGTATCGTCAACTTGAACATATCATTCTTTATCATAACATTGTTTTCAATTTTTCTCATAGTTAAGATTGATACAAGAATATCCTGATCTTATTTACTATTTCAAGTTGGTTTTGAAATGAATGATAAGATGCATAAAATGCACAATATTTTGCCAACTTCTCAAAAATGGCAATACAGAGTAAAAACTGCTTGCAAAATCTGACACTTTAACTGGTTTTTTTTCTAACTAGATGATGTAAGTTTATATGGACTACTGTAGCGGTGCTAGAGAAGAAACTGGTGAACAAGGTTTCCAAAACTAGCACCCCTTCACTACTAATACAATGCTTACCTGTAGCATGTTCAATTACACAAAACGTTACAGAACGTTACATAACGATACATTCGGAACTCCTCTGCCATTCGCTGCGAATAACTTAATCTAATACACAGATATGAGATCGTTAAGGCAATGAGTGATGTTTCAAAATTTACAGACTAAAAACGAAACATCACTCAATGCCTAAACGATCATATATTTGTTTACTTTAACACCCGTAGTTTCAAAATAGCGTCTAAATATGTCCGAGATAATTTGCAGCTATTGGCCGAGGAGTTCCGAATGTGTCGTTACAGAATGTTTTGTAACGTTCACGGTAACTGAACGCAGGGCTGAGCTCCATAAACAGATATCCTTTAGACCAATGTCATAGAATCTCTTCACATTTAGATACATTTGTGTCCACCAACCAATGCCTAGCTTTTATATAGACAAAACACATGTCTGGCTTTTTAAAATGGTTATCATCATTTAAATTGTTATTTTGTCAAAAATATGTCATTAGATATGGCTTTATACCCAACAAAAGCTATCAGGTACATAACAATAAGCTATATAGAAGTGGGCATGTCAGAGTAGTTATGATGTTAGACTGGTAACCATACTAGGATACTAAGCTCTGCATTGGTTTGAATCTCATTTGAAAATCCATGTTGTGTTCTTGATAGCATCAGAATTTCCCTGTTTTGATCAGGTTTATAAGCTATTTCAACTGTGCATATTACTAATGGATTCTGGTTGGACAATTTCTTGCAAAGTGTGTCATGAATATTACAAGTAAAGGTCAGTAAAACATGACCTGTACTGCAAACTTTTCTGATGTAAACAAAGATATCAGTTCCCAAATGGAAATTTTTTATTTTTACATCCGGTTTTAATCAGATTGAGTACTTACCGAACACACAACAAAATTCCATATTTTTTACCTCGCCAAAATGCCAAAGAAATTTTTGTATTCTATATATATCTGAGAAGTCTTTGATATAAATTAAGTTTGTCAGGATTCCACATGTACTGGTTGTTTGTTACCATTTTGTTAATTAGAGCTTTAATTGTTTGTTAGTTCAAGGAATTAAGTTAATTGAATAAAAGTGTTTCCTACAATCTTAGGATTTTCTTGGTTAATTTGCTGTAATCAGGAAACTATGTGCGCATATACAATGTACAGTGAAAACTCTCTAATAATAACTCTTTGTTATCCAGCCCCTTTTTAATTCAGCCCTTCTGTAATTCAGATTCTCTATAATCTGGACCATTCGTAATTCAGACCCTGTATAATCTGGGCCTTCTATAATTCAGGCCCTCTATAATCTGGACCCTCTGTAATCTGGACCCTGATCTGGACCTTCTGTAATTTAGACCCTCTATAATCTGGACACTCTGTAATTAAGATCCTCTATAATATGGACCCTCTGTAATCTGGACCCTAATCTGGACCCTCTGTAATTCAGAGTCCTTACCATAGCAGACTAATTTCTAAGTCCTGTTTTTTAACCTTCTTTATCTTGTATAAGAATTACTCCCCTAATTTATATCCCATAGTTATTATGGAAACACCTTGCCGCTATATACTTTTTTACTTACAAGTTTATTTTCCAATCAAGGCATATTACATGATATGCATGTGATTATGAAACAAAATGTGTCAAACAAAACAGTCAAATGGTTAACAGAACACATGTTATGTATATTGTACATCAATAATAGAAATATAATAAAACATTTAAATCAAGACTTTCACCACCGTTCAGCAAATAATAGCATAGTGATGAAATCTAAGAAAGGGTAACCAGTAGACCCGGAGAACAAGATTACCGAAATTTTGACAAGATTATTTTACAAAATATAGCAAGTTTAGTAAGTATAGAAACATCTTTGTTATTCATTAGTTCCTGTAATTTAAAAGTGTTTGGAAGAGTAAAATAATAACGCTGAATATATTTCCTTCTATCTGCTGAAAAGTGTGTGCATTCAAACAGATAATGATATTCATCACCCAACAAATTGCTATTACATAAATGACATAAACGATGGTTACGTTCAATATCTAAGTAACGTCCTTTTTCGATTGGCAGATTATGATTCATAGTACGGAATTTACAAAGAGAAAATGCAAGATTTTTAGTCAATTTATCAAGGTATTCTTCAAAACAAAAATCATTTTTATACAACCGATAAACTAAGCATTTAGAAGTGTCTGATACAGTACTATTCCAATCTTGTAGAAACTGGCCACGTAATCTAGATTTAACCAATGATTTAAAATGACCAATACTGGCGACTTTTTGACTAATAAAATACTCTGACAATCCAAGATCATCTAAACAAGATTTAACAAATGATATATATGACACCAATCTTTACCTAAAAAATCTCCCTATTGCCATATCGTCTCTTATCCAGACAGTTGGTCCTAAGGGATCCGGATTAGAGAGTTTTTACTGTATTTTATATGGGAACTTTTGTTTCCTTCTTGGAGAAAATATCTTGGCCTAGTACATGATTATTGATTTAAGACAAAACGTGATGTTAGTTATTTTTAGATTTTTAAGTCGTTGAAGTAATGATATGGTATCCTATGAAACCATATTAGTTGATTTAGGTTTTGTTAGTTTGAGGAAATATCGTAGTTTTTGCATTTTATTTGGTTATATAATTACTCTGACGGAAGTTATGATGACAGTCCTTTTTCATTGATAATTTGGTTAACTTACTCATTAAATTACAGGAAAATTCCTCTATGTTTAAAGACCATTTTTGTATTGCGAAATTATGTGATTGTTGCAACAACTGTATATAATAGGCCCTTGGATTGTTGACAGTGTTTAAGTTCCAAGCACTTAATTTGAGAAGAAAAATGTCACTACATTAAAACCAATCCACTTTAAAGACCATCAATTTTGTTTGTTGGAAGTTTGGTTGTTGTTCAGAATGTTTCATACAGGAATGGAAAAGTGCAAGATTGTTCAAATTGTTTCATACAGGTATGGAAAAGTGCAAGATTGTTTCATACAGGTATGGAAAAGTGCAAGATTGTTTCATACAGGTATGGAAAATTGTGAAATTGTTCAGATTGTTTCATACAGGTATGGAAAAGTGTGTATTTGTTCAGATTGTTTCATACAGGTATGGAAAAGTGCAAGATTGTTTCATACAGGTATGGAAAAGTGCAAGATTGTTTCATACAGGTATGGAAAATTGTGAAATTGTTCAGATTGTTTCATACAGGTATGGAAAAGTGTGAAATTGTTCAGATTGTTTCATACAGGTATGGACAAGAGCAAGATTGTTCAGATTGTTTCATACAGGTATGGAAAAGAGCAAGATTGTTCAGATTGTTTCATACAGGTATGGAAAAGTGCAAGATTGTTCAGATTGTTTCATACAGGTATGGAAAAGTGCAAGATTGTTCAGATTGTTTCATACAGGTACGGAAAAGTGCAAACTTGTTCAGATTGTTTCATACAGGTATGGAAAAGTGCAAGATTGTTCAGTTTGTCATCAAAAGTATATTATTTATTTGCTTTCACCAGAAACTATTGTAAAACCACAGTATATAATAATGGTTCACTATGTAGTTACAAATTAAGTATTGTTTTAAAAAGTTGGGAAAATCAAGCTTGAGAAAAATACAGTTTCTGATTTATCAGTAGGCTTGTTATGTGAATCCTTGCAAGAATTAGTTATTTCTTTCATGCTTTATGGAACATTTGTTGAAAATATACAATGAAGATTGATTAACTGTCATATTTTCATTGTAGTGAAAATATAATCTTATAGTTACTTTGTTAAATGGCGTCATCTTCAAAAATAAATGAAGTCATCTTGAAGAAGAAATGATGTCATGTTTTAAAATACCTCTGGCAAAAGACAGAATTAAGCATGAAAGAAACTGACTATTTGAGTTATTTAAGTTCTTTTTTATTGCATGTTGTGACCTCAGAAAGTAATATTTCCAATATTTTTTCTGAGCTAATAACACATTTATTTCATTAGACTGTGTTCACCACCTGGTAAGCTCTGCCTGTGGCACATCTATATATATAAATCCAGTGTTAGTGGATTCAGTCAGGTGGGAAATTCATACCTTTGCAAAGTTTGGTCAGAAAATATTTTCTACTGCCAATTTACCGCCTGTAGAGCACTTGTCAGCAGCTCTGGTAATGATATGTACTTAGTACTAGGGTAAAGTCTTGGTGCCAGAGATCTTGGCCTATCCTGAAGAAATGTAAGAAGGGGCGACTGAGCATAGCAATATGACTGGGAGAAAGTTGAAATCTGGCACAAAGCATCATGCATTACATCACATTTCAGAAGGTTGTGTCTCATTAAAACTCATTTTAATTTATCATTATGTATAACATAAAATTGTTTACAAAATGAAACATGTATTTTATAAATATCATTATTATTTTCATGTAGTTTGAAACGCTTGAACTTACTTTGTTGTTTAGGCCTAAGAATTAAAGAATACTTGTACATGTATTTTGTATATAAAATAAGCACAATAGTCTAGAGTTATATAGAATAACTAAATACACTTATAGATATTACAAAAAATCTGTTACACATTTTCTGTATTCAGCAAAATACCATTTCAATAAAGTTTCAATTTTTTCTTGATTGGTGGCTCCCTGATGATCCCTTGAATGATTTGAATCCCTATCCAAACAAAAACCATTAAAACAAAAATGTTTATTTTTATTCTGAAAACCATGTAACTACAATATACTCTAACAAGGACCACAATGAAAATAAGAGTGTCTCTTTCTTGTGTTATCCTTGGCGTTAGTGTGCATATTATGGACAAGAATTTTAGTTTATGAAAATTTTAATTTATACGTACCATTGTATGTAAACTAACCTGAAATAAATCTATCTATCTAACATATTTACTTAGCTGACTATAAAATAAACACTAAGTTGAAGGTGCTCCAATTATTTGGATACTTTTGTGGCAACAGCAAACAGCTAACTATTGGTCAATTCAATTGTCAAGAAAAAGTGTTTTGCCTTGAAGGAATGGGGTAAGAACACCTATAGTGTTTAGAAATATTAATGGTTATTTTTGAACATTCAATCGTTTTGAGTGTTCATATAGCTTGCCCTCATTCTATTATCCATAGGTTATTAAGATTCTTGTTAATATTGAGAATCTTGATAACCTCTTGGTGCAAGAATGGCTTGCCTAAATGAAACCACAGTTTTCACCCCCTCAGAAATAATCCACTATGTTGAATCTTTGTTTCAGTATTGATTACCGTTTGTTTTACATTATAATATTTATCTTTAAAATTGTCAAATGTTCAGATATGAAATAAAATCATTCATCAAATGATCAAAACAGTATTTTGTGTTTATTTTCCATTGTCACTGGCCTTTCACTTGGTTGGGTTTAACACCTTAGCAATACATTGTATAGGTCATATCATGGTGGTCAGTCAACCTACTTACAATTCCTGGAAAGGCTAAATCTCTGAATATAGCTGTTACATGTATCCAATTACTAGGTGCATCATACTTTCTTCATGACTGACAACTACCCCTCATGATTACATGTAAGTAAAATCAGTGGTAGGAAGGAGAAAGACTGTAAAAATTATTTCATGGCCAAATTCAAGAAAGTATGCACCAGCCAAGAATTGAACCTATGACCTCTTAATCAGTAGAGCTGTGGTCTATCATCTGAGCTTGTCGGGAGGCTTTTACACTGGGTTTTGAAATCCTGCAGTATAGCCTGTGCAAACTGACCTTAGAATGATTAATACAATATCTGCTTAGGCATCTATAAAAGTTACTGCAATAAGTATCATATGCAAATGATATTTAAATTGTGTTTTTGTCTCGGGTTGATTTTCACAAGCTATGCAGTGTTAATGCCTTATTGTTTGTTTGTTGGTTGGTTTTAATGCTGTAGCAACACATTGTATTGACTATATTACGGGGGTAATGCCTTATTACAACAGGTCATATTATTATTCCAAGAAAATTCAGCAATATTACAGAAATTTGAAGTACAACATGTATTGTTACAGAACGGTGTCCAGCAAACCTGGTTGAGTAGGCTGGTAGCAATAAAAACTAAATAAATATTAATGTTCAACTTTAAAATCAAACAAACATCATGAAACATATCTTGAGCAAAAGAAAGAGACTGAGAGAGCAAGCGAGGGAGAGATTGTCCTGCAGAATCATGACCGAACCTAGATTTAAAAAGCATAGAAAATGTTTTTGATGATTTTGAATGCTGGGATATAGTAGATAAAAAAAAACTGGTGGGTTTCACCCAGTAACCATTAAGAATTTCCGACAATTCAAGATGGCGTCCAAAATGGCGGAAAATGATACGAAATTTTAAATTACATGGTTGTTTTTCTCACCAAAATGTCTATAACATAAAGAAAATGATATATAAATATGATACATGTAGTTAAAAATGTAGTGAACATCATTCGGTTATGTTAATTTTCAAAATGGCGTCAAAAATGACCGCCGTATGTACATGTATAGCAGTAAGAGATATGCAGACAGAGAGAGAGACAGACAGAGACAACAGAGAGAGAGAGAGATAGACAAACAGAGAAAGGGACAGACAGAAGTTCAGAGTGTGAACCAGACATGAAAAAATGACTAAGCATACAAAGATGTATGCTGGGCCACATGGTATTTGGACAGAAAACGTGAGAAAATTGATTCTACAGTTGTTTAATTACATACACAAACAATTCTGATGAAATCGCCGACCCCCTTTAATATCATCTAGTGACCCCCCCCCTCCTTTAAACAGGTCCTAGGTTTACCTTTGAGATTCCTAACTGTTAACACTACAAGTTTGCTGTTTAAAGCTCACCGAGTTCAGTAGAAACTGCAACCAAACATTGAAGCATTAAATTGCAAGTACTAAGTACACGCTTCTAAATGCATTTCCTGAAGAAACTGCAACTAAAAATTAAAGCATTTAAATGCAAGTACAAAGTATACGCTTCTTTAAGCATTTCCTGAAAAAACTTTTAAAAGAGTTTATATTTTATTTATGTTCCACCTTATTTTCGTGAACTTCAAATTTTATGGTGAATTAACGTCATTTACTTTACAGTATAATCCTAAGTTAACGTTTTGCTACTTAGTCTTTGAAATCAAACAAACATGTTATCATTTATGAGTTGTTTTATAAGCCATTACACAGTTCAACTGGAGAAGTAAACTTGTTTGTTTCATACAGTTTCAATTAACCAAATGTTACTTTAATTTAGCTTGTTAAATGCAGGTGCCAAATAATACATCGGAAATTAGCAGAGTTTCCAATAAATTCCAGTTTTATTGGCATTGATTGTAGTGGTTGAATTCCATTTGAGTTATTGTGCTGTAAACATCGTCGGTAACCAAGCTGTTTCCTTCACTCTGACACAACACGTTTATGAATCTTGTCGAAGTTGGCAGCGATATTATTTTTTTGTAGACAAGCTGTATCTTAGAAAAAAATATTTTTTTAATCTTACTTGCAAACAGATTTATTCTCTCATTTGACGGAATATTTAACTTATTAAATCACAATAAGATTATCACAAACATTTATTTAAATATCTAACTAACAGATTCTGATGAAATCAGTCAGCATGGCAAATACCTACAAAACCGGTTTTGGGAAAACCGAACCGGTTTAAAACGTATTGCAATATAAACCGGTATATCGGGTAACCGTCACAGCCCTAAAAGTTAGTGGCTCGCGGCAACCGATAATGTTTTATTCAATACAGCCAAGTTCCACTAGAAATACCACCGTGGCTATTGCAAACTCATGGGCTTTATTGGCGGTTTTGCTTATGCTGAATTTGAGAAGAAAATACCAACAGTAACAATTGTATTTCACATCAGGATGTACACAAAAATCTGTAGTCATTGTTGTAATTAAAGTCACACATCAATTGCTGGAGTTTGTTTTCCATGAAGTAATTAAAAAAACTCGCGAATGTCATAAATAAGGTAAGTCAACATGTGACAACGCCTTTATGGTTGTTGCCTTTTATTATCTGGTCTATGATCTGAAAGAGCTTCAGCAAGAAAGTCTCTCATTCATCCTGAATGTTTGGCTTGATGTCATCCACGATTGCCGAAGCAGGAACAGAAGCCTCATTTTCCTCAGCCACCACCATTATTTCTATGTGTTGTATTAGACAACGTGACGTCTTTCAAGATAAGTGTGACGATTATAAAAACAAAACGGACATACTGGCCTATTATCGCTCATCTGAATACTATTGATGTATACATGAATAAGAATAAAATAAGAATCAAGTAATGTAGACATCATTAAAACAAAATTTTGTAAACCATTTTCCAGCATATTTTTACAATATTTTTTCAATTTTTAGCTTCTGTGACCTAGTTTTTGAACCGAGATGATTCATGTTCGAACTCGTGCGATCAATTACCGAGACAAACATCTTCACTTAGTTTGATGATAATTGTGGCAAAGCCGTGACTACAAGAGTATTCACAAACACGTGTCGACGGACGACGGACGCCGGACATTCAACGATCCTTCAATCTCACCCAGAGTTGTCCTAAGTGAGATAAAATTCCAAGTAATATCATTTTAATTAAAATCGCTCCTACCATGGCACAATCTGAAAGGATTCAATAAAGAGCACAGTCTTCAGAATGCACTCCATAAATCACGTTCTCAGTGGTCTCATTTCTGTCCAATATTTTCAGCTTTCACTGGGGCAATCACAGCTGCTCTGGGAATATTCTTAATCACAAATAATAACTCACTTTCAACGCCACAAAGTTTTATTAAATTTAAAAAACCATTGTCACAAGCTTTCTTTTAATCCCATGGTACAACGATTTAGTTTGTTTAAACTAGTACAAAGTTCATAATAATAGACGTGTAGGCTTAATACCTCTTCCCATAAATTGGACAGAAATCCAAGACTGGATTAAACTAGTACATGGAGTTCATAGAATATGGAGAAATGTAAAGAAACTGCGGTATTATTTAAGTTCTCGAAGTTCGAACTTAAATTCCAGCGAACAAGTTACAAAAATACTTTTCGCGACTATGTATCTACCATTCCTTGAAAGACAATCCCAATGAAAATGTACATAAAACGGGAGAATGATCATATTTATCCGACTGCAATTATGGTAAGGAACAGAGCCAAGGACAAATAAAAGTTCCGCTTGAAAGAATACTTTGTTTATTGCAAACCATGCGGGGTTTTACGATTTTTAAGCTCAAATACCTTATTTGAAAAGAAAGAGGTCTCCATAAAAGCTATACCGCTATTAAGACCATCTTTGTCATGATGGAACTTTACTGCACAAACAATGTATTTATTTACGCCATTCACGCCGCATTTTCTATTTAGATATCAGATTTAAAGTCATTTGTATCGCTTAGAGGCTATATGTAGGAATGATGCTGTCTTGCACGACTATATGTTTGATATCCAAGCAATGTGAGTCTTTACATCTACATTTTGATAACACAAGCCACATAACCATGATACCATAGATTAAAACGTCCTGCATTTAAAGTGGTCACAGATTCAGGTTAATAGTCATGTGCACTTCAGATGGTAGACAAACACTTGTCCTTTATCAAATTCTTGCAGCAGTCAAGCAAAAGTAACATAATCAAATAGTGCAAAAAATAATTGTCATTTTTCTGTTTCTAAACATTTCTCAATTAGCGTGTTAAAAGTAACTGTAAACGCTGAATCTTCTTCACAAAATAGTTTTCTAAATATTTTATCCAAGTGCTATTTTGAATGTTGGCTCCAGAATCCTACCCACCCATGTTTGATAAACGTAAAATCGATTTGCTTTCTTGTACATGTATTTGCGCAATAATCTAGATAATTCTACAGAAATTATTGACAACGTTTAACAAGGGAACATCAGTGTACGAAGTAACAATTTCAATTACTTATATTCACAGAAGTATGTGTTCTGGTTTTTATTTTATTTCCCTATTCTTTGATTAAACTATCAGCACTTTAAATGAATGAGACATTTTTAAAAATCAAATCCATCAACCCTAGTGAACCAGATTGCTCGGTTTATGAATACATGTACATACATGTAATATATATAAATGATAATTTCCTACTATTATTCAATTTTTTCGTATTTGTAAGGAAAAGTGAGTGAACTGAGTGAAATATTTATCCAGTTGATAAGTTTCTACACGCAATTCATGTACCAAAACGTAGGAAGAAAAAGCCATATTTTAATGTTTCTCCTAAAAAGAACATATTGTCTGTAGAAGTTAGTTTTAACACATCATTGATTCAAACTTCCTGATGAGGTTTATTTCCTTGTATGTAGCTTTTATGTACTTGTAAATCACAGTAGAGTTGTTGTGGGTTAAAATTGCTCGTTCTTTCACATGGTTTCCTTAGTGGTAAATGTCATAGATAAAATGCCATTGCATGGTAAAATGCCATTCCTAAATGGTAAAATGTCAGAGGTAAAATGCAATAGGTAAAATGTCATTCCTTAGTGGTAAAATGTCAGAGATAAAATGCCATTGGTAAAATGCCATTCCAAAGTTGTAAAATGTCAGAGATGAAAATGCCATATATAAAAATGTCAGAGGCAAATTGACATTTGTAAAATGTCACTCCTTAGTGGTAAGATGTTAGAGGTAAAATGTCATTAGTAAATAGCCATTCCTAAGTGGTAAAATGTCAGAGATAAAAAATGTCATATACAAAAATGTCAGAGGTGAAAATGTCATTCGTAAAATGACATTACTATGTGGTAAAATGTCTCTTAGAATTTGTAGTCAAACTTACCAATAGATTGTGAAAAATAAATAATAAATGCCAAAACAATGAAACTGAAATATTTTTGAAAAAATGCTAATATAATAGGTTTTTATGCATAAAATCACCATTATTTACAGTTGTACGTATGTGAATTAGCACCAAAATTGTCAATATTGAATCTAATCGAACATAGCTTAACTGCTTCCGAAATATTTCAATACAATTTTGAGGGTTTTAGAATGTTGATAATTAGTTGAAATCAGTGATCTTGATCGTGATTTGGATACTGTGTTTCATCTCGCGACATTTTTACACCGCGCATGTGCCAAGTGTCAGCTTAATTATTAATGAATTTGATTAGGTAAGTGAAGGTGGTCACAGGATCTGTAGACATTTTACACTTTAGTATTAGATCGGGTGGTAGAGAATTCCAGTCCTTGGTGGCATTGGGTATAAAACTTTGTTTGTATACATAAGTTCTTGCATAAATTACGTTAAAATGTTGTTCATGGTGGTTTTAGATTTCCGTAATGGTCTTGTTAGTTGATTAATTGGTGTGTTGGCTTTATAATTCAGTCCTTTGTAAAATAATATGAGTCTGTATTTTAAACGTCGTTCTTTGAGTGGTTTAAGGTTTTTTTAGTATTTCAGTCATACTGCTAGGTTCATAGTTGTAATTTGATTACATGAAACCAGTCTGATTTTTTAACTGTTTCTATTTTTTCACAGAGGTAATCTTGGTGTGGGTCCCATACAGCACTGGAATATTCTAGAACAGATCCTATGAGTCCTTTGTATGCTAGTAGCTTGACTTCTTCTGAACGTGAGTGCCAGTTCCTTTTGAGTAGTCCCAAGGTTCTATATGCTTTTTTACATGTTTCTTCAATGTGTTTGTTCCAGGTTAGGTTGTTTGTCATATGAACTCCGAGGTATTTAATTGAGTGATCGAGCATCTTTATCCGAAATTCCACCCACTTATTATTTAAACTAGTTAACTATTTACGTAACTAGATAACTACTTATCAACAATTTAGTTATGTGGTTATCTGGTGGCAGAAATATTCCACCATAGTATTGCTTACATGTTCATTTAAGTACAATGGTGAATATTTAAGGTGCAGTAAATAGTCTCAATTTTGTCAAGACGTTATTAGGGGAATTACCTCTTCTATCATTACATATACTTAGAGTTCTGGCTGACTACCACCAAGGGAATCCGAATCAGAGACTATATGGTACATATATAGATTATAGTTCCATGGTTTTATGTCATTTTAACACCCTGTTTGATATTATTATCATTATAAGAAATATCAAGAGACCACCCGGATAAGACAATGACTTCTGATGTATCATCTATACGTAATCATGGTAATGTTTAGTTTTTACTTTTTTTGAAAGATGGAACTTTTGTCTGAGAGAAATTTAAGGAATTCTGTCAAGTCTATTTTTTGTTTATTGTAATTCTGTTTCCTGATGGTGACATTATATTGAAACTAGATTAATTGTAACACGCACGTGCTGTTGTTGATCTGTTTATTCGACTTTAAGGGTTTTCGATTTGCCGTCTTCTACTGGTGGTTGTGTTCTTCTTCAATTTATGTGTTAATCAAACACGCCGAGAAGAAACCTAAGATGGCAGCTGCCATGCATTATGCTTGGAGTTTTTGTGTAAGGACGACTACTTTCAACTTTTTGAAAGAAGGCCACATACAAGATGTATAGCCATAATTAATTATTTTATGACCGAAATCCGTGAGATTTGCAAGTCCAACTGGGTATTTTAACTCACAATCATTAGACTGACCGTAGGGCGCGCGATTGACTTAACTGACCCGTACAACGATGTTATTCTATAATAAAGCGATCAGCACATAGTCAATATAAAGCTATGATTCAGCGACTGGGTTACATGATTCAACAATGAAAAACATTCACCACGGTTATTACTGTACCAGTGTTATGTTGTTTAATTTGTAAAAAAATTGGAAGAAAATCTATTTTTGGAAGCGTATTACGGTGTGTTACGTGATGAAAACTTGTAAAAATGATTTTAATCAAACTTTCTTTATTTTGTATCATTCCTCAGGAATTATTTTACCGATCCTGACGATATTAGGCAAATTAAAGCAACACTAAATGTGTAATCGCTTCGTCTGGAAGACAAAAACGTGGGCGGTTTTAACCAAGTAATTATTTCTAAACGAATCAACTATTGGTTTAACAATATTTAAATTGAATTATGGAACGCCGAAACGGTAGATGTGACGTTGATGTCACCAAACACGTCTCACAGGGGATTGGTGAAGATTTATTTAGAATCCATGACGATTAAACACCAATATGATGGTGTTTGTTGAAATGATAGTGTTATCTTAGTGGGTGTTATTTACTTGACGATCGTAAATTCCTGGTATTTATGTATAAATATCTCATACTACATGTTTTTCTAATAGGCTATTGCTAACAGTTTATAGTAATCACCTATTCACTTCCTACTCCTAGGTGTTTTAAGAATGAACATCTGAAACACAATAACGTTCCACTATGATGGACACCTTAGTTATTACAAAAACATGAAAGTTTTGACCATGGCAAGTCTTAAATGCTTAATTTGAGAAAATAATGAATTCTTTATTATTTAAGTGGTCGTAGGTTGATTCCCGGGCGAGGTATACTTTTGTGGAGCTGGGTCATGAAATACCACCACTTATTTATATCGTGTGTGACAGTAACTGTTGTCAGTCACAGAAGTAAGTGAGTGCATAGTAGCTGGTTAAAACCTTAATCAAGAGATTTTATATACCTTTCCAGAAACGGCTCTAAGATCAGGGAGAAAATTTCTTGAGATTTATAGACATTTACTTCGTCCGTGCCTTTTGTCTTCTAACACTTATCAGACTTTCACAATACTCTGACGATTAATGTTAGCAATGTGTGTACATGTTACAAAGAAGAACTTGTTAAACTTCTTTACAATCCTATAATGTGCGATGTTTTTGTTAAAAAAGCACTGATACCCGCTGTAACACTCTTATGTTTAAATATACTGATCGTGAGATTTTTTTCTTCATATTTAATGAAATTTATGACAGTGATGCCAGCTTCTGAATTGCAAATATGACAGCTTATTCTTGACTTTTGAAATTGTACCGTCATGTTGTATACATATTGAACTTGTTCACATGTATTTACTCTGTAAACAATGACTAAATAAAAGACACGCTCTATTCTGTTTAAGGTGAAGTATTGTTAGTTACCGAAGATGTGTTTTTGTAAAATTCTTTTTCTGAACAACTATAACATACATCAGATGCAAATTGTTATGTCATTAGGTTTAGTGAAAGTCGGATGTGTCAGCAGATTCAGTGTGTGTCAAATTCAGTGACAAGAATTTGAAAGGATGTATTTGTAAACATTTATATCTTAATTACCTCATATAGGGATCAATTCCCGAATATAAATAGAAACATTGTCTATGTACTTTATATTTATATGTGTATATGTATGATATCATAACTATGTACTATGTACAGGTTTACCAAATAAAATTCTGTTCTGTTCTGTTCCCATATAATTATAAAAGTCTAACCGAATTACTCTTCCGGTTTTATTTTCAGTAAAATTTGCGTTGACCGATATATTTTTGTCTAAGAATTCGTTCAGTAAATGTATTTATAGACAACGACAATTTATTCCTGGCGACAATGACCCAGTGATCTTCCCTGTTGGTCTTTTATTTCCAGTTTTATTAAGTAAAAATACTCACTACGAAGTGCAACAATCATTCCAAACCTTTCTATTTCTCCAGTTAGTAATATTGATTCATACAAATATGACTGTTTACTCTTATTGTACACGCAATATTCTCTTTTGTCTATTTACGCTGTCCTATATTTTGTCAAACACTTCAGGTCCATGCATACTTGATTTCCTGACTGTTGCTTTTGCAATTATAGTGTACGGGAGGTGACACTCGTCTCAATTGTCCGCATGGGTAGTATACCCGGCACCATAGGCCGCCGGCTCGTTTTCGAGTCAAACCCACTAAATATAAACATGTGAGGTTACTCTTTAAATAGTACATGTGTATCTTTTTACCAAAGCTCAATACTTTGCCAGCTTCTCCATTTTTATGAAATTATATTTCAAAGATTTTTACACGCTCGAATAGCTAAGACTTTGCTCTATTGAACGACACTAACATATTTTTGACGACTTCAAACACCACGGTCAACATTAATTTTTTTGTCCCCACAAAAGCCGCCTATATCAAGTACTGAGACACGTTTCACAAGAAAATCTTACGATAAAAAACATCGTAAGGCAAAAGTAGGAAACATTAATAATACTGTAATTGTTTGGTCAATCAATTCCAAACATTATCTAATTATGCAGAATAATGTATACCTTTTGAATATCACATTAAAAGTGTCATTCGGACTATGAACTGCAACATTATGAATTCGACTTACGATACATTTTTCATAAGATTTTTTGTAAAGAGGATCGCATATCTCGATGTCAATCTACTGTCTAGAGAAGTTGCACAGGATCTGTGACCAAATAAAACTGGCCCAAGAATAGATCAGAAAACTGTCATTACAAGACGAGCTACGTTGTTTTTTAATAAATAATGCACGCAGCGCACAATGAGTTATAATGCAAGCAGTAGGAGATTCATTGAAATACAAAATATCAACTGAAACATTTTTGGAGACAAACACAGAACCGATGTCCTATCATTTAAGTTATTACGGTTATTTTTGTGACTAAATATGCCTTTTTATGACAAGGTTGATCCTTAGATTTTATGGTCAATTATTTGTTAACAAAACATTTGTACTATACAGCTTACTCAAGTAAAAGACACATGATGCATATTTTAAAACTCGCAAATTTATGCACCAATGATGCTAGTACAACAGCTAATAAAAGTGGTAAGCCTAGGTTATGGCGCATATTTCAAAAGCTCGCGCAAGTGATAGGCATATGACATGTATTCAAAACTCACAAAAGTGATAAGGTCTTTATTAAAACCCTTTTTCGTACTGTAGATGAGAGCTGACTTCATATAAGGTCATGTGAAGAAAGAGGATTTCATATTTGAAGCGATGGGAGCTAACTCAATATTCAACTATTTTGTATGAACGATACATATAACCTCCCTTTGTAAAGGATAAATGCTTAATAGTCTAGATTACATGCCCCTTACTACAATCGTTTCCGGGTAAGGCAAAACACAATAATGGCTGCGCCCATCAGGCCATCCTCAGGTAACAAAATGTTATTTTATTTTCTCTTAATTTTGCATGGACATTTTTGTCGATGGTCAATATGGTAGGAGTTCAGTATTAAATGTGTTATTCGAAGTCGACTTTTCTCTTTGCACTTGAATTTAGCAAACAATTGACAAAAAACCTTGTCTGTAGAGACGATTCGGATGTTGAGTATTTCTCGAAAGAATTTCTGATACTTTATTTAGCATTAATGTAACCAAGCAAGTAAAAATAAAGTACCCTTGATGAGTCTTGTACTAAGTTCTTTTGATTTAAGCCTATATTGTGAGAAATGTTCATTTGAAAACAGAATTATCCGATACCGCGCACAAAACATCGGGCGTCGCCATTATTCTGCTTTGTCTGATATACTTTTTATCCGCCAAAAGACGTCTGGAAACAAAAACAAACCACCTTTTTTACCTTTGTCGCAAAAATACAATAATTATTGTCGTACTCATGGTCATATGTCATAATAATCAGACAAAACTCACAAATTATTTATGTAAAAAAGGTTTATTATCAAATATAGTTAAGAATTTTAAAAGATTGAGCAATGAATGTGTTTAAAGTTAAAGTTTAACAAGGATAAAAAATAGAAACTGGTAGCTATATAGCAACTAAATACAAAGTTTAATCCTAAAAAAATATTTTAAAAATCCTAAAATGTACAAAAACTACAACAAACACTTTGTAAAAACAAATAAGAATAAACATTTTCACTAGTGATGAGTGTGAATTTACAAAGCAACAAAGTTTATAAAAAGTTTGATCATCCACGGGAGAAAACTCCACTCTGTACTTTTTCTATTAAGTCTTTTAGAGTAACCTCCCTTAAATCTCATCTCGCTGCGAGGAATTTCCTTCCTGAAATCAGAAAATGCATATTGGAATATATATTTGCTCATGATATTTTAAACGGAGAAAATGTACATCGATGTAACAAGACAACAACTTGTTCAAATAAAGTCATTGAAAGGTTAGTCAATTAAGTATGTAATCATAATGAAATAACAGTTACAACAAGCATAATTCGCGAAAACTGTTGCAATAGTCATGGTAAGGGGATCAGTTATGCCGCATATATTTCTAAAGCTTAAAAGTTTATTGATTTTACATTAAAATCAACACAACGTAATAAACCTTTGTTAAAATCTGTTTCAACGATTAAGTACACAAAATTAATCATGATATAATTTAGGACCTTCAAATGATTGGACCATAGGCGGCCGTGTCCCTTCCGCGTCAAAAACACATTTAATTTGCAAAATGTCTGCAATCATTGCAGCCCTTGTCTATACTATCAATGAACGTTAAATGCTGCATTTGATGAAAACCACAAAATCAAAGTGTTTTTGACTGTGAACCGTGTCGACCGTCTATGTATTGATTTGACTCTAATGCGAGAAGTTATTTTGTCATGTTGACATCAAAGGAAGGCATACCTTTACATTTAAAAAAAAAATGTTTACTCACCCGTCATCGTTTCAGGCTTAATAAAGTCATCCATGGCAGTTGTTTTAAAGTTATCTCCTGAAATGACAACATTAATCACGATGTATTAACAGTAAATTTGTAACTTAGAATCAAACCGGGGGGGGTGGCACTTAATTGTAAATAATCCGAAATACTCGATTTACTATAGAGTGCACTCAAGGTACTACAAATTATAAACAAAATCAGGGTTGGTCAAAATTTTCAAACTTTAGTAGGTTGCCTAATGTGACAACTAGCTATATCTTTTACTTGCCCTGACCAAATGTGTTTCAGAAGTAACAAGTGGCCCGAATATATGTTGTCAGAGGCAATATGACGACTTCTAATGCCAAGCCGTGTCAAATTAAAGAAAAGTAGTAGATTTTTCTTGTTAATAAAGTAGTTTGTACATTAAACAAACTTATGAACGGATATCACACTCTGTATTAGTATTACCCAACAATTTGTTTGAATTAAAGACAATTTAAACAAACCAGAATGAATAACTTTAGGTTGTGACGTCATACTCCATGATCATGTATTTGCAGTCAGATACAAACTTAGTAGCGGTAATCTTCTGCAAAGTCGGGTTAGTTACTGTGCGGCACTTGATTCAAACTTGAACCGAAAATACAATTCAGTGTAAAAAAGTTTAGTCCGCAATTAAGTGCACCCATCAGTACAATCGAGTTAAGAAGTCAGATACAATGTATTTTAACCTATGATCCAAAGTGTGTTCATTTTTGTTAAGGTTACTGAGTTTTTTAGGAAGTAGGAGGTAGGTATTTTCTTGCAACCGATATATTTTACAAGACTAAAATATCATCTTTTGTTAACCAGACTCTATCAGGAAACAATACAATTGTGGAAACAATACAAACAGCCACATATTTTACAGTTGATTATAACACAATACATAGGTGAACAGAAGCATCAAAACTGATTACACATTCTCAAAGATATAAAATCAAGTCCAGAGGTTTACAAACAATACATCAATTTTCTCTTATGTCATACATCGTTTTTGTGACCACTGATAAAAAACAATATAAATCATATACCGCCAACAAGATTCCAAGACAAAATCACCACACATACATACGTTTTTGTATATATTTTTCTCAGAACCGCAGGCTGTCTAAGTTATAAACGCTAAATGTATTTTTAAACTTTAAAAAAATTAAAAGGACTATTACTTGTTAAAACACAGGCGCTCGAAATTCTATGCCATACAATGAAAACCATCCATCTGTATGACAAAAACACCAGTGTTCTGTGCTGTGACCATTGTTAATATAATAATAGGGGTATTTTTGACATAGGTGGTACAGAATGTCAAGCTCTGTTTAGAGTAACAAGTTGTTTGTTGAACAGTCATGTGTTAATATTATGATATCACCGTGTAGGGAGTCTAGAAAAGAAATTTCACAGTTGGTATCATGGTACCCCATGGTCCCATGTTGTAAATATATCTAAGGAAAATAATATCATGTCATGTAAATTTATAAGTTTTGGAACGTGTGATTAGTGATGTGGATGTCCAGGGTATAGACCCCAGCATTATCATCTTTGATTTCCTTGTGTAAAAAAGGTACTTGCCTAACTCTACCTGGGAGAAAATGGGTTCTTGCAAGGGTGGTATATCAGTTATTTTACGCCGTCGCGACTGTTGCACATAAGTGGAGTAAAAAGCACTATAAGGAGATAAATAGATAGATGCAAGTAGTCCAATGACCAGAGACAATAGCTGTAAAGTTGCTGAACGTGCATCTTCATGAATATTAAACTATGACATGCTACTAATTTTTTCCTTGATAAATTATACTAAGGATGACACACGAAGAGGGATAAAATCGCCACCTTACGTTGTGATAAATATTTGATAGTTCATGGCAAAACAATCTTTTTTTTACTTCTAGTTACCAGTTTTGCACTAATCCATATATCTGTGCATTGTATCAAAAAAGGGAGTCGCTTCTTGTATTAATAGTACAAAATTTTACTGAACTTTAATTACAATTTTTTTAATTGTAGGCATTTTAAAAGAAAACTCGGCAGGACTTTAGATACCTTATTCTAGTATAAGATGGTGTTTTTCAAATTTTTTAATGTAGAATAATTTTATGCAGCTGGCATTTTTCTTAAGGTAAGTCAAAAATAGTCCAAAAACATCCTGATCGGATAGGATTTGGACATTAGCTTCCTGATCAGGAAGCACTGAAGGGGGAATCCCTTTGATTTCCAAACGGGAAGTATTCCCTATTGATGAAAGCTATGAACTATACTTACTTCCCGAGGTATCCTCATGGAAGAAATGAGATTGAGATATATCTTTTCTCGTCACTTTATCATATTTTTCTATTACTTTCAATTGAGCATCAGTCAATCTGAAAATAAAGTCAAAGAGTAAAATTAAATTAAAGGAAGACATGAAGATCCTCGTTTTGAACTGTTGCCTAGACTCCTCGTCTCCACCGTTTCTTGTTCTTTACATGTGACAACAGCATAAGACGTCACTAAACTTAATAAGACGTGTTACGTCATATGCTGATCGAGAGGTCGTAGTGTCGCATAGCCGCTTACGTATAGCAATGTATTAACAACCCAGGGATACAACAGTACAACACAGATAGTTAACTAGTTTAATGTTCATTATAATATCGCATGTAAACACATATCAAATGTCATGAGTGTAAGGTAGCCAAACATACAAGTACTAACATCCATAGTCTACGGAACCTATGTATAAGCCCTATGTCCAGCGTGGACCTAAGGTTATGGCCACAAGCCACCAGGCTCTCTGGCTCTCTGAGCGATGGTCACTGAGATGCGATACATTTTATACAGTTTAGTTGACAGCTAGTACGTGAGTACAACTAATTAGTCTAACATACATATAAATTGTATATCCGGTAGCCCAAGGGTATAATGAGTTAACTTAATTACTTCGTACTTTGGTCATCGCATAAAATAATATGTAATCTCCAGATTACATAACATCATTCCCACTAATTTAAGAAACTCATTTATGAGTTTCTAAGTATATTGGCACAAGGCATCTGCAAAGCCTGTGGTATGGTTTGGCTACCTTTGGTTAATACAATGATACAATAACAACATTATTTTTAATACACAAATTAAACATACACAAGTAAAACAATCTCCGTCACCTGAAATAAAACATAAATCACACAACACTTATACAATTACACAATGGAGACTAACAAAATACGACTAGTTTTGATTCTTTCTCGTAAACTACGAGTTACAATATTTCGGAATAGTAGTAGAGTCTAGATTGATTCTAATTTCTTATTTGATATTTCACTGAGCCCCTAAATGTTAATTTGTACACTAAATAACTATATAATGTCATAATTGGAAGTAAGTCTCGAACACTAACACAAAATTTCTTTTCACTATGTCCTTGTTTAAATTAACGTCTGGATTAATTAACGTTTCTACTATGTTATTGGCTCTGTGTACACTTTGCTCTACTCTATCCGAGAATCATTTTATAGTCATCAATTGATCATCACATAACAACAAAAACTGAAAGTAAACAAGATAAATCATTAAGTTCAAATCCACAATCATTCATAATTCACGTATATCAATGTTACATAAATCTCATCAAATATCAATTAAACTAATTTGTAATACAATATTTGAAATGCACTGTCTGAAGCTCCAGGCCATTTAGAGTACATTTAATTACTACCCAATGTTAACACATTTATTAAACATCTTAGTTCATAAGTACTAGTACAACTTGTCATTTAGTATTTATACACCGAAAACGTGTGTGATAATGTCAAGCATTTGACAGCTGTTGTACCCTGAAATTTCTATTTGTTATATTATCAATGTACATGTATGTATGTAGCCTTAGGCCATATAACTTGTGTATCATGTACGAATGACATGATTTTTCTTCACAATATTAACAAAATGTAAAAATTTTTCTTATCCTCTGTTGATCTTCATATCACCATTGACTGCTGTTTATCCACCATTTCCAAATATCATAAGTTTTGTACATTTCCACCATTTTTGTTGAAAATTTATTTCCGCAAGTATTTTACTGTTACACCTTCTAAAACCGCTTGAATATCATTACCATACTGCATGTCATATTGTGTATAACTTCTAATGTTAGCATTTTCAGTCAACGATATCCACTAACTTGTAAAAATGGTCTACACAAAAATAGCTAGCTAAGTTTCCTACATGAATCATAACAAGTAACCTAACTTAAGCTTGCACTTATCATTTACTGATTATTTATTTTTTTTAGTTTTACGCTGAACGTATAAGTGTACCCATGTTATTCAATAATAAAGTATCATGATCTTACTCACATGTACCTGTCAAGTGCTCATAGCCTGCAGCAATAAGTTCGTAAACTTATATTAGTGAATGTTGACAGTTATGTCATCATAGCTCATCAATTCACGACTAATTCTGGTAAATACAATGGAAAAAATCACCTATTTTTCCTAGACACTTAATATATATCTAAATTACAAAGCAGATGTCAAATTATCTGCGTACAAACTCTCAATAAACTTATTGCATTTAAACTTATGCAATCTTGGCCCTAATAGACCGATATTCTTTAAATAATGCGACTCTATGCGCAACACAAATCTCTATACAACAACAGTGTCATTTTCTATAAATTACCAGATTTTATCATGAAAAGAATCACGCTCAGTACCTGTATAAAGCTATTATAATGATTTTGTACATACGTATGTGTACACCCTCAAATGCTCTTTATAATGCTTACTCTTTTCTCTATTTTACATTTTTTTTTGTTTATTTTTTTTTAACAATGTTTAGCCACTGTACAACTAAGTAACAATTATATTTGATATGTTTATTTGACACACCTCATTTGAATTTGAATATAGCCCTTAGGTCAATTGCATATGGTCAATAATACCTGTATTTACCTGTACTCTATACAATCATGGACATGTATTAATTTACGTAATGTTGTTCCTCGATATTTTGTTTTAACCTTTACCGTCTTAATATATTTGTTTAACAACTTATGCATTATTTCAATTATTTACCAAGCAACTGAATTCATGTCATAGAGAAAAAAAAAAGATTCACATTCTAAGTCTATCATTTTCATTTTACTGACACATTAAAACGTCACATTTCTATAAATTGTGACAACATGTGGCTATTCACCACCTTTACTGTATTTCACAGTCTTACAATAATCGCTGCATAGATTATCCCTTCTATGAAGCACTGGTCGTCTTCTTCGACCTTACAATATCTCTCATTAAATCTCTAAAAACTATTTACAATACGACCACCTTATAAGGGTCTCCTAAATGTGTCAATTCACTGAAAAATTCAGACCTTTGAAAACAAATCAATCCTTAACCCTTATCTACTGCATCGGTGCTTGGCAAATTTAAATTACTTTAACACAAAATCGTCAATTTTTCAATTTACATATTTTTATAGTTCGCTTTTTCGCAAGTGAATATGCCTATTTCTACTTAAGTTCCTCTGACTCTCTTTACTTTTAATTATATATCTATAAAACGTCTTGAATTATTTGTAACACTTTATTTTAAAAAATAAACTTCAACGAAACATAAATTTTTAACTAAAACATAGAATTAACATCAATAATAAATACTATTAGAACCACCAAAATTTAGCTATTTAAGATCTGACCAAAATTACAAAAGTGAGATAACGTAAACTTACAAATTTTGCTTGAATCCTAATCCATCTTTCCACCATGGTCTATGTTGCTGTCGGTATTGTACCATGTCTTCTTTCAGCACCAGGTTCGATCCTTAAAGTCATCGGCACCACAAAGGCACGTGTCGCATAGCCGCTTAAGTAAAGCAATGTATTAACAACCCAGAATACGACAGTACAACACAGATAGTTAACTAGTTTAATGTTCATTATAACATCGCATGTAAACACATATCAAATGTCATGAGTGTAAGGTAGCCAAATATATGTAAGTACCAACATCCATAGTCTACGGAACCTATGTACAAGCCCTATGTCCAGCGTGGACCTAAGGTTATGGCCAAAAGCCACCAAGCTCTCTGGCTCTCTGAGCGATGGTCACTGAGATGCGATACATTTTATACAGTTTAGTTGACAGCTAGTACGTGAGTACAACTAATTAGTCTAACATACATATAAATTGTATATCCGGTAGCCCAAGGGTATAATGAGTTAACTTAATTACTTCGTACTTTGGTCATCGCATAAAATAATATGTAATCTCCAGATTACATAACAGTAGGTTCGATTTCCGAACAAGACATACTTCCGTTGAGTTTGATCATGATATAATTTCTACGGCAAATCTACCTCCTAAACAATTCATTCATGTATACGTTACTGTATATGACCGATAACAATGACTTATTCGTTAATTTTTGGGCGATAAATGTTAAAGATTACTAACTAAATTTGGCTTTTTATTTCAATGGATACACCATGATATATCAACCTTACAAATTAGCAATGTTTTGCAAAAAATCGCGTTTAGAAACGTAGAATGTTTTTGAAATCAGTTTTGAATTCGAGAAATATTGGGATTTAATGGACAGTGATAGGCACATATATCTGTTTTAGCTAGATTTCGTTGTTCTTTACACAATCTGGCCGTTGGAAATGTGAGGTATCGTAATACTAGTAAATATTCACGCTTTTGTAAATTATGTAATATAAATCGAATTGAATCTGAACATCATTTTATAAATGTCCAATTTACAATGCATTGATAAATATATAATCATCAATATTTCTATACTTGGCCAAACATGACCGAGTTCCGCATTCTATCAAATTCAAAGAATCGTACAAAAATATTTAGATTGAATGGATTTAAGCCATCGGCAAAAACTTAGAAATACACAAATACAGCAAACTATGTTTTTTTATAATAAAAAAACTCCCTTTATACTCATTGTCTTCTTTCGACCATATTTCTTTGTTTTGTATATTAATATTGTGAGATATTAAATTAGAAGTTGTAAATAAGTACATCAATACTTTGATTTAATTTGATTGTTACTGTCTTCTAATATATGTTGCCTTTCTTATTTCCGGGGTGTGGAATTCCTATGCAGGACTTGTTCAACTCGTACAATTATGTCCATGAACAAGTTAATAGTTCCAGATTTAAATGCACAAACATAGCAATACTAAATAATGTAAATGTTTCAATTACATGTAGCATCGAGCTGTTCCATTCATTTATTTATTATTACATAAAATATGCGTGGAGCTTGGTCATGGAATTATTTCTACGGTCATTCTTCCTCCTACCAATGATTTTTAATTATGTAGGGCAGTCGTCAGCCAATGACTAAAGTATGCACTTAGTAGTTGATTAACAGCTAATCTAGAGATTAAGCTCTCCCAGGAGGAGTGAGTAGGTTGACTGACCGCCGAAATATGACCCATACAATGTGCATATAATATGCATTTATATAGGACACGTTGATTTTTCCATTCTATTTTCCATGGACAATTGAAAAATAATTGGAATTCATTCCACACACCTGTTACTCGACCATATCCGGATTAACTACTTTTTATATACATGTTTTTGAAGTGTTCTATATGTGCTTCTTGGCAATGTACTTTGTTTATGCCTCTTGACTTTGACCTGATATTTACATAATTAATATGAAACTATTTCCAAGAAGTTATGGCAATAAACACGTCAATTTGAAGCCGATCGGCTAGCTCAGTTAGTAGCAAGCTAGTCTACTGATAGAGGGGTCGTGGGTTCGATTCCCAGGCGGGGCAAACTTAACAGTTGGTTAACAGCTAAATCCAGAGATTTACCCTTCCTAGGAAGAGTGAGTAGGTTGACTGACCGCCGTTAAATGACCTATATAATGTGTTGCTACGGCGATAAACCCAACAAACAAACAAATCCGTCAATTATAATTGCAGAGCATATTTTCGACATATTTGCATTGATTTTACACTGTTGCTAGTTTAATAATTAATGATATACAGTGCCCACCATTAGTTTGGAGACATTTTCACTTTGAAAGCCTACTACATAAGTTGTATATACAATTGATAACAATTTAGTTCGAGATGCTTTTTGCATTCTTTTTCTGTTACGTATATTCATTGTTGAGACTACTCAAGTAGCTGAAAATTTATGTTGTAGAAAAGAATTACATTGATCATGATTTTAGAGGTTTCATGATTTTACTTTTATAGTGATGCTTACACGATATTTGTCATTTTATCATCAACCCTAGCAAATATATTTGAAATAATATAATGGTTCTACCAAAAATAGTCATTGAACTTAAAGAGTTTTTTTAAATTCTTTTTGACTCCAAATATTTCGAGGGTACTGTAGCTTTGACCAAATCCCTCTAATCGGTTACGCCACAAGTTGTTATATTACTTCAACTTTAATTGATTAAACAGAGGCAAATGTCCATTAAAGAGAGAGTTTTAGTCTTGACTCAATGTCTTCACAACAACTGCACAACAGCTGAACCGAATGTGTGACGTCAAAGGTTGCTTTATGACTAAGGCAGCAGGTAGCACTCGCTCCATTTTGTTTTACAAAACCCGTAGAACACATGATCAATTTGTTGTGACCAATAGCGGATCAAGACTGATCCGGTGGCCAGTATTTTAACGTTGATAAACGGAGTGAAATGAAATTCAAAAAAAAATTGAAAACACCTATTTGACACTTAATATGCAACGCTCACCAAACTTTTGGAGTCAAAAAGAAATTTACAAAAATTCTTACATTTCATTGATTGTTTGTAAATTTATTTTCTGCTTTTGATGTTAATAAGAAAAAGTCATGAGTACTTCTGATTTGCTGGATTCAACATCTGATACCCTCAAAAAGCCTCAAAAACAATAAAATGTACTATTTTTTATAACACAGTTTTAAGTTACTTTTGTAGACTCAACTGTAATAAGAACCGTAACTGAATTAATGAAGCAAAAATAAAGAACATTGAATTTCATATAAAAAAACCAGATATCAAATTCCCAAATAAAGCTTTCAAATCAAAATTGGCTCCAAACGTTTGGTGAGTACTGCATAATCTAAGAGTTATAACTTACGATCTTGACACTATAGGTCCGTAGTCTTTCTTCATGACAGAAGTAGAGTTAAATTGTTCAGGAACTGGTTCAGTGTATGCCATTCTAGCAGGTAAACACTCCCTTGTATTAGTTATATGTGGATCAGCCGCCTTTAAATCTAGAATGTTCTCACTGTGATTTAGATGGAACACCTTTCTAGGTGCGACTTTCTCCTTTTTACCTGAAATGGAGAATTTGTGGAATGTAACTGAGTGGAAAAAACATCACATTATCCAAACAGAGTAAAATAAGCAAAATTTCTAGTAATTCACCCTAACTAAACGGTAACTGAGTGAAAGTGGCAATTTTTCCGATATTCCATTCTATTTATATGTCACCTGACTAAAAGACGACATGTCAACCAATTTAATGATAACTTAGTAAGGAACATGCTGAAATATTCAATTCGAACTAAATATTTTCTGAGTGAAAAATGTAAAATATACAATATCTTTTTCCAACTAAATGGTTACTGCGTAAAAATGTCAAATTTCCAGATATTTCACTCCATCTAAACGGTTACTGAGTGAAAATGCCGAATTTCCGATATTTCTCTTCAGCTATAGTACGGTTACTGAGTGAAAATGCCAGTTGGTTTTATATTCCACACCAACTGAACGGAAACATAGTAAAAATATTAGTGGCAAATTTTCCTATAGTCTATTCAATACATATATCACCTGACTAGAAAAGGTGAAATGTAGACCAACAAAATCATAACTTAGTAAGGAGCATGCTGAAATATCTAATTCCAACTATACGGAAACAAAGTGAAAAAAGTAAATTGTCCAATATCTAATTCCAACTAAATAGTTTCTGAGTAAAAAGTGTAAATTGTCCAATATCTAATTCCAACTAAATGGTTTCTGAGTAAAAAATGTAAATTGTCCAATATCTAATTCCAACTAAATAGTTTCTGAGTAAAAAATGTAAATTGTCCAATATCTAATTCCAACTAAATGGTTTCTGAGTGAAATATG
The DNA here is from genome assembly GCA_025267735.1 of Mactra quadrangularis. Classification (NCBI taxonomy): domain Eukaryota; kingdom Metazoa; phylum Mollusca; class Bivalvia; order Venerida; family Mactridae; genus Mactra; species Mactra quadrangularis. The sequence goes on along the minus strand of CM046301.1, from coordinate 1,896,665 downwards.
TAATGAAATTCAAAAAGTTATTGAAATTTGGCAAATTTCCCGTTATTTCACTCCAACTAAACGGTTACTGAATGAAAATGCCATTTTTTATATTTCATGCCGACTAAATGGTAACTGAGTGAAAAAATAGAATATTTTCCGATATTGCACTGCAACTAAACGGTTAATGAGTGAAAAAATGCTAATTTTTCCAAGAGTCCATTCTTAATTAATGGTTACTGAGTGAAACCACAAATTTGTTCAATATTTAATTCCAACTCGGCCAATAATGTTTAATTGTGTGCTATGGTCTTTGACCTTAAATATCCTGTTTTTTATAGCGAGCTGTTTTATTATTTGATACTTGGCTCAGTTGGTAGCACGCAAGTCTACTGGTCGAGAGGTCGTGGGTTCGATTCCCGGGCGGGGCATACTTTCGTAGAGCTTGGTAATGAAATTATTTCTACGACCATTCTTTCTCCTACCAATGATTTTTAATTATGTAGGGCAGTTGTCAGTCACTGACGAAAGTATGCGCTTAGTAGTTGGATAACAGCTAAATCCAGAGATTTAGCATTTCCAGGAGGAGTGAGTAGGTTGACTGACCACCGTTATACAACCTATACAATGTGTTGCTACGGCGTTAAACCCAACAAAAACAAACAAAACAAAACTTGGCTACACGCGAAATTTGCTTTACAGAAATACCACTACGAGTTATAAAGTTTCACTTAAGTTAGCTCAATGTCTTGCTATGGTAAACAACATCTTAAATATTTGAGTGCTAACATTTTAACGTTAGTGAGGTTCCAATATTGACATTCTTTTACTTAACTGTTATTGTATGCTGTTACAACCTTGCCAACACTTCAGTATTCACATGTCGATCTTAACTCTAACAATTATAGAATTAACATAATTTCTTAAAACGCTTATAAATGTATTATTAAAACATTTCTGTAAACAAGCACTTTTAGTTTGCAACAGCTTTATGGAATGTAACATTTATTATTAACTCGGATGTTTTTTTGAACGCCCGTTTCTCGTGTTTTTTTTTTGTTAAAGACAATTCAATCATCGAGTTTTGTGAAACAGTATGAAGTGTTTAACTGCATACTTGTGTATTTTCATAAATTTTCTTTTTTTAATTAAAGCTCTATTGTTTGTTAAATATGAGTTCAAGGAAGGAACTAATATATCATTACAATATGCTATTGCTGCAATGGGGAAATCTTCTGCCGGTTACAAGATCGATGAAAAATTAGGATTACCTACATTTATAGATGATACAGTAGACCAAGACGATCCACGTATTAGTTATTTCAACAAGAAAATTACCATCACGAGGTTTGAGGTAAACTTTGTTATTTCATTTGAGCATGGTCCCATATGTATTGAATTAATACAAATATTTTTTTATTAAGTTGTGACATACGAGCTGCAAACTTTTCATTACGACCACCTTCAGTTATTGTTAATATTAAGCGAATCAGTTTCAGTGAATCATTATTCTTTGAAACAGATTCTTAAGTTTCAAAAAGCGATTATAAGTTATGTTCAAATTATTTAAATCTTTCAATTTATTAGATACATTTGATAAAAATTTGTTTTGAAGTATATTATAATACTTTGTATCAATACCTTTTACGTAATTTTCCCAATACTACATCTCAAAGACCAAAATGGAAAAATGAGTCTATGTGTTTGCTCTTTTTTTGTTTTACATGACCTTTTAAGTACAATGTACTTCATACGTACTGTTTCTGGTTGTAACTCGCATATATGTTTTATAATGTATTCCATGTTGTTGCAAGCAACCAATGTCAAAAAGCTAACTATCACTATGTATTTTTAAATTAGCATTATATTTACGGAATCCAAAAAAATGACCATTATCAAGTTCATTCCGGGCCGTATTATAATTATTTTGGCCAATAAATACTAGTAAATGATAATGTTTGGGCTGAATGATTTTGTACCTAGATACAATAATCAAAATGTTTAAAAAAGAATTTGTGAAACATCATTATTCAAATTATACTGACGTAAATGAAAAAGATCTGTATGAAATTCGAAACATTTATGAAGAGTAAACTCGTTCTAAATTTATTTATTGCACAAGGCATAAACTACTAAATGCTTGTGATAAAATGAATGCAAAAGCTCACACAACTTATCAAATGAATATGCGTCAAAACATTGCCGTGCAAGTTCAATGACCAAGACTCTTGTAGTGAACGAAGTAACCTCATAGTTTGTGGCTTAACATCGAAATGCTATAAAAACTGTAAACAAGAGAAATTAATTTAATGCCGACTTCCTCAAATTTGACCCAACAGGTATACACCTTGCGCATAAGCTTTGACAATACCGAGAAACACAGCGCCTTGCTCATGATATCATTGCTAATTAGTTTCACGACAACGATGTGGAATAGACATTGCAAACTGAAAAAATCACATCTTTAATTATTAACTGAACTCTAAAATCACCTGATTCACATGTTGAAAGTGGGGGGTTTTCTTGCACGTAGGATTAACTCTCGTAAGACGGTCGCAAAAATCTAACACAAGCCTACATTCAAGTAACTCAAATTTCCTTCGTTATAGGTTGGTTGGCCCACTTCTGGTCTTATATTACGATGGAAATATCCAGGGATATTTAAAGTGGGCGCAAAACTTGAAATTAAGTTGGGACTTCCACAAAAGCTTTTTAAGACTAGCAGGTAAGCTTTTTTAACATTTATTTATTCACTTAATGTTAATTCACAATTCATTTATATTCGATATGTTTCCAATTGTTTTTATCTAGATTCTAAGCAGTTTATCGACACAATTGTTGTATATTATAAGTACGACGTAAAGTTCACCTAAACAGCCCTCTGAGACCAATAGAGTATCACCTTCATGTGACTAGTAACTCGGCTTTAAAATCAGCTATTAATATATTTACATGGCTCATTTTCTTTAGCAAGTTTTAACATAGAGCATTATAGAATGGCTTAACTTTATTCAGCATCGAGTTCTAATTGGTCGGCATTGAGAACTATCGACTGCAGTCAGACCGGCAAACTCAGTCAGTAGACCGTATTGGTTTCGAACTATTCTCCCATTTACCTCTATATCAAGTTTGGAAGTAGTCAGTTTCATGCGAAGGTAATGGTTTAGTCTTGGTTTAAGCAATAGCTCTACTTGTATAAGCAACAACACGGATTGCGGGTGTTATAAAGCGTACATCGAAGAACGTTTTCCGATAATTCGTTGTCAATACAATTTTCCCAATCGATTTTTACAAGTTATATGTTAATCAGATTCAGTATTTTTGCATGTAACCATAATTCTATCTGTACAACTCAAATATCTGTTCCAAATTGCCAAACTTTATGACAAATGTATCAATAATTATGAAGAGTTCAAATGGTTTTTGTCAACCTATGCTATTTCAGAGCTACCATTCACATGAGTGCATATGAGAATCTAACTATTGCATTTGTTGAAATCGCGATTGGTCCGTCGGGTGACATCAGCGTTTATAGCCGCCAACTTGATGGTAAACAGACGTTCTATTTGTCGCACATCAATTATTTATCAAGTGAAACTACACATTCTGTCGTCATTGAAGCAAAAGACATTGCGCTAATGGTAGGGATACATATTTAGATAGAATTAACATTAAGTATTACCACCTTCCTTCAGGAAGAGGTATCCAATTGACCGCTGTCGTATTGGATCTTTTGGCTTTGCATAAGGGGTTACCTCGAGGTGTTCTTCGAGTCCAGCAATCAATGCGTAGCTTTCATCTAGGCGGAACACTATTATAGCATCGTGATTTCTTGTGAGCTTATTTGACGGTAGTCATACCACATGCTGTGATTAGACAGTTATTTGCAAATTACGTCAAATAGACGATGTAAACAAGTCAATAAGTTCTATGATTTCGTCATGAAAATTATAAGGGAAGAGATCAGAGATCCAAAATAAGCAAGTTTATGCGCGGATAATGTTATATCGGATTTTGATAAGACTGCATAAATTTAAAGTTTGTTTTGCATGAAATGATCACTAGCTTCGACATTAGTTTTCATTCTTTAAATTTTAAAATAATTGAAACTAAGTTACATCAAGTTTATTGTCTTAACTTTCAGGTATGTATTGATGAAAACGAATCAGTTATGACAGACGTTCCATATATGATGCCCATAGAAACTATCGATGACTCGTTAACTGTATATTCAGAGCACCCTGGTGAAAGTATTCGATTGAAAGAGATAACTTTCACTCATGCATGAAACTTATAAGTTCGGAAAATAATAAATCGTAAACATTGATAGACGACGCGGTAAATTAATTTGATTTATCATCAATTTGACGAAACACAATTTCGTTTTATTCCAAGTACAACTTGTACCCGTCATTTTACTTTCACGTTTTGATGGACGGTATCAAAACTTTTCATGGAATAGCTTTACCGTCGCTTAAAGTTTCAATTGAGGATACGATGCGAAGACTTCGCTACGACACGAAACGGATCATATTTAGCATTGATTTCGTCCGTATCACTTAAAGCATTTGATCCATCGCTGAATAATAATACTACATTCGGATTTTTGCCAATTATATTGGTTATTATGTCCCTATTGTTTTATTCTATGCTTACTTGTTTTCTGTCTCATTGATCACAATATACATAATAAATATTATTGCACTTAAAAACTTCTTGGTGAATACCTTTTGAGTTATACGGCAGAAAAAATTAAGACTTAGATAAGGCAATAACTTCGAAATTATAATGTTTTTGGCACTGCCCTCCCCTTAATGAGATCAATTCAGTTATGAATTTTCAAGTTGATATTTCCTGTACCTTTAGATTTATGTCCCGGACAAGCAAAATGGTTAACTGAAGTATGAAAAACAAAGGCCAGTTTGTATTGCAGGCAATACCGAAGTCCCCTATCGGTAATCTGTGACTAATTTAAGAACAACAGCATGACCTTGACCTCACACAAAAATGAAAAACAATTGCTCCACTGGGCGGGCATTATACCCCTGTATACTGTCAAAGCCTGGGACTGTAGGAGATTGAGGGCTACCTACAGTAAAGATCTGGTGACCTTTTACTCTAGGGCTTAAGAACCCCAATTGGGCACACTCTTAAACCAAGGGCTATCCACACAAAAAAATTGGTAAACTTAAGTACACTTCTTGCTGAATTATGTTCAGGACTAAGTATTCCCATATAAAGTCCTAGTGACCTTGACCTTTGACCCCGGGGCCTCAAAATCAGTAGGAAACACCCTTGACCCAAGGGATATCCACACATAAAATTAGGTGAACCTAGATACATTCCTCATTTAGTCATCGTCCAGACAAATTTTTCCCATATGAAGTTCCAGTGACCTTGATTGACCCTGGGGCCTCAGAACCTAAAGGAAATACCCTTTACCCAAGAGCTATCCACACATAAAATTTGGTGAACCTAGGTACATCCCCTGTTGAGTTATCATCCGGATATGCAATTTAAGTTACATTGTGATACAGCTGTTTTGGTGAAATCTTAATTATTTCTGTATCCATAACAGCCTGAATTTTGAACAGAAAAAGACAAAACAATGATAATGACTAAGTCAGGCGAAAAAATGACCAAGTACATGACGGCTTCTGCTATTTCTTCGAGTATTTTTTATAAAAAGCAATAAAACAGGAACTTGTTTGTTTGTTTGTTTGGGTTTTACGGCGCACCAACACAAAAAGGTCATATCGCGCCGACAGCTATCAATGATACTAATAATTCAAACTATATTAATGATGTACAACTCTATATCTTATTATAAACATTTATTTCTTTCAAAAAGTTAAGTATCGCATATGATGGTACAGACTCAAAAAGTTCTTTAAGTGAGTTTACTTTATAAAACAGGAACAAATATCAAATAACACCAAGACTATTTTAAGAAACATTATTTTGAAAAAAAAATAATTCAAGAATGATAATAATGGAATAATGACAATGCATAACACTAAAAATAATTTCCGTGTTTTATGTAATAAAAATAGCTGCAGTATAACATAATTGTTGGCAAAATTTGTCAATTCATTTGCCTCTTGAGGTATCATAAAAATATTATTATAAAATATTATTTTCTAAATGTAGTTTTTTGGAAATAGATATATTTCTAGAATTTGATTAGCCTTCCCACGTTCTCAGTTCTATGCTTGTGTTAAGTGAACTGTGTTAATGTTTTGTCGTATATTGTTAGGTTTAACGCCGTAGCAACACATAGTATCAGCCACACTAAGGCAGTCACTTACTCTCTATTCCTGGAAAGGCTTAACTTCTGGACTTAGCTATTAACCAGTTACTCGGCGCAAACTTCGTCAATGACTGACAACTGCAAAAGAATCAGTGGTGGGAGGAGAATGGCCGTAGGAATCATTTCATGGCCTAGAACGTCCCACCCGAAAAATGAACTTCTCTATCAGTAGACTTGCGTACTACAACTTAGTTAGCCGGGCGGCTCATCTGTGGTAATGTTATTATAGCAATGGCATATCGTAGTATTTCAGATGAAGAACAAGAGACTTATTTGACCTACCTGCGATGGGCATATCAAGTTCGTCACGCTTATCACCACGGAATTTCATCGTAGTTTCTGATTTAAAATCAAATGGGGTATAACCAACGACGAAATGGGTGCTACGTCCATCTTCCAATCTGTTCTTGCTTTCCTTACGTTTACTGGCTCTTCTCTTTGACGCACTCTTACCACGAGCGTGCATACCAGCGAAATTGTGCTGTAAAAATGATTGACAATTAGACCGTAGTCATAGAGATATGTAAAATATAAAACCACAAATCTAGACTAAACATTTAGGGAGACACTGTATGCTACTTGGTTTTAGCATTATTGTGGCTTCGTATTGTTTTCTAACGTCATGTTAACACAATTTACGTTATTTTACGGCGTTCAGCGCTCACAACCTCACTATTCTGGACACTTGTCTATATCCAGAACTCTTCTCTTCCACAAGAACGGAATCTTCGTCATAGACCATATTAATGGAGGAAAAACGACATTTCAGAGTATTGTCAAATTTTCATGATAGGGCATAACCTTCCCGTGTGTTATGCACCAGTGATGTTATACTTACGCAAGAAACTACAACATCTAAGTGAGGAACATATTTTTATACATATATCTTTCTCGTTTAAAATTAGGTTTTCCTTTAGGAATATTTGACATACATCTTGTCACACATATATATAAATTATCTTTAGTTAGTCCCGATTTGATCATTCCAAAGCTTAGGGGAATATTGTATATTATGACATCTTAATTAGAAAAAGCGTACGGAAGAAGAAAATGAACAATATTACATTAATTTAGTGAAAAAATAGGCTTTATGAAAAAGGTCATAAAAGGTCATGGGCGCCCATAGAAAGTTTTACTCAGACGTACCCTCGGAGAATATAAATGAGATAGCATTGATTAATGTTAAATTGCGGACAATACCGCTTTTCAGTATTTTAAAGTTATAAAAATATTATTGACTTACAGAAGCTTCAGATGTATCTTTTGGTGGAGCAGGATAAGGTAAAGCATCGTCTGTTTGTAAATAATCAACATAAACATCATGACGTTCAGCTAATGGTGGAGGTCTATATCCTTTAGGTGGTTGTTTGAAATCTGTATGATTTACTGAAGAAAACAAAGGACTTTCAGCATTGACGATCTTGATTTTTTAGATTTCTTTTAACATATGTATATTTTATTCTCAAATTCAGCATTTAAGACTTTAAATTCGTCAAAAATTCGTGCAATACTCAAGGTAATCTTTATCGTGAAATTTTACTGTATATTCATTATCCAGGAACAGTATTGTTAATACATGTAACTGCATTTCAACCAATAATTGGAGGTGGAATAAACATGAAAGAATTACGATATGGACACATATATCCACTTAATAAATGTGTCCAAACCAATAACTAAATCTTATTCAGCGATAACGCATTAACAATGTCAGTTATGTTCTTACTTAACAAATAAGCCTTACCAGTATCTTATTTTCCTATTGTTTATTATTTTGTTTGTTTGGTTAAACGCCGTAGCTACACATTGTATAGGTCATATAACGGCGGTCAGTCAACCTACTCACTCCTTCTGGAAAAGCTAAATCTCTGGATTTAGCTGTTAACCAACAACTAAGCGCATAACTCAATCCATTTTTTGTCTCATCACTAGAAACTGATTTAGGTATTTAGTGTCAAATGTTTACATGTATAAAGCTGTAACATACTTGTCACATCTATTTATGCGAACTTTATGAACATATAACAGTGTATGCATAGTGTTTGCAAATTATGTTTATAGTTTTGCAAAGGAATAAACATGACACAAAAGCTCTTTCCATACACATCATTTTGAGACTAAAATTTTGAATAGAATACTTACATGAAGTTTGACGATCTCCTCGATGTCTATCTAAATCAAAACTAAACACAACATTATCCGTGTCTCTACGCTCTAGGTTCATATCTAAAGCTGTCATTCCTTTTGAATTCTGAAAATAAAATAAACTGTCAAATTGATAATTGTATCATATGAAGACATATTAAGACATATCATGAACGGTACAAAGAAACACAATGAGTTACATATATTTGACATTATTGTTATGCTTCTACTTATCGAGTCCCTTCATTGAATGTAGGTCTAAATGACACCATTGAAATAAAAAAAAAGCCAAACACATGCATACTTCAACTGATACCATCTATTTGTAACCATTGTGCCATATTTAATTATAACTATAAGGACACATTGTGTCACATGTATCTAACAAACGTCTTAGAAATATCAAGGCCTTGTCTGGCTACAACAAAACATGCAATATGTATCATTATCTTTCACATATACGAATAATTGAGCAGGTGTACATAAAATGATTAAATTTAAGATCATTAATATATGCCAGCACGTTTAATCCAAAACGTGAGAATTAAATCATGTGGATGTCTTTATCACAACACTAACAGTTCATTTGAAGAGTTAGTACTTTCAACATTCCACACTTTCCGATATGCAATACCTAAGTCAAGAAGTTAAATTACTACCTGAAACGGTAAACTAAAAATATATTTCACATTTAACGATTTCGCTTAAGCTTATTCAAAAGATACTAGTATTCGGTGGTATGCATTTATTTCACTAGAAATGTGCTAGGTAAGCTCTTTATGCCGTTTGTTAGTAATGTAGCCTTACTATCTAATCAGGTGATTATTTTAACTAAATAAGACATTTTGTCAATGCATTGAATTGTCTTCAATTTATTTTTACTTTAATGTTATCTCTATCATTACAAGTTTATTATTCAATGTTATGTTGCAAGCTGTTGTAATCAAAATCAGTACTGTGAGAGACTCCAAGATTATCAGGAAAATAGCAGCGAAGCACTAGTAAAAGTCTATAAATTTGTAACCATATTAAGCATCATGTTTCATTACACAAAGTAAATTATGGTGATTTACCTCGATTTTCTACGTGCTTGAAAGTCGTATACTGGCAGTTCGTAGACCTATGCATTGTTCCTGGTTAGACCCACATCTCATGGCCCTTGCTTTTACCAGTACTATGCACCTATCTTAATCAGTTTCTAACATCTATCGTACAGGTTACTGTTGAAGACAGAAGAATGATCGTAGAAAGTATTACATAGTAACTTCACATAAGAGCTTTTCATTAAAACCTTGCATATTCAGATACATTATTATAAGAGTTCATTGAATACGTACCCTGTATGGTTCATACTTGTGATTCTGGAAATCTATAGAACTCGAGCTTACACCATAGTTAGATTGGTTAGGATCAAACTGCAGCAACTGAAATAAACAAAGACATCGTTCCATTAATTCTATCATTTTAATACATAATCAGAATGAATGAGAGAAAAGACCATTCTGTGAGCGACCTTTTTAATTGTTCACAATACATATACACACAAATATAACTGTGTACTCTCTTTAGTTAATACTCTGTTTGCGGGCAAATTGTAACTGTATACCTTTGTTAAATATGCAAACAGGTAAGTCATGGAAAGGTTCATTGTAACAATATTCATTTGAAGGCATGTCTACTTCGACTGAACAAGAAAGTCAGTAATAGCAGCTCGATATGACACATTTGATTTGATGTTGATCGTTCTTTCCAGGAAAAGATTATTATAAAGTAGGGCGTTTGTTCTTACAGACACGCTGATGACAAATAAAACCATTTTTAACCAATTTAGTCGAACTCATTAGTGTTGGAAATGGGAGAAGAGTAGCTTCAGCGTATATGAAAAAAGCTTTAGATGTTCTTGTATTACACTTACAAGTGTCTATAAAAAGCAAAAATGTCTTATTTTTATGATGTTTTGACATTACTTCCATTAACCTTTTAAAAATCTACTCACATATACGCTTAATCCTGAAGTCGCACTTGAACGATTTCCCCGTGGAATGTCATATACGTTCGTATTATATCTTATTTTATGTTTTCAGTCAACGAGTTTCGTCAATGTCCTCAGTGTCTCTAAATGTTGACTTAGACAATATCCTTTTGGGGTTTCAAATACGTGCATTAGATATCTAGCAATCATGATTACTATGATTGCCTTCAATAAACTCATGTTCCCTCGAGAAATCTTAATTTAAGCCAAGATTGGCATTTGGTATTGTATTTGAAAATAATTTTGATAATGCACTTTGCTAACACACTCTTACCTTTCCAGCAGACGGTGTTGGTTTAATAACAGGCGGTGCTCTTGCAGCCATGGCTGACAATGCAAAATCTTTGGCATAAATGGAATGCCCTGATTCTTTGTCGTGCCCAAACTAAAAAATAAAAGATACTACGTGAAAGTTTTGTACAGGACATTATGGTTTTAAAAAAATATTTAAATATGTTAATATCATAAAAGGGAAATAAAAGTTATAGATATAGCATTACAATTGCAAATTAATGATAATTTCATTAAATAATTATGTTATTTTTAAATTGGAAGATTTGAATGACCTTCCTGTATTTAAATTTATAAACAAATATATATATATATCTAATGAATGAGTATTAAAATTTGTTTTTATTTTATTTAATCATATTTTCGAAATTACATAACTAAATGTTACAAAACTTTTGCGATGTGCATTAAAACATGTGCCTTATATAGATTGACAAATCGTTTGATAGTTATGTGGTATTATTACTAACATTTTAGATTGACACTTGCTACTTTATTGGCAACAATTTGCGTTGCACAAGAAGACACATGTTATAAACATGTAAATTAATGAAAACAATAATAAGTTAATAAAAGAATTTAATCAAATGCATTTCGTACAGAAATTCCATATTCCTACAATTATGATACAAGGGTTGTGTATTTTACAATATCTCAAATATTTGCCTCTTAAAAGCTCATGTGAATCTCATCCTTTTAAATATTTTTTGTGATTGGAAACACAATATTTCAATCTCTTAATCCTCTCTGAAATATGGCACAGTGCTCTGATTTAGAGTCCTCTGAGGCTCCTACTAACGACAGAGACAATGGCTTGTCGGGATTTCAATCAAATTCCAAAATAGAAGTTTTAAAGTTTTGGACAAAGAAAATGACTTATCAGGTCTTGAAAAATATGGTGCATGTGGCAAGACAGTAACATTTTCTGACTTAAAACTGCTCCACAAGGTCAAATGTACAGTTATTTTCGCTAGAGAATTACAAAGAAGTTTACAGACATTAGCATGTGTTCATATCGTTAGAAAGGTAATTAAATGCATATAGCGTATCGGCATCCACGAACTAGTGTAATGAATTATCAAGCGGTGGTACAATAACACAATGTGACCTTTCTTCTCCCAATAATTTAAAAAGTTCTTATTTTGGAGTCGATATAATACTATACAGTTCCTTGGCATTGTATTCAGTAAGACCCTCAGTGGTCTACCTTAATCATTTTTAGACATGAACTTAGACTTTGAAGTAATGTATTTCTAACAACGAAAAATATTCTCAAATAAGTGATTTTATGTCACTTTCAAATGCTTTAAATGCTTTAGAGATATCGTTCAATACACATTTCGAACAACCCTCGTAGGCATATATTTGATACAAATAATTTACTTCGTTGGACTTATAGCTTAGACCTTGATATTTAGGATGGATTTAAATGCTATCACAATGTGAACAAATGCAAATAGAAATTTATGAAATCACATGTTATTGATAAGTCACACATGCGTTTTGTATTTCACAACTAATTTCATCATGAATATACGCCGTATAAGCATGAATTATTACTTGACGTGGTCACGGAAATTAATCATATACATATGCGCATATATTTGTAATTGCTTTTTTCTTTTGTTTTGTTACGACAATTTTCATTATTAAAGAGTTGCAGTAAATATAAAAAGGTGTTTATCAAATATTAAAGATGAATTCATAACAATTACAAGCCTTATTCCAAAAATACAAAGCACATAAAATAACAAATAAAAAATAACCCTTACATGAAAATGAGCATCGTTTTGATAGTCTCGCCCATCAGCAGCATCTGAAAGGAAATTGAGAAAATATATATACAATTTCTTATATAAACAATTACACAAATACAGAAGAAAGCGATGAGTCTTTATACTAACAATGGGTATCCTTTGTATTGTGATCTATGCATGGTTACTTTTTCCAACAATAGGAAGGAAGAGATTTAATATAATATTTTAACTTGTATTCTTTATGTGGAGCATTTCTCGTACAATCTTTTTGTGCCAGAAATATGTAATGACAAAAACACCGCCACAAGAGACAATTTTGAAAACAACAAAAACAATGACAAATAAAAAATGTAGGAATAACATCTTATCTTTTCTGAACAACACAAATGACCTTTATAACAGAACGTATTAGATTATTTTATTATTTATTCATAAATAATACATGACTGCGAAGCACTTTTGAACTTAGTTACATTTAGATGAAAAGAAGGCTTTACGAATACGATATATGTATAGAATAAAAACAATAATATTATCGGGAGAAAGTTGAATCCATTTTTTGTCATAGGATGGGAAAGTGTTGTTCTTACAGTGTTTATTTTCGTATTCATTCTTAATGTTCGTCTCTTTGTAGGTCATATAATCAAGATGCTAGATATTGAACGTTGACAACATCACCCATGATAGATATAAAGCAAAAATGTCAAACAAATGACGTCTTAATAACGTCTTAAGAAACTATTTTCTTATACAAAAAATACGTTCCCATCGTAGCTCAGTTAATACTAAACCGTTACTTCACGACTAAGTGAACGAGAGCGAAACATTCGGCCGATGAACTGGAGAGATACAAAACTATATTGAACGAGTTGCTTCGCGACAAATTTATGCGACAAAACAGTTGTATTATTCAAATAGGTTGTATACTGTAATCGACATTTTGAATTACACGGAACTCGTATTTTTCCGTAATCATACCTTAAAATGACACTTTGTAACAGCATCTTTTAAGGTTTTCTTTTTATCTGTAGTCAGTTATAGATACACATTTTCTACACATTGGTATTTATATATGACTATTTAAATTGCAATTGCAATGCCAATAATGTGATTTAATATTCAACAAAATATTTCTCGTAAGGACTTCATTCTTGGTTTATCATTTGCTGATGGTAAGTAAAGTAAGACCAACACTTAACGAGTCAGAGAGTGCAACATCACTTGAATATATACCAGAATTAAAAATCTAGACTCATGGGGTAATGTGATTGATAGCATTGATAACACTCTACGTATAGAATTATCAGCTGTAGCATTAACTTGGATGTCTGTGATTTAGTTTTTCTGGTAGATACGACACAGACATTTGGTAACAATACACTGTGGTTTCTAAAAATTGTATATCAACGTTTTTATTAAAATATATGAGCTGTTGTCTAGGAGAATTATTAATGTATTTGAAGTCTAGAATTCTGGATCGTGACCACTCACCTTTGAATACAATAGGAACAGTAATCTCTCGAGCAAATTTCTGTAATTGATTTGTATTTGCATATGGACCAGGCTCTTGTTCTTCTTCCTCCTCCTCGTCACCACCTCTCTTACTAAATAAATTATAGAATAGTTAATTAAGTAAGGAAGTAATTAACAATTAATTAAGTAATTAGAATTAATCAATGAATTGGTTTAATTTTGATTAATTTTAATGATGATTGACTCCACCCTTTCAGCATTTTTCAGTCATCTTGTCATTAAATAATTTCTTGAGGTTCAGATATCAAAACTTCAGAATTGAAATCTTTACTACTGATCCTTAAATCGGCATCAAATAGTTTATCAACAAAATGTTCAAACTATGTTACTTTAATCATAATATAATTGCTTGCGGTTAACATGGTCAAATATTTCTATAAATTTCATTTTTCCAAAAACTTTTTAGGGTATGAATGTATCTTGATGAGAAAAACAAACAATCTAAATTGTATCTAGTAAGATTTATATTTGTTAGAACTTACAATTTAACAAGTAGCGATGCTTCACCAGGGGGTTGAGTTCTTGGTCCAAAATCTCCATTACATGTTGTCAAAAAGTTTCCAACTGAAAAAAAATAATACATGTTTCATGGCAAGGAAGCCAGTGCGTTCGGCTTACAATTCAATAATTTGAGCAAATAGACTGGAATGTAGTAAATATGGTTTTATCTAACAAAGTATTGCGAAAATATACCAGGAACAGCATCAGTAAAAGAATACGGACTTCCCATACAGCCAAATGGCAAAGAGGGAGATGTTTTAGATGTTCTGTTATAAAAATAAGCCCATAGAAATAACGAAAACAAGAACAAAATGGGTGTCCGCCTTATAACGGACGTTTGCAAAACAATTGCTACTTGGAGATTTACCCAGGTTTTGCACTTAACCAGCCTTTTTAAGATTTACAAATCTGATGAAATTAGTAAAATATAGCAAGTTACAATTTCGACAATCAGTAGAACAATTACGGTACACTCCAAACTGGCAATATAAACAATGTAGGTTACCTATATCGTTGTAATCACCACCTCTGAATACATGAGATTTTTTATCCATATCTTTCATATTCCTGACAACATCACGTGTAGATTTAGTATCAGCAGCATCAGTTTCAAAAGCACGTTCTCCTCTACCAAAGGCACGTTGTTGTTCACTGATCAAACTGCAAGACAAGATAATTTGATATATGAATTTTGGAAATTGTAAAAGAATATAACATTTAGCATACGATATTGAAATGAATTGTGTCATCTGTTAGGATGAATTGAATATATCTATTGTTAATGTTAATTAAAGAGAGAGCATACAGTGTGTTATTAGCATTGGTATAAAATAAAGTCCATTCAAACTCGCGACTGATTTTAAATGAATGTGGTTAACACTGTAGCCATAATTACCAAAAGCGAACGACGCGGTCCTTTTCGTCTATTCACCAAGCAACATATTTATTATCTGTGTGTCCGAAATGACACAACGGGAATTTTCAAAAAAACTTTCAAATATACAAATTCACGTTCAGTACTTCGATTGGTTATACAATGACAAATAAATAAAGAAGAAATGGTCATTGTCATTGAAAACCAATACTGAAACATCTAATTTTTATTAAAAACGTACTAGGATAGAACTAACTCTTCCGGTTGTATCATAAAAAGGAAACCCTTTCAGAAGCAATACGTACCCATCGTTGTCACTACCAAGTGAGAAGTTGGTATTTCTTTGTTTCCAGAATTTTACCGGATCAAGTGGTAATTGTAATTTTGATGTATCAACACGTGGATAGTTTGGGGCTGACCGACGTCGTAACTGAAATAAGGTACGAATTATTCATAATTATCATAAAGCAGAATTAATTTTGTTTGCTTTTAACATAAGATAATCAATGTGTTATAATAAAATCAAGTTAAAACCATCACTTTGACATTGCATTTTCTGTAGGGCTCTTTTTGTGGCGTCCATTTCATAACGAAACTTTAAAAATTGAAAACGTTCCTCTTTGCTATTTAGCTGTGTAGAAGGATTTGTGTTTACTTTTGGTGTCTCATGTTGTCATGCTGTCTTTTTGTGAAGTGTACTGAAGTTATTTACTTTTATTTAAAATTGAAGTTAAATGAACTGAACCAAAGACCGCAGACAAAATTAATATCGAATGTAAACTTGTAAGTCGCATTTGTATTTCTCTACGTCAATAACGGAAATTGAATGTCAAAAAAGAAAAAATGGATCTTTGGGCAAAATTCTTATCTGCTTACATTATCTAAAAAAATCAAACTGGTATTAGAATTTTAGAGCAAATATACTGTAGTACTGGACACACTCATATGGTCGGTGTAGATAGGTGCAGTTGAAAAAGCATCCTACATGACGTCCTCACATTATTCTTTCGTTTTATAAATTTCGA
Organism: Mactra quadrangularis; assembly: GCA_025267735.1. Lineage (NCBI taxonomy): Eukaryota > Metazoa > Mollusca > Bivalvia > Venerida > Mactridae > Mactra > Mactra quadrangularis. Next base: position 1,880,218 of record CM046301.1, on the reverse strand, counting down.
GTTATCCCAGCAAAACAACAGCACTTACTTTATGAATCAGCTGTCAGACAATTATGTTACTTAACTTAACAGTTTCATAACTTAATGATATGATGTCTCCGAGAAACCAAGCTTTCTAAAAAACAAAAATATAACCTAATAATGCAGGTAATATTACTTACATTTTGTATGAAACTAGTTGTGTATTCTGATGGTCCTACTCTCCTATCAGATAGATATCGTGGTGCCATATCCTGAAAACATACCAATAAACAATGAGGGTTATAAAAATCAAAAACATTTTTTAATGAAAGAATGCACACATGATATTTGTCAAATATAAATGCTTACTAGCATATTTATTTGAATTGAGTGGGATTTAATTCAAACCGACAAGAATTGAAGCCTTATGTGACATTTTTTATGTACAAATAAGATGTATGCAAACATCCTACTTTAAGTAATATCAGTTTGTCGTTATTGCTTACAGTTCTTGAAGGATATTTGACAGTTGTACAAAAACTAGGACAGGAATACAATATGCTATAAGTCGATGAGTTTCTGAAGCTATCTGAAATCAATGTCTCTGATACGATCACGTGCCATGTAACTGTCAGATATAGTGCATACTATGTTTAAATTACATGTGTTTGTACCTGATATAAAAAATATGTGAACTTGGCAAACGAATATTTTATATCATGACTGGAATTGAACTGTCGACTCAATTGTATAAAAGTTATAGTGTTTCTAGTATCTTCGCTCAGTAGAGTCAAAGGATTATGTAGACTTTGGTCAGAACCTTAGGTTTACACTAGACCTAAGGCTTAGACATACATGTATGTGCCGTAGACTGAAATACGTTTGGGACTCGGTACTGCATTCAAAAAACTTGGGACACTCTTCGGAAACCACGCTTGGACTGGATTCTTAGGACTGTTGAGCCGTGGACTGAAGAACTTAGTACGCTAAGCTACCTTACCAATCATAACCTTTTAATATACATTTGTGGGGATAGAATAAACTATAGACTTGCAAACTGACTATGTTGTATTGTTTGAACCTGGATTATGGATATAATGTCATATGCAGACCTACGTGACATACGACAATATTTTATGTAGTATTTAATTTAATACGTGCATGTCTTGAAGATATTAGAGACAAAGCAGATGCTGTTGAAATACAAGTGTAAAATACATAACAAATATCGTAGATTGTAAGCATATCCGACAATAATGGTTTCGTGAGGTATCTTTGCCACTTGACTGCTTGGAAAAATGTAAAACTTAATTATGACATTTGTGCATAACCATCCAAACTCTTAAAATCTGTATAAGTCACGATTCACATTGAAATGTTATCATATTACATGCATCTTTATTCATTTATTTTCAGCTATTTATCCGACGACTTCCGCCGAGTAATACACGTGCCAGCCACTTGCGAATATGTATGCTTAGTAAGGTTTACAAGTTTTTTTTCTTGTTCGGGTTTATCGCCGTTGAAATACGTTCTACCGATCATATTACGCGGCAAGCCAACCTACTCACCGTTCCTGGAAAGGTTAAATATCTGGATTTTGCTGTTTAAAAGTTTCTAGGCACATACTTCCGTCATTGACTGATCAAGGTTCTACATAATTTGTAATCAGTGATAGGAGGGAGAATGGTCGTAGAAATTATTTTTTAACCGAACTTCACGAAAAATGCTCTGCCCGGGAATTAAACTCACAAACCTTTGATCAGTTGACTTGTGTGCTACCGACTGAGCTTACCGGGCGGGGTAAAAGTATTTCTAGTGGCGTTATCAAAGTTGGTTCATTGTCGGAAGTACTTCATGACCATACTTCATGACGACATGTAGGTTCAGTCCGGCTAAATCTAAGTCACAGCAGTCGGGCACGCTTCCGACGAACCTAAACAGGAGTACTAGTAAAACTCTTATCTTAATTAACTTATAAAATTACATGTCACTTTGAATGTATCTCGGACAACTATCTTAACGTATAAAACCGAGGCTGAGAAAATCCGAATAAAGAAAAAATGAAACTCGGACAGAAATCTGCACGAATAAAACCGAGGCTGAGAAAACCGAATGAAGAATAATAGTGAAGTGTGTGTTAACTAGAAAGGTTAGAAACTATGAACGATCAACAGTCGTTCTAAAATACTTACCGGCCAATTTACTTCTCTTGTTTCACCAAACACTTTAGGCTGTGGAGATAAGTTAAAGAAGTCAAGTTTACTGATAGATCGCTAACAATGTATAAAAATTTGCGAGGTGAATTCTTATTAAATTAGATTTGATCCTTTGACAAAGGTGCATCCTATCTATCATTTTTTAGTGTCAGAAATCATTTTTTAGATGAATACAAATGATACAATATTTCCTAACCTTACTGACAAAAGTATAATTAGTAAATCATTAATGAATGTAAGCTTTCGGTGCACAGGTCGGCACGGTCCCGCTGTCTGTGTTTCGGTGCGTCATAACATATTTGGCTCGATGTGCCGTATAGATCAAACAAACATGAAGTTTAGACCAATTTAAGCAGAACGTACTTGTTTTAAATTGCTTCTATATATTCATGTCTCATGTTATTGTCTTAAATTAAGTCAACAAAAGACAATTTATCATAGTCACACCATATGTTCAATTATACGCCCACAGAATATCATTTTCAAAATGGTAATAAGTTATTAATAATTTAATCTATGATAGGCAATGGTATAACATATTCTTTTTCTATTTCTAAATGTCTGTGGTTGCGTACTTCACAAGAATATTAGATTAAATGCATGTTGCACGACTGACTGAGTTGAATGTAAAGAAAACGTGATACAATCAAACTAAGTTACCATGACATTAAGCAATGGTAGACAGACAAGAAAGGTAATCATACGTTAAAAATTATCTCTATTAATATTATAATCATTGCATTATTAACCACGAAGAAAACATTCTCCGCAAAAATTAAATAAAATAACCGCAAATGTTACGCCGTATTATTTAGCGAATGGACACTTAGTGCCGTACATACAAATATTTGATATTTCCTTACGATACCAATTTTCCGCTCACTTAAAATGAACTCCAAATGGTTTAAAATGAAACAGTATGTATATAGATGATCTTATTTTTTCTGATTGGTGTTTCTTTGTTTCCTGTGGACCACATCTGTTATGCTTCAAATTCCACCTGTTTTTACAGTTACCATATAAAATAACATGTATGAAAACAAAGGTTATCAATTTATATGGCAGCAATATTCTGCCATTCGAAACAAGAAATGTCTTTAAAAAAGACAAACGGCGTCGATTTAAAAACAAGAGGGCCCAAAGGGCCCTGGGTGCTCACCTAAGGAAAAGGTCAAAGGTCACAGAAGAGCCATTTACATAGGACCACTAATGTTAAAACCTATTTTTTGACGTGGTGATGGATTGCCAGATTCCGTTAGTATTTGCTCATACAAGTTGTGACCACGCATCATCACTTCATCAACAACATTTGCAGACCAGTTTCGCAGACTCGGCACATGATTGCCTACCGTAAACAATATGACAGCCAATGCAATTGCCGTACACTGATAACCACAGGGAATTGTCAAGTTACCTCCCTTTGATTTTTCCAGAATACCTTTAATATACTTATATACAAGGGGTACAACTGCGTTTACTACACCGATTCATCTAGATTTCTTATTTTGTGGCTCACAAAAAATACTGATACCCTAGTAGCACTTTAACCGCACGATTAAATTGATTAAACATAACTCTTCGAGCTATGAATATTAAATGTTTCATAGGGCAGATCATTAAAACACTCGCCAACAAAAAACAATTCTTTTTGACAAATAATTTTTAGATATTCAAAATATGAATTTCAAGACCTTTCTAGTGATATAAAATGCAAAATTGTTTGATGAAAAATGACTTAGTAATTGCAATTTTAAAATCACTGTGTTTTCATTGTATTTACTCGCTATCATTTCTTGCCAACCAGCGAACGGTTACCTGTAGTATTTATCAGCTCCTTGTTACTATTTATAGACATCATAACAATAACAATGAACTGGTCTATATGTGGAGCTGTGACTCTCAAAGTGTAAACCCCGGAAACTGGACGTAGTGAGGCTAAATTAATAATTATTGGGTTATATGTCAGACTTTTTACTAGAAACCGGTTCACATCTGGAGACGTAATTCATTTTACCCATAAAATATTGTGTTTGACACGTAACTTTTTATTGTTACAAAATAAAAAAACACTTTGGAAAGCAATAGAAGTCTACCCAAAAAAAAATATCTACGAACGAAGCAAAATTTTGTAAAACACTGCATTACAATAGTGTGGCCTTTATTTTTTCGCGCGTGTCAGGGCCATCCAATCGAAGAGGGGATTTTCTCTGTTTTCCCCGTACGTCATTCTCAGTGCTTATAAAATCATCCAATAGAACGGCGGATTTCCGAAATCCCCAGACTGACGTCATTATACAGAAATGTAGGTCAAAATCCAGCTTAGACAGCTACGCCGAAAAAGTCATTCTTAACTAGTTAACCACTTACCGTCTTACTACTTGTATAAAATATCGCTAATTTGTAAGAGGTTATCTAGCTAATCTGTTATCAAATATCCAAGATATTGATCATATTGTAACTAGTTAACCACTTACCACTTGTATAATGTATCGCTAACTGGTGAATTTGCTAGTTAACCTGTCAATTATCCAAGATATCGATAATGTAACTAGTTAACCACTAACCACTTGCATAAAGTATAGTTAACTGGTAAGTGGTTAGCAAGTTAACCTGTAAAATATCCAAGATATCGATGTTGTAACTAGTTAACTACTAACCACTTGTCTTAAATATCGCTATCTGGAAAGTGGTTAGCTAGTTAACCTGTTATTAAATATCCAAAATGTCGATAACGTAACTAGTTAATCTCTAACCACTTTTGAAGTCGCTAATTGGTAATAAGTTATCTAATAACAAAAAAGCTAATAATGTGGTGCAAAAGTTATGTAACTTGTTAACGACTAACCAATTCGCGAATTTAGGTAACAGGTAGTGACGTAGCTAGAAAACTACTTACCGGTAAACCACTTTAGACAAGTGGTAGTGATTAACTAGTTACGTTACTAGATAATTACTTAACTAACGAATTCGTTTTGTGGTTAACTTGTTACGCAATTAGTTGTTAATTAACAACTTATCGATTTTAGATAAGTGGTAAAATATGAACTAGTTGCGTAATTAGTTAACTACTCACCAGTTCAGTTTGCGATTCAAGATAAGTAATAAGAGATTGGCTTGTTACGTTAACTTATTAACCCCTTAATTATCTTGTTAGTTACGTGCTGACTAGTGGCAGAATTATGCCACCATGAATTCATAATAGAATGTCTTAGATTAATTTCAAAAACATAAAATACCAAACTGTTTAAAAAGCTTACCTTATATATTTTGTTCTTTGTGAAATCAGCGTGGGTTGTACTTCTTCGGAATATATCTTTGTCCAGTAATTTACCGGTTGAATTACCCATCTCAAAATGATGAACGAGCTGTAATAATAATAATAATAAAGACTTTATTATTTATAGAAGCAACACAGTTAGGCAAAGCCCAATCTTCCATGTGAGCCTCTTAACAACAGTATTTACATAATATATACGACAAGCAAGGTAAAACATTAGAAGAGTAATAAAAGCATATTTAAAACAATACAATATATACAATAAAAGAAGAAATAATGGTTTATGATGACTTTGTAATCCACCACACATTATATCTCTGTTTGAATGACTTTAAAGTTTTGGCTGTTTGTACCTCTTTTGGTATGGCATTCCATAGTTTTGGGCCTGGGTAATTTACGTAAAAGATGCAAAGCTAGATATTAAATGTTTTGTGTGACATCACAGTCAATAAAAAATTAAAATTGTGACTTAAGTTTTTACTTGCTACACAACAGAAATACATATATAGTTGATTGTCTATAAATACAAACAATAGTTATGTTCACAGTATGTTTAAGATTGAAGTCTTGTTACAGAATAAACTGCTCCAAATTACATAATTAAGCTCTAAAATTATTTTGGATCAGGCATATTGGACATTAGAAATGACCACTTTGTCAAACTTAAATCTAGAAAGCAGAATGCTTTGAACAGTTCATTTTGTCTCTAATGCGCGTTATATAACTTCTTGTAGTCTGTTCAATTACCCCGAACGTTCCAAACCATTCCGTAACGTTAGGGTCGGAACTACTCAACTCAAAGATAAGTCAACCCGAACAACTCAATCCCCTACTAACGAGTTGATTTGTCGCAACTTTGGGTTAAGTTATCCACAGGTTGAGTTGTCTTCGGGTTAAATTGTCCCGTACCCGTACGTTCGCTAACAGTCGTAACTGAACACGCTGTTGGTTGTAGAACAATTTTCAAGGCCACTGTTAATGAATGTGTCTTCATACATACAAACCCCAATGCCATTCACAATTATTATAAACCGATTTGGAAAGTATGGAAAATGGTTACGAAATAGTATATTTTTCATTCTTTACAATGTTTTCATCTTTTTACATAAGATGGATAAGATAAATACCATGACTTGGGATTGCAAATGACTATAAATGTAGTCTGGAGTAAGTAATTGCCGCCATATCAATTTTGTATGTGTCTATAAACGTCTGGTAAACACTTTTAAAATACGTGAATTTTAGAAATTTGCAAAATTTGAACTTTCACATGTTTATGACTAAATATAATGCCACTGTAAGGTCACAACAAATTGATCATATGTTCTATGGATTCGCTCGCACCTTAATTTTGACGATTTCTACAAAAAAAATATTTTTATTTCCTCGCTCGCTCATAAAAATTTGGTCAATCCGCTATATAAAGCAAGTGAATAAAGATTTTTTTTCTTCGCTCGCTCGCCCCATTTTTTTTTCAGAAAAAGCCGTAGAACACATGATCAACTTGTTGTGGCCTAATGTATAAATCACAGAAATTTCAGAGGGAGATAGAAATGGAATAAAACGCGTCTTCCAGCTAGCATACTTACGAGTCACAGGGGATTATGTATCCACATGGTCGTGACATTGAGGGGACATGCATGCAGAAATTTTGATGATACCTAATATAATAAAGGCAAAGTTTGTGGTAGATTATGATGATATTTTTTTGATAATTATAATAATGAGTCCATTTATTGTACAAAAACAAGGCCTTATTTGTACTTTTTCTGATCGTTAACCTTGTTAGTGTCAAATGCAATAACAAGTGTCTTAAACTAGACGAGCTATTCCGTCATTATATATCCCTCTACGTGGAGATTATAATAATTAACAAAAATAGGACAAATTTTTATTGTACCCCATAGGCGAGGAATATTCTGAAAATCGCACATTTATAGTGGAAGCAACTAGTTTACTGTAAATATGCTTGATTTATGCACGCATAGCATCAAAATCAGAACATATAAAATGAAAATAATATGGGCCAAGGTTTTCGTGAATCTTAGTTTGATCTTCGGTGTAATTGATGTTTGATTTGTCTACTCCTTTAAAATGTTAACTTTTCTCCTAATATTAAACATTACTACTCGTTAATTATCATCAAGTTACACGAACAATAACTCAACGAATCAAATCAGTGTATTTAGTAAGCAGTCGGTGACAGTGCGGAGATGCCACAGAGCAGGCTATACACTGAAATCGGAAGAAATCTCTGGCGAAGGGGGACTGAGAATAGTAGGGCTGTGGATCGTTGAGAAATTGGCGATCCGATTCGAAACACGATTAATGTGTATCGATTCACAAATCAAACCACGAATCACTTGTTAATGGAGAAGCATACAGAAATTCATAAAATAAAAAAATAAGTGAAGAATCTTTAACTATATGGAACACCATGTACATGTACTCCAAACATTCCTATTATTATTGTTTATTTTCCAATTTATTCTGTAGTCAAGTGGTGTGCATAGAACGTTAATAAAAGCTTTGAGTTTTCATTTGTAGTGCAACTCGTTTGCAGTGATGATTAAGCTGAAAATGTTCTTTTATGTTTTTCTAAAAATAGATCGCGATCCGACGATTTCGGACGTGACGAATATTCGCACTCGATTTTCTGGTCGGAATCGCGAATATACGAGTGCATGTTCTCGGATACTCGCAACAGCCCTAGAGAAGCGTATAGGTTGTTCACTTAAGTTGACGATTGAGTCAATATATTAATCGTTTTGTTTGTTCAATTTCAAGATTTAACTCTCTTTCTCGTAACAAGAGGTTATCAGAATTCTCGATATCGCTAGATGGCACTGGTCGTAATCATTTTTCGCATTTTAAGTGTTTTGATTGGTTGATATCGGTCGAAATTATATAATTCATTCATGAAATAGGGCGTTTGGTGCAAGAGGTTAGAAAGGGAATCTGGGAATCCTCTGGGAAAGAGTATGTTAACTCTTAGATCACCTTTAGTGTCCATTTTTGAACGAATGAATCGTCCAAACTGTTTAAAATATAGTTCCATCGCATTAAACTCGGCCGAACCTATTGTTCGCGCCAAAATACAATACAATTAAACACATATATATTATCGATATTTAATGCCTAGTTCATGCTATATATAATGACATATAAAAGCCATTTAAACCATTGTACTATAGAAATATTACTCAAATTTCAAACCACAAAGCTTAGGCCATGTTTACATTTAATTGAAACAAGTATTTTAATACCTACATTTAATCTACTTATAAATGAATGAACTTAATTTAATACTAAAGATTATATCGGCCATGTGTCAGGTTATTTCAGTTTTTTTGAGGCTCTTGTCTTAAGTCCCAATGTCAATAATATATTTTATGGTATAGAGTTATTATATTTATAATATTCAATATGCACTAGAGAACATTGTGTTATGTATGTTTTATATTAAAATACATCTACCTTCCTGCCTTAAAAAGTCGATGCGGTCCCAAACCAAAGACTATATTATACAAATTGTGCTGTCTTTATGGGGACCGTCTGAAACATCGAACTTTTACTTTTCCATACGAGTATTTGGTCATGCAATTTTATGAAGGTACACGTTTCGAAGCCAATCCGTCTCCCACAGCACGGAGCACTGATGGTTTCCATGAGAAAAGTCTAGTTTCAGTATGCATATCTTTACTGCAGTATGATTTAATATAGCTCTTCGTATATTCATTACATTATAATCAATATATGCATTATCAATATCGTACAGTGCATTTTAACCGATTTATTTTACGATGGTTATCACTTTGTAATGGGTGTCATCGTATATCTGCTTCAAACACCATATTTCTAAAATGGGCAATTAATGTAATATATACAGTTTTTTCACTGATAACTTATAAAATGATCGTGTCTATTATTGTATAGGATAAGAGGTCAAGGTAGAGGTCAGGGTTGTTATTTTGGATTATGGTTTCTAAAAGCTCTAATAATTTTGCGCTATATTCGAGGTTCCATATTCACATTGAAATGGCTCATTCGCTCGATGTAGTAGATTTGGATGAGGTGCAATCGTTTGAGATAGAATAATAAGTTAATTTCGACATACGTCAAAAATGACTAACAAACGAACTTATTATGTTTAAAGTCGATTGATGGGAATGTTCGAAATTAAACATTGACACCGTGCATGACCGACAATGGTTGGGTCAATTGACTTCTGATGTACTGCCGTAGTATATTGAGCAGAATGTCGACATGCAATGTATCAATTGACTTCTGATGTACTGCCGTAGTATATTGAGCAGAATGTCGACATGCAATGTATCAATTGACTTCTGATGTACTGCCGTAGTATATTGAACAGAATGTCGACATGCAATGTATCAATTGGCTTCAGTTGTACGAACGTTGTCTTATACTTGGTATGGTGAACAGAATGTTCATGAACTATCTACTTACCTGACTACTTGTGCCTTGTTTTAATGAAGGATCTAAAACAGCTCCCTGAAAAAAATAAGAGAAAATTATTAAAGTAATATGGTATCCAATATGGTCCCTTTTGTGACTGTCTTATTCATGGTCTAAATTCACGGGGTCTATACAATAACTTAAAAAGGAAAACAAAAAATGTTTTTCGCCGGTTTCTCTTCCCCGACAGGTAAATGGAGTGTAACAAATACATGTAGTGCATAAAATTACTACTACATGTACTTTTCTTCCCCGAAAACACTCTATTTGGGTTGTGAGAGATTTAATCCTTACTTTCAAATCAGAGATCAGAGATTGGGTCGAACGGAAAACTATAGGTCGTGGGGAAATATAATTTGTGCAAAGGAATCAAAAGATCGAACCTTCAAGTTATTTAAAAGAAAAAATATGATTAAAACATAAATTCTGAAAACCTGCCTCCGTCGTAGGCCTACAACCAAGGAGACAATCAAAATGCTCAACTGTAAGTTATCATAATCAACACCGTAAGCTGATGTCGAACGTAGTTTTTGGCTTCTTTTAGAACAAAAATTGCATTGTATGATAGAATGGTTGTTAATGTTATTCATATACATTTTGTAATTAGTTTTAACTATTTGAAATAGTCATCGATTGATCTTTTATATTAAGTTTATTAGACTCAAGGGACGATGATTTGTTGATACATGAATAGGGAATTCCTACGTAAACATATTTCAAAGAATTAATTGCTCTTTGATAAACGTAGTCTTTGATAGGCACTATCTAACTTAGTATTTAAGAATAATACGCCATTTAGTACTCGTAAGTAAGTTTTCTTCTACTGATGGGTGTTTTTGTTTATTTCCATCCAAAAAAAGTTCTGATGAGCCTGGGTAAATTTTGTGATATGACGTGGAGACTTGAGTAAATTCAATTGTGATAAAATGTTCATAAGAACGAAGTATGATCCAAGAATATTGTATGGAAAACAATTGTTGCTTTGGTTTTCCTTTAAGAGGGGATGGATCTGACATTGTTAATGTGAGATATTTCCATGTTTAAATTATTGTAACATAAACTGTTGAATGTGCTGCTTAAATATTTGTATAATGCATTGTTTATTGAAATACCTTACCTGTGTGCTTATCACTATGTTTATATATTTTCATGTTTAAATTATATGTATGTATGTTATATAGCCATAAGTACTATGTACTGATATGCTGTTGAAATAAACTGTAAAACTTGATATCTTTTACAGCAGGCACCTAATAACAATAAAGCACTGCAGGTTTTTTTCCTGATACATCACTTAGATCTAAAAGTGTAAGCCACGAGATTTGGCGAGAGTTAACAGTCCGACGCGTGATTATGCGAGATTTTACATTTTTCCAATCCTTGCATTAGTTGCTCTTTGCAAGAGGTCGATTCATTAAGTGTTTTACTGTTATAACAATATTTTATCTTAATGAAATCACTGAATGGATTTCACTGTTCATGTAGAATACAATGAAAAGTGTGCCAAAGAATGGAGAGCAGTATTTGTCGTTGTTATTTAAATAAGAACACAAAAGTATTTGATTAACAATTTTGAAATTGACACCATTGTTTGAGTAACAACGTGAAACTCATAGTCTATGGCTTAAGTTTACGCTATCATATATATATAGGAAAAAAATATCATATTTCAGCTTTAAATTACAATAAACCTAAGTGAAAGTTTTCATTTCATTTATTGCTCAAGTTGACGTGAGACATAATAAATTAAATATTTCTTTTACATTATTCTAAATAATATATTTTTTTTCAATTATTTGCTTTATAATCGGCTGTACATACTTAAAATACTTATTCTTTATTTATCAATTATTAATGCGCTTAAAATTAATTCTCTCCGTTGGTCAACAATATTTACACTGCTCAGATTGGGCTATCTATCATTTTGACACAAGTAAATTTACATTAAATATGTCCACAGGTAAATATATCTAAATGAATTGTCACGCTTTTGTCTAATGTTGTCTTTTATAGAATGAGATCAGTGGTCCAATGATAGGGCACGCGTTTAAGGATCGAGAGGTCCCGGGTTCGAACCCCACTAGAGACATTGCTAATTTGAGTAATTTCCTTGGGCAAGAAATTTTTCTATAGTTGTTCCACTCTATTCAGGTATGAATGGGTATTATGAGGAATCACCTGTGTGGGATGATTTCAATGATTAGGGGTTATCGTACAAAATTGTACAGTCGGATAAATATATACATTTAAGCAGACTTTAAACAACACTTTGACTGAAATTATAGGATATAAATAGGTTTAAACAAACTGCCACTGCGCCCATTCGCCGCATTCTCATACCCCGAGGTTATCAAGATTCTCGATCCATTTAAAAAAGCAAGTATCGAGAATTCTACTAGATTATGGGTACTAGAATGGTTTGCCGATGCTTATAGATAATAGAACGCATCTTTTCCCTCCATTCTGCTTTAATAAACGTGTTTGTTTGGGAATCACAAGAGTCTATGTTTATTTATTCAATACAATACTGGTGTATTTATTGTTAATTTTTATTCAACAGCTAAAGGCGCATATATCGACCCCGCTGATTTCAATACACGCTGTAGTCCTTCTGTATTCACTATCGATGAAAATAGTTATCCGTCTGTATGAAGGAATACTATCGAGTATATTAATCATCGCTGTTAATGTATGCGCCACTGAGAGTCGAATGAAATTTAGCAATATGTTTTGTTGGGGTTTTTTACTTGGTTTAACGCCGTGTCAACACAATTTAGGTCATTTTACGGCGTCCAGCGCACCTAACCTAGCTTTCCTGGACACTTGTCTATAACCAGTGCTCACCTACCCTTCGACAAGGCCGGAAACTTCTCCATATTATCTAATCAATGGAGGATATTTGACACTATTGTCAATTTTTTTATGTAAGAGTATAGCCTACCCGGATGGGATTCGAACCCGTTCCCCCTTCGGGACACGAGATTCCAAATATGTAAGATTTCGTCCATTGACGATACATCACTAGAGTGATACGCATGCATGATTTTCGTGCCAGGCGATATTTTTCGATTATGTGACACGTTTTGAACACGGGATGATCAATATGGAGGCCGCTTATGTAATAATAATAATAATAATAATAATAATAATAATAATATTTATTTGGCATAGTGTACACATAGTAAAAACATACAAACAAAAAATATCACAGACATCATGATGTTGTAACTATGTAAAGCACACCAACACCAGGGATAACACAAAAAAGGGCAAGCCCTTATTTCCATTGTGGTCCCTATGTGTTGGTGGCGTGACAAAGAGAGGCATTATTAAAATAGTGAAGAGTATTGCATAGAATTAAAACATAATAAGATTCATCAAAGACAATGCAGATAATTGAAACATTGATATAAGATGTATATTAAATAATAAGCACCAGATAGATGTAATACTATATCACAAAATGTAAAATACAAACGGGTTTTTTTGTACATCAACCTGTGGAAATAACAAATTAAATTAGTTTTAATGTATCCAATCAAAGTACTGTAAGAACATCGTCTAAACGAATGTACTGAGTATATTTTCTGAACGGTATAACCACCCGGGGTGGGATTTTAACCCGCACCAACCTAAGGAAATTAGATTCGGAAACCCATCACGTTACCAACAGTGTTACAGGCCCGTGTGAGTACACTGTCTATGGACATACCACGCACACTTGTTCCGTCCTGCTATGTATTAAACGGGAGTTTATTAAATGGAAAAAGACCGGAGTGACCTTTACATTGATTTGAAAGACATAGTTTTATAAAAGTCAAATTTTTGGGTTTCGTACAAAATGACAAAAATTAGAAATGATAATTTCAAATTTCAAAGAATTATACGCTTTGTTATAACAAAGTAATTCAAGACAAAAGAGGACGGAAATAAAATTTGTTATAACATAGCAATTTGAGAGGAAGGGGAAACAAATATTCAACATAATTATAAAAAAGAAAATGACTATAGGTCGATAATGAACTTGTTCTTATAATATATATTAATATCATAACATAAAATATAACTTTTTGTAAATCCACTGTTATAAAACCAGGATAAAAAACGGAAAAAAGGATGTTTTATAACTCTGTAAATCGATGTTTTAAGCAACTCCCACTAATATTATTTCAATTGAGAAAGTATACATGTACCAGTTTTATATAATGTATAATATTCACGCTAATCAGGCTTTTGTCATAACTCATCCCGTTTTTTATGAAAAGTATTTTGTAACATTCTTTTTTAAATAATACTTTAATACTTTTTAGACTTCTTATTTAAAATATAATTATTCTTTATAAAAGATCATATTTGTAATAATTAAATCCCAAATGTCAAGGACACAAGAAACAGACTGCATGGTACTCAGTTTTTAGCATTAAAGACAATAACCATTGCGGCGCGATATAACCTTTTTGTGTTGATGCGCCGTTTAACCCAAACAAACAATAATCAATGTTCTTTTCAGTAAACCAGACAGACAATACACGTATTATTATGATGCGTGGTACAACCGAGTTGTCCATATTAGCCTTGGTCATAAAAAACACCAGTAACATAAACCGAAAACAATGCCTGTATTGACATGACTTATATCATCTAATGCGCTAAAAATCTTTTTCGTCGATTACTCTTTTCACACAAATAATTAAATGTCATCGTAAAGCTCGTAAAAAATTATAACCTTTCTTTAACTTCTTTGATTATAACCGAGAAATCCTCTTTCATCCTGTTAATTTTTACCTATTGCTCCAAATCCTCCGTACAAAAAATTATTAAACTATATTATGTGCGGATATGATTTGTGCATAATACACCTAGAGAGAATGTGAAGAGAATAGAGCAGGCACTTCTTTAACTAAAATGTTCAAGTTAGAAAAGTAAAAGTGCTGTTAAAAGTCTGCTTTCATGTTCAGACGACAAATTTTCAACGATAACCCCTGATCATTGAAATCACCTTCAAACATATGACCCCTAACAAAACCTTTTTACACCTTGATGGTGTGAATCAACTGTATGTACATTTCTCACTCAAGTCGATTAGCAGGGCCCCTGGTGGGGTTCGAACCTTGAACATCTCTGCCCTAAGCGCTTGTCGTACCACAGGTCCAATGCTCCTACTTGTTCATCAAGTATATGGACATCAGACTAAGACGTTTGAAAGGCAAATGTCATCATGTTCTCCAACTTGCTTGTTTTGTTTACAAGAAACCTTATGTAAACTTTGATTTTATGTACATTGTACTATCAATCATATTTGAAAAAAAACTCATTTACTTCTTATATAAAATATTTAGTTTTTATCCCCTTTGAGAATGGATCTGTTGATGGAATAAATATGTTGTTGTTGATACGTTGTTGACTAGAGCTTATAAAGAGAACCCAGATGCTCATTTCACATCTATGAAAGCATATTATGGTTGGCTTGATATTTGGAGTTGAGACTAACTTACTTTGGAAGTTCTGAACCACATAGAGGGGGGATGTAACAAAATTGTAGAAACAGACGAACTTGTGTCAGACTTCATTTATATCTGAACAGTTATTGGAACTTCTTACATTTTTCGGCGTAGCTGTCTAAGCTGGATTTTGACCTACATTTCTGTATAATGACGTCTGTCTGGGGATTTCGGAAATCCGCCGTTCTATTGGATGATTTTATAAGCACTGAGAATGACGTACGGGGGAAACAGAGAAAACCCCCTCTTCGATTGGATGGCCCTGACACGCGCGAAAAAATAAAGGCCACACTATTGTAATGCAGTGTTTTACAAAATTTTGCTTCGTTGGTAGATAATTTTTTTTGGGTAGACTTCTATTGCTTTCCAAAGTGTTTTTTTTATTTTGTAACAATAAAAAGTTACGTGTCAAACACAATATTTTATGGGTAAAATGAATTACGTCTCCAAATGTGAACCGGTTTCTAGTAAAAAGTCTGACATATAACCCAATAATTATTAAATTAGTCTCACTACGTCCAGTTTCCGGGGTTTACACTTTGAGAGTCACAGCTCCACATATACACCAGTTCATTGTTATTGTTATGATGTCTATAAATAGTAACAAGGAGCTGATAAATACTACAGGTAACCGTTCGCTG
Source organism: Mactra quadrangularis (assembly GCA_025267735.1). Lineage (NCBI taxonomy): Eukaryota > Metazoa > Mollusca > Bivalvia > Venerida > Mactridae > Mactra > Mactra quadrangularis. Next base: position 1,864,140 of record CM046301.1, on the reverse strand, counting down.
GTTGGCAAGAAATGACAGCGAGTAAATACAATGAAAACACAGTAATTTTAAAATTGCAATTACTAAGTCATTTTTCATCTAACAATTTTGCATTTTATATCACTAGAAAGGTCTAGAAATTCATATTTTGAATATCTAAAATTTATTTGTCAAAAAGAATTGTTTTTTGTTGGCGAGTGTTTTAATGCTCTGCCCTATGAAACATTTAATATTCATAGCTCGAAGAGTTATGTTTAATCAATTTAATCGTGCGGTTAAAGTGCCACTAGGGTATCAGTATTTTTTGTGAGCCACAAAATAAGAAATCTAGATGAATCGGTCTAGTAAACGCAGTTGTACCCCTTGTATATAAGTATATTAAAGGTATGTTGGAAAAATCAAAAGGAGGTAACTTGACAATTCCCTGTGGTTATCAGCGTACGGCAATTGCATTGGCTGTCATATTGTTTACAGTGGGCAATCATGTGCCAAGTCTGCGAAACTGGTCTGCAAATGTTGTTGATGAAGTGATGATGCGTGGTCACAACTTGTATGAGCAAATACTAACGGAATCTGGCAATCCATCACCACGTCAAAAAATAGGTTTTAACATTAGTGGTCCTATGTAAATGGTTCTTCTGTGACCTTTGACCTTTTCCTTAGGTGAGCACCCAGGGCCCTTTGGGCCCTCTTGTTTTTAAATCGACGCCGTTTGTCTTTTTTAAAGACATTTCTTGTTTCAGTTTGTTGGGGTTGGGGAAAGTTTCGAGGTCTAATGATTGTGATCAACCTTATGCCTCAGTCCCATAAAATCGTGACTTGTGAAACGTGTATCCAGGGCTCATCTCACGGACCCTGGTAAAAATGTAACAGTCGTACGGGTACGCAAGAATTCGTACGAGTCCTTGCGGGGCTTGATCGCACGGCGCCTGTACGGTGCCCTTACGGCTATTTTCATGATTATGGGACTGTAGCTTTAGCCATCTAAACGCAATCAGGTTTGTTCTACGGACATATGTCGAATTTCAGGTTACCAAAATTACATGTTTTATACAGGTTCAATCTAAGACCATTTTTTACAATAAAGTTCCTATTTAAAGACCATCTTGGTTATTACAAAATCATGCGTTTTTGACGATGTTTTAAAAAATATGCTTAATATGAGTAGAAAAGAGTCCCAATACAAATGTGGTAATACCTGTCCACTGTTCACATACTAACTCGGTATTTTAAAATGACTAACAATATAACGACTAACACTCATCATAGCTTAACAACTTATTATTGATATAGATATAACTGGCTAACATATTAACAAATACACGTCTGCTCTCTCCTGTAGCTAGACAGCAACTCCATGAACTAACTCACGCTGCGGGCCACCAAATAACCACTACAGAACTCTCTATTGTTCTGACAGCGTACCATTGTGTTACACAAAGACCGTTCCGTTTCCTCATGGGCCAACAATTTTGATGGTCCTGACAGTGGAATTTTACTGTATTTTTAAATATTTATACATAATATACATGTACAATCATTATGATTATATAATCTATTGTACATTTATTGTGTCAATTCGTTATTTTATTATAAATCCGTGTGATTATAATTATGTGCATTCAGCTATTTATGTGTTTAATACATTAAGACCCAAATGTCTTATCAACTGTCAAAATCACGTCTGATAAAACCTAGCCAATATTTTTTTGTACATGAATGACTCGCGGGTTTAGTGCAAAACGGTCGTAACTCACTCTTTTCTTATATTGAGTTACGACCGTTTTCTTTTAAACCCTTGATGTGTGGTTTATTGCAAGGTCACATTTGGTACTGAAATATTTCAGTTTTATTAAACACTACGTAGGTATGGTACGGAAGACACAGAGAGGCATTTTAATTCCACGATTTCATTATTTTTTATGAAATTTTATTTCGTTTTTACGATAAAATTATTTCATTTATACGACATATTATTTCAAGTTTTCTTTTTTCTAAAAACAAAATAATCGTTCGTAAAAATAAAATAGTATTGAAATAAGTAATTGCCAATGTCACTTGGTGGGCACCGTATGTAGGCCTATACTTCATAATACCTTGTTAGATACGAATTAAGTTGTCGATTGAAAAATCTTTACTGTGTCTCTAATGTATGTTACATTTTAATGATTACAAGGTTGAAACCCAGTTTTCATGTCTGCTGTAAATGAATGTACATGTAAGTGAACATTTCTTCATTCTTCATAAATTGGCTTCAAATGCAAGCAAAGTTCTAACGTACACCGGAAGACTTGAAGGGCCGGTATGCGATCATTCTCGTACCCAGAGGTTGATAATCTTGATAACCTCTGGGTACGAGAATGAAATGCTCCAAGTAGCTGGAATCTTCGCCCATTTTCATATACATAATGCAAAATCATGGTTAAATTATTAAGAATTCTACGTTGTCGCTTAGACCTATTGTACAGAGATTCAATTTAATACCATGGCCAAGCGTATGTATATTTAATCGCTTTGATAGAATTTTACTAAATTTATGACGCCGTGGTCATCAGAATGTTAGATCGTCAAACTTGTATTATTAAATTTAATAAAGTTGTTAGTGGTGTAATACCCTAACCCAGCTGATTTAAATACTTGATATTTATGTCATAACCCCCGTTCATAAATACAGGTATTTATTTATCTATCGTAAGTACGGAAGTATTGTTCGTTTTTTCTCAACTGTCAAAGCATGAATAATTTCACGGTGACTTCGTGCTCATTGTCTAACACTCGTGATATTGAGAGAGTGTGTAATCATTTACCGTGAAATTATTCATGCTTTGACAGATGAGAAAAAACGAACAATACTGTAGTGAGTATTTAAATCAGCGGGGTTAATGTATGCACCGTTACTAGTTAAATGAAATTTAACAATATACAATTTGAAAGTATGTGCAACAGAATGTCAGTTATTTCTTTACCATTTAAAAGGTGATTAAAAACTTCTGTACAGTAACAACCTAAACTATACGAACCTGAATAAATAACTAACAAATACTTCATGACGATAAACTGTCGCCAAAAATGTTTGATAATATTTAATCAGCTGTATATAAACTAATACATGTACGAGCCGCCATGGTATACTTTTGATATAAGAACTTTTATCACAACTAAACTTGGCTATTAACTGAGAACGACATTAGATTTGTTTACATAAAATACATGAATGTGCAATGTTATGGACATTAGTCATGGTATTTTATAGAGCATGAGTCCAGTAGTAGAACGATCTCTTAGGGATTGAGACGTCCTGGGTTCAAACCCTACCTGATATACTGACAGTTTCCTTGAACAAGGAATTTACCTGCGATTGCTTCACATCACACAGTTGCGATTGGTACCAATATGTCGACCAACTGTAAATATACGTGGTGAAAAAATCTGCATGGAGATTGACAGACAGATACAATTACTTCAATGACCACGGGTTATAGCCTATAACTTATGATATTACAGAGTAAGTTATTTACAGTTTACGAGGGTCCTTGCAGTTTATAAGGCAATTTTGAACAGCTTTTTGGTCATACTGTCACAATCGGCCAACCCACACAAGCATAATTCTATAGACATATTTTACCGGTAACAATTTATCACGATTTTCTTATAACTGTCCTATACTTGATTCAGCGAAAGAAAAGAATGGCCATAGGAAGTATTTCATAGCCAAACTACTCGGTGAAATGCAAACGAGAAATCATTCTCGTTCCCAGAGTCTAGTAGGATTCTCAAACTAGCTAGTATTGAGAATTCTACTAGAATTTGGGAACGAATAGATGAGAAATAGGCCGGAATAAAACCTACGACTTTTGGATTTACCGTCTAACGAGCTACTAAGCATGTCGGGTGGGGCTAGCGGAGCTACCATGGGCTGTTCAAGGAGAAAAGGAATGTAATTGAGTGGTGAAACATGATACTGGCTTCATAATACATAGAATCAAATCACAAAAATAACAATTTGCTAGTGGAATGATGATAATGATAAAATATACAAACCGAGAAATCAGTACTATGGCTCGTCCTCCATATATCCCTGTTTAATTTATTACTAGTAAAATTATATTCCCCATCTTGTAGGACGTGTGACTGTGTTAATGTATCTTTAATATTCTTAAATCGTAAATTCCTCCCTGGTCCATAAAGCCCTTGATGAGCTGCTCCGGTTCCTGTTGCCATTGTTGAATCCGAAAATACGAAATTCCACTGAAAATTCACTTAAAAACTATACGACGCGAGTAAAACTAAAACTAAATCCCGTTTGTCCACTCATTCACGCACTTTTATCCAAAATTTTCAAAACACATGTAAAAAACATACGAAAATTCCCGAATTCACATTTTTGTATGTTTGTTTGGCACCAGACGAAAAGAAAGTTATTCAACCGGAAGTCAAGCGTCTTCCGAACGTTACGTCCTTAGCAACAACAATAGCGGCGCGCTAATCGCTTTAAATACGTTAATCTTTGCGCAGCCAAATTTACTGCTGAAAAAACGGACGTTCTGTTTGAACGTTGCGATAATTCAAATGTAAATTAGATAAAAAAAGTTCTTCTGTCAAAATTATGAATTAAACTTAAATGCTTTTTTTAATTGTACAATTGCTAGACTATTGATTTAAAACGCTGGCCACAGTGTATTGTATATTTTTTGTATATGGTTTAAGTTAAACAAAGACAGCGATAGAGTTAAATATATCTAAGTTTAATTCCTATTCAAATGTTCTTTTTATTTAATTCCTTAAGATTATTTTTGAAGTGTTATATACAGTCCATAAAACAAACTGTTCAGGTGTGTAATACATAACATTGTTTAAATTAATCAGTTTTTGTATAACTGACTGGGATTTAAAGTTTATCAACGTTTTACAGCATGGTTTGGTTATATCTACATTTTGACAGTTTGTATGAATGGACTCTATTTAATATACAATTTAAAATAATTGTTTGTTAAATTCAATATGTTTTATCAAATTTTATGCCGAGTTGCCAAGCATTAAGTAGATTACTAGTAGAAATAAATAAAATCATGTGCATTGGCTGCAACATGTATATGTTGAAGGTTATTTACGCTACCTCAACAAGATAGCAGTATCTTATGACGTTGTACATATGTTCTGTTCAGTTCAGTTCTGTTCATAAAAGCTGCGCGGCTTCCCTTCTATCCCTTCTAAACCATGAATACTGTTTTGTACTTTTACCAATTCTAACTTTGCATTTAACATACTTTTTATTGTTAACAGCTGTTCCTAGACAAAGCGCCTGCTAGTTATAACCGCCCAACGATTGTTAGCATTAACACATAGACATAGACAAAATAGTATTTTAAAAAAATGCCATGGACAAAAGAGATGCATATCAAATAGACAAATTACAGAAAGTTCAAAATCATGCAGCTAGATTTGTAACTAATTCTTCATTTGACATTTCCAGTTTGAAATCTTAAAAACTCTTCATTGGTTGCCAGTTAAAGCAAGAATAATGTTTAAAGTTTTAGTATTTGCTTACAGAATGGTCAACAAAACAGCGCTTGTTTACTTGACAGAGCTTCTCAGTTATTCAAACATCACATACAACTTAAGATCATCTAGCAGTGCTCGGTAAGCTGTTTCCAAGTAATAGGACCAAGAAAACCTTAAGGTCAATTCGTGTTGTTGGCCCAAAATGGTGAAACACTCTCCCACATGACTTAAAATCCATACCAAGATAATGTCAGAAAGAAAACTTAAAACTTATTTATTCTCTAAATTTCATAAATAAACTTGAAATGTTTTTAAACTGTGATTTTATTTGATGAAATGTTACTCTATGTGATTAATTGTGAAGCGCAATCGAATATATAGACTATACAATTTTTTGCGCTGTATAAATTGACTTTGAATTTGAGTTTGACTTTGGGATCTATACATAATGCATCCTTATGGAGCGGACGGACTATCCCATCTCGCGTCTGAGAATATTTCCGTGAATTCTTTCATAAACCTAACAAAGCCATGTGCATGACTTATATGTCATTTTACAATTATACCAACTATGAAATTCTACGTTTTTATGCCATATGCAATGATATTGTGGTCGAAATTAATTTAGACTGAGTGGTACAATGTATTTTATAAAAGAACTTCAGTCATACTTTTTCATAGAGTCACCATGGAGTGCCCTCCCTTGCTAGTTATTTTATAAGTAATACAAACGCGAGTACATTAATACGAGACAACGAAGTCACGTGGTACGTTGTGTAAGGTAAAACTCAATAAACTTATATACTTGGTATAAAAACAATATTTATTAAGCTCAGTTTACCTAGAGAATAATGTCACGCCATAAGGACAAACGTGAATATTATAACCACCCTCTTTGATGTTAATTGGTGGTGACACATTTTATGATCTAAATATGAGACAAAATTGGCACAATATATATGACAATGATATGTTTGCCAAACCTCTCAAGTGACTCACGATCCTGCCTTTTAAGATCGGGGTCAGATGACATCAACTATGGCTTCATGGAATGGACCTTTAAATATCAAGACTTTGGATGCCATCTAATCTTCAGGCAACCTTCAAAATACGAGAAATCTATATTTATTGTAATTCGAGGGAAAGTCATTTAGTAGAATAAAACTATATCTATCAGGTTGCATTATTATATATATAAGCATCCATGAATGTATTATTAAGAGACAATAGTGTAGGTGTGGTCAGGATCGCCTACAGGCTCGTCAGTACGTACCGAACATCACATGTGATCTTTCATAATTACATTGTACCCTTAAAGTGTATGAATTTTCATTTTATGATATATGATTGTTTTTAAATAGTTATTCATTTATTGATAAGGACCATTTCACCAATTGGAGAAAAACACAATTTCAATTTTTATGTTAAAGGGATATACAGGCAAATGACTGTGCTAAAAGTATAGAACCAAGTTTAGTCTTTAAAACAGTATTTAGAATGTAAGAAATCACTTACTAATAACAATTGTCACTTATAACATTCAACTGAATGAATTAAAACATGTGGTATACACATTGTTGAAAACGAAAGTAGGATACTGAGGGAATCACCAAGCTATTTATAGATTTGTTATATGTCGTTTTTGCTGAAATTAAACATTTTCAGGATATCTTTTTAATAGAATTATACTAATGTTGCTCAATAACAAGCTCTAGTATCTTCTCATCAGTAAATGCATATTTTAACACTAATCTATTTTTAGCTAACCTGTCCCACGTGGGTCTAGTTAGGAAACACCCTAAATATTACGAGAAAATAAAGAAATAGTTTGCAAAGTAATATAACAGTGTGTCTGTTGCATTTGCAGTTATAAAAATATAATTCAAAATCAGGAAATATGAAGTTAAAACTTTTGCCTGTATATTCCTTTAACCATGCATATCATAATGTGCACTAATATATCTTTTATTTATTTTACTTCAAAGGTCGTTGAAGTGTGATACAGTTATAGTGTCGATTTGTTAAGCTTCCGAATTTAAATATTTTTGTAGATCTATTTCATAATACAAAAACACCTCGAAATTTCAACACATTAGTTCTTATCCAGACATTCTTAATGCAGAAAAAGAACAACACTTTGTTTGTAGACAAGACGACATTTAAACTTAATGTGAAAATGACCTATCATCAATGACGTCATTATTGTCATCAGCCAAATGATATTTTGTATTAAATGACGGAAGTAAAATACTTAGTATTCAGCATCCTAGGGGTGTAACGGTTAACCGATATACCGGTTAATATTGCAATACGACTTCTGACGGTTTTTAACCGGTTCGTATTCTCTGAACCGGTTTTTCTAGTTATGTTCCATACTGATTGTTTTTATCAGAGTCTGAAATTTACTGTTTGAATTATGTTAAAATGTGTTCGAAAACTTGAAATATTTTTCGTTAAGTGAGAAAATAATTATCTTTGAAATTCCATTCAAAACCATTTTTTCTAACTTATTCAAACATTTGCATAATATGTGTAGATCATTTGAAAATAAAAATATCTACGTACAATATTGATCAAATAATGACGATGCACGTGCATTAATTCTTGCAATGCATGTATGCGCAAAGAACAATAATTATGTACTGCAATATATTGCAATATATTGCAATACGGGTTTCGTGTATTGCAATATATTGCAATACGGTTTTTACCGTATTGTTACACCCCTACAGCATCCACTTTGGAAAAAAAACTCATCGGTGTCAAGGCTGGGAACGTTCACCAGTGTATCTATCTAAATAAAAAAATGGCGGCCAAATCCGAAATGATTGGTTTTGGCTAAAATATGTCTTTCTGACGACTTTCTTCGATTCATCTGGTTGGAGATTTTTATATTAATTTGCAAGATGACACTTCTGTTGATTTTGAAACGTTTATTACAAGTTAAGGAAAAAGACAACCCGAACTTGTAATAAAAAGAGAAAAAAACACAACATGCATGTACTGGACTCGTTTCTATTACAAATCGGATTGTTACATATCTAAATTGCTAAATTCATTAAACTGTCAGTGGCGCATGCATAAACCCCGCTGATTTAAATACTCGACATTTGTTCGATAAACATCAAATAGATACGGCAATATTTTTTATCGATAGTGAGTTCAGAAGTACTGGAGTGAGTATTTAAATTAGTGGGGTTAATGTATGTGCAACCGTTGACAGTTTAACAAAATTAAACAAAACATCACGTGAATCTATTTACGATGCTCTGTAAATGTTAAACTTTATTCTTTATCTTTAACATGATAAAAGATATATCAACATTATCAGATAGGTGTTTACTCTATGGACCCCAACACCAAACTTGTTGTCCATCTTCCAAGAACCATTCGTCAAAACAACCACCACATTGGTTTGATCTGAAATATAAGGTTTTTATAGATTTCACATGTACATGTAGTTGTCTGGTACATTTTACTGAGCGGTATGTTTAATTGAAGACCTTTGGAAACATATTGAAGAATACAACATATATAGGTCATATTGTGGCATATTGGTGTTAAAGTTGCATTAAATTGACAAATTTGGACACATTTGGACGCTAAAATGTGCCCGAATAAAGCTTTTGCGACAAAATTTGTTTCACATATATCACAGAAGGATATATCTAATTACTTGTATTATAAAATGTTTCCAAGTGACATTTATAATTGTATGTCTTCAAATATCCACTGTTAATAAACCGTGCATATGTACAATGAGATCAGTAGGCCAGTGGTAGGATGCGGGCAACGGAAACGAGAAGTCCTATATGATTATGATATCACCATGGTTAGAGATAATTTCCTTCAGTAAACTCTCCGTATGTCTCTCTGTCCCTTGCTGATATAAGCTGTCATAAAAATTCAGCAAAACAACACAGAAAAAAACGATACTTACACACATTTGGGGTTATTTCCAAAGTGTTGTTGCAATGGACATCCAGTCTCTGCCTCTCTCACACAAGGATCTATATCACATTCCACCCATGGACTATCTGTAGGACATTGTTGGCATCCAGCACTGTTGTCTCCTGGAGCACAATATTTACCTTCCACGGCTGAAACAATTATTGTTTATGTAACAAACATTTGTAACCAGTGTAACGTCGCAACATAGCCAAACGCTACAAACCGATACGACGCTTAATGTAACAATTAACGCTAGATGTCGCAATTGTCCTCACGATGTCGCAACGCTGACTTTGAACATTGTACAAAATCGACTGACGATAAAATGTCGCAACCTTGCCACTAAACGTTGCTCTTGGTAAGCATGGTTAGTGTCGAATATGAACAACACACAAATATTGCACAATACAAAAAGACTTCAAAGCATGAACTCTAGATCTTCCTATCAAGTGCAGCATTTAGCGCTACCTCCGGTTACCTACTAGCGCCTCCGGCAGAACAATGGACAGTTCAATAGCTAGTGTGGAGAAAAGTTCGCGGTAATCTTCCAGAATTTTCGTGTAAGGTCATAATTCGAATTGACCTCACGTGTTATGGATTAAAAAGTAAAGTTTTCCGCCATCCTGAAAATATCTTCAAGAACTTAACCTCTTTCCGAAAGTGAATATAGACTGTTTCGCATCAGTCGCACGATTTTTTTGTCGTACGAATTTTACTGCGAATGAAATCGCAGACGAATCGCAGCCACCGCAGATACTTCAAACTTTCCGTGCTATCGTCGTACAGCAGTCGTACGACACGCTCAGGACCCGTAGGTTGTTTGGTCGCACGTGTTTACTTACGCCTGTCGTGCGATAATCGCGAGGCTGTCGTACAAACACTAACAACTGTTGTAAGACTGTCGTGATATTTCGAAAAGTTTCGTACGTCAACCGTACGCAAATCGCACGACAAACGCAAACTTGTACGACAGCCGTACGATATTCATGCGAACGCCTAATTCTTTATGCGATTGTTTTACGGCAGTCGCACGACTGTTTTGCGTGCTCCAAAATTCCACTAATCGCAACGAGATCACAAGCAAAATAAACATGTTGAAAATTCGACTTGTGACGTCTACGACTATGCGATCATCTAATAAAAGCACAACCGTCTTGCGGTGTTCTTACGGAGTTCTGCGATTTTTCAAAACAATGTTGTCGTACGGCTGCCGCAATCGTGATGTGAAATAGGCTCATATTTTATGAAATCAATGTCTTGCAATTGTTTTATAATCAAACTAGATGTGCAATTTATTATGTTCGTGGTGAGGGAAATTAAAGTACAACCCAACCTATAAACGCAATCTTGTAGGTAAACTTGTCATACCTCGAGTCATATATAATGTGACAATATTTAATTGAGCATTGAAATGGGAAAAAGTCACATTTTATGACACTTGTTTCACAGCCACTAATTGGAATTACATAAAAAGAAGGCTATATTGTTTCACAACGGGTGACCCAGGAAAAAAATGGAATCCTGTTTGTGAACTCGAAAGTACTTGATAGCTATCCTTTTATTGTTGTTTTCTTAATGTATAATAGCAACACGGTCAAGGCCGTCAACTGTTCCACGCGAGAATGCTCTAGTAAAGGCCAAAATTATCTGTGCAAAGCGTTAAAAGTTTTATCAAAACTAGTCTTAAACTCTTGGAGGACATTTTAAGTGATAAAAATTCACTCTACACAGTACATGCAGTACATTGAGCGAATATAAGTTGAGATATTACATTAAGCGAATATAACTTGTAACCGCGCAAATTCATGACAAAAGAAACTTGTATTGTGGTTTAAAATTAACGCTGTTAATCAAAGCTACTGTAATTAAAAACTAAAATCTACAATGTATTTTAATATGTTGTTATTTTTACCGCATTGGAACAAAGGTTATTTATGATTATTATTTCGTAACTTCGAATAACAAAGATGTTACGTACACAAAAGGTATCTATTTCACTAAGAATCTTATGGCGTAAGAAAGTCATAAATCTTTTTCCAAATGAAAGGTCGAATATTTTCTTGTTGTTTAATCGGTCTGTGTTATAAAAGCTTTTATCAAAACGGAAGAAACAAGTTTGTGCGGTTAATGTTGTTGCTTTTCATGAGTTTTTGACATCAGAATTTTTGTGAAAGAGTAAGCAGTACCTCTAATTTCCAATTCAAACTCATTTTCAAAAATAAAGCCGAACGTGCAGCACATTTTAATTAAGAGTCTGAAAGTAAGCTATCCTATTACCATAGTTAATAGGGCTGCAACGATTCGATTCGATACATCGAAACTCGATTGCAAGGGTGCCGATTCGATTTCGATTCAGGACACGCGAGTTTCGATTCGATACTGACTTTTAAAGTGTCTACATAAGTTATAACGATAAAAGCAAAGGCGCGCCTAAAAGTCAAAGTATACGTTGACAGTGAAACTGGGTTTCACTTTGTAACATTTCTGTTAAATTTCTATTATGATTTTATGTAGCATGATTAGAAACTCTGTTCCAAATATACATTCTACAGTATATGCCCCGATCCTCCGCCAATTGGGTCGGTGTGATTGAATTTTACCTGTTCTGACAAACTGGAAGATTTTAGGCTCCGCATGAGCACGCCAAGTTTTGTTGTTAGTTTATTCAAATTTAAATAGTTTTGCATGCACAGTGTATGTTTAACTAATATGTACAATAGTATTCTAAGAACTGCATCTTTCTACAATTTATGATCCATGCTGTCTTTACTTTTTAAGTCGATATTACATTAATTTAATAATACATTTTCGCGACCTTTACATTCGTACCCAATCCATTTCGTACTTGAATAAAGCAAATATAAGAAATTATCAGATTTTCGAGTTTCGTGTTATCCAATTTTAGTAACACTTTTATTTAAATAATATTATTTAGTTTTAAGCTCAAATATGTGTAAAAATGCATATTTGTAGTAAATTGTATTAATAAAAGAATCGAATCGAAAAAAATCGAATCGAAAAAAAAAGTATCGAATCGCATCGAATCGACTTTCCGGTGAATCGTTGCAGCACTAATAGTTAACCCTTTATATACCCCTCATGAACATGTATGTACAGAGAACATCTTCATTAAATAATGATTCAAAAGTTTGATTGTTGGGGCGTTTCTCAAGAGTTCCTCGGCCATTTTATCATGATTAGCATACCGCAAGGAGCGTACCACGAAGATTGTATAATCAATTAGCATATTGAGTCACTCATAATACACAGAGTAGTCAGCAACTAATTTACGTGCTACGCACCTGTTTATCACAAATAGGCAATGGTATCATATCTTTTATCCATATTGAAAGAGTATTTCATTGGGTAAACAGGTGTAGTAGAGCAAATCGCATTGGTTAAAAATATAGGTCAAAAGTTGGATTAAATAGCTGAAGCAAGTAACTAATTAAAGTGAAAACATTATAAATACAATGTACAATTAGATACAATGTCTGAGAAATTTGTTTGGGTCCTAAACGAAGTTTTGTACAATGTTATAATAATAGGGGTATTGTACGTTAAGTATGTCAATAAGATTAAACAATTGAAATAAAACAAAATAGAATTAATATACTTACATACGAACGCGACGAGAGCCACAAAAACAAACAAAGTTTTCATTTTGTTTCAAACACTTGTATCAAAGTATGGCTTCCAACAATCTGATATTAACTGTTAATCAACAATATGCCCTTGCAACAGTGACAATGAAGTAAATAAAACTATTTATTTTATGTCAGGATTGTGAAATGTACAACACATGTACGACACCAGGAGGTCAAATCCTTATCTATAAATGAATCAAAACTTGTTGTTTCGTCATTAATTAACATAAACAACAGGTTGTACTAGCTTGTACGAGGACAGGATACATATTTATTGTGAAAATGCAACATGGTGCAACCGGTTTTTTAACTTTTATGGTGCGCTTTAGACAAGTTTTTGATTGTATTTGAATAGTGTTTATACTTGTTTATCAAGGCCATTGTTAACATCGGAATGTTGTTGGTGAAGTCGTAAACACAGTCTAAGTATTAGTCTATTATTTAAGGAGCGGGCAAGGCACAGTGGTTTCGACCACAGGTGGCCTGCACGGTCCAGAATCAAAAATCCTATATACATGTACATAAGTAAAAGGGGTATATCTAGAATTTACCGTAAAAATATACTGATGAGCCGTACAGTCGAAACATGTTCGTAAATTAGTCAAGAAAAAATTTGCTTGTGAAGTCACTTTCACTTATTTTTTATAAATGTATGTATATACATGTATACAATGGAGAGCCTAACCTGCGTTAGTTCAAATGACGTCCAAAATCAACCTCGTTGTTTCGTTAAGCCGCACACCATAACCAACACGTTCATTGGTCCTTGGGACCATAAATTCGGATTCAATAATAACAACAACAATTAAGTACATTCTATTCTACATAACGGACAAGAAATTAATTTTGTTTACTGCCGCATACGTCAATAACCTACATTATTTACACTTGCAATATGTTATTTATGTGTTAACATTACAGTTTTTTGACATTACAATGTACGGTGTTCTCCAAAAGTTCTTGAACGAATGAAATTTTGAGCAAATATTTATGATAAACATCGCAAGTAATTTTTCTGTTGTTATAGCTCATTTAAGTAGCATTATTATAATGCAGTTTGAAATCTTACAATACGCTGGTTTTAAATGTGTTCAAATAACTCTTTGTTTCTTTTTTCGTGAGTAAATGTACCTTCCTGTGCATCGGCGAATGTGTCACTCTCGTTCATTTTCTAACCTCTGCCTAAAGTCAATGTGCAAACCGATATTTCTATTTTCAGACAGTGAATTAACACATATACGTTCAGCCAATCTGTGGCTAGCTTACAACGAATTCTCGCACAAACACGTTTTAGTCGCATTTCGGTCACATGATGGAGCATATTCAACCTATATACAAAATGAAGCCACGCTATCATATGACTTTATACGAGGTTGCATTCGTCACTAGTATGATCAAACCAAATGTGGCGTACGACGTTATTTACTGAAACGTTGAGAAACAACCGTCTATTTATACTTATTTCAGTCAGCCCTGCGTTCGGTAAGCATTTAACGTTAGCCAATTACCGTTACCGCTATGAACGGTTAATTGAATGATCCGTTGAAGTGCGAACGTTTAAAGATGGCGGACAAGAGAGTCGTTACTTCTATTTCATTAGAATAATTCGGAGAGGAGGACTTGTTTTCTTGTTTACTTGTTTTTTGTAAATGTATTGATCTTAATCAACGGGAGTAACACCGCCGACTTCGAAATGGCAGTTACTAATAGGCAAAATGTACTGGAACTATTTTGTTTCAGATTGTTTTATACTCGCGTACTATATACTAAAACCGTTAGCTGTTGGCCTTAAACGTTTTCCACTAACAGGCCGTTCAATAATGACTATTAGCGAACGTTACGGAACGTTACGAAACGTTCGTGGTAACTGAACGCCCTACTGGTGATCGTTTCAACAAATGAACATGCGTATAAAGGTTTTCGGTTCAAATGGAATTTGTTAAACTTTCATTGGTTGTTCATAGTTCAAATTAAAGGTCAATATCATAAATCTACAGTCAATAAATCAGCGGTGTGAAGTAACGGTAGAGTATTTACTGAGTTGAGAAGGCAGCGTATGTTAAAAGTTAATCAGATTGTTCCAAATGACTAGGGCTGCGGCGAATATCCGAGTACTCGAATATTCGCGATCTCGAACAGAAAATCGAGTACGAATATTCGTCAAGACCGAAATCGTCGGATCGCCGATATAGTTTTGAAAAAAATAAAGAACATTTTCAGCTTAATTACCACTGAAAACAATTTGCCCTACTAATGGAAACTTTAATTTATGTAGGGACCGAATTATCTTGCGTCAAAATATCGATTAATAAACATTTGAACAAAAATGTTACCACTGAAAATGCACATAAAACATCTGATAGTAATGTTTGAAGTACATGGTTTCCCATATAGCAACAGCTTCCGTAATGCTTCACTACACATGTTATTCCTCAGTATGCTTTTCCATTAACAAGTGATTCGTGGTTCAATTCGTGAATTGCTACACATGAATCGTGATTCGGATCGGATCGCCACTTGCTCAACGATCCACAGCCCTACAAATGACAGTATTTTGTCCAAGATTTTTTGGAGGGCGCTGTACACATTTACAATATAAATAAACAAAGGAAGAAGAGGAAAATGAGACATGTGTACATGTTTACTGCATGCAAGGAAAAAATACTTAAAACTAATTGAAAAAGTTATTAGTAATTTAGAATGTCACCTTATAAGTTAGCTAACCACATGTTTAAATATAAATATAAATTTTGCTAGTAATACGATTGTTTTGGAGTAAGTTTTTTTCATTGAACAAAGAAAGTTAATTAAAAGTAGGCCAGAAACAAATGTAATGAGTATAGTAAACAATTCATTCTGAAGAATCATAAGTTATTTAGTTACCTATTACATTAAAACTTATGTTTCAATGATGAGGTGATATCATAAATAGCAGGTTACGATCAGGCCAACGAGAGCGTGTCTGATCAACATGATATAATGTCTTAGTCTGATTAGCCAGAGAGGAGTGAGATAAAAAAATATATAATTATTAGCTTTGATAGATAGTAGACGCAGGTTATTGTGTTTAATGAAAATTTGATTAACTAGAACAACTAGAACAATGGTGTAAGTTTCTTGGTTAGCCCAGTTAGTGGACAATAGTGGGACACGATAGCGTAATAACAGCGACATTCGTCGTGATTACATATATTTATAGTGCTAAAATTATTGAAGTATGCTATCGAGATTATTCGCTTAAGGTACGTCGGTTATATAATCTGTTGAATTTTCTGTAATTAAAATTTCAGACTATGTCTTGAGTGGTGTTCATGTTATCATTGATCTTTATCAAACATTAATATCAATCTCGTATTTTGTCTACCTTGAAACGCCTTGGACGGTTCATCATTTTTAAAAAAAAAAGGTTTTATCAAACATATTAGCAACAACAAAAACACACAGTTCCACCACACAAAGACAATAAATTAGTCCCACTGGCATAATTTTAGAAGAGAAAATCCCTATACCAAGACAACTACGCATGTAGCGCAGCTAAATGATGCAAGGCCGCTAAACGCCGCAATTGACACTAAAATCGACTTACAATAAACGTCGCAACCTTTACTCTAAACGTCGCACTTCGTCGGAAGGTATAGTATCGAGCCTTATCCGCAAACAAGTATTACACAGGACAAGTATAACTTCAAAGGAACCCCTTTTAGACCCATAGCAACCATTAACATATCCTTAGTAACCGCCTTTAGGTTCATAGCAGCCACTCTTACGCCCTAAGCCAGTCGCCATAAGGTCCAGACCATATTTTATACTACATGACCCAGTTTCAAAACATGATTTGCAACTTTGCACACTTTTGACACTGAGCCTTAGTGTTGCGACGTTAAGCATCAATTGCAACGTTCAATGGCGGTGCGACGTTTATCGTAAATGTTACGACGTTTAGCGTCAAGTGCGACGGTTAGCGGCGACTTTTGCAGCGCTACAACGCTACAAGACCATCGACTTTTGATGGTCTTAATTGTAATTGGTCGCTACCTGCATTCAAGTTTCAGAAGACAATCAGATGCATTCTGCATTTATACATGTGATATGAAGTTAACAAACTAGAACATATAAAAAATAATAATCGAGCGGGCGTGGGCGAGTGGTTACGACTGGTTATCATTGGATAGCCATCTCCGCGTTTGTTCATCCGAAACCTACTTCGTTGTTTCCTTGAGAAAGAAACTTTATCTTACTAGCTCAGTACTTGGAGACCATGAAGCGAACTCGAAAGTGAGTAATCTAAGATGTAAGAACTTGTTTCAAAGTTGATTTGACATAAATCAGTATGAAAATATATAGATACAGCGGCTGTGTGGAAGAGAGCTAACTTCAATAAAACAGATACAGATAAAGATGGTTCATGCATAAGTAGCAAGAATCATCAAATATACATTGTCATATAAATAAAATATAATATAAATAAAGGATATAAAATTGAAGACGTTATTATCATAGTAGGCCTATATCTTTAGGGGATTGAGTTTATTGTATTTGTTACAGAAGTACAATTTCATATCTAAACATTGAGATCATTCAAGCTCTCATAAAAGTATCTTGGACAAATGTGTGGGAGTGTGGAGGCAATAAATGAACGCAGAAACAATACTTTAATAGCAACATTTTATTTAAAGCAGGTTGCTCACAGAATTCAACTTTTTTCTAAAATACTCAAAATTGTATAAAACATTTTGGAAAGTCTACAACAGTGTTCTGACTGTACAACTTGAATAAATCAAAATTGACAAACACTTGTATGTAAAAGATAGTGACTTTATGTATGAAAACCTACCCCGTTAGTAACGATATACATGTACATGTAGCTGATTTTATTGCGTCTATGTTTTACTTTTATTTGCTTTTTTCAAAATATCTAAGTCGGTTTGCCTTAAAATATTGAGAAAATATTTCTCTTACGCAATTATATACATTGACAGGTTATTTCATAATATGAAAAATAACCAATGTATCCTCTTCTGCTTCTTCGTCTCTCCTAAGCCATATTTCTTGTCGCAGTGATCAAATGAGATGTATATGTATTCCACAGAACCTTAACATTCAGTATAGCTTTTGGTCAAGTCGCATTGTCTTTGATAATACTTCCTTTCTAGTCCGTTGCAAGATTTTACATTGATGCAGAATGTGTTTTGATGTACACATTTCTGTACCACTGGAACATTGTAATGATTATATTAGTTGCAATTTGTAATGCATACGTGCATTGAGCTGGTTGTGCGTAATCTCATAGTGTTAACCTGTTCGGCGCTGGACAAAAGATAATGGTCATCATTGACTGTTTTTGGTTCCATAACTATCTTACTATTGTTATGCTCCCTTCAGGTCTGATTTTGTGGTTGATCGCCGTCAGCTACAAGTTTGGTCTACTCGCCTGTTCTTTCTGTGAGCGTTAATTCGGTCATGAATATTCGGTCATGACGTGCATGTCATTGATCTAAGATGTCTCATTACATTTTGTAATTCTATCCTCGGTCAATTGATCCGTTGTTACCCTTCATACAACATCAGGAAATATTGACGAGAATTTTTAATGTAACATTCTTCATCATGATTTTTTTAATCTGTGAAACGATCTTTGCATATTTGACTCTCAGAACATGATACATGTTTTGTACAGTCACATTGATGATAGTCAATTTTAATCAACTTGATTGGCGCATCAGTAACCCTTCTGATTTAAATACTCGATATCAATTTGATAATCCCAGTACATAAATACGGATATCTATTTTTTGTCGATAGTGAGTACAGTAGTCCTCAAGTGAGTATCTAAATCAGCGGGGTTAATGTATGCACCACTGACAGATTAATAAAAATTACCATTACTAATCCTTCAGTCATACTAACTACACAATGATTAAATTAAATTATTCTTTTTATGTAATACATACTATTTAACCGGAGTTTTTAGATCATTAATAATTCCACGTGCAGTTTCGTAACATCTAACGGATTAGCAGAACAGGTTACATGGAATTTTTGTGAGGTTGGCCTATATCAGTGGCCGTTTATCGAGCTTACGTTTTGTCCTCTGGTTACGTTCTTATACCCAATGCATTTTGTATGTGATACCAAACTGAGGGTACCAGTGAGCGGGGCGAGGTGCTAGGATATGTTTAGGAAACTGGTCACCGGTCAACGTTATCTGACTATATCGAAAAGTTATTTATTAGTTCGTAATGTAGGCAAACGTTTTTAAATAGAGCGTATTTACGTAACATTTCTGTAAGTACATGAACGAATAAGTAATTTTCAACCAAGAAGATGTTTTCTTACATGTAAAGTCAGCAATTTTTCCTGCGTGCTCTAATTTTCTGCAACTTGTAAAGGAGAATAATTTACAATAAATAAATTGTAATAATATTTCTATATGACAAACGAGAACGTGGCGTAAAATTTGCCTAAACACGCGATGAACGCCCTAGTAAAAATTACGGTTTGAATGTACCGTTAAAATGAACATACAAAAACCGCAATAACATGTTCTGCACTTAATAAAATTCAATGATGTTTAATGTTCATCTTCGTCATGTCAATAATGACATTTAAATTGATAAGTTTTTTTCTTAAATTATACTATTAACAAACGTTTATTGTTGACCGCTTTGTCGAGCGTCATATCGCATTGTCGAGCGTCATTGTCTAGCATTATACATGTATCGCATTGTCGATCGTTATTGTCGAGCGTCATTGTTGAGCGACATATGGCATAGTCTTGGGTTATATCGCATTGTCGATCGTTATTGTCGAGCGTCATTGTTGAGCGTCATATCGCATAGTCTAGCGTTATATCGCATTGTCGAGAGTCATTGTTGAGCGTCATATCGCATAGTCTAGCGTTATATCGCATTATCGATCGTCATTGTTAAGCGTCATATTGCATAGTCTAGCGTTATATCGCATTGTCGATCGTTATTGTCGAGCTTCATTGTTAGCGTCATATCCTATAGTGTAGCGTTTTATCGCATTGTCGAGCATCATATCGCATTGTCAAGCGACATTGTTGAGCGTCATATCGCAAAGTCTAGTGTTATATCGTATTGTCGATCGTTATTGTCGATCGTCATTGTTAAGCGTCATATCGCATAGTCTAGCGTTATATCGCATTGTCGATCGTTATTGTCGAGCTTCATCGTTAAGCGTCATATCCTATAGTCTAGCGTTTTATCGCATTGTCGAGCATCATATCGCATTGTCAAGCGACATTGTTGAGCGTCATATCGCATAGTCTAGCGTTATATCGCATTGTCGAGAGTCATTGTTGAGCGTCATATCGCATAGTCTAGCGTTATATCGCATTGTCGATCGTCATTGTTAAGCGTCATATTGCATAGTCTAGCGTTATATCGCATTGTCGATCGTTATTGTCGAGCTTCATTGTTAGCGTCATATCCTATAGTCTAGCGTTTTATCGCATTGTCGAGCATCATATCGCATTGACAAGCGAAATTGTTGAGCGTCATATCGCAAAGTCTAGTGTTATATCGTATTGTCGATCGTTATTGTCGATCGTCATTGTTAAGCGTCATATCGCATAGTCTAGCGTTATATCGCATTGTCGATCGTTATTGTCGAGCTTCATCGTTAAGCGTCATATCCTATAGTCTAGCGTTTTATCGCATTGTCGAGCATCATATCGCATTGTCAAGCGACATTGTTGAGCGTCATATCGCATAGTCTAGCGTTATATCGTATTGTCGATCGTTATTGTCGATCGTCATTGTTAAGCGTCATATCGCATAGTCTAGTGTTATATATCGCATTGTCGATCGTTATTGTCGATCGTCATTGTTAAGCGTCATATCGCATAGTCTAGCGTTATATTGCATCGACGAGCGTCATATAGCATTGTTAAGCGACATTGTTGAGCGTCATATCGCATAGTCTAGCGTTATAACGCTTCGACGAGTGTCATATCGCATTGTCAAGCGACATTGTTGAGCGTCATATCGCATAGTCTAGCGTTATATCGTAAATAATTTTGTCGATCGTTATTGTCGAGTCAATGTTTAGCGTTATATCGCATTGTGGAGCGCCATATCTCATTGTCTAGCGTCAAATCATATTGCCGATTGTCTTATCGCGTCGTCGAGCGTCATTGTCGAGTGTCATATCGCATAGTCAAGAGTTATATCGCATTGTCGAACATCAAATGATATTTCATTACCGTACATCATATTGCATTGCCGAACGTCATATCGCATTGTCGAACGCCATGTTTTGTTGTCGAAAATCAATCGCATCGCCAACTTGATTTTGCAGTGCAAACTTCATATCGCATTGTCAAACGTCATATCGCATTGTCAAGCGTCTTATCGCTTCGTCGAACGCATATCGCATTGTCGAACGCATATCGTATTGACAAATGTCATATCGCATTATCAAACGACTTGGTAGTGTCAAAGAAAAACATGAGCAATATTCTGGAAATGTCGCTATAAGCATGGTCAACGTCACTTTGCATTATCGAATGTAATATCACAGTGTCGATCGTCATATCGTATTGTCAAGCATCCCTTAGCATTGTCGAACGTCGTATAAAATGTCAGGCGTAAGCTATACGACATCTATACTCGACAATTCGAAAGGACATCGCGTAATTGTGATACAACGTACTAAAATGCGATACAAGACGACAATACGAAGCAACATTTTCAAAATATAGTGTATTTTCTTTGCTAAATTCAGCGATAGCGTGCCGTTTGCTTGTCCCCTTGTTTGTTTGCTTGTATTATCGCAATGTCGCTTCGCTTTGTCGCATGTCGTTCTGTAAACGCATCGGTGACATTTAAAGTGGCACAATTGGGACTCCATACTAAAAAGTATCAATGTCACCGTACAAAGATGATTACGTGTGGTGCTAATGCATGCAAATTGCATTTTAATAACATTTTCCAACATTTTTTGACAAACTTGGGCAGAAAAAGCGTCGACGAAATTGTTGTAAGAATTTTATTTCAATTAATTTTTAATATTATTTCGCTTACATAGATCAGTCAATTGGGAAATCAGAATCAACCCACGAATTATTAGACATTTTCAATCAGTGGAAAACATCTTCATTCGCATCTTTATTTTCTTGAAGGTAGATTTACTTTGCGCTGACAAGCCGATATATAAATAACTACATTAAACCAAATTTTGAATAAATTGGCGCGCTTTGTACAGTGCCTGACATTTTCCTTCATATATATCAATTTACTTGTTTCGTGATTTAAAAGGATTTACAATACGTTTTGTTCATTCTCGTTCCCGGAGTCTAGTAGGATTCTCAATACTAGCTAGTATTGGGAATCCTACTAGACTCTGGGAACGAGAATGATTTTGTTTTGATATTTTATATTCTTAAAAGCCACTGTATGAAGATACATTCCTTTACAACAGACATGAAAACTGTCTGAACGAGAAATTATTAAAATATAACATGCATTATAGACACAATAAACATTTCAAACCGTTTTTGCCTTCTAAATTAAAGTTTGATAGAAAGTCCATTTCTTAAAAAGAAGGTCGATTTATAAGAGCAAACTGTTTCACGTTGGTTGATGTTGACTTTATATTTAATATATCATTCAAGATCGTTTAAGGTATCAATTGATTTAGAGGATTGTTCTATCACAAGACACCATATTTTAAATACCTAGATCAAAACTAGTGTTTAAGCATCAACACCCGTACTCTACCTTCGGTTACCATCAACTTTCAATTTGGGGTGCGTTTGATAAACAATATCATATTCAAACGATAATTGCATTTATTTAAAAAAAATCTTGTTTATTAGAGAGGTTTGAAAACGATAAATATCTATTTTTACTGTCCATGGACAATGTTGGTTTTTTTTTTATCATGGGGCTTTAATAAAGCCAATAAGTACATATGTATTTATTTTACTAAAGAAAGCAACTTGTTGAACAAATTTTCAATGTGAGTTTTCAAGCTAACACAAAATCATTTTGTTTTCCGAAAACTCTCTAAATAGCGTGACGATGACTATTTTTGTTTCCAGACATTTTTTTCATTTTTTATGATTTATTCATATTTCGTGTGTTTGATTCGTCAATTAAGATATAACATTTTTCAACTTCAAGGTCAAAAAACAATTCGAAATGATGGGCGTGTGCTAAAGAAAGACCATTCCTTCCTTCACGTCAAAAAAAACGTTGTTTGCTTGAGGAAATCCGATTGATAAAAAAAATCAACTGCTCTATTTAGAAAAGAAGTCGATCTTCCCAAAATAAACCTGTTTCAAGACGCGTATTGACACACCAGAAAATTCTACGTAATGCTTGGGCGGCCGTATAATATATAAACAAGAAATGTAATAAGTAGTAGAGGATATATGTGCTTGAATCGTGTCTGTTATAAGAGAAAATGGTGCCGGTTTCTATGATCATGATTTGCCTATAAGATATGAAGTTACAATTTATATTTTCACTTCTTGAAATGACGGTACATCTTCAGTGAGCGTTTGCCTTTTGGTGCTTGTGATTGTTCCGTTTTTTGGCGCGCGCATTATTATACTTATTAAAGAAAAAAGTTTTGGAAATCAATTTATTTAAATTAAATTTAAATTTGGAATGATGACTTTGTATGAAACACATATCGTTTTTCTGTTAAGTTTTATTTTTCCTAATTCTATATGTGCATTCCCAGGAAGTATTTCTACAAAAATGGGTAAGATTTATTCAAGGTATTTGTTATCAATTTGTGATGTTATCTTCACTTGACGTTTTATTTTTTTACCTTAGCAAAATGAAATAGACGGATTAAAATCTTCAGAATAACAATGACGGAATATATTATTTGTAAAAAATTATATTTATAAAATTGACAAAATCGACAAAATTAGCATAAATTTATTGATAATGAATAATTTGAAGTTGTGAGTCAAAAATGTTAGCTATAATTAATTGAATTATCGTATGCATGCATTATTATATAATATGGGTTTAAATACATTTATTATCGAAGTTGAAATTAAATATTCATTTGTTAATTAATTAATATATACTATGACAGTTGTCATATCTATTTGTTTCGGTAGTCCATTTGTTTATTGCTTTATCAAAACGAATTGATAGTGATTCAAAGTTAGCTCTTCAAACATAAACTAAATATTTGTTCATTTTCTACTTATAATAACTTTCAGTTATTGAATTTTTGATTAGCAATAAACAATGCTAACTGTCATTTAAAAAAGAATAGTGTTTTTTTTTCTCATTGACTTAAAATGCATTTGTATGTAATATTTTACCTTTAAATCCAAAGCACTATACATATAAGGGATATAACATGTATAGTGCTTTGGATTTAAAACCGTGCCGGTCGCCTGTGATTTTACCCCATTTTGTGTTATAAGATTTCGCTTGGAACATAACTAAATTAGCCTATAAATCCGTTCCAAATAGACAAATATTTACTAAATTTCAACGAATTGAAGGAGAGAGAGATATACACGCTTTGAAAATATTGGTTTAGTCGGCCTCTAGTTGCTGCCAAAGAGGCGATTCCTAGAATGAGTTTTAAATTGTATGGCTTGTGCAAATTGCCATGAGAAAATGTAATAAGTTGACGGTGTAAATATAGCTCTTCGTCAAAGTCAAGCAATACATGTTTACTTTTTGCAATTTAAATTAAATATGGTAATGGCAAGTGATATTATAAATTTAGCTATGGATAACATCACTTTTTACGAGCAATTAAGGTGATTAAAAAATACAATCTGCATTCAAATAAACATAAAATTCCTTCAAAATATACTTGACAACTATTTTTCGTCCACAGTTATTTTCGGGTAATATTTCTATGATGCACTGATGTGTCAAAAACAGTTTATTGATTTATTTATCTATCTAATCGAAAATCATTGCAAGTTTGTTTGAATGTACCCTACACATTTGTAATAGATTTCATGTTATGGCGTGATGTCTGCAACTTCGAATTTTGTGTCCACCCCCTGTCTTCTACTGACATCCTCGCCATGACTATAGCTTCCGGTTTTAATGTGAAATGTTTTCCTAATGCATCTATTCTTACAGACTAGATGTGTGTAGTTGTGTATGTTTTCTACTCGTTGGTTGAATTTTGCTTCATGTATCTAGCAAACTACTTGTTTCACAATCAAGTTGTTGAGTATACAAATGAAAAATAAATCATGCTTGCATGTTTTAAACATTTTCCGAAGAACAACCAAAGCCATGCATGAACAGCAAATGTTGATAGAGCATTGACTATATTATCAAACCAAGAGCATGTGGTTGAAAGGATAGAGCTGTCATTATTACGAGGTACATGTACTAGGTTCGAGCCCATGTTTCGCTCATGTCAATTGTGTAAGAATTAGGCATGAAACATTGCTTGCTAAAACGAGACAGAATGTTATGTGAGTCTGATGTGACTTTGATAGTTAAAAAAAGACAAAATCAACACAAACGCACACATATTTGCGTTCCATGTTTAAACATATTTATTATAGACAGTTAAATTCCCATATTGGAAATATTATCAAATATAAATACATTGCACGTCAAACAATTAGAGTCTAAGCTATCAATTATACCACGTTTGTTTATTCCTCAAGTTTTATTATGTTTAAGAAAACACTTATACGATTATTACATATCAGTTGTGAATCCGACTTGAAATAATTCATATTCAGTAAAAACCTTAAGCATCCCTTAGTTATTTGAAATTTCAGTTTTAATTAAATTCCAGTTTCTTGGAAAGCTCTTTTAGTTGAAGCATAACAAGTCATATCAAGAGATTAAATCGTTTTCTTAAACATGTAGTCTTATAAATACGGATATTCACTTAAACATTTAGTCTTATAAGTATGGATATTCACTTAAACATTTAGTCTTATAAAAACAGATATTCACTTAAACATTTAGTCTTATAAATACGGATATTCACTTAAACAAATGTTTGGGCGTCTACCAACATGTCTTTACCTTTCATAATTTCGACATTTATGTCAACTCATCTCTGTTTCTGAACTGGCAAGCATTTTCGACTCCGTAGGGACTTCATCTGGAATACAAATAATGGATTTTACCTGTGGTACAAACAAACATGTACCATTTTAGTGATAATCTTATGTGTACAGAGAAATATAGAACTCTTTTTGTAGCACATGATTATGAGCAATATGTATAAATCCAATTATTTGTACCACGTTTGCGCGGGTGGAAAAAAGATATTTCGAGTTCCAAAACATAATCATTGAATGGTAGGTGATTACTGACAAAGAAAAACATCCAATGACTGGAATATGGGTCGGTCGCCGTAAATACCGGTTATAAACTTGGAAAATGTTGACAGGCAACGTAGCATTTGAATATATATAAAAAATCATTTACGTGTTACAAGCGTATTTTGTGTTTGATCTTCATGTTGAGGTTTTCAATCCTTCTACTTAACGACTATAAGCCGTTGATTTACAATTAGAATAGCAAAATATAAATACGGTTACAATGTAAATAATGATTTTATTACAAGTCTGAAATTAAATTCTTAGAATACATTTCTATGGGAGATTTGTTTAGATAACCTGATTGAAGAAATATGGTGATTGATTTAATTCATAGAAATTGAAGGAAGCGTGTGAGACTTTATTCATTCTTTGATTTGGGCGGGGGCGTTGGAGTCAATATGAATAACATTTTTATATATTGGAAAATCAGGACAATAAAAATTATCACTTGTTCTGACTTATATGTTTTTCGAACCGTCTCAATGGAAAGCTTCATGAAATATCACGGTTAAACGTTTCTAAAAGTGACCAGCTACTGTATGAGAAAACTCGTACATGTTCTAGGGTTGTTCATTTAATTCCCGGAAAAACATCATATATTATGTCCTAATTGACCAAATACAATCAAATTTGGTATAATGATACGTGTGTCCATTTCCGTTTATTTATGTTTTACGAATAATGAATCTTTCATAGTTTTGAAGATATGGTAACCACTGTAATCCAAAGAATGCACATCCAGCCTAACCCCTAAATTATTATTCATTTCTGAACCAATGACTGCATCTCATAGAAATTTACAGCTCTTATACAGAAGTGTTTCTCGAACATGTCTGGGGTTTTATTACTTTGAACCCTATCACTACTCGAGTAATGGCGGGGGTGGGAATTAAATGAACAGCCAATGTATAAACTTATTTGTGTACAATTGTTCCTTACTCTTCTTGCAAAACATCATAGAATTTCATTTCTATTAAATTAAAAAGGAAATCATTCCAACCCTAAAAAAGACCTAATTTTGTGACCCAAACAAAGTCAGTACGTCGGTGCTTTGATTGTTTAAGTTTGTTGTAAATTGAACAGCCTTTGCTATTTGAGTTCATTGGCAGACGATTCGCAGACGATAACATTTTATGTTGAATGCCATTGTATCGTTGAGTATTAGAAAGTAACACAAGTACTTGCTTCATACATCTATTCTTGAGGCTTCATTGCAACAGAAAAATAGATAATCATAATGGACTTTCTTTTTTATTTTCTGATGGTGGAAGCCATTGTATGGCGACATGATCACGTGATCAAATGTCAAAACAAGTTGAAACTAATCACATGGGGCACGTTCCGCAAAGCAAGCGCTTTGTATCGCATCCTAGCGATTTCCTACAGAACGGTCTGCTACGATCGAGCAAAATGAATTGCTAGCTTGCGATACGTAGGTTTAGCAAGTTTTTTTCTTGCCAGCCGTATCATCTTCTACCTTTTAGATAATGGCTGTCCGCTGTATAAATGTGTTTCTTTTTCAGGAATTTATATATATCATTTAAAAGTGGTTGAATTCAATAATCATAGGGATAACTGATTTGAATATTTTTCATTTGTCACAATTCTGGACTTTTGTTCGAGAAAGTCGCCATCTTGGATTTGCTAGCTTGAAGCAAACCATTCCTAGACCTTTCATGCTACAAAAAATCGCTTTCAAAAAGCGCTAGATAGCGATCGCCTTGCAAAATGTGCCCAAGGTCACATTTACAAACAACGTGAGAAGTTTTTTGGCATACTGTAGTTGACTTTCTACATATCCTTAAGGAACATTCTCTTGAAAACATCTCTTAAGCATACTTCAACACAGTCATGTCCCTACTAAATAGTAAAAACCATTGTGCAATCTTTTAAAGACCTTAAACGAATTAAATTAATAATTTTATGTTATACTTTGGAAACAAACACTGCTCTTCGACTGAGGAAGTTAGTGAAAATTACATTTAAATAGAATCCCCAGTCAAATGTCAGTTTAAATAACCTAAACTTGCTGCAACATACGAACAAATAATCGTCACTGACGAAATTATCCGAGATGTACCGATTGTAATCATATCATTTATGATCACTCTGAACTCTATCATGTCACGGAAAATGCCGAGTAGATACGATCGCAAACAGCGTGGGAAACGGCAATAGCCGAAGTTTCACGAGTACTATTTTTCCCTATTTCAGATGAGCTCAACGTTGATGGTGCTTTATTTAATACACATCCAGACCCCATCAACTTTTTTCCTATAGATGGCTATTACAGAGATTTACCAAATAAACCTCAGCAAAACTATTTTGGTAAGAACTATTAATTAATTTTTCACATTATATTTATTCATTTTTTTTGTTGGGTTTAACGCCGTAGCAACATATTGTATAGGTCATATAACGGCGTCCAAAGCACTTAACCTAGCTTTCCTGAACCCTTGTCTATAACTAGTACTCACCTACCCTTACACCATTTCTCCCCTATACCTTATTAATGAAGGAAAAATGACATTATTGTCACATTTTCGTGGAAGGATATTACCTCCCCGGGTAGAATTCGAACCCGTACCCCCTTCAGGTCACTAGATTCGAAATCCAGGGGCGCTACTAACTGCGCTACAGACCCGGGTTTTCACATTATACATGTATAATATATGTACATGGATTTTAGCATTTCAACGTTACTTAATCCTACTTTTCCATTCAATACAGTATTCTGTTTTCTGTTTTTGTGTTTTTTTGCCAAACAAATGTGAGAACCATGCACACGTACAATTAGTTTTATGTATACAGTCATCATTTTAAATTTCTCGAGCACGTTTTAGATTCAATGTGAGGTATAGTAAAGGTCGAAATTAATAACTGTCCCGATTTTATAAAATATTATTTTCTAGCCCGAATCAAGTTTTACTAGCCCCGTAGTTTTGGCTAGTGGGTTAAGGCGATGACTGTCAGAACGCAGGCTAATATAGCTTGCTCCCAGTTCTGTCCTTGTATATATGTACATAACAATATCGGGGCACTTTCTGTTAGGTGCCCATACTTCTAACTTTATTACTTTAATATGATTATACGATTCAGTAACTAGGTTTTTTAAGGGTGAAGGTCTTAAGGACTGATCTAAAAATTCAGGAATTTTGGTTTTCTTTTCTCTTTTAAAACTGATTGGATCAAGAAAATTAGGAAACTCAGAATTTCGAAAATGCATGTGATATAAAATGTGTGTACAATGTATAGTGATAAAATATATAGTGTCGACTTTCTTCCACAAATAAGATTTATTAAGAAATTGTCGGTTTTGTGAATAAGTATGTGACGATTTGTTATAGACAAAAACTATATTATATGAGGTGTCCATTTTAAAATTACTATAATTTGTTATGACACGGCGTTGAACCCAATAAAAATTTAGAAAATAGAAATTGCTCTCTGAATAGACGTCCACATAACACTTAATAAGAATAACAAGACAAAAAATATCAAATAACAAATTAGTTTCACATTATATAACACCTTCAACGGACTATTATTAACAAAAAACTGTGTAGTCATGACACTTAGAAATTCATCGGAATTAAAACAAATATATCATGTCTGAAATATTTCCATCTGATATTTGCTGCCACAACCCACAATACTGTTCTTGTTCTTGAAATAGCGATTACTTCACCACGATGTTATTTCTAATGCAATAAGTTTTGAGTAAATTATTTCATCTCCGTATTATTTTCGTAGAGCAAAACTATTTTCAGGCCGACCTCACCTAGTTTTTTTAAAGTTGTTATTCGTCCCTTATCTATCTTGATTGGCATGTCTGACAACGAGAAATTGTCGCAAATACTTCAATACGATGCTAGTTTTAAAACAATAAGTATTAAGTAAATATATGAACTAATAACTTCACTTTCCTCCGCTGTTTTGTCGACTTTTGTAGGGCAATAACGCATATTCTGCTCGACCTATTTTTCGTAAAGTTGTTATTCGCCCCTTATGTGTCTTCATTTATGTGTCTAGACCCCTGTGGTCTAGACCACGTGGAATTGACACAAATACTTCAATAGGATGTTATTTCTAATTTAATAATTATTAAGTAAACATATGAACTGATCACTTCGTTGTCCTTCGGGAATTTTTTGTTGCTGTTGTTGTTGGTGGTGGTGTTTTTGTAGGGCAATAACAATCCGACCGACCTATTTTCTTGAAGTTGAAAATCGTCCCTTTTCAATCTTCATCTGCGAGTGTGGACTACATGAAACTGAATAAAAGACGCCTTTATCATCATCAGTAAAATAATTAAGGAATTAGACCATCAATTTCTAAAGAGTTGTTATTGAAAAGGTCATAATCATTCGATATGTCTGTCTTCCTTTCTTCAGGTCATTTTGTCTTATCTGTTATTGGCGTCTGATTAGTAATTGACCAATGATTAATGGCTGAGAATACCTTTAATTTTGTTGGATGTCCATACTATTTAACACAAAGCTAATGAATTTGCAAGGAGATGAAACCTTTCACACAAGGCTAACGCTAATTTCGTAAAAAAACGCATGGCGGACATTCATAATTATGTTTCCAGTGTGATGATCAACAACGAGAAGCAATTTCAATTTTACGGATTCTTGTCTCACCCTAGTAGTTCGAAAATATGCCATCAGTTCTCCAGAGATCAATCTAATGAAATGAGTTTCTAATTTGAATCAGAAGAATATATCAGTGACCATATGCGGATCCAGGGGGGGCGGACCCGGCGTACGCCCCCCCCCCCCCCTAAAATTGCCCAAACAAAGTTATTTTATCATAAAATATGATATTTATAGGAAAATATATACATACAAATGTCAAAAACTACTGGAACTACACTATAACAATGACATAACATACAATAATTCAAGGACAATTCTTACTAAGTATTTGTAAGATTTTGATATTATCCAACGGCTGTAAAAAAATATATGATGAATATCTAGATACTTTTATCGTATACCCTGGGAAAGGATATTTTAGGTTCTGTAAATGTGCCTGAATCTCTTAGAAATGAGCTTTAGGGGTCGCAGCAACTCTGAACCCCTGGTCAACGCTTTGTCCAGGACTCGTAGTGGGTCCTTGAATACGGCCCCTAGACCCCCAGTCTGTTTGTTCATTTTCCGCCGCCCCCCCCCGTAACTTGATTTTACCGCCCACGTAACTGGAAATCCTGGATCCACCTATGGTGACTCGATAAGATCTGAATCGCCCTCAGCAGTAAAAAAACACTAGACCGCAGAAAATGGCGGGCACCTGTTCTGCTATTTTTAATTAAGGAACAATCTATATACACATACTCTGTTTTATATACTGAGAATAATTAAGGGATTGGTTACAGACGTGTTTTTTCCGTTGAAAAGCTAGTCTGATACCATTGGCCAAGATTGCCTAACGAGTCTGATACCATCGCCCAAAGCTAATCATAATACAGTAGTAGAGCGACAACGAACCATAAGTCAAGTCCTCGGACATATTGTCTTCTTTTTTCAATAAAAAATCGTCTGCACTGGAGGATGCGCAGTCTTTAATAGACTTTTTACCTTAAATAGTAACAAACTGGGCATATTCGGAAGGTTATGGTGGTCGCATGACATATTAGTAACAGCGCTGCGAGAACGTACGACGTACGTGCAAAAATGATGCATAGTTTCATGACAATGTAAAGCACACTAATTACAATATTTTTACGATTTACAAGGCTCAAAAATTTTCAAGGAAAGAAAAGAACAAGTATCTGAACCGGATGTTACGTATTCCTTCAATACATTTGAATTCTCATAATCATGTTGTTCATTTCAGCGCTGAAAACGATATCTCCAAAACAGCTTGGTTATTTAAAAAGATTTTGGCCATACTTACGAACAAGATCCTCCGGTCCATTTTCAACAGAAATAGATTACTATAGTTGGAACGATGACTCTTTATCGGATATACCCACGGATGTAGACTATTTATATTCAAATGAAGAACCACCAACTGTTATACCAAGCCCGTATCAAGATAGTGCTCCATATTGGATAAGAAATCGAGAAGACAAAAAATCAGATTTAGGCGGCCATTTTGAAGGTGCCATACCGGAAACGTTAACATTCCGGAAACGGCAGTCCGCCTTATCACCTCCTGCACGTGACTGGTGTCGTATGATGGGTTTTCAAGTTTGTCCCCGAGAAAATTGATTCTTGAAATAATAATAGTTATATTCGGATTAAAAAAAAGAAAATATGGATTTAAGAAATTACATATCGAGCAAAGATTAAACTTGTCAATTGTTAATAAAAATCACCGCATAAGACCATAAAAGGATCATAGCAAATGAGAATGTTTTTCTTTTCTGATTATTTTAAACAAAACTTATTTTCTGTTGATATTTTTTTTATATTTTCGACGCTGTTTTCAGCGAAGGCTTGCTTTGTGACATTCTGTATCAAACTACTGGGGAAAAAACTTCACTTCTAAGAAGGGATGGCTTTAATGGTATAAAACAAAAGGTCAAATTCCTGGGCATAAGTGTTACATTGGCTCAGAAAACACGAACCTTTAACCGTATTAAAATGTGTGTCTTAGACAATAACTATGTAATTTTTAACACCGGTTTAATTGGATTTCCTTAGCTCAAAGTATTACAAGTAAGTACTGATATAATTGAATTATATTACAAACATAGTGTAATTATTATTGTTCCGTCGAACATTTAATGTCACTTTCGCGCACACTGGTACATCATTGTGATTAGTTAGCTAAAGTGTTTTGAAAGACTTTAATAATAACGTTTACGTCGCAAAAATACCTTACATAGCAAAGGGAATGCATTAATCATGAACTTGATCGAAAAACGGACGAATTTGTGGCATTTTTCACCCTGATTCAATAAAAAGGGATTGAAAACGAACCTAGTAAACTTAAACATGAAATACATAACAAATCTTGATCAGTCTTCTTCATCTAGTCCTAGCCCTTGTCAACGAAGCCTTTTTTCTCGGGAAACGGACAATTTGAAAATATTTACATGTCATTAGGAAATCCCCACCATGACTAAATGTATTTGAATGTCGATGTCGTGCTTACAAGAAAACCTACGAAAGTACAAATTAGTGACATAGCGACAATGCAAAACAACGTTTGGCACTGTCTTAAGTGGTACCGCATTGACGCTGAGACTGATGTCAGAATTAAGAGCATTGCAGTAGCGTATATAAGATTTTATTTTACATTACCAATTGTATTTGAGAAATAAGACCTAAGTACAATAGAGCTCTGTCAAATTCTGTATTGGATACATCAATAAATTGTTAATGGTTGCTACATTTGTTTTTCTTATTATTAAACAATATTTGCATAATGCACACTTTCGGAAACTCGTGGATGTATTACGACAATAATTTCAACAGACGCATTTACCGTGAAATTATTCGTGTTTTGGCAGTTGAGAAAAAACGAACTTTATATGCGTGGTATCAATAATAAAAATGGACAGACTACAATGTGTATGCTTGGCTTCAATCGTAAGTATGGACAAACTACTATTTGTTGTCATTACTACTATTTGGTGGCGGGGCTTCAATCGTAAGTATAGACAATCTACTATTTATAGGCATGGTTTCAATCGTAAGTATAGACAAACTACTATTTGGTGGCGGGGCCTCAATCGTAAGTATAGACAAACTACTATTTGTAGACGGGGCAAATGTATCTATCTGAATACTCCATGAACAGCAAAACCTTATTTTTCACCACGCCATTTTAGACATCTGATATATCATCTACAATCAAACCATATAAGTTTTATATGTTGCAATATATCAACACTCAGCTGGTTATACTAACTTATTAAATTATTTTATAATATTTGCAATCCTTATATTTTTTCTACAACATGATATCGTTATTAATTGACAATTATATCATGGTGCGCTTGACAAATTTAAAAAAGAGAATTTTATAAGAAAGACAGAAATCGGTCAGGTCAATTCAAACAAAAAAGCGATGTAATAGAAAGCTAGTTTTTTCATTATATCACCACAAAAACGAACGTTTTGTAAGTACACATGTACTTCTCTGCGAGTCAGACGTGTCGCCTGACAATAGCATACCAGTTATTTTCCTTCTTTTTGAAGAATGGGGAATCTAAAGAGGTTATACAAGCAAAATAGAACAATGCCTTTAGAGTTATGCTCCAAAACAAAATTAAATATGAAAATTGCTAGGGGCAGTAACTAAAAAATAATGCAAAAGAGAGCTTTTCAATTTGTTCTGACCGGCTTCAAGAAGATTATCTAGAAATGTTTAAATGAATCTTCTATACTCTTTGCTGATTTAACGAAATTTATAGCCTTCTTAATACAGGAGCAGTGTGTTGAGGCAATTTTACTTATAATAACATACAGTTGTTTATACTTCATTGTAAAATTATACATTGGCCAGATTGGAAGAGCCAAATTAAGTAACACATTCATTTACACAAGTCATTCAAAATTCACATTCTTAACTAATGCCAATGTTTTATTCGACAACAAAATTTAGAAAAAAATGATGAAATTTTTATTCTAATGCAGGCAAAAAATTGACTTTTTAGTGCAATAAAAATAGGGAAAATCAAAACAGTGCTACATGTGTTCAAAAACACAGAGTGGAAATGCACATATCTATGTTAGTTAGTTAGGTTAAAAAGTTAAAGTGCCGTTTTAAGTCGGCTTTCATGTTCATGCTCAGTTGACTTTTCTATTTTATTGATAACCCCTGATCTTTAAAATCACCATCAGGCTGTTGATCCTTCACAGTAGCCAATTACACCGGGACTGAGTGGAGCAACTAAAGGTAAATTTCTAGCTCATGTTCCTTGTAGGGATGAAACATACCGCTAGACCACTGCTCCTACTAACTATGTTAGAATATTAGATAAAACACTGAATGCTGCAAATCTTAAATTATTTTATTTAATTGCATCATACAGGCTATACAAAACAATATTACACATATAACAAAAAAGAAAGTGATATGAAAAATACTATACAAAACAATTTAAAAATATAACAAAGAAATTAAATAATATCTTCAATAGGAAAATTTTATACAACTATCAGTAGTGCATACATTAGCCCCACTGATTTAAATACTTGCTATTTGTTTGATAAAATCCATACAGTACATTACAGCACTTCTATACTGACTATCAATAAAAAGGCATGTCCTTATCTAGGTACCAGATAATCAAACAAATATTGAGTACTTAAATCAGCGAGTTTTAATGTTTGTGTCACTGACAGTTGAAAAAACAAACAATACATGTACCAACTTCAAAACATATAAGTTGACTTGTTAACTAATGATCTGCTTACTTAGCAGCTAATGACCATTGACAAGTCAACTAATGATCTGTTTACTTAGCAGCTAATGACCATTGACAAGTCAACGAATGATTAGTTTTAGTCAAATCTTGCTCAGAGTATCTCATTTATATAACATATTTAAAGTTATCAAGAAAACTAAAAAAGTGTTTTGACAATTAAGGTTATGAAAGGGATAATCAAGGGAGATACACAACTCCCTTTGACATTTCTAAAATATTTGAATATATTAAATAGCACAAAAAAGAGTCATTCTGAATAGTTAGAAATAAAACCCACAGTAAAAGAGAAATAAATTTCATTTTAACTACCACAGATGAGGATTGGAATAATTTTTCATAGAAATATAAAAATAACAAAATAATCACTAACACATATGAGGAAATACCATACACAGGGTCAGAGATGAGAACTTCAACAGTTTCACACTTGACCATGGACAGGTAAAATCTAAAAATCAACTTTTTTGGGATAAAAATCCACTTGTTCAAAAGCTCAATACTCAAACAGAAATATTGAGAACTATGCTATAAAGTACATATCATAAGAAATAATAATGATTGGTAATGAAATAATTAACTGTTGAATAATATTGAAACATTGAGACATCTACTTTATCTGCTACTACAATATTAGTGTACTTACAGCTAAAACTTATTAAATGTACTTGTCCATGGACAAGTGGGATGGAAATATTTACATGTCCGCAGACATAAAAGAACTAGTCAGACAAGTAGGGCAAGTGAATTCCACACACCTGCTGGTGCAAGTCAACATGTTCAAACAACATTGCATCTCTGTTCATCTATCAACAACAAACTAGGTTCTAAATGTCTAAATGTATGCTGATAAAATGAAAACAAAATACCATCAAGGTCCAAGATAATAAAACTTGAGTGTGGATTCCATTGCCAAACCAAAGCCATATCTGTGACTCTGACACAAACTCAATTTGTTTCTCAATAATTTGTTCCTAAATAAATTGTTATTAAACGTTCACCTGATAAATTGTAATAACAAAAATACTATAAAATATGCTAAAGGTTTGAATTCTTTCTATTATCTTAATTTGTTATGAAAGGATTTATTTGAAAATCTTTTCAATTTTGAAGCCAAGTTCAATTTAACTATCAAACTGTTACAAAAAATATCTCCTTTTAATCCTATAGAAAATTACAAAGCTTTGAGCATAGAGTACAATCTCAGGCCCAAATGTTAACCGAATATAACAAATAATTCAGACATACACCCTGTACATATCTAATATAATGTATATAGAATAACTATAAAATATCCAATCATATATTAAAATTGTTCATCACTAATGGCAGAGATATAAATGGAATGACATATTCTTGAATAATAGTTCACTTAGAACTTGAATTCATGTTTTTTACCAACTCAACTTTGTTTGTACCAGTTGCATCTGAGCAAATTTGTTTAAAATATTATTGCTGAAAAGTGATCATTATCTTCCATGTACAACTTAAGCTAATAAATGCCACAGTTTCACTATCATGTGAAGTACCACATACAAATGTATATGCACAGCAGGCATGGGTCACTAATGTGTCATTGTTTTAACAAAATACAAATACATGAGTGTTAAGTATATAACATCAAATTGCACTATAGAATATTCATGTATAGTCAGTCCAAATATTATTGTTAAACTTTATTAAACAGTCAGTGACGCATACATTAACCTTGCCAATTTGAATATTAACTACAGTACTTATATACTCAAGAACAATAAAATTAGTAAATGAATGCTCCACTGACAATTGAATAAAATTTAGCAATAAACTCAGCTTATGCAATGTAATTATAATGATTACAAACTTCATATACATTAAGAATGAGAGTTCCAATAGAATTCTACTTTCAGTTTCGATCTACTTTCACTTTGAAATGCAATAAACAACACAAACATATTTAAGCAATATTTGCATTTAATTAAAAAAATCTTGTTCACTAGAGGTGTTTGAAATAGACTAATGTTAATTTTCTTTGCAGTCTAAAAGACTTTTGATATTGGAGCTTTAGGAAAAATAACTTGAGGAATGTCCTATGATAAATATTGTATGCCAACTATTTGACACTATGTCCATGGAATATCCAATGCCAAGAAAACAACCAAACATATTCACAGGTGTCTCTTGCGTGAATACAAAGATGATTTTCTTCCATTGCAATAAAACCACAATGTTATAATGAGTACCATGTGTTGTGACATAACAATTATCAGTTTACACAAAACACAGATCGGATGACAGCATCCCAGGCTATGAATACATGAAAACATAGAAATGTCTATAAACAACAGACTCCTCAATAAAATGTAATCAAGCTGAAAATGTTCACCTGGCATATTGACGACAAGTTTCTATAATTGTCTATCATAAGTCTGTAATTATACACCTTAAAAGGAAATATCATGAATTCTTTCATACATTAGTAATTGCATAAAATTTTAGTAATTCAAACTTGATTTAAAGCCACTTGTTCATAGATTTCAACTTAAACATCAACTTTTCTAAAACTCTAACTGAATCCAACTCTTTACTGAATGTAATAATATTTCAATGTAATATTTCATTTCAATTGACATTTGATACTTGTGAGTTTTTTTAATTCTATTTTTTACACTTGTCAGTTAAACATCAAATAGTATTGAATAAGAAAAGGACACCACTTTTCAGCTTTAAAAAAATTTCATTAACAGGTCAAGTACCAGCAGATTGGAATATTAGCAAGAGTTTTAGTCTCCACCCACAATGCAACTTTCAAAATGGCTAATATATTTCAGAATGAGGCTGAATCCAGAATGAGGCTGAATCCAGAATGAGACTGAATCCAGAATGAGGCTGAATCCCAGAATGAGGCTGAATCCAGAATGAGGCTGAATCCAGAATGAGGCTAAACATGATTCAAAACTTGAATAATAAGTGAATTTTCTGCTGTCTACATAATTGCATTCATATATTAACGTGAAACAGCAAGTGATATTTCGCATATACAATGTTCATTGTACATGAAGCTCAATGAGTGCAATTCTTCCATACCAGATATATACACACATTGTGGGCTTAATGCAACACTGATCTAACTCATTTTTTTTTAAATAACATCTTTGCAAATTTTAATTAAAAAAGTTTCATTTTAATGCAACACTGTACAGTTTTTAGACTTCTCAAACTTTAAAAAACTGAGTTAGAACAGTGTTGCATTCAACAGAAAATATTTCAACTTGTGACAAAAAAGTAACAATAAGGATGATACAAATTTAATTAATATATTAATAAATAACATTCTCAGTATAACAACACAAACAATATCTGGTATATTTAAAGCAGTCTAGCGGTACTTTCTTATTAACAGATCACTGATTACATAAGTGAAAAGATCAAAATTTTCAAAAATCCTGAGATTCTTGAATTTTATAATTTCATCAGATTTTACCTCAGAAAAGAAATATTTTTAAGTTTTGAAAAGTTTCACCCATGTGATTATTAAATACACAACAGCAATCTTACTAAAGATTACATACTAAAGTACATGGTTATCTATGGGAAGATCTGAAAACCAAATTTTATCAATAGAGATTGTAATAATAGAAAAAAATCTCTTTATACCTCCTCAGACAGGTGTGGTCTTTAATCAGACTTCAAATAAAATCATTTTTCAGGAAATATTCTGATTCATTCCCAAGGGATCCACAATGGGTACAATATCTATAAATGTTCTAGTGATCAAAACTTATTTAAAATGTAATCTATAATAAAGGATTATCTAAACATTTATTTTACTCTGACTTTAGAAACATACTTGTATTAAGTCTGCTGATATTTTGCATTAATTTTAATTTCTGAGTAAACATGAAGTACGTGGATATAAAAGACTAGCAGTGTCACATATACAATTTAAACTTTTACTGCTATTTTCTGCCACTGACTGTATTTAGGTGAAATAAACATTAGATTGAATAATTATTGCGTAAATGTTAGTGAGTGGACAAGCCGAGTTTATTTATATAGATCATGTGACATGTAAGTAATGAATATAACTGCATACAAATGAATGCTGTATGTAGCTACTTGAGAAAATTTTAGAGTAAAATGCCATTAATGTTTTGGTGTTTTTTTATTTGACTGAAAGTTTAAACTTTCATTCAATAGGATGGAATAAATAGATGATTCAAACGAATGATTGTATAAGAAGTAATAAATTCTACAATTTTATAATAATTACAGACTAACATGTAATTAATTTTGAATTTCTTGTATATTTGTATATACACTATTTAGCTAAACCAAGGAGATAACTGTTGTCACATAGGATAACCAGATTACAGTAAACATCCACTATAACACAATACATGTATCTATACACTATAGCACTTTGTTATTTCCGGTGTTTGGAATAGCGCATAATGTGAACGTCTGAATTATTATCATTCCATAATTACAGATGAAGGCCTTTTTTTAGCTAATAATTTTAATAAAGTTTTGTACTAAATATACATCCACTATATTGGTAATAGCCATTCTCGTTCCCAGAGTCTAGTAAGATGTTGATACTAGATCGAGAATCTTGATAACCTCGGGGTACAAGAATGGGTTATAGCAAAATCATGTGATATTTTAATATTGTTCATTCTGAAAATGCTTAATTTGAGAAAACAGTTTTACACATCAATACCATTTCGCTATTAAACAATTTAGATGATCCTAAAAGTGGAACTTCACTGTAGTTTCAATATTGTCACTTCCTATATAAAGACCATTCTGCAGTTCAGATCATCAATTTTAATGGTCCAAATAAAAAAAACTAAACTGTATATGATTTGATCAGTATTGGTTTTTATATTTATATAATAAATATAATGTTGTTGTTATTGTTGTTCGATTTAGATGGTCCAAGTAGTAGAACTATACTATATCTATTTAGTCAGAACTGTTTGATATACATGTATCTATCAATCTCCGTAAACAGATATCCTGTAGAGCATTGTCTTACAGGATCTCTACTATCTCAATGGAGGGTCACGTCGAGATGACCTCTTTGTCGACTAATCAATGTGTACCTTTCATCTAGACAAAACACTATTAATAACATTTTGATTTCGTAATTTCTATTTATAGACAATGGTTTGCAAGCTAATTTAACAGCGGTATTATTCACAGTCTGCAACTGGACAGCTCATTTCAAATTACGTGACGTAAACAATGTAAACAAGTTACATATCATAACAATTTCGTCATTAATATTATGATGAGAAAAGATCACCTGAACGTGACCCTCGTTTGAAAAATGCCAGATCTAAATTAGGGAGAAGCCATGCGGAAAATTTTAGATCGGGTTTTAATCAGATTGATGTATCTATATAATAAATATAAAGGTGTTGTTATTGTTGTTCAAATATGATGGTCCAAGCAGTAAAACTTTACTGTATATCATTTGGTCAGAACTGTTTGATATATTTATATAATAAATATATTGTAGTTTTATTATTGTTCATGATACAACACAACCACTGTTGTTTTTAGGATCTTTATCAGACATAGGAAACTCTTTCTCCTTCA
This sequence comes from Mactra quadrangularis, assembly GCA_025267735.1. Lineage (NCBI taxonomy): Eukaryota > Metazoa > Mollusca > Bivalvia > Venerida > Mactridae > Mactra > Mactra quadrangularis. Next base: position 1,822,778 of record CM046301.1, on the reverse strand, counting down.
CTGGTGGAAGATCTTTAGGTTTTTCTTCTTTTTCTTTATCTCCTGGCAACTGTGACAAAAACATAATAATATTGAAGATAAAATACATTTGGTTTGAATTTTAAATTCCATATCTAATACAAATAGTATTATTAAATCTAATATTATGATATGCATTATGAGGCTGTGAATCCATCTCCGAAAGAAAGCATTTATGGCTTTATTATAGGTCTGATTCCAACAAATTCAATGAGGAGATTTTTTAACTCATACTTAACCATGTGAATTAAATTATAGAGCCAAATAAAAAAAAATATCCTGTGGTCAATTTAATTTGAAATCATATTTAATCTAATATTTTTGTAATTAATGTGATTTAATCTGAACACTTTGGCCACAAATATAATGTGCAACTTATCATAAATATCTTTCTTTTCCTTTTCACAATCTATCTACGTCTGTTTCTCTACAAATTATAGCTTTACACACTTTAAACTGAGTAAAAAGGTAATTAAAAGTTACCTGAGGTCCAGGTTTGGGTATCATTTTAGCATCCATTTTTTTATAAACTTCCACTGACCACAAGGGACTTAACTCTGGTGGTTTATAATCTTCAGGACTCACTAAACCATACGTTGCTTTTAGTTCAAGTACAGGTGGATCATAGGCTACTTTCTGATGATATCTGCAGTAGAATTTCAATAATGATATATATCCATGTTGGTAACATAAGGGATTATCTCTCCCCTGGAGTTTGTCAAACTCTATCCCTCCCTGTTCACAATCCCTCTTTGTATGTCCATCCCTCCCCTTTCTTCCCTCAATTTCCCCCCTTATTCACTTCTTCCCTTCCCATTCCTCCCTCTTTCATCCAACCTGTTTGCCTGGTGATTAAACACCTGTGGACTAGTGGTTAGTCATAAGTCTTTCCCTGACAGAACATTGGTAACCAGTTCTGGAGACATTTATTTATAACATACGTTATAAGAACTTGTTTAACAACAGGATGGGTCCTGTCCTGAAAACTTTCACTCATGCAACTAAGTTAAAATAAGTTTATCAAGCTAAAAGTTCTTCTATAAGACAAATAACAACAGAATTAGACTGATTACTGAAGCTTTTAGTAGAAGGCTAGTTAAAAAGGGGTTTGAAGTAGGGACTTTAGTCAGTTATCTTTCCATGATAAAATCTAAAGCAATCCAATTGGTAAGTAGGTCCTATCAGTTGGAATCCTATGGAAGTCCTATGTGAGGATAATAAAATATTTCATCTAATATCTGTTTAATGAAGATATTAACAGAAGTAATGAAATTTATATAGTACTTTCCCTTAAAAATACTTAGCTTTATTATTATTTACAAAAAAAGTTATTAAAAATTATTTTTGGCAAATTTACATTGAAAAGTAAGGGTAAAATCTGAGTAATCCAACTAATTGGACCTACCTATTTGAAGAGTATACAAGGGGAAATAACCGACTAAAATCCCTTAGTCTGCTTCCACATAAAAGGTCAGGTAACTGCAAAATTTTAACAGCTGATAATTGAAATCACATTCAGACAGGTGATCCCCAACAGTTACCATTTACACCTGGCTGGAGCATAACAACTGTAGGTAAATTTCTTGCTCAATGAAATTAGCAGTGTCCTTAAAGAACTCTTGTTCACAGGATCTTGCGATTTTTCTTTCGATTCCTAAGTGCATATCCTACCACAGGACCACTGCTCCTACATTAGGCAACAACTTATGGTAGCAATGCCTTTAATACAAATAATAATCATACAAAAATATAACAGAATTCTTACATCAATCCATTTTCTCTTTCACATTTATCTAATGTTCTCTTCATTACAGGTCCTAATCTTCTAAAGAATATATGATTTAATGGTTTAGCTTGTGTACCAGGACCTTTAGTAGCAGCATAATCCTTACATGTTACTGCTGATTTATCATAACCTTAAAATATACAATAATAATAGATTTAGACTATAAATGATTTTTTTAACTTGGTGCATCGATTTTAAAAAAGGTACTCATTCACAGATTTCATATTAAATATCAACTTTTTCTCAAACTATCAAAATTGTATGGACATATTTTTGGAAGCAGGAAAGTAGTGTTTTTAGTGCACACTTTTAGTGCAAATTGACAAATAACTTCAAATGATGGTGTTTCATATAGTAAATATCTACCCCATATGTCACAGTATAGACACTTTTAGTGCTTTTTTGAGACTTTTATTGTATATTTCTTGCAACATATTGGTCAATTTGTCTTAAAATAATAATAATTAATTTTTAGACAAAATTACAGACACTGAATGGTATTTTGAAATTATTGAAAAATTTAACCAAATCTGTGAACTAGTACCTTTAACAAAAGAAAAGTCTAATTGTCAAAAATAGGGATGGATGAATATATTTTATTTTCTGTACAAAAAAATTGAGTAATATATACACTCTTATTCACTGAGCCATACATACTGAATAATTAATTTTGTTTTCGCAAGAATAAATACTTTGAAACTGCTACACAATAGTGTGGACTCATGTGTTACCCCCATAAACAAATAAATCTGAAATTTTAAATGAAAATAACAAGCCATGTTTTGAAATTGATTTATACATCCATATCTACATGTAGTTAGACTAATCTCGAATGAAAATAGGTCAGCACAAAATAATTCTGCATCCTTCTTCAATAGACTATCCGGAATTCAAATATTTGGGTTTTTCCATGTAGGTACAAACAAACTTTCACTGTAACAATGAAAACACGTGTACAAAGAACAATAGGATTTAATCCATATTTCGTGATTTTCATCAATAATGTGTAACAATCTTTGTTTGTACCTACATCGCACGGACGGAAAACCCCACAAATTTGAGTTCCGAATTAAGTCTATTACATGTAGTAAGACTTGTTTTGTATATTGCAGTGTCAGTACAAATCTAGGCTTCATCTTTCTTTATATACTTGTAGATGGACTAGTTTTGCTTGATTGGATGATTGGATTTTATCTAAATGTGTAGCCTCATTAAAATAATGACTTTTGTAATCATAATTTCGCCAGGACAAGAACCAATGATTGAACCCTTTCCCCCAACCCCCCCCCCCCCCAAAAAAAGAATTTAAGCTCTTCTTCTGTACCATAATCTTTTAAAGTTTGTATTATGATGAATATTATTTTCAAGACATTTTTTTCAAACAATTCAATTTAATTGTACAGAGCACATGATTATTCAAACTTACTAGCAATTCCTTCTTGAAGACCTCGTATAGCCTCACCACATTTATCTTGGGCAAGTAAACCTTCAGCATTATAACAATGTGCCTGTAAATATAGAGCATACAGAATCAGCGGTAATATTAGTGTAACACTGTAAAAATTCATGGTCTGAACTGGGATCAAGCCCGTAAGCTTTGAACAAGAATTGTAAGTGGACACTCTACCACATGGCCATATAAGCTAACTTGAAGACAAGGGAGTACAAGTGAGGCTCTATACCCCAGCTAAAAAAGTTCAAATTTAGAACTTGTATTTTATGTTATTGCCATCAGGTAAAATAACTAACCAACATTATTCATAATTTTGAATTCTGTGAATTTATAAGCTTTGTCGGTACCAACAAAATTATCTTAAAAAAAATGAGATTAAAAAAACATGATATTTTATCTGTACAGCATGCTTTTCAGCAATTAAGTAAAATAACTTTGTTGACTTCATGCTAAGGCCTTTCAAAGTATAGTTGGTGACATACACATAAATAAGTATACCATTGAGAGACCGTGACCAAAGGGTTGGATAGCCAAATCTGCATTAGTTGGAATCTTATCCAAGGGCCAACTTGTTGTTTCATTTTTTAAGACACTTCATTCTTACTGCTCAGTACTAGAGTACCAGGAAGCCAGCCGGTTTAAGAGTGATTAATCTGTAAGATTAACTGTAAGAACGTGTTTCATGATCCAGCTAAAATAAATTTATTTGAGTAATAATATAAGACCTAGTAAACAAGTAAATCTGTGAGCTAATGCTCACTAGTGATACCCCCGCCAAAATCTAAAAATATGCGACAAACAGGAAGTAGGTGAGCAAGGAGCATGAAATCGCTTTACACCACATAGGATTATGGGATGAAGCAATATGCAAAGTATTAGGCTGCTGCATGTTATAGTTGCTGAGAAAACTAGGACGGAAATTTTGTAACGGACGGATGGACGCACGCACGGACAAGGGTAAAACAGTATACCCCCCTCTTCTTCGAAGCGGGGGTATAAAAATTTCATTACAATAACAACCTACAACAAAGAAGTAATAGCATACGCTAAAATTTTCTTCAAAATGTCAAGCTAAAATAAGGAAATTAAGAAATGAGATAAATATTACATGAGCTATGTAGAAATCTGACTTCAATTGGAAATATTTTCTCCATTTTCCAACCAATTTAGCATCTAAGCTTGCCAAGGCATCATCTGGAAGGTAATATGTTATCAATTAAGATATCATAATAATAATAATACAACGTAGTATGTATATAGTGCCTACCAAAAGTTTGGTGATAAGGAAATTTACTGAAAATACATGTCCTTTCTGAGTTCAAAATATGTTTATTTTGTCTCCATGGTAATAATTTATACAATAAAACAGTTCAGAGTGCTGTGTTGTTACATTTGTATAATTATATAAACATATTTTTTCATTAGACTTTCTTTAGAATTGCAGAAGGACTTGTTTTACCAAAAAAATAAGATTTTCGATTTCTAAAATTGGTTACCATGGCAACCAAACATAAACACCTCAGAATGAAAGCGCTTCTATCATGTGACAATATGTGATTATAAAACTATAAATTTTGAAAACCAGTTTGAAGAGAGATCAATATTTTCAAATTTAGCCATTTATTTTGTTCTGTTACCATGGTAACATACTTCGCAGAATTGTCTTAAAAATGTTAATTCTGGGTAAATTATACATTTACCAATCATATTTCATAATATGAGTCACTCTTGCTACAGGGCCAAATTTGGGGGTAAATGCACTCACTCCTTTTCAACAATTGTTGTTGTAAATTAATTATTTTTTATATCTTTAGTATGATTGGTGATTAAGGGAAAACATCTCAAAGCTTTAAAACTATAATCAATGTAATTCTTTTCCATAGCATAGTTTTTAAGCAACTTTAGTTGTTACAAGTATTGATAGTGCTCTAACAAAATTGTGTTGTCCCAACTATAATTGACCATAACAAAAAATAAAGCAAAACTAAAAGCATTTCAAAATAAATAGTTATCAAGTATTCTATAAAAGCTACCGTATTTAATAGGCCTATATAAGTAAAATGTGTTCAAACTTTTGATGAGCACTGTATGTTACATAAAGTCAGATATAGATAGGTCACATGCAAGCTTAAAGGCTACTCCTAATAACATCAAGAAAATTCAGGTATTTGATTTATAAAGTCAATTTTTTTAATTTTCTTTAGATGAGAAATTAATTAATCTGACACTTCTAGTATTAACAATAGATACATAATACAAGGTCACAAATTCAAAGGTCAAGGTCATATGTCTAGTCATAAATTCTAATTCAGGTCTTACATTATATGGGAGATGAAATACAGAATCCATATGTTGTACAAGTCACTTTTTAAATACATGTATTATTAATATTTACTTTCTTTACAATGTGTTTCACTCATAAAATATAACTTACTGTATTTTTTATTTAACTATCAATAATAACATGTGTTATTATTATTAATATTTGAGGTTAATTTTATGGTATTTTATAGTGCACATTTCAACAATTTTTTTATTCATGTTGTTGTTAGTTGGCCAACTCCCTGTCCTATGAATGGGCTATTAACTGCACTTCTAACTAGTACAAAGCACAGAAGTTAATCAGAAGACCACAATTGACCTTTTAAAAACAGAGGAAGGAAGGGAATAGCTGAAGAAATGTTTCATGATCAAACCCTTTGAATGCACAGATTTCTGAAGATTTTTTAATTTAAATCTGTTGACCCCTAGGGTGGGGCCAGTTTTAACACCAGAGGCATAATTTGGTAACTGTAGGCTTTTTGGTTTATGACAAAACAAATTAAGAAATTGTTTAAGACAGACACACTCATGTACAGATACTAGAAAGACCAACCGCGATAGCTCACATTGAGCGCTTTGTGACAAGATTTTTTTTAAGACATTAATTAAGACAGACTAACAAAGTCCACTAAGTTGCTACAATAGTTATGATGAAATCAAGTTTTTAGAAGAGCATAGACTACAATGTCTTCAATCAGAAGGAAGAACAGCCTACTGACAGACTCACACATGCTTACACCAAATAGACCAATCACAATAGCTCACATGGAGCGCTTAGTGACTAGCTTTTTTAAGAAATTTATAAAGACAGACGCACACATGCACAGACACCAGATAGACCAGTAAGAGTAGCCCAACCTTTTTCTATTAAAATTATTTTCAACCATTTTACATTGATCAAGAGAGTACAATGAACCTGTGGTTTCAATATATAGACAGTTACAGGTGTACAAAGGCATTTCTAGATATAATTATATATTATCTAGAATTAGCATTAACCATTTTTCTAGGTAACTTCTCTCATATGTTATAATACAAACTAATCACAGGTTAATTAAATATTTGTCAACAGAAACTTGATATTTAATGTGATGTTACATTGTATTAATATTATTTAGAGCTATGAATTGTGGGTAAGAGCTTTTTACACTACGCAAACAACTTCAATACACAAATACCCATTGATACGTTTGCCTGAATCAATAAAATAAATCAATTTTCTTGGTCATAAGGAATATGCAGTGCCTGTACAGGGGCACAAACTAAGACTTTACAGTTCCAAGGCTTGAATTATAGGGATTCAAACTCAAACCCCACTGTTCATGAGCCTGGACATAGAATTACAATTCCCCATTAACTCTGTATCTATTTTGTGATATTTTTCAAATATAAGGTTCCTTCATCTGGACTCTAAATTGTCAATAAACTTTTTTCAGATTCTTATAGCAGCTTGCTCTCCTAACCAACATCACTGAACTCCTTATTACAAGTACTTTGCTCATTATCAGCTGTCCTTTTTAACCCATAGGCAGATCCAGCAGGGGGGAGATGGGGTCAGGGGGGTCCAGATCCCCCCTAGAATTTCCAAAATGTACCTGCCCATATGTGTATTTCTTGACTGTTAAGTTGCATGAAGAAAATTTTCTCGGTGCTTAACACAGATTTAATGGTTATGTAGTTTTTATCATTAATACTTTGCATTATTCTGCAAAAAGTGTATGATGTGGTTGTGGTTCAAAAGTTTGGACCCCCTAGAAAAAGTCTGGACCCCCTCTAGAAATTTTTTTTGGATCCACCCCTGTAACCCTATACTGGTCAGCCTATATCAGGCCCCATAAGACATCTCTTGATTACAGAGGAGGCACATGAAAAATAGGTCAATTTTAGTACCACTCCTTAGGTAAAATTTATTAAATCCAGTTAAAAATCTAACACCAAGTCCTGGCATGGCTATTTAAAAGGGAAAGGTTCAGACATGTAAAAGCATGGTATTGACCAGTTAAGATTGAAATGAGATAAAAACTTTCCCCTGTTCCAAGGAAAAGCAACACTATAGTGGAACATACAATGAAAAGATCTTATATTTTTTATTTGCCAATTATTTGCATTAATTTAGCCTATCATGGTTAGGTTTTCAATATACATGGCATTATCAAGTATAGTTCTTTGTGTAGTCAACGTATATTACAACAGGTAATAATAAATCAAAGTTATGAAGACCTACCTGCTCGTCTAAACAGTTGTCCAGTCTCATTAGCTAAAGCAGCAATCAAACTTGCCGAGTGTTTTAATTCAATAGCTCTTGCTAGGGTAACTGAAATACACAATAAAAAAATAACGATCTTCATTATTGTGTTTACAATGTATATGAGAAACAAATTGATGAGCAAATGCATAGGCGGATCCACGGGGAGGGGGTGGCAGACCCAACATACACCCCCCCTAAAATTGCCCAAGCAAAGGTTTTCCTATCATGAAATATGATATTTATAGGCAAATAGAATCGCAATAAAATACAAGACTGGAAGTATGGTAATACAATGACATAACTTAAAATTCTCAAACAATTTTTTCTCATTTATTGTAACATGATCCAACAGCTGTTAGAAAATTATATGATAACTCTAGATGCTTTTATTGTATACCCAGGGAAAGGATAGTTGAGGTTCTGGAAATGTGCTAGATTCCCATAGGAATGATCCAAACTCAGGAGCTTCACAGTTAACTGACTGACTGTAATCCAACTTAATCACACAAAAACTTGCAGCATAAATTTATGTCTATAAACTTTGATATGGTAAAGCAGGGTTCTAGATTAGAGTAAAACTAAAGAAGCAGGTGTAATGTAAAAGGGATTCACAGTCGTTAAGCACCAGGGGCCCATATTATCAAGCGTCTTACGACCGATTTTAGTCGTAAATCCTTCTATATTGTATTGCTAAATTATTGTAAGATTTTTGATAATATGCTGCCCAGAATATTTTTAAAACAGTGTTTTAAAGATGAGAGACCAAAATGGTTTGTAGACTCAGAGCTTAATAACTTTACACCCTTAGCATTAGATGTGTGATGAGCATGCATCTAATGTTATATTATTTCCAATCTGATTAAAACCCGATCTCAAATTTTCTGCTCGCCTACTCGCTAATTTAGATCTGGCCTTTTTCAAACGAAGGTCACGTTCAGGTGACCTTTTCACATCATAATATTCATGACAAAATTGTTATGATACGTAACTTGTTTACATTGTCTATGTCACGCAATTTGAAATGAGCCGCCAAATCGCAGACTGTGAATAATACCGCTGTTAAATTAGCATGCAAACCTTGGTCTAAAAATAGAAATTACGAAGTCAAAATGTGATTAATAGTGTTTTCGTCTAGATGAAAGCTACGCATTGATTGGTCGACACAAAGTTCATTTCGACGTGACCTTCCACGGAGACAGTAGAGATCCTGTACGACAACGCTCTACAGGATATCTGTTTACGGAAATTGTATTATTTCCTCATCCAAATAAACAAGAAAAAACTTATACTATAAATCCCCACAATTTATACTTTATTACCCAAAGATAATAAAAAAATACCATTGATAGAAAAGAAGGCTTAATGTGCCAGACATAAATTGTTTTAGAAATAATTCAATTACAATCTTTAAAATTCTAAATGATAAATTTTCTAACAATTAGCACCTAGAATACTAGAAATAAACAATAGAATGCAAATTGCAACAAAAAATCCAGACATAAAGTAATAAATGAGATGAATTCAATTAATTTTACATTTCATATCCACCTGACCTCTGAAATTAATACACAATTAAAACAGGCAAGGAAGGTGATACAGTAAATCAGATTAAAACCACAATGGTCTAATGTAGTTATAAAAATTTCATGCAATCTTGGGTGGTACATAATTAATAATTTATAGTTCTCTTAGACAATATTAATGACTCTAACAAACTGGAAGTCACATGTGTGTGCCATGTGCAATAAGTCTGCTGAATTAATAAATTATTCTACATAAAAAATAGGACAAATACTATATTTTATAATTAAGTTTCTAAATAATTATGTTTTTACACAGATGCCACATAGGCCTGCCACAATGAGCACATTGTGCACAGGTGAGCTAGAAGTGTTAAATAAATATTAGCATCGAAAGAAGTTTCTTGAAGAGTAGTAAGAATATAACCAGACAAGCATTTTCACCTAAAAAATGATATTTAAAACTTTTGTGGTTTTTTTTTTTTTTTTTTTTTTTTTTTTTGATAGGGCAAAACAAACAGGATAATACTATCAAAAACTTAGATTTAGTACATAGGACTCTATACTGTCTTCACATAATCTTCAACATCTTTAGTTTAGCACCGGGGAGATAATCAACAATTCCTTTGGTGTAGCACAGGGGAGATAATCTACAATACCATTAGAATAGCACAGGGGAGATAATCTACACTATCATTAGTATGGCACAGGGGAGAAAATCTACAATACCATAAGTATAGCACAGGGAAGATAATCTACAATAACTATAGTTTAGGACAGAGGAGATAATCTACAATACCACAGGGGAGATAATCTACAATACCTTTAATTTAGCACTGGGGAGATAAACTCAGTACCTTTAGTATAGCCAAAGGAGACAATTTTCAATGTTGTTAGCTAAGGACAAGGGAGATAATCTACAATACCTATAGTTTAGGACAGGGGAGATAATCTACAATACCTATAGCATAGCACAGGGGAGATAATCTACAATTCCTTTAGTTTAGCCAAGACAGACAATTTTCAATGTTGTTAGCTAAGGACAAGAGAGATAATCTACAATATCTATAGTTTAGCACAGGGGAGATAATTCTACAATACCTTAAGTATAGCCAAAAGAGACAATTTTCAATGTTCTCAGCTAAGGACAAGGGAGATAATCCAAAGTAAAGCATTACCTTCTTGTGCCTCTGCAGTACATTGGTTTATATAAGCATCTAATATTCTAGAGTCTGTATCAGCAGCATTCTCTGAATTATCTGTTAGTTTAGGTACCAATTCATTCTAAAACATAAAACAAATAGAATTAGTTTAGAGCTCAAGTTGACAGTTTCTCTGGCAGAAAAAACTTTGTTTGTACGTGAGGCACCTGAGTGGTGGGAATTTGAAATAAAAATGAGTATACACAGAACAATAAAAGTTAATTTGTGTTGTATACTTTTCAGCAATAATATGTATAATAACTTTTTTTGCTGGGATTCATTCTGTACAACCCATGTAGGAACAACATTTTCAAAAAATTTGCTATCATTTGTATGAATGATAACATTTAACTGTAGTCAAGTAATCAGCTTGGGGTTTTTAAAGTTTCAAACAGTAATTAAATAATTTTCAAAATTCTTTATATCAACTTTTCTCAAGATTTTATGTAAAAGCTGCCACTTAGTAGCAACGTCAATGAGGGCTGTCCCAATATACCAGTATATTGCAATATGCAACTGCGGCAATACATACCGCGGTATGAATTTGCGTATTAAATTAGTAATTAGTTCTCCTGGCGTATCATGACAGCCCTAATGTCAATATTTCACCTAGTTCACCATATGTTTTTACAATATAGAAGATCATACTTTGACTAGTAGACATGCCCGATGGAGGGGGTAGTGGACCTCAATGTTGAAGATAAGATTAATTTTTTATTTTCATTGTCAAGACCCTCTACCTTCTTAAACTTATTGATACGATGGACCTTTCTAAGAAATTCTTGAGCCATTCTATCTGAGGAGCATCAAAGATTGAATTAATAAAATAAATAGTATAAACTGTATGTACCTTTACATAGTTAAATATACCAGCAGCTGTTCTTAAACATTTATGAACTTCCTTGGCTTCCTCCATATCTACTCTGTAATATATTTGTATAGTTTGACATTATTAACCTGACCTTTATGCAAGAATATATTTAACTCAGAATTTACTGTCTATTTTTGTCTTCGTTTGTAAATCGCGCTTAATCAGAAGCTTTCGGCAAATTACATGTACTAAACAATTAATTTTGTTTTCATACGAATAAATACATTAAAACTGTACCAAATTATTGTGGACTTGCGTTCTTTCCCCATACACGAATGCTTCCAAAATTTTAAGTACAATAACATGCAATATTTACAAAATTGATTTATAGTCACATAAGTTGTTATAAACACATGTAATACCGGATACACACAAACGGTACTACTGGATACACACAAACGGAGACTCACCATTTAATGTAAGTGAAGTGTGTAATTATTAAAATAAGGTAGTTCAAGCTCAGACTAATATTGTTGCACTATAATGCTTTTGAGTTGTTTAGATAACATTTATAAACTGAAATAGTATGTACAAATCTTAAATAAACTATCTGCTCTGTCCTATACAGCACCTACTAAAAGTTTTGAGACACAAACTAAAATTCTTCAATTTCAATACTTGTGCAAATATGAAAAAAAAAATGTGAATTCATCACATTGATAAGATTAAGCATCTGATATCCTAAAGCCTCCAATACCAACTTCAATGTAATTCTTTTCTATACCATGATTTGAACTGACTTTGGTAGTCTCAACTACAAATAGTACCATAAAAATAAGCAAGTCTAAAAAGCATTCTAAAAATATATGGTAAACAACTTAATCAAGGCTTACAAAGTAAAAATGTCTCCCAACTTTTGGTGGGTACTGTATATATTACACATGTCAACAGTTTTCAGTTAGGTTTGAACCCGGCACTATCAGCTATATAACTGAGGGACATAAATAATGGCCTAAATATTGTCATATCTGAACTAAAATTTACACAATTGCTAGTAGGCAATCTACAGTTGCATGCAACTTTCATACAAACCAAAATCAAATTATCATGTAAAATGTAAAGAGGTTCGTCATCATGTAAATGTTTGTTCATGATAAAGACTTCAGTCAAACTATCAGATAACAGTTGTTCACTTTATATGACAATTCTAATATAGTCTGACTGTCTGAGTCCTACTTACTCATCTTTAGCAGCAAATTTAGCAGAATGTTTAGTATACCATAAAGCTAGGTTAATAGCCATAGAAGCCATCTCATACATTGCATCTTGTTTTTCACTGAAATATCAATAATATTACCTTAGATATACAAAACATGATTCAAATGTGTGTTTATAAGTTTAATATACAAGAATATTGTAAAAAATTAAAGCCAGATTATAAAAATTCCTAATAAGTTATGCAACAATGTTTATTCATAAATTACAATTAACAGTGGTATAATTGGATTAGAATATATTGGTGGGTCAGACAGGAAGGAAGAAGACTTTTGGTTTGATATGCCTCTCTTTATGTCTACGGTTTCTGTTAAATAAAAATTCTTCTTGCACCAGTATTGAGTAGTAGTGTTGTACCAATGATTGGGAATAATCGATTAACGACTAGTTGGAAGCTTCCGATTCTGATAATCGATTAAACTTTATCATAATCGATCATCGGTTAGAAAGGAGGATAGGCTATTTAAGGACAATAACATATTGTCATGTATCTGAACTGTTATTAAAAATGTTTTAAATACATGTCATTTGTGTCGGACTTGTATTGGACACTGATATATCTAGTTCAAGTTCCAAAAATACAGCTACTATACTAGTCAAGGGAACTAGGCAATCGATCATTTATTTTTATCGGTTTCTTTGATTTTTAATTTTTATTAGGTTTTTGAAACATTTGACTAAAGAAAAAATATTTCCTGATCCATAGTACATGAATTTTATAAGGATTCACAGCGAAACATGCATGCAAAAGCAAACTTATCAGGAACCGATTATAATCGGAAGAATCGCATCGACAACATAAACCGATTCTAACTGATGATCGATTACGATTTTCAGCCGATGTCCCACCACTATTGAGTAGAGATAAAAACTTCGATAAAGACACAAAGTAAGTTGATTGTCTGCTGTGTTCGGACAAAAACATTATTAATATTATACTGATGTTAAACTCTTATCTGTGATTTTATTGAATATTTCTGTGATATTGTGTTATAATGTGCTAATGATCTTAAATGTCAATAAATAATATAAAAAAATATATATTTTGGATATGACTTACATTGGAGTTCCTCCAAGTAGAGTATTGGTCCATTTAAACTTTACAGCATTTCTAAGCTTGTTCTCTGGTTCACTTTCCTCAAATGGTTTTACAAGTCCAATTAATAATGAAAAATAATCATTTGATGTTTTCTCCAATGAAGCTTTGTCATGATTAGGATCAGTTAAGAGTTCCAATAATTTATTCCTATGTAGTCGTAAATCACTGAAATATGGAGAGCTTATAATTATATCTAAATACAAATACATACAAATTTAATACTGTTTAGGGACCCTCAATAGAACAAATTTGACAAGACGGACCATGGGATGAAGCGGACCATACTTTGGGACAAAGCAGACCATACTTCTGCACAAAGCGGACCATACTTTTGGACAAGGCGGACCATAATTTTGGACAAGGTGAGACATAAGAATAAAGTATGATTTATTTAATAAAGATAATTATTTGGAAAAAAATAATAACTATCTTTTAACTATCAAGCTCTTCTTACTTTCTTTTATTCTTTATATTCTCTTTTTAATTCTTCTGACTGGTAACCATTCCTCGCGTAATAGTCAAGTGTGACTGGGGCTACGTAAATGTAGAGGTAGATTACTCCCAAGGAGTACTCCCCAGTAGTACAGGAGGGCTAGAACTTAAAAGGTAAGAACACAGCTCATTCTCTCAACACTGCCCCAGGCAAGGGTGGGACTGGGAGAGCGGTTACAAATGACCGAGGCACAAAATCAGACTTTTATGAAACAGATAAATTGGCAAAGTAAATAATTGAAAATGTGGGGGAAAATGAAGAAAAGTAATATAATATTATAAAAGTTAGTCACGAGATTATGAATAATCATTTCAAAATAGATTTTTTGGCTATTTTCATGTTTCATGCGAAAATAACCATTTGGTTTTAATTTTATCAACTGAGGGTTTTAATCATATTATTTACCTGAATACTTTTCTTGTTGCCTCGTTTGTCGACACTCCAGAAAGCTCGAAAGTAACTGGTGCAGTTGCTTTCAAAGGATTTCTGTGAAACCAATACGCCATTTTTGTTGACAAATATTGAGCCAAGGGAGACAACTCGAATTGGAATTCATTTATTAAAGGCACACTAAATTGAAAAAAATCGTAAATTCTAACTAGATCAAATCTTGAATAATTCTTAAAAAACGAAATTTCTTTCCTCATATTATATAGTTTTGATATTCAAAAAACAAACTAAGGGTTTAAGCAGTTTCATTTTCCTCAAAACAAAGGCAACTACAGCGTGGCTTTCACGTGCAAAAACTATCCCTTTAGCGATTTGATTACAGGAAGTCACGTGGTACATTAATGGAAAACTCATTGAAGATCAAATTTCTTAAATTTTTGCTTTGATAGTATGTAAGGAGACAAGGTAACTTAATTGCATTATTGTTTTAAATCGCTTTTAGATACAAATTAACCTACTTGCCTTGTAATTTCGATTTTGGTTGGCGATTTCCTCGATTTACGTATTGTCATATGTTTTCGCGATGTCTCCGTGCTTGGTTTTATTATTTTGTTCATTTCGGATTCCACTGTCTCAATTTTTCATTATTTTAAGATAAAGGTATTTTATTTAATTGTTTTATATTAACGATTGCTGTTACTTTAAATTAAATACTGGAGCTTATCTTTAGAATAATTGACATTGCCTGTAATGTGATATTCCCATTGTGTCTCGCTCAGTCTGGGTTTAGTCCTAAATATATATAAGACCTTTCATAAATTTTTTATCACATGGTCCTTTTGCTGTTATACGGATTGCTTCTAAAATGCATAGCAAAATATATTTTTCTAAAAGTAAATGAATGTAAACGATTTATAAAAGTATAATATTATTCATTCCATAAAGCAGAAAAAATATTCAAGCTTTTGGCTTAAGTGTAGTGAAAACCTAAATAGTGCAGGTGCTCGCCTAGCGGCAACCAGCGGTGCAGCCAGCCAATCAGAGGGCAGAACCTTGTCACGTGAGCTGCACCACCAATCAGAAGCGAGCTCTGTCTATTTCCCGCCCACAGATCGCTCTCCTCACTCTCTTGGCTCTAGACACTCAACATGGTAACACGTTTAATCGTAGTCTGACGTAGACTGAAAGTCTTCACAGCTCCTGTGGTAAGTGCAGATTAATATAACTGCAATATTTTACTACAATGGCGCTGCGACTTTTCGCACCTGCGTGTGAAGACTATTATTAAATCGCCGAGAGCGACGAATGCGCGATTTAGATTTGGTTTCACCATGCCGAATTTTCGGGGGTGAAAATTTACTCCTCGACGAATTCGTATTTGGTTTGGTGATTTTAGAATTGCGCACTCGTCCCCTTTTAACAATTTTAGGCCTTTTGTATTTATTTTTGGACTGAATCGGAAGGTTGGCTAAAGAACACAAAGTGCATTTTGGCGGTGAAAAGTTCCGTGAGATGCGTGGTGTTTAGCCGTGACCAAACGTCACTTCCGTTCGAAAAATAAATAAAATGAGAAAATTGTCCGCTTATTTTTTTATTCTTTAGGCTTATGTACTCTGGTATCCTTATTTCGTCACCACATGTTTTATTGAAAAAATTGTAAAAACAGCAGGAATACATTTATATTTGCAATTGCGTTTTTAACTTAATTCTATGCATAGATTCATTTTCCGTCGAATAAGAACACCTGTTAAAATATCAACAAAAATAAAATTTGTGACGAAATTGGGAAGGGGAGGAAATAGGACCTATAAAATAATAGTAATACTTATCTAAATATTAATAATTCAAAATAGGACCTATAAAATAATAGTAATACTTATCTAAATATTAATAATTCAAAAATAAAAACTTGTCAGTTTGACAGGACTTGCTGGCCCATACAAGGTGACTACAGTGGGTTGTATTATCATAATATGTTTACAACCACCACATAGATATCACTTAGTTTTGGGTGTCTGTCCACACAATTTAGACAGCATTTATTGTCTTGTCATTAATATTATTATATATATATAGTTGTGGCTGTTAAGTGATCTGGTTGGACCCAGGTGTAAGTTCACTGTGTCATAGGGTTTGAATAGGGATAGTTGATGATCTAGACTGCCCACGTTTCATTTGGTACTGTAATCTGGGAATAAGTTTACGTTTCGCATATTGCAGTTCAGGCTTGACCACGTTTCGCTTGAATCGGCATTTTGATACGCTTCTACTGTTTCGCAAAGCGATCTAGGAGTAATCATTTTGCTCAGTTTTTATACGCCCGTTTTGAAAAAACGGTCGTATTATGTTATGCTGTTGTCCGTCTGTCCGTCTGTCCGTCTGTCCGTCCGTGGACAATTGCTTGTCCGGATGATAACTCAAGAAAGGATGAACCTAGGTTCCTCAAATTTTTTGTGTTGATAGCCCTTGGGTGGAGGAGGTTCCCTATTGATTTTGAGACCCCAGGGTTAAAGGTCAAGGTCACTGGGACTTAAAATAGGTAAAACTTGTCCGGACAATATCTGTACCACCAATGTACCTAAGTTCACCAAATTTAATGTAAGAGTAGCCCATGTGTCAAAGATGTTCCCTATCAGTTTTGGGGCCCCTGCATCAAAGGTCAAGGTCACAGTGGCATCATATGGGAATAAAACTTGTCCTGACAATAACTTAACAACCAATCTACCTAGGATCACCAAATTTTATGTGAGAGAAGCCCATGTGTCAAGGATGTTCCCATTCAGTTTTGGGGCCCCTGGGTCAAAGGTCAAGGTCACAGGGACATCAAATTGAAAAACCTTGTCCGGACTATAACTCAATAACGCCTGTACCTAGGTTCACCAAATTTTATGTAAGAGTAGCCCATGTGTCAAAGATGCGCCCTATAGGTTTATGGGGCCCCAGGTTCAAAGGTCAAGGTCACAGAGGCATTATATGGAAAAACTTTGTCCGGACAATAAATGAAACACCAATGTACCTAGGTTCACCAAATTTCATGTGAGAGTAGCCCATGTGTCAAGGATATGCACTATTGATTTTGGGGCCCCTGGGTCAAAGGTCAAGGTCACAGTGGCATCAAATTGAAAAACATTGTCCGGGTAATAACTCACTAATGACTGTACCTAGGTTCACCAAATTTCATGTGAGAGTAGCCCATGTGTCAAGGATGTACCTTATCAGTTTTGGGAAAACAGGGTTTAGTTTAAATCTTAAACCAGAAGATATCAAATTACCAAGCTGTGACTTCAAATGTTCTATCAATATGTTTATAAAGTCAAAACGGCAAACAATGAAACACTTGTCCAGACAATAAGTGAACCACCAATGTACCTTGGTTCTCCAAATTTTATGTGAGGGTAGCCCTTGGGTAAAGGTTATGCCCTATTGTATTTGGGGCTCCTGGGTCAAAGGTCAAGGTCACAGGGGCATCATATTGAAAATCCTTGTTTGGGCAATAACTCATCAACTACTATACCTAGATTCACAAAATTTTATGTGAAGGTAGCCCTTTTGTCAAGGATGTTCCCAATAGGTTTTTTGGGCCCCAGACCCAAAGGTCAAGGTCACAGAGGGATCATATGGAAAAACCTTGTCCAGACAATAACTGAACAACCAATGTACCTAGGTTCACTAAATTTGGCGTGATAGTAGCCCATGTGTCAAGGTTATGCCCTATTGGTTTTGGGGCACCTTGGTCAAAGGTCAAGGTCACAGGGGTATCATATTGAAAAACATTGTCTGGATAATTACTCAACAATGATTGTACCAAAGTTCACCAAATTTCATGTGAGAGTAGCCCATGTGTCAAGGATGTACCTTATCAGTTTTGGGAAAACAGGGTTAAGTTTAAATCTTAAACCAGAAGATATCAAATTACCAAGCTGTGACTTCAAATGTTCTATCAATATGTTTATAAAGTCAAAACGGCAAACAATGAAACACTTGTCCAGACAATAACTGAACCACCAATGTACCTTGGTTCTCCAAATTTTATGTGAGGGTAGCCCTTGGGTAAAGGTTATGCCCTATTGTATTTGGGGCTCCTGGGTCAAAGGTCAAGGTCACAGGGGCATCATATTGAAAATCCTTGTTTGGGCAATAACTCATCAACTACTGTACCTAGATTCACAAAATTTTATGTGAAGGTAGCCCTTTTGTCAAGGATGTTCCCAATAGGTTTTTGGGCCCTAGACCCAAAGGTCAAGGTCACGGAGGCATCATATGGAAAAACCTTGTCCAGACAATAACTGAACAACCAATGTACCTAGGTTCACTAAATTTTATATGAAAGTAGCCCATGTGTCAAGGTTATGCCCTATTGGTTTTGGGGCGCCTTTGTCAAAGGTCAAGGTCACAGGGGCATCACATTGAAAAACATTGTCTGGGTAATTACTCAACAATGACTGTACCTAAGTTTACCTAATTTTATGTGACAGTAGACCATGTGTCAAGGATGTGCCTTATCAGTTTTGGGGAAACAGGGTCAAGTATTAACCTTCAACCAGAAGATATCAAATTACCAAGCAGTGACTTCATATGTTCTATCAATATGTTTATAAAGTCAAAATGGCAAACAATGAAACTTTTGTCCAGGCAATAACTGAACCACCAATATACCTAGGTTCATTAAAGTCTATGTGAGGGTAGCCCTTGTGTCAAGGATATGCCCTTTTGGTTTTAGGGCTCCTGGGTCAAAGGTCAAGGTCACAGAGGCATCATATTGAAAAACCTTGTTTGGACAATAACTCAACAAGGACTGTACCTAGGTTCATAAAATTTTATGTGAATGTAGCCCTTGTGTTAAGGATGTTCTCAATAGGTTTTGGGGCCCCAGACCCAAAGGTCAAGGTCACAGAGGCATCATATGGATAAACCTTGTCCAGACAATAACTGAACAACCAATGTACCTAGGTTCACTAAATTTTTTTAGGAGAGTAGCCCATGTGTCATGGTTATGTCCTATTGGTTTTAGGGCCCCTGGGTCAAAGGTCAAGGTCACAGGGGCATCATATTGAAAAACATTGTATGTGTAGTAAATCAACAATGACTGCACTTAAGTTCACCAAATTTCATGTGAGAGTAGCCCATGTGTCAAGGATGTTCCCTATTGATTTTGGGGCCCCTGGGTCAAGTTTAAACCATCATCCAGAAGATATCAAATTACCAAGCAGAGACTTCAAATGTTCAATCAATATGTTAACAAAGTCAAAATGGCAGACCATGGAAATAATGCTATATTTAATAAGTAAAATGAATTTAGTTCACCAAATTTTATGTGAGGGTAGCCCATGTGTTAAGGATGTTCCCAATTGGTTTTGGGTCAAAACTGGGTCAAAGATCTAGGTCACAAGGGCATCATATGGACAATCCTTGTTCGGACAATAACTAAACAATGATTGTACCTAGGTTAACCAAATTTTATGTGGATCAGCCCATTTGTCAAGATGTAATGTGTTGATAGCTCTTTGGTATTTGATGTTCTCTTTTGATTTGGAAACCCCAGGGACAAAAGTCAAGGTCACAGGGACTTAATTCATATTGAAACATTTTCCGGACTGTAACTCATTAATAATTGTACCTACATTGTAGGTTTTCCAAATCTTATTTAAGGGTAGCCTTAATGTCTAGCATATGCCCCTTTGGTTTTAGGTCCCTGTGTTAAAGGTTAAAGTCAAAAGAAAAATCATGAGGAAAAACCTTGTCCAACAACCAACTTTACCTAAGATCACCAAATTTTATGTATCAATACTCTTTGGGTCAAGGGCGAGAACTTTTGGTTCTGAGGCCCCAGTGTCAAAGTCACTGGAAGTTTGTATGGGAAAACTTTGTGTCGGTGATAAATCAACCATGGCTGTACCTAGGTTCTCAAAATCTTTGCTTTGGATAGCCCTCCTGTTAAGAATGGGACCTATTCTGAGATCCTGGGGTCATTGGTCAAGGTCACAGGGACTTTATATGAGATAGAACACAGCATGGACTGCACACGGGCGTATAATGCCCCGCCCAGCGGAGCTCTTGTTGTGATCTGGTTTGGGTCTGGGCATAGATTTGTGATCTAGACTCCCCACGTTTTGCTTTATTAGGTGATCTGGGTATTGTTTACGTTTCACTGGTTGCAGTCCGGACTTGGCCACGTTTCGCTTGAATCGGCATTGTGGTACGCTTCTACTGTTTCGCATAGCGATCTAGAAGTAATCATTTTGCTCGTTTTTTTGTGATCTGGTTTTGGTTTGGACACTGCTTAGTGATCTAGACACCCCATGTTTTGCTTTATTGGGTGATCTGGGTACTGTTTACATTTCACTCATTGCAATCCAGATTTGACCACGTTTCGCTTGAATCAGCATTGTGGTACGCTTCTACTGTTTCCCATAGCGATCTAGAAGTAATCATTTTGCTCGTTTTTTTTGTGATCTGGTTTGGGTTTGGACATTGCTTGGTGATCTAGACACCCCACGTTTCGCTCGGTTTAGTGATCTGGGACTTGTTTACGTTTCGTCAATAAACTTCCTGTCAATTCTTGGCCTCGGTTCTTTGTCCTGGGACTTGTTTACGTTTCATAAATAACAGCTATTTTAACTTGGAATAGGACAGGGATATTAAATCTTAACAGCAGTTCACTGTAATATTAATTTATATTTATTCAAATTTTGGAATTAAATTTTCGGAATGGCCCCAACAAATTAATCAAAATTAATGAGGCGAGTAGTAAAGAACTTCAGAATATTCTTGGTGTGGGCCCCAGAATTGCTGAAAATTTATGTAAAATTTTATGTAACACCTTCCACTTACCACATGTAACACCTTCCATTTACCCGGGATAATATAACTGAAATTAAACAGTTCAGGGTAATGCCTGAAATAATGGATTTATTAGATTTTGGTGTTATTCAGGAGGTGAATCTAGATAGAGGTGATATAGGAAGTGATGCCTATATCCAGAAGTTAAAGCTAGCCTAAGGCATTGATACCAGGGCTAGTCCTTCGGAGTCTGGCATCACTGCTACACCAAGGAAAACGGTCACCGATCCTGATTTACACCAAAACTAATAGAAATGGTAGGAAAGATTTAGTGGAAACCCTTATGGCTGAATTTCAGATGGAAAAACAAAATCCTGATGAAAGCTTGGATGATTGGGCAGATAGGATTGAGGACCTGGCTTATAGGGCATTCCAAGAACTCCCTCAAGAACGCATGGTGCAATAAAATATCAAGCGTTTATTCCAAGGTTGCTTGGACAGGGAGGTGGGACACCACATTATGACCGGGCCCACTCATCCAAATTCGGTCCAGTCAGCCTAAGAGGAAATAGGTGGTTCCAACTAAATCAAAAAGGTATATTTGGTCGTCAGTCTGAATCGGTCAAAGCTGTTTGGTGGGGGATGACCTTGTCCTTCATGAATATGAAGATTCGTGCCTCATTCCTGCCAATCAAGCCCTGACCATGAATGGATCAAATGACCAAACATTCAAAAACCCCAACAAGCAAACAACATTTTGGAAAAAGTAACTATTAAAATAAGAAATAAAATTGGACACATTATTAGTGATGTTGGGGGACTAAAAACAAAATTATATAAACTTTAAGTTCAAAACTAATGATCAAATCCTGCTGGAAACTGATGCACCGGACCTGTCTCCCAGATCAGATTTAGGTTGTTATCACCCTTTATTCTTGACTTGGGAGATGTTGGCAAGTTCTCAGCTGATATAAAGGCATGAAGTTAGAGGAGTTTATCCATCTATCTTTAGAGAATGCTACCAGGTTGCATGAATTCTAGTGGGATAGGTTTTTCAGTATTTTTATATTTGGGTTTTCTAAATTTAAAAATTCATAAGGTCAAGTAGAAAGATTAATTAGGACCTTATTGGACTCTTGGAGGTGTTTCGTCCACAAATCTCCTAATACTTAGGATATCTACCAACCCCAGACAGCGGGAGCCATCCGTTCATGTGTTAATCGGATGACCGGATTCACTCTCAACAAATTAATGCTGGGAAAAGAGGTATTCTAACCTGCTGACTTGGTTTATTCTCTTATCCAAGTCCAAGCTGGGGAGGGCGGAATACTGGAGTGGTATTAAGCCAGGTTGGAGGGAAAAATTAAGCTTAACCATAAGACTGTTGGGGAAACTCTGAGATGTAGTCATGATCATATGAGAAGGGATCAAGATCTAGGAGCCCTGGAGAAACCATACACTTTAGGTGACTTGGTTTATGTTCTCAACTCCAGCATACCTAAAATAACAAGTAAAACTATCTCCTATTAGGAAAGGGTGAGGCTTGAAATGTCTCCAACACTTTAAAAGAAATTAAGTTTGAAAATTCCATATTCACAGCCCACCATGATGTCTTGACAGGTCCCTCCCTATTTGGCTCCAGAAATACATGGATGGCACAAAAAGGCTTGAACACCTTGTTCCACAGCCCATAGAATCTCATGATTCTGTCATTTACTGTGTTTGTAGGAAACCATACCAGGGAGAATTCATAATGCAGTGTGACAATTGATCCCAGTGGTACCAGGGTGTTTGCATAAACATAATTGCCACCAACTCCTTGGGTATTGAGAGTTACACTTGTAAATTATGTCAAGACACTTAATGCATTTGAAATTGTTTGATTATTTTGGTTATTAACTTGTATGCTGAAAATATGATTTCCTTTTCTCGAGTGTTCTCATTAGCAAAGTATGGACTATGCCATGAAGCCTCTGTGTTATAATATTTTGACTCAAATTTGGGTATTAAGTTTGGCTCTTTCTAAATTTATCCTGTTATCTTTTTGGATTAAATTTTGGGTGTTTAATTTGGCTTTTTCTAAATTTAATTGGGGTAGGGAAATCCTCCAACCATTTAGGACGGGGAAGAGTGTAGTGAAAACCTAAATAGTGCAGGTGCTCGCCTAGCGGCAACCAGCGGTGCAGCCAGCCAATCAGAGGGCAGAACCTTGTCACGTGAGCTGCACCACCAATCAGAAGCGAGCTCTGTCTATTTCCCGCCCACAGATCGCTCTCCTCATTCTCTTGGCTCTAGACACTCAACATGGTAACACGTTTAATCGTAGTCTGACGTAGACTGAAAGTCTTCACAGCTCCTGTGGTAAGTGCAGGTTAATACAACTGCAATATTTTACTACATAAGAAAACACTTATTACTTTTCCACTGTCCAGGGTTGTCGCTGCTGTCATCCATTTTGAACTGAATCCATGTTGGTAAATAAAGTTTCGCCTCACTTAACCAAATTTGTTCCTTCCAGAGTAGTCATTCTTACAACCAACACCACATCAATATTATATACGAACCGTTCTGGATAAGCCTTTTTTACCCTATATCTTTTCGTTCAAAAGTATACTTTCATCATGTGTATTTTTCATTTATCTTTCCATTGGTGCATCGTTTTATTGTGAATTTGTATTAAAACCAGTAAACGTTCATGCCTGGATCTATGGCTATTGGCTATACTTTTTGCTATGCGTTTTTGAAGCAACCTGTTAAGACCCTACGTAACAGAAAAATGTCAAAATGATTAAAACGTTGCGTAGGGTCTTATTTTTA
The DNA here is from genome assembly GCA_025267735.1 of Mactra quadrangularis. NCBI lineage: Eukaryota > Metazoa > Mollusca > Bivalvia > Venerida > Mactridae > Mactra > Mactra quadrangularis. The sequence continues at coordinate 1,798,564 of CM046301.1, read as the reverse complement.
AGACTAAGTCTGAGTTGTTTTTCACTTCAGGGTTATGTTCAACAAAGCTATATATATGTTGTTTATTTACATTCTACCAATCATGTTGTACTACAGTTAAATGTGCTGATAAGCCACACATTCTGTATAGTATTTATGATATGTTTTGTGGTCTTAATCTGAGTAGTTTATGCTCGCCCGAAGCCATTATGGTATATACATGGGCGAGCCTAAAGAAACACACATCTGATCTTTATATAAGTATCAAAACTTACTTTAAAAGGTTAAAAATTTAGTCTAATGAGAGAAAACTTATCTTCAAAAGTCTGTTTCAATATTTACATTTTTCTAGCATATAGACCATTTTACACAAGTAATTCATACTTTAGAATAAGAGATCATTTGAAAATACTTATGTCTGTGCTGTTATGCTGATCCAATAAGAACGAAACACATACATTAATACATGCGTTGCATGTCAATGCAAAAAAACACTAAGTATTGCAATATATTGTAATATGTGTTTGCCATATTGTTACACCCCTATGTTTTAACATTAAAAACATGTTAATATTCATTCTTATTCAAAGAGAGACATGTCTATGGTGGTGACATTTCCAATAGACATAAAACACGGGTTATGTTATGCCTATCTGCCTTGCCAATTGTGTTATTTGCAGCTAAAATTTAAATTTGTTTTTTTCAGTTGCAATAATGGTTCATGGGCCTTGCACCATGTTGGTGCCTTTGCTATTGTTGATTTCTTTCTGCGTTGTGCTTGGAGTACCAGAATGTCCTGAGAATGAGTTCTACAATCTAGAAACAAAGCAATGTCAAATGTGTTCAACTTGTGATGGTCAGTTGTTAAGTAGGATATGTAGTGGTACTCATGACACTATGTGTGGCATTGTTCTTGCCAGAAATTTCAATTTCTCATTTCTGGACACAAAGCATTCCTTGAGTGGTAGTAGTAAGGAACAGAATACCCCTACAGTGGTTGAGTCTGATGATGACGAGGAATATTGGAAAAATCTTGCTATAGCTTTGATAGCTGTGGTCAGTGTATTAGCGGTTGTGTCTACATTAGTTGTGATGTTAGATTGTTATCGTTATAGAAAATATAACATGGCATGTAAAGGTGCCACTTTAGAACAAGGTAAAATAATTTGTTTTTTTACATAACAGTCATTTTCATTGTATTTACAAGTACTACTACTAGCCTAGTGATTATTCCAAAGCAAAATAACAGGGCTCTGCACCCTGACCTTTTTAGCCTCATCCTGCCCTTTTTTGTCTCTTTCTATGCAGTAATAGTTAATTTGAGACATTTACCCTCAGATATGCACTGTCCCCTTATCTGCCTCCCTGCCCTTTTCAGAGTTCTGGAATAATCACTATAGCCTGAATAAATATGCTCTATAGCAAAATTATCAACTAGCTTGACAATATGAAGTCAATAATTTTCTCTAGCCTGAACCAATTTTTGCTTGTCTATGGCTTCAGGAAAGTGAGTTAAGGCTATGACTAAAAAGTTAGTGTGGTTTAAAGTCTGCTTCCATATATACATTTTCAGCCAATTTTACTATGTTGTAAGATAACTCCTAATCATTGAAATCACCCTCAGGCAGGCGATTCCTCACAGTATCCATTTACACCTGGGTGGAGTGGGACAATTGTAGGTAAATTTCTTGCTCAAGGAAATTAGCAGTGCTTCTAGTAGGAATTGAACCCAGGACCTCTCGATCCCTAATAGTGTGTCCTACCACTGGACCGTTTCTCCCAACAGACTACAAGAAATGAAAAATGGGGGGGGGGGGGGAGATTTTGGCTCCTAGTTGAAAGGTAAGTGAATACTGGTAAAGAAAACTCAAGAGAAAGCTAGTTAGGTCAATTGGCTACCATACTTAACATTAAACTGTATTTATAAATGAAGTAAACAAAAACCAAAAGTGAAGCACATTAAAGCATGGTTTTGAAAAAGAAAAAAATGACCAATTCAGTGAATTCACTAAAAAAATTTCTTTTGCCAGTTATTGTTGAATTTTTATTATACCCCCGCTTCGAAGAAGAGGAGGGTATACTGTTTTACCCTTGTCCGTGTGTGCGTCCGTCCGTCCATCCGTCCGTCCATTACAAAAATTTCCGTCGCAGTTTTCTCAGCAACTATAACATGCAGCAGCCTAATACTTTGCATATTGTTTCATCCCATAGTCCCATGTGGTGTAAAGCGATTTCATGCTCCTTGCTCATCTACTTCCTGTTTGTTGCATATTTTTAGATTTTTGTGGGGTATCACTAGTGAGCATTAGCTCACAGATTTACTTGTTCAACTTTCAATGGCACATACCTGATAATTACAATACCCACTCAAGTGCTTCTGTACTCTCTGTCAATAAAAATAGTTTTCTTTATCTATGTTTTGGTAATATTGAGCACATATCAAGTATCTAAATTATTTGCATTAATGTATGTGCCACTGACAGTTGAATAAGATTTAACAAAAAGTATCAGTATGTTTTAGAAACTTGATGGCATGAGGAATATAATGTATAATGTGATATTTGTTACAGGTGATGTTGCTGAGAGTGGCTATGTTGTAATCCATGGTTTTATACCACCTGGTGTGACTAGTTCACCATCCACTGCAGCCACTGGTCAAGGGGCTCAAGAAACTCATCCATTTGTTAGTTATCATAGTAGAAATAACAGGTAGGGTATATTTAAAAAGTCTGCTTATGTATGCATGTTAAGCCAACTTGTAAATTTTGTTTGATTACTCTTGATCATTGCAATCACCTACAGGCAGGTGATCCCTCACAGTACCCATTTGCCCCTGGGTGGAGTGGAATTGTAGGTAAATTTCTCTCTCAAGGAAATTAGCAATGCCTAAAGTGGGGCTCTCACTCTAATTAATTGCATTTTATAGTCTTTTCAAGACACTCACAACAACTTTACAGTTTTTAGCCCTGGTCATCAGCTACTGCCACTGGTATATGTCTATTAATCTCCATGGGGAGTCTTTGAGTTGTTACACATTAGTGCAATCAAATTCTACAACCCTTGCAGGTACCCATTTACACCCTGGTGGAGTGAAGCAATCTAATGTAAATTTCTTGCTTGAGGATATTAGCAGTAACCACGATGGCAGTCAAACCTGAGACCCTTCGACTCCTAAAATATTTCAGGGTTTTCGAAATTTTTAACTTTCACCATGCATTTATATATAATAATTTTTCTGTTTATAGATCCCAAGCATATAAACCAAAGAGACGTCTAATGAATGAATATGTTGATGAAGTATTTGAAAGTGACGACAGTGCTGGTTCCCGTACATTACGTCTTCCAACGATACCAGAGAAATCTGATTCTGATCTAACTGATAGTGCCTCCAGTCCATAGACTACATAACTCTACATCTGTGTCATCTTGCATCATTGTCATAACATTGAAGTATAAGTCTGTTGTTTATGTACTCAGGGCTCAAATTTAACAAAAAAATTGACTCGCAAATATTTGTGAGTTAATTTTATTTTAACTTGCAAAAATGAAAAAATTTGCTCACATTGTAATCTTCAAATTTAATGGCATACATAGTTACTATTTATATATGCAATATAAAACAACATAGTACTATATTTAACTAAAGATAGAACAAGGGCGTAATTGTGGAATAGACAAAGAATATCAAACATGATTGTACTGTGAATCTTTAACTAATGCTATCAAGCAATCTGGCTGATAAAATGCTGATTTAGGCCTCATTAGTTTAGATAGAAATATTTTTGCAGTGATTTTAACTCATGAAATTATGCAAGTTAATATAAAAGTTACTCGCTATTTTCAAAATCCACTCGCATTTTGCGAGCATGTGAGCTTAAATTCGAGCCCTGATGTACCTTAAAAGGGACTATAGAGATAGATGTGAGCCACTTTGATTGGTTATTAAGATACAATGCCGTCCTAAAGTGCTTGGAGAAATTAAATGTGAATTGGCTTATCTTAGAAACAGAATTTTGTCTAAGGACTTATGGACAGCACCATTTAGTAATATAACTGTGAGTGCTAAATATTAAATGATATGTTTATAAAAGGTTTGATGGAAAATGTTAACGTAAGGACCCTTAGTCTTGACAAAAATAGGTACATGTATTTATTTTATTACTATGGGAAATAATAAAGTAAGACTGACCATTATACTTCACAGAAATAGGCATTTATTTTGTATTACTGTGAATATTTTATTACAATAAACTTTTTAAAAAAATGATAGTATAGAAAAACTTGAGTTTCATGTTATTCATTTAGCGTATGTGCTCACATTTTGTAAAAAAAAGCAATCACACATTTTTCATGAAGATACAAATATATAGCTGTTCAATAAGGAGGGTACAGCCCTTCATAAAATCTTTTGGTCATAGTCAATTAAGAATTTAAGGATATAAAAACGAAAACACATTTTTCACGAAGATACAAATACTTAGCTGTTCAACAAGGAGGTTATAGCCTTTAATAAAATCTTGTGTATTATGTATTACATATGCAAATAAGGATTTCTCTGTTATAAAGTGAGAATGATGTAAGTGTGGCATAGTTGTATGTGTAGTCGCAACTATTATGCAAATTTATTTCCAAGATCAAAAATTAAGTAGAAAATTCATTTGTTGTACAGCTTTTCATTTATTATATATTTCTTTTATTTATGTTTTTTTTTCGTGTATTATTTTATTCATATATTATGTATTATAATTATTACATGTGCTGAATTGATTTCACTTTTATTTTGCTATGTTTTCATATCATGACCTATTTTTTGTCATCTAACACATTTGTTAAATATTTATTTCATTTTGCTATCACATAGTGCATTTATATACATGTACATTGTTTCAAGTCATGAAATTTGATACATTTTTCATGGTGCTTCTTTTGGTATAAGTCAAACTGGGACTATAGAGATAGATGTGAGCCACTTTGATTGGTTATTAAGATACAATGCCGTCCTAAAGTGCTTGGAGAAATTAAATGTGAATTGGCTTATCTTAGAAACAGAATTTTGTCTAAGGACTTATGGACAGCACCATTTAGTAATATAACTGTGAGTGCTAAATATTAAATGATATGTTTATAAAAGGTTTGATGGAAAATGTTAACGTAAGGACCCTTAGTCTTGACAAAAATAGGTACATGTATTTATGTGTAGTCGCAACTATTATGCAAATTTATTTCCAAGATCAAAAATTAAGTAGAAAATTCATTTGTTGTACAGCTTTTCATTTATTATATATTTCTTTTATTTATGTTTTTTTTTCGTGTATTATTTTATTCATATATTATGTATTATAATTATTACATGTGCTGAATTGATTTCACTTTTATTTTGCTATGTTTTCATATCATGACCTATTTTTTGTCATCTAACACATTTGTTAAATATTTATTTCATTTTGCTATCACATAGTGCATTTATATACATGTACATTGTTTCAAGTCATGAAATTTGATACATTTTTCATGGCGCTTCTTTAGGTATAAGTCAAACTGTCAAAAACCAAAGTCAATTTTACAAGCTATTCTGTTAGTTCAACCAATCAACCGTTTGGTTATACTATAAATTAATATTTGATAATCTGGCTGTTAATCATTTTACTGAAAACCCTTATTTTCGTAGTGGTCATGCTTAAAATCAATTTATCAAGAACATAGAATTGCTGTTGTTGTGGCAACCATGTTTTGATATTTTTTTAACACCTATCAGGATAATGTAGAATATTTAAGGTATTTCTAATTGAAAAATTATTTAATATTAATGTATCAGTATCAAGCTTATTTTAAAATCTGGTCAGTTGATATACATGTAGGGTAAAATGTGTATATGCTGCTGGTAATGTTGTCCAATATGTTCCCAGTCCCAAATCATAAGCGTACCTGTTTTTGTAAAAAAACATCTTCGATTTTATTGAAATTTTAATTACTATTTGACTGAACTGTACAGAAAATCTTATCATAAAATTTACAAATTGTGTATTTGGAATGGCAGTTGATATTTGGATTTACTAAAATCACTTTCCTTATTCAAAGCATTAACCATGACATGTTTAATATTGTTTATCATAGTCAGTGACATAGCTTAAGCCTTTTTAAAAGTTTTGCTTTATAACAGGGAGATGTACGCTATTTTGCAATCAATTTCTTATACAAAATAAATCACTATACACAGTATACAGACTGTTAAACAAGAAGTTTTATATTTTATGTGATAATAGAATCGAAACCTACTTAAATTGTCTTCCAAATATGTTGTACATGCTCTTAGAATTTAGCATTGTTTCTTCATTTGTATGTGTATTATTGTATGTATGAAAGTGTATAATTAACTATGGCATTCATCATTCATACTTGTACTAAATTTTGACCTTGTATCCACATTGAGTTGACCTTCATTTTCAGATTTATCCAGAAATGTGCCATATAATGTTATTTGTAAAATTATGTGTTCATTTATTGCCAGCATTTATTGTGTGCTTTGTTAATTAAATTATATGTGTTCTTGTCCTAGAATGCAATATTTCTGCAATGTGTTCATCCAATTTCTGTTATCATCTTGGTAGAATGTCAATCCTAATTTAAAAAGACATCGGTGCAAGTTTTTAGGACTTATCCTGGATTTTTGGAACTTGGAGAAGCTGTAAAAATAAATAAATTAATGAATTTTAAGATTTTTGAAAAAAGTTGTTCACATCCTTGTTTGTGCATTTGGTTGGGTGTTTCAATATTTTGAACTTGACAACTTATGCATTTGTAAAGCTCAAGATAGGTATAGGTCGTTTGCGTTAAAGCTGGACCCCTAAAATCATGAAATATCTCAATAACTATCAGATGGAATTAACTCAAATTTTGTATGTTATCATAACTAGCATTTTCCTTCTCAAATCCAAAAATTTAGAATTTTTCTTTAATTACAAAACATACTTCCCATAGACATGCAATGCAAATTTTGAAGCCAAAAAGAGACTTTTGTTAAATGGGTATGTTCCATAATCAGAACAGCCACATAACAGTAGATACAAAATAATAGCTAAATATGAGGCCCGGTTAGAAATTTTATTTGATAACTACGTATAACAGTATATACAAACTCAAATATCATCATCACTGTCGTCTGTATCGTCAAAATCTATACATATTCTACACATACGATTTTAAAGACGGGCCTCTGCTTTACAATTCAGTAGACCGTCGAGTGTTTATTTAAGCGACAAATTTACAGTAAACGCACGGGACTTTGTATAAATACACTGGAAGTATGACAATGTTATAATCAGAACAGCTTTTTTTACCTCCCGCCGGATTTTTGATAAAAAATCCAAATATTTTGCATTATACCTAATGGAAAACATCTTAATTTATCTATTAAAAATTCTGAAAATTTAAGTCCTAGAAGGAAACATTGAAATAAGATTGTATTAAAATTTTTAGCAAAATCGCTGTGATAGTTTAAAAGATATTTACAGCAAATAGGGGTCCATCATTAACACAAACGACCTATACTTATTGCTTGATCACAAGTGTAGTTAATATGAATTAAAAAACAAATATCGCCACTTAGTAGTGTTTAAACGCAAAAAATGGATAAAAGTTGACTACTTAAAAACAACATATGTAACTTACATTGTAAGGTGTCATAACATTTAATTTTTATGACTTGAGATATCTTATAACTTGTTTTTCCATTGTGCTTTTTAAGTTCAGTTTAACAAATTTAGCTTATCTGACATTAAACCATGCTTTTTATAGCTACAGAAATGTGCTGCTTTCTTATTTTTATTTTCTTGTTTCATTTTATTTTTACTTGTATATAAGTATGTATATAAGCTTTTTTATTAATTACTTTAAATTGTATTTTATTTATGTTTTATTTTTCTTTAAACACCTGTCATTATACATTTAATTATTGCTTGAATGATGTACTAAGAGTATATTGTTTTCTCCCTATCATCACCATTTTCATCATTATATTCATCTTCATCATCATCATTGTTTTATTATTCAATCTCTCTCTCCACACATGTCTTATCTCTTATCTTTTATCATTCTATTTTTTTGGCATAAAATGCTTCATATTCTAATATTTGTTCAGAAATAAATTATGATTTTTATGTATATAGTTTATACTCAATTTATTTGTTGTGATTTCTTGCTTTCTTCATTTAACTTGTCAATGCAAATTTAACATTTATTGACTTTAAATTACCTGCCCTGCGCACAAATTCTAAAAAAAAACACAATGATACATGCATTACTATGATTAGATTTTGAAAATAATTAGAGCATTATCATTTCAAGGAAGTTTTGAAAAATATTTTTTATCTTTTGAGCCATGTTTTTAACTTTTATTACAACCTGAGTAGGGTTGATTTTCACTTGTGCTAAACTTTTTAGCTAATTTATTTGAAAGTTCAATTTTGCTTTTCAAACACAAGTCAGAGTACATACTCTTCATTGAGGATTTCTCTCATGGTTGTTGCCTTGCATTTGTAGCTGGTTGTGATTTGTTATAAACCCTTTCAAGAAATCTATATTGAACATCATATCATTGATTTACCATTTTGGTCTTTCAAATATGTTTTTTATTCATTCTATATGTAAATTTAACCCAGACTAACATACAGGAAAAGAATCACTCTGGTTGTTCAAGGAGCTTGTATTGTTCATCAATTTTAACCGGATACTCTTCTCTTATTGATAATAATTTCATGGTTATAAAACAAGCTATTATATCATCATAAGACACTCAAAATCTGCAGTGTTTAGAATTAACACTTTTTTGTTAATGTTTTTATACCTTTTACTTTTATGTCTTTTTCATAACTTTTTTCAAAAATTGTCATAAAAAGATTGCATCATATATTTATGAGTTAGAGGTTATCAGACTAAACTTGTTGAAATATAACGTCCTGAAAATCATACAGAAATACTAATCAAGGGTTGCCTGCAAGACTAGTAAGTGCATTACGTTGAAGAGCAAATTACTACAGTCTTGTGGGCAACCCTGGACTTGTTAACCTATTTTATATCTGTTACCTATCACACCAGTCTATGCCAAACACGTGGGTCTGTGAGTCTATTCCAATAAAATTCACAAAGGTTGGACACCAAAATGACAACTTTTCTATTTTGGTATTGATATTTGCGGTGGTAAGTTGTCCTTTGGGCAGACAGACTTTTTGACTTAACCAGCCTGGCTGACTGATAGAATTTTTTTTGCATTTAATTTCATACCATAAGTTATAAAATTTCAAGGGGTTTTTTGCATTTAATTTCATACCATAAGTTATAGAATTTCAAGGGTATTTTTGCATTGAATTTCATACCATAAGTTATAGAATTTCAAGGGTTTTTTTGCATTGAATTTCATACCATAAGTGATAGAATTTCAAGGGTTTTTTTGCATTGAATTTCATACCATAAGTTATAGAATTTCAAGGGTTTTTTTGCATTGAATTTCATACCATAAGTTATAGAATTTCAAGGGTTTTTTTGCATTGAATTTCATACCATAAGTTATAGAATTTCAAGGGTTTTTTTGCATTGAATTTCATACCATAAGTTATAGAATTTTAAGGGGTTTTTTTGATTTGCATTGAATTTCATACAATAAGTTATAGAATTTCAAGGTTTTTTGCATTGAATTTCATACCATAAGTTATAGAATTTCAAGTTTTTTTGCATTAAATTTCATACCATAAATTATAGATCTTAAAATTCACACTGTTATATTTTCATTTTTTGTCATTCTACAAAGAGGTACAGGTACTAATATTCATATTTTTTAATCTTAAGGAATATTGAAATGATTAATCATGCTTCATCTACAAATAGAACATATTTTTGCTGATTTATTTCCATTATTTTTGTATTAACAATCTTCCATCAGAAGTTTAACTGCAAATACTTTGTAACAATAAAATATGTTTGAATATTTGTTATCTTATTGTGTATATGTTCATCGAACCTTCCCCCCTTCATCACCAGGATATTCTATTTTGCAAACATCTTAAAAATAAACGCATGAGTGTTGGTTTTCAAGACTACATCACAAATGTAAGATAGTTGCTGTATACTAGAATGCCTACCCCCAGGTATTGAGTTCAAATTTTGTCTTACTTAGCCTGTTTCCTGACTCTGCCAAGGTCCAACAAGTTTATACACTGACCTCCAAAAGTTTCTTCTTATATCCACAATATATATTGTACTACATGGAGTTTCTTAAAGTTGTAAAAACAGTAAAAATGATTTTTAATTTTGCTTCTGAAATCGGTACTTTCTTCTTTTGTTAATGAAATAACAATAGTGTAATAAACTTGATACAGTTTTTGAGACACATGGGTAATAGTTTTGGAGGCTGATAGAAAACTTTGCTGCAACTCAAAAATTAAATTATACCAGGAGAATTCCTTTTTTCATTGCATGAATAATGAATATGATAAACAAGGATATAATAATTCTTTAAACTTGAACATGGGAAATTGTAGCAATTTAATTAATTGTACTGTGAAGGAACTTTTAGAGGGCAGTGTATAATGTTGGGCCTTATTCTCTCTGAGAATGAGCTTGATAAATGGAACTGCTGACTAGCCTATCCTACTAGGTATAAACTTGATACTGAAACTGCTGGCTACCTAATCCTCACAGGCAGCAAACTGATCAGTGGAAACTGTTGGCTTCCTTTTTAAAGATCGGGGAACTTTTCATGATGTCCTGGAGTGATATAACCCAAGTCCATGATCTAGCCCTCTGTAATTTTGATCCACACCTGTATAGTCTATGGTTGATCAGTTATTGTATAGAAAATGTTGCTGATTTATAAAGCTGTTCAATCAGTATGAAATATTGATTGTACTCATTTACTTTATAAATGAAAGTATTTAAAGTGGCTCAGATGACATTTTATGTATAAATATAAAGTGGTCTCTGCAAAAAAATATCCAATTTAGTTTATAGATCCAGCGGTAATATGCCTAGAGATTGATTTAAATAGGCAATTTACTCAATTTATTACACCTTATAGTTACTTTATTAACTAGTCACTATGTATATCACACAGGCACATGAATCAATATTGTAGATCAGACTGTATGTTTACTTTTCTTTTAACAATCAATGGATACATTTAAGTAATACATTGTACAGTCAAACTTGTTCACAGGCTGAACAGTCTTAGGTCTCAGTGAAGACCCTAAAAACTTTCAAATCCAACTATGAGGCGACGTTAATACGACGTCGGGGTCAGACGTTAATACGACGTCGGAAATCTACCGTCTAAAAAACTTTCAAATCCAACTATGAGACGACTTTAATACGACGTCAGGGTCAGACGTTAGTACGACGTCGGAAATCTACCGTCTAAAAAACTTTCAAATCCAACTATGAGGCGACGTCAACCCGACGTTGGGTTCCAACGTTTATATGACGTCTGTACGACTGAGTTACTGTTTGGAAAATAGGTTTAAATTGGCCTCTTTCACCTTAAAGTGATATGACTTTTTCAAGATGCTCGAAGTTCATTACTAAAAAAGTGCAACTTGGCCAAAGATTTCCTTGTCTTTCAGAAAAGACCATTCGAATCCAGATTCAAGTTACCCAATGCATTCACTTGGGAGAAAAAAAGAGGCAAATGATTTAGCAAATTATGTGCTATTATGTTAAAGAACAGCTTTGCAAAGTGAGTACATGTATACCAAATTGCAGGTTATATGATGAATTTCATATTGGAATACATTTGTACTAGCAATATCGTGTTTATACATTTACATGTAATTATAAAGCTTCAGAACAAACATATCTCCTTTCCATGGAATAATGGACAGTTTTGGCAACTGAGTTTTACACAGAGCAGGTAATAACAACATAAATATAGACTAGAAATTTAATGACATTTCAGAAAATATAACAAATACATGCACACTTATATAAATGAATGCTGAATACTTAAATAATAAATACATAAAAATAACACATGAGCTTGAAAAACAGAGGGATTCTAGGCGATCATTAACCTCATATAGGTATACAGTTGATGATCGCTTAGAATCCCTGTGTTGAAAAACAGCCCTCCTTATTATAAGTTATTTAATATAAATCATAATTTTTAAAGTATGATATAAACATTTCAAAACGTAAAATCATGAGAAAGGCAAAGAAATCAAGCTACAAATTCCATTAGCACTAATAACTTTTTATCACAGCTGAATTTTAGGAAGTGTAGGCCAAGTAAGAACAATAATACTAACTGTTTTAACCACTAAATCTAATATTATGCACGTTTCGTATTCTCCAAAAAGTATTGACTATTGAGAACAAAAATCGCTTGAGCAAATTAGCTAAGGACATCAACACTTCTGACTACGGGACGAACTGATCGTTGTAGTCGACGAACAGGCGTTGGCTTTCCATAGTTTATGCATCTGTCAGCAGGCTTATTTTCAAGTTCATTTTGCAGCCTCTTTTTTGATATGATGATTTTTAATTTCTTTTCTTTAGCCGTCATATTTTCCGGAAATTCTATGTCCGGAAGTTTAAGACGCTTACTTTTCTTCTCTTTAATGTTGACGTCACTCTCGTCTGCTTCAATCTTTGTGTCGTCTGCATCGCCTTCTGTTTTGCTTCGTCTAACGCTCTCTTCAGCATTGGCCAAAACCCAGTCCGGAAGTTCTCGAAATATGAAGTGATATGACGTCATTCGGCGACATGGGAAGTGCAAACACATGTTCCCAGCTGGTCCCGATTTTCCGCACCAGCATGGTTGCGGTAACCAGTCTTTTCTGGTCCTTTCCAGTGGGAACCAGATAGTCCCTCGGTCAGGATCAGTGCGCTCACGTTTGAAATACGAATTTAAGCTGGTCATTCCACGACCATACGATGCGAGTTGCTCTTTCAATAAAAACGCTTCGTTTTCAATATGGCGCAGACGTACGTTTCTAGTATTTTCGATACGTGATAGCTGCACTCTTTGTTGCTGTTCAACACGTTTTTCTTGCAAGAAGTTTTGAATTGATCTCTCTCCGCTTCTGTTTTTCATTTGATAGTTTTTCACCATTTTTACGTTCAGATTTCAGATCCGATTTTACCCTTTTTGAATGAATTTTATATTATTTAAACTGACTGCCAAATTAGCATAAAGAAAAACTGATACCGCATTAATCTACAAACATCTATTTTGATTAAAAAAACATAAATTAAAGGCTAAATCAATCCATATATTTTGTCAGACAAATTATTCTGCATGAAACATAACACATGCAAAAACTGTGTTCTATTCTGAATCGTTGTATAGGACTTTTGTTGAAGCGTTTAACTTTACAGTCTCAAATCTCGTGTTTCCTTTTGAAATCAGAAAATGAATCTGAAGCTGTTCGATTTTGCTTAATTTATAAACGTAAAGTAGACGCATATATCACTTTATAGTATTTCAAAAAGTGTATTTATACTTTAACTCGTGAAATTAAATTCCAAGTATTGTTCATTTCAATTTTACAAATGAAAGTCCGTGTTGAATTAATTACACAAAATGAATGTTAGTCTCCTAGGGCCGATGTTTTACTGAATTTTTCGTTCTTCTCTTTAATATTTGTGTCTGATGATTTGTAATGAACTTGTATCATGAAGTCGATATCAAAAATATCCATGTATTTTACATAATTTCTCGCAATTCAAATTTCGACCACTTCAACCGTTTAATATATATGACGACCTTTAAAAGTATTCCAAATTCTTGACCTTAAGTAAAAATAATCGCAAATTTCAAATTTACACAGGATTGTCAATAATTATGTAACTGCTGCGACAAGATCCAACGTTTATCCAGCCTAGTTCATCGATAAGCCACAGTTAAAATCCATATTAAAATAACACACTCAACTCACATAACGTATTCATAAAATGTTCTATCTTCCACTGCCTGTTTTATTATGAATAAAATCGTCTATGGGACGCCTTTGAATTAACCTATTCATTTTCCATACTTAGAAATAACAGCGTGTATTGATTACATAAATGGTTACAATAACAAAATAATATCCTACAAGGAAACGCCAACAGATCAGTTCAAAGAATACCGAACACGTAGAGGCCTAGTTTTTTTTCGCTCATATGTAAACAGTACTTCGAAGGGAAATATTAATATCTATCGACAACTGAATGTTCAAACAAAAACTTTCAAATAATCGCATCGATCTTCGCCGCCAGATAAAATAAATCGTCTGGCTTTGTGTCACAATCATCAATGTTTAAAAAACATTCACTTTTAATACAGGCTTTTTCAATAGCATTATTATATACAAAGTACAACGAATTTAGAGCTGAATAGACAAACTTACACATCAATAAAACATTTATGAGCAAACATGTATTTATTAAATTGCCTGTTAAAATAAATTGAATATACAAATATATACTCATGGTACGACTTTTAACTCTAATTCAAAGTTTGATTATTGTATACACTCAAATTAACTTGATAAACATGAACTTTTCGCTGATAGAAATGTACGACATGTACAGAAATATACTTTTATTTGAAGCTACATGTATGAAAATGGGCTCAAATAAACGGGTTTTCCCAGGGTGGAGAAAACGGGCTCGAAGCTTAAGTACCTGCAATCTGTTTTTAAATTAGAACGCGTTTTATGGTCTGAAGGTTTCGCGTTGACTTCCGTGAGACGATCGTAACAATTCGGTTTTCTCCGGAAGAAAGGCGGACTGCGGCACTGGAATCGTCCGATGTGTTCCGATCGTTCGTGTCAAAGCAATCGTAACTATTTGGTAATTTCCGTGACCTGGTTGGACAAATACGATCGAGATTAGACTCAGAGTAGTGTCAGTGTTAATAATAGGATACTCATCAAATCAGCCTTCCATTGGAGCAATTTCCTATGGACGCCAGAATAACAAAAGCTGTTTTATTAAGTAGCATGTTTTATAACTATTATTTACAAATCGGCAAATATGTGCTTTTTGTTGCACGGTACTGTTTAAAGCAAACATGACTTGTAACATTGAAAATCATCAAAATCACAAATACAATACGTGTGCGCAAATACTTATCATTTGTAAACTGTGCAGATACAATACAAAAAAGGCAACAGACTTAGTACACTATTAGTCATTGGAAAGGACATTTATTTCGGCATAAAAGCGATTCCTTTAAAAATAAAGCAAATTATTACAAAAATTGTTTATTTCTTGGGGTACTACATTGTTGGGTCTATTAAAGAAGGCCATGCATTGGATCATTGCAAAGCTTTTAAATCGAAATGTTTCGGAAAACATAGAAGAAACTTAAAGTCTGCTTCAATTCACTAAGAGTCTGGATTACATTTTCTACGTGTGTGAAGTTAGCCGTAACAGCCGTAACAGCCGCACCAGCCGTAATACGGCTGTTACGGCTGGCCGTAATATAGTATGGTGGCCGCTAATCACAGAAACGGTAATAGTGAAGTGAAAACAAAGATGGAAATGACTTAAGATGTAGGTTATTTATCAAACGTTCGTTCGTATCAGAAAATTTGGTGAAAGATCAAATTAAAAAAAACAAATGCAGACTTGAACCTCTTTTTCTGACACGGGCGGTGTCACATAAAGATAAATACACATAAAAGGTGTTAAAATTATTCCTTTTCTGACAAAATGGATCGTCATTCTTCGAAAACTCGTTTTTAAGAGAATAATTCATTAAAATATGCCTATATATCTATCAAATAGACTCGAACCTCTGTTTCGGCTGTTACCCGGCCCAAGTACGTAGACCTAAAAAGTGGAGTTCACGAATGTGTATCAATATTTATTCCTTTACTGGCAACATGGGTCGTCATTCTGGGAAAACTCGTTTTCAAAAGAAATATTCATATTTTTATCGAATTGACTCGAACCCCAGTTTCGCTGGCGGTTACCGGCCTAAGGGCGTAGACAAAGAAGCGAAGGTCAGGAATGTGTTGCTATAGTAATTTCGTTTCTGACAACATGGGTCGTTATTCTGGGAAAACTCGTTTTCAAAAGAAATGTTCATCCAAATATGCCAACATTTCTATCAAATAGCCTCGAACCCCTGTTTCGGCTGGCTGTTACCCGGCCCAAGGGCGTAGACCTAAGAAGGCAAGTTCACGAATGTGTAGTTATCGTTATTCTCTTTCTGGTAGTATAGGTCCTAATTCTATGAAAACTCGTTTACAGGAGAAATTTTTATCCAAATATGCCAATATTTATATCAAATAGACTCGAAACTCTGTTTCGGCTGTTACCCGACCTAAGGGCGTAGACCTAAGAAGCGAAGTTTACGTATGTGTTCTTATAGTTATTCCCTTTAAGGTAACATGGGTCGTCATTCTGGGAAAACTCGTTTTCAAGAGAAATATTCATTCAAATATGCCAATATTTTTATCAAATAGACTCGAATCTCTGTTTCGGCTGGCTGTTACCCGGCCCAAGGGCGTAGACCTAAGTAGCAAAGTTCACGAATGTGATGCGATAGTTATTCCCTTTCTGACAACATGGGCCGTCATTCTGGGAAAACTCGTTTTCAAAAGAAATATTCATTCAAATATGCCAATATTTTTATCAAATAGACTCGAACCTCTGTTTCGGCTGGCTGTTACCCGGCTCAAGGGCGTAGACCTGAGAAGCAAAGGTCAGGAATGTGTTGCTATAGTAATTTCGTTTCTGACGACATGGGTCGTTATTCTGGGAAAACTCGTTTTCAAAAGAAATATTCATCCAAATATGCCAACATTTCTATCAAATAGCCTCGAAACTCTGTTTCGGCTGGCTGTTACCCGGCCCAAGGGCGTAGACCTAAGAAGGCAAGTTCACGAATGTGTAGTTATCGTTATTCCCTTTCTGGTAGTATAGGTCCTAATTCTGGGAAAACTTGTTTAAAGGAAAAATATTTATCCAAATATGCCACTTTTTATATCAAAAAGACTCAAACCTCTGTTTCGGCTGTTACCCGACCTAAGGGCGTAGACCTAACAAGCGAAGTTTACGAATGTGTATCTATAGTTATTCCCTTTCAGGTAACATGAGTCGTCATTCTGGGAAAACTCATTTTCAAGAGAAATATTCATTCAAATATGCCGATATTTTTATCAAATAGACTCAAACCTCTGTTTCGGCTGGCTGATTCCCCGCCCAAGGGCCTAGACCTAAGAAGCAAAGTTCACGAATGTGATGCGATAGTTATTCCCTTTCTGACAACATGGGTCGTCATTCTGGGAAAACTCGTTTTCAAAGGAAATATTCATTCAAATATGCCAATTTTTTTATCAAATAGACTCAAACCTCAGTTTCGGCTAACTGTTACCCGGCCACAGGGCGTAGA
Source organism: Mactra quadrangularis (assembly GCA_025267735.1). Taxonomy (NCBI): domain Eukaryota; kingdom Metazoa; phylum Mollusca; class Bivalvia; order Venerida; family Mactridae; genus Mactra; species Mactra quadrangularis. The sequence goes on along the minus strand of CM046301.1, from coordinate 1,781,214 downwards.
CCTAAGAAGCGAAGTTCACGAATGTGTATGTATAGTTATTCCCTTTTAGGCAACATGGGTTGTCATTCTGGAAAACTCGTTTTCAAAAAAAATATTCATTCAAATATGCCAATATGTCTATTAAATAGACTCGAACCTCTGTTTCGACTAACTGTTAACCGGCCCAGGGACCTAGACCTTAGAAGCAAAGTTCACGAATGTGTATCTATAGTTATTCCCTTTCAGGCAACATGGGTCGTCATTTTGGGAAAACTCGTTTTCAGGAGAAATATTCATCCAAATATGCCACTATTTCTATCAAATAGACTCGAACCTCAGTTTCGGCTGGCTGTTACCCGGGCCAAGGGCGTTAACCCAAGAAGAATGTGTTGCTATAGTTTTTCACTTTCTGACAACATGGGTCGTCAATCTGGGAAAACTCGTTTTAAAAAGAAATATTCATTCAAATATGCCAAAATTTCTATCAATTTTTTTTATTTTCAATATGTATCTATAGTTAATTCATGGATTTAAAGATTTGTTTCTTTTTTTTTAAGTTCTGTGGGTTTCTTCGAGGATTTCCGACGGACCATAATGGAGTCAACATGCGAATGCCCTGTCAGCAATCTTTTAAGCAGATGTTTATCTGTGTAGAAAATTGCCGAGGTATTTCGGAATGCTGTCATTGTCAGATCCGCCATCTTTGATAGTACTTTTAATTGAACTTAGAGCTTGATTAGAAAATGTTTATGATTCTATTAAAAACGACTGAATCACAATCATGATCGGTAACCCAGATTCGCATTCTTGTTAAAAACACATTTCAGTACTCAAAAGTGATTTTATAATAATTCCCTTTCTGACAACATGTGTCGTTATTCTGGAAAAACTCGTTTGATATTTCTATCAAATTGACTCTGGTTCGGCTGACTATAACCTGAATCTAGGGCGTAGACCTAAAAACACAACAGCTGTTTTGAAGGCCATATTACTCTTACTTCGAAACATAGGTCGTTGTTTTTGGAAAACTTGTTCATCCCGGAAATAATCATCCAAAGTATTCCAAAATCTAAATACAGTTCTACACACAAGAGTCAAAACCTCTTAAGTTCTGGCAGGCGCGTTTGAGCTGGGGCCGCAGGGTCCGCGGCCCCATTTCTTTGGCAAACTGCGGTAATGGTACCGCGAGGTAATTTTTTACACAATGTCATACTGAAAATCTTGAGGTCTAATACAAAGATAGTGCTGGAAATCGAGTTTCAGAGGCTTATATTCACAAAACTTTTCGACCGGCCGCAGGAGACGTCCCTGCCGTATTCACCCTATGATCTGCGGCTCAAATATTCATATCCTTCCTGTCTGGAGAAAATGATAACGGTACCTTAATCCACCACACTCCAGGGATTGTTATCATAACCTCGATTAAGACCCTAAATCTGTCAAGGCATACTAAGCTATAGATTGTTATCTTACAGATGGTATAATTTATGGTCTATGAGAATCTCTAGCTCTGGCCAGTTTTCAAGTTTTCACTTTGAAAGAAATTCAGTGAATTAAGTTCTGGCTTTCTGTACAATCAATAAGAAAATGTAAAGAAAGAATTTACATAGTTACCATGTATGCAATTCATATACCAGAATAAAAATAAAACAAACTTATTTTACAAGAGTTTGTAATTTTCACATCATAATATTTACATAATATTTAAAAAAAATACATGTTAATGATTATAATATCTTTTAAATATTAAATGGATAACCGAAATGTCAACCAAAGCCATAGAATCGGAACACATTGTAGACAAATGGAAATTTTATATAAGAAGAGGTAGGCGGTGGAAATACTTATATTACACTCTCGTCCTTTAAACAACAGCTCACATCAACAGTCATGGTAATGTAACAATCGTCAAGTGGGGGGGGATGGTAGGCATCCTAGACTGCCCTAGATTTTTTTATTTCAAAATAGAACATCACCAACAGATTTTAATGTAAATTTTGGGAGTTCGAAACCCCTTGAAATAAAAAATATAGGTAAGGCCCTCCTGGAAAAATGAACCCCATCAGAATGCATTTGCTTTTTAATTAATTCAAATATAATCTTGTTTTTCATATAATAACTTTATAAGGTCTTTATCAATTAATTATTTTTTTAAAATGAGGATTTAATTGGTTTTTAGATCCCAGTGCGTTTCTTTAACAACACTCATATCTCTTAATTCATGCTACACGAAGTTCATTTGAACCAACAACTGAACTAAAGTTAATTTAATCCATATAAAGAATAAACATATTTGCCGTGTCGATACGTATGATTTTGCTCACGTTTTTGTTACACAGTATAGTAAGATTTCTTTCACCTTACGAAGGTCAAAGTGCATTGAATATTCATGAAGAAGATCCCAATACGGTGAACAGGTGTGCAATACAATACTAGCAAGCGTTAATTACATTTACTTTGACGCATCTCACTAACTGATATCCTTAGCCCAGTGGTAACGCGTCGGCCGTCAGACCTAAAGGTTTAAGGTTCAAATCCCAGTAGCATAATATTTTTTCAGACTAAAACCTTGCGTTATTTTCATCTTATTTATAATATGGTGTCAGTATTATATAAATTATCCAAATTTTTCTCCCTCGTGAATCTCGTGCACACAAAGAGTGTATATAACGACCAATATGTCTTTAAAGTGTTAGTTAGGTCATCATGTCTGAAACGTTTTTACAAGCACGCGAAAAATTGTCAAAATGTAAAGAAATTATTTATAATGTTGCTAAATTCTTTTAAATCGGGTGTATCAACCTCTTTTATAATGGTTTAGCCCATATTTACAAAGGTAAGCGCCGTGACCTTCGTAAGGTGAAAGAAATCTTACTATAACTGACTGAGAATAATCGCATGTGCAGTGTCTATATGCTAATTAGCATATTTATCGGACTGTTACATAACTACGGTGGCATAGAGGTGACATAGAGAAATATCTAAAATACCGCTACTATTACGTGACCTCGCAGTACTAACTTTTACGTGCGCACGCAATAACGTGTACGTGGCCACGCAATAGCTTTACGTGCGCACGCAGTAGCTTTTACGTGCGCACGCAATAACGTGTACGTGGCCACGCAATAGCTTTACGTGCGCACGCAGTAGCTTTTACGTGCGCACGCAATAACGTATACGTAGCCTCGCAAAAACTTTACGTGCGCACGTAATAATTGACCAATGAGAGTTGTAGAAATTGGCGGCCGATATAACCAGCATTTTCATTGGACAATAACACCGTACATAACTCCTGATTGTTGGATCATAATATATTAAGCAAATTGAAATCTCAACATGAGGGTGCAATATATTTATGTCCGAGTAAAATAGTAGGACCTACTAGAATGATTAAAAAGTAAATAAGATTCTACAGTTAATTCATTTTAAACTTATTGCATATTTTTTTAACAACCATTTTTAGTCACATTAATGAAATCAATAATTATATACATGTATATAATTGGTAATATTATATTGGTTAAATAATAAACAAATAATAATAATATCCCTTTTTCTTTTTTTAGTTTGAAATAAAATCTTACATTAATGAATTCAATGAATGTTGTACTACTTAGTTCTTCTGACTAAATGTACAATACATCATTGAACACTAATTTCTAAAGCATTATATATAACAATACCACATGTGTTTATTTATATACTACTAGGCTTATTAAATTGAAATGGCAGTTCACCCCATGTTATATTGGCTGTAATAGTCGAATGATGTTTTCATAGTAGTTCTGAACATGACGCTATCAACTTCCTCAGTTCTGAGGAGACTTTGACTCTTATGTGTAGAACTGAAAAAAAAATATAGTCAACACCCAAGTTACGGCTGACTTTGACTCAGTCATATGGCGTTGATTCACACAGAAAACAGACAAAGGTTATTTATCCATTTGATAAGAATATTGTCACATTTGCATATATATTTCTCTAAAAAAAGAGTTTTCCAAAAATGACGACCAATGTTGTCAGAATGTGAATAAATACTACACCACATTTTTGTACATAGCTTCTTGGATCTACGCCCACGGGCCGGGTTATAGCAAGCCGAAGCATAGGTTCGAGTCTATTTGATAGAAATTTTAGTATATTTCGATAAATAATTCTCCAAAAACGATTTTTCCGAGAATGACGACCCATATGTTGTCGGATAGGAAATACATGTAGCATCACTTTCCTGTATTGATAATCATAGGTCTAGGCTCTTGGGCCGGGTAACAGCCAGCCGAAACAGAGGTTCGAATCAATTTGATACAAATACTGGAATATTTGGATGAATATTTTTTTTGAAAATTAGTTTTCCCAGAATAACGACCCATGTAACCTGAAAGGGAATAACTATAGATACACATTCGTGAACATCGCTTTTTAGGTCTACGCCCTTGGGCCGGGTAACAGTTAGCCGAAACAGAGGTTCGAGTCTATTTGATATAATTAGTGGCATATTTGGATAAATATATCTCCTGGAAACGAGTTTTCCTAGAATTACGACATATACTACCAGAAAGGGAATAACGATAACTACACATTCGTGAACTTGCCTTCTTAGGTCTACGCCCTTGGGCCGGGTAACAGCCAGCCGAAACAGGGGTTCTAGGCTATTTGATAGAAATATTGGCATATTTGGATGAATAATTCTCTTTATAACAAGTTTTTCCAGAATTACGACCCATGTTTCCTGAAAGACAATAACTATACATACACATTCGTGAACTTTGCTTCTTAGGTCTACGCCCTGTGGCCGGGTAACATTTAGCCGAAACAGAGGTTCGAGGCTATTTGATAGAAATTTTGGCATATTTGGATGAATAATTGTCTTTATAACGAGTTTTTCCAGAATAACGACCCATGCTGCCAGTAAAGGAATAACTATAGATACACAATCGTGAACTTTGCTTTTTAGGTCTACGCCCTTGGGCGGGGTAACAGTAAGCCTAAAGAGAGGTTCGAGTCTATTTGATATAAATACACGAAGTGGCATATTTGGATAAATATTTCTCCTATAAACGAGTTTTCCCAGAATTACGACCTATACTACCAGAAAGGGAATAACGATAACTACACGTTCGTGAACTTGCCTTCTTAAGTCTACGCCCTTGGGCCGGGTAACAGCCAACCGAAACAGAGGTTCGAGGCTATTTGATAGAAATGTTGGTATATTTGGATGAATATTTCTTTTAAAAACAAGTTTTCCCAGAATAACGACCCATGTTGTCAGAAACGAAATTACTATAGTAACACTGACATTCCTGACCTTCGTTTCTTAGGTCTACGCCCTTGGGCCGGGTAACAGCCAACCGAAACAGAGGTTCGAGGCTATTTGATAGAAATATTGGCATATTTGGATGAATAATTGTCTTTATAACGAGTTTTTCCAGAATGACGACCCATGTTGCCAGAAAGAGAATAACTATAGATACACATTCGTGAATTTTTCTCTTAGGTCTACGCCCTAAGGCCGGGTAACAGTTAGCCGAAACAGAGGTTCGAGTTCATTTGAATGAAATATATTTGAATGAACTGCTATTACATTCGTCAAACAAGGCTAATGCAATGTCAGGTGTAATATTTGTTTTGACTTTCAAATCGGTAGAAAATGACAAAAATCACCTCTGCAAAATTTAATATGGATCCATTGGCCCGTCATAAAATAATCAAAATTTGAAAAGTGATCGGTTAGAACTTTTGTTAAGTGTATATCTAATCACAATGAATACCCCAGTATTTTCAGTGCTTTCTCCTATTGTTTAATCATTCGGAACTACCTCGGATATTACTGCGAAACACTGTTGATAGTGTACGTAATCACCCGAGCGGTTTTCCGAATGTTGTTTAATATTTAACGAGCCTGATATAGTTTGGACTTTTATGTATTTTACTCTTAAGTAACAGACTTCATTCAATTTTTGATGGGTTGAAACTGTATTAAAGCAAAGATACGTCAAGGGTCCAATATACGATAAAAAGTCGATCTTTTCCGAGTGCTAGATGCATGGTCTTACTTGACTGATTTCCTGTTATTAAATGTGTAAAGTTTTTCTCCATTGATTTCCGCACAAAACCCGTGGTTTACACACCTGAGTATTCACGTGGTTTATAGGATTTAACCTGATTGGCTGTTTTTTTTTTTGTCGCTCAATAAACATAGCCCGAGGTGTTGATTGCATGGATAAGGCAGTAGCGTGGTCGATTCAACTTTTAAGTTCTTAAAATGTTGTTGTGCTTGGATAAATTGGATTTTTGGTAAGTTTTTTATCGTTTCTTCCAATTTTTATCTCCATATTTATCTGTAAATTTGCATTTTAAAATACCATGCTGTGTAATCTCACCTTCCCATAAATGCTATTGATATAAAGATTCATCAATGTTGAAATTGACAATAACTATCAAGTGGGTGGGGTAACTAAATATATTATGAATATCCATAAGGCATGGGCGGATCCAGCGGGGGTCAGGGAGGTCCGGACCATGTTCATTAGTGTATTAGTGTATTTTTTGCTTGTAAGTCATGTTTAAGTAGTATGAAGCAGTTTTTCTTACTGTGAAAGGGAATCACTGTGGCGCATACTTTCACCAGTGACTGTCTGACTGACAACTGCCCTACATGATTGAGAACCATTGGTAGAAGGGAGAATGGCAGAAGAAATAATTTCATGACCAAGCTCCACAAAAGTATGCCCTGTCTTGGAATCTAACCCATGCCCCCTAAATATTGCCCTTTTATAAACAAAAACAAAAATATAAGGTTAAAGTTTTTCTTGTGTAGAATGTCTTCAATACTTAACCAAGATATTACATTTTGTAGACTTGTTTTTACTAAAACTACATAAATCTAAAAGGATTTAGCTCTAAGATATATTAATTTAGAGTTATGCACCTATTAAAGTAAATGTTAAACTATTACCACTGTTATACAGAGAAAAGAATGACTGTGCTTCTTTCATTTCCAATATGCAAGTCCAATTTTTTGTTAAATTATAGCCCTGATTAAAATATTTTTTATATTCTTATCAAGAAATTTGAATGGTATAAGTAGTTGGTGTGGAACCTGGACCCTTACAATCTGATTAAAACCCAATCTAAAATTTCACCGCTCGCATACTCGCTAATATAGATCTGGCCTTTTCAAAACCAAGGTCACGTTCATGTGACCTTTTCTCATCATAATATTAATGACGAAATTGTTATGATACGTAACTTGTTTACATCGTCTACATAATGCAATTTGAAATAAGCCACCCAATCCCAGACTGTGAATAATATTGCTGTTAAATTTGCATGCAAACCTTGGTCTAAAAATAGAAATTACGAAATCAAAACGTGATTAATAGTGTTTTCGTCTAGATGAAAGCTACGCATTGATTGGTCGACACAAAGTTCATCTCGACGTGACCTTGCATTGACTAAGTAGAGATCCAGTATGGCAATGCGAGTAGAACAGGATCTCTGTTAATGGAGATTGAGCTACGCATTGATTGGTCGATACAAAGGTCATCTCGACGTGACCTTGCATTGACTAAGTAGAGATCCAGTTAAACAACGTGAGTAGAACAGGATCTCTGTTTACAGAGATTGGGACCCATAATATAATATGAACTTAGGTGCTACCTATGGCGCGGAAAACAGACTTACATGTATTACTTAAAAATAATAAAATAAGATTGTTACTTTGGCAAAATAAAATAAAGAAAAGAAATTCGGCGCTGTGAAGGATTTATTTTGTTTGAGGGCCTATTAATTAGATAAGCTAGGGGAGATAACTGCGTAATTTATTGCATTCAGCAAAAATCAGACAACTTTTCATTCTTTTATGTCGGAATCATATTTCAATTCTGAATGAAATGTATTTTACATATTTATTTATCTTATGAATAAAGATGAAGATAAAAAAACCTCGATAAAACATTCATTTTATTTTATGAAGATAGAAATGTTTTCCTCTTTCCGTAACGTTAAGTTACGGAAACGTGCCGGTTTTATCATGAACATCTCTTAGCGACGTCACGAACGGTGCGTTGGTAAGTATTTCCAATGTAAAAAGTCATAAAAAATACTTTAATGAGGAAACGAACGAATAAAACGACCAAATATATTTTGGATTGTTATCTTGGAATAAGCATCGTAAAAAAACACATTTGAAATTATTTTGTAAGCGGAAAAGGCGATGAGTAAGCTGCCAATATTTTTATCCAATGAAAAGCCGCCAGTTGCTTCATTTATTGATCCGAATCGTTGAACGCTTGTTGTGCAATTTTCTATAGAGCGTCTTTAATCTTCATTAGCAGATGTTTGATTAAGCGTCTAATAAAATTGATGAAAATGGCGGCCCCCATATACTGGAGACGTTTTTCAAACTCATAGGACTATATATTTTTCATTAATTTTATCGTTTTTTTTTCAATTTTAAAGAATTAACGTACGCCATACACGTTGTCTAAAAGCGCCCAAAGCGTATAAACCACAAATTATTATAAAACCACTGCACTGATTTTGCTAAGATTTTGCTCTCAATCTCATTTCAACTTTTCCTTCTGGGATTATGATTTTTCGCTTGACTTTACAAAGTAAATGGAGAGCTCTCCTACTCCCCTAGTGTCGGTGTCTGCGTCCATATTTCTGATTTAAGTTTTGTGCAGTAAAATATTGTTTACTATAGGGCCACAACATATTGATCATATGTTCTATGGATTCGCTTTGCACCTTAATTTGGACGGTTTTTACAAAAAAATATTTTATTTCCTAGCTCGCTCATAAAAATTTGGTCAAACCGCTATATAAACCAAGTGAATAAAGACTTTTTAAAAAATATTTCTTCGCTTGCTTGCCCCATTTTTTTTTCTAGAAAATCCGTAGAACACATGATCAACTGGTTGCGGCCTTAAAGTTAAACTATTTTATTTCTTTTGATATTGACTTCAAACTTTTAATATATCCATTCCTTATTATCAACATCATCTCATGTGACAAGGTTCATAACTCCTTATTCAATTTATTTCAGAAATATCCCCCTTTGAACATTGAGTTTTCTTTAAAAAAAATTTTTTTACTGCAACTGTTTTTATTTCATTAGGTATTGACATCAAACTTTAAATATATGTTCCTTATTATCAATCACATCTCATGTGACAAGGTTTATAACTCCAAATACATTTTGTTTTCAAAATTGTCTCCATGACCTTTTTTTTATTTTTTTTATTTTTTATTTGTTAAGGTTATATTTTCAAATTTTAAAATATGTATGTTCCTAATATCATCAACTACATCTCATGTGACAATTACTTACATGCTGTCTCCTCTGACAGCTCTTGTGAGAATTTTTAACAGATAAATAAAAAACTTGTCCACAGTGTGTTATGTAAAATATTTGGAATTATTTATCAAAAATCCAATGGAAGGGAAAATAGGCTGTTCTGAATTAAAAGAACATACTTACTAAGTTTTTGTACAAAATTGTGTAAGCCACCTCAGTTGGTAGCACTCAAGTCTACTGAATTATCAATGGAGGAAAATAGACATTATAGTCTAATTTTCATGGAAGGGTATAACCACCCCGGGTGGAATTCGAACCCGTACCCCCTTAGGGACACATGATCCAAATCCTGATGCGCTACCAACTGCACTATTAACCGGTGTTAAACATTGTTTAAATTGTGATATTTTCACTTGTTACAAACGTACATGTATTTGCAAGCTTAGTCTTCAGCTCTACATCCATCTAACTATAAAGGGACATTACTCTGGATCAATTTGATTTTATGAAGTTATGCTCCTTTATACTTTCACAGTGAATGTTAAAGTTTGTTCAAACTGAATGGGTTTTTTTTAATAATCAAGATATTTGATTGTAAGTTGAAAGGCTTATTTGACAGTACCACATCTTCACTTCTGCCAAGGGATATAATTCTGGATGAATTATTCTCAGAGTTATGCTCCCTTTTAACTAAAGTAAGGTTAAAGTACTTCAAAGTGATTTTTATTCAATTTTCATCAAGGTAATTAAGTGAAAGTTGTTATGCTTATTGACCAGTACTATGTCATCACAACTATAAAGGACATAGCTCTTGACTAATTATTATGGGAGTTATGCCCATTAAACTGAAATATTTAATATTAAAATTTGTTCCAATTGAAAATATCTTTACTTACAAAGAAATTTAAATGGTATGCTTATTCATTGATACTACATCTAAACAACTATGAATGAACAGTACTTGAGATGTATGTTTTGGAGTTATGCCCTTTTCATATTTTACAAAATTTATGACTTTGTAACTATTGTTTGACTGATTTTTAATTTCCTAAGGAAAGCTAAATCTTGTCTTGATAGCACTTTTGTTGAAAGATAAGCCTTGCCATGAGTAAAACATTAGAAAAGTCAAGAAAGCTGTCATTTGACTGCTCTTGTTTTACTATTTTTCTTGAGAGTAGCGTCATGATCAGCTTTTTAAAATTTCATTAACACTGCACTATCAGTTCTTCGATTTACTATTTCAGATAATACAACTGTGTGGAAGATTGTTTTAGATGGTAGTGAACAGTAGATTAATGGTCATTTGAAAAAAAAAGATAAGTGCAGTTATTTTTATCTTTTTAAGCAGGATTTTTCAACGAGAATATTTGGCTAATAGTTAAGTGAAACATGGGCAGGGTTAGGGTTAGGGTGTTGTTAACAATTGTGTTAAAGTTTTTCTTTTCCATATATGTTTGGCATTTATAGTCAGATCCTAATGAAACTTCATACAATAATAACATACCATGTGAGGAACAGAATAAAAAAGTAACCAAAACTCCACCTGCCTTTATTATGGATTATTTACCTTTGTAATTTTGGTGTTAACAATTGCGTTGAAGTTTTTATTGTTTCATATATTTCTGCCATTTATAGTCAGATCTCTACAAAACTTCATACAATGATAACATACCCTGTGATGTAAAGAATTAGAAAGTAACTACAACTCTTCCTGGCTTAATTATGGATTATTTCCCTTGTAATTTTTGCGTTAAAGATTTCAATTTGTTGCATATCTCTGCCATTTATCGTCAGATTCTGAAGAAATTGCAAACAATGATTCCATAAGTTATGTGAATATACTGAATTAGAAAGTAACCACAACTCTACCTGGATCAATTATGGATTTTACCTTTGCTTTTTTGTGTTAAAGTTTTCAATTTGTTGGATATCTCTGTCAATTAGTGTCAGATCCATACAATAATAACATACCATGTGTTGAACAGAATTAGAAAGTATACTTTATTCTTCCTGGCTTTATTCTTCCTGTCGCTTTATGACACATAAAAACTCTGTAAGCATTCTATACAGCAAACGTAGTATAACTGTTTTGATCATTTCTTTTTTTGTCTCTGTATGACACATAAAAACTCTGTAGGCATTTTAATTAAGTAAACATAGCATCACTATTTTGATGGTTGTACTTTCTTTGTTGCTGTATGACACATAATAATTCTGAAAATATTTTATACAACAAACAAAGCATAACTGTTTTGATCATTTTTTTCTTTGTCGCTGTATGACACATAATAACTCCATAAGCATTTTATAAAGCAAACATAGCATACCTTTTTTTATCATTTCTTTCTTTGTCGCTGTATGACACGTAATAACTCCATAAGCATTTTATAAAGCAAACAAAGCATGACCGTTTTGATGATTTCTTTCTTTGTCGCTGTATGACACATAATAACTCCATAAGCATTTTATAAAGCAAACAAAGCATAACTGTTTTGATCATTTCTTTCTTTGTCGCTGTATGACACATAAAAACTCTGTAAGCATTTTATACAGCAAACATAGCATAACTATTTTTATATTTTCTTTCTTTGTCGCTGTAGGACACAAAAAAAACTCTTTGTGCCTGAATGACACATGACAACTCCGTAAGCATTTTAATAGAGTAAACATAGCATTACTGTTTTGAGCGTTATACTTTCTTTGTTGCTGTATGACACATAATAATTCTGAAAATATTTTATGCAGCAAACATAGCATGGCTGTTTTGATCATTTCTTTCTTTGTCGCTGTATGACACATAATAGATCCATAAGCATTTTATAAAGCAAACATAGCATCACTGTTTTGATCATTTCTTTCTTTGTCACCGTATGACACATAATAACTCCATAAGCATTTTATAAAGCAAACATAGCATCACTGTTTTGATCAGTTCTTTCTTTGTTGCTGTATGACACATGATAACTCTGTAAGCATTAAAAAAGCAAACACAGCATAACTGTTTTTATCATTTTGCATTCTCAGCCCAAAACGTTTTTACAACATCTAATTTATTGTATGAAACTATTTTTAATTATTGTTTATATTCCATTTCAAAGTTGTTATTGACAATCGAAAATGTTCAAACAGAGATAATAATAATGGTGTGGTCGCTTTATTTTTCAGTATTGATAAGGAGTATGTGATGTGCCTGCACAATTTTTATACGCCCGAAGGGTCGTATTATGTTATGGCGCCGCTCGTCCGTCCGTCTGTCCGTCCGTCTGTCCGTCCGTCTGTCTGTCCATCTGTCTGTCCGTCTTCCTTGTGCGGACAACTCCTCCCTCATTTCTTGGCCAATTTTCTTCAAACTCCCTCTGATGATAAACATTGATGTCTAGTTGTGCATAAAGTGGAGATAATTCAATTTTTTCATTCGACTTTGAATTACTTCCCCTTTCATATATCTCTATATATGCCATATGTTAATAAAGTCAAAATGGCAAACAATGAAAAACTTGTCCTGACAATTACTGAACCACCAATGTACCTAGGTTCACCAAATATTATGTGAGGGTAGCCCTTGTGTCAAGGATATGCCCTATTGGTTTTGGGGCCCCTGGGTTAAAGGTCAAGGTCACAGGGGCATCATATTGAAAAAACTTGTCCGGACAATAACTCCTCAACGACTGAACCTAGGTTCACAAAATTTTAAGTGAAGGTAGCCTTTGTGTCAAGGATGTTTCCTATTGGTTTTGGGGCCCCAGGTTCAAAGGTCAAGGTCACAGAGGCATCATATGGAAAAACTTTGTCCAGTCAATAACTGAACCACCAATGTACCTAGGTTCACCAAATTTTATTTGCGAGTAGCCCATGTATCAAGGGTATGCCTTGTTGGTTTTGGGGCCCCTGGGTCAAAGGTCAAGGTCACAGGGGCATCATATTGAAAACCTTGTCCGGGTAACAACTCAACAATGGCTGTACCTAGGTTCACAAAATTTCATGTGAAGGTAGCCCTTGTGTCAAGGATGTGACCTACGTGTTCAAAGGTCAAGGTCACAGAGGCATTATATGGAAAAACTTTGTCCAGACAATACCTGAACCACTTATGTACCTAGGTTCACCAAATTTTATGTGCAAGTAGCCCATGTGTCAAGGATTTGCCCTATTGGTTTTGAGGCCCCTGGGTCAAAGGTCAAGGTCACAGGGGCATCATATGGAGAAACATTGTCAGGACAATAACTAAACAATGTTTGTACCTAGGTTAACCAAATTTTATGTGGATCAGCCCATTTGTCATGGAGTAATTAGTTGATAGCTCTTTGGTAGCGGATGTTCCCTTTAGATTTGGAGACCCTAGAGTCTTAAGTCAAAGTCACTGGGACTTACTTTATATTGAAAATTTTCCGGACAATTACTCGATAATGATTGTACCTGTGTTCACCAAATTTTATTTAAGGGTAGTCTAAATGTCTAGCATATGCCCCTTTGGTTTTAGGCCCCTGGGTCAAAGGTCAAAGTCATAAGGAAATCATGAGGAAAAACCTTGTCCAATAACCAACTTTATCTTATATCTCCAAATTTTATGTACCAATACTCTTTGGGTCAAAGGTGAGAACTTATGGTTCTGAGGCCCCAGGGCAAGGAAAAACTTTGCGCCGGTGATAACCTAGGTTCTCAAAATCTTTGCTTTGGATAGCCCTCCAGTTAAGGATGGGACTTATTCTGATATCCAGGGGTCATTTATCAAGGTCACAAGGACTTCATATGAGATAAAACACAGCAAGGACTGCTCTCGGGCGTATAATGCCCCGCCCAGCGGAGCTCTTGTTGAATTTTACATATATATTTTACCATTCTATTTTTGTAATATTTTAATAACATTTGCTAGTAGGTAATTTTTTGCTGTTGATGTAGGTTATTTTTACAATTTAAGGTTTATCATGCCATAAACACTAGATACTATGTGGAGTTCATGATGTGTTTGCATTTTTTTTTTCCATTTTTTACTTTGATTTTGTCATTTTTGTTTCCTTTTTTTACATTTTTTTGCTAGTAGGTTTATTTTACCAATCTTAGAATTTTGCTTGTTGGTTATTTTTTGCATTTGATGTAGTTTTTTTACAATTTAAGCTTTATCATGCCACAGACACTAGACACTGGTCAAATGGAGATGGTCGATATAACTTGGTCACGGAGTCTTACCTCTCCATTTGATATTAACAGAGTTCATGATGTGTTAGCGAAGTTTTTCTGTTTTTTTGTTTTACTTTGATTTTGTCATTTTTGTTTTCTTTTTTTACATTTTTATATGCCAGAAAGAATTTTGGGCATATTATGTTATACCCCCTGGCGTCTGTTTGTTCGTCCCTCTGTTAGCAATACGGTTTCCGGAGCTTAACTTAAGTTCCATTTGGCCCACAAGATTCAAACTTCATACCATGATTGCCAATATCGGGTTGAAGACCCCTATTGATTTTAGGGTCACGAGGTCAAAGGTCTTAAAACTGAAAACAGTTTCCAGAGCATAACTTAAGTTCCATTTGGCCCACAATATTTAAACCTCATATGATGATTGTCCATATTGGTTAGAAAACCCCTATTGATTTTTGGGTCACAAGGTCAAAGGTCAAGGTCACTATTACCTTTAAACTGAAAACAGTTTCCGGAGCATAACTTAAGTTTCATTTGACCCACAATATTTAATTTTCATATGATGATTGTCCATATTAGGTAGAAGACCCCTATTGATTTTGGGGTCACAAGGTCAAAGGTCAAGGTCACTATTACCTTAAAACTGAAAACAGTTTCCAAAGCATAACTAAAGTTTAATTTGGTCCACAATATTTAAACCTCATATGATGATTGTCCATATCAGGTAGAAGAACCCTATTGATTTTGGGGTCACAAGGTCAAAGGTCAAGGTCACTATTACCTTAAAACTGAAAACCGTTTCCGGAGCATAACTAAAGTTTCATTTGGCCCACAGTATTCAAACTTCATGGAAGGATTGTCCATATCGGGTAAAAGACCCCTATTGATTTTGGGGTCACAAGGTCAAAGGTCAAGGTCACTATTACTTTAAAACTGAAAACAGTTTCCGGAGCATTTCTTAAGTTCCATTTGGTCCACAATATTCAAACTTAAAAAACAACACTTTCTGGCATATAATGCTCCGCCTAGCAGTGCTCTTGTTTTGCTAGTAGTTTTTTTTACCAATTTATTTGAAGGTTTATCATGCCACAGACACTAGACACTGGTCAAATGGAGATGGTCGATATGACTTGGTCACGGAGTCTTACCTCTGCAATTGATATAAACAGAGTTCATGATGTGTTAGCATAGTTTTTTTCTGTGAGTTTTTTTTTACTTTGATTTTGTCATTTTTGTTTTCTTTTTTTTTACATTTTTTTGCTAGTAGGTTTTTTTTACCAATCTTAGAATTTTGCTTGTAGGTTATTTTTTGCAGTTGATGTAGTTTTTTTTGACAATTTAAGGTTTTACATGCGATAGATACTAGGCACTGGTCAAATGGAGATTGGTCGATATGACTCACTGAGTCTTACCTCTCCAATTGATGTTAACAGAGTCAGTGATGTGTTTGCATGTCTTTTTTTCTATTTTTACTTTTCCTTTGTTAATATCATTTTTTTTTCATCATTAATTTTGCTAGTAGATTATTTTTTTAATCTTAAATTTTTGCTGTAGGTTATTTTGTTTGTTAATTTTCTTTTCTTTTTTCATCATTAAATTTGCTAGAAGATAATTTTTTTAATCCTAAATTTTTGCTGTAGGTTACTTTTTTTGTTAATTTTCTTTTCTTTTTTCATCATTAATTTTGCTAGTAGATTATTTTTTTAATCTTAAATTTTTGCTGTAGGGTATTTTTTTCTAGTTGATGTAGGTTTTTTTTACAATTAAGGTTTTACATGCGATAGATACTAGGCACTGGTCAAATGGAGATTGGTCGATATGACTTGGTCACGGAGTCTTACCTCTCCAATTGATGTTAACAGAGTCTGTGATGTATTTGCATGTTTTTTTTCTATTTTTACTTAATTTTGTATTTTTCTTTTCATTTTATCTATTAATTTGCTTGTAGGTTATTTTTCCATCATTAGTTTTGCTAGTAGGTTATTTTTCAATCTTAAATTTTTGCTGTAGGTTTTTTACAGTTAATGTAGGTTATTTTTTACAATTTAAGGTTTTACATGCGATAGTCACTAGGCACTGGTCAAATGGAGATTGGTCGATATGACTTGGTCACGGAGTCTTACCTCTCCAATTGATGTTAACAGAGTCTGTGATGTATTTGCATGTTTTTTTTTTCTGTGTTTACTTAATTTTGTATTTTTCTTTTCTTTTTTATCAATTATTTTGCTTGTAGGTTATTTTTCATCAATAATTTTGTTAGTAGGTTATTTTTCCATCAATAATTTTGCTATTAGGTTATTTTTTCAGTTATTTTTTCAATAATAATTTTGCTAGTAGGTTATTTCTTCAATCTTATATTTTTGCTGTAGGTTTTTTACAGTTGATGTAGGTTTTTTTTACAATTTAAGGTTTTACATGCGATAGTCACTAGGCACTGGTCAAATGGAGATTGGTCGATATGACTTGGTCACGGAGTCTTACCTCTCCAATTGATGTTAACAGAGTCTGTGATGTATTTGCATGTATTTTTTTTCTATTTTTACTTAATTTTGTATTTTTCTTTTCATTTTATCTATTAATTTGCTTGTAGGTTATTTTTCCATCATTAGTTTTGCTAGTATGTTATTTTTTCAATCTTTAATTTTTGCTGTAGGTTTTTTTTACAGTTGATGTAGGTTATTTTTTACAATTTAAGGTTTTACATGCGATAGTCACTAGGCACTGGTCAAATGGAGATTGGTCGATATGACTTGGTCACGGAGTCTTACCTCTCCAATTGATGTTAACAGAGTCTGTGATGTATTTGCATGTTTTTTTTCTGTGTTTACTTAATTTTGTATTTTTCTTTTCTTTTTTATCAATTATTTTTCTTGTAGGTTATTTTTCATCAATAATTTTGTTAGTAGGTTATTTTTCCATCAATAATTTTGCTATTAGGTTATTTTTTCAGTTATTTTTTCAATAATAATTTTGCTAGTAGGTTATTTCTTCAATCTTATATTTTTGCTGTAGGTTTTTTACAGTTGATGTAGGTTTTTCTTTTTACAATTTAAGGTTTTACATGCGATAGTCACTAGGCACTGGTCAAATGGAGATTGGTCGATATGACTTGGTCACGGAGTCTTACCTTTCCAATTGATGTTAACAGAGTCTGTGATGTATTTGCATGTTTTTTTTTCTATTTTTACTTAATTTTGTATTTTTCTTTTCATTTTATCTATTAATTTGCTTGTAGGTTATTTTTCCATCATTAGTTTTGCTAGTATGTTATTTTTTCAATCTTAAATTTTTGCTGTAGGTTTTTTTTACAGTTGATGTAGGTTATTTTTTACAATTTAATGTTTAACATGCGATAGTCACTAGGCACTGGTCAAATGGAGATTGGTCGATATGACTTGGTCACGGAGTCTTACCTCTCCAATTGATGTTAACAGAGTCTGTGATGTATTTGCATGTTTTTTTTTCTGTGTTTACTTAATTTTGTGGGTTTTTTTTCTTTTTTATCAATTATTTTGCTTGTAGGTTATTTTTCATCAATAATTTTGTTAGTAGGTTATTTTTCCATCAATAATTTTGCTATTAGGTTATTTTTTCAGTTATTTTTTCAATAATAATTTTGCTAGTAGGTTATTTCTTCAATCTTAAATTTTTGCTGTAGGTTTTTTACAGTTGATGTAGGTTATTTTTTTACAATTTAAGGTTTTACATGCGATAGTCACTAGGCACTGGTAAAATGGAGATTGGTCGATATGACTTGGTCACGGAGTCTTACCTCTCCAATTGATGTTAACAGAGTCTGTGATGTATTTGCATGTTTTTTTTCTATTTTTACTTAATTTTGTATTTTTCTTTTCATTTTATCTATTAATTTGCTTGTAGGTTATTTTTCCATCATTAGTTTTGCTAGTATGTTATTTTTTCAATCTTTAATTTTTGCTGTAGATTTTTTTTACAGTTGATGTAGGTTATTTTTTACAATTTAAGGTTTTACATGCGATAGTCACTAGGCACTGGTCAAATGGAGATTGGTCGATATGACTTGGTCACGGAGTCTTACCTCTCCAATTGATGTTAACGGAGTCGGTGATGTATTTGCATGTTTTTTTTCTGTGTTTACTTAATTTTGTATTTTTCTTTTCTTTTTTATCAATTATTTTGCTTGTAGGTTTTTTTTCATCAATAATTTTGTTAGTAGGTTATTTTTCCATCAATAATTTTGCTATTAGGTTATTTTTTCAGTTATTTTTTCAATAATAATTTTGCTAGTAGGTTATTTCTTCAATCATATATTATTGCTGTAGGTATTTTACAGTTGATGTAGGTTTTTTTTTTACAATTTAAGGTTTTACATGCGATAGTCACTAGGCACTGGTCAAATGGAGATTGGTCGATATGACTTGGTCACGGAGTCTTACCTCTCCAATTGATGTTAACAGAGTCTGTGATGTATTTGCATGTTTTTTTTCTATTTTTACTGAATTTTGTATTTTTCTTTTCATTTTATCTATTAATTTGCTTGTAGGTTATTTTTCCATCATTAGTTTTGCTAGTATGTTATTTTTTCAATCTTAAATTTTTGCTGTAGGTTTTTTTTACAGTTGATGTAGGTTATTTTTTACAATTTAATGTTTAACATGCGATAGTCACTAGGCACTGGTCAAATGGAGATTGGTCGATATGACTTGGTCACGGAGTCTTACCTCTCCAATTGATGTTAACGGAGTCGGTGATGTATTTGCATGTTTTTTTCTGTGTTTACTTAATTTTGTATTTTTCTTTTCTTTTTTATCAATTATTTTGCTTGTAGGTTATTTTTCATCAATAATTTTGTTAGTAGGTTATTTTTCCATCAATAATTTTGCTATTAGGTTATTTTTTCAGTTATTTTTTCAATAATAATTTTGCTAGTAGGTTATTTCTTCAATCTTAAATTTTTGCTGTAGGTTTTTTACAGTTGATGTAGGTTATTTTTTTACAATTTAAGGTTTTACATGCGATAGTCACTAGGCACTGGTCAAATGGAGATTGGTCGATATGACTTGGTCACGGAGTCTTACCTCTCCAATTGATGTTAACAGAGTCTGTGATGTATTTGCATGTTTTTTTTTTCTTTTTTTACTTAATTTTGTATTTTTCTTTTCATTTTATCTATTAATTTGCTTGTAGGTTATTTTTCCATCATTAGTTTTGCTAGTATGTTATTTTTTCAATCTTTAATTTTTGCTGTAGGTTTTTTTTACAGTTGATGTAGGTTATTTTTTACAATTTAAGGTTTTACATGCGATAGTCACTAGGCACTGGTCAAATGGAGATTGGTCGATATGACTTGGTCACGTAGTCTTACCTCTCCAATTGATGTTAACAGAGTCTGTGATGTATTTGCATGTTTTTTTTCTGTGTTTACTTAATTTTGTATTTTTCTTTTCTTTTTTATCAATTATTTTGCTTGTAGGTTATTTTTCATCAATAATTTTGTTAGTAGGTTATTTTTCCATCAATAATTTTGCTATTAGGTTATTTTTTCAGTTATTTTTTCAATAATAATTTTGCTAGTAGGTTATTTCTTCAATCTTATATTTTTGCTGTAGGTTTTTTACAGTTGATGTAGGTTATTTTTTTACAATTTAAGGTTTTACATGCGATAGTCACTAGGCACTGGTCAAATGGAGATTGGTCGATATGACTTGGTCACGGAGTCTTACCTCTCCAATTGATGTTAACAGAGTCTGTGATGTATTTGCATGTTTTTTTTCTATTTTTACTTAATTTTGTATTTTTCTTTTCATTTTATCTATTAATTTGCTTGTAGGTTATTTTATCATCATTAGTTTTGCTAGTATGTTATTTTTTCAATCTTAAATTTTTGCTGTAGGTTTTTTTTACGGTTGATGTAGGTTATTTTTTACAATTTAATGTTTAACATGCGATAGTCACTAGGCACTGGTCAAATGGAGATTGGTCGATATGACTTGGTCACGGAGTCTTACCTCTCCAATTGATGTTAACGGAGTCGGTGATGTATTTGCATGTTTTTTTTCTGTGTTTACTTAATTTTGTATTTTTCTTTTCTTTTTTTATCAATTATTTTGCTTGTAGGTTATTTTTCATCAATAATTTTGTTAGTAGGTTATTTTTCCATCAATAATTTTGCTATTAGGTTATTTTTTCAGTTATTTTTTCAATAATAATTTTGCTAGTAGGTTATTTCTTCAATCTTATATTTTTGCTGTAGGTTTTTTACAGTTGATGTAGGTTTTTTTTTTACAATTTAAGGTTTTACATGCGATAGTCACTAGGCACTGGTCAAATGGAGATTGGTCGATATGACTTGGTCACGGAGTCTTACCTCTCCAATTGATGTTAACAGAGTCTGTGATGTATTTGCATGTTTTTTTTTCTATTTTTACTTAATTTTGTATTTTTCTTTTCATTTTATCTATTAATTTGCTTGTAGGTTTTTTTTCCATCATTAGTTCTGCTAGTATGTTATTTTTTCAATCTTAAATTTTTGCTGTAGGTTTTTTTACAGTTGATGTAGGTTATTTTTTTCAATTTAATGTTTAACATGCGATAGTCACTAGGCACTGGTCAAATGGAGATTGGTCGATATGACTTGGTCACGGAGTCTTACCTCTCCAATTGATGTTAACGGAGTCGGTGATGTTTTTGCATGTCTTTTTTCTATTTTTACTTTTCCTTTGGTTTTTTTCTCATCTTTTTTCATCATTAATTTTGCTAGTAGGTTATTTTTTTAATCTTAAATTTT
Source organism: Mactra quadrangularis (assembly GCA_025267735.1). Taxonomy (NCBI): domain Eukaryota; kingdom Metazoa; phylum Mollusca; class Bivalvia; order Venerida; family Mactridae; genus Mactra; species Mactra quadrangularis. Next base: position 1,760,035 of record CM046301.1, on the reverse strand, counting down.
TGCTGTAGGTTATTTTTTTTTGGTAATTTTCTTTTCTTTTTCATCATTATTTTTGCTAGTAGATTATTTTTTTAATCTTAAATTTTTGCTGAAGGTTATTTTTTCTAGTTGATGTAGGTTTTTTTACAATTTAAGGTTTATCATGCGACAGACACTAGACACTGGTCAAATGGAGATGGTTGATATGACTTGGTTACGGAGTCTTACCTCTCCAATTGATATAAACAGAGTTCATGATGTGTTAGCATGTTTTTTCTCCTTTTTTTTACTTTGAATTTGGAAATTTGTCTTTTTTTTACTTTTTTTTTGCTAGTAGGTTATTTTTCAATCTAAGATTTTTTTCTGGTGAGTTAATTCTTTCAAATGATGTAGGTTATTTTTTGTACAGTAAAGTTATTTTTTATACTATATTTCAGTGTATTTACTGTTTTATGATAAATGATGATATTGTAATTTAATAAACTAATGTTTTCTGTAATGAACAGATTTGTGAGTGAACGACATTGCACGGACAAGTTGACACATTGCGGCGAGGAAAACACCTGTCATTGTTCTGGTCACAGCCAGTCAATGACTAAGACAGTACTCGTTACTGAACAGTACATTTAGATACTGTACAGTAGGTTGACATGTCCTGTCAATCACTTACATAGTCATTTTGTTTTTGTTTTGGGCATTCTTTAAAGTTCTTTAATGTTTAATCTTTGTTTTAATCGCACATGAATTCTACTTATTTTTATTGTTGGAAAAAGCAAGTTACATATTTAGCCTTTACAAGTATATTTCTTTTTTATTTTTAGTTTTATTTAAGTGTAGTTATTATTTTTTATGTTTTAAAAACTCATAATTTGTAGGTTTTTTTCATTAAAATTTGTCAATAGTTTAAAATCAATGTGTTATTCATTAAGACTTGGCAAACAGCACATTCACTACTACTTATAGTCTTGTATTTTTGAATTGATTGATAATATTTCCTGGAATATTATTTCAATGCATTCTATATTTATTTATTAAGATAGAATCAATTTATGTATCATTGGATTTATATTTTATAGGTTTATTTTGATTCAATTTTATTTTGAAAAATATGTCAATATAAAATTCAAAGGTTTTTATGGGCGATTACTTTTAGGGTTTAAAATTTGTCCACTTTCTTCAATACCTATTCCCTTCAAAATGCAAGGTCAGCAGTGTTTGTTATAACATCAGTAACCTAATATATTGTTTAAACTGATGTGAGCCATGAAGAGCCACTATGGATCTCTTGTCAAATGTTCTAATTCAGCATGAAGACGGCACAACCAACAAAGCTAGCAACAAATCAGTTCATTTGTCCACAAAGTGTTTATGTTTTTTTGGAATTCTCTTTTTTATCTTGATAATTGTATTGAAAATTAACCCAAACTCCTTGTTTACGCCATCTGGTTTACTATACATTATTCACATTTTACCTTGCCCATTACATGCCTTTGTTGCTTTGCCTAATGAATATATGTCAGATTTCATTCATTGTGATTAATACAAACTTGTTCTTAACCTTAGGGAAACAAATATCTTTACATGGAAGTATATGTCCCCCCTTCACTGACATGTGTGACTGGTGTACAAATTACTTATTATGAACAAATACAACATTTTTTCCTTTAACCATACCAATTAGCTTTTTTGCTTACACGCACTACATGTACCAAGTCATGCCCTACCTTACCCTACATCATGAAATACTGTTATGACAAGCATACTAGCCTACTTGACTTACACAGCAAAAACACATGTATACACACTTAGAAAAATACTCTTCATAATAATTGCAGGCACAATAAAATCATTTTACTTGTACAAAAACATACCAGTATAACAAACAAAATCTACATGTGATGTATTTACTGACCCACTGCATTAAGTCAATTAGTAGAATATCTGAGATAGATAGATTAACACGGATCGATAGCGCAGTTTGTAGTGTTTTGGGATTTGGAATCTCGTGCCTGAGGGGTGCGGTTTTGAATCCCACCGGGAGGTTATACTCTTCCATGAAAATTTGACAATAATGTTGATTTTCCTCCATTGATTAGATAATAAGGAGAAGTTTCCGGCCTTGTGGAAGGGTAGGTGAGTACTGGTTATAGACAATAGTCCAGGAAAGCTAGGTCAGGTGCGCTGGATGCTGCAAAATGACCTAAAATTGTGTTGACATGGCGTTAAAATCTAGCAAAAAAAAGATAGATTAATTTTTGCATAGTATGTATACAATTTTACTAGAAATTAAAATGTTTATGTACAGTAAAAATGTCATTAAGTAAAATTCTTGTCCATGATATGCACTCCAAGGCCAAAGTGCTCAATTGTAAATGCATTTTTGTTGTCTTGTGTATTTTATATCATCAAAATTCATGTCGCGAACTTCTGGCACAAAAATATGTGTGTTTCTGGTTCTATCTCCCCCTAAAATTGTATTCAGTAGGTATGCAATCATTTTGTTTTTATCTTAACAAGAAACAGTTCTTTCCAGTTTCTCCTCTCTGATTTTATCTATTTCAGATTGAAGATATTACTATATGGGAGAAACCAATCTCCATGGAAAGAAGACGATTTGGAAAACTGTCTACAGTCTATAGGACAAAAACTCAGTAACAGTAAGATTGATCATATTGCTGTAGTTTTCATCTTACTGCTTGCATTACAGGAGTAAAGTTATACTTACTGCTGTTCTTGCTAACTTCACATCCATACCATAACAATTCTTTCTAATTAAGACCCTATAGAGGCAAAAATGTTGACATGCTTCATAAACATAAGGGATGAGATGGTATGGCCATATTTATCGATTCAATATTGATACATCAGTCTATGGTATACATATCATAACCCAGCACGATATATCGCGATACAACTCACTGTATGACATTCATAACCATGGGAAGTCCCTGTATTTTCAGTATTCACAGGGTTGCCTTTTTGCTCAAGAATTATGATCCCTGTGTCTGTTTGTTAAAAGGGTTCGGTACTACTTAACCCGTGGACAACCCAACCCGTGGTTGTCTCAACCCTGAGTTTGAACAACTTAACCCATAGTTAGAGACAACTCAACACTTAAACAACCCATGATCATAAATAAGGAAATGTGAATGGTTGTAAATTTACAATAGCTACCTGTAACGTATATACAAATGTAGTTATATTGTCTCCTTTCTTATCGATACGATCCATAAGAAAATATACTGGTTTAATATTTTTGCAAAATTAAAAAAAAACAATAACTGCTTTTACAATATTGCGTAAATGTAATTGTAAATGTGTGAAGGAACTTTTGGAGGGCAGTGTACATGCCAAATCATCTATATGAGCCAAAGTAGTCTCTTGGTGCAATTTGAATAAAGCCTGATATCAAATTTTCCCCTCACAAAAATCAATTGTTTTACCTATGACGGCAGTGTATAGGATATCTGTTTACTGAGATTGCCTCTTGGGGTGATTTTATGTGAAACAGGTTTCAAAAATAAAATTGTTTGATTACCCCTGAAAACCTGCTAGAAAATACATTTACAATGTATTTGATTTGGGCAAGTAAAACATAATTATAGCTGGTTGTCCAAATGGGCAACCTACTTTAAAAAATAATGTTTAGTCCTGACAAAAGATCATTGAATTTGAAAGAAACTGTTGATCATTAATACAAAGATTTTTTTTCAGATTTGAAACATTTTAACCAAGATGAGTTCATTGATCTGCTGTAAATATATGTATATCCAAAATAAATGGTAGATGTTACTATTGTTGGTTTCTGTACTGGTTTACATGCAAGACAGTCTTAGTTGACATTGTGTTGACATGGCGTTAACTCCAATGAATAAATATGAATTAGGTAAATGGTGACATCACAGAGTTGGTGTACCATTGGAACCACTCTGATTGTAAAAGTCATTGGACCAAGGGGGATTTTGTTGGACTCAGTCCAATGTCCACTGGCTAAATTCTATGACTGCATACATCTATTAGTATTCACCTTTTCCAGTTTTTGATGAAGATAAAGTGAGATTGATTATAAAAGTGTCTTCTAATGGTGACCTAGTGTTTGACATCTAGATATTATATATTATCAGCGATACTCGAGAATTTCTACTGTGATCCTGTACAAGGCAAGAAAATAGTAAGCAGTTTTTTTGCATTCATTTTTTTTAAGTTAAGTTTATTTTGATTTGCGAAGTTTGGCTTTTGCATACTGAGGATAATAATATTTATTTGGCATAGTGTACACGTCGTAAAAACATACAAACACAAATATCACAGACATCATGATGTAGTAACTATGTATTGCACACCAACACCAGGGATAACACAAAAAAGGGCAAGCCCTTATTTCCATTGTGGTCCCTGATGCCATTCCAGTACTGGTTCTTCTCAGGAAATGCTGCAGGGAGATAACTCACTGTAAAATATATGGTACAATACAGTAACCTTACAGTATTAGCTCCCTTGAACATCAGATATGAAATCACTGCTTTGGATCATTTATACTTTCTCTATTCTGAATTAGAATGAACTGTTTCACAATTGAATGCTTTTTAATGTTTGTATGATTATGTCTCCTTTGTATTTCAGAATTTTACTGACACCAAATTAGGAATTCAAGAGATAGCCATAGCTCTTCGTACCAAACGCCTGAGGTGGTTTGGTCATGCTTCTCGTAACAATTGTACCAACACCATTATGAACATGGATATTCCAAGGGCCTGTGGGCGTGGAAGACCTAGAAAATCTTGGTCTGATTGCATCAAGACGGATTTAAGTGTATGTGGTATGGGCAATATTAGTCCACACAATAGGGACGGCTGGAGAGCTGGTGTTAGACGTTCTAGCCGCCTGCTGCCTACCTCAGTATCTGGGACACCCGCAGCAGATGACAAATAAACTCAGGATATGATGATGATGATGATGATGATGATGATGATGATGATGTGATAACGTTTACTCTTTGGTTGTAAACAAGTGATGTAAGTGTTACAGCTAAGTACTATCTTTTTTTAATTTGGCTTAATGCAATGATGTTCCTATGCATTTTGTTTTATGAATTAATCTTAATGCAAAAGTAAAAATAGTTTAGATAGATTTGAAATTGTAAAGATGAAAGGGATTTATCGGAATATTGGTCTATCTGAAAAAGACATATCTCATTCTGGTTTAATTTTACATTTTAGGTCACTTAAAAAGTTTTGATAACATAGTTAGTTCTATGTTTCACTAAGCCATTGGTTTGTCTACCTTCTTATTGAATTTCTTTTTACTTATTTGTACATTGAAACTATCGCACGGTACCCATCAAAAGTTAGGAGGCAAAAATAATTTTGCTACTATTCTTGAATTTGGATTATTATTTTTATAAAATCATTATTTTTAATATAATTAAATATTGTTTGTGATAAAATGAAAACAAACTATGAATGCAACACATTATTAAGATTCAGCATTTGACCTCCTTAAGCCTCCAAAACCATGTTTTCTGTAATTATTTTCTATAGCATAGCTTTTATTAGGGCTATGGATCATTGAACAAGTGGAGATCCAATCCAAACCATGATCTATGTGTAGCGATTCTTCAATCAAACCAAGAATCACTTGTTATTAAAAAAGCAAACTGGAATTCATATGTACAACACACATAATATATATATATATATATATATGTGTTATATATATGAATTCCTGTATGCTTTTTTATTAACGAGTGATTCTTGTTAAATTCATATGTATATACACACACAAATATACATATGAATTTAACAAAAATAAGTGAAGAACTAAAGAAGCTTTTATTACATGGAAAATCATGTCAGAGATTTCGAAAGTGCCGAACATTTGTACTCGATTTTCTAGTCCAAATAGCGAATATTGAGTACTTGGTTACTCGCAACAGTCCTAGATTTTATGCTACCTTTGAAGTCTCAATTATTATCATAAGGAAACCAAAACATAAAGCAAAACTAAAGAGCCTTTCTGAGAAAAAAGTTATCAAACTTTAGATAATAGCTATTCAGTAAGCCTTTTAAGTAGAAAACGTCTCCAAACTTTTGGTGGATACTGTTTATATGCCATCAAAGACTTTATGATGTACTGTACCAATTTCAGACATTTTGAAGGATTAAATGAACACTGAACATATATAGTATTAAGGCACAAAACTTGTTTATTGGCCATAATGGAACAAAAAATAACTAATCACTAATTTTATTGACTGCTCAGATTCAAATATCAAGCTCTAAAGTGTGTTCTTTTTCTTATAATCAGTTCTGACTTACCTTTGGTCAAGAAGCAGACATCTTCCCTTTATGCTAATGGAAAAATCAATATCCTTAACTAATCTTCCAATAAATTTGTTGTTGTTTTCAGATCATTCATTTCTATGATCCTGATGTTGCCTACCATCAATGAGTTAAATACTTGAAGCAACATAATTTCTGGTAAGTGTATCAAATTATATTATTTTATTTAACTTGTCTATATGCTGTTGTTCCTTTTGCTCATTTCTGGTTGGGTTAAACAGGGTAGCAACACATTGTATATGTCACTTTACAAGGGTCAATTAACTTATAGTCTGACAGAATTTACCTGAGCTTGACCTTTATTCAAGAATATATTTAACTCAGTTTATAGCCTATTTTAGTCTTTGTACGTTAATCACGCTTTTTCGGAAGCTTTCGGCAAAATACACATATCTGAACAACTAATATTGTAGTGTCACAACATCGCGGACTTACGTGTTCCCCATAAACGAATGAGTTCAAAATTTAAAGTACAATAACATGCCATGTTTGCAAAATTTATTTATATTCACATAGGTTGTTATTCACATATGTATAATCTTATACACACATATTGAAAACTCACGATTTAATGTAAGTGAAGCCTGTAATTATTATAATAAGGTAGTTCAAGCTCAGATTAATATTGTTGGACTATACCTACCTGGAAAGCCTAAGCTTTAATACTTTCATCAGATACTGACAATTGCCCTACATGATTTAGAGTCAGTGGTAGGAGAGAGAATGGCCATAGGAAATATTTCATATGTCCAAACTCTGCAGAAATTTGTAATCACACTTACCAATAAATAAATCAAAATGAACCATTTATTTTACTTCAACTTACTTGTGATGGCTTCAAACTTAACCGCTAGTATTTACAAGACATAGTCTGTATACCTTAGCTGTATGAAATACAATACCTGCCTAAAGTTTGGGAACAATAGAAATTTACTGCAATTATTACATTTTGGTGATATTTTTTGTAGAATCATTATTTTTAATATACTGTATAGCGGGTATTATCTGCGGGGGTTTTATTTTGGCTTTATTGGCGGAAAATGAAAATGCGCCAAATATAAACACCGCGAATACAAATCTCCGCAGTATTAAGTCGCCGCCATATTGTTTACTAAGGGACATTACTCTTAATAAATTGTGTATTCATTAAAATGTGCATGTATCAACTCCCTAAAAATCAAGAATTATGTAGTGAATTTGGTGAGATTTATTATGTAAATGAACAAAATTTAGTATTTTGAATAACACAAAGGAATTGATTCAAGTTATGTATGTAGCAAACGAAAATACAGACAGACAACACAGTCATTCTTACAATTAGACGACAGGTTCCATCAAAACTCGGTTACGAAACTCGACGACGCTACCGCCATTTTGTTTACTGTAATAAACCCGTATGTCGGTCATTTCCGAATCTTCAAGAGTTTAGTTCAAGCACTTATTTAATACTCGTAAAAATCAAAGTCATCTTTAGTATTGCAATTAATTTAAGTGCTTGCTAGCAAACCAAAGACAAACTTCTCATCACCTAATTTAACAAATTGAGTAAAAAGAGCGGAGATAGTGCTTATGTAGCTTATTATTTATTGATTTTCAAAAGAAAACTATTGTCAAATTTCGTCACGTGACAACGCTTTATAATTGATTTTGTCTGTTTAAAGACTACGTGTGTTGATTATACACTGTTTGTGACAAGCTGTTAATTATAAAATTTGTCGGACTTCGACCAATGGATTCAGGTAAATTGGCGATTTTTAAGGAGTGTGTGGCCGCAAACTTTAATACCGATAAATTTTAACAAAGACAAAGGCGTTATCACCGACTATTAACAAACATACGAAAATTTTGATTGTTCATTACAACAAATTGTTATTATTATAAGACTCTCGCGAGTATGGCTTACTTATGCAATTTGTCGAACGATCAATCAAACTTAGCGGCACCCAGGTAATATTTTTAACAAAAACATTCACATTAAATGGCGATTCCGCTAAGATAATACAACTTTGGTGACACTTAGTTACTTCAAAAATTTGAAAAGTCGCGGTCGGTAGTGAAAGCTTATACAGGTAAATTGACCTTTTAGTGTAAATGACAGAGTTATGTACCTTTGACTATCTTTCACTGGGAGGTTTAAAATTGGCGCTCAGAGTAATTTCCGCCAATATTTAGCATCGCCAATACAAAACTCTCTTGTTTACGCGAAATTTTTGCCCCGCAGAAATAACCCGCTATAAAGTAATTATGTAAGTATAGTTTGTGATAGCATTAAAACAAATTTCATGAATGCAGCACTTCTATAAGATTTAGCATCTGATATTCTAAAGCCTCCAAAACCATGTTTATTGTAATTATTTTGCATAACACAGCTTTTATGCTATTTTTATACCCCCACTTCGAAGAAGAGGGGGGTATACTGTTTTACCCTTGTCCATGCGTCCGTTCGTCCGTGCGTCCGTCCGTTACGAAATTTCCGTCGCAGTTTTCTCAGCAACTATATCATGCAGCAGCCTAATACTTTGCATATTGCTTCATCCCATAGTCCCATGTGGTGTAAAGCGATTTCATGCTCCTCGCTCATCTACTTCCTGTTTGTCGCATATTTTTAGATTTTGGCGGGGGTATCACTAGTGAGCATTAGCTCACAGATTTACTTGTTGTAGTCTCAGTTACAATTATATGTTGATATCCAAAAACAAACCAAAACTAAAAAGCATTTCAAAATAAACAATAGTACAAATTGCAATGTTTAAATGCAAATAAATCAATGGGCACACTCCACAAGGCTATCGCTAGCTAGCGCTTTTTTGTAAGCGATTTTTGTAGCAAATAAGCGCTAGCTATGTGAAACGTGCCCAATAAAAACAAACACTTTAAGACAGCATATGTTTGATGATTTTATGTTCCATAAGATGTATTTTGGTCTATTATTTCGTAAAAGAGAGACAATTTGTACATACTATGATGGAAAACTTAGTGGTTGTGGTAAAATAGAGTTCAACTGAACTACTTTATATATGACCTGTGTTGGCGGAACCTGAAACGGCTGTCGAGATGCTGGTAATAAGTTTAGCGCTTCAAATCGCTTAACTTAAAAATAGCAAAAAATGACTAATAATACTTGTATATCGATGTAAGCTTTTTATCGTTTTTTTTGTAAGAATATTAGCATATCAGTTTTCTCAATGGACTGTTTCATTGTGTTTTTATTGTGTTACTGGTACCAGCCTGTGAAAACACATTTTCACTGGGTGTATTTTGTACCCAAAATATTTTAATGCAAGCTCTGAAATATATCTTATTATCGCGCTATTCTAATTGCCAAATGTTAAGTAAAAAAATACTTATGAATATGTAAGAGCTAGATATAAAAAAAAATACCCCACATGTGACATTTGTACTGAATATTTTCATACCAAAATAATCTCAATAAAATATTGTGTTGCAATTAAATAAGTACTAGTATTTCTGTAGACCAGTAGACTGTATTTTAGTGTTATGGTGTTCGTTTACAAGCAAAATATATCGGAGTGTATCCAATTATGTATTTTTTAAACAAATAAACATAGACGTTTGTCGGTAAGAATTTTCTTATTGAGGAATATGAGCCAGTCTATAAATCGAAAACGCAATGTAGAAGTTACAGTGCACACATGCTGTGACAAAATAACAACAATATAACTGATACATTAGTAGAATTTACTATTGAAAGTCAATATTTCAGAAATTCATATTTTATTTGGGAAGTTTATTTAATATAATCATGTGACGTACATGGGTAATGTTTTTGCGAGACCATTCAGACATAGACATTGTTGACAACTAGCCTATATTATAATTTTGTGGTATAAGAAGCATGCTAATTTCCTGCAACATTACATTAACTGTCATTGTAAGAATTATCAATATAGATTACAATCTGATTAAAATTTTCCGCTCGCATACTCGCTAATTTAGATCTGGCCTTTTCCAAAAGGATGTTACGTTCAGGCGACCGTTTCTCATCATAATATTCATGGCGAAATTGTTATGATACGTAACTTGTTTACATCGTCTACGTCACGCAATTTGAAATGAGCCGATTAATCGCAGACTGTGAATATTACTCTGGATAAATTAGAAAGCAAAACTTGGTCTAACAATAGAAATTACGAAATCAAATGTGATTAAAAGTGTTTTCGTCTAGATGAAAGCTACGCATTGATTGGTCGACACAAAGTTCATCTCGACGTGACCCTGCATTGAGAAAGTAGAGATCCTGTACGACAATGCTCTACAGGATATCTGTTTATGGAGATTGTATAGATTAGGGCTGTGGATCTTTGAGCAAGTGGCGATCCGATTCCAACTACGACTCATGTGTAGCGAATCTCAAGTCAAACCACGAATCACTTTTTAGTGGAGAATCATACAGGAATTCATGTAATAACAAAAATAAGTGAAACATTACAGAAACTTAAATTGTATTGAACTTCATGGGAATCCATGTACCCCAAACATTTCTTTTACCAGACATTTTATGGACATTTTCAGTAATAACATTTTTGTTTAAATGTTTATCAATCAAAGTTTTGACACAAGATAATTTGTCCCTGCATAAATCAAAGTTTTCATTAGTAGTGTGGCCCGTTTACAGTGATAATTAGGCTGAAAATGTTCTTTCAATTTTTCCAAAACTAGATGGCGATATGACAATTTCGGACATGATGAATATTTGTACTCAATTTTGTGGTCGAGATCACGAATATCCAAGTACTTGGATAAATCACTTATCAATAAGATAAATACTCAAAAGTTTGGAGATTAAAGCATTCGTATTTTTATTCTGAATCTGCACTATATTGTTCAAAGTACCAATTTAATACTGGTACCAAAACAAAACGGTATTTTGCGGAAACTTTCGAAACAATACCGATACTGGTAAGGGTACCTCGTACCTGTAGACATCCCTGCCTATGAATACCAGTTTTCTTATTGAAGAATTAACATTGGGAGGACCATAACTCAATCTGATGTAAACCCGATCTAAAAGTTTCTGCTCCCATATTTGCTAATTTTGATCTGGCCTTTTCCAAACGCGGGTTGCGTTCAGGTTACCTTTTCTCATCATAATATTCATGACGATTTGTAATGATACGTAACTTGTTTACATCGTCTACGTCACGCAATTTGAAATGAGTCACCCAATCGCATACTGTGAATAATACCGCTGTTAAATTAGCATGCAAACCTTGGTCTAAAAATAGAAATTACGAAATCAAAATGTGAATAATAGTGTTTTTGTCTAGATGAAAGCTACGCATTGATTGGTCGACACAAAGTTCATCTCGACGTGACCTTCCACAGAGACAGTAGAGATCCCATGCGACAAGGCTCTACATGATATCTGTTTACGGAGATTGATCATAACTAAGTATGGGAATTGTGTTCCGACCCATTTGTCATTGTTATTATCATGTACATATCTAATAACAAAACTCTAAATACAGAAAAAAAATAATTTTGCAATCAAATGAAGGATGAATAATTCTATTAGATTTATTATTAAAAAAATTGATGTTTTCAGGATGTCACCAATATGATGTCATTTCAAGCAGTGTACAATATTTTGAATGAATATAATCCATTCTCTATATGACTTGAAAGAAGGAATTGGGAGACCAGTTTGCTTGGACCAGCACGATTACAGAGAAGAAAACATGGTAAGACTTTTACATTTACTTTTATTAATATTTGCCAAATCAATGTTGTCTTTAATATGGTGATATCTGTTTCCCGCATTTATAAATATTTATCAATTAAAGTATTTGATTACGAATTTCGACCTAACACTTGTGTCATTTGTGAATCATCTACAAACCTCTTGAAAGAGATGGATCTGGTTTGTTAATGCCATAGCAACACATTGTTTAGGTCCTGAAAAGGTTTAATCTCTGGAATTGGTTTTCAGGTACAAGTTTAAGAAAATAAACAGTTTCTGGCTACAATGTATAAATCTATTATGTCTGAAAGAGAATTACCTAAGATAATCAAAATTTGTATGATAACTATTTTTTCGTAAGAGCGTTAATTTTGTGAAAAGGTGTGCAGACATTTTACAAACATTTTAAACATTTTACAATTCAATCCATTTTTAAATAGTCTAAGTTGAGGGTAATAATTTTATCCAGTGAACGGATAGATTAAACAGAACAAATGGTTAACGTTTGTCAGGGGTGTGTTCAGTTACCGCGAACGTTGCAGAACGTTACAAAATGATACATTCGGAACTCCTCGGCCATATATTTGTTTACTTCAACACCGGTAGTTTCAAAATAGCGTCTAAATATGTCCAAAATCATTCGAAGCAAATGGCCGAGGAGTTCCGAATGTATCGTTACGGAACATTCTGTAACGTTCACGGTAACTAAACTCCCAGCAGATTTATGTTTGACTGGCTGTAGAGTCCCTATAGGTGATGTGAATTCCGATGAAGGGATACCTACTGTGATATAAAAAGTATATCAGAAAATAAAATATATCAGAGTTTCAGATATTCATCTTCTATGGTCCATTTCATTTCGTTGAACTTATTCTGTCCCTCATCTAAAATACCAAGTATGACAATTCCTGCACAACTTTAAGTGTTGATGACATTAATTTCTATATAATTATGTACAAATGTTGTATAAACAATTAAGATAAAACTGACATACATGTATTAAAACAGAATAAACAAACAGTACATATATTGTCATTCTGTTAAGGTTTTAGAGGAGACAGTCATCCCAACAGAAACATAATATAAATTGATGTCCGATAATGGATCTTTTTCCATGTAAGGTCAGGAGTCTTCATAGACTGTACTTATGACCTAACATGGGGGATGCGACAATCATCCTGTTACCAATTTTAAAATATAAAATGCTTCATATGGAGCTTGTATTTATGTACAGGGTTAAAACTATTTACAGGGCACAATTGACTAGTCTGTTATAGAGGGTGAGGCTCTAAGCTGAGTTAGATAAAAACAATTGAAAATAATATTTCCATTAATCATAAATTTGATATGATACAAATTTCGTCAAAGTGGAACGTTTTATTATCATTTTTATTGTAATATAACAAATTACAATCAAGCATTTAGTTAATTTATTCATTGTTCCCTAAATATAAATATATGTAAACAACAAAAAATGAATTTCGTTACCTTATTTGCTCAAATATTTACATGTATATATAGCATTTATTGTAAGGGAGGCATGATGTATTTAGTATGTTAAATACATTCATAATGTCTTTATTCAGAACTCATAGCATGTAGATTTTGTTAACAAAAAGTGTAATATAAATGGTTTACTATCTTCAGATGTAAGTTATGAAACTCAACTACTCTAAAAAGTTACTATTCAAAGTGTCTTACCACCATCCTCTTGCATGGCATGAGGTATCGCTACGAAGCAAAATACTAGGAAACGGCTTGCTACAAGATATGGCTTCAGTTCGCTACGTAGCGAAAGCTGGCAAAAAAATTCTTCACTACCCGAAAGCACTTTAACAAATCAAAATGGCTGCCTCCGCAATAATGTGACTTCCTGTTTGCCGACAATTTGGTTTTTATGTTTGACTGCCTATAGATGAATTGAAATTAATTGATATTTGTATATTATAAACATGTTTTTGCAGTGATTTTATACTTGTTAAAGCCTTATCTAGTTTGAAATCGCCCGGAAAACATGCAATTGCAATAAGCCCAAAAGTTTTACTCGGCAAAGGCCGCCATCTTGGTTTGTGACGTAAATAGCTAGCCGTTTCGTAAGATGAATCACTACAAGAAAGCGCTTTTTCATAGCGATACGTAGCGAATATCGTTAGGCAACACGCCCACTGTTCATGCAATCAGTTATTGTTGAACCTTTTGAAAGACAGTTAGATAAATTCAATTGGAAGCATACAGTGAAACAGAAAAGCGATTTTCAAACCCCTTCAATATAGAAATTGTCGACACCCTACCAAACAGACAATGACTGACCCACCCGTACACTACAACACAAGCAGTGATATTGTGTCACTAAAGTAACTGCTACATTTTCCCACATTTAGTCAGATTGTAAACCAAATATTTTTGCAAAGGGAACTGTTATCACATACATTTAAGATTTCGTTTGACACCCCTAAGCCAAACCCTGCTGTCCACCTGCATATATTTACTTATCATTTTTTACAGAATCATCGTGTATGCACAATGGTGTTATTTCGGAAAATATTCTTAAAACTCTACCTAGATAGTATCTTGGAAACAAAAGTAAGATAAATATTATGCATAAAAAAGTTGAAAAATTGATTGATGAAAATAAAAAAGAATTGACTTAAAAAGTTAAAAAATCAAGTAACTGTCAAGATTTGAATGTAAGTCAAATAAAACATGAGGTTTCAAACCCAACAACTTAACCGCGTACGCTATAGAGACTGCCAATATTGTATGTGGGACGTTTAAACTACACGGTAAATGTGTTGGTTTAAGTTTGGGTCGCTTATATCATCTCAAAATTCATACTTAACTAAGAAAGGCTTCATGAAATCGACTTTAATTGTTTTATAAGATACTCACAGTTAAGTTCAGAATAGTTTAAACACACTTAAATCAATTTAAGTTATGAGAGTGTTAGTGAAATGGGGCCCAGGAATTCAAATAGGGTATTTGGGTTTTCCTCTGCAGTAACAAACAAACTTTCACCATCACAAAAAAACCCATAAATTTGAGTTCCTTATTTGGTCATTAGGGTAACCGAAAGTAAAGTGCCGTGAAAAGGGTATGAAAATTTAAAGATAAACATCTCTTCCAAAAAATTACCTTGTCTTGTAAAGTTTAAGTAACATTTTGATTGTATTACAAACAATGCTTATACTACAAATTTTAACATATCATTTCGGTGGTCACTGTTTAGCAGTACCTCAGTTGAAGTCATGAAAGAGGATTTGCAATGCATTTGAATTATATAATTATCATGTTTCATGATGTTTAATCTGAGTAATTAAGCCAACTACCAGCCTTTTGAATACAAATTCATCATTATGTAATAGACAGTATTCGACTTGGATATTATTTTTTTTATTTGTTAGCATTTATTGACACTACCCTCCAAAAGTTTCTTCACAGTACAAATGCCAAGTTCAAGATTGCAGAATTATTATATCATTGTCCATTTAGTTCATAATTCATACCATGGAAAACAATATTTCTATGGGTACATTTCATTTCCGAGTTGCAGCAAAAGTTATTTATCAGCCTCCAAAACTATGGTCTACGTACCACAATAAACCAATATTAAGTTTGAGCTATTTTTTGTATTTCACATTTAAAACTTAAGTGTATTAATTTCGAAAGCAAAATGAAAATTCATTTATCATTGATTTGCTTTTACAACTTTTTAAAACTCCACAGAGTACAATGTAAATTGTAAATGTGTGAAGGAACTTTTGGAGGGCAGTGTATTATTCATCATGATACAAATATATCTTGTTAGTTGAAGAGAGAAAATAGGTACTTTGTGTAGTCTCTCGTTATGTTCGTTCAAAGAGGTTTCGTTGTGTTGTTTGAACTTGCATAAATCTTGTGTTGATCTACTTATTATTAAAGCTAGTTGGTTTCCTTGTTATGCATTATCAGAAAAAAAGCTTTAAGACAGTATTTTTTTAAGGATAGATTTCAAAACAAAATTTTGTTGGTACAATTAATGACCATTAGGAGGGAATGGGGTGAACAATAACAATAAGTACTACCCCAAAATATTTTGTGCAGCCGCCCGGCTAGCTCAGTTGGTAGCACACAAGTCTACTGATTGAGGGGTCGTGGGTTCAGCAGGGCATACTTTCGTGGAGTTTGGTCATGAAATTATTATATGACCTATAAAATGTGTAGCTACGGCGTTAAACCCAACAAAACAAACAAAATATTTTGTCTGCAAAACTTATTTTAATTCTATTTGAGGGATGTGTAGGGCTCTAGCTGGCTCACTATACTAGCTGTATTTCAATCTTATTGAAATCGGATAAAATATATGATAGAATCTCACTGATTGTAGCATGTGTTGTAAGATGGTCGCAACTAACAAAACGTATCTGCTTTGTTATAGCATGACTTTGATGTTGTCATTTGAAATATTTTGGCCTTGACTGAAATTGTACCAATTGATTCTTAAAATTATTTTGCTGTTCATAAATAGTGTAATTTTCATATAGATTATGGGCCTTCACTATGTATGGATGTGCTGCCGAATTGTCAGTATGCCGACTTTCACCAATGTGTTCAGCCAAAAAATGTTCTGATATTTTCCTTCTATAATTACTATATACGTAAAATAGCTAAAGTTCTAGTTGACAGCATGTTCTATGTATATGTAACAGGCAATTCGTAAATTTAGGCTATTTGTAAAATGCCTGAAATTTTTAGGCATTTTGTAAATTGCCTGGCCATTTTAGGCATTTTGTAAAATGACTAAAATTTCTAGGCAATTTACGAAATGCCTGAAAAATAGCTCAATATTTTACACATTGCCTAAATGTAGTTTATGGTCATGAGGTTTGAGGATTTCATTCTTTCTTATCCAAATAGTATTTGAATACTCCATAGGGTCATTTCTTCCTTTCTTGACCACAAAAGGTTGTCTACTGTAATCTGAATCACATTCAGCAGCCAATGAACAAGTTATCAAAAGTGAAAAAATCATCAAATAAGAATTTTAACATGCAAAATGTTGTATTTTACGTTCACAGCACATTGTAGCTCCTTCTGATTCAAAATTGTAGACTTGACATAACGTTTTGCAATTTTGTAGCAATTTAACTGTGTATTGTGTCTACTAATTCCAAGAAATAGTTATGTTATCAATGTATCATATAGCCACGGACGTGGTGTAGTGGTTAGCATGTCTGACTTCGAATCTGAAGATTGCGGGTTTGAAACTGGTCGCGGCAGGTCATACCCTGTACATGAGTTGTTGGCCTCGTAGTAGGGTAAGCTAGTACTGGTGATAGAAAAAGTGTCCAGAAAACCTATAGTGGAAAGAGCTGGCCGTCGTGTATATGACCTATATATGTGTTGAATGCGACGTTAAAAAAATAAGACAAGATAATATATCATAATATATCATATAAGATTTATAATGTTCAACAGTAACAGTGTTAGGCTGAAAGGTTTTCTGATGAAGACAGTTTCGTATTTATGCTAAATAAAACTACTCTTTCTTTGAACTTATACAATTTATAAGAAAATACGGTTGATGATAATTAATTTTTTTCATCAAAACAGAACAATACATCATATAGATTGCCTGTAATATCAGAAAAGAAGTTGTTGTTAGACTTGATCGTGAACGTTTCCAATACTAGCCATTATTAATTGGATGAAAATAATGTTCAACCGTTTATATGCATCAAAATTTGCTATATTTATATATTATTTCAAATATATTTCCTTGACCATTTCAGGCAATTTGTAAAAAAATCCCTTGAAATTTCAGTCAAATTGTAAAATGCCTAGATATTTTGAGGCATTTTACAAAATGCCTGACTCATTTAGGCAATTTACATAATGCCTGAATTTTTAGGCATTTTACAAATTGCCTTAATTTACAAATTGCCTGTAACATACACATTGTTGTTAGGTGATACATTACTAATAATTGACCTTATTTATTTTTTCAGTATGAAACAAATGTAACCTGATTATCACAACAGTTTGAAATCATCACTGTATCAATGTAAGTAAGTTATCATTCTATTTATTATTTCTAAACAAGGTTGAAACTCCCCTATATGCATATTTGTTTGTGATTGTTTGCAATGCTCGGCTAGCTTCGTGAACCATACACTAAGTTTATTATTTAAACCCAATAAATATATACTGAGATTCGTTTGTTTGCCAAGTTCAATTATTGTTTAGTAATACTCGTAGTTTGTCTAATGCAAATTTTGACTCGATGAATTATCTTCTTTTAGTATAGCTATGCAGTAGTACTATAAAGGTAAAAAGCTGTGTGTAACTATTTACCAAAAAAAGGGAACATTTTTATCCACATTTCTGTATTAATTAACAAATGTATCTGGTTGGGAATTACATTTTTTACTGTTTATGTAATAGCTTCAATAACAATCAATATTGTGCGTAAAGTTTGACCCCGGTCTGATGATTCATTACATTGACTACGAATGTAGTATTATTATGCTCGATACTGATTTGAGTATATCGTCAAAACTCAAATGTAATTAATACAGGGATTAATTTTTATACGCCCATTTTGAGAAAATGGACGTTTTATGTTATGATGATGTCCGTCTGTCTGTCCGTGGACAATTGCTTGTCCAAATGATAACTCAAGAAAGGATGTACCTAGGTTCCTCAAATTTTATGTGTGGATAGCCCTTGGGTTGAGGAGGTTCCCTTTTGATTTTGAGACCCCAGGGTCAAAGGTCAAGGTCACTGGGACTTAAAATATGAAAACCTTGTCAGTACAATAACTCAACAACGACTGTACCTAGATTCACCAAATTTTATGTAAGAGTAGCCCATGTGTCAAGGATGTTCCCTTTTGGTTTTGGGGCCCCTGGATTTTTTAACAAAAACATTTCACTAAAAGAAGCGGGCGTCTGGTTTTGTTAACATATGCGTAAAAGTTTTCAATAAAGCATATATTTCTGCCATTTATTGTCACATCTTGACGAAACTTCATACAATGACATCATACTATGTGATGAACAGAATTAGAAAGTAAACAAAACTCCATCTGGCTTTAATATGGATTATTTCCCTTTGAAATGTTTGTGTAAAATTTTTAAATCTGGCTTTAATATGGTTTCCACATTACATTTCTTGTTGATATATAGATTGAGTTGTACACAGGTTAGTTGTCTCTTGCAGATTATAGAGTTGTCTTAACTTTGGGTCCAGTTGTCCATGGGTTGAGTTAGGTTGTGTTCATAATGGGTTGTCAATATAGAAGAGACTTATGTAAAATATTGTAAAACTTGTCAAAATCAACATTTTTATGGTTTCTGCATGGATTTAAGTTTAGTTTTATGTTAGTGGAATCAATTTTCATTCTAAGAAATATTCTATAAGCAAATTGTAGTAATTGCATTAAAGAGGGTGTTACTACTGTCTTGGGTAAATTCAAAATTATAAAACAAGTGTGCGCCACATTTTGTGGCTCATAGACTTGCAAGCTGTTTTTTTACGTTGTAGTATTTAAAATGTTAAAAACCGTGACTAAACAGCAAATATGACTATTTGTGAATTTGAGATTCGGTAAGCCAATTATAATGTTTCAAATGAATCTCTATGTCTGAGGTCATGTATTTTAATTCCTAATGTTAAATTTACCTTCCTAAAAAATTGATACACATTTGATGTACATATACCTGCAGTTAGAAATATTGATATTGTTTTTTTAATGTAATATTTGCTAAGAAATGTTGCTTATAACAACACAAATATGAATATGTTTTGGTTGATTTTTGCTTAGTTTATGCTAATTATATCACATATATTTTTTTCGCACATAAAGATTTTTATAAACAATTTTTTTCCAACACAAATATTTTTATCAAACACATTAATTTATTATCCAATCAAATATTTTTTTGTAACATACATTTTTTTTGTTTAGAATATTGCAACGTTAGCCATATACTAACATTGTAAAATTATATCTATGGTAGATAGCTAGATTATTTACGTCATCATTATACTATTAAATTTACAGTACCCACCAAAAGTTTGGAGACAAAAGAAATTTAGCAAAATTCTTAAATTTCAATGATTGTTTTTGGTCGAACCATTATTTTTTATATGTTCAATATGGTTGGTGATGAAATGAAAACAGATTTGGTAAATGCATCATATTATATACATGTAAGATTCAGCATCTGTTATTACATAGTCTCCAAAACCATCATCAATGTAAGTCTTTTCTATAACTTAGTTTGTAAGCTTCTCTAGTAGTCTCAACTACAAAATAGTAACATAACAAAATAAATAAGCTAAACTAAACAGCATTTAGAAATAAATTATTATCAATTTTTTTATAACACCTATGTAGTATGCTTTTAAAATGAAAATGTCTCCAAACTTTTGGTGGGTACTGTAGATAGTAAATAACAAAAATAATATTATTCTCACTAAAATAGTATTCTCAAATTGGAAACTTTAGTCAGTTATCTTTCCCCGATAAAATCAGAAGCAATCCAATTGCTAAGTAGGTCTTTACAGTTGGAATCCTCGGATTTTATCATTGAAGTCCTATGTAAGGATAACAAAATATTGCATTTAATATCTTTCTTGTTAATTAAGATATTAAAAGAAGTGATTAAATTTAGATAGTTCTTTACCCTAAAAATACAAAGGTTGAATTTCAAACAAATTAAATGATTTTCAAAAAAGTTATTTAAGATTAATTTTGGCAAATTGACATGAAAATGTAAGGGTAAAATCCGAGTAATTCAACTAATAGGACCTACCTATTTGAAGTGTATACAAGGGGAAATAACTGACTAAAGTCCCTTATTGAATCCTCTGGTTATTGAAAATGGTGGCTCATAATAATCATAGTACTGAAAGTGCTGTTTGAAGGAATTTTGTGAACAAAGCAATTCTTATGTATACGTATACCATTCTTTCCTAAAGGAGGACTGATGAAAGTTTGTGAAAAAATGATCATTGATTTCTATGATGCAAGTTCAAGCTAAATAATGATTTATGTATTTTTATTAAATTGTTCTTATTAGAAGGTTTTTTAAACACATGAACAATAAAAACAAGAATTCTTATATATAATAACAACAAGTATGTGGTAGTGTATAAGTTGGCAGTAGTGTGTTTGTTTGCAGAAAATTGTGTGGCAGATACTAATGTGTAATTATACAAAAAAATTCTTCATACTCAGTTGAAATAATGTTTGATGGATGTAAACTAACATTAAATATCATAATTTTAAGTATTTGCTTAAATTAGATTTTTTTTTCATATCACCTTCCTTTTAAAGTATATATATTTATCTGTTGCACTATTTTCTTGGTCGCATTAACTACATGTACTTGTTTTCTATTGAGTTAAAACCGAACTTTATTAGATGTTGTTCATTCTTTTCAATATTGGCTGACCGTTCTTATATTAGGGATTTTTTTTTATAGTAAATCCTTCTAATAAGTCCACAAGTTTGAGTTAATGGTGGTTTAATGGTGAAATGGCTGTTAGATAATCATAGATTATGTTGTAATGACAAGTATGATATTCATTTCTTGGCTTATGATAAGATATTTTTTATCTGTCAATGAATAAGCTAATTTTTAGAATGATTTTTAATTATATAGGGCAGTTGTCAGTCACTGACGAAAGTATGTGCTTAGTAGTTGGTTAACAGCTTAATCCAGAGATTTAGCCTTTCCAGGAGAACTGATAGGTTGACTGACCACAGTTATATGACCTATTCAATGTGTTGCTACAGCGTTAAACCCAACAAACAAACAAACAAGCTAGCAGGAAATCTTTTTTTAATAGTAAAACATGATACAAGATGAAATATATATTCAAGGAATTTAACTTTCAGTTTGTAAAAATTGTAAAAATACTACTGTACTGTTGTAGATCTATTATTTTGTATTTTATATAACATTATAAAGTCAATATATTTGGATATGTTGTATTTTAAGAAACAGAACAAATGGAACATGAAAATAATTAAATATGTATGAAGTCATTATTCAAAACTCTAGTCATATTCATAGTATTGAACATTGCTGTCCACGCTTGATCTCTTATAAGAAACAGTGAAAATATGAGATTTTCTGACTTGTTTCTAAAGATAATTTATCATACATGTGAGGTCTACATAAACATAAAATAGCCAAGGTCTTGGATGTTTTTGCAATGCTTATTTGCACATCGTTAATTTGAATTTCAAAATATAAAATATAGTGATTTTATATTATGTTTTTAAGTTATTTTCATGGAAATCTGGTATTTTTAGAAACGGATTCAATATGATTAGGGTTATAACTAATTAAAGAGATAGAATAATTTAAATATATAATAAGTGGCATTTTATATTAAAATTACATTTTGGGGTTTAAAGAAATACTTTATCAACATTATGTTTAATTCTTTTAAATCTTTGATTGTAATTCATATATTCTTAGTCATATTTCCATGTCCAAATATGACCTTGGCAATATTTCATAAAGAGTAGATATAAGATATATATAAATAGTTTTTTCTAGTTATAAAGACATAAAATAAGAAATGATATTCATGGATATACTGTAAATTTTAGAAGGCTGAGCAAATATGAATTAGGGCATTTTCATACCCAGAGGCTATCAGAATTCTCAATACTTAGTTTGACTTAAGGTTGATACTGTAAAATATAATACATATATGTTAAGCCACATTTTATTTTACTTTGAAACAGTTTCTATTACACCCGGGTTGATAGCGCAGTTGGTAGCGCGTCAGGATTTGGATACTCATGCCCGAGGGGGTGCGGGTTCGAATCCCACCCGGGGAGGTTATACCCTTCCATGAGTACTGGTTATAGACAATAGTCCAGGAAAGCTAGGTTATGTGCGCTGGACGCCATGAAATGACCTAAATTGTGTTGATATGGCGTTAACTCCAATAAATAAATAAATTTCTATGACAAAGATACTTCTGAATTAAAGAATTACAGTCAAAACTATCAAATTGGTTTTTTTTATCTTTCACTGCTGCAAAAAAGTCATATTTATTTTGCATAGAGAAAGTCATATTCGTTATGTAGAAGAACGCTGCACAAATCTATTGTAGAAACTGAGAGATAATGAGATTTTTTTTACTTAAATTTCTTAACTTGTAATACAGTCTAACCTGTGAACAAAGGACAGTCATGGGAAAATCCAAAAGTGTCCTTTGTGGACAGGTGTCCTCTATGGACAGGTTCTGATGGACATGCCTCATAAAATGTAGAAATTGCTTCCCGGGCATAAGCCAGTACTAATTCTAACTTATAAACAACTGTTTGTAGTTATTTATCAGCTGTGCAATTGTCTCCCATTTATACCTAATCAACTAATCTAATTAATCAAACCTTTGTTATGATGACAAAATAAGTGTGCTCTTTTGACATTTTGACGAACTCTTTAAGACTGTATAGTGAATATCAGGACTCTAAGTTCGACCAAAATTTCAAGGGGAAGTCAAATCTTTTAGAGCTCAAACAAGCATGGTTACTGATTGAATATTCTAGCACATGTACATTTTTGAATAATAAAAAATTCAACTTGAACATATATTAAATGAATCAACATATTCATACTAGTAATTAAGGCCATTTATATTTTCTTGGATATTTTTTACACAATTATCTTTAAAAAGTTTGAAGTCATAATATTTTGTTGAAACGACAAGCATACTTAGCATTGTTTGAAAAATAATAGTCATATTCTCTCTCAGAATCTCATATTCACGAATAGGAGTCACATATGTGCTGTTAAGTCACACCCCTCAATTAGTTGTGTGTCTTGTTTCTTAGTTATAAGCAGTCGTTTGTAGGAATGTTTTATACATCAACCTGTGGTCAAATGAAGTTAAATATGTTTTGGAATTCATTAATTATGAAATGTTTTAACAGAACCCTAAAAACAATGTAAGGTCACAACAAGTTGATCATGTGTTCTAGGGATTTTTCTGAAAAAAAATGGGGTGAGCGAGCGAAGAAAAAAAATTAAAAAAGTCTTCATTCACTTGTTTTATACAGCGGTTTGACCAAATTTTTATGAGCGAGCGAGGAAATAAAAATTTTTTTTTTAAAAAAACCGTCAAAATTAAGGTGCGAGCGAATCCATAGAACATATGATCAATTTGTTGTGGCCTAAAAATCACAATATGAAATAATCAAAGGGAAACTACTCTTACATACCTGATTTGAAATGTTGTACTTTTTCCTTCAAAATAAAGTCAGCATTACCATTCTTTGGAACCTTTTAAATTTATAATCTTAAAAGACTTATGTGTATCTTTGATGTTTTAGGTACTACAGTGACATAGACAAACAAGTTTTTACCAAATTCATTATAAAACCATGTTTGATGCTGAACTGTCTTTGATAGTATGGTTGCCATAGAATAATAGCTGATGTACTACTGTCACTTATGTGTTGGACAACTTAGTCTATGGAATCTCCTTCAGGTATAAACCATTTCTATTGTGTATTATTATTCCTCTTAAAACCCATGGTGAGTCATTGGTTCATTGTTGAGATTTTGGACCCAACAGGCAAACTCCTCACAGTGAATGCGTCACGCTTTGCTACTTCATCACTGCCAACACGAAAATCACATGATGCTAGTAATACCATCTATTTATAGAATGCCCAAACTTCTCATAGTGCTTACGTCAAGCTTGTTATTTTTACAAATTATTAATCAGCACTTTTTTATCTTTATGTACTTTGAACATCATAATTTACTACAAAGAGACTCAATTAGTAAAAAAATTGATGTGTAACAGAAAAGATCAACAAAAAATATTCGGCTCTCTGAGGGACAAATTTACTTGTGGTGGCAGTGGTTATTGATTTAATAAAGGGAAATAACCGCTGCGAGGAGTTTGCCCAACAGGCTGTAAGCTTGCCCATCCCTAAACAATCATGCAAGATTGTTGAAATGGTACCGTGTAAAATGCCTAGTGCTTGTGATATTACTTCCTCTATCTAAGTATACCAGATTCCTGACTTTATGTCATTGGCTGGTTATTTATTGACTCGACCTCACACCTTATTAGTTATCATTGTATATCATGTGACTATATACCTTGTGTTACATACATGTATAAAAGGTTTTAATTGGTTACAAACCTCATAAATTCATTAACCACTTCAAACAGCATAGTATAAGGATGTATACAGTGCACTGCCAATCTATGTTTGGAGACAAAGAAAATTTACTAAAATTCTTAAATTGTCAATGCTTGTATGTGTAGGACCACTGTTAATAATATATTTAGTATGATTGGTGATGAAAACAAATAACCCAGGTCGATAGCGCAGTTGGTAGTGAGTACTGGTTATAGACAATGGTCCAGGAAAGCTAGGTTAGGTGCGCTGGATGCCGTAAAATGACCTAAAATTGTGTTGCCAGGGTGCTAACTCCAATGAATAAATATACTCAGCAAAAATAGAAACTTTACATTGTGTAAACCTGAATTTCGTTGCTAAATCATTATGTGTAATAAACAAAACTATCTAATCTTATTGGCATTTTGATGTACTACACAAATCCGAAAATTTCGTGCAGTTATATGCTCAACGAGCATATTAATTCGCCATTTCCGGTTTCTTACACCGACCACGCCACAGACAATCTCAAGTCATGTGGAGTAAAACTTTTCTCACAGAAACATTTGCTTGTTTTTAACACCAAGAAAAAGCACTTTTGTTTAGTCTTACGACTTTCAGAAGCAATGTCACGACTCTCTGAAAATCAAAGAAATCGGGCTATTGTAATGCTCCAAGCGGGTGCCAGGATTATGAACGTTGCGCAGCACTTCGGTTGCTCTCGGCAAACCATTCATAACCTTAGCACCCGGTTTGGTATTACTGGGTCCGTACATGACCGCCCGAGACCCGGTGCACCACGTCTGACGTCACATAGGGACGACCGCGTCATCGGCTTAAATCATCTACGTAATAGGTTTTTGCCAGCTACAGCTACTGCTCGTCAACTTGGTGTGAGTGCCCAAACCATCGGAACCGCCTAAGGCAATCTCATGTTCCAATTCGTGCCCGCAGGCCTTATACTGGGCAGATAATGAGACCCCGCCATAGGGTCGCCAGGTTGGCATGGGCACAACGTCACGAACGCTGGACACGTAACCAGTGGGGAAGAGTTATTTTCAGTGACGAATCTCGCTTCAGAATAAGCCATGCCGACGGAAGGGTGCGAATTTATCGTCGCAGAAATGAAGGATTCGCACAATGTTGCATCAGGGAAAGGGACAGGTTTGGTGGGGGAAGTGTGTTGGTATGGGGTGGAATTATGGGGGATCAAAGGACACAGCTTGTAGTAGTCTCCGGTAATCTGAATGCACAAGGTTACGTGAATATTCTCATGAATACTCTAGTACCTTTCATGCAGGCTCATGGTCCTGGACTAACCTTCCAGCATGACAATGCTGCCCGCTTGACAACCAATTTTTTGGCGCGTAACAACGTCAACGTCTTGCCATGGCCCGCTCTTTCCCCAGATATGAACATATCTGGGATGAACTTGGACGAAGAGTAAGGGCTAACCACCATATAAACAGCGTGAACGACCTCACTAATGCACTGCAGGTGGAATGGCAGGCGTTGCCTAACATCCTAATTAGACATTACGTACGCTCCATGAGGCGGAGAGTTAGAGCGTGTATTGCCAGATATGGGGGGCACACACGTTACTGAGGTGTTCTAAACAACATTAATTACTCAAATAAAAATAGTCAACGCATCCAAACTTTCACCATCACCTTTAATTCCTGTATTTTTCATTCTGACCCCTAGGTTAAACTCTTACGTCGTATTCATGGTTCGTACAAATTATATCAACAAAAATGTAACTAAAGTGATGCAATGTCTTCAAGGAATAAAATGCATTAATTTGTTTTAGATATTCCAACGGAAACTCAAATTATGCCCACTTAAACACCATGTAAAGTTTTTTATTTTGCTGAGTATAATTAAAATAAATAAAAACAAATATTTTGAATGCATCACATTTATAAGATTTGGTAGTTGACATTCTAAAACCTCCAAAACCATGTTCATGGTAATTCTTTCCCATAGCATGCTTTAAAACAACATAGATAGTCTCAACTATTAAAGAAAGAACTGACTTGGAAAAAAAAGAGCAAAACAGTTTTACAATGCACATGGTTTCAGAGGCTTTGGGATGTCAGATGCTGAATTTCATAAACATGATGAATTCACAGGGGTGGATCCAGGATTTTTTTTTGGGGGGGGGCGGGTCTGAAATTTTGAACCTAAACCACATTAAAAGGTCTATCATTGCAGTCCTAATTATGACTGTGTTTTGTATTGAGGGCTGAACAAAACACTATTGTAACTCCCTTTATTTTCAAATGGAGTTACAATAGTGTTTGTTCAGCCCTGTGTATTGTGAACACCCAATTGAAAATGCAGGCATTTCAATTTTGCACATTGTCTTTTTGACTGTATGGCTATTACAGGGTATATACTGGGCTCGAATTTTAGCTTGCATACTTGCTAAATACACATGGATTTTGAAAATTATGAGTAACTTTTATCTAAACTCACAAATTTTGGCGAGTTGATATCTTGGCAAAAATATTACGGTCTAAACTAATTTGGATAAAATCAGCATTGGAACTGCCAGAAAAATAGATAGTGCGATCTTCTGCTCTACTTGCCTGTATAGCTATATTTCACAATGAGTGTCGGAAAAATACTATTCGCCGAGGTTAAAAGTTTGCAAGTTTTTTATTACTAAATGAGTTAGGAGAATTTAAAATCTGACATTGTTTCTGGAGTAAAAAACTTAGCAAAAAAAGTGAGTGCTTTTTTAATCTTGCGAGTTGAAAAACATCAACTTGCATAAATTTGTTCGTGCTATTTTTGTTAAATTTGAGCCCTGGTAGTCATGTAATTAGAAAGATTCAAATAATAATAATAATTATAATAATAAAGACTTTATTTATTGTGGATAACATATTTGGTGTAAACCAATTTTCAATATGGTCCACACAGATATTTACAATGTACATACATAATAACAATAACAAAGAGAAACAAATTTTGGTGAATAATATACGTTCTGAAATTAACAAGCAAATTAAGAGTTTAAATATATAAACATACAAGAAAGGTTATTTAGTGTCATATCAGGAGAAATTTCATGAAATATGTGAATTAATAAAAGTTCTTACTTGAAAATTGATATAAACCAATGTGGTGCACAAGTTTAGCATGGAGTAAAATTTACAGTAGGGGTGTAACGGTTAACCGATATACCGGTTAATATTGCAATACGACTTCTGACGGTTTTTAACCGGTTCTTTTTTCTCTTAACCTGTTTTTCTAGTTATGTTCCATACTGATTGTTTTTATCAGAGTCTGAAATTTAAATGTTTGAATTAATGTTAAAATGTGTTCAGAAACTTGAAATATTTTTCGTAAACTGAGAGAATAAATATCTTTTTTTCTAACTTATAAACAAACAAATAGTGGATGATGTGTCTATATACTCTGTATTTGTGCATATAAAAGTGGTTTCTTGGTTTACTGTGATTTTAAAGCCACAGATAATGTGACAACTAAGGCATTTATCACTTCTGTAGACGTTTTATATACATGTACATCATTGTATTTTAGGTACTACAGTGGAACACACAGCAAGCTTTCACATAATTTATTATACAAGCATAAATGGTTGCTATGACGTCCTGTATAGTATGGTTACAATGGAACATAACTTTGTTGATGTGTTACTGGTTTATGTTGTGGACAATTTAATTGTTGAAATCTCTACATAAGTACATTCAGGTATTAACCATTATTTTGTGTTTTAATCATGCAGGCTTTTTTATAGAGGTTCTTAAGTAAATTTATCATAATTGAAATTTGTGATTTCTATGAGTTTTACAAAAGATACTTACCGGTAAATGAACTCCTTGAAGTGTCAATTGTGCAGACTTATAACAATAACCATAAATCATCTGATTTTGAAATGAAAAATGTATGTTTTATACAGTAGTCTTGGTAAGCCCCTTAAAACTATTGTATGATCATAAAGAATGAAGGAATAAGTTGATAACTGAACAAAACAGAACATTCATTTTGTTATGTCACAGTTTACACAGTCAAACCTGTGAAATAAAGAGTAAGGAATTCAACAATATTTGTTGATTGGTCAGAACAAAGGTCATTTGAATGTGACCCCATGTGTACTGTTTAGAGATCCTATGATAGGGGTCTGCATGTACAGTACCCACCAAAAGTTTAGAGACAAAAAAAATTCAATACAAAAATGAATTTTATCAATTGGTTTCAGTAGAACCATTATTTTAACTATATTTAAAATAGTTGATGATTAAATGAAAACAAATTTCTTGAATGCATCACATTTATAGGATTCAGCATCTGATTATCCAAAAACCTCTAAAACCAATTCAATGTAATTCTTTTCTATAACATAAATTTTGTCTCAACTACAAAAAGTACCATCACAAAAAATAAGTAAAACTAGAAAGCATTTCAAATAAATGGTATTCAAAGTTTTGATAAAACCTATGTAGTAGGCTTACAAAGTGAAAATGTCTCTAAAACTTTTGGTGGGTACTGTATTATATCTGTTTAAGGAGATAATTATACCCATTGTGTCATTTACTATTACATTTATTTGAACTTTTCAGGAAATTTTCCCTGTGATTCTAATGGTTGTTGGTGAAGATAATATTATAATTATTATATGATATGATGATGGTGAATGACTTGTAGACAGTACTGTAACTCAGATATATCATGGTAGGTGGACATTTATTGTATGAAGTCTCTCTCAATAGACTATTTCTGGAAATCAAATATTTGGGTTTTCCCATGCAGTACAAACAAACTTTCACCTTCACAATGAAAACATGTGTACAAAGAACAATTGAATTTAATCCGTATTCTGTGCTTTTCAGCAATAATGTGTTATAAACTTATTTACATGTGCACGGTGGAAAAACCCAACAATTTGAGTTCAGAATTAGGTCTATTTCAGTCATCACTTTAAATTTCTATTGATCCTGTGAGTTTTGATTGTTTGGTTCAAATCCTCTGTGTAAAAACTGAATCAAGTTGTAAAGTAGGTCTTGAGCAAACATATTTGAGAAGTTATTTCTGCCACACACAGGCTAATGTAGGCATTTTTGGACAAAGAAATGTATAATAGCTATATTTGCACTTTTTGAATCTCTCTTTTTTATACCCCCGCTTCGAAGAAGAGGGGGGTATACTGTTTTACCCTTGTCCGTGCGTGTGTTCGTGCGTGCGTCCGTCCGTTACAAAATTTCCGTCGCAGTTTTCTCAGCAACTATAACATGCAGCAGCCTAATACTTTGCATATTGCTTCATCCCATAGTCCCATGTGGTGTAAAGCGATTTCATGCTCCTTGCTCATCTACTTCCTGTTTGTCGCATATTTTTAGATTTTGGCGGGGGTATCACTAGTGAGCATTAGCTCACAGATTTACTTGTTTGGCTTTGGTAAGAATTTGCAGAAAAACAAGTGTTTGTTTGTGTTTGTGACTTGTCAAACTCCCCGCAGCAGTTATTTCCCTTGATTAAATCAATAACCACTAGGGATTTAAAATGATCTTTTATAATTGATAATCAATCATTTCATTAGATGTGGGAGACAATTGATTATGAAGATTAAACTCGATTATCGCTAATATCAGTTATTAATTTTTTTGACAATAAGACTATCAAGTTTTAATATACATTTGTATTAATATTACTAGAGAATAGATATTTCATGGGAATAAAACTTCTCATTTAAAACATGATGATTAATAATAATAATAATAATAATACATTTTTTTTATTTATTTATTTATTATTTTTTTTATTTTTGTATTTTTTACTACACCGTACTTTGTTATAATTATAAATCATTGAGATCATTGTTGATATTTTTGGTTGACGACATGGAATTCGCCATTACTGGACAATATATAGTCCTTTTCTATACTGTATAGGAACTGAAAATGTCTGATTATTTCAAATGATCGATTATTATTTTTGAAACCCAAAAAACCACTGCCACTACGAGTAAATTCGTCCCTCAGAGAGCCGAATATTTTTTTTCATCTTTTCTGTTACAATTTAATATTTTCTATAAATTGAGTCTTCTTGCATTAAATTATAATGTTCAAAGTACATAAAAATAAAAAATAGTTTTAATTAATAATTTGTAAAAATAGCAAAGCGTGACAAAGCACTGTTAGGAGTTTGGGCATTCTATAAATAGATGGTATTACTAGCGTCACATGATTTACATGTTCATTTGTTGGCAGTGGTTAAGTAGCAAAGCATGATGTAAGCACTGTGAGGAGTTTGATGACTTACCAGGTATAAATCAATTATGTAAACATGGTGTGTTACTGTACTTTTACTTTTGGATTTGCCTTTTTATGAGAGAAACCAATAAGTCCAAAATATTAAGGTACAGTTTTAAAGTATTTCATTCTTATGAAAGTAAATTTAGTTGATCTGTAATATACATTGCTATAAATCAAATAATTTATGAAAACATGTTTTTAAATCTATGATCAGGGCGGATCCAGAATTTTTTCCTGGGGGGGGGTCAAGACATTTTCTAGGGGAGGGGGGTCCAAACTTCTTCTAGGGGGGGGTTTCAACCACAACCACATTATACACTTTTAGCCGAATAATGCAATATATTAATTATTAAACTACATAACCATTAAATCTGTGTTAAGCACCGAGAAAATTTGATTCATGCTACTTAAAAATGACCTACAGTCAAGAAATACACTAATGGACAGGTACATTTTTGAAATTTCAGGGGTGGCCATGACCCCCTGAACCCCCCACCACCACGCTGGATCCACCTATGTTTGATTGTAGAAAACTTGGAGCATTAAAAAAATCTGATTACATATAGTCAATTGATCTTCAGAATGTAAACAGCTGTTATTTTGTAAAAATCTTGCTGTAGCCAAAACATAGAAATATTCAAATAGTGCATAAGATAACTTGTGCATGGAATTTCATTGCCTGAAAATCTCCCCTTTATATTTGCTAATTGTAATTGTTTATTTGAATCCTCTGCACAACTTTTTTTTGCAGATCATCTAGATTACCTTTAGATTCAATTTTTGTGCCAAAGAATCACTATTACGGGCAATGATCATTTTGAAATTAAAAATCGATCAATATTGAAAGAACCAATTGAGAATTTTAGGGGAAAGGAAGATGGTTGTTATTTTATACACTACATCATGTCATTTTAATTATTTGAGTAGTGAGAGAAATCTGTGTATAGCATGTGTTTATTTACTTTATCATTAACTGTTATAGATCACATGACTAAAGTAGGGCTGCGGCATTTCGATTCGATACATCGATACATAGAGGGCGCAGATTTGATTTCGATTTCAGGCACAGTGCTTTTTTATTCAATACCAACATTTAAACTTGTCTATAAGGATTTAACACTTAAGTTCTACAGATGAACTATTGATACATCAATCAGTATGAAATTATATTTGCTTTCAAATAAATGTTGAAAATTTAAATAACAATTTTAACAACATTAGTTAGTTTTAAGCTCAATGAATGATTTGATGCGCATTTGGAATGAACTATACTATTTAATAAATCAAGTTGTATCAAATCAACTTTTCAGTGAATCATTGCAGCCCTACACAATAGACCTTGTAAAAATGATGAAATTTGTCTGAACATATTTGTATATTATTACAAAGAGTCTGTGGTGTTTTGACCATGACTAGGTACTATATAGTTAAATGTATTCTAGCTTAAGGTCTGTAGTCATGTGATCTACAATAACTAACAAGGTTAACAAAAATAAGTTTTTCTTTCATTTTTCTTTACAGACAAATAATTGAATGACATTAAATAGTACATACCATAACAACTATCTTTTTTACAGGAGCTGGCATTGCCAAGTGGTTACAACGTTTGACTGGTAATCATTGGATAGCCAGCTCCGATTTGGTTGGAATCCCATCCAAAACCTACCCTGTTGTTTCACTTGAGCAAGAAACTTTATCCTACTAGCTCAGTACTGGGAGACCAGGAAGCAGACTTGAAAGTGATTTACCTAAGTTATAAGAACATGTTTCAACTGAGCTGAAATGAATAAGTATAAAATAACTTTCTATTTATCTTAAAATTTCAGTTGATCCTGTGAGTATTGATTGTTTGCGTCAAAGCTCTGCACAAAACTGAATAAAGCTGAAAAGAATGTCACATGCATAAAGTTTTTAGAAAATTACTCACCCTAGAAAATTCCAATACACTAGCTAATGTAGGCATTTTGTACAAAAGAAAATATAATAGCTATTTTTGTACTATCAGTACTTTTTCATTTTTTTTATTGTTTTTGACAAAAACAAGTGCTTGTTTACATTCTGCAGACCATGTGACTGAACGGGGTACATAATTGCTTGATCTTCATAATGTTAACAAACTTTTGTTTTTTATCAAAAGCTTGCAGTAGTCAAAAAACAGAAGTGATTCAAATAGTGCTTAAACTAACTATCAGATTTTATGTCAGAAAATGTTAGTCTGAATTGTGATTGTTTTCTCACAAATAAATTTTACTGATGACCCTGTCTACTGTTAGATTCAATTTTTGTGCAGCAGATTTTTAGCATACAATCAAGTTTTACAGAAACAACTGGGTACCATATTTTTTAGGGGAGAGAAAGTTAGTAACCATGGGCAGATCCAGGGGGGGGGGGTTTCAAGGGGGTCCGGACCCCCCTAGAATTTGGAAAATGTTTATGACCATTAGTGTATTTCTTACTCATTTTTAAGTAGTATGAAGCAACTTTTCTCGGTGCTTAACATAGATTTAATGGTTATGTAGTTTTTATTATCAATATGTTGCATTTTTTCTGCAAAATGTGTATAATGTGGTTGTGGTTCGAGGTTCGGACCCCACCCACCCCTGGAGAAGTTTGGACCCCCCCTAAAAAAATCCTGGATCTGCCCCTGGTAATTATTTTAAGCTCTTTATGATGTCATTTAATTATTTGTCTTATAAAAAAAATCGATGAACATGTATAGTATAGGACTACAGTTGAATTACAATTTTTCTAAGTGGCATCTTACTTGTAAAAAATTTCGGCAAAATACACATACTGAACAATTCATTTTTTTCATAAGAATAAATACTTGAAACTGTTCCACAATATGATAGACTTCTGTGTTTCTCCCAAAACTCATGTGTCCAAAATTATACACTTTTACACAATTGATTTATTATAAGTCACATAGGATGTTACAATGTATAAAAACGTGTATAACCCCGTATAGATGCATACCAAAACTAACAATTTAATGTAAGTGAAGTATGTAATTGTTATAACTATGTAGTTCAAGCTCAGGTTAATATTGTCGCACTAAACTAACTTAGTATACAGTACACACCAAAAGTCTGGAGACATTTTCAGATTGTAGGCCTATTGAATAGTATACTTAAAGAAACTTCTAAGTACTCCGATTTCAATATGGCAGGAAGTCTTATTTTTCAACATTATTGTCCAATCGCTGATGAAAATGTGTTTTGGACCATACTGACCTTTGCTTTTATGGCTTTCATGCTACTTTATAGATGCAAAACCATTTTTGTCGCGCAAGCGTTTATATGATAAGATTTTCTAATTGTTTTGATTGAACAGAAAATTAGCAATTGGAAGACTTATTCTGCAGGTCTTGTGTAAGACCTATGGCAATTTCTCAGTCTTGAAGCGACATTCGAGCCATTTCTTGATTATTCGTTGTGCGTATCAACATACTAATGATTTTCACTAAAACTGACCGCGTGAAATTTTTGCACGATAAGCACGTGCGCATTTCCGCTTTTCTGCATGTGCACAACAAAACCAATTTTGCATTTAGAAGCATGAAATCCATGCAGGCAGACGACAGTATAGTCCTATATACATTTCCATTAACGATCAGACATAAATATTGAAAAATGAAAATTCCTGACAACATTGAAATCAGAGTACTTAGAAGTTTTGTTAAGTATATTTATCTAAAATTTGGTAACTGCTTATTTATAAATGCTTTGTAGTTTTGCATTAATTTTTGGTTATCATTGTAATTATAACTGAGACCACAAAAATAGTTTAAAAGCTATGTTAAGGAAATAAAATATGGTTTTGGAGGCTTTAGTTTGTCAGATGCTGAATCTTATAAATGTGTTGAACTTATGAAATATGTTTTTATTCTATCACAAACCATACTTTAATAAACTAAAAATAATGATTCAGAAAAAGAAAAATTCAAGAATTGTAGTAAATTTCTTTTGACTCCAAATTTTTGGTGGGTACTGGAGTTAAAGCTTAATCATCTGTCACTGGCGCTAACAATAACCCCTTGTATTTATAAACCCACTACAGTACTTCTGTACTTACGATTGATAAAAATAGTTATCCATACCTGTGTAAATTAGCAGGGTTAGTGTGTGCTCCACTGACAGTTAAATTAAGATTTAACTATTGGTGCAAATATGTTAGACAAGAAAGTGAATCAATGAAGTTCTTTACCAATTTGTTTGTCTTTTTCACAGGATCATCCTTGGAGGTCTGCTGTGTATAGGATATCACTGAGCTTAGACCATGATCAAACTTGAGACCGAAAAATTCTCAATCATCATATGTGTGTCATTTGGGGACAAGATAGAAAGACATGTAAAGGTATATTTTGGTTATTGTAGCTGTTTTTAACTGATAGATTATAAAACATTAGATTCTCAGCTGTTCTGGAACAACTCAACACATGGACAACTCACCTTGAAGTAGGGACAAAATTTGTAGGATCAATGCCTTAAGTGTTTTAAAAAAGCATAATTAATTATTAAACATGAAATAATTTGTGACAAGGGAGACAATATAGACAATGTAGTAATATGTATCAAAAACTAACTTAAACAAGACAATCAGAATGATCTCCCTTCTAAAACAAAACTATTGAATAGATTTTGGCTCTGTTACAATATCTTATTAGTAAATTAAGTTATTGCAATCATCTTTTAGTTTTCAATATATTCAGGGCATGAATTTAACAATAACTTGGACTTGCAAATTTTTGCGAGTTGCTTTTATTTCAACTCGCAAATTGAAAAATGATTTGCATTTTTTCCAAATTTTAATAGCATACAAAGTAACTATTCGTATATGCAATATTAAAGCAACTTAGTACTATACTTACTAAAGATAGAACATGTGCGTTCTAGTGAGATAGACAAAGTTATCAAACATGTTTTTACTGTGAGTCTTTAAATATATCATATCATCGATCTATCTGGTCATTCAATTGCTGACTTTAGCCTCATTAGTTAAGACAGTAATATTTTGCATTGATTTAAACTCGCAAAAATTTGCTAGTTATAATAAAAATAACTTTCAAATTCTAATCGCATTTTGCGAGTATGCGAGCTTAAACACTTTCCCTGATATATTCTAAAAGTGTAAGTTGTGAAAATATTTATAAAATAAAAAACATTGATAATTAGCAATTTAGAATATAAAATAAGAAAGATTTAAAAATGGAAAGATTTGAAATATGATGACTGCATAATAATGTGTCAAAGATATTTTAGTTTTTGCAGATTGAAAATGTATTGTTTTATATTAAGATAAAGTTAAATGACACTTTTTATGATAATTGTAACTTTAATGTTTATGTTTAAATTTTACTCTTTTGGAAATTTATCAATTAGAAAAACCTAATAGATACATAGTAGAATGTTTTTATAAAAGTAAATATTTGTTAAAAATATTTTTTAGATAACATTCAACAATGTATCTATATGAAGTTAGACAACTGTCACCATTAAGGTTCTTGGTGTTATGTTGTTCATTTTAAATAAGATTAAATAAATTTAATTGAATTTATTGCAAAACTTCAAAGATTACTTGGAATAAAATGCGATAATAAAGGTAGAATTCTACTTTTAATACAAAACTATTATTGTAACTATAGTAAATTTTTGACAAAACTTGTATCTAATTGTGTTTTCTCCTTGTCCTTTACTTAAATTTTATCAACTATTACTAAACAATTTTGAGGGTTGTCGCAAGACTGTAGTAAGTGTATTGATTTAATTAAAGAACAGGTTACTACAGTCTTGGGGGCAATCCACGTTTTGTATATAGAGAAATTAAAAACTTACACTATTTTCATACCAAAGGGAGATAACCACTTATCAACAGTTTTCATTATTATTTTGTTTCCTAATCCATTCATAATATTATTGTACGATTATATTGAACTGTCCGATTGCATAAATTAAAACGTCACATAACACAGAATATTTAATGCTCGGATTAACTCCGGCAGTTCATGTGGAATGTATTGTTAGAGTAAACACTTATGTATTATATCTTGTATGCAATGTGTATCAAAGTTAGTGTGGCCTAGTGGTAAGACGGTCGATCTGTCAACCTTTTAGTCGTGGGTTCGAATCCCAATAGATACTTATTTTTATCTATTTTTTTTCTTATTTAAATCGTGGACGGATTTTGTAAAACACAATGCCTTTGTGCATCATGAAAATCATAATTGTCTTTGTTAGTTTTTACCGCCAAAAATAGACACCGTAAAAGAGGACGCCCAGTAGCCCAAAGGACACTGCCAGTGAAACTAAATACTATTTGACATTGTTTGGTTGTAGTGCTTTTTGTATTCAAAAAGATACTGAATAAAATTAAACAAACTATTCAGAAAATTGAAATGCTAACAATAAAAAGAATAAAAAAATTAAAAAGGCATCTGTAGATTCAAACTCGCGTCCATTCCAAAAATAGATATTCTGAAGCGTTTCACTTTAACCGCATGACTATTGAGTCGGATTGGATATCAACACTAAATTAACACTAAATTAACCTACAAATTGTATTTTCTATTGCAAAATTCTATATATAGAACACGGAAAATAATATATACAGTATGCGATAACCGTGTAATTATGCAATCGGACAGTTCAATATAATCGTACAATAACATAATGTAATGACTTGAAATTATTATGATATGAACATTTATGATAGCTTTCAAGTATAATGATTGTACGTTGGTATTATGGGAATTCTACCTTTATTATCCAGGGTTAGCCAAACAATTGTGTTTTAAATCATAGATATAGAAAAATAGAGGCACACATGGAAGATAGGATTTATCCAAATGTGTAGCCTCTTTAAATAAAGTCTTTATTATTATTATTATTATTATTATTTTATAATAATAATAATTATAATAATAATAATAATATCTACACAACATGATAACCTTACATTTAATAAAAAATAGTTTAAAAGATGGTTTTTAACTTTAATAACTAATAATATATAATCCTTGTTGAGTGTCTAGGTTTAGTTGTTCACGGGTTGGGTTTTCTGTTCATATGAGCTGAGTTGTCTTTGGGTTGAGTTTGTCGGATCCTTCTCATCTCAGATAAAAAGTTCAATGATTGCAGATCTCAGATGCAGACAAGCAGAGGAAGATATATATTATGGTGACAATACCATTCAACTATGATGTCACAAATGTTACAGTTTCAAGAGGAAAAAAGTCAAGAATCCGCCCCAACTGAGAGACTTAAAGAGTTTTAAGTATTTTTAATGTTGTCAGATTTCCATGATACCTAAGATAACCGACTACGATTTTCAAATGCTAACTATTTAAAGAAAATGGAGAAGACTTGTAACTGAAGCTAACTGAACCCGGGTCGATAGCCCAGTTGGTAGCGCGCCTGGATTTGGAATCTCATGCCTGAGGGGGTGCGGGTTTGAATCCCACCCCGGGGAGGTTATACCCTTCCATGAAAATTTGACAATAATGTCGATTTTCCTCCATTGAATAGATAATAGGGAGAAGTTTCCTGCCTTGTGGAAGGGTAGGTGAGTACTGGTTATAGACAATGGTCCAGGAAAGCTAGGTTAGGTGCGCTGGACGCCGTAAAATGATCTAAATTGTGTTGACACGGCGTTAACTCCAATAAATAAATAAATAAAGAAGCAAGCTGAAAATAGGCATTGAAGATGTGATGTACAGCAAATAGTACACACTTCTCTGCTTAGTCTTGCATAGGTATTATGGAAATGTGACAAAAATTAAAATATTTACAGCTCTTTAAATGTCTAAGTCGAGCAATTTCTTAATTTTATTCTTCTTGAAACCATAGCATTTGTGAAGTCATTGTCATGTGGTATTGTGACCCTGTATACATTGCCATCTAAAAGTACCTTTACACTTGACACAGTGTACACAAGGGGATCCATGGGCGCAGAATTACTTTGCTCAACTTGTCTGACTTGTACAGTTGTCTGCGGACAGTATCACAATACTTCTTCCCTGACAACATCTAACCGGGTCGTTCAAGTTTTATAACTGGTTCTAGCAGTTCTATACTGTTCTCTGCTAACCTGACTTTTTTTCTTTTGTTTATGTCTAAAATAGATTTGGCTATTTAAGAATATAAGTTAGAAGGTTTGACCATCATGGTTCCATTTATAATGTTGAAATAAAAATTGAATCGAAAATGAAAACTGTTTAACATGTTCTTAAGGTAGAATTCTAGAATTCCCTTTATACAAATCTATGTAAAAATCTGATATTTTGCTTGTACAGATTCTTAAATTACGTAAACTACAATCTATTACCAACTTATTTAAATTACACAATTTTTCATATCAAAGGGAGATAATTTATCAGTAATTTTGCAACAGACTTTTGTTTGATGAATCTAATTCATACTTAATTATTAACATGATGTAAGGTGAAAAATATTATGTTTTGCAATAATTTATCATGATTTTGAAATATATGAATGACTGTAAAATATATCATTATGGGAATTTTACCTTAAATGTTATTGTTTGTTTTTTCAAAACATCAATAATTTTATAGTGCCTTTGTTAATGTGATAAATGATATTTGTATAATAAGCTTTTAGCTTAGGTATAAAATAATTTTAGTAGGCTGTTGGTGTATATATAAAATAATTCCATTTAGTCACTGCGAAATTATTCAAGCTTTGGCAGTTTTAAAAATCAAACTGTAAATACATAGAATAAGAAACTATTGTTCAATTTTATTCAACTTTTAGTGGCACATAAATTAACCCCATTGATTTGAATATTCACTACAGCACTTCTGTACTCTTGATTGATAAAATTAAATTTAAGTCAGCAGAGTTAATTTATGCTCCACTGACAGTGGAATAAATTTGAACATTTAAATAATGCCCACTTATGTTTTTCATTATATTGATAGTTATCTCCCTTAGTTATTTCAGAACTAGAATGTATTCAAACTCCTCACAGTGCTTACGTCACGCTTTGCTACTTTAACCACAAACTCCTCACAGTGCTTACGTCACGCTTTGCTACTTTAACCACAAACTCCTCACAGTGCTTACGTCACGCTTTGCTACGTTAACCACAAACTCCTCACAGTGCTTGTACGTCACGCTTTGCTATTGATTTAATAAAGGGAAATAACCGCTGTGGGGAGTTTTGAATGTATTTAGTTAAGTTATGAATGGTTATCTCCCTTTCTTATTTCAGCACTAGAATGTATTTAGTTATGTTATGAATGGTTATGATGACAATGAAACTAAGGATCTCTACTCTACAGACCTCCATCACCAGAACTTTCAACTATACAGAGCAGGTACTTTTATTCCTTGATTTAAATTATATGGAATATGTGTTATCACTGTTATGTCAAGGTCAGGTACAACTCCAACCATGGAAAACTCAACCCGAAGTAGAGACTGCTTTATTACATGTGGACAACTCATCCTATATCATGTATTATTTTTAAGTTTATCGTGTATGAAAGATATTAAGGAATAAAATGAATGATTATTTCATATCTATATAGTTGTTAAAAAGTGAGAGTAGCATTTAAATTATCATTTTTAATTTAAAATTATCATTTTTTAAATCAAATAATAATCATATTAGATACATGTTGAGATTTTCTGGGGTTGAATTGTCTTCAGGTTGAGTTGTTCCTATGGATGGCATAAGTTCCTTTGTGTTGAGTTGTCCTGATCTAGTATTATACAATAAGAGACTTTAGACAGTGATTTCCCCTTGTATACTATTTAAATAGGTAGGTTCTATTAGTTGGATCACTTGGATCACTTACTTATCAATAGAAAATTGCCAAAAAATAATCATTAATAACTTTTTTGTAAATCATTTAATTTGTTTGGAATTTGAGATAAGTATTTGTAAGGTAAAAAACTATCTAAATTTTATCACTTCTGTTAATATCTTCATTACCAAGAAAGATATTAGATGAAATATTTTGTTATCCTTACTTAGGAATTCAACAATAAAATCCAAGGATTCCAACTGAAGGGTATGACTTAACAGCGAATATGAGTCATATTCGCGAATATGAGATAAAGTGCGAATATGACTTTTATTTTTCAAATACAGTAAAACTTGGATATAACATACTCGCTGGGCCAAAGAAAAAAGGTATGTTATAACCAAGGTATGTTATATCCATATAGCATACTAAGTATGTTATATACAAAATATGAAAATTGGGCCAGGAAAAATGGTATGTTATAACCGAGTGTATGTTATATCCATATAGCATACTAAGTATGTTATATACAAAATATGAAAATTGGGCCAGGAAAAATGGTATGTTATAACCGAGTGTATGTTATATCCATATAGCATACTAAGTATGTTATATACAAAATATGAAAATTGGGCCAGGAAAAGTGGTATGTTATAACCGAGTGTATGTTACAACCGAGTATGTTATAACCAAGTTTTACTGTAACTCTAAATATACTTGTCATGTCGACCAAATATTGTGTATTTACTTAGAATAAAGTTATTTAGTATTAGTTTAACTTTTAAAATGATTTTTTGTAAAGAAATAAAGTTTTTATCCAGGATAATATATTAATTGAGTCATATTCGCCTTACAATCTAAGCGAATATGACTTCTTTGTCATTGTTAAAGATTACAAATTGAAAATATATGTTCAAGTTGAACAATTTACTATTCAAAAAAGTATATTTGCTACAATATTTGATAAATAATAATTAATATTTTTATTCTGTTTCATATTGCTCGTAAATTAATTAAAACATTATGATCATCAAATCTCATATTCTCTGAGTTACTAAATATAGATCATATTGGCTCAGCGTTCTTCAACCAGCGAATATGACTTTCAGCTTTGTGAATATGAATGTTGTGTTTAAGTTTAAGTATAA
The DNA here is from genome assembly GCA_025267735.1 of Mactra quadrangularis. Lineage (NCBI taxonomy): Eukaryota > Metazoa > Mollusca > Bivalvia > Venerida > Mactridae > Mactra > Mactra quadrangularis. Next base: position 1,717,672 of record CM046301.1, on the reverse strand, counting down.
AAGAGTTAAAATATATGTTCAAGTTAAGAAAATTATTTAATAATCATTATATTTTGTTTAATATTGCTAGAAATTTAAGTAAAACATTACAGAAAATCTCATATTCGCTGAGTTACTATTAATAGATATTCGCTCAACATTCTTCTACCAGTGAATATGACTTTTAGCTTTGTGAATATGAATTTTATGTTTAAGTTTAAGATTTTAAGAGATAAAATATATGTACAAGTTTGGAACATTTATTTAAAAACCATAATATTTTGTTTAATATTGCTAGTAATTTAAGTTAAACATATTAGAAAAATCTCATATTCGCTGAGTTACTAAAAATAGATCATATTCGCTCAGCGTTCTTCAACCAGCGAATATGACTTTTAGCTTTATGAATAATTTCGTGTTTTAGTCTTAATATAAGAGTTGAAATATGTGTTTTAACTGTTTACCAGGTTTTATAAACGTAAATATTAATTCAATAAATTGGCTGAACTAAACTGCACCTCAAAGTGCACTTCAAGTGCACTTCAGGTGTGGATGAAGTGCACTCCAAGTGCACTAGGGTGTAAACTTTAGTGTGAACTAAACTGTATCTGCATTCGTGCACCGTTTTACATTGAATATTTCAGCATAAAATAGAAATAAAAAAGACATAATGAAAAAGTTGAGAACACGTTAAATTTGTAATATTATCATCATTATCACTTTCAAACTTTGATGTCTTTTGTTTTATAAATCAACAATAATTATTAAAACAACAACCTTCAATAAATAACATTTAAGACTATGAATGCGGTTCCTTTACTGTATAAACTATTGTAATTTTATGAAACTGTTTTTGTCAGTTTGTAAAACGTGATAATTTTGTAATAGCATAATTCTTTACATTCTATTGGTGACACCCTTAACTTACACAATTTTCAAATGCCGACAGTATAGGCGGTTACTATATGGAGACGATAATGTCAGTTTCATCAAACGTTACATGTCTAATTGCGTGCTAATGTGTTTTTAATCATGTTTTCTTCACTAAACATGTACATATCTGTAGGTTTGTTCATAAAAATATTCATTTACATAGATTATATATATATCTTTATCAAAATAGTATAATGAAGTGTCTGTTGTGGGACAATGGCAGAACGTGCAATATTTCAGCATGAAATTTCCATTAATAAAACTTTCAATTCCATGATAATTAAAGCCCCATTATCAAGACTTAGCTAAAAGTCATATCCGATTGTAGAAGAACACTAAGCAAATATAATCTAATTTTACTAATTAATACTAAAAGTCATATGCGCTGGTAGGAGAACGCTGAGCGAATATGATCTATTTTTAGAAACTGAGCGAATATGAGATTTTATGACGAGTTTACTTAAAGAATTCAACTACATGTACCCTTATTAAACAAAAAATCTAATATATTAGATAATCTAGCACAAAAACCTTTTTGAAATAAAATATTTTCAAGTTATTAAATCTTAACCTAATATTTTAAAAGTCATATTCGTAGTGAAGAACGATCTATTTTTAGAAACTGAGCGAATATGAGATTTACATAGCTAATATGCCTTCAAACGACGATAAATCACAAACTCACGCAGTTTCCTATTATTTTCTAATTACAGTCATAGTTTCATATATGACATTATGTAATAATAAAATTAATTAATTATCCCATAAGTTCTAAGCAAAAATGTCCAAAAAACATTCATATTCGCAATGTTATTATCAACGTATCCTAGCGAATATGACTTGAAAACTGCTAAAACTTCAATAAAATCATCATTTTAACAGTAGATTTTTTAATTTTCAGGAGATAATCAACATATTAAATGTTGGGAAATAAATTCAATATAAATAATTGTATACATAAAGAGTTATTTGAAAAATAAAAATCATATTCGCACTTTATCTCATATTCGCGAATATGAGTCATATTCGCTGTTTAGTCATACCGCCAACTGAAAGGACCTACTTACCAATTGGATTGCTTCAGATTTTATCAGGGAAAGATAACTGACTAAAGTCCCTAATTGGGATCTAAAGGGTTTGAAGTCAAAGACAGTATATGTTATACAGTGTTTATATAGTGGCAACCAAATGTTTGGAGACATTTAACTCTGAAGGCTCTATATAGCTTTTATTGAAAATTTGAAAATTGTTTATTTTAAAATGTTTTAGATATGGTTATGGTGATATGAAACTTTGTTTATAGGAAACAACATTACTACGTTTTGGAGGCTTTGTAAGGTCAGATGCTGATTCATATGAATGTGATGCATTTATAAATTTGTTTTCATTTTATCAACAATCATTCAAAATGTAGTTAAAAAATAATGTTTCTACAAAATGAAATTAAAGAATTTTAGTTGTAAATTTCATTTGTCTCCAAACTTTTGGTTGGAATTGTACACATAATGTATAATACTAGTTTTTGTACCCCAGTGCAATTAGTGGCTAATTTCTTTACTATAGTTAAATATACATTGTGTAATGTAATAAAGATGAATAGTAGAAGAGTATGTGAAGTCAGCAGTAACTTCAGTAACTTTACTGCTACAAAGTTTGTAGTTCAGCAGTAAAACTTTTCTGCTAAAAATGTCAACAGTACAGCTGTAAAACTTTTAAAAATGATACATTTGTAGTTGTATTGCTCCAACTTTCAATAATAATGGTTATGGTTATGACGGCGATGATGATAGTCAAGTTGAAATATTGAATACATTAGTCATATAAATCAAATTCGAAGAAACGATAAAATCATAATGTAAATTTAAGGTACTGTTTTGAATGTTACTGTCAGCTTTAATGTTATACATGAAAATCAAGAACATATCTACATTTAACTGACAGAAGATAAGGAGATATAAGATACTTGGATTTGTAGCAGTGAAGGTTTACTGCTATACTGTACTGCTGACTTTACTGCTGTTTTCACATACATTCAATAAAAAAATGAAATGATTAGTTATAGTTCTACTATGCATAGTATTTATGCATGACTTTTTTTCAAGATTAAATCTAGTTACTCATACATGTGTAGCAATTATTATGACTAAGATTTAGACTTTGTCATTTGAATTCACAGAAGGTGTTGTATCAAAATCATAGGCCTAGTTTAAATCCCAACATCAGCATTGAATTTGTTCAGTCCAAAGAAAATAAGTTGAATGTTCACTGAGGATTGCAAGTTTAATACATCATATCTGTTTAAGCATGATATAATTATAAATAAATCAGAACTTTTTGTAGTTAGTTACCATACTCAGCACTGTTAAGAAGGATGATTTTACATTTCTCTTTGAACTTACTTGTAATGCATGTAATTACAAGGGGTAGTTAAAAAACTTTCTTTGGTTGATGTGTTGAATATGCTTTTTAATTGGACTAAATAAAATCAACGTTGATTGTAAAGAAAATTTGTATAATGTTTTGATACAGTAATCTGTGCTTAAAAAAAAATAATTTAGTATAGTCCGTCAAAATATCACACTTCAGTTAATGTTTCTTGTTTTTGTTTTTTTCAGATTGTTATAAACAGAAGTTCTTATCAAGAATGTCAAGATGATGAATGTACAACTATTGATCTCTGCAGTAGAAGAATCCACCCAATGAGTTGAGATGTACATTCGGTCCAATTTTTTCGAACAAGTCGTCTCGGACTTTTTGTCCTTGAGATACTTGTTGTCCATATACGCGTGTCCTGCTGAAATTAAACAAGTCATCTCGGACTTTTTGTCCTAGAGATGTTTGTTGTCCATATACGCGTGTCCTGCTGAAATTTAACAAGTCATCTAGGACTTTTTGTCCTTGAGATGTTTGTTGTCCATATACGCGTGTCCTGCTGAAATTTAACAAGTCATCTCGGACTTTTTGCCCTTGAGATGTTTGTTGTCCAATTTCATGTACTTGATATACTTTGGTCTGGTTGTTTAACAAGTCATCTCGGACCGTTTGTCCTTGAGATGTTTGTTGTCCAAGTAAATTCATTAATTGTGTTGTTGTTTTATTATTCATAAAATAAATCAAACAGGATTCGTTCAATAATAATTTCGAACTCAACATTTTTCCTGTTACGAAAATATTATTGACAAATCGTTGTTTACCACATGAATTATCCCTGAGTCATTTCGAATCCAACTTTTTTCGTCCCTAAAAAAAGTTAGGGTCAAAATGGTCTGGGGACGTTTCAAAATAAAAAACAAGATTCGTACCCAAAAAAAAGTTTGGGTCGAATAAGTTCGGGGACGAATAAAAATGTGAACAAAATTCGTCCCCAAATATTTTCGTACCCAAAAAAGATTGGGTCGAATAAGTTCGGGGACGAATCAAAATGTAAACAAGATTCGTCCCCAAATATTTTCGTACCCCAAAAAAAGTTGGGGTCGAATAGGTTCGGGGACGAATCAAAATGCAAACAAGATTCGTCCCCAAATATTTTCGTACCCAAAAAAAGTTGGGGTCGAACAGGTTCGGGGACGAATCAAAATGTAAACAAGATTCGTCCCCAAATATTTTCGTACCCAAAAAAAGTTGGGGTCGAACAGGTTCGGGGACGAATAAATATGTAAACAAGATTCGCACCCAAATATTTTCGTAAGCAAAAAAGTTGGGGTCGAATAAGTTCGGGGACGAATCAAAATGTAAACAAGATTCGTCCCCAAATATTTTCGTACCCAAAAAAAGTTGGGGTCGAATAAGTTCGGGGACGAATCAAAATGTAAACAAGATTCGTCCCCAAATATTTTCGTACCCAAAAAAAGTTGGGGTCGAACAGGTTCGGGGACGAATCAAAATGTAAATAAGATTCGTCTCCAAATATTTTCGTACCCAAAAAAGTTGGGGTCGAACAGGTTCGGGGACGAATCAAAATGTAAATAAGATTCGTCCCCAAATATTTTCGTAACCAAAAAAAGTTGGGGTCGAAAAAGTTCGGGGACGAATCAAAATGTAAACAAGATTCGTCCCCAAATATTTTCGTACCCCAAAAAAAGTTGGGGTCGAATAGGTTCGGGGACGAATAAATATGTAAACAAGATTCGTCCCCAAATATTTTCGTACCCAAAAAAAGTTGGGGTCGAATAAGTTCGGGGACGAATCAAAATGTAAACAAGATTCGTCCCCAAATATTTTCGTCCCAAAAGAAGTTGGGGTCGAATAAGTTCGGGGACGAATCAGAACGTAAACAAGATTCGTCCCCAAATATTTTCGTACCCAAAAAAAAGTTGGGGTCGAACAGGTTCGTACCAAAAAAATGTTGGGGTCGAAATGGTTTGGGGACGAATCAAAATGTAAACAAAACTCGTCCCCAAATATTTTCGTACTCAGAAAAAGTTGGGGTCGAAATGGTTTGGGGACAAATCAAAACGAAAACAAGATTCGTCCCCAAATATTTTTGTACCCAAAAAAAGTTGGGTCGAAAAAGTTCGGGGACGAATCAAAACGAAAACAAGATTCGTCCCCAAATATTTTCGTACCCAAAAAAAGTTGGGGCCGAATACGTTCGGGGACGAATCAAAATGCAAACAAGATTCGTCCCCAAATATTTTCGTACCCAAAAAAAAGTTGGGGTCGAACAGGTTCGGGGACGAATCAAAATGTAAACAAGATTCGTCCCCAAATATTTTCGTACCCAAAAAAAGTTGGGGTCGAACAGGTTCGGGGACGAATAAATATGTAAACAAGATTCGCACCCAAATATTTTCGTAAGCAAAAAAGTTGGGGTCGAATAAGTTCGGGGACGAATCAAAATGTAAACAAGATTCGTCCCCAAATATTTTCGTACCCAAAAAAAGTTGGGGTCGAACAGGTTCGGGGACGAATCAAAATGTAAATAAGATTCGTCTCCAAATATTTTCGTACCCAAAAAAGTTGGGGTCGAACAGGTTCGGGGACGAATCAAAATGTAAATAAGATTCGTCCCCAAATATTTTCGTAACCAAAAAAAGTTGGGGTCGAAAAAGTTCGGGGACGAATCAAAATGTAAACAAGATTCGTCCCCAAATATTTTCGTACCCAAAAAAAGTTGGGGTCGAACAGGTTCGGGGACGAATCAAAATGTAAATAAGATTCGTCCCCAAATATTTTCGTACCCCAAAAAAAGTTGGGGTCGAATAGGTTCGGGGACGAATAAATATGTAAACAAGATTCGTCCCCAAATATTTTCGTACCCAAAAAAAGTTGGGGTCGAATAAGTTCGGGGACGAATCAAAATGTAAACAAGATTCGTCCCCAAATATTTTCGTCCCAAAAGAAGTTGGGGTCGAATAAGTTCGGGGACGAATCAGAACGTAAACAAGATTGGTCCCCAAATATTTTCGTACCCAAAAAAAAGTTGGGGTCGAACAGGTTCGTACCAAAAAAATGTTGGGGTCGAAATGGTTTGGGGACGAATCAAAATGTAAACAAAACTCGTCCCCAAATATTTTCGTACTCAGAAAAAGTTGGGGTCGAAATGGTTTGGGGACAAATCAAAACGAAAACAAGATTCGTCCCCAAATATTTTTGTACCCAAAAAAAGTTGGGTCGAAAAAGTTCGGGGACGAATCAAAACGAAAACAAGATTCGTCCCCAAATATTTTCGTACCCAAAAAAAGTTGGGGCCGAATACGTTCGGGGACGAATCAAAATGTAAACAAAATTCGTCCCCAAATATTTTTGTAACCAAAAAAAGTTGGGGTCGAATAAGTTCGGGAACGAATCAAAATGTAAACAAGATTCGTCCCCAAATATTTTCGTACCCAAAAAAGTTGGGGTCGAATAAGTTCGGGGACGAATCAAAATGTAAACAAAATTCGTCCCCAAATATTTTCGAACCCGAAAATGTTGGGGTCGAATAAGATCGGGGACGAATCAAAATGTAAACAAGATTCGTCCCCAAATATTTTCGTACCCGAAAAAGTTGGGGTCGAATACGTTCGGGGACGAATCAAAATGTAAACAAAATTCGTCCCCAAATATTTTCGTAACCTAAAAAAGTTGGGGTCGAATAAGTTCGGGAACGAATCAAAATGTAAACAAGATTCGTCCCCAAATATTTTCGTACTCAAAAAAGTTGGGGTCGAAATGGTTGGGGGACGAATCAAAATGTAAACAAAGATTTGTTCCTCAATATATTAGAACCCAAAAAAGTTTGGGTCGAATGAGTTCGGGGACGAATCAAAATGTAATCAAAGATTCGTCCCTCAATATTTTTGTACCCAAGAATGTTGGAGTCGAAATGGTTTCGGGACGAATTAAAATGTAAACAAATATTCTTCCCTCAATATATTCGTACCCAAAAAAATTGGTGTCGAATGAGTTCGGGACGAATCAAAATGTAAACAGAGATTCGTCCCCAATTTTTTTCGTACCAAAAAAAGTTGTGGTCTAAATGGTTTGGGGACGAATCAAAATGCAAACAAAGATTCGTCCCTCAATATTTTCGTACCCAAAAAAGTTGGGGTCCAATGGTTTGGGGACAAATCCAAATGCAAAGTATTCGTCCCTCAATATTTTCGTACCCAAAACTTGTCGTCCACATTATTTGGGAACGAATCAAAATGTAAACAAAATTTCGTCCCCTTATATTATCGTACTCAAAAAAGTTGCGGTCAAAAAAGTTTGGGGACGAATTAAAATGTAAACTAAGATTCGTTCCTCAATATTTTCGTACCAAAAAATTTGGGTTCAAAATGGTATGGGAAATCAAAATGTAAAAAAAGATTCGTCCCCAAATATTTTCGTACATAAGAAAGTTTGGGTCGAAAAAGTTCGGGGACAAATCAAAATGTAAACAAAGATTTTTTCTCCAATATTTTCGTAAAAAAATGTTTGGGTCGAAATGGTGTGGAGACGAATCAAAATGTAAACAAAGATTCCTCCCTCAATATTTTCATACCCAAAAAACGCTTGGGTCGAAATGGTTTGGGGACAGATCAAAATGCGAACAATGGCAAGTCCTCAAAATTTTCGTAAAAGTTAATTTAATTGGTACGACATTGTTGGGACAATCCTTTGTTTATATTTTATTTTGAAAAATAAAAAAACAACACAATGTTTTGAATTTCATTGAACAACAAACATCTCAAGGACAAAAAGACCGAGACGACTTGTTCAATTTCAGCAGGACACGCGTATATGGACAACAAACATCTCAAGGACAAAAAGTCCGAGACGACTTGTTCAATTTCAGCAGAACACGCGCATATGGACAACAAACATCTCAAGGACAAAAAAGTCCGAGACGACTTGTTCAATTTCAGCAGGACACGCGTATATGGACAACAAACATCTCAAGGACAAAAAGTCCGAGACGACTTGTTCAATTTCAGCAGTACACGCGTATATGGACAACAAATATCAGCAAATGGACATGAAATTCAATGGGAGGATTCTTCTACTGCAGAGGTCAATAGTTTTACGCTCACCAGCTTGATATGGTTGATGAGTTCTTCTGTTCATAACAATCTGGTATTGATAATTCTACTAGACTCTGGGAACGAGAATGCGTTCATATTTGCCTTCCAGAGTTATAGCGTCCATTAAGTGTTAAATTTTTATGCATATTGATTGATGTTTTTAATTATCATTGAAATCTATATTTATTTTAAGTACATGTATTAATATGTACATTTACTAACGCTGTTGCAAATGAAAATACATACAACGTGTTATGAAAATAATATGTATGACTCAAAGTTTATAAATTTTTATTTTGTTCATAAAAGGAAACGTAAATAAAACTCTAAGGAATATATTTTCATTCTTACCGCGCATTGTGTGGTTGGTTATATATAAGCTTACATGAAAATATAAAAGATATAAAATGTTGGTAATAGACGACATGCAGAGTCTATCACGTGATACACTGATGGGGTTGATCATTTTTATCAATTTATGATTACAGCAGGGTGTTATATCGGAAATTTCCGAACAATACCGAGCGCAACAACGGAGGGTCTGATTAATTATCGATTTTATCGAGTAGTCAAATCAATAAGTTACGAAAGAACAAATAGTTGGATATGACTGACCTTTGCTTTCATGGTTTTCATGCTACTCTATCAATGCAAAACCATTTTTGTCGCGCATGGGTTGATATGGGAATATTTTTTAATTGTTTTGAGTGAACAGCAAATTAGCAATTAGAAGACATATTCTGCAGATGACGCACCGTCTGGCAAAAGACCTATAGCAATTTCTCGTTCTTGAAGCGACATTCAAGCCATTATTTGATTTTTCGTTGTGCATATCAACGCACTAATGATTTTTACTAAAACTGAAAACGTGTGATTTTTGCACGATAAGAACGTGCGCATTTCCGCTTTTCTGCACATGCACAACAAAACCAATTTTGCATCAATTAAAAAGCATGAAAACCATGCAAGCAGACAACAGTATAGTCCTGTACACATTTGCATTAACGATCGGACATAAATGTTGAAAAATAAAAATTTATGACAACATTGAAATCGGTGTACTTAAAAGTTTCGTTAAGTATATATATGATAATGAAATCCTCGTGATTTGTCTAAACCTATCCTAAACAACCTATATCATAAATTACCATACTCAAAGGTCATCGAAGTGTTGTCTTAATTAATTATCTTCCGCGATTATGTGAAACACATTTTCTGTAAATGTCTTCTCCCACGTTTATGGTACATATTTTGTGTTGTGCCTATTTTTTATTACAAATGACGTTTAAATGTGTACAGTTTACGAATATTTGGATAGGGTGAACAGATAATAACAAAATGGTATGCATCTTCAATATACATGCACGTTGTCCTCATGAACCAAAAATATATCATATTCAAATAGTTATATGCATGTACTTTACCACACTAACTAGTTTTATATCAATTCATTTTAGCTCAATCGTGAAACAAGTTCTAACAACTTGGATTAATCACTTTCAAGTCTGCTTCCTGGTCCCCCAGCACTAAGCTAACAACAATGTAGGTTATAATGGGATTCGAATCAACGCGGAGTTGGCTATCTAATAATTACCAGTTCAACGCTATAACCGCTCGATAATCATATATCAATATAATGGAATACAGTAAAACTCCGCCATAAAGACAACTTTTTTTATTTTAAAATCATGCAATTTTAACAATTATTAAGACCCAAATGCTTAATTTGTGAACAAAAGGGTCTGTATAATAAGACCGTTTCGTATATTTGTCTGTTTGGTGACCTCTACGTGGCGAGGAGGAGAAACAGGTGCCCAGTATGTAGGTGTTATTTGGGCCTGCATGATGGGCATATGGCTAACACCAAAACTTCCCGTTTGCCGTGGGCAGCGTCTCGTAACCGGGAAAGGAGGATCCTGGTAATTGAGGGAGACCCAGGGATCTCCAGTCTTCCCAACACACTGCTTTGGCCTCTGATTCGGGTAGACGGGTGTCCAAGTAGGCCCAACTTGGTCAATCGGCTGGTCATGCCTTGTCCTTCAATTTGCATATTTGCATACTCACAACAGTTGATTTATTTATGTAAGTACATGTACATGTACTCCTGGATGTGCACACACCCAACAATTAACAACGCTACTAGCATACTTTTTACTTGTTAAAACATGTGTTATCCATTTAGATATGCATGCGTCTACTAAATATGCAGCTCTTTTCTTAGAAGTTTATACGTTCAACATCTATTCAAGAAGGTGGTGGCTCATGGGCACATTGAGTTGATTGTAATCATTTGCAGTTACATGCAAGTATATCTCGCAGGTATCCTTGTGGTGCGGAGCATAATTCCAGAAAGTTTTAGATGGTATATTGCTCATGATAAACTGGAACAAGCAAAGAATATAATCAAAACGGTAGCTAGATACAATAAAAGGGAAAATAAGTGATTTGGCAGAGTTTATGGCCTCATAACCTTCGACTGACCCAGACGACAAAAAGTATTCGATTATTGACTTATTCAGAACCCCAAAACTACGTCGAACCTCTCTCCTGTTAGCAATTAACTGGTAATTATTATTAGACTTTTTAAACGTATTATCTTAATTGTTAACATTGTTTATATAACATTGTTATAATTTAGTTGTTTTATATAGCGGTTTGACCAAATTTTTATGAGCGAGGAAATAAAAATATTTGTTTGGAAAAAACGTCAAAATTAAGGTGCGAGCGAATCCATGATTCATATGATGAACATATTATCACATTGCTGTGGCTTTAGATATATAAATGGCGTAAGAAACTTTATTTAGTTGCGGCATGTTGAGCTGGTATTTTTCAACTACTTGTAAATCTGTGATACAATATATCTTAGTAACTCTTTGTAACTTATGGGTTTAATGCCGTAGCAACACATAGTATAGGTCATATAACGGCGGTCAGTCAACCTACTCTCTCCTCCTGGAAAGGATAAATCTCAGGATTCAGCTGTTAACCAACTACTAGTACTAAGCGCATACTTTCGTCAGTGACCCCTCGATCAGTAGACTTCCGTGCTACTAACTGAGCTAGTCGGTCGGCTACCTTAGTAACAACTTAGTGCAAATGTCAAAAAAGGAAAAATATTACCAAACAAAATTCCGATAGGTCTCCTAGATAGTGTCAAGCAACAGAAAGATATACATGACTGTACTCATACTTTATGTACAATCTTGATGGAATGCTAGAAATAATATCGACATATGTTAAAGATAGCTGTTAATGATCTTGTTTTGTTACATGTATCAATTGGTGAATAGGTTAGATGGCATACGGGAAAAATGGAGAGTTTTTTACGGAATTTACATTTGTACCACCAGTTGTTTTTTTCTGACTAGCCCTTGGGCCGGGTAACAGCCAGCCGAAACTGAGGTTCGAGTCTATTTGATAGAAATGTTGGCATATTTTGATGAATATTTCTTTTGAAAACGAGTTTTCTCAGAATAACGACCCATGTTGCATGAAAGGGAATAACTATAGATACAAATTTGTGAACTTCGCTTCTTGGGTCTACGCCCTTAGGCCGGGTAACAGTTAGCCGAAACAGAGGTTCGAGTCTATTTGATAGAAATATTGGCTTATTTTGACGAATATTTCTCTTGAAGACGAGTTTTCCCAGGATGACGACCTATGTTGCCTGAAAGAAATACAAATGTAACTAAAGCACCACATTCGTGAACTTAGCTTCATAGGTCTACGCCTTTATGACGTGAAACAGCCAGCCGAAATAGAGGTTCGAATCTATTTGATAGAAATGTTGGCATATTTGGATGAATATTTCCCTGAAAACGAGTTTTCCCAGAATGACGACCCATGTTGCCTGAAAGGGAATAACTATACATACACATTCGTGAACTTGCCTTTTTAGGTCTACGCCCTGTGGCCGGGTAACAGCCAGTCGAAACAGATGTTCGAGTTAATTTGATGAATTATTGGCATATTTGGATGAATAATTCTCTTAAAAATAAGTTTTTCAAGAAGAACGACCCATGTTGTCAGAAAGAGAATATTTATAATTGCACATTCGTGAACTTGCCTTATTAGGTCTACGCCCTTGGGCCGGGTAACAGCCAGTCGAAACAGAGGTTCTAGTCTATTTGATAGATATAAAGGCATATTTTGATTTTTTTTTTCTCTTAGAAACGAGTTTTCGAAGAATGACGACCCAAGTTGCCTGAAAGGGAATAACTATAGATACACATTCGTGAACTTGCCTTATTAGGTCTACGCCCTTGGGCCGGGTAACAGCCAGTCGAAACAGAAGTTCGAGTCTATTTGATAGATATATAGGCATATTTTGATGTTTTTTTTCTCTTAGAAACGAGTTTTCGAAGAATGACGATCCATGTTGTCGGAAAAGGAATAATTATAACACCTTTTATGTGAATCTATCTTTATGTGACTACGCCCGTGTCAGAAAAAGAGGTTCAAATCAATTTGGTTTTTTTTCATTTGATCTGTCACCAAATTTTCTGATATGAACGAACGTTTTATGAATAACCAACATCTGAAGTCATATCCATCTTTGTATTCACTTCACTTTTACCGTTTCTGTGATTTGCGGCCATAATACTATATTACTCTTGAAAACTAGTTTTCCCAGAATGACGACCCATGTTGCCTGAAAGGGAATAACTGTAGCTACACATTCGTGAACATCGCTTCTTAGGTCTACGACTATGGGCCGGGAAACAGCCAATCGAAATAGAGGTTCGAGTCTATTTGATATAATTATTGGCATATTTGAATGAATGTTTCTTTTGAAAACGAGTTTTCCCAGAATAACGACCCATGTTGTCAGTAAAGGAATAACTATAGATACACATTCGTGAACTTGCCTTCTTAGGTCTACGCCCTTAGGTTGGGTAACAGCCAGCCGAAACAGAAGTTCGAGTCTATTTGATAGAATAATTGGCATAATTGGATGAACAATTCTCTTCAAAACGAGTTTTACCAGAATAACGACATATGTTGCCTGGAAGGGAATAACTATAGATACACATTCGTGAACTTCGCTTCTTAGGTCTACGCCCTTGGACCGGGAAACAGCCAATCGAAATAGAGGTTCGAGTCTTTTTGATATAAATATTAGCAAATTTGGATGAATATTTCTCCTGAAAACGAATTTCCCCAGAATGAGGACCTATGTTGCCAGAAAGGGAATCACTAAAGTTACACATTCAAGAAATTTGCTTGTTAGGTCTACGCCCCTGGGCCGGGTAACAGCCAGACGAAACAGAGGTTCGAGTCTATTTAACATAAATAGTGGCATATTTTGATGAGTATTTCTCCTGAAAACGAGTTTTCCCAGAATAAGGACCTATGGTACCAGAAAGAAAATAACGATAGCTACCCATTCATGAATTTCGCTTCTTAGGTCGACGCCCATGGGCCGGGTAACAGCCAGCCGAAACTGAGGTTCGAGTCCATTTGATAGAAATATTGGCATATTTGGATGAATATTTCTCTTGAAAACTAGTTTTCCCAGAATGACGACCCATGTTGCCTGAAAGGGAATAACTGTAGCTACACATTCGTGAACATCGCTTCTTAGGTCTACGACTATGGGCCGGGAAACAGCCAATCGAAATAGAGGTTCGAGTCTATTTGATATAATTATTGGCATATTTGAATGAATATTTCTTTTGAAAACGAGTTTTCACAGAATGACGACCCATGTTGCCAGTAAAGGAATAACTATAGCTACACATTCGTGAGCTTGCCTTCTTATCTCTACGCCCTTAGGTTGGGTAACAGTTAGCCGAAACAGAGGTTCGAGTCTATTTGTTAAAAAATTGGCATATTTTGATGAATATTTTTTTTGAATACGAGTTTTCCCAGAATGACGACCCATGTTGCCTGAATGTGAATAACTATCGATACACATTCGTGAACTTCGCTTCTTAGGTCTACGCCCTGTGGCCGGGTAACTGTCAGCCGAAACAGAGGTTCGAGTCTATTTGATAGAAATATTGGCATATTTGAATGAATATTTCTATTGAAAACGAGTTTGTCCAGAATGACGACCCATGTTGCCAGTAAAAGAATAACTATAGATACACATTCGTGAACTTTGATTTATATGTCTACGCCCTTGGGCCGGGTAACAGCCAGCCGAAACAGAGGTTCGAGTCTATTTGATAGAAATATTGGCATATTGGAATGAATATTTCTTTTGAAAACGAGTTTGTCCAGAATGACGACCCATGTTGTCGGAAAGAAAATTACATTAGCATCATATTCTAGCAATTATCATTTTAGGTCTACGCCCTTGGGCTGGGTAACAGCCAGCCGAAACTGAGGTTCGAGTCTATTTGATATAAATATTAGCATATTTGAATGAATAATTCTCTTAAAAACGAGTTTTCCCGGAATGACGACCCATGTTGTTAGAAAAGATATACTTTTAGCATCACATTCTAGAAATTCGCTTTTCAGGTTTACGCCCTTTGGCCGGGTAACAGCCAGTCGAAACAGAGGTTCGAGTCAATTTTATATAAAAAGTGGCATATTTGGATGAATATTCCTCTTAATAACGAGTTTTCCCAGAATAACGACCCATGTTGTCAGAAAGGGAATGACTATAGCTACAAGTTCCTGAACTTCGCTTCTTAGGTCTACGCCCTTGGGCCGGGTAACAGCCAGCCGAAACAGAGGTTCGAGTCTATTTGATAAAAATATTGGCATATTTGAATGAATATTTCTTTTGAAATCGAGTTTTCCCAGAATAACGACCCATGTTGTCAGTAAAGGAATAACTATAGATACACATTCGTGAACTTTGCTTCATAGGTCTACGCCCTTAGGTTGGGTAACAGCCAGCCGAAACAGAGGGTCGAGTCTATTTGATAGAAATATTGGCATATTTGGATGAATATTTCTCTTGAAAACGAGTTTTCCAAAAAAGACGACCCATGTTACCTGAAAGGGAATAACTATAGCTACACATTCGTGAACTTCGCTTCTTAGGTCTACGCCCTTAGGCCGGGAAACAGTTAGCCGAAACTGAGGTTCGAGTCTATTTGATTTAAATAGTGGCATATTTGGATAAATATTTTTCCTGGAAACGAGTTTTCCCAGAATTACGACCTATACTACCAGAAAGGGAATAACGATAACTACACATTCGTGAACTTGCCTTCTTAGGTCTACGCCTTTGGGCCGGGTAACAGCCAGCCGAAACAGAGGTTCGAGGCTATTTGATAGAAATATTGGCATATTTGGATGAATAATTCTCTTAAAAACGAGTTTTCCCGGAATGACGACCCATGTTGTTAGAAAAGATATACTTTTAGCATCACATTCTAGAAATTCGCTTTTCAGGTTTACGCCCTTTGGCCGGGTAACAGCCAGTCGAAACAGAGGTTCGAGTCAATTTTATATAAAAAGTGGCATATTTGGATGAATATTCCTCTTAATAACGAGTTTTCCCAGAATAACGACCCATGTTGTCACAAAAGAAATAACTATAGCAACACATTCCTGACCTTCTTAGGTCTACGCCCTTGGGCCGGTAACAGCCAGCGAAACTGAGGTTTGAGTCTATTTGATAGAAATATTGGCATATTTGAATGAATATTTCTTTTGAAAACGAGTTTTCCCAGAATGACGACCTATGTTGCCAGTAAAGGAATAACTATTGATACACATTCGTGAACTTCGCTTCTTAGGTCTACGCCCTTGGGCCGGGTAACAGTTAGCCGAAACAGAAGTTCGAGTCTATTTTATAGATATATAGGCATATTTTGATGATTTTTTTCTCGTGAAAACGAGTTTTTCCAGAATGACGATCCATGTTGTCAGAAAAGGAATAACTTTAACACCTTTTATGTGTATCTATCTTTATGAGACTACGGCCGTGTCAGAAAAAGAGGTTCAAGTCTACATTTTTTTTTTTCATTTGATCTGTCTCCAAATTTTCTGATACGAATGAACGTTTTATAAATAACCTACATCTGAAGTCATTTTCATCTTTGTATTCACTTCACTATTACCGATTCTGTGATTTGCGGCTACAATACTATATTACGGCCAGCCGTAACAGCCGTGTTACGGCTGGTGCGGCTGTTACGGCTGTTACGGCTAACTTCACACACGTGAAGTCATATCCATCTTTGTATTCACTTCACTTTTACCGTTTCTGTGATTTGCGATCACAATACTATATTACGGCCAGCCGTAACAGCCGTATTACGGTTGGTGCGGCTGTTACGGCTAACTTCACACACATATAAAAAAAGCCTGTTATTTTGGATGTCGATCCATAAATATTATTAAGATACTAAATGATTATCAGTGAAGTCACTTTTGGTGATTTTGGCGGTAGTATCGCACGCGAAGTCTTCCTGAAACGCACGTAACGCACGCTGGATGCATATACACTTAATGACTTCTACCATTACTTTAAAATATTCAAATTTGTGTGGTCTTTGCGGTCAGGTTTTACGTTCGGCGGGACCAAAATTGGTGGTCGTTGGTCGTTGTGGACAGGTGATCGCTATGGACAGTGTCATTTTAGAGTAAATTTGATCGGGGGAATTTAAAGTGGTCTTTGTCGGCAGGTGGTCGCTCTGATCAGGTGGTCGCTCTGATCAGGTGGTCGCTAGCACAGGTTCCACTGGTTTCTACTTGCATTCCACATTCCAACATGCGTGACTTTAACATTTTCGTACCCAGACAAGATTCTTCATCTAGAATCTTGATAACCTCTGTGTACGAGCATAGGCATTCGTTTATTAAAGTTGTAATAGTTAACCGTACAAAAAAATAGGAAGCAATTAATACAGAGTTTCTGGGTTCGACGACGACAACATAATAGAAGGACTCTTTCAAAATCGTATACTTCATTTGTTTCGCATTATAACGTGATATTCATGTACTCTATTGATATTTCGTCATGTAATTTTACTGTGAGTTTACTGTACAAGTTGTATAATATATGTATACATGCGATAATTCTGGTATCTTAGTACATGTTGTCCATCTACTTTGTTTTAACTGTCATTGTATTGTATATTGTATGTTATATGTGTATGGGCCGGAGGCCTAGTATCATGAATAAATGTTTATCGTTTATCGCATTTATACATTTGACTTTTGAGGATGCTTATTGAATAACAAACCGAGTAAAACATCAGTAAACGGTTTAAAGCAGATTGACAGATCGTTACTTTGAGTTTCAACGTAAATATATTCATATATGCATGTATGTATGTTTGCAAATGGGACAATGAAATGGGAATTTTACACTGAATTTACATAAACTGTGAGTTATTGAAACCATCAAAACCTAACTTCAAAGGGATTGTTTATTGCTCACACGTACGTGTGACTAATATTAAATTATACAC
Source organism: Mactra quadrangularis (assembly GCA_025267735.1). Lineage (NCBI taxonomy): Eukaryota > Metazoa > Mollusca > Bivalvia > Venerida > Mactridae > Mactra > Mactra quadrangularis. Next base: position 1,699,890 of record CM046301.1, on the reverse strand, counting down.
TTAACACTTTATTTAAAGACTCCTGTCGACAAAACAATGCTTTTGGTCTAGTCCCTTTATTTCAATTCGTCTTGTTTACTTCAAAGTGACAATTGCAACGGTGAACCGCTAAGACGAACGCTTTTTAACCCATATATGAAGAGATGAAAACAAGACTTTAAAATAAAGTATTACAACATGTTGCGTACAAGTACGTGATATTATAGATAATAAGAGAATTGCATGTATGAACATACACACATAATGTAAGCACTTAATTATCGAACATTACTATCATCTAGGCTTATCAATGTAATATTACAAAAATGCCCATACATTGATTATTCTCATGCACTAATGTCATGATAGTTCGTTCTTCAATCCAGCTACATTTCTAGATTTGGCATTGTTACCATGTGATTGGACCACGTATACGTAATTATTGCAATAGTTTATAGATTTTTTCCAGAATCAAATCCATTTGAAGGCCTTAAAATACTGAATTGCTTATCGTTGTCTATAAATATTTGAACATTGCTTTTTAAATAATATTTGGCATTGAAACACTGTGATCTATAAGCAGCATCATATGTGTACCATTCTCGTACCCAGCGTCTAGTAGGATTCTCAATACTAGCAAAATCCTACTAGACTCTGGGAACGAGAATGATGTGTACAGACGTTGCCAATGACGCAATATTATAAGATTTGTGATAATAGTGCATACGTGGTAGAAAGGCATTGGTCCATAATTTAAAATGGCTTGGTCAGTACATTGTGTATATGCGTCTATGTGTCAACGCGTCTATGCAGCTATATTCTTCCCTCATTCTGATTGATGTAGGCTAAAATATACATTAATTTTACCTTACAGTGCTGACCCAGGGAAATATCATCATTATGACCCGATGCAGTCGCAATCAACGGATGAAAATAGGCCTCGGGGCATGTCATTATTTAACTCAGGGTTTATCAAGATTTTCGTTAGATATAGAATCTTGAAACTTCTGGGTACGATAATGGGGCATTGGTTATCTGGATTGAGTTGAGTAAACTAACCATTATGTTTTTTTTTTAAAAGGTGCGCCTCACCAAAAAAAGCAGAAAGAGGGATTCAGGATAGGCCTAGTGTTGACATTTAGCATTTTTACGTTGATTTTAGTTCAGATCTATGCATGCAGATGTATTTCTTTTTTTAATGAATGTGTAGGCCCTATAAGTTTGCCCCTCTTGAAATTTTGACCATTATTCATGAGCATGAAAAAACATCACATCAGTGCATGACAATATAGAGCTAGCATATATCCGTGATCATTTTAAAAACGCAAACTAAATCAGTGACGTAAAAATATTAAAGATATCATGTGTATATATGATAGTTTAAGTTAAGTTATCATATTTATGTAGCAAGTTGCGTTTTCTTTAAGTTTATTTTTTTGTGGACATTCTTAATCATGTATACGTTTTCTTTTTATTTCCAGTGCGAAAATAACATTGAGGTAACTATATTTTCATTCTAAAAAATGGACTCGAGAATTAGATTACTGATATTTCAATGCATGTTGCAACATTGATATCAACAATTATGAAATTATTATACGTCATTGTCAACAATATTATCTTTTCAGTACTTTTAATTCCTGTAACAGTTGTCTCCCGTTGTTGCAAAAAGCGGTTAAAAAGCTTTTATAGCTTATGTTTCTTGTTATTATATCTTGCCGACTGTAAATAAAATTTACTTACTTACTTACTTACTTACTGCAGTTGTTTCCCTTTCAACGGGTTTTCACTTTTGAAAACAACATTCAGTAGGCGACGTCAATCAATGACTAATATCAACCAATCAAAAGTATCGATACAGATCGGATAACTCCGCCTACCGCATGTCTGTGCTGAGTCGTTCGTCTGCAAGACGTAAAATAAACTACTTTTTCGAAGGTAAATAATACTTTCATGACTTTTTTCTTTTGATCTAGTATCGTTGAATCAATTTTCTTTCATCTGACTCCAAAATCATGTTAGTTCATCCGGTATTAACGGAGAAAATGGCAATTTTCTTTACCCTCACCTTCACGTTATATCGTGAAAATAATTCACAAAGCCTGACCTCGTTGTTGAATCGGCATATCGACGCCGCGACAGTGTTGGCGATTTTGACTTAAGTGTCGTTTACATAACGCTCGGGTTAGTTGATAATTGTCAGAAAATGTTTGTTTTTCATTCAACATTGATAATTTTGTAATATTTTTTCATTGTTTACATGATTTGAGACTTAAAAGTTTCTTTGTTTTTCCCTCCAAAATTCAAGATGCCACTACTTCGAAAGTCACCATTTCATCGAGAGAAGCCCCCGCCTGATCTAAAACCTGATGATGAAGTGTTCTTCTGCAAACTTACAAGAGAAGTGTTCAAGGATTATGAGTGAGAACCGTTTTACTTTCATTTCTACCTTTCTACTTTCACTTTACCTTGGGTTAACACATGGTAATTTTTGACATTTAAGTTTATGAATTTCATCCAGTTTGGTTGTTTTATCACAATATTCTGTTGTTATACCATTATTTCACCTCATAAAAAATCACTTCAATATATTTTTAATAAAATTTTGTGATATTTGGCCATATTTCACTATTATTGCTGTCATTGTTAGGACTGAAGGAAAAGTAAGCACCTGAAGTTACCTATCCTTAAAATAAGTTGACTCAAGATATGACAGGAAGTTATTCTAGATTTGAGGAAATTTGGAAGTGAAATTTTGCTGTTTTCTTGATTTTTGAACATGATCAGATGATTTCTGATTGTCACAAGACATTATTTGAATGTAATTTCTGTAAGGAACTTATATTCACAAAGAATATCAGTGTGATTGCCTTAACCTATTTGACGGAAACCAGACACGAGTGAAAATTCATTTTGGCATATAAAAATTATTCACTTCATATTGTCAAACTGGTTGAAATTTGTCCTGAACTATTTAACTTAATTAATTAGCACAGAGCTCAAGTAAATTTAAGGTGATGACTGTTGCATTTGACTGTACAATGAGTTTTTACTTGGTTGATGTTAAAGTTGAAAGGCAATATTTATTAATTGACATCCAAAAAAAAAACATGTTGTCTCACAGATTTACCTTTACAGCTCTCAGAGTCTACCAAATTTGTGTACATGTTATATTGTTGTAAGTTTCAATTTTGGAATCAGTGTGTGATAAGTAAGGAGATATCTTCAGCAAATAAAGGAATATGTAAATTGGTTCAAGTGCCTACTAATTTTATTGAAAGTATTTTTTGTGACAGTTTATGACTAATGAAATATTTTGTTAATTATTACAATTTCAGGAAATTTTTTGAAAGAATTATTCTATGTAACAGTCTTGTATGGTCATGTGCCATAACTGGTCGTTCAGGACTTACCTACCAGGAGGCAGAGGAATCTGAAGAAAAGGCCTTAAAACAACTTGCTTCATTCCCATCATATCTTCAGAAACCAATCTTGTATCTTGCTTCTAAAACTCGCCGTGGTCGTATTGGTGATTTGAATGATGATGTATTTGTTTACGCTAAAGATAGATTCTTCAAAGGAGAAATTGTTGATGTTTTAACAGGATCAATAAAGTGAGTTTGGGTTATTTGAAATAACAAATCTTTTCTTAGTTCATTGCCTTTATACGAGAGGCAATTTTTTCAAGTATAATTTATTACGTGGGTATATCTGTCTCGTATGATGTAACAGTGTTTAAGGACTCTGAGTCTGAGGAGTCAAAACCCTCAGAATCGCTGAAAACTGTCCCAATTCTTATGTGAAATTGAGTTTCCATTGTTGGTCACAATTTGTGACTGCAAATCCTTACATTAAAAAAAAAATATTTGTGGAATCTGAATAATGAACTCAGGATACCTGTAAAAATAGAGGGTAATTTTGGCATTGCATTATCATGACTTCTATTCAGTGAACAGAAATGCCTGTCAACAGGCAGATGTAATGTTTTGTCAGTGTACAATACTTGACAAAATTTGTAATTTTCATGTTTCTTAATATTCTTTTACTTTCAGGAAAACATGTAAGATTATAAATGTGATACCTCCAGGTACTTCCACTCCTAAATCTCCATCAGCAAAATCTCCTGGTGTAATGAATGGTGATGTTGGAGAACCCATAGATGTTGATAGTATAAAAAAGTAAGTTGTGATCAGATTTTTTTCAGTACTTGTTGAGGTTTTGTTCCAAAATAAAATTGGAACTTTTGTTGTTTTGTTTGAAATTGATTCAAGTTGGCTTGGCATATCAATGACCATTATTATTCATACTTGCCATCATGGATCTATTTACATTAAAGTTTAGGACAGTTCTAGAAATCTGTACTGCATAAATGCTATTTGATGTAAGCCTATTTTATTGAAATCTCGGGGATGCATTCATCAACCCAACTGATTTAGACACATTATATTTAGGCTGGTTGATAATTTTGCCCCTTACTATGCACATAAAATGTTGTGCTTGAGAATGTTTAAGGTGATGACTGGTGTTTTATGTGTGTATAAATGTTTTGATTAAATAATGTTGTTTAGCCAGTATGATATTTCTTCTATTTCATAGATCACCTGAGAAGAAAGCTAATAAGAAGCCAGAGTCTTATAAATATGTGGTTCAAGTCTTAGAGAAACCAACAGTCAGCACTGTTGCATTTAAAATGATAAGGTAAATAAGCTGTTATTTACATTCAGGTCATTAATGTTGGATTGATTACACATCTAATTGGAACTTTTTGAAAAGCTGTTTCTTCTGACTTTCCCAATTTATTGGCAATTTGACTTGGAATTTTATAAAATGTTAGGTTGAAATAGAAATTCTTGGGTGAAAGTTCTCAGTATAAATTAGAGCTGGGTACCGCGAAGAAAATTTTACCACGGTATACCGCGGTTTTTTACAAAATACCACGGTATATACCACGGTATACCTCAAAGTTAGCATTTACTATATGCTGTTGGGCTATTAAATAAAGATGATCTTTCAAGACGATTTATTATTTATTAACTTTAAAAAACCATAAAAGCCCCTATTCAAGGGTAATAAAAATTATGACTTATTACAAGAAATTTGACTAGAGTTTAAAACAGTTGACTAGACAATACTTTTGACTAGAATAAAGTGTATAAACGCTATGTATTTTTACAAGAGTTAGAAATTACATGACAGTACTTTTGACTTGTATGAAATATTAAAAACTTTATGTATTTTTACAAGAGTTTAAAAAGTTTACTGCACAATACTTTTGATTTGAATAATATGTATAAACTCTATGTATTTTTACAAGAATATTAATAAGGATACAATACAATACTTTTAACTTTTACTAGGATAAAAAAGTGTAAACTTCATATATTTTTGCTTTTTTACTGATGAGTTTACTTCATTGGTTTTTGAAACTTTTGAATTTGAAGAAATCACTGAGGCATTTCCAGTCATTTTTATAGAAAAATAAGTTGATCTACGTGCTTGGCTTTTAAAACTTTAAAAGAAGCATTACTCGTGTAGTTCGATTAGATTTAAACAAACACACTAATGACGTACGTCATATCCATGTCTAGTAATTATTTTTGTACGCGCATGTGCATATTCATGAACGGAATTCCCCGCGGGGCGTCCACAATATTTTGTAGTTTTGACTTATGTGAATATTTTCCGTCATACTTATCCGACAGTTGTAATATTATGAGCATGGTTTTATTTTGTCTTATTGGACATCACTCAGACTTTAATTTCCTTCCGGAAAGCATATAAAACGTGTAAAACAAAAATCACGGGTACTAATCCTTCACGGTAATGTCCGACTACTAGTAAGAAAGTTAGGTTATAAAATACCTGTATTTCCGAAAATACCGCAGTATGGTACCGCGAGATAAAAAAAACGCGGTTACCGGTTAACCGGTATTACCGCGCACCTCTAGTATAAATACTGATTTCAGTATTTTTAGAATAAATTACTCTTTGTGATTTATATGAAATCAGTATATGATAGTATTTAGGAACTTTGTTTTCAGTATTTTCTCAACTTTCAACTTTCTCCCATGGTAATTGCATGAAACTGCATTTCAGGCTATCCTAAGATATTGACTCCTATGTAGAATGTTACTTGTTTAAATAAAAGTGTTAGTATTGTGGAACCATACAAGTGCTTATTTTCAGATTTGAATTGACTGTCCAGTCATGAATGATACCAGATTCAAATGTAATTTATTTATTGGTTTACTAAATTACTAACTGGTAAATTCAGTAGTGTTTATCCCATCCATAGATTTGAACCCATGGAATAGTCATTATCCATTGTAAAAATTTGTTTGAAGTTTCTTAAACTTAACTGTGCATTTTTAATTACCTATTCTTAATTAACTATTTCTTGTGTTTTCAGTCGTAAAAAGGGTCTTTTTACCAGAGAAAAATGCAAGTTGTTTTTGAAACAAAGTTGTGAGAATGAAGATGGTGCTTGGAAAGTGAAGGTATTTTAAATTTCAAGAATATTCAAAAATTGAAATAATGTCACTTTCGCTAGATACTTGGCTTTTAAATGAAAAGCTAACAATGGCTACCTTTGCATTTGTAATGTAGGCTTATGAATAATTTAATATCATAATTTGTAAGACATTAAATTATGTTAATTTTGTAGTTCCATTGAGTTGTTGTGCTATAATATCTTTCACAAATCATTAAATAGTTGTAATGCAATATCTTTCACGAGTCATGAAATTGTAGATTGAGATCTGTAGTTTGTTAACTTTTTGTGATGTTAAAGTTCTTTGTTAAATTCTTGCTATCAAATATTCTAATGTTTTTTTTCAGGCTGCTAAAGCCAAGAAGTTCAGTTTAGATCAAGTTGATTTTGAAGATATTTTTGCTGGACCCCCACCAGAGTTTGAGTTCTCTGAAATAAAGATAAAGAAACCACCACCCAAGAAGCCTGAACCTAAAGAGAGCTCTCCTGCTCCTCCCAAGAAAGATGCTGGTAGGATTTTACTGTTCATCAATTTTATAAGGGAATTTTATAATCTTATGATGTCACTATATATATCTTATGTGATTTAGATTTAGTCATAGTCTATTATGTGGGCTTAGCACAAAATAGTTGTAATTCACTTTTTTTAAATTGAGTTACAACCATATTGCGCCAAGCCTGCAATAAGTCTCTATACCTAATATTCTCTTTTCAAGTAATTATACTTGTATCTCTGTCCTTCATTAACAGAGATTTTACCATATCAAGATCACATTGAGGTCAAATGTCTTATTTGCCATATCTTTGTAATTTATTGACAAAATTTTGAAATATACGGCAGCATAAGTCATTGTGTAATTTTACAATTAAACAAGCATTAGAAAAAAATAGAATACTCTTTCTTTTGAGTTGGCAACAAATACAACAAATGACAAATAAATTCTGCATGACGGTATTGGTTTGCTTCTGTTTTATTGGTTACATTGCTTCTAACTTCGTAGCTGTTGTTGTAATGCATTGTTAGCAGACTTGACTTGAAAGAACTGGTAAAAATACTGGTAATGTCTTGGAAAGCTTGTTTTATGAATTGGCTTTTTAATGAACCTAAATTGATTTCTGAAAAAACAACTTCTTAATCGGAATAAAACTATCATTTTACTTTGATACCAGTTAAAAAGCCACCTTCTGGACCTCAAATGACATTAGAAGAAATGAAAGCATTGAGAGAACAAGAGAGGATACAACGTGAAAAAGAGAAAGAAGAAAAATTAGCTCAGAAAATACGTGAAAGAGAAGAGTTGAGACGAAAGTTTGAGGAAGAAAAAGAGAAGAAACGAAAAGAAAAAGCTATGGTAAGTGCAGTTATCAACTTTACCCACCAGAACATAGCCAGACCTTAATAAAACTTGATTTGGACTTGTAAATAATCTTATTTCATGTAGTAGTGCTAGCTGATTTAGTGATAATTTTGCCCAAACCATAAGTAATCAAGTTAGAGTTCAAGAAAGTTACAAACAAGTAGAGCTAGTGTTAGAATCTTAGCACTTGGGAGATTAAGAAATAAGCAAAGTGATTGCCATTAGTGTTCGGTTGTTTTGGGGAATAACTTTGAGAGTTTGAATAGCAAATTTAGTTGTTGAAATAAAGTTAGTCAGAATCTTATTTTGGTCTTATTTCAAGCTTTTAAATTCATTTGGTCTTCTTATTGTATTTGGTAAAAAGTCTGACTTTGAAAAGTGTGGTCAATCAGATGCCTGAAAATGCCTTGAAATCTACTAGGAATGGTTTAGATTGAAGTACTGGTACATATACATGTATCTTTATTGCATTCATTTATTTCAGGAACTTGAAAAGAAAAGAGAAGAAAAAAGGATACAAGCTGAAATGTGGCGAGAATGGAGTCGTCATAGAGATGACCTTGAATGTGATGATCTCAAGGTCAATATATATTTTATGTTTTTTTCACATACTCTTATTGTAGTACAATACTTTAATGTAATTTGATTATGAACACATTGTGCCGTATGATTTAAGACTTTGTAATGTGTATTTGTTTTAATTTCTTATTTCTATTCTTAAATTAATGCGTCAGCAATTTTGGGACATAAGACAACTAAGTTCTTATTTTGGAAATGACTAGATAACAGATAAGTTACTTGTAGCAATTGACATAAATACAAATACTTTTTCCTACGGACCGTGTGAAAGAACGTTAACTTAATGCATCTTACTACTTCAATTCAGTAATAAAAATTAACATATTTAGCTAATACTTTCTTTCACTTTCTTTGTTCAACTATATATAATACTGACTGTAAATAAATTTTTTTATCTAACTTTGGTGTAAGATTTTCTTTAACTTTCTATTTTAGGTATTACCAGAACCAACTCCCATTAACTGTCGTATACCTGTGGATAATTTTGGAGATGCTGTTATGATAGTTGAATTTGTTAATTGTTTCAATTCCATCTTTGATCTAAAAGCCAGCTTTCCAAAAGGATTTTCTCTAAGTAAGTATGATAATTCATTTATTTTATACTTATGATAGTAATAAACAAGAGATTTCCATATACATTGACCCATTTTATATGCGACAATTACCGTATTTATCAACATTCATGATTGAAAGTTTTCAAGTTTTCCTGAAATTCTGCTTTTTTAGAACTGAGAAATGATTCTTTCCTTATATAAAGGCTGCTGAAATCTTAAATAAAAAGAATATCTGAACTTTGACAATTTTGACATTTTTCACCCATGCTTGTAATTGCATAGCCATTGGGTTAAAACTATTGAATTGTCCATGAAATTCTACATTTTGGGGACCTTAGAATGGTTCTTTTCCTATGTAAAAGCTGGTAAAATCATTTGGGCTGTCACGATACGCCAGAAGCATATTGCAATACGCAGGCGTTGTATCGCGATATGTACCGCAATATATTGTGGACTTTTAGATTTGTTCTGCCTCCGCAGAAACTTTGCACATCTAACATGCAGCTACTGATAGCCTCTAAGCATATACGGTCATTTAGGATTGTGATGCGCCCCAATCTGATAAATTCTTGTTATTTAAGGTAAGATGAAATGAACAATGAAAAAAAACCTGAGGTTTCACTACTTTATATCGCCAAAGAAAGAATTTTCCAATGAAATAAAAAATATGGCAAAATACCGGTTCGTTAAAATCGTACCGCGGTTGCATATCGCAATATACCGGTATACCGGTTTATTTTGACAGCCCTAAAAATCATGTAGAATAGCAGAATTTTGAAAATTAGGAATTTTCACCATGAACATATTTGTGTGTTGTAGATACCCTGACAGATGCTATATTAGAAACAGATGCTGGTGGTTTAATGGCTGATTTATTATTGATGATGTTAACTGCAATATTTAGTTTACAAGAAGAGGAAGAAGAAGAGGAGGAGGAACTTAGTAAACAAGATAAAAGCCAAGGTATTGTTTCTTTAACACAGTTGTTGCCCTAACCCACTAGCCAGATGCTTGGGACTAGTGAATATTGGTATGGGTAGTGTTAATTACATTTTTTTATAGTCTGGCAAGTTGATAGCTCTCACTTTTTATGATATTCCTGCTATACTTTAGAAATTTTTGTTTATCTTTTTTTCAAAAGGACATAAAGTACATAATTTGTAACACAAGACAGTTGTTCTTTTGCTTTCAAATATTCTCTCTCATCTGTTGTTGTGCTTATTATTATGATGTCAATTAATTTCTATATGCTAAATTATTTTCTAGATTTTCCTGAAGAGAAATTGCCTGTATCAGATATGTCTATGAATCAACTAATAGATGCTGCTACCTCTATGTCACATCTACCACTCTTATCTCATGGTATGTATTTGAAGTATTGTCTGTTTTATCTTGAAAATTACTGTTAAAGAATAATGAAACTTCACTAGTAAAATTATGATTGATTATTTAATCATTTTTTCATAGGTGGAAGGTTTCAGTATAAATTCCTATATCAGTATTTTGATGATTAATTACTCTATGTAATTTATGTGAAATCTTTCTATTCCAGGTTTTAGATGTAGGTTTTCTGTATTTTCAAAACTTTCTATCTACCTTTGTTATGTTTAAGAACTTTTCTAATATTGGCATTTGTGTTTAAAACTGTTTTTAATTTATGTATTCATATACAAGATGAGCTCATATTTTCACCTGCTAGCTAATCATGGCGAATTAAATTCTGTTTACACCAATTGTTTGACTATTGCTTATAAAGGTGACATATAGGGGTTACTTTTGGTGGCGACATAAATCCTGTACTATTTAAGCCACTGACTAGAAACTAGATAGATGGATATTTTGTCAGGTGGCATGTCTGACATGCGTCAATTTTAATTGGGATCTGTACAATCAAACTGTTAACCTTTTTCATTTTAGGAACAACTCTTAGGAAGCTGCCTTTAGATAATTTCACTCTGACAGAAATTCTACGTCTACACATTCTTGGTTCGGGTGCTCAGGGTAATTTAAGGAATGCAAAGTTCAGGTACCAGCAACGTGGTGGTTATATGCCCATAGATGATGCTGGATTAGATTTTAAAAGAAGGGAACCAGACTTGGTCAACAGACTTGCTATAGATAATATATATGACTTTTCACCCTGTAAGTACCTGTATCTGGTCAGATTTTATCATTTGATCAGAAGTGTAATTCATGATAATTCTAATCAGACTGCTGCCTTTAAACTTAATCTGTAATGTTATGATTTTATCAGTCAATATCCAATAATCTTGTCATTTATTTTATTGAAAATTGAAGATTTTCTCCTTATTCTTGAGCAGATTCATTCCTGGGCAAGAACTACAATAATTTGTTGCATTTAGTTAAATTGACTTTCTACAGCCATTTCCAACCCATTGCTATGTCAAGGGCAGTTGTCAGCAGCTAGATGAGGAATGAATTTAGTTCTGGTTCGATGCTTAGATGCACCACTATATGACTGAAAAATGTCTCAAGATCAAGGCCTTGGCAGGGAAAGTAAATGAGGGGACTCACTGCCTCAACTTGGCTGAAAATTGATCAAGTGTCATGAATTAAATTGGCATAAAGCACCATCAATTATCATACCTGACATTAAATCATTGTTATTTTCTACTTCTAGGTGATAAATTAAAAGTGCTAACTCTATTAGTTGATCAATTTTTGACTTATGCTGCAACTAGAGATCTTATAGAAGATAATTATGATAAACTAAGACAACTCAGGAATGATCTTAAACAATTACAATGGGGTGAACAGAAAAGAGAAAGAGAGGATGCTGCTAATAAGTAAGTTTTTGTTGTTCTTTGGTAATATTCAAGTAAGCTTGAGCTTGTTACGTTCCAGAAATTCTTTGGATTCTGTGTCATGTTTATTTATTTTTTGGCAACGATCTGAAATTTTTTTAATAAAACGCCTTGGTGTATAATGTTTCTTAGATTTTTGGTCATATTTGATAATTAAACATGTTTCATTCAGAGCATTTTAAATGTTCTTTAAAAACCAGCACAGCTCTACACAGTTGAAAGAATAACTTTTGCAAATGAAGTTGGACATTGTTCAACCATGTATCTTGTACAGTTATATCAGTACATTTCAAATCAGTACATTTCTAATGACTGTTTTAATATTTATTTTAAAATTCCAGATATCGTGCACGAGTTGAAGAAAAACAAAAGGAAAGAGATATAATGGAGAAAAGAAGGATAATAAAGATAAAGAGAAGAGAGGAATTCCTTAAAAGAGAGGAAGCTACTAAGTATGTGATTCATTGATATTATTTTTTGATTAGCATGTCTGAATCACTAAGGACCTTCATCAGTTTTCTCTTGGCATTATTTTGCTCAGAAATATTTTGCCCTCTTTCTGGTCCCTGTGTTTATGCTCTTACTCTGCCTCACTGTAAGTGTAATATTTTATACAGTTTGCCCGAACTCTGTCAGTACTCTATGTGCAATAGACTTAGCTTAACAGTAACAATGACTTGTTAAGTTTATTGCATAGTTTCCTTGCAATTTCTTTGATTGCTTATTTTGATATTTGGCATTAGGTTTTGCTAAGGTAAAACAATCACATTAGACCAAAATGATTTGGTATATCTAATTGAAAAACTGTTTGATTGATTTATCACTTTTCAGACATAATGTTTAGTATTTCTGTCTTTCTATTTTCAGAAATGCTGTTGAACCTGGTCAGGATATTCTAGATCTAGTGAATGAAATAGAGGTACTATAATAAGTCTCTGTTTTACTTCATTTTACTTTACAGCGCGATATAACCTTTTTGTGTTGGTGCGCCGTAAAACCCAAACAAACAATTATTTTACTTTACTTCTATGCAAAATAATTGAATCAATCATGTAGTTTTTATTTTTGCATATTTTCACTCATATGTTAAATTTTTTGTTTGTAATTAAATGGAAAATGACTTACTGGTCACAACTAAAATTGGAGTAAGTAATGACCATAATGCTTAAATTATATTTCATTTGTATTTTTTTCTTCTAGACAATGGAGCAAGAACTTGTAGAGTTAGAAGCTAGTCTGCCTTCACAAGAAGAAAGAGATAAACTGAGAACAGAGGAAGATGACGCAGAGTCTGATAAAAAAGCTGAATTTAATTCTAGAGAACGTGAATTTATTGATGATCTGTTACACTTACAACATGGTAACGCTGTGTATCCTATAGGACGTGACAGGTTATATAGGAGATACTGGATGTTCAAATCTGTGCCTGGAATTTATGTTGAAAATGACGATGAATTTGTGCCTGACGAAGCTCTTGAAACCTTTCCTCAGAACCCTAATGGAAGTGTTTTCGACTTAAATAGTCCATTCGTAATACCTCCAAAACTTACTGTGTCAAAGCCTGAACCTTCCCCACTATCCTCCCCTGTGGTCTCACAGGAGAATAAGGATGGTAGTGACAAGGAAAATGACTCAATGAATGCCTCAGGTTTAAATCAAAGCACTGAAGGTAATACTTTAAACACTTCAACAAATGAGGCTCCAGTACTGAATGGAAATAGTAGTGAAAAGTTATCTCAGAATTCAGAACAAACAAAAGTAAATGGCGGTGATGCTATTGTCATTAGTGATGATGAAGACTCTAATAAACCTCCTTCACTTGATCTTGAAATGAAAACTGAGTCTCCTGTATGTTTAGAAACGGAGGCAATTCTTCAAATTAAGAAAATTAAGGAGAATAATTGCAAATGGGCATTTTTTAGTTCCCAGGAAGACATCGAAAACTTGATTAAATCTTTAAATGGACGTGGATTTCGTGAGAGAGCCTTAAGACAGGCACTTAATGAACATAAAGTGAAAATACTTGAAATGGTAAATAAAGCTCCAATGGATTTGATAAACATTCCTGTGGAAGGTAAAGATGATGAGTCTAATGAAGTTTCTGAAAATGGTTCCAAACTGATGACAATGGAATGGAAGAGAGGACGTAGGAATGTACGAGGAATGATGCAAAATGATTCTGCTCATGAAGGCTTGGAACTTAATCTTAGAGAAATGATCTTAGATTTAGAAGAAAGAATTCATGTTGGAACATTAGGATATGTCAGGGTATGTTGATTGTATGAACTATTACATATTTATTTGATATTTATTTGAAATGTCATTAGTGATAGGGCAATAATTATCAAAAGTATTAGGATTTGTTTGTTAAAATTGCTGTTAGGCAATGACTCAATCAATTGAAAATTGGCCATAAATTTCTTACATTATTTTACATTAGCTATAATAAGTTATATTTCTGGTCTGATGCATGAATTATTCTATTTTAGTCAATTACTGGTTGCCATTATAACCAAATTAATGTAAAATGGGAGAAAATGCCTACTTAGTGAATAGATTAATTATTTCTGTCCTAAAGTTTGTTTTCATTTTCAATTCAAACCATGATAAATTTGATCTGCATTGTATTAAGATGCCTCTTCTTACAGAATATTATGAGATATTGACTTCTTTAGCTAAATGAAATATCAATGTATATTTTAGGTTAAAGATAGATCTAATTGGAGAGATGCCATAGAAAATGGTGGATATGAACCATGTACTGATGATATTCTATTTAAGAAAGAAAAGAAAGAAGAAATGTAGGTTTATTCTAAATATTATATATATATAAAGAAACTTGCACAGTGTCAACTTCTTTTTCTTCACAATTATTTTTAGCATGTATTTTGATATGGTTATGAAATGATCGTTCTAGAACTCGGGGCATGCAGGTAGAAAAAATGCCAGGGTGCATCACAAAATCTCAAATTTGGGAAGCTAGTTGGTTCAAAAAGATCCAATATTGAAAAATGGTTTACATCAAATATGATGACCACAGTTCTTATTAATATTTTCATTAATAATAGTAATATTTTATTTTATAAATTTGGCTCAGTTGGGTGTACAGTTCAGTTTTAGTAGTTCAAATCATATAAACATCAACTAAGTTTCCAAATTGTAAGCTGAGAAGTACTATTTCATTCGATTAATGAAAGCTAATCTTAATAGTTAAATATTGACTATGGGTCAGTATTATTTCATATGACTTCTAATCTGAATGTTTTAATATTATAGTACTGATGATGATATGGACACATCTACTGAAGAAGAAAACTACACAATGGCTATAGCTAAAGATATGGCTAAAGCTTTAGTACAGATAGCTAGAGGAATTGAATCAAAATATCTTCAACCTCCACTTGGTATGTATGATGAAATGTGTTTTTTCTTGTAACTAACTTTTTTCTTTTACTGCACATTGTGGCTGAGGCAGACCAAAGCTAACCTGGATGACCTGATTAAAACTGATTGACTGGCACTCAAAATGTATGGCACCAACCCTCATGACTGCCAGTCATGGGAAGGAAGACTATGCAGCTGATGAGACAAACAGGCCTCACCCTTGCCAAAGCACTGTGTACTTAAATGATATGCTGTATAAAGAAAAAATAATTTTCTTTGAGCAGAATATCATTTAAGTTCACAGGTTTTTTGGGACTGTTGTATTTTTGCCATTTCTGAACCTGTCATTCAAGTTACAGAAATTATATTTGAGGAAATGTCAGGAATTAAACCATCAGTTTCCCATTAATTTGAGAACACTAAAAAATACATACAGTCATCCTTCAGTTTAGAAAATTTTAACTTTTACCATTAAGTTATTTCTTATGGTCCAGCTAGTTAAAAATTTTACTCATAATTGGACAAGTGCTTATAAAACTTCAGGTGAAGACTGTTGATGCATTTAATAATGTTCCAATGACTTAACTTTTTATGTTAAACTTGATCCTTCATTTATTTTATGAGTAAATGAGTTCTGATGACCAATAGCTTGTTTGATTTAATCATTGTTATATTCTAGGTGATGATGATAAGACAAAATCAGGGAAACAAAAGAAAGATGACAAGAAAGATGAATCTAAGAAAAAGAAGAAAGATGATGATGACAGTGATGGTTAGTAACTTTAACATCTTAGGTTTACAGTCATTGTCCAGTGGGTGATCTACTTAACTTAGAATCCAGTTATTGGAGTTCAATTTTAGCCGGATTTTTCAACGAAAAAATTTGGCTTATAGTTAGGCAAAATCCGGGCTGGGTCCGGTGTCGTTAACAATAGCATTAAAGTTTTTATTTATCATATATTTCTGCCATTTATTGTCAGATCTTTATGAAACTTCATGCAATGATAAAACACCATGTGATAAACAGAATTAGAAAGGAACCACAACTCTACCTGGCTTTATTATGGATTATTTCCCTTTTTAATTTTTGCATTAAAGTTTCTAATATGTAGGATATCTTTGTCATTTATAGTCATATCTTGATGAAAATCTGGCTTTAATGTGGTGTCCACATATCATTTCTTATCACTTTAGCAACATCAGTTGCTGTCACAGTCTAGTGATTAACCTACTTAGTTTTGAATCCAGAGATTTGGGTTAATTTTAAGCTATGGCTTATAAATTTGCAGTTAGGGTCTATGAAATAGCAAACTCAAATTCAAATTAAGCAATCTGCAGTTCAATTTTGCAGTTGTTGCAACTTCATTTGCAGAAGTGGATAGCACACCTAGTTTCATATCCAGCTGTCAGTGTTTAATTTCAGGCTGTGGCATGAAAAAAATTCAAGCTAGTTAAGTGGGAAGGCTGTTGTAAATGTGTAAATTATAAAAGTGTGGATATCCAGTTAATTCACATTTGGATGGAATTGCCATAAACTTCACGTGATTGTGACTTTGAGCAATTGCAAATTCAGATTAGTCTTAATTTTTATTTAGATTTGTTTGTGGGTTTGTTCGTGACCTTAGTATGACTTTAAGCAATCCTGGCAATTAAAATGGTCATGTTTTGAGTCATCATCTATAAACTATGAACTGTACTGCTTAAAATTTTAATAAATTATAATCAATTAAGTTAAATTTATAGATGACGAGCCAGTGGAAACGAAGGCTCCACAAAGATCTCTAATGGAACGTTGGGAAGATTCATGTCTTTTAAGTACAAGTCTAGCTCAAGTATTTCTTCATTTTACAACGCTAGAGAAATCTGTGACCTGGTCAAAGTCTATACTTCATACACGATGTAAAATATGTCGTAGAAAATGTGACCCAGATAAGATACTTCTATGTGATCAATGTGACAGAGGACATCATATGTATTGTCTTAAACCACCTATAAAGGTAACATTTCTTTACATGTACAACTGTAGAGGTTGTTCACTTTTTCTAGTATAATAAATTTGAGTAGTTAATTCTGCAACTTTGATGAAACATTCATGCTAACAGACCCCTTTCCCTTCTGAAATTACTTTGAAATAATGTCTTCCCCCAAATTTGGAGTTCACTAACGAAATTTTTTCCCCCTGTCTATGACCTTGCGATAAAATTTCTCCATATGTTCTTTATGAAGTATGGCTCCTGGCCCCTTCCCAAAATATTGAAAAAGCCCTAAAATTAAATTGATAAATTCTATGGTTTATGCTGTATTTTGATTGACAAATTTCTCATAATTTAATGATTGGCCCCTTCCCCATATATTGCCCCAATACTGAAAAAAGCCCTAAAATGAATAGATAAATCCTAAGATTGATAGTTTCTTTTTACTATTATTTGATTTGAAAATAATATTGATAATTAATTGATTGTCCTACTATATTTCAGCACATACCTCAAGGTGAATGGTTCTGTCCAGATTGTAAACCTAAAGATGTTAAGAGAAGTCCACGTAAAGGTAGAAGACGTACATTTAGTGAACATGTATCAGATGAGGAAGAGGAGCAGGAGGAAACAGCGGATAGGTTAGTTTATCTTAATGAGCTTTAAACCTGGATTTGTAGCATAGTTGTTAGTGCACCAGGATTTCAAATTTAGCTTATCAAAGGTGAAACAGGTTGGGGAATCCATGGGGAACAGAGCGATTATACTTATAATGTCAGGTTTCTTTCATTAATAAGATATTGAAAAATATCAAAATTTTCCTTGAATTTAAATTAAGTGTTATGAGGTTTTACAAACATTACTGAAAACCCATAGAGGTATTGAAAATGTTCAAAACACTTTATTTGTATGAAATAAAATAGTTAAAAAAGTTCTGACTTCAGTATTACTGTATGACAAGTGCTGCATGAACCAGTATATTAAATATCTGTCAATATGTCATTGCTACATATCTGAGATAGGAGTAATCAAATTTTTACTTTTTGCATGGTATGTATCAAATATTATATCTAAAAAAATGCCTTGAAAGTACAATTTCATCCTTTAAATAACCTTGAAAAGTTCTTGAATTTCAGTGTATTATTTTTTTATGAACCATGTTATAACTTACTTTTGTTATATTTTCAAAGTGATGAAGAGGAGGTTGAAGATGAAGCAAGTTCAGATGATGATGATAGTATGTGTTCTGTATGTAACAAGTCTGGTGCACCTGTTAGTTGTGATAATTGTCCATTATTATATCACCTTACTTGTGCTATACCACCTTTAAAGAAAGTACCTAAACGTAAATGGCTATGTCAAATTTGTACTGGTACTGATACTAAAGCTGGTAAAATCAAAATGAATCTAGGCAAAGGTAAGTAGTGTTTGTTTCCTTTTTGCTGTTTTTACATTATACTTGAAGGGACCATTATTATGCTATGGTCTAAATTGTCAGTCCAAATGTCCCTTAGCATCTATGTGGCCAGACCGGAATTTGTAATTAATTAAACAATGTGTCACACTTTCCTAGGTCTGTAGCTCAAAGGTCAATGTCACTTGGGGCAAAAGTAATTTATGAAGGCCTTTACTTGGGATTATAATGCTCTGACTCAAAGTGCTCTTGTTTGTTTGGTATCTTATGTAGCTTTATAACAATTGTTTCAGTAAAATCATGTTTTTCTCAACTTAATCTAAACCTGTACTTACTTCACCTTTCTGAAACAGTTGGCAACTTCCACAAATTGAATTTATTTTTTACATTTTTGTTGAATATTAAGATAAAGATATAATCTATTTTACTGGGAAATCAAACCCCAAGTTAGATATGCTTGGTACTGACCACTCCAGCATCTCTATTGTTCATTCTAGAAAATATTTAATAACTTGTAGTGGTAGACTTTCTTGATTCTTAAGAGTTACTATATTCATAATTTGGAGTACTTTTTTGTTTTCCAGGTCGAAAAAAGAAGAACACATCTTTGAAAAATACTCCAAACTCTAGTAGACAGTCTTCCAGGAAGAATAGTCCAAGAGAAAGCCCAGTGACTGTAACAAAACTTGGTAGAAAACGTAAACGTGAAGATTCCCCTGTCGTTGAAGAAAAACCTAAGATGAGACGTAATGCTAAATCTGCTTCAAAATTATCTCTGGATGTTAATAGCAAAGGTACAAACCTCTATTGCTTTTAGTATTTATTGTGATTGCTTCAATTTTTAACTCGACTTTACGAAGTAATGTAGAGCTCTCCTACTCGCCCCGGCGTCGGCGTCCGCGTCCACATTTCTGATTAAAGTTTTTGTGCAGTAAAATACTTTCTTCTATATCTTTGTTATTTCTTAAGATATTAACTTCAAACTTAAAATATATGTTCCTTACTATCAACCACATCTCATGTGACAAGGTCCATAACTCCAAACACATTTTTTTAAGAATTATCTCCCCTTGAACTGATTGAAGTTTTTGTGCACAGATTAAAGTTTTTGTGCAGTAAAATACTTTCTTCTGTATCTTTGTTATTTCTTAAGATATTAACTTCAAACTTTAAATATATGTTCCTTTCTATCAACCACATCTCACATGACATGGTCCATAACTCCGAATGCATTTTTTTCAGAATTATCTCCCCTTGAACTTAGAATTTTCTTTAAAAAATGTTTGTTTTTACTGCAACTGTTTTATTTCTTTAGGTATTGATTTCAAACTTTAAATATATGTTCCTTATTATCAACCACATCTCATGTGACAAGGTTCATAACTCCGTATACATTTTTTTCTAAGTTATCCCCCTTGAACTTATAGTTTTCTTTTATAAATATTTGTTTTAACTGCAACTGTTTTATTTCTTTAGGTATTGACTTTAAATATATGTTCCTTATTATCAACCACATCTCATGTGACAAGGTTCATAACTCCAAATATATTTTTTCAGAATTATCTCCCCTTGAAATTAGAGTTTTCTTTAAAAAAAATGTTTGTTTTTACTGCAACTGTTTTATTTCTTCAGGTATTGACTTCAAACTTTAGATATATGTTCCTTATTATCAACCACATCTCATGTGACAAGATTCATTACTCCTTATACATTTGTTCAGAGTTATCCCCCTTGAACTTATAGTTTTCTATTTTTTTATTTTTTTTTATTTGAATTTGTTAAGGTTATATTTTCAAATTTTAAAATATGTATGTTCCTTATCATAAACCACATCTCCTGTGACAAACACTCACTAAGTCGAGCATGCTGTCTCCTCTGACAGCTCTTGTTTGTTGATATTGTTTATTTCTCATAGATCTTTGCTATGAGAATGGCCTTCAGCAATGGCATTTTCATGTATCCAGTATTTCAATAGAACAAACATCAAGATGAAGTTAATTTGTAAAGAATTTAACATTGTTTTGAATGCTTTTATAAATAGATCTTTGTTTTAATTTGTTTAAAAATTAAGATGATGACTGTTATTTTACTTTGAATCTATAATAAGATCTTTAATTGTTATTCTTACACTATCGTAATCATGATTAAAATGCTACATATTGTTATTCCAAAAAGTTATCTAATTGGTTGTTGCATCCAAATTGTATTGTAATATTTCCTGAATGAAGTGACTTTTTAAATATAACTAATCAATATTTCAGATGATGTTAAACACTATGTGAGTAGTTCTCGAGGTAATTCTAAAGTTCAACAATTAAAAATGTTAGAAGAAGTTGTTCTTGGTTTAATGGAGGAAGATGAAGCCTGGCCATTCTTGAGACCAGTGAACAAGAAAGATGTAAGTATTGTTTATAAGAATGTAAATAAAGTTCTGGTAGTGGAGTCATTTTACGAGTTAAAAATTTTGACTATTTGTTAAAAGAATTTATTTATTTTTATTGACATTAAAATTATCTGTCAGTGTCTGTCATAGTGCTAAGAAAATAAATTCTCAATATTTAAGCAAGGCCTGACCTACAGATTGTGACAAAGATAAAATATAAGGCATAATAACCCACTAGAAGCATCCATACCGTTACATGCAGTATGCATGAACTGTTTATCTTTAATAATTTCTTTTGTCAGGGCATTTTTCAGTATGTGGGAAGGGGGCCCTGGTCCTACTTCAAATAGAACATTTAGAACACAATTTCATTGATTGGGGAATGAAAAATCAATGGTAAACTTAAATTTTTGGGAAAATTGCATGATTTAAATAAATTTCAGAAGGGGAAGGCACCTGTAAATGACCCCCATTATATAAGGGAAAAAAATTCTGTTAGTACAAGAATTTTTGGAGGATACTGATTTTATCATATCAACTGATAATGTCTTACAGGTGTTAGTTACAACATTTTAATTTATTTCATTTCAGGCACCTGATTATTATGAAATCATCAAAAAGCCAATGGATTTCCAGACCATAAAAAATAAAATTAATAAATTCAATTATACCGACCCAGCAGAGCTTGTACAAGATGTTCGACAGATATTTACTAATTGTATTGAATACAATAAAAGAACCACTCAGGAATTTAAAGCTGGAGCAGGCATGTCTAAACTGTTTGAGAAGAGATTGAAAAATCTGGAAGAATCGGCTACTGCAAATGGCCCTACTGGTAAACGTGCCAGAACCAAATAATCATGACTCAATACAACGAAAAATGCTTTTTATTACTTACAAATAAATGAACATGTCAAAGGATAACTGTTACTAAATGGTTGTATGTGGATATTGTACATGTATAATATAATGGAATGGATGTCACATCTGGATGAATACAAGGCAGTCTGAACATTAAGTCACTGTCAGATTTTTGCTTCTTATTTATTTTCTTGCAGTATTTGTTTCCATGAAAATTTCATGCAATTAATATTTAATTCCATTTCCATGTTGTTTTGTTATTCATCTTTTTTTTGTTTTAAAAGTTGTCCTAAGAGTGTGAGCCGTTTTCATCATATATTTGATCCTTTCATTTCTTTGAGTTCCATTTTTACATTAATCAAATTTAGGTTCTTCAGAAATCAGGTTTATAATTTATTTTATTATTCTTTGTCATGTCAATTAAGTGTTGTTTTAATAGAATATATATGCAAGATAATGCTCTGATGGTCACATTTTAATATTTGAAGTACAATTTGTTTAGAACTATTTACTAAAAGGCTAGGGTGGCTTATTTCACTTATGCAGTCATCACCTTAACCCACCAGCCCCTAGCTTGGGATTATTAAAAAATTGATTCTGCTAGTGAAAATTATCTCACTAATACCCCAGTGGTGCTTTTCACAAAAATACTTACGAAAAAAATATTTGTAAGTCAGTTTCATATAATAAGCACTTCAAGGTAAGACGGATAATAAGCGTAACTATGATATGATATTTAAAAGGTATACACAATTCTACACAGTTTGTATAATATTTAGAATTGATAAGTCAAAAAATAAAAAATGAGCATATTATTAACGTTCCTTGCTTTTTACTTGCGAAGATTTTTTGTTTAGAATTTTTGTGTGAAAAGCACCACAGGTATTACAGTTGTGGCTTTAATCTTCCAGCTTGAAGCCTTGAACTAGTTGATGTTTGATTTTGGCTAGTTAAAATTATTTCATATAGTTGAGCTAGTTTTTTGCTGTTTACAATATAACTAATCTGACTAGTGATTATGCAAATTTAAGGCTATGACTGGCATTGTCATATTTATGTATATTTTTTAGTGGCATTGTACATTTTTGCTAGAAAATTTGATTTAACTTGTGTGATAGCAACTTATTTTAAATACCTCATATCATCACGAGAGTTCTTTGTTTGTTTATATCTATAGTTTAAAAGATATTGGAGGCTTCCTATACATTGTATATTTTAACAATATTTTGTTCTATTGGTATTTCACCTATATTATATTTGTTGTATTTTTGCTTTATAAGATTGGCATCTATTAAATAGCTTTTTAATCAATGCAAACACAGCTTCATAAAGACTTAATCCAGAATTTAAATTTTTGGATCTGAATGTATTGAGAGCTTCATGTAGTAAAGAAAAGACATTATCCAGAACTCAATATAAAGTTTTCCCTGTAGTAGATATTGCCATTACAGTCAAAGTATGTGTTTTGTAATTTTCAACTATGTGTAAAACGTTTCTTGTTTCACTCTGATGTGAGAGGGAAAAAGTAATTTTGAGATCCAGGTACATTTTTAATGCACATATAGGATCATACATATGTCTAAAACAAGGCTTTTGACGTAGCTGATTTATTTCTTTTGAATGACGGAAACAATTATCAACAAATTTTCTGTTTTATGTATATAAATATTTGCATATCTGACTAAAGTTATTACTGGTACTCATCAGTTGTTAATTTGGGTTTGGCTTAGTATCATAATTGGTTATAGTTCTGTTTTAACATGTGACAAGTAACCATTGTCTTGTGAGAGTATTTAATGGCATTTTTATGTAACTAACATGTTTCTATGCTTTGATTTATAGATAAATGATCAAGTGTGACCATGTCCAATGAGGTTTCTCTGCTCTGGATCATTAATAGAGTTCATTTTCTTTGAATCTGTGCAGTGACTTATTTACCTTGAAATTTTAAGTGACATTTCATATGGAGGGCTGAACAAAACACTATTGTAACTCCCTAGATTTACAAATAGAGTTACAACAGAGTTTCATTCTTCAGCCCTCGATATCATGTGACCCTATTTCTGGTCATGTGATCAAAATCAGTTAACTGAAGGTGACAAGATGTCACCGTAAGGTTAAAGGTAAATAAACTTGCTCTGGGTAGAAGAAAGTTAACTCCAATTAGTGTGAATCTTCATGATATATATCTTCATATAATAAGAATAAAAGGGCATTTCATACTTGTGTTAACATTAAAATAACATCCTTCTATGAGGCTGGTCAAAGTTGATTTTTGTGTGTTACTTCGTAAATTTCAATTTCTGTTTCAGTCAACACAAAATCAAAGGTGGCCTGCACTGTTCCAAATAAAAGACTACAATATATACATGGCTTCTATTATTTGAGAAATGAACCTTATAAATTATTATGTTTACATTGTATTTTGGTTTGGAAATATGCCAGCTGCTTTTGCACAAGATAAGCATGTTTACTTTGTTGTTTTTAACAACAAGCTATGTTTTTTTGTACTAACTGAAGTAAAACACTTTTTTTTATTAAATGAACTTAAAACTTGTATTAAATTCTGCACTTTGTATTTGACACAGTACTGTCAGTAGTCTTGCTCATCATGGTTTAGGTTTGTTGGCTTTAGTATTTTTTTTTATCTAACCCTTTACTGTTTCTTTTACATTCCAGTTTTGATAGTTAGATATTTCTCACACAAATAATGATACATTTTGTTATAAACCTGCTACTATGAACGCATGACACAATAAATTACTTGATATTTCCCCTTCTACAGGTTTCACATTATAAGATATTTAACATGGTAATTATAGATTGATTGATATTATTTTTAATAATGCTGTTAGTCAATGTTTATTTGATATTGACATGGGTGAAAGTTTTCTGTCTTACAACGGAATTGTTATGTCAGTTATGATTTCTTACAGAAATTGGTTGTAAATTTTTTTATTATACTGGCCCCAGGGGCAGCATATTTCCATAAGTCTCATCATAATTGAACATTAAAATGTAGAAAGATACAACTAAGTATGATGTTATGATCCATCACAAATATAATTTGATATTAGGTGGATATGATGTTAAGTTAATGTTTTTATACCATGTAGATTCTTGGATGAGTTATCCAAGAACAATGAGTTTGTTCTAAAAGTTAAAAAAAATACAAGCTATATCATGTGTTTTCTCAGTTTAAATTTATCTATGTTTTCATAGTCATTATCATATTTAATCAAATTTATATCTGATGTCAACTCATTCAATATATGTAAAAAATTCACCAAATTGCAAGGGTTTTTGGTCTGCAAGATATGTCAGTCCTATGGAAAAGGATTGTTGTACATCAACCCGACATTTACTATTGTCACATTGTTTTCACTTCATACATAGATCAACTATTTTTTCCTGTTATACATTATCTGAATTCTTTATTTTGTATTATCATTTACACTGTAGTGATACTGTAGCTCTTGTATATGTGTGTAAAATGGATGTATTTATTTTTTGGAATGACAAAATAAACCATCACAAAAATGGGTAGCCTTCTTATTAATTCTTGAGAGTTTTAAGTGTTATGATTTATTGTTTCTTGATAATCATCAGTTGGTCTTCTTGTAGTTTTCGAGTTGTAAAACGCTCTATGTTGATGTAGTAGTCCTGTGTTATTACATGCTTGGGAATCGAGAGCTACCAGGTTCAAATTCTATTATACTCTTTGCAACAGTGAATGTTTCACTCATTCACTTTCTAACCTCTGCTAAAAGTCTTATGTGCTAACTAATATTTCTATTTTTAGACAGGAATCCTCACATTCAGCCAATCAGTGGCAAGCTAACAATGATTATTTGCACAAACTTGTTTTTATTGTATGACTGTTACATGTTTTTTTTAAATTTAATGTGATCGACTTTTAGAATGCCAAGTCCTCAGTCTTTCAAAATGTTTACCGGTATGTGCAAAGATGTTGGACAGTCTTGCATCAGTAAAATAATGGAAAATAATGAAAATATACACCAATAATTTCCTTGTGTATCACTGATCTTTTAATTGTGAACTGAGTACATTCAAGTGAAGATACACTCTTTAGATGTCATATGAGGTTACATTTGTCACTAGCATTATCAAAATCAAATATGGCATTATTTACTAGTCTATTTCAACTAATAATAGTCAGGTGATCGTTTCATTTGTTTGTTTGGTTTAACGCCATAGCAACATAGTATTGTTCGTTTTTTCTCAACTGTCAAAGTTTGAATAATTTCACGGTGAATAATTACACACTATTTCAATATCACGTGTGTTAGACAAAGTGTGTTTAGTCACTGGAAATTATTAATGTTTTGACAGTTGAGAAAAAACGAACTATATAGGTCATATTACTGTGGTCAGTTGACCTACTCACTCCTGGAAAGGCCAAATCTCTGGATTTAGCTGTTAACCAACTACCAAGTGCATACTTTCGTCAGTGATTGACAACTGCCCTACATAAATTAATTAAATATCATTGGTAGGAGAGAATGGCCGTAGAAATAATTTTATGACCAAGCTCGACGTAATTATGCCCCGCCCTGGAATCAAACCAATGACCCCTCGATCAGTAGACTTGTGTGCTACCAACTGAGCTAGCCAGGCAGCTATGTAATTGTTTCAATCAATGAAAATGTGTATAATGATTTTCAGTCCGAGTGGAAATCGATGAACTTTGTTCAAAGTTTATATTAAAATTCAAAATCATAAATCTACACTTAATAAAGCAGCATTTGAAGTAACCTTCCAATAATCATCGAGCTGCCAAGGGAGCACAATCCCACAACTAATGAGCTAATTACTGCTAATTTCTTTGAGCAAGAAATTCATGATTGACTGTTTCAATCTACACAGGTATAAATGGGTTCCTGCAATGGAGTTATTCCAATGTAGAGCCATCATAGATACCAAAGATATCGCTGTATTGTTGATAATCAATATGCATTTTGAAATATCAATGATTAAGCTTATATAGGTAAAAGGGTGCACTGTCATACTATGACCTGATTGGTCTAACAGGGTTCCCACAAAGATAAGAAATCAAAATTCCCTGACTTTTCCCTGATTTTTCCCTGACCAAAATCATTTTTCCCTGACCGGTAACAGTGTCAAGTTTTCACAATCTTTGAGCACTAAATGTATAGTTCAATACTTATCTCCTTCCACATATTGATTACTATTGCACAATTTGGGGATTATGCAGGAAGGAATTATCCAATGCCATTTTGAAATTTCTAAAAAGAGCTGCGCATTGTAATCCTCGACAAGCCATTTGATGCACCATCTTAGGCCACAACAAGTTGATTATGTGATCTTTGGATTCGTTCGCAGCTTAATTTTGACAGTTTTTACAAAGAAATATATATTTATTTCCTTGCTCACTCATAAAAATTTGGTCAAACCTCTATATAAAGCAACAGTTTACTAAAATAAGATTTTTTTAAACATTTTTTTTCTTCGCTCGAAATTAAGTTCAAATTCTAATAAACAATTGCATGTCCATAAATCTAAACTTGAATTCTAGTAAAGACCATGAAATTCAGTCTGGATTTGGAAAAAATTAATTTTGAAACATGATTTTTCAATCGAAGCAATAAGAAGGCATATAGTAGGATAATGCAATCAAAAAGTTTCATAGTGTTAGCATTTGTCACTTTTTTATGCCACTTGAATGCTAGGGCCACTTTTAGAGACTATTTTCTTCAAGACAAATAGTTTTAAACTTATTTGAATGCAATGTATACCCATTTTTATAAGAATATCCTAAGAAATAAAAAAAAGTATAGCACACCAAACTTATGAAAAAAACTTATTTCGTAAAAAAGAGGGGGTAACCTTGTATAAAATACAAAAAATATTTTTCTTTTATTGATTAACAATATATTAAGACCATAATTTTATAATACACATCAATTATGATTATAAGACCATTCCCTGAAAATTTTTAAGTAATATCTTGAAAAATAAAGAAAATATAGCAATTTATAAATCAAGACTTTTACAGCACTGTAATAACTTTTTGCGCAAATTGGCCGCAGGGCCATTTTCTTATCAATATTGCTCAAAAAAGGAAAAAAATAAGAATCTAAAGGATTTTTAAACTCAAATATTAACCTAAATGTGAGTACATATATGGACTTAAGGGACTCTGAGAGCTCTTTTTCTTTATAACTTTTGCCCTCAAAGATGGCTCAAAACTGATCGATTTCTAACTTCAATAATAGTGCAGTACGTACCAACTTCAAATGTCTATATCTCAGAAACTATTTGGAGCACAATACTAAAATTTTGGATTTCTCCATGAATAAGGTTTAATTTGATGTGGTTAAAATTTCAGCAAAATCTAAGACTTGAACTGGGAATTTTTTTGTTTTTTGAGCGATTTGGAATGACCCTTAAGCTGATTATTTTCATTTAGTATGCATACACTTATTGGAAATGAGAAGTATTTGATAACACATGTCATGCTCAAAGATGTTACATTCTTAAACATACATTGGAGGTTGACTAAAACAGGCACACATTTTACTTGAATATAATTATTATAGTAATCAATGGTAAACTAACATTGAACAAAAACAATAAGACAGGTAATGAAAGAGCTACATAAAAAGCAAAATGCAGTAAGGCAAAGGACGCTTAAACCCCTTTCAACTTCTTCCTGGAGAACTTAGTTACTGTATCCTAATCTTTAGACATAAGCATGTTTTCAGAGTAAGATGTTACCAAGAATAATAAAGAAACTCATTATGATTAATATCAATAAAATATCCAAAATAATAGAAGACTGCCTTAGCCTTTACTTATTTTGCTTCCTACTGTTTGACCAAAATTCTTCTCTTACAAAATTCCCTGACTTTTGCTTATTTTTCAAACTTCCCTGACTAATTTCAGAATTCCCTGACTTTTCCATGACCTTGAAAAAAATTCATTTCTCCCCGACTTTTCCCTGACCGTGGGAACCCCGTCTAAAACCTTAACAGCACTTGCATTGAAGAAATAGCTCTAGTCCACAGATGGTATAACATTCATGACCAATATACATATATTACGAGTTCGACAACATAAATGGTTTGTTTAGTACTGCAGTTAAGGTATCAATATATATAGATGTATTGTTGATATTTATTTCTCGACATTGATATGCCTCGAGCCCAATCAATGACAGCTCTATTCCAATGCACTTGTGTGTTAGTTTCGCTTTAGCAGTGCAAACTCTCTGGAGTGAAACTAAGTATTTTAGATCTTGTTCAACTGTTATTGGTGCATAAATTAACCCAGGTGATTTAAATATTCAATACATACTTGATATTCTCCATTAATAGGTACAGATAACTATTTTATTGATAGTAATCCAAGTAATGTAGTGTGTATCTAAATCAGCAGGCTTTATGTATGAGCACTGACAGTTGAATTAATAACGCATGGAAAAATAACAAATGATACATGGGTTTTTTCCTTTATTTTTCTCCTTTCACCAAATCTTAACCAGATGTTAGCACTCATAAACAATTTAAATATGGCTTCTTAAGATACAGTTAATAAATATCCAACACTCGAGTATTTATTTATACACTTTTCCTTGATTGAACTTTTTACCACCCATGTCTTTGAAATCACCTTCCCAAGCAAAATGTTCCTTTACTAGTTCTTTAGTTGATTCTGCATCAGGATCAAGCTTGGTCCATTCATATGATTCATAATCTATCTGCCAATCTGGGCTAAGCTGAAATTGTAATAGAAAGTATGAGTTATTAAAGCATTTTTTAAACAAATTGAACTTGGCTATCTAAGTAACAGAAGACAACAGAATGCATTACTTATTTATTTCAGACAAGTCAACATAAAAATTAGAATGATATTTTTCTTTCTTCAATCTTAAATCACAATTTAAAAAAAATATTTACAACATCCAAATTCATTCCATAATTAATAATTAAATTTCAGAATCCCGATATTTATAATTCTGAAGCTTTTACATAGGAACATGAGCTTAACTTGGGTACTAAAGTCCAAGATCAAAACTTCAAGATCAGTCTTGAAAAATGTTCATGGATGTATTTAAGGATAATAAGAGCTGAAATTTCGACTGATAGTACCAGATATTATAATACATATCAGCTACATGGATATTCAGTTCAGCCAAACACTAAACTGATATAAACAATCAACATGTACCTATATTACTATTCCTCCATTTGTTACACATGAACCCATCAAGGATACACATGTCTTTGAAAGAGGTCTCTCATCAGACTATTATTACGACATCAAAATTAAAACATAAAACATGTGCGAAGAAAATTTGAAACAAAGCTATTTCTAAATCATCAACTACAGTCAAATAGTTATCTTATCATATTGAGTCAACCAACTCACGGTCTCAGAAGACACTAACATCTTGAAGATGGAGAGATTTCACTATCTTGACATTTTTATTTATACTCATTTTTTTTAATATTTCAGAAGAAAATAAACTCAGATGAGACCAATTCATAATTAAATCTAAGTTGAATAGAGATCATACAAACTACCGAAACCAGAATTCTAGGAAAAAAATCCCAAAAGTCTGAAGTGTTGTTCTGAAACTTATTGTTCAAAGACTTTATTCAGTAAAAACCATAGTTACTATGACTATATAAGAAGTTTTTGACTTCTACATGCATATTTTATTTGAAACTGTAACTTTGAGGAGGCTTTATTTCTATGAATATAAGCATAATATATAACAAAAAATGTCAGAATACAAACCTGAAAAGCCAGATCATGTCCACGCCAGAACCATACCCCACTGATTATGTTGTTATTATTTTCACCTAATACACACATACTTCCAAAAGCAAATTTCCTTAACTTTTCTAAACGTTGTAACATACCTAAAACATAATAAAAAGGTTGGTCAATTAATTTTTTCTCGAAAGATGAAACCTGGAACTCAAAAATATTGGATGAAGATTTTTTACACATTATAGCTAAAAATCATAAGATTCAAAGTCAACCTAATTGTTCCATGTACACACACTTATCATTGTAATGGTGTATGATTGTTTGTACCTCAGGTTAAACTTCATTTAATAGTTTGAATTCTGTAAAAAGCAAGTTCATTTAACCATAATTGCAAAATTTAATCTGCAGCCTTATTAACTTAACCAACATCAAGCAAATACTTTCACCAGAGACTGACAACTACCTTTCTTGATAAAGAAGTATAAGAACAATTGTGTAATATATGACATGACGGAACACCAAAATAGTAGGATGCTTTACCAATGAATCAAAGATGCAACCTCAGATTTTATTTGAGCTACCTACTGAGTTTACCAAGCAAGTAAAAGTTTACTTCAGCAAGTCCATATTTTTAAAAGAACTGAAAAATGGTAAGCTACTGAAACATTTCCTCAGACAGCAAAAATAAAAAAGCCTCACCTCCAACTAAATTAGATGTCATAAAAGTAAGTTTTAATTCTTCAGGATATTTATAAACACAACGCCATATTGACATGGTATTCTTGTCAAACTTCTCCCAGAAGTAAGGTAAGGCAACTGGGATGGTATCATTATTGGAGTAACAACGTTTGAAAGCATCAAAGTCAAAGTCACTGAAAATAGAAAGATTATTTATGAATTAACAAACGAACAAATCCAAGCTTAAAATATATATGTAGGGTAAGCTAGAGAAGAAACTAAGTTCTTTCAAATAAACGTCCCTTAAGTCAAATGTGACCCAACTAAAATGTTTCACTAAGGTTAATATGCCTGATAGATTAACACAAAATGGTTAATGAGTGGACATAAACTAACATAAGAAAATCATGTCAGAGGTTGAGTATTCTATGGCCATCATAGCCTTCTTGCTTTATTTATAATTATTGTATAATTATCATAAGATATGTCAATCATTTCATATCAATACCAACATTGTATCAAACAAGTTGACAAATATAGAGCTTTCAGGGCTTTTTTTCAGTACTTGGTGAAATTTTATCGCTATTTCATAGATAGGTGAACAAAAAATCCCAGTTAAACTAAATTTGTTGAAAACTGCATAATTTTAAAGAAATTTCAAAAGGGGAAGGTCCCTATAATCAGCCCCTGTTATAAATTGAAAAAAGGTCAGGCTTTATTTATATATGTTATCTGCAACTCAATGCATGTATTTCCTATTACAATGACAAGATAAAACAGTCACCACAAAACATAGAGGACTGACAGAAAAATCCTGTAAAAACCCAAGTCTGCCTAGATCTGCAGCTTTAGAGGACCTACTGTCCGGCAAAAAATTTGATCTCATCCACATATATTCAATTCATCATAATATGTCAGTGTTTATATTTGGTCAATTTTATAGCCGTTTATGGGCTATATTCCCAATCTAAAATCATATCTTTTCCCCCCAAATTTCAAGCCAAAATTCCCAATTTAATTTAAAAAAAAAGATTTTTGAAAAAAGACAGCTCTGTAAGTATGTTTCAGCTTAAAATTCTACATCCAGTAATCTTTCTTTTTAATTAACTAACTAACTTATTGAAAAATGAAACTAAAAGCTTTATTTAATCTGTTATTTGTGATTAAATTTGCATGACCTTTTTTCCTATTTATACCAAAATGCTGATAAAATTCCCAATTCTTGGGGTATGGGTCATATTCCCAAATTTCTGGGAAAAACATTGTTTGATTTGGTCTTGTAAACATTGTATCTTCACAGGACCTACTGTCCAGTAATAAAAGGTAGAGTCTCTCAGAGAACAATTTTTTTCAGACAGTCCTGTTAACCTGCAGATTTAAAAGGACCTTCTAATTTTTACAGAATTGTCCTTTGGTCCTCAATGTTGACTGCAGTGACGTTATTAAATCTTTAAGTAAGTTAGTGGGTATATTTACCATTTTACTACTTGAGCCCATGGATCTTTATCTTCTTTCTTCTTGGGTTCCTCATCCTCAGCTGGTTCTTCTTTCTGTACATAATTAAAATAAAGAATGAATGTTTAATAGAGAGAAAGGTTACCTAAGTTAGTTTGATTTGGGTAAATAGAACAGTTCTAACAAGTCCACTTTGGTAAAGTTTACCAATAGTGGTGTTGTAACTTATCATTTCAGTCATGGGGTAAACATTCATTAGGGCAAGAGAAAATCCCTTATTTCATGTAATAATGATTATTTTGCCCTTTACTAAGTCACATAATAATTTAGACTTAAGGTTGAGAAAATTTAAGACTGTCACTGTTTTTTAACACATTCTTAAAGTATGACAGTAAAGAGTTTGATATGTGGCTGGCTGCTTTTGAAATATTTTCATCGCAAGTTCAGTTGCCTAAGAAATATTTCTCATTGTTCTAACTGAAAACTGGTAGTACTGGACGTGATGACAACTGCTTATTCCACTCACAATTTTTCAAAATTAACATAATGAAACTTAAATGTCATCATAATAAAAAGAGACGTTCATCAGTTATATAAGTGCCATCAAATATTCACTAAAAATTACCTAAATTATGCCAACTTGTTTCAAGTAAACAAAAAATATGCCAGTAAAATCAAATAACACAGCTAAACTAACAATATACTAGTAGTAGGGTTTCCTGATGACTTACTACTGTCAAAATGTGTTCAATTGCAAACGAAAACTACGATAACTATTGATTACAGTCGACAGCCAGATCAAAGTACAACAATGACAAGTAATTGAGGAACAGACCTAGTATATCATACCTTGGCTTGCTTTGGTTGTTGTTTAGGTTGTTCCTTCTTTTGTTGTGGTTTGCCTCCTTTATCATCTTTCTTCTTTTTGTCACCTCCATGAAGTTCAGCATATTTCTTGGCTGAAGAAATAACAAGAAATTTTTGTGAAAAACACATAAAGGTCTGAATTTTCCACAGATAACACAAACATCACAAAGAGAAATAATCCATAACAAAGCCAGATAAATTTGCAGTTACTCTTTTATTCTCTTCATCACATGGTATGTTATCATTGTATGAAGTTTGATAAATATCTGATAATAAATGGCAGAAATATATGGTAAATAAAAAACGTAACCACAATTGTTAACGACACAGGACGCCCGCCCAACCGGGTGGTTAGTCAAGCTAAATTCCTACAGGACTTTAGACATTTTACTTTTTTTGATGAATTGTAAGTTGTGTGAATAAGATCAAATTCTTTGCTAAACAGTTGGTCCTGTAAACCTGCAGATCTAGACAGACCTATTTTTACACAGGATTTGTTTTGTCAGTCCACCATGTTTAGTGGTGACTGCCTTCTATGCTTGAAGACTTTAGCTTTCATTCTAGTAGTACTAGGTTAACTAAAAAGGTCTAAATGTTTCTGTCTTTGTCAAGCAGTTCCATACAAAACATATTTATAATTCAACTATATATTTTCAACATATAACTAAAATATTACCATCAAAAGCAGCCATCTTTTCACATAATTTGAAATCACCAATAACTTTCTTAAATTGAGGTTGATTAATTAAGGTGGTAAACCATCTGTTGACATTTACAAATGATCCTCTAAATGATGGGTCAAGTACCTGAAACAAAAACATGTTGTAGTTAGGGTTAGAAATAAAATCATGAGTAACCTTTTCAAAAAGTTAACAATATTATAATACAGTAAAGAGAATACCAACTAGCTCCAACTATAACATAAGTAATTTTACAAGCCTCAGGCTTTGGGCTAGTGGGTCAAGGAAAATGGTAGTTATATTAAAATTGACAGTAAAACTAGACAGTAACAAAAGATATATTAACCAAGTCATGGGTCAATAAAAAACTAGTTTATATCATTCTTTATAAGACTCGTCTGGCTCTGAACCATTGTAATATATCAGGTATCAGAATAAATCTATAACTAATATATCTAGCTAAAGATAATGATTTACTTACATACTGATAAGCCAGAAGTAGATCACAAGCAACAGCAATATCAGCCTGGGTTATTCTTTCACCAACAAGGTAGGTACGTGTTTTCAAGTAATTGTTTAATACTGTAAGAGCATTTTGAATCAGCTCTTTAGCTTTTTCTGTATCCTGAAAGAAGTAAGAATCAACAGTTGTTAAACAGATATAACTTAACAGAGCGACAAGACAAGAAATTGATTTATCCATTTTCAACCAGCCTGACTATCAGAAAATGTCATTTTCACTAGCACAAATATATTTTTATTAGTCCTAGGCTTAAAATCACTGGATTAAGTCAAAGACTGCAAAAAGCATGACAAAACCCATGAAAAGTTACTTAAGAAGCTTTTCCCATAATGGCCATCCATTTTTCATCTCTTATTTCATCATTTAACATTACTGGACAATTACTTTGTCTAGCCAAATAAATTATTGTATATATATTGACCAAACCTACAGATCAATACAAACAGAATGAAGTAATACGAATGTACAACATAGCCACAAACTGATCTATCAAAGAATTCAGATCATAAAATAAGTGACTTAATTGATTTATTATACCTCCATCTCTTACATGTCTGTTACAAAAATCATACAAACATGCCTTATATTGAAGGTTAACATTAATTAATTCCAATTGCTTACTTGAATTTTTTTTAACATATTGATCATAATAAGTTAATAACATTAATTTTAGTGAGATTTTTAAAGCAGAATAGCAAGATGCTGCATCCCATACTTTTTCTCCTTTGCCCTATTTTTCCAACCTGCTTAGAAATTGTTACACGTACGACCTGCATCCAACTAATGCAACCTGTGCTTAAGTTTACATTCACGCCCATATTGAACTTCAAGAATAAACTCACTACATAATATTATCCAAACACCCCTTCAGGAAGAGCAAAAAAGCAAAAACAAAACAGCTGCAAATTTCACTATACTTAAATCAAGCCTTGAAAATTAAAATGTTAACCAGTTTTTCACTACTAAATTTAAAACAAGGCGAGTAATTTTTTCTCAACAGATTGTTGGCTACTAGCGAAGATCAAGAAAATTAAAAGTTATAAAATAATACAAATCATGTACAACAAAATCACAATCTAATCTATTGAAGAA
This sequence comes from Mactra quadrangularis, assembly GCA_025267735.1. Classification (NCBI taxonomy): domain Eukaryota; kingdom Metazoa; phylum Mollusca; class Bivalvia; order Venerida; family Mactridae; genus Mactra; species Mactra quadrangularis. The sequence continues at coordinate 1,664,035 of CM046301.1, read as the reverse complement.
CACAGATTGGAAAATAAGTAACTTTGTTGATTTAATCTCCCTCCATCTCTTACATGTCTGTTACAAAAATCATACAAACATGCCTTATATTGAAGGTTATCATTAGCAATTGCTTACTTGATAATTTTAATACATTCACCATTGTAACATTTATTCTAATGACTGTTTAAAAGCCAAACAGCAAGACAATGCCCTATCTTTTTTTCCTTCTTGATTTTATTTCTCAACCTGCTCAGTTACGTATAAAATCTGCATCAAATTGTTGCAACCTATTTACTCAATTACAACTGCAAGACTAAATTCACTATAACAATATTATACAATCACCCCTTCAGGCAGTGAAAGTCAAAATACAATAACACCTACTAATTCAATTTCACTCAGAACAAGTCAATTCAAAATGTTACCTGTTTTAAACAATTAAATTAATGACAGGGGATTGATTATCTCAACTGATTACTTGCAGTCATCGGCAATGATAACAAAACTTAAAAGCCATAAAAATGATAGGATGTTCAACAAAGTCACAATCTAATCTATTAAAGAATACAGATCATAAAATAAGTGACTTAATTGATTTATTATACCTCCATCTCTTACATGTTTGTTACAAAAATCATACAAACATGCCTTATATTGAAGGATAGCATAAACTATCAAAACTTGTAGAACAAAGATAAGTTCTAAAAAATAACATCTGCTTTAGCCATCGAGACTTATCATTCCTTCATTAGATATTACATTAACCAAAACCAAACACTTTCTGGAAATCGTAACTCAATGTTGAAACAATAGATAATGATAAAGACCTCAAAAAGAAAAGCACAGAGTGCTTCAAGGTATAAACTTATTACAGCAATTACCAGTAAAAACAACCAAAAATGTTATATCCCATACACATAAATTTATTTTAATGATACAAGTTTGCTTGTACCTTTTTTGGAATAATCCAATAAATCAGAAATTCCTAAGTAATCTATTGATGGTATAAAAATAAACTAAAATATAGTACCTGCTTGTTAAATTGTGTGATTCCAAGGCATGGGAAAACCCAAGTACATGATGCTGGAAGAATTTCATTATCACCAAAATTAATCCATTGTTGTACACGTGCTGAGTCTGTCTGAGTCTTGCCTAACAGTTGTTCGTTTCCAACTAAAAGAAAAAAATTAATGAAAGTAGATATAAGCAGTAATTTATTACTATTTCTAAGGAGAGAAACATTTGTAAACACAAAAATACTTGAATCATTTTAATTCCAGTTGCACCAATTATTTACCAGCAAGCAAGTTAAAAATGTTAATCCCGATACATCATAGGAGCCTTATAAAAAGTCAACCCTAGTTAGAGATTAAGACTGCAGCTGAAGAAAGGAAGATTAGTTTTGCGGTTACATAAAATCAACAGTATATTGCTTTAGTTTACACAGCTAGCGAAATCTTGCTCATTCATAATATTCTGCTATTGCGATCATCAATCTAATCACAAACATAACCTATCAAAATCATTAACAGAAGGTAGTGACTAAAAGTCAATTAAACAAACAGTTATTTATAGACTAGTTTTGAATTTACTAATTTACTGTAGTCTAAGCTATAAAAATTCTCAGAAACACAATAAAATTAAGGGAAACTTACCATAGTGAGCAATGGCATTACTTTCAAAGACACAATCACCATTACTGGCCTCAAAGGCTGGTACCTGTAAGAAATTACAAAATACGATCATCAGTATGGAATCCTTTATTATAATATATCAGTCAACACCATAAATTTTCTAGAGCACTAGCCTGACTCATTGTGTAACATAGTGAAGGGGGCATTATCGAAAAGCCATACAATATGCAATAAGTAATTTTCTTCTCTTTTTGGTTGGGAGTAGCAACACATTGTGTAGATTATAGAACGGCGGTCATTCCATCTACTCACTGATCCTGGAAAGGCTTAATCTCTGAATTTAGCGGTAAACCAACTACTGATCGCATACTTTCGTCAGTGACTGACAACTGCCCTACATTATTATGAATCATTGGCAGGATAGAATGGCCGTAGAAATAATTTCATGACCAAGCTCCACGAAAATTTGCCCCGCCCTGAAAACCTACAACCCCTCAATCAGTAGACTTGTGTGCTACTGACTTAGTCCTAAATATAAGACCCTACATAACTATTTTATCATATGGACGTTCTTCTGTTAAGTAGGGTCTTAACGGATTGCTTCAAAAACGCATAGCAAAATATTTTTTTCTAAAAGTAAATTAATGTGGGTCAAATTAGCACCAATCAATAGATAAAAGTTTACTTTTATTCTTTCCAAAAAGCAAAAGATAATTATCAGTTTTTTCGCTTACGAAAACACTAATTACTTTCCCTGCTATCCAGGGTTGTCGTTGCTCGCCGCCATTTTGAACTGAATTTGTGCCGGTAAATAAAGTGTAGCTTCGCTTAAACAATTTTTTTTCTCTCCAGAGTAGTCCTTCTTACTGTCGGCAGTCAATAGTATACACGGAACGGTCCGGATACTGGCTTTTATATTCGTTCAAAATCAATTCTTACAAATAGCGTGACCCAATTTGAATTCGGATTGCCTTGGCTATTATTGCATGGTTATTGTGACAAACTGAAAGTACTCGTCAATAAAGGATTTTAAATGGATTAATTGACTGTCTAAGGTTAGAATTTGAAATAATTATACTTCTATCATGTGTATTTTTCATTTATCTTTCCATTGGTGTATCGTTTTGTTGCAAAATTTTCGAATTTAAACGAGTAGAACGTTCAGACCTGAATCGATGTCTGTACACTAAAATTTTTGCTATGCGTTTTTGAAGCAATCCATTAAGACCCTACGTAACAGAAAAATGTCCAAATGATAAAAAAGTTACGTAGGGTCTTATATTTAGGACTACTACTGACTGAGCTAGCCGGGCAGGCCAATGGAACTAAAATGTCACAGTCACAATATTCCTTTGTCTATCAACTTGGGACACACCCATTTTATTCTTTTCCACACATCCATGACATGCTCACACATGCAAACTATAGCAACAATGGATGGGTTGTTCCTATTGAGCTTATCAAGGGTAGAAGCCAGTGATGTGATATAGTATGAGTAATTGTAATGTCACATTGTGCAATGTCACTATCAACCAAAATTTTATACTTAAATAATAATAAAAAAGTTAATGACAGCTATTAGTTTTATAAAACAGTTATAATTAGATAATTAGGAGTTTAATTATGCCCACAACTTCAGCTTGTAATGTGTACTTATCTGTCTATGTCTTCAAAAGACTGTAACCAAACTTAGCGAAAATAAGCAGACAATATTGAAAATAATTGCAACAGTTTGCATCATACAGTGACACAGTTACCATAATGAAGAAAGTAAAATATAAGTAAATAATCGTAAATATACCTTTCCTAGAGGGAATTTAGCAAGAAAGTCAGACGACTTGTTCGTCTCCCCGAACTTGAAACTGGTGTCAACAGTTACTTTGGCACCACTGTATTCAGCAGCAATAAGAGCTTTAAAAGCCCTGAAGTTTCCGGGGTACGTGTACAGTTTCTGAAAACAAAAATAGGCGAAATAGATAGAAGCACATATAACTGATAGTACAGTTAATAACATATCAAAATATTGGAATATATCAATACATGATTACAAAGATATTCGCCGATTTACTTTCTTTGACACGAAAACTTACTCCAGACGCCATTACGCCGGTTTCAAAAGGAAGTTGACACTAATTCCCGTGCATGCGTACTCGATAAATACACTCGGAAGCGCCCGGATGTTTCTGCAGCAACTCTTCTAACTTCTGCATCTAATTTTCGTCGTAAAAATGGTAAGTCGACGCGTTATTTAGAGCTTTTTTGGTGTTATTTTCACCAGAATTCAATTGAGATTTTGTTTCTTAAACGAACCGTTTAGGTTCATAGCCATTGACGAGTGTAATTATGAAATTACGATTTGTTGATGTGTTTACATGATTAGACATGGGTGGGTGGGGTAATTATTTTTTGGTTAGCATAGATTCAAGACTATGGTTTTTGTTATGAAGTGGTACTGGAATGACCGTAATTGAACATGGATATAGATTTTTTAGCTGTCACTGGTGATTTTTGATGGTATTGTTTTCTTGTGAAAACAGTTGATCAATCTGAAAATTTCTTTTTCTGAAATTCTTCATGTGTTAAACTTAATGAGTTAATGAGTGGTCTATGATTCAATGATATATTTTTCGCTTGTATCATACTGATAACACCGAGTACCAGCCTGGTTAGCAGATTTATGAATGTGTTTGTCTACAAATCCAGAGGGCTCGGGTTTGATGCCACCCATTCTCTTTTGAGCTTGGTAATGAAATATTTACTATGGACATTCTTCCTTATACCCCTGACAATTTGACTAACACCTGTATAAAACAGTGCAGTTGTCTGCCACTGTATAAGTTCAGTGCATAATACCAGCTTATGGCTTAGTTCCAGTGATCAAGGACTTACCTTGGACAGTGAGCTAGTTGAATGACTTGAAACTGCTTTGTTACTGAAATACTGTCAAAAACTCAGCATTCGTACCACAAATTACATTTTTTTACTGAACTATGGAAAATGATACTCAGCTCATTATAAACATGGCAGAGATAGATACAGGAATCTGATATGTCATAGATTCAAAGTTGACTCTTTTCAGTTCAAATGACATGAATCATGGAATCAAACATAAAATCTGCCAAGGCTGAAAATATAAGGTTTGAATCCTATCTTTCCAGAATAAAGTGTGTGAATGTATATTTACTCTTGTAGTTGATTTATGTTGGGAACCATTTCAATATGTAAAACAAAAACATGGCCTGATCATTGATCAAACAAGGGCCATTTAAATGCCAGTATGACGTAAGCTACATAGCCTTGACATTTTATTTGTTTGGCCAGGTATTCTAAGTATAGGGATGTTTATTTGGTTAATGTTATTAATATACCAGTCATCGCCTTAAATTTTTATGAGAACTATCCAGATTTATTATAAATGTAATAATCACAGGCCAAATTATCAACTGTATGAAATCAGCATGGGTAAAAGGCTTCAGGATATTTGGGTACTTTGAAAGGGTACTTTACCTAGATGTAAAAAAGTTGCTGAAATCATGAAAATCAGGGATTTCAGGTTTTTGAATTTTTGAAACTTTTACCCATGAAACAGTAATTTTCTCAAACCCAGTCTTTAGGTTTATCCGTTAAGGCGATGACTGTTATACTCACTATGCAAATAAAGTATGTTATTTCTTTTTGCAGGGAAACGAAAACTCTCTTCCGATGGAACTTTGTTCCAATTGTAAGTTGATTAATTATTGTTTTATTTTCTTCAATACTATCCGATCGTATATTTAAAGTGTGTATAATTTTTTTGTGTTGGTCAAACAGTCTATGAATTAGGAATTTGATATAAATTAGTGGTTGCCTGAACAGGTCATTTTAGCACTATATCTTGTTTGTAGAAATTTGGTTGCCTGAAAGAAATTTCTGGTTGCCCAAGCTAGAAATTGGTTGTCCTAGGCAACCTGACACCCATTAATTTTAAACAATTCAGTTTGAAACATAGATATTGATTGACTGAACAGCTCTGTATACATCAGGTATTTTTTCTTGTCGAATTGACCCATTATTTTTCTAGAACAAGAACTTCTACTACTGTGTTTTTTTAAGCCATTTTGGGGCCAAAACTAGGCCCCATTCCACTCTCCAAAATGTATATATTTCACCTTCCCAAGTAAAAGATTCCCTTGCCAGAGTGTCCTAAAACTTTTTTACTTTTTATAGCATTTTGCCCATTCCTCAAGCATTACAGAGAAATCACAGATGCATGTATGGGTTCAATAGTTGAAAGTTTATATAGGTAGACAGAAATGTTACTCTGTTAGAGAATCCATGTTATCTCAAGTATTGAAAATAAAAAAAAATCCCCTAATTTGGTTTTTGTCACTATTCTCCCCTTAAAAAGGGCCCTGTCACATTTCCCCTAAAAGTGAAAATAAACACTGACTACTAGTAACTGTTCAAGAACATTTTACACATTTTTCATATTTGAAGCAGAAAGCCAATCATGATTCTTAACATAAGGTTATGTTACAGTTATGGCCAAAAACCAGTAGCACAAAGCTGTATTCTAAACACAAATTTGGCAGCTGTACACTAAACATGAGACTGACCTAGCGAGCCAAAAAAAGTCAGTTTTAACATCATGTCATTTTTATATTGTTGGCAGAGACGGCAATCAGCTTGCCTTATTCCAATAAAATATCTTAACATCAAGGTTATCACATATAATACCAGTTTTCCAATATTATATATATATTTAGAATAAATAAGATAAATTGAGAAACTTCCCCATTGTGATCATTGAATTAAGTTTTCCTTATGTGACACTATTTTCTGTACCTAATTGACTAAAGTCACCTTACTGGTAATGATAAATGACATTGGCTTTATTGAAGGGAAACTTTTACATGGAAAATGGATTAGTATTATCCATTTTACTGTCTGTGAAAATTGTACTATTGTTTCTTCAAGTTATGTTCAGTTGTACATCTGTTTTCATTTAAGCATTGTGCATGTTACAGTTTTTGTATTGTTTTTTGTTGCCTTGTATCATATGACAGGCTGACAGCTGTCAATTTATTTTACCCATTTGATAGAAGCTGAATCAATCAAAATTGAATAATTTCTGTTAGTCTCCGTCTATGTTGATATTCTGCTGGTATACTAAATCACTGATATTGAATCGTCTGGTTTCAGCTCATTTGTTTTGTTCATTTCATGCCTCAGAAATTATTTGATTGTGATTTTATAACAGTTATGATTATCTTCAGCTGTCATGTTGAACAGTTGTCAGTCACTGACAGAAGTATGCGACTAGTATTAAACTGGTTTACAGCTAAATCTCTGTCAGTGAATTTTTGCTCCAAAGAGTGTGTCCATTTACAATTCAGAAAGGCATAATTCAATCCTGATTCAGTTCATGAATATTGATTGGGTTACTCCAGAACTCTACAATAAAGGTTGTTTGATAGCCCCTGACTACCTATACAGGGTTTAACACTAACTGATTTTACCAGGGATCCTGACAGAATCCCTAGCTGAGAATCACTGGGATTCCTACTAAGATTTAGGGGTCCTCAGGTTTCTGGGACACTGGTAAGTGTCGAACCCTGCTAAATTTGGTTTTAGGCAACTTGTTACTGCTAGCAAACATTCCATTCAGGCAAGTACTGTATAATGGTGGGACATCGGCTGAAAATTGTAATCGATTATCAGTTGGAATCGGTTTCTGATGTCGATGCGATTCTTCCGATTATAATCAGTTCCTGATAAGTTTGTTTTTGCATACATGTTTTACTGTTAATCCTTATAAAATTCACGTATTATGGATTAGGAGATATTTTTTCTTTAGTCAAATGTGTCAAAAACCTATTAAAATTAAAAATCAAAGAAACCGATAAAAATAAATGATCGATTGCCTAGTTCCCTTGACTAGTATAGTAGCTGTATTTTTGGAACTTGAACTAGATATATCAGTGTCCAATACAAGTCAAACACAAATGACATGTATTTAAAACATTTTTAATAACAGTTCAGATACATGAAAATATGTTATTGTCCTTAAATAGCCTATCCTCCTTTCTAACCGATGATCGATTATGATAAAGTTAAATCGATTATCAGAATCGGAAGCTTCCAACTAGTCGTTAATCGATTATTCCCGATCATCGGTACAACACTAGTACTGTATATAGCTGCTTGTATGATTGGGCAACCTACTTTAAAAATTAATGTTGAGCCCTGATATTCTTGTACAAATGTTAAGTGCAATTTCAATCAGGAAACAATTATTATCATTATTCTTCTTCTATGGCAATGTCTCATTTGATTCTTCTAATGTATTTCAGTTGATGCAGATGAGATAAAAAGATTAGGAAAGAGATTTCGTAAATTAGATTTAGATAATTCTGGTGCATTAAGTGTAGAAGAGTTTATGTCATTACCTGAATTACAACAGAATCCATTAGTTCAGCGAGTTATAGATATATTTGATACAGATGGTAATGGTGAAGTAGACTTTAAAGGTATGCATGATAACATGTCACATGTGTGTAGTTATGTTTGTGTACTCAGTCATTGCCTTAAATCTTCTTGAACTCTAGCCCAATAGTTCTAATTTTTGAGAATCTCTAGCTTATGGGTTTTTCAGTTGTATAAGGGTTGTTTGTACTGGGTGCATCTGTGTACTAAAAAGTTATTTTACACATTATTGCTGAAAAGTATGCAACACAGGTTAAGATTAAATTGTATATTAATGAAAAACTAGCTTTTTGACATATGTAAAGGTAATTTTCTATGGCACTGTATATTAAAGGGCAAACTTTTCAACTAGCCAAGCCATATGAATTATAAGTAATTTTCACTAGCCCAAATAAATTTTCATTTGTGCTGGGCTTTGGTTTTGTTGGTTAAGGCAATGGCTGATATACTTACGCCTGGACAATGATTGATAACTAGGCCTTTTCAGGGACAGTGGACTTGTCAACTCACAGCTGCAATATGACTAAAAGTTTTCAAGAACTGGTGTATATAAATTTTACTTAATATGAACTAATATTATTGAGTTTGTTCATTTTCAGGTGACTTTAATGTGTTTATGCTCAGCAGGCATTAAGTAGTGTCAGTCAGATGGTTATGAATTTGATGGACAATTTTGTATTTAAAAAAAACTGAGAAGCTGAAATATATTTATTGTTGCCTTGACACTATAATTTATCCTGTCAGTGAAAGTTTTCTGATGTCTTTATTTATTGACCTGAGAGAGTGTTCTTTTGCTATTTAAAACTGTTAAAATGATAAATTTAGGATTTTGACAATTTTAAACTTTCACCCATGCTTTCCAAGTCTGTATGTCCAAATGACCAACTGACAATTTTTCATGGATATTAACTCACAGTTTTTTTGTTTGAAAAAAGAATGTTGTCAAACTTTTGTTAAAATAAAGTTTATTGTTGAAAACATTACATTAAACATTAAAATTAATTTATTTCACAAATGTATTTTGCCATTTATTTATATCATTATCCTAGAAGCTTTCATAGAAACCATTGTTGCTGTCACGTAATAGAATACATATACATGCCCCAATTTCTCTGTCATGGAAGTGATTCATTATTATTGAAACCTTTTAGAATAATTGAATAAACTACAAACACACAGACATGATTTTTATGAATTTTTATAATTATATGTCATTATATATCATGTGCATGATTTGATTTTGATTTTTTGTGAACAGCCATTGCCTTGATAAACTAGCATGGAACATGACCTTTTGGGGCTAGTAAAAGTTAATTTGAGCTTGTGAAATTTACTAATTTTAGATAGCAGGGCTAGTTGAAAATTTTGCCGTTTACTATACATGACATAATAATTCAGGCTTGTGCTCAAGAAAATTTAAGGCAATGGCTGTTTGCAAAGGCAGGCTGCTTACAGGGACAAGGACGACATTTAGATTGCAAAGTCATGATTTGTAATGACAATATACTCATCAGGTATTATAATATCATACCATCCTCTCTAGGGATATCTTCATTAAAAGGAATGATAAGTTATTTATTTTGCAATTAAGGAAAACATCAAAATTTATCTTATAAAATATCTCTTTGTATTTTGATATGTGTGGTGATCATTCTTTGATCATAGTAATATTGATAACAGTTTTTGTTTTTCAGTACTATAAAGCTTACTTAAAGCTCTTTATGTTTTTGTGTGTTTATGTATTTACTAGCTATTTGTTATCATTTTTCTGTTTTACATTCAAAGTTTCTTTATTGATATGCTATAAAAAGTATGAAGTGTGATTGGTTTTATTTGAAATTCAGTGATCTGCCGAGGCCAGGGGGGGGGGTTGAACATAGAAATACATTGATGTGTCAGCACAATCCACTACCCTTTAAGCATCATAAATATGTTACTGCTACCCCTTGATATGATTATCTTATAGAGGGAAAGTTAACTATCAGAATGCAGGGCTTGAACTCGCTATCTCCTGCTTGCAAGTCAAGTGCACAAGAAAGCTAATCAGGCTGAAGAATATAATACACAAATAATTGAAACATGTATTATAAAAAGTTTTTCTTATTGAAGTAATTGGAATTGCCAACTTCAGGTTCTTTCTATTAACCCAACCTTTGCTTCACACTAGCTGTCGAATTCCAAGGCTTTTCTTACAAGGCACAAATGTAATAAAAGATGAAAAAGTTAACTACCAAATGTGAGGCTCATACCTGTTACCTCCTGCTTGCCACTCAAGTGCTCTACCCACTGAGCTTATAAGGCTCAAATAATTTAAACATACATGTATGCTACATGTTAAAAAAGCCATGCTACAGTTTTGACCTCCCCAGTGGAAGATCTCAACCCCCTGTAAAGTGTTTATTATGCCTTTCTTAAGTACATTTATATCAGATGAAGATTTAAGTTTATTGTGAGCAATATAATATAAATTATATTATATCTAAATGACATTGTTAAGCACCTCTCCTATTGAAGTTGACATATTGATTTATAAAGCACTTCAGTTCATGCAATCTGTTTATTAAAATTTTTACGATATATTCTGTCGAGATATTTACATAAAATGTTTAAGTGTGATATTTTAAACATCTTATCTTAATATATAAACAAAAAAAAAAACATGGGTTAGCTTAATGTACTGAAAAAAATGATTTGCTAATTTTGATTGGTATTAGATCTTTATTTAATTAAGGCCCTAATAAAAGAAGTTCTGTTTTCTGGTTTCATCTCCCTGAAAAAGTAGGATTGGTAGGTAGTCAATTTATTTAAGGGTCAAATTCTATGAAATTTATATATGTTAAACCCAATTTTTGCTTATTTTTTATGTTGCTTTATAATGTTTGTACAAAAATTTATTTTGACCTAGAAAAAATTAAGGTTGGTAGTGAAACGCAGGAAACTAGAAATCTATCTTTTTGGGGGGGGGGTATTATTGTTATTATGCCATCTAGTATTGATGTATGTGGGGGAGGACTTGTTATTAATTGGTAAATAATTGACTCAAAGCCAATTCTATTCAGTTTATTGCATAGCTAATGATAATCCATTGGGACATTGTTGAAAATTGTTTCTTGATTAATGTTTTTTCTGTGTTTTAGTTTTCACTTCCTGGAAAGTCTGTCTGGAGAGCAGTTTTCTGTATATAATTGATAGAAAGATGGGTCATCAATATTTATTGATGAAAAATTTCAGTATTTATACCATAACCAAATTTCAGTATTTTAAAGAAACAAAATACTCATGTAATTTGAATGAAATCTGTCAATTTCAGTATTTTGAAAGTAGGTTTCAGTATTTTCAATAACTTCACCCATGTCCATATCATGACTTGGTTTTAGTTTTAACTAGTAGCTCACATGGCCTATGATGAGAGTCCCTCATTGTGTCACTGACAAACACTGACACTTAGGTTAGTGTACTTTACATAGTGATTATTATGAACTGAGAAATGGGCAGGTAAGCTAGGTGCTCAGTTAACTACTGTATTTTAGCATTGGGAGGAAAATAGAGATGGGAGGAGAGAAAGTTGGCTGGATGCAACTCTGAGCTTTTCTGAAGTAGAATAATCACTGCCTTACATTTGGTCTGACTTCTCATGAAAGCAAACTTAAAAATGGTGTCTGTCCTGGCTAAAATTACAATTTACCATGTATGGCAGATCGTCATACTGTTTTGCAATGTCTACCATCAAGCATTTTACTTTGTTTCCCCAAATCAACATAATTAGTAATTGTTCTAGAACAGCATGGCACTGCACCCTGTCTTTTTCTCTCCTTGCCTTCTTGTACTCCTATCAATTCAGTAAAAAGTTACTCTGAAACTAAACTATCTGATTTGCCCTGCCCTTAGTAAGCCTCTCTTCCATCTTTGCTCCTCTCTATGCAAAAATAGTTACTTGGGAACATCAAACCTCTTGATGAGCCCTGCCCCTGTTTCTACTCCCTACCCTTTTACTAACTGAGTTCTAGAATAATTGCTAGACATTTGACCAGCTTTAGATAGTTCCCATGTTTTTATTTTCTTAATGCTCAATGGAAAAAAATCTAAAGATTTCAACACTCTGTCAATCTTTGTTTATACTTTCAACGTGTTTGAAAAGTTTCCTCAAGTCTCCTCTTAGAAATGGTCTCTTGTGGTGTTTGTTTTTGCCTGAGATTGTTTGTGTTGGTGTTAACATCTCATCACCAGATGTATCTTTATTGCATTGATGAATTATTCAGTCTAGGATTCTATTATCAAATCATATTTCTTCTAAATTTATGTTCAATATTTTATTACACTGGAGACTTGTCTTAGCTGGTCTGGTTTTTTTTGTTACATACAGAATATGGCTGATGGTGGAGTATTTGTTCAATGTAAACCAGTAAATTCATACAATTTGAGGGTTGCTGCAAGACTGTGGTAACTCGATCTTTAACGCAATGCTCTTACTACAGTCTTGCAGGCAACCCTTGAATTGAATAATCTGTTGTGGTGACTGAGCTGTAGTCCTACTATTGTGTAGAGAACAGAACAGAACAGTAAATTTATTCAGAAAAGTAAAAAGTACCTCTTCATTGGTACAAGCATGAAAGTATAATAATTAATAGCACACATATTAAATCAATATAGTTACATATGAATATGCATACAAGTATGAATAACGATAAGAAGTTTGGTGACGGAATTGTGGGTTAGCACAATGTGAAGGAGGAACTAAAGAAGTAAAAGTACAGCCATAAGAAATGTCTGGCAATTGACTGTGAATTGATGCCTGATCTTTATTGATGATTTTCTTATTAATATTGTAGTACAATATTTTATTGTGTGTGTTGCAGTATTGTATCCAACTGACAGGCTGGCTACACTGTTGAAAGCTGTCTAGGGTTTTATGTTCTATTTAAGCTGTATTTAACCTCATTATGAACAGCTGTGAGACTGTGACATATTGACATCTTTGTCTTGGTTCATAAATTATGAATTACTGGATTGACTTCTGTTAAGATACAGGACTTATGATTTTTTTGATGACTCCGTGCAAAAACTTGTCTACATCCTTCTTTATTTACATGTAGTAAGACTACTTTTCAGCTACTTAAGTTGGTAGTGCAAGTTTTCTGATTGAGGGGTTGTAGGTTTGATTCTGTTAACAGCTAAATCCAGAGATTAAAGTTTTAGCCTTTCCAGGAGCAGTTGGAAGGTTGACAGACCATGGTTAAATAAGCTACACAATGTGTTGCTACATCATTTAAACATCCCTGGCCTCAAAAAAAGGAGAACTATTTTGGGCTGACCAATCATTTAGAATATGTATGTATTACATCATCCAGGGTTAATTTAGACATACTTGTAATTATTGTTGTACTTTTAATGATCCGAGTTCATTTCGATGTCACTGACACACATATAGTGATCTTTAGAGCTATTCTTATAGTTAGTTCTGTCCTATAGAGATCACAGACTCAGTTTTCAAGCTAAATGATCAGTTATCAGTTGACAAAACTGACTTTACTGATAGCGTTTTGTAATAAATTTCTTGAAGGCTTTTTGTACTTTTTTTGAAGGTGTCATTTTATGTATTTTCTTTTCTTTAAGATGTTTTTTTAAAGAATTCTTAAAGATGGATTTATACGTCGTTTTTTTCTTGAAAATAACTAGAAGTATATCGTTGTAGCTCAGTGACCTTACAAGTTTATTTATATTAACACCTGAGCACCTAATCTATTTAGTTCGAGCTATTGTTGGAACCTTAAATGAAATCATTTAAGCACTTGTGCTGGTCTCAAATTAAGACATTGTTAATTATGAAATGCAGGATTTTTTATATCTTAGAAATGGATAGTTTCCAGTGTTTAAGTTGGTAAAATACAGGAAATTCAGGATTTTTTCTTAAAAATTTGAAGTAAATTTCACTAGCCTGTATCAATTTCGTTTGTCATAGGCTTCAGGGTTGTGGGTTAAGGTGTTGACTGCTCATACAGAATCTTTTAAGAAAATTTGGCCATTAAAATGATCTGCCAACTACCCCATTATAGAGAAGGGAACCACTTGTATGATATGAACAATCTTAAATAGCTAGCTCAGTCAGTAGCACACAAGTCATCTATCTTAGGGGTCACGGGTTTGATTCCTTGTTGGGGTATATTTTATAGTGTTTGGTTATGAAAAATTTCTACTGACATTCTTCCACCTACCACTGATTCTTAATCATGTAGGGCAGTTGTCAGTCACTGACAGTAGTATGTGCCTAGTAACTGGTATCCAGGATGCTATCCAGGAACAGTGAGTAGGTTGACTGACCGTCCTGACATTATTTTTACAATGTGTTGCTACGATGTTAAACCCAACCAAAAAAGTAAAAATATCAACTTTGCCTGGTGTAAAGCCTATAGTTTTGTCACCTTCATGTTTAACCCTAGTTTACATGCCAGGATGAAAAATGTAACACATGTTTATGACACTTAAACTAGGCTTTAATTGTCTTGTAATAGAATGTTATACATTCATCTAGGACTTGTTTTGTTGTGATGTTAAATGATGTTGAGTCTTATATGAGATATGTTAGACATAGAAACATGACAATTATAAAGTTATGACAAACATAGGTTTAATTTATGTGTCAGATATTTGGGATAGAATCCCTTGGCAAGATCTTGCGTTTATATACAGTGCCATCCATAATTTCCTTAACACTTTTATATGACGCTTTCTAATATATGTAATGGTAATTTTGGATGGCACTTAACAATACAGTATAATATATGTAATAAGGCTGTGGATCGTTGAGCTAGTTGCGATCCGTTTCAAACCGCAATTCATGTGTAGCGATTCACGAATCAAAACCATGAATCTCTTGTTAATGGAGAATCATTCAAGAAGTCATGTTATAACAAAAATAAGTGAAGATTACCGAAGCCTTTTTTATATGGAAAACCATGTACTCCATACATTTCTATTACCAGACGTTTTATGGGCACAAGTAGTGCAGCTAGTTTTCAGTGATAATTAAGCTAAAAATGTTCTTTCATTTTTTCCAAAACTAGATTGCAATCCGGCGATTTCAGGCATGACGAATATTCAAACTCGATTTTCTGGTGGATCGCAAATATCCGAGTACTCGGATACTCGCAGCCGCCCTAATATGTAAGGTAAATGTCTAGTATAGTAATGAGATCGTTATGACCATGAGTAAGTGGACAAACTGCTTGGTTATGACTGAAAGGTTTGCTAAGTGTGGTTCATTAAATATAATCATGTCAATGATTAGGAAGTATTAATGAAATCTATTAATTGTGTAAAAGGAAGTAAGATTAAATTAGAAGGCATTTGATGCAGCTTGTTTTCCCAGTCATTCCTTTAATCCTCTAGGATGAAGCCTATTACTGGTAAAATTTGATTTAGACTAGTGAAAATTACTTATTTCATAAAGCCAGGGTTAGGGTTAGATAAGGTAGCCTATAAGATAATGTTTTCCTTTACTGTATAAATCAGGCTAGTTTTCTAGCATATATAAGGCAAAGACTGTATTTTATATGAACAGTTTGATGAAAAGTTTGCATTTTTTGTGCTTGTTTATCTGTTGTATGTTTTTATCATTTAAAGTTAATGGAGTATTTATTTACTCTTCTTTCCTTTCAACTATTCTCATAAAAGATAACTGGGGAGCAGTTATTGTATGTAATACACAAAGTTTGTAAAGCAAAAAAAAATGGTTTCTCCCTACAATACAAATATTTCCATGTGACTGTCTAGGGATTTTTTTATCTGCTAGCAAAGTAAACAGGTAAATGATGAAAAAAACATAGAATGCAGGAATCATGGATTCACCAGCAAACTTGCAGCAATCATCTGTCATACATAATTTCCATGATGAAAAATCATGAAAAAAATGAGACAGGTAACTCCCACTAGTTACAAATAATTGTACTTTTATTGTTCCCATTGTCTATGTGTTTAATCAATTAACTCTGTTTTCAATGTTTTATGTCTCTGCCTATCTGGTAGTTTCAATGTAGTATACTTCACATCAAATCACTTCCTGGAGCAGGTGTGGCGAAGCTGTTACGATGTTAAACATGTAATCATTGGATAGCCAGCTCCACGTTGGTTCAAATCTCATCCAAAACCTACCACGCTGTTGCCTTCAGCAAGACACTTTATCCTAAAAGCTCAGTACTGGGAGACCAGGGGGTAGACTCGAAAGTGATAAATATAAGATGTAAGAACTTGTGTCACAATCGAGCTATAATAAATTAGTACGAGAACTTCCTGGTTTGTCGTAGTATTTGAAGGAATATACAATCATGTAGTTGCTATAATTGATTATATACAAAATGTAAATAAAATTATGACATTCCTATGTGATTCTTGATAAATTGGGTCACCCAATTTGCTGCAAGATTTCTTTGCAACACGTAGACCACATTTTTGTGAGCATATACATGGGTGAAAGTTTAGTAGTAATACTAATTTCAATATTTTTAGAATAATGGCATTAGTCCACAAAACTAGTGGGTGTCTGGGACAATTACTATTTAGTTCAGGCAATCAAAATTTTTCAAAAAAGCTACAAACAAGATATAATGTTCACTACTAAAATGATATGTTTGGACAACCACTGTCTTATCCTAATTTTGTAAACTGTTACATGATGTAATTTATAAGGAATCTGTCTATCTCGGTAATATGAAAGTAGGTTTTCAGGATTATAACTTTCAAGATCCATCCATGCGAATACCAATAACGACACTGGTACCCAATACCCGTGGTATACTATGGTATACAACCCTAACCATAGTAGCTGATCATAATTGTGTTCAATAGAATGCATGTATGGATTTCACGTCCTATGCTGAAGGTAATAAAATGGAATTTTAAAAATTTACTGACTTTATCTTTTCTATTCTGTCTTTGATATTCTTGTAGAATGCATTCTTTGAATCATGAATTATTAAATATGAAAGATTTTCTGCATGTTTCCAGATGTGATGAATATTTGATGAGTTTATTACACTTTGTTGTGAAGACTTGTCGTTGGATTGATGTTTAAATGAGTATAGTGTAACGAGACTCCCTCTCTCTTTCTTTCTGATATTTATACTGTTATGGTTTAGTTTGTCTGAAGTGTGTGGAGTGTCTAGTATATGAATATCAGGAGCCCGTTCTGTAAGGAAATGGATTTGGTGATTTTCGAAATTCTATGGAAGGGTTTTGCGTCAAGCTAGCAAATCAAAGATGGTTGCATTCGCAAACAATAGGTCCAGACTTGTAATAAATGAAAAATGTTCTGAATAATCTTATTGTGCAAAACTAGTCTTTAACTACATGCAAACAAAGAAGGATGTTGACTAGTTTTTGCTGGCCCATCAATGTTTCTATCTCTGGTCCAAGAAAGTCAGCTGTCAGTATCATTCTCTCAATCCAATCCTTTGTGTCAAACTTTACTTTCTTAAAGCAGAACCTACGTCGAAGTCAACACTTAACAAACCATTCAATGAATTTCATGCAACCTGTCATTTCTAAAACAAAAACCTAAGCATTTTCTCTCAGATGTTTCATTGTCTTCATTTTATCTACATCTTTAAAAGATGTAAAGACAATCTTTATTATGTAAATAAAACCAGTCTAATCCACTTAGATCAACATTCAACAGACAAATCCCCCCTCCCACCACCATCCATCCATTAATCCAAAACTCTAAAATTCTTCTATCACTCTGCTGTGTTTATTGTACCCGAGATGGGCTGTTTACAACATATTACTATCAAACCATCTCTCTCTCACTGTATATTGATTTCTATTGGAGACAATTGTAATATATTGTGATATTTGAGTAATCTATTGGGGGAGTAATTCAATTGTAATCCCTGATAATGATTCATACCATATAGGATCTATACATTTCATACTTTGCATCATAAATAGCTAAGGTCATAGAAAGTTTATTTATAGATTTTCATTCCCTGTCCTGCCTCTCAAAATAGCGCCACCCTGGCTTCTACCTGCCCAAATTTCTTAATATTTCTATTTGGAAAAAACTTAGCAAAAAGTTGAAAATAATGGTCAATCAGCTTTACATTAAACTTGCCTGAACCAAATGTTTAGTAGCAGTAACAAGTTGCCAGAACCCAAATATAGGTCGTTAGGGGCAATCGGACGACCTGGAATGTCGAGCCCTTAAGTTAAGCCCCTAACCGCCCATTTTTCAAAAACTTAACGAGAATTTTTCAGAAACTTTGTTAGAATCTAATAATTAATGTGCTAATCCCTAACCTCTATTGTTGTTGGATGAAAACTGTAGTCACCTAACTATATAATATGTCATTGATCAATACTCCTAATTTATTCCATGTTTTTATTAATGGTTATGTGATGCGTTGATCATTAATTGTAAATTATGTTGGTATTTTATGCTAAGTGAAAGGATTGGCTTTGTGGGTGAACTTGATCAATTATCAATAGGAAACCTGATCAGCTTTCTTGTATTATGTTAATATGATGCCTCTATTTAAATATTGATAATAAAGAAATAACTTACAGTTGTCCATATTTTATGGTATAATAAAATATAGGCATTAGCTTTGATTCATGTAGGAATTAAATCAACTGTGCATCTAACTAATAATAAACTATTTTATCGTGAAATTATGTTCGGTACACGCCTCTATCCTTTTAATATGAAAATGCATGTGCCTTTGCTAGAATAAGGGATTTTGGTCTGCTATTTTTCCCTGATAAAGTCTGAGGGGGCCTAATTGGTGAGTAGGTTCTATCAGTTGCCAGTTGGATTACTCGGATTTAATGGTAGAATTTCTATGTAAGGATTGTAAAATATTTTATTTAGTATCGTTTCTTAATGATTCAGATATAAACAAGTGCGATGAAATATAGATAAATTCTCACACAAACAATTCTTTGCTTGATTTTCAGTCAAATTAAAGAATTTACAAAAGATCTAAATCATTGACAAGTAAGGATAAAATCTGAGTACTTCAACTAATTGGACTAACCTACTTGAAGAGTATGGAAGAGAAAATAACTTACTGATGTCCCTTTTTCATAGAGGAATGCGCTTACATTAGTTGGGATTGATGGTGAAAGGACCTTCACTTCATGCCAGTTTGCGAAATCGGCTTTTGTGCCATAATCAAGCACAACCAATCTCAGTTTAGCCAATCAAACAGTTTTCTTGTGAAACCAAAATGGCTCTAAAAAGTCTAGCAAAGGTAGCTACAAAAACTCACATTTGAAATATCTACTCCACTGGCTATTTCCTATATCAAGTTTGTTATACTTGATATTACATAAAAAACAGATTATTTCTCAGATGTACAACATATCTGTTTGTTTATCTCTGCATATTTCTGGTAATTTGATAAACTAATTTACAAGTTTATATATTTGATAGGTGTTATCATCCCTTCAACATATGTCAGTGTATGAAATGGAAAATTGTTTATTTTACTACAGGTATTTAAAAAAAAACATGCATTATTGAAAGATGTTCGTTAAAAAGTTGATCATTTTGCAAGTTTGTCATGGTACATGATATTATTGATTGGCTTTGTTTGTGCGTTGTTGAAAGCTTTCAGTTCAACATTGCTGTTTGGTAGATCCTATAGCAATGTGGTTGAGTGTCTTGCCT
This sequence comes from Mactra quadrangularis, assembly GCA_025267735.1. NCBI lineage: Eukaryota > Metazoa > Mollusca > Bivalvia > Venerida > Mactridae > Mactra > Mactra quadrangularis. The sequence continues at coordinate 1,644,292 of CM046301.1, read as the reverse complement.
TCCACCTGCGAGAGCCAAGTTAGATTCCAAGCTAATGCATACAGTTTTCATCCTTCTACTTACTTCTGGACTTAAGAATGGGTTAATTTTTAATGTAAGAACTGTCTTAGTCTTGGAATTAAGGAATTTTAGGGTCTTAAGAATAGAGATTGGGTATTGTGGTTCTAATTCCATTAGGTATCAATGTTACCTTGGCTTGTGGATTGTCAGTTTTGATTATTTTTTAATAAAGTGATGACATTGGATTCTCACACCATTTAACCTGCATGGAATAGTCATAACCTTAAGTTTTCATGAATACTTGGCCAATGTATTACAGTATATTAGTATTCACCAGCCCAAATCAATTTCCACTAGCCCTGAGCTTCAGGATAGTGGATGATTACTAGACTAGGAGATGACTAGAATAAGTTCACAGAGCTACTAAATAATCATTCATAATGTATAATCATTATTTCCAGGTTAATGTAAATGTATCATTCTAACTCACTATTTAATCCTCTGTGGTTCCCAGTGTTCAGTGAGAATGTGGTACCAGCAGCCATTTCTATAATACATATTCAAGGTTTATTATTTTCTATCATATCTTGTTTCAAGGCCATGGAAAGTTGATTGTTAGATTAGCATCTTTATTTATCCCTTTCTTCATTGCAAGGCTGAAACCCTTCAGATTCTTGTTTTCGTCATTTGTTAGATTATCGTCTAGTCGTCTAGATTAGTTCCTTCCTATAGCACCAGATTTGTAACTGTTTATTTTTTGTAGGGCTGCTGCGAGTATCCCAGGTATTCGCGATCCCCACCAGAAAATTTAGTATGGATATTTGTCACGTCCAAAATCGTCAGACCTCAATCTATTTTTAGGAAAAAATTTTCAGCTAAATATAGACCTGATTTAGAAGCACAAAACCTTGTGTTTTTTCCTCTTCGTTTATATATTTGATTGATAATGTAGGGACCAAATTATCTTGTGTCAAAATTTTGATTGATACAGATTTAAACAAGTATGTTACCACTGAAAATGCCTATAAAACATCAGGTTATAGGAATGTTTCCATATAGTAAAAAAATCTGTAATTTTTTACTTTATTAGTGTTATTACATGAATTCTTGATAGCTTCTCCATTAACATGGGATTGGTAGTTCGATCGGTGAATCGATACACATGAATCGTGGTTCAGGTCGGATCGCCACTAGCTCAACGATCCACAGCCCTATTATTTGAGTTCAGTTTGTGATTCAAGAAAGTTTTAGATGTTTAGATTCAATTACTATCTATGCATGACTAAGCACTTTCAATAATAACAACATGTATTGTAAAAATTTTATTTAACGAACATTAACTCTATTTATTTAGATATATATTTTCATAGTTAATGTGTACCTAAATTAATGTATGTGCCTTTACATTTGAATAGAATTGAACAATATTTAGCTAAAATAACAAATATAATGTGCCAAAGTGACCCATGTTTTCAAAATCTGCTCAAGAAACTTACAGTTTTATTTGTTTGGCCTAAAACTGAAAGAAAGATGATATCAGTATGTTTACATTTATAGAGTTACAGTTTTAATGTCAATATGAAACCATCTATTGATCATTAATGTCTACAAGCATTATATTATCATATCTCTGGTACATTTGTGCTAGGCCTACATTGTAGGCCACAGGTATTGTATCACTTAGTGGATTATCTGGAAAAAAACTATTGTTACATTTGTATTAGTAATTACAGTCATGTCTTTTTTGTTTCTTTAAACATGACTAAAACCTATTAAAAAACCAAATGGATTAACAGATCAACAAATAACAATTAAAAGCAGAAAAGTATTGACCATTACAAAAAATAAAAGCAAGAAAACCAATAAAATAGAAATAAAAAGGATTGAAAGCAATAACTTATACAATAGGACGAAAACCAATAAAAAAGGATTACAAAGGACAAACAAGCAAAAACTAATTAAAAGGGAAAAAACCTATAAAATAGGAATAAAAAGAACAAATAAACAAAAACCAATAAACATGACAATGTTGACAATAGTACTTAGAGTCTTACTAATTGTTGTAAATTGATTCTCTATACTTTGAATAGAGATCTATGAGAATGTTTTCCTAGCAGAGTTGTGTCCCTTTTGGTAACTAATGTATATAGCTGCCAGATTTTGCTCCTGAGAATACCAGTCTAGATCTTATATCGTAAAGGCTTTGACATTTTCTTAGATCTACTATTTTCATGGATGAAAGTTTTCAGTATTAATATTGATTTCAGTATTTTGATAATCAGTTACTATATGTAATTTATATAAAAACTGTATATTTCATTTCTTAAAAACTAGATTTTCAGTATTTTTAAAACACTCATCTTCCACTTTTGAATTTTTGTTGGGATCTCATCTTAATTAATGGAAAAAAGTGAGGTTTCTTGTTAGTTGAAACTATGGCTTAGTGTTCTTACCTATCATACTCATAGCTGTCATGATCCAATAGTTTGCTCATCTGATTTCAGCTTGAAGTCAGATGATGTGGATTCAATGTCCCAACAAAGCAGGTCATATTAAACTTCATCTCGAATTCAAATTGATGAGGTTTTCTTGCAATACGGTCAAACCTGTTTCATTACAATGAAATGTGTGTGTGCAGATAACAGAAAAGTTCAATTTGTAACACTGTTACACATGATTTTGAGCAATATTGAATTTAGACATTTGTGTCTAGTCGAGTTCCTGACTTTTCTTGGAAGTGCTGGCAAGCTTTGGTCAAAGTAAAAACCTCAATGAAAGCTGGGTAGGTGAGTCAGACGCCTTTATTACCCAATTAGGTGTTGATAAACAGGGCTAAATCCAAAAGTGTCCTTCCACTGTATTTTTGTTTGTTCATTTTTGCATGAATCTATTAATAATGTTTGCTTTTTACAGAATTTTACTTCAAGACAGAAATGAGTCCGTTATATCATCAACAGGCTCAACAAAACGACTTGTTGACAGCCAGCATCATGTCACATTTAACAGTTCTGTTGTGGTGTTTTCTTTCTTCTTTTTTCATTTCTAAATGTTTTTTATCAAATGTATATGGGACTTTTATGTATTTCAGAGTTCATTGAAGGCGTGTCACAATTTAGCGTGAAAGGAGATAAAGAAAGCAAACTTCGTTGTAAGTATTGGTGCTTTGTGTACAAAAATGTTGCCATTTTTATACTACTGTTGTTTAGTCATATTACCTTCTATTTTGCAGAATTCATAGACGGCGTATCGCAATTTAGTGTTAAATGTAACAAAGAGTCAAAACTTAGGTGTAAGTATAGCAACACAGAGAGTGATTTTAACATTTTTTCTTGCTTGTTGAGAGAGTGTCGCTCTGCTATATGATACTCTTTGTTTGAAGTGTCAATATTTTTGCCATTCTGCTGCAGTTGTCTCTTATATTTATACCTTTGCCTCTGTTTTCATTTGTTTCATTTTTCATTACTCAATTATTTCAATTATTTTTCTTTGATATCTAAAGAAAGAAAAGGCGTGTCTTTTTTTAAAACTTTTAGATTTTTGTTATAATATACTTTATACATATTTTAAAGTTAGGTTTAATTTCGTACCTGTAGATGATTTTCATTTTTTTTCATCTTAAGTATGGACTGTGATTATTTTTTACAAAAGACAGAACTGTGTGATATTTTTATTTTTTATCTATGTTGTGAGTAGATGTTGTAGTGTGTCTATCTATCTCTATATTTCCGTAGAACTTTAGGCTTCTAGGAACTATTCATTTATCAGGACTTATGCTCCAAATATTGGGCTTATGTTCTGCCCTTATCACTATGGATAAAATGATGAAAATTATCAAAAATTTATCAAATTTTCACTTTCAATAAATTTTTGAGGGACTCATAGTTTAAATATTGCTATTCTCTTTATGTTTTCTGTTTAAAACTACACTGTAGATCAGAATATTTCTTTGACTTGAAGAACTTTTTATGAAATTTGGGTCTTTTAATAAGTCTTTTTTAAAACTTGGCTTATTGTCTCGCTTATCTCGCTTTTAAAGATTAATTTGCTAAATTCACAATTTGGAGCTGTAGCAAAAAATATTAAAAATAAATCTTGTGTAATGTCTCTGTATACATCGTGTTGTGCACTTTCTAGTGAAAGTTATTTGACATAGTTTCTAAATTTGAAATGCCTCTAAGCCCAAGTTGGAATATACATGTTATATGCCATTTTTAACCATTTTGATGAGTCAGCACAAAACGAGTCTAACTTTAGATAAATATAGAAGAATCTAGGCTAGTTTTGCAGTGACCCATTGATTTTTTCTACTGTATCTAACTAATTGGGTGAGTTAGATGAGTTATTGATTCTGCAACCAGTCACCAACTCATATTTAAGCTTTTAAAAAAACTTGCTTGCCTCATACATAAACAATTTTACTAATGAAATTTAATAATGTTGGCATTTTTTTGTTCATAGATGAATGAAATCATGAATATTAAATCATGTGGAATAACCTTGCTCTATTGTCTATCAAAAGCTTTAACAAAATGTATTAGTTGTTCTGAGCTTTTATAAAAACCTTTGATGTAATATTAAATGATTCATGGCTTATTGTTGGCAGAATGTTTGTCCAATATAAACCTGGGTTGATACACAGTTGATAGCTCTCTGTGATTACAAATCTAGTGTCATAATGGGGGTATGGGTTCAAATCCCGCACAGGGAGTTATACCATTCCATGAAAATTTAACAATGATGTCACTTTTCCTCCATTAATAAGGTACATAGAGAAGTGCTGGCCTTGTGAAGGGTTGGTGAGTGCTGCCTATAGACAAGGTCCAGAAAAACTAGGTTAGATACGCTGGACGCCATAAAATAATGTGTGTTGACACTACGTTTAACCCAGTATAAAAAAAGTAATTGTCCAATATGATAATAGCTTCGACAATTTGTATGGCATATAGCTTCTAATTTCATCTCCAAATTATTACCATACTTATTAAGTATTCCATTTTTTTTACAAAATTTCAATTCGAAAGTTCATTAAGTTATACCAATTCCCAGTTACATAAATTTGTCTCATTTTACAAGACATTTTGTATTTAACAGAATTCATTATTCATTTCAAATCAATGATTCTAATTGAGGAAGTACAACACAATCTGTATTGACTGGTATCAGTTCATTACTAAGTTTTATTGCCTTAAACTTTATGGAGAACTAGCCAGATTTATTCTGATTTATAGTAAAGAGCAAAATTATCAACTAGCTCAACTATATAAAATATGTAATTTTTACAAGTCCCAATCAATTTTCACTAGATTTAGGGTTTTGGCTTGTGGATTAAGGCGATATATGGGATTATATAACTAAGTGGTTTGAAGTTGACTATGTATTTTTGTTTGTTTTGAATGTAAACTGGGAAGTATGGTTAATTTGAAGTTGGCTTGTAAGTTGTAGACATTTTTTATTCTATGTTATTTCAATCTTATTTGTTTCATTGGTCCTCAAAGTTCCCACTGAGAGTTAAAGTAATGCCTAAATAACACAATGAATTTGGTTATCATGTAGCAGAATTTGTCATGAAGTGAGATTGCCTGTATGAAATTTGGATGCCAACAGTTGATTATCTATTTGGTGAGGGAGTCTGTATTCATGTCACAGATAAATAAAGAAGACTCCTGATAATAATTGAATTTGATCATCGTTAATTAAATTACATTCATTAATGTTATTCCCTCTGAAAAAAATCATTTTTACATCCTGATTCAGATGTTTTCTGTATAAAATTGACTTTCGCTTGAATATTTGTGCTCAGAATTAACTAATATATTTAAAGTTTGTCTGTTGTTTGAAGTCAATAATCTTGTCCAAAAACAAATTTAGAATGTAGCTCACTTGTGCGGTCTTCTGAAAAGGTTGTTTAATTGTACTCCAGGGGTATTCTGCCTTTTGGATCCCTAATGTTTAAAAATGTAAATATATATATAAAAAGTCAACTGCTCTGAAACCATCCATGTTAGTCTCACCTGTTTGGTCTTCTGCTAAGGTTGTTAAAATTATACTTCAGGGGCTCAAACTTGATCCTTACATAGGGATCAACTGTTTAAATAAAATTTTTAAAGTCAGCTGCTCTGAACTATCAGTTTTAACTATTTTGTTTAGCTAATAGAATCACATTGTTGTTGTCCACTGAGAGACCAGATCCAATTTGCTATCATTTTGCATAAAGTTGGTATGAGATTTTTTAATTTGTCCAATTACCTTTTGGCATAGTTCTCAGGTGAGCAATCTTGTTGCTCTTCGGACATTATTGTTGTTATTGATGTTGAAGCATTTTTATTTACTAATCACTTTTTGTTGAGCTTGTTATTAAGCTTATATTATGTTAAAATTTTATAACTCAGAAAAATAAGGATTTTTTTTACAACATAATATGACAAGTAATTTAAGACTTGAAAATACTTAAGTTTAGCTGTACTTGTATAGCTGTGAGTTGCTTTTTTGGCAGCAAATTTATTTTACATTTTTCAATTTATCAGTCATTTTTTATATGTATATGGGTCATTTGTATATTTAAATTTTGAGGTGTTTATGCAATGGTATATAGTACTAGACAAACTGCAGCAAAGGAATGGGTATTAGGGTCATTCCTCAACAAGGAGAAAAAGCAAACATACAAAAATGTATCATTTTTAATCGGGACTAGTTATTTAACGTGTAGCATGAGTTTACTGTACACAGAATATATTTTTGTATGAATTACACTTGCTAAAAATAATGTAATAATAATAATTAATATATTTTAGTATTTATATAATGTACTGGGTTTTACTATAGCCTAACTAATACTGTAGAGAAACATGCTAGTCGTAGATTAAGTTTTTTGTCATCATGTGAAATGTAGTCAGGTTTTTACTTGGCGATGATTTTGCGATATTTGCATATGCAATCATAATTAGTTGTATGAGTCTCGTTAGATGCAGACTAATTAACAAACAGTACTTTTCATGCATGACATCACAGTTTTTATTGCAATTTTGATGAATTGAGATAGACTGTTAATATTCAAAAGAGTGTTAATATTCGTAGGTTGCTGTTCAAAATAGTCACGTTTTTGTTAATTGAATTTTTATTAAGATGTTAAATAGGCAATTAATTTCTTTTTCTTTTAACTAGTTCAGTATTAATACAGTGTATCCAGCTTTAGATTGAATATTTTAAATTTTAATCTTTAAGTCTTGATGTAATTGAATTATATTGTTTTTTTGTGGTAATTCACTATCAGTTTCATTGAATTAAACATTCAATTGTTGCCTTCATTCATTTCATGGGCTTAGTGCAAAACAGTTGTAACTCAATCTAAAAAAAAAGTGAGTTATGACCCTTTTGCCTTAAGCCTTCGATTTGCATATTTTTTCTGTAAAGGATTAAAAAAAATTATTGTATATCTCATTCATGCTAAGGTGAGAAATTGTTTGCTTAAAATATAGTTCAGTTTTGTTTCAAGTTATCTGAAATGATCTAAGATTTATTGAGTAATGTAAATTCTTGACAATAATTAGGTTTCAGGTTCAGATTTGTATTGTGTTAGTTGTTAGGCACCTGTGACGTAATTAGTTTAAATATTTGATATGTCTTTGTCTAGTCAAAACTAAGATGAATTTTAATATTCATACTAATTGATATTAAATTGTTAGTATTTTCTCATTAAATTGTTGTTGTGCCATTGTTTCTCTGGTGTAAATTTTTGTCTTTTTTACGTATGGTGTTTCCTTGTAGTGATGTCATGCGTTGGAAAGGGTTGTTCAATGTTTAAAAGCACTATATTTTATATATCGTGTGTAAAAAAGGTAATATCGTGTGTAAAAAAGGTGTAATTCGTACGTAGTGATGCACTTTCAAAACAAACAGCTGCCATGCTACATACATTATTTATTGTCTCAAGCATTATAGTAGAAAAATTATTTTATAGAAACTTATTTTTTATTTTAGTAAATATTTGATAGAGTATGTTTAGGACTATTATTTCTGACAGGGAACATGTTATCACAAGAAATGCTCAACAAGCTAAGGTTTGCTTTGGCTTTAGATATTCAACTGCTAGATGCTTCCTTGTATTACACATTTTGTTATTTGAAATATATTTTTGATACTGTCTATGTATATTTCTGCTATATAAGGTATTATGTAGGTGTTTCCCTATTTACCCTTCATCCCTACCCCTTGCCCAATGGCAGTCATCCTACCAAGTCGTTTTACCTTCTTAATTCAACATGTTTTATCTAATGACAATCATCCCTTAACTTTTCTCGAACACTATCCCTATTTATTATGTCATGTAGTGCAGGGCTTAATTATCAAGTAGTCTGACTATATAATAAAAGTGACTTTTATCAGCCCAAATGAATTTTCACTTATTACATGCTTCAGGCTAGTGGGTAAGGACAATGACTTTTATAATAATAATAATCATACATCCAAGCCTACCCCTCCATATTGAAATAATTTTTGCAGCCAAAGTTCATATGTTGCTGTTGACCAATGTCAAATTAACGCCTTGTTTCTACTATAATTATTTGTTGTTTTCCTTAAAGCCATAGCATTCCATTCTGATAAATTCTTTATAAGTCATAGCAACATCAGTCCTCTCTGAATTAATTAATGCCTGCTCAATTTCCATCATTTCCTGGTTATCTTAATGCCTTAGATATTATGCAAACTTGTTTAAATGAAAGATTATTTTTGATGCATACCGATATCTATTATATCAGTTCAATGAAATCACAACCTTCCTCCTACATTCCTGAGTATCCATTAGTGTCCTACCAACTATTACTACTGAAGTTTGTTCCTGCCCACTTACTGGAATTTGTTCCAGCCCATTTACTGATATTTGTTCCAAACACACTTACTGATATTTGTTCCCACCCACTTTCTGGAATAGTTCCCACCCACTTACTGGAATTTGTTCCCTCCCACTTATTGCAGTTTGTTCCTGCTCACTTACTGGAATTTGTTCCATTCCTTGTACTGGAATTTGTTCCTTCCCACTTACTGGAAATTGTTCCCTCCCACTTACTGGAATTTGTTCCCTCCAACTTACTGGAATTTGTTCCCTCTCACTGGAATTTGTTTCCTTCCACTTACTGGAATTTTTTCCCACCCACTTACTAGAATTTGTTCCCACCCACTTTCTGGAATTTGTTCCCGCCCACTTACTGGAATTTGTTCCCTCCCACTACTGGAATTTGTTCCCTCCCACTTACTGGAATTTGTTACCTCCCACTTACTGGAATTAGTTCCCCTCCACTTACTGGAATTAGTCCCCCTCCACTTACTGGAATTTGTTACTTCCCACTTACTGGAATTTACTGGAATTTGTTCCCGCCTACTTTCTGGACTTTGTTTCCTTCCACTTACTGGAATTTTTTCCCACCCACTTACTAGAATTTGTTCCCACCCACTTTCTGGAATTTGTTACCGTCCACTTACTGGAATTTGTTCCCTCCCACTACTGGAATTTGTTCCCTCCCACTTACTGGAATTTGTTACCTCCCACTTACTGGAATTAGTTCCCCTCCACTTACTGGAATTAGTCCCCCTCCACTTACTGGAATTTGTTACTTCCCACTTACTGGAATTTACTGGAATTTGTTCCCGCCCACTTTCTGGACTTTGTTCCCTCCCACTTACTGGAATTTGTTTCCTCCCACTTACTGGAATTTGTTCCCCTCCACTTCACTGGAATTTGTTCCCTCCCACTTACTTCCACTGGTAAGCTCACTGTATAAGGTTAAACTTGCATTCTGGTTAACATTGTTATATGATGAATATTCACAGTCATACAGGATGTACATATATTGTCATGTCCCAGTATGACCAGTGTTACAGACATAATTTAATGATGCTTTAATTGGGCAAGTTTTTTATAATGTGTATTACACCTCTGACTGAATCCAAGGTTGTTAGTTTAATTCTCAAGTGGGGCCTTCTTACCTTTGTGGAGTTAGGTCATATAATACTCCCTACATCCATTCTCTCTCCATTATGCTCTTTTGAGTAGGACAGTTGTCACAAATTGGCACAGGAATATGCTTAGCACCCTCACTCTAAAGATTTATTTCTCCTCAAGGCCAGTGTGACTGTGTCAAATGGAGTATTTTTCTAAAAATATAAATGAAATATCGTTAAATTCATGTCTTAGCCATAAATGTCTAAAGTAATTATTTTGCATCATTTTTAGTAGATTTGAAATAAGCCATGCAATTAAGGGTCAGATAAAATCCGATAGCTTCTGTTTTTGTGTGTGTGTCATAACATTATGTTTAAAGGTGGTGGAATAGTTCTAGTATTACAAAATATACTTCTTGTTTTTATTACTTACTAAAATAACATTTATAACATTTTCCAAAAATAACATAAGCAACATTTTCCAAAAATAACATAAGTAACATTTTCCAAAAATAACCATACAAATAACAAGATACATTGGTTTTGGGTTGATAACATGTACTCACTATCTTCTGTGCTAATTTTCTAATCTTTTCTGGTGTGGTGTGGATATATAAACATTATTTTATATTTGGGCTAGAATTTCAGCATTATAATTTCTATTTACTATCATTGAATTTTATTTTAGGCCACAGTAAAACAATTCTTAGATTCTCATCCTAGCCTTTTCTTCATTAATTTTAATTGTGATTCTGGAAAAATCACTCTTCAAAACATGAAACTGACTGATGCAGTGCCCCTAGTAGCCTTAAGACTAAATTAATTTTGAAGTGAATTGAACATTAAAAAAACAACAGACATAAATAGTGAGCAAATTCTGATAACACCATTTTGTACATACGATTCTTTACATGCTTTATTTATAGTAAAATAAATTGCGGTATGCATAATCAGTTTTCTCTGAAATTTAATTTGTCTGAGTACTTTTTGAGAGCACTGTACATTATAATAAGATATCTTTCTTTTATTTAAGGTTAAATCAAATTCTTTATTGTGCTCAAAATGTAAAAACGTGCTCAAATCAGAATGAGAATCTAACAATTCTTTTCTATAGCCCCATGTTGATATTATTTACTTTAATAAAAGTACATGTTAATTTACTTTCTGTATTATGATTGCTAGTATTGTAATCTAGGTAGACTTTAGCTAGGAACAGATTATTGTTGCATTAGATGTTGTTATTAGTTATACTGTAACCATTGATGATGTTGTTGACATGTCAATCATCATTATCGTGAATGGAAATCTTCAAGACTGATTCTGAAGTTTAGAAGTTTGGGGATTTGAGAAATGGTTTATTGCCTAAATGTTTTGTTGGCTTAATGCAACACTGCTATTGCTCATTTTTTAATTCTTTTCAGGAGCCCTAAAAACTTAACTATGTTGCATTAAAACAAAACTTCAGTCAGTCTAAGAGCAAAATCATTTAAATGCCATTTTGTCCTTAGAATTCCAATTGTTGTCAAAGCATTTAGACTTGTGAATGTATAACTATCATGGAATTATTTAAAAAAATGAAAACCAATATGATTTAAAGAAAAACATGAGTTTAAACAGTGTTGCATAAGCCAACAGCCTAGTTAGTATGTTTAGAATCAGTTTGATGTCATATATTTATTTATAACAACAATTAAATATTATCATGGGATGATAATGAGTATCATCCCATGATAATATTTAATTGTTATTACACATTGTTGTGATGATATTACATGTATGATTATATTTTATTGTAATATTGTACATCATAACTTGTTATATTGTATGATTGTCAAATGTACTTTTTTTCATTGACATTATTTAATGACATATCCCCTTTATATTAAAATTATATTGTTAACCTGTCCTGTGCATCAATCATTTTCCTATAATGGGCATCAAGTCATCTTCATGATTTATTATGTTTTTACCAACCCAGGACAATAGCGCAGTTGGTAGTGCGCTGAGATTTGGAATCTCGTGTCCTGAAGGGGGTACGGGTTTGAATCCCACCCGGGGAGGTAAGACCAGGGACCAGGAAATCGCCGGTTTGTCGGTTTTCGGACCGATTTTTTCAGTTTGGACCGATTGAGATTTCAAAATCCTTAAAAAATTCGGTCCGGGAGAAATTCGCTAATTTTGACCTCAAACCATTAATTTCCATAATTTTCAAGAAAACGTATCGATAAAATATTATCAAACAACTATCAGTTGCTAAAACCCACTGTTTACTGATGTAATATCCTGCTTAATTGTCCACAGGTTACACATCAAGGACCCTGTATAACGTATCCATGGTTACAGGTATCATGTGGGGTTGAGGCAGTGATATTTTTTTGATCGAGCACAGCAAGGTACGCTTGATTTGCACTCGATTAATTTGAAGAACAGTAAAAGAATATGTTCTTACTTAATCGTGTCCATCGAACCGATTACGTTTTTCAATCGGTCTGTTTGAAACCTGTAAACTTGTAAAAAAACAATAATCTTTTATAAAGAATGTTTTATGAATAATTAAAGAAAACAATTTAACTGCTTTTGTTGTCAATTCCTGATTGATGTATTGTTTAATCTTTAATTTGTTTGACTTGATTCATGAGTTATTTTTACGTCTTAAATTGAGGTGTGAATAATAAGAAATTATCTTAGGACATGTATCTACGCAAATTCTTATTAATCGAAGGTACAGTTGTTGATGATCAAAATTCAACCCTCTCTTCTCCCTTCTTTGGTGAACAAAATAAATGATTACTATCAAATTCCAAATTCAACGAAAATAATTTTCAAAACGAACAGTTTTGTCATTAAACCATCTATAAATGGTGTACTATGCACGATTTGATAATCTTTTGTGTTAAAAGAAACCGCTTGAACCATTGTGATGAGATGTCATACATTTTCAAGACCCACGCTAGATCGTCACTTCGTATGAGAAACGTTTTAATCTACGTGTGTAATTAAAAAAGCTTATCATTATTTTACGTTTTCTTTCTTAATTTAGCGAACGACGCTTAAATGCGAAACATTTACTTTGGACCCGTTTTTCTGCGCATGCGCAGTTAAAATAATTTCCCCACATGACAGAGTTTTCCAACAACATTAGAACTAGATGAAACAGCCTTTTTTCAAGTTCTGTTTATTGAACGACCGACGATTGCGGGGAGTAATTTCGGAAACCACGCTTTTATGCTCTATAGAAGTTAAGTTTTGTAAAAAATTAAACAAACAATGCCAATGTATCGTATGCCTTCCTAATAAAAGGGAGCTAAAATAAGTACTAACATGGCCGTGAATAAAGTACAGTAAACGGTCGGGTCCGTACGGTACACGTTAAAACCCGTATCCGGTACTCGGACGGCTTTGGACCGATTGACTTCGGCGAATTTCCTGGTCCCTGGGTAAGACCCTTCCATGAAAATTTGTCACAATATCGTCAATTTTCCTCCATTGATTTGATAATATGGAGAAGTTTCCAGTCTAGTGGTAGGGTAGTTAAGTACTGGTTATAGACAAGGGTCCAGAAAAGATAGGTTAGGTGTGCTGGATGCCGTAAAATGACCTAAATTGTGTTGGCACGGCATTTAACCAATAAAAAAAAAGGTTTTTACCAGTCATCATCTTAATCCACTAGCCAGAAGCTGGTTGTAGATAATACCAGTGAAAATTGATTTGGGCTTGTAAACATTTCTTATTTTATAAGGTTGGGTTAACTGATAATTTACCCTTTACTACATGACATAATAAATCAGGCTGGTGCTCAATTTAATGTCAGGCGATGACTGGTTTGTACTATATGAATTAGCCCTTAATCCTGTCTACAAAAAGACTAAGGAATGTTGTGATCCATACTTGCCTGGGGCCAGTATTATCAAGTGTTTTATGACCAATATTAGTCTTAAATCCCACTATATTGTATTGTTAAATTATCGTAAGATTTTTGATAATATGCTGCCCTGGCTCTTAATTAAGCTAGGTTAAGAAATTTTCTAGGAAAACAGTAAAATTCCTGTTTACTGGTAAAAACTATTTCAAAATCAAGTAATTATACCCCCGCTTCGAAGAAGAGTGGGGTATACTGTTTTACCCTTGTCCGTCCGTCCGTCTGTTACAAAATTTCCGTCGCAGTTTTCTCAGCAACTATATCATGCAGCAGCCTAATACTTTGCATATTGCTTCATCCCATAGTCCCATGTGGTGTAAAGCGATTTCATGCTCCTTGCTCATCTACTTCCTGTTTGTCGCATATTTTTAGATTTTGGCAGGGGTATAACTAGTGAGCATTAACTCACAGATTTACTTGCTTTTTATGACAACTTAAGTCCCAAGGGTTAAATTTGTGAAGAAAACAGTCTCAATATTAAGACAATTGTTCCGCTATTGACACCATTGATTTTGATGGTCCTAATAGTGGAATATTACGGTAGTTAGTTTGCTGTGTAAATAGTCCTAAAGGGATTATTTTGATTGTTTAACTGTCAAAGATTTTCTCTTCAGTTTACTGGATTAATAGCTATTTATATGAATTAGTATTCATCAACATTCTACAAATAATATCCATTATTTTATCCCACAATGTCTTTCTATGACAATAATGTCCATTGGGATTTGGTTCTGCTCTATAAAACTTCAGACCATTTTTGAGATGAGGAAAAAACTTTGATCAGAGAGCGAGGGTGTTCTCTAATAAAATTAAGCTTTCTTAGTTTTATTTGATTAACTTAGTTCAGAGATTGTTGAAACAGGAGAATTTATAAAAAAAGTGTCCTACAAAAGTCTTGTATTAATTGTCTTCTATATTCCAGAACTTTAATAATTATATTATCATGGTTTCTCAATAAAATGTGCAATTTTAATGCATTTACTGCTGTAGAATTAACTTGTATTTTCCTTGAGGCAGAACAGTTTCAGTTGATTTATTATCGTGGAATATCTTAAAATATTTATGTCCCTGGAGGATTTGGCTTGGTCCCCCTGTACTTAGCTATCAGGATACAGTTACTTGCTCAAAGGATGTGCTAGTTGGTTTCTGAACATGAAACTAATGCAGAATGTTATTATAAACTTACTTAAATGATAAGTCTTTTTGGTCATAAGTAAGTTAAAGACTGCTTTAAATAAAATGATACTGTGATAAATTCAAAAGGTTTTTGAAAAGAAATTGCAAAAGAGGTTACTTATAACTCTGTACCTTAAATGTCTCAATTAATCTTTGCCTTGCTGAAGGCTTATCAGCAAATTCTTTGCAACCTGTGCAGTTTTAGTGTTGCTCTATACTGTTGACTGCTCAGTTTTGCATTTTGAACTTATATCTCACTTAAATTGACAATGGACTGCTCCAAGTAAAAGACAGGAAAGGTCCATTACTAAAATTCAGCTGTTAGGGATTGATTATATAATGTATTGTATTTTTTGATAATCAATATTTACTTAATTTTCTTAAATTGTTTACAATTTTAAAAAAATCTTATGCAGTTTTTTGCTTGGCAATATATTTTCCCAAAATTGAAAAACATGAATTGTTTACATGCTCTAAAATGTATGACTTTCTAGTTCAAATATTATAATAGCAGTGATAGCTGTAAATATCTAATATAAATACCACATTGGTTATTGCATAGTCATGGCATTGTTTAAAATGTTCAAGTCAAAAATGCTTAACTTCAGGCAAAAAATGTCCCTGTATTAATTAAGACTGTTCTATTAGAACTATTGAGACTATCAAGTTTTATGGGCAACTGGAACTTAACTGTACTTGATTTCAAAGGAAAGAACACGTAATCTTCAAGTAGGGAATAAGTCTCTCCACATGCTCAGATGGTCTTATTTTGTCATTTATCAATGAAATGTCACAGACATTTTCATAATTTATTGATTTTCAATATATAAGCCTCTAGGTGTTTGAATATATAGTTGTAATACTGTTATATTATTGATTTACAATATACACTCTCTGATTTAACCCATCATATATTGATTTGTAGTGACTTCTGGGATAACAGTGTAAATAATTGTCTGACTCATAGGTTCCCATGATATGATTCATTCAGCAATTTACCAGAATTCTAATTTGTGTTTTTTTTTGCCTTTGGTACAAACAAGCATGTTAGCAATAAAAACATGTGCACAAAGAACTACAAAAATCAGTCATCGCCTTACCCCATGAAGCACATGGTTATGTTAGTGGACAAATGAAATGTTATTTAAATGAAAACAGTTGCTCAGGGAATGGTCAATAGCATTGTTGTTCTCCAGTTAAGCATTTAGTTGTTAACCAGAGCCTATCTGCTCCATATGGATGCATTATGTGCAGACCCTGGTTAGAGCTTATCTTCAAACTTGAGCTTGAAGACTTCCAAAAGATACTACACTGAAAGTACCTTGGTCCTCTGCTAGTCTTCGTCAAGTTTCCAGTCAGTGTTTTGCCCTCACCTTTCTTAATACTGGTATGGGACCGGTTTCAGCAGGTTTGCATTGTTGTCATTTCAAAGCTGAAATGTATACTAAGTTGAAAATGCTATGTTGATTTGTAGACATAGATGCACAATTTGCTTGATGTTGCTATGATATGTTGTATATGATAAGTAGTTTAGTACCCTGTATAACTATTATATATTGAATAAAAGTTCTTAAAATATGAATATTAATATTTTTTTCGTTTTTGAAAAAAAATGGTACTTCATAAATTATGAGTAATATTTCCCTTTTTTAAAAGAAAAGTGTAAGTACTTTAGGGTGACCATGTGTTTTACTTGACTATTCACTTAAAGTACTGAACAAGTACTTGCAGTTAAATAATCAAGTTGACTATTTTTCCATAGTAAGCTACTGGATTAAAAGCCTGCAGGTTTACTTTGCTATTTCATCAAAAAAGGGTCTTGTGGGTATCAAACTGGTCCCTTGTTGAAGATAACAGAGTAATCTTCAAGAAATTATACAAATTATAAACTGTATAATTAGCAACCCAAACCAATGTTTAATTTTTATCGAATTATATTTTGATTAAGTTACAAGGTTTGACATCAAAGGTTTTCTGGTTGCCCCTGATTACATTTGGTTTTGGGCAACCTGTTACTGCTAGTAACATTTGGGTTTGGCAATTAAATAAATTGCTGATTATCCAGCCAGTCAAACTACTTTTAAAATTAATGTTGAGCCCTGAGTTATATCATTTTAAAGGTCTTAAAAAGAGCTCTATTGAACAGTTTAAATTGTTAGGATATTTTTCCTGGAATTGAATTAAGTTATGTCATTTTTTAGATGTGAAAAAATTTGTTTAGTGATACAATGTAATATTATAATTTAGGCCACAACCAGTTGATCAAAGGTTCTATGGATTCGCTCACACCTTAATTTTGTCAGTTTTTACATTAAAAATATTTCTATTTCCTTGCTCGCTCATAAAAATTTGGTCAAACCGCTATATAAAGCAACTGAATTAAGATTTTTTTCTGCGCTTGCTCTCCCCATTTTTTCCAGGAAAATAGAACACATGATCAACTTGTTGTGGCCTTACTGTTTTTTATCATCCATTTTACATGTATTATATGTATCATTTTTATTATTTTTACAGATCAACGTAAGGCAACTTTTTCAATTTGAAGTTGTTTCTTTGTTTGTTAGTTATGGTTATATTATAAATGTTTCTTTTTCAATTTGGGATACAAAAAAATCAAACATGGTGATGCAGATGGGGTTTCATGTTGTCCATTCTGCTCCTGAATTTCAAAATACTTAGAAACACTGGGTTCAAATGATATTGCTAGTGTTCTTGCTCTCCTTGAAAAATTCTTGGTTTGTTACTCCAAGTGGAGCCAGTCCTGTTTAATGTTTTTATTGTTATGTTTACATACCCTTTTTCAAGGAGAATGGGTCTTCCTTAGTTGATTTGATAATCTTCATTTTATATTTTCGGTTACTGTTATTTATGTAGTTTTTGTGGTTAAATTTCTTTTTTGACTTCAATATACCGTTCTGTGATGTCAAAAGTTCCAAACCAGTTCATTGACTGTCAAAATATACATATTGATTGAAAACAGCATTAGATAGTAAAATTTTATATAAGTAAATAGTTTTTTACTTTACATGTATGTTGAAATTTCCTGATAAATATAAAACTAATAGGGTAAACCTCAATTTGGCTTTAACATTTCTTGAGGCTATAAATTTGGCTTATCATTTCATTTCTATGGCTGAAATTTTCAGGATTTCCAACGTCCAAAAATTTCTTTACTTATTAAAAACTGTATGAATGCCACTAATATCCAGACTGCAGGATTTCCAAAAATTTAAACTTTCTCCCATGTATTACAATTAGGATAACAGTAACCTCTGATCACAAAGGCATCACAACCATCCAAGTCTATGGTACTCCTCTAATTCTATGAACCATTGTTATTCTATTACAGTTGCATTCAAGATATATGATATGGACAAAGATGGTTATATATCAAATGGGGAATTATACCAAGTATTAAAAATGATGGTTGGAAGTAATCTAAAAGATCATCAACTTCAACAAATAGTTGATAAAACCATTATACATGCTGACGCTGACGGGGATGGAAAAATCTCATTTGAAGAATTCTGTGCTGTAAGTTTTTATATGCTAATTTAGTCATGTTTTAATGTATTAAACAAAATTATCAACTAGGCTAACTATGATTTTGAAATCAGTAATTTTTACAGACAAAGCTTAGGCTTTGCTATTTCAAATGATGCCAACATCTTTTGCATATGCTTAATAACGAATTTGTAGATCAATTCCAAACACCATAATCAGTGAAGACTTTGTTTAGTGGACACTATGCAAACAATGCTGTCCATCGATTTAATTAGTTGACCAAGCCCACCGAAATTGCCAGTCTGACAACAAGTGACTTTTATAATGTGCATGGTCGGATGGTCCACCTACCTTTTTGCATATTGAATTTAAAAAATGCTATTTGTTGCTTATATTGACCATTTAATTTTAGGATATATTATACTAAATCATTAAAATAAACTGCATATTTTAACATATGGCTAAGAATTGTAAAAAAAATAAAATTTGCTGGGCCAAATGTTTAGTGCTGATACGTCTAGAAGTCTGAAAATGCAATTACTAAGATTGAATGTTTGTTTTCTATACATTGCAGGTTGTAGGAGGAATGGATGTCCATAAAAAGATGGTAGTGGAAATATAAATTAGGAAAACAAAGACATTATTTAATTCCATTTTTAGGCATTTTTTGATGTTATACAATATTGAGATGGTTTGTACCTGGCCTGCAATCTTCATGAACTAGGAATGTCAGTAAGATTGAGGGTCCCTGAAGGCATGGCAGAGATAATAGACTATAAAAAATTCCATTTTTATTGATTTTTTTTCTTGTTTTTTTTTGTACATGTTTATGTATCCATGACAAATCTCCACATATTGATAATGATAATAATGACGATGATGATGATTTCTATTGCAGCATGTTTTTTTACTCTGACTTAGGTCTTAGAGCTCTTGGTATTATATATTTTTACTTACTGAAAATGGAAATTTTGTTGTAAAGGAGTTAGACAATATTGTGTGTTAACATTAAATAGTTCAGGAAATGGTTCTTTTATGGGGTTATTAAATCAATGGATTCTACTATGTTAGGTTTTTTGCCTTAATAATGTGTATTTAGCTTAAATTGTATTGACTGTTAGGGATGGATGGTTAGATCTAGAATACTGAGTGTCATTGATGATTTTAGGATTTATTGTGGTTTTTTGTATTTCTAAAGCAGTTTTGTCAACTTACAATGTATTTTTTATAAACAAAAGTTTTTTAACAATGTATACAGCATGGCAATTAGGCTAAAATATTATATATACAAAAATAATGCTTTAAAATAATACAGAAATAAAAATGTTAAAAATCAAAAGTTTTAGATTACATACAAATGAAAATCGTAGAATTCATACATCAGGCCTTCAGAGTGGAAAAGCTGGCTGTTGTGTTAAGATTTGTTTTGTATCATGAAGAAGATTAGATTTGTGCTGGAGTTTTTTCTTTACTTGAGCCTTTCTACATTTGCATTTATGTGTAGATTCGAAGAAAAGTTAATCTATATTTGCAATATCGAGGGTAAACTATTCATAACTGCTTCAATTATTTAGCAGGTCAGTCATTTTTATGTATATATAAATATATATATGTTTGTTTTTTCAATTGTTCTTTAAGATTTTATTATTAAAATGTGTACATGAAAGTTATGTGTCAAGGTATATAGTTTGCTAGTTGTATTTAGCTTTTTATTCTGTGAACAAATTGTTGTTTTTTCAATTTTTACATTCATTAGTGCTCTCTAATCTAGCACAAGGGCAGGATAGATTAATCTAACCCACTATTTTTAAGGCAGGGGAGATCACTCTAACCTACCTTTTATAAAGCAGGGGAGATCAATCTAACCTGCTTTTTTCTAAGGGCAGGGGAGATCACTCTTTCCTACTTTGTCTGATCAGGGTAGATTTAGATGAAAAGGGTTTGTGACGATGAATGTCACTGATTTTCTTGACAACAATAAAAATATTTTTTTATCTCATCCTGATGAGTAAAGTCATTAAATATTTTGTGACCAAATAAATGAAGTCTATAGATTTTATGTTGATTTATTAAAATAATAATAACAACTTTATTTGACAAGATTACCTTTTAAAAGCATATTGTGAAAATGAATCTTAAAACCTGGAAACATCTTTCACCCAAGCTTTAAACCTGACTTAACGAATGGTAACGCCATTTTACTCTAATGAACAACCTGGTTTTTAATTTTGTGATTCTTTATACATTTATATTGGCATATATATATATTTGTTGTAAGTTTATGATATTGATGTATAAGAATTGAAGGTTTAAATAACTTTTTTTAATATTAGTGGTGACTATTGTTGTTCTTTTTTTTTAATTTTTGTGTCATTAGAAATTGAAGATTTTTTCTTTACCTTGTTAGGTCACGTTAGATCTTATAAACTATTTTACTGGTCCTTTATTATATTTCTTGTCGATATGAATGTAATTTTTGAGAGAAATCTTAAGCGAGATCATGGATTTTTTTTAAAATAAAAAAATATAGATATATTGGTCTCAGATGAACAAATGCTGTTTTGTAATCAGAAATTTACAGGAGTTTAATTTTTCTTGAATTGTTGTTGCATTTTTTTATATACATGTTTCATGACAGTACTCATATAAAAGATTATTCAGATAAATGTTCTATCCTTCATAATATTAAAACTTCACTCCCCGAAACACCTTTTCCCTAACTGGGCAAGTTGGTGCAATTAATTCTAAAAATAGGAAGAAAAATTTCTTCCAGTTCATGAAGATTTTAATACTTCCATTATTCATTCTTGGGAGATCAGGGTACTTTCTGCTAGGTGTGATTTAATTCCATTCATTCTTGCAGAAAAAAAAGATATTTGAATATGACAGATCTTGACAAATTTGTGGACTTCATGACACTATAACAAAGCTTGATTTAATTCTATAATAAATATGGCAATAATTGT
Source organism: Mactra quadrangularis (assembly GCA_025267735.1). NCBI lineage: Eukaryota > Metazoa > Mollusca > Bivalvia > Venerida > Mactridae > Mactra > Mactra quadrangularis. The sequence goes on along the minus strand of CM046301.1, from coordinate 1,622,791 downwards.
CAGCGGGCATTTATGTTATGAAAAAAACTACCATCTATAGGAACTAAACACCAAATAGTCTATATTTACTGGTAAACTTACTGTCCAAAGTAAAACTTGAAATTGTGGAGGTCTTTGTAGATTTGTTATTTGTCATTAAATGTGATTTTCTGTGTATTCCCATCTGCATTTCATCATTTTATGTATCATACATTAAATTTAAATTCAATTAGAAGATTTATTACAAAATGTATTTTACCAAAAAGACCAGTCCCAATTTTTTAAAGATCTCCTTATATTAAATGCCCTGATTTTGTACTTTCTGTCATTGTTATGTACTTAATTTCATTATTTCTCAACTGGTTAATAGTTAGATATTATAACTTTTGAGTACACCTAGCTGGATTGATCATTGAAAATGACTTAAGACAATTGTGGTCTGCATTTTGTTGGTTTTACCTTGATATTAAGTTGATTACAAAAACAAGAATTGGTTCTTTCTTTTTTATATTATTTTTCTTAAACATTTTTTTCTGTAATTGTTTATTAATAATGGGCAACTTCATGAACTAAAAATCATGAAACTTAAGTTTTTCTACTCTAATCAAAACATTAAACATAGAACATTGGGGGAAACTTTCAGGGCTGAACCTAAATTTTAGGAATTTTCAGGATCTGAGATAAGGCTCCTTTTCCTATGTAAAATTCAGGATATTGAAAATCTTAAAATTTCGCTTATAATAATGCAATATCATTCAAACTTATGCTATAAGCTTACACTAGCTGATTTCCTAAATGAAAATTTTCATGGTACACATTTTTTATGCTTGTGTGAGATTGAACATCACCTTAATCTCTCAGAAATAGGAGATTTCACAGTGTGACACATTTTTATAATGAAATTTTTGAAGTGACCATTGTTATTTATGTTATGTTTATTTTTCGAAATGTGACTTAAGTCACAGAGGACTATATACTTTGACGGATTGTTATCATTATTATTTTAAAATAGATTTACCACCCTTTTTGATGTTTATTTTTTTTGTACAGTAATTTATATATACATAAATATTATCAGTGAAATGAAGATTAGTTGTTCTTTGTGTTCTTTTATTTTCTTTGTGTTTATTAAATGTCATTGTTATCATGTCATTATCTTTTTCTCTATATTGTTTACTATATTGTTTTCTATTGTTCCCTGGGTTTTATTTCAATGATTTTTTTTTAGTTATTTTTGGGATGATAAGTTTGAGTCAGATGAACAAATGATCATTTTTTCTATTGCCTTGATAAATCTGGAGCAAAGCTGTAATGTTAGTATGAAATACTTCATTACCTGATCATGGGACAGTCTTTGCGAAAAAATGTATTATTTCTGGTACATAGACAAAGTGAAAGGAACAAAAGCTTTAAAAATATGATTTTAAGTACAAAGGTCATTATCATGATGTCAAGGTCATGCATGTAGATCAAAGGTCAAGGTCATTTATATAAGTTGAAAGTAGATTTCTTTGACAAGGGTCAAGGCAGGGCATGTAAGAATGTCCTGTCATTAGTAAGTAAATCTAGATTTAAATGAATTTGAATAGTTTGGGCAAGTATGATAAAATTATCAATGTTGCATTTTTACCCTTGTTAAGCTTTAATCTAGTACTAAAATGTGCTTGCTTATAAACTTACATGAATTTTATATTTTTTGTTGAACAAATACTTTTTTTCATTGCAATCAGTTAGCTTCTTGTTTAATATACATTTACTGAATCAACACCTTGGCTCCAAATATGTCACAAATTTTCATAGAATAGTCAAGGAACTCGAAATGAAAATAGAACAAAGTTGTTTGAAATTTATGCTTTTATTACTATAACTAGCGTAGAGTTACTATAGCAATATATCAATATTCATGATTTGCCTCTTGTTTTATAATCCATTATACTGCTACCTCATTCAACATTTTAAAGTAGAGCTATAAACAGCTATCATCTCATTCTTTTGTCATTTGCTATAATTTTTTTACTGAAATATTATGATCTTTTCTCCTATACTTTTGCTTTACTGTATAAATTCTGAATCTTGATTAATTTAAATTTAATTATACCTTTTTTATATAACCATGTAATCTATGCTTGCTTTGAAAAAATCTTTTCAGAAAAATGTAAGGATTTGGTAACTGCTTTTTATAGGGAAAATGAAACTTATTTTTACTTCTCAAGAAAGGATAACGGCGCCCATTTGAAAGCAGTGTCAAGCTTTTAAAAGCAGTGCCAGGCTACTGCTTCTGTCATTCTTATTTGATTATCAAAATAGTCTGTGTACATTTCTTGTTTCAATATTCTCAGCTTGTTAACCATAATATAAACTTTTAGCAAGTTGCTGTGTTTCATTCACGAGTGACTATTAAAAGATTCGGTAAAGTTCCATTAAATCTTACGCTTTCACGTAAGCTTATGACCTGTCTCAGGTGTAATATCAGTTCATTATTCAAAAGAAAACAACTAGTTATGGCCTAAGACAATATCAAATAGTACCTTTATATCTCTATCATGACTTTACCTTTCAAATTTTTCTTTACCCAAACTAACGTTCGAGATCCATTCAAAACGCTGACTCAAATTTTTTCTCATGCTCTGAACTACAAAACTTTTTATTCCCATATTTTGCCTTGTTATCATACGATTTATATATGTACTTAAAATGCACTTAGATATTATTATTTATTTCATTTGGTATTTTTGATTTATTCTTTTTCATTTAGATCTATATAGCTTGATTCAATATACTTCTAGATCATATAGTTATAAATTTCTTGAAAGTCGGTCGATGATAGTGGATTTTTTCTGCATTTTCTTTAAACTTCCTCTTTTTAGTCGACATCTGAAATTATGCTCAAGTTGTATGACTTAAACTTCTTGCTACTTAATTTTGATATTTTATGCACCATTGTATATTATCTATAGCTGTGTTAGTAACATCTTTACTCTTATGAAAAAAAATATTTAAAAATTCTTTAATACTTCCTGGTTTTTTAATACTCTCAGAACCAGGAAGTGTTTATTTTTACTTTCTACATTAAAACTTAGTACTATAATCTTTATATATCTGATGTGAACATCACGTGGATGACAGTAGATTCTGTATGTTGTTGTTGTCGTTTCTATAATTTTGACCCTTTGTTAATTAAAAACTCAGTGTTGATAAATTGTATCCAATTGTCAGTTGTGCATACATTAACCCTGCTGATTTAAATACTCTCTTCAGTACTTTTGTACTCACTATAGATAAATATAGTTTTCCGTATCTATGAACAGGGATTAGTGAATAAATATAGATCTGTATTTTTGTGCAGGGATTATCAAACAAATATCAAGTATTTAAATAAGCGAGGTTAATGTATGTGCGACTAACACTTGAATAAAATTTAACAAAAATAATCAGAATTTATGTTGAATTTAGACATAATAGACATAAATTAGACATAATTAGAGTTGTTCAGATATTGTGTAGGTTATATAGTGGTCAACTGTTGCTATGTCATCTAGAGTGTTTCCTTATTTAGTATTCAAGTTGAACAAAATATTGACTTTGAAATGAGACCTTTCAGTCAATTTCTATAAGAAAAGACATCACAAAAATAGTGATAATAACAAATATAACTGCAGATCAGCTTTAGTTGTCATGGCCTGTCTTTCTTTATGATAAATCTGGGCAGAAATAGGTATTATTATAATGCTTTACTCACATTTTGTGGCAAAAATGTGTTGTTTCACTGTTTATAATAATATAGGCCCCTGATATATCATCAACTTCCTGGTTGAAATATATATAGGATATTGTCAGTGTTGACTACCTTATCTTTGTGAGATCATCAAATCTGTTGGCACCTTTTTTTAGTTAACAACTTGGATGATGATAAATGTTTTATTGCAGATTTTGTAGATGGATAAGTTATAAAGTAAACAAGCAGTTGATCCATCATTCTACAATATATGAAGCATTTTTACACCCTAATTCCATTGAATATTTTATTATTATATTTCATTATTAAATATTTAATGTTTATTTATGTCAAGAGTCCCCAAAAAGGGACTACATGTGAATGATGGGTCTCAAACTAATGAGATGCTCATATAAGAAACTGAAATCTAGTAATAATGCCTTTCAAATGAGGTTCAGAAATAATTGTTTTAAGGTTTGACAATTTAAGGTGCAGGCATAGTCTAGCGGTTACAATGTTGGACTGGTAATCATTGAATAGCCACCTCAGCATTGTTTCAGATCTCATTCAAAGCCCACTCCATTGTTTCCGTGAGCAAAAAAAACTTAATCCTACTAGAAGGATCAGGAAGTGGACTCACTAGTGATTAATCTTATTTTTGTAAGAACGTGTTTCTCAAATGAGCTTAGATAATAAGTATGACCTTAACAATTTTATCAACCATGAAAGATTTAATCATAAAGAAAGACAAGGTTAGCTGATGACAACAAAACTGCATCAAGTAATCTCTCAGCAGAATGAATGTATGATGATTATATCAAGTACAATGTTTTTATTTTCAGAGTACTTGCATTATTACCTCCCTTTAATTACTAGGTAATTTTTTTAAACAAAGTAGTTTTTTTGTTTTTTATGTACATTTCGTTACATGTTATTATTATATATGTTATAGATTTACGCTGTAAATAACATAAAAATTTGTTATTGACATTATGTAATTTATTCTCATAGTCGCACAGTAATTTGTAGAAAAAATTCTCTTTTTTCATGGTTTTTTTTTGTGAATATTAATATATATACAAACTATTGAATTGATATTGTATCTTATAAATACATCAACTTTGGAAGTATGTTTCAAGAATATCTCCCATGTTTTTTTCCCTATATAATAAATCTTTTGAATAATTTTTGAGTGTTTTCTTTTTGTGTCGTTTGTTTTTAGAGTATACCAGTAGTAGGATTTGGTACAAGATGCGGACATCATTTAGATAAACAAAAACTATGGCCTGAACTTGGAGCAATCCAACAACTTTCCCAGTCATAAGCGGACACCATAGGCAGATCCAACGGGGGTGGGGGGGGGGGGGTCAGGACCCCCCTAGAATTTAGAAAATGTTCCTGTCCATTTGTGTATTTCTTGCCTGTAAGTCATTTTTAAGAAGCATGAAACAATTTTTCTCTGTGCTTAACATAGATTTAATAGTTATGTAGTTTTTATTATTAATATGTTGTATTATTTTTTCTGCAAAATGTGTATAATGTGGTTGTGGTTTGAGGTTCAGACCCCACCCCCTAGAAAAGTTCAGGGACCCCCCCCCCCAGAAAAGTTCGGACCCCGCTACAAAAAATCCTGGATCCGCCCCTGGACACTCTACCTGTACCATGTCTTCATAGAAGCTACATTTAAGGCATCTGTCGTATATTAGCTCTGCAATATTTACTGAAATGCTTTACCCTTGATAAATCTGGATAATCTAAGGAGAATGATGATGAGTACCCTCCCAGCAAGTACTGATTAAATCTTGATGATCCTGTGGGACATTAAGTGTTTGGCGACGTGCTTCCAGGTAAGTCTATGCACAACTCAAACACTTAACAAAAATGACTGAAATATGTTTTTAATCAATTTTGCATTTCAATGTATCAAAGACTATATTTGCTAAAACAGGGTTCCCACGGTCAGGGAAAAGTCAGGGAGAAATGAATTTTTTTCAAGGTCAGTGAAAAGTCAGGGAATTCTGAAATTAGTCAGGGAAATTTGAAAAATAAGCAAAAGTCAGGGAAAAGTCAGGGAATTTAGTAAGAGAAGAATGCTGGTCAAACAGTAGGAAGAAAAATAAGTAAAAGCTAAGGCAGTTTCTTCCATTGTTTAGGATATTTTATCTATAGTTATCATTATGAGTATCTTTATTATTCTTGTTAACATCTTACTCTAAAAATATGCTTATGTCTGAAGATTTTGGATACAGTTACTTAGTTATTCAGGGAGAAGCTGAAAGGGGTTTAAGTGTCCTTTGCATTACTGCATTTTGCTTTTTAGGTAGCGCTTACATTACCTGTCTTATTGTTTTTGGTCAATTTTAGTTTACCATTGATTACTAATGTAATTATATTCAAGTAAAATGTGTGCCTGTTTTAGTCAATCCTCTAATGTATGTTTAAGAATGTACTATTGTACGATTATATTGAACTGTCCGATTGCAAAAATTAAAACGTCACATAACACAATATATTTAATGCTCAGTAAATTTCGGTAGTTCAAGTAAGCATTGTTAGCCCATAACACTTTTGTATTTATATCTTATTGGCAATATTTATCGTAGTTTGAGTGGCCGAGTGGTGAGACGGTCAGTCTACATATCTTTTAATCGTTGGTTCGAATACCGATAGAAACTTATTTTTATCTCTTTTTGTCTTGTTTTAATCATGGTTGGATTGCGTAAAACACATTGCCCTCGTGCATCATGAAACTTATAAAAGCCTTTGTCATAGAGTTGATGGCATCTCTTTAAGTGATGATGACAATAGTTCAACCAACACTGCCTGTAAAACTGAATGATTTTGACATTCTTTGTTTAAAAAAATATATTTGTATTTCCAAAAATTACTGAATAAAATAGATCTACAACAAATATCAAAAAAAATCTTGCAATACAACGAACAAAAAAAGGACTTAGATTCAAACTCGCACTTCTTTGAAAAAAGGTGTTTCGTAGCACTGCACTTTAACTGTACGACTATTCAGCCAGATGAAGTGTCAGTTTTAGAATGGCATTGAATAATTCCATATTGCTGGATTCCCAAATAATACAACAGTAAACAATATGTAGAAGGATATTAGCATTGAACAATACATTTAGTGCTCAAAGATTGTGCAAATTTGACACTGTTACCGGTCAGGGAAAAATGATTTCGGTCAGGGAAAAATCAGGGAAAAGTCAGGGAATTTTGATGTCTCATTTTTGTGGGAACCCTGTAAAATGATCTCATTTCACAAGAAAATTTAAATCAAAGTAACAAACTAAACCAAAGTAACATATGAAGACATAATGTTATAACACAAGCTCTGAAACACTTTTATAGTTGACTAGAAAAAGAATCAGTTCAAATGACCTTCAGACTCAAGAATTTTTCTTTCCCAATGACATTTCTATATACAGATGTATATTGTTTTACAGAAATCTCTGAGGCCATCATTTTCTTGATTGACCAAATCTGAGTAACAAGAATTCATATATACAACCTAAAATATACAATAAGTATTAATAGCCTGATGACCTGTCATTATTTTCAATCATTTTCTGGCTAGTTTTGAAAATAAATATTGGAGCAGGTTACTGGAGATGGGAATTTCTAGCATCTGTATCGAGATTAATTTCAAATGGATAGAGTAATTGATTGAAGTTTTGTCAATTACTGATAAAGAAAACGGCACGTCTTGATAGACTTTGTGAAAAATCACGAAACGGATATTTTGATTTAGCCCCAAATTGGACAATCATCCAACATAGATTACGTAACCCGTTTCTATGAGATTCATTCAATAAAGGGAAATAACCACTGCGTGAAGTTCGCGACTTTGGTACGGATGTTTGGTTTTATATCGAACTTTTACGACATGCCGGAAGTTATTAAATTCGGCGCTCAAAACAAAACAAAATTTATGTCTAAATATTTAAATGTCTATCGCCCTATTTAATTTATGCATTGAAGTTTTAAGCATGATTTTCTCTAAATTACTTTTGCGGAATCAAAATAATTTGCTGTGATTAGAATTTTCCCGTTGTGGAATTTGTAAAAGATGCAGGTAAGCACTTTAAATTCGATCAATTGATTCAATCATCGATGTGAAATGTTCCAGTACTACTAGAAATAGGAATCGGGTCACTTGTTGTGATATATTGTTATTGTTTACGCTTAAATGACATGACAGTTTATGGTCAAACTGGTCTGAAATTCTGAATAAATTTTGTAGGTACTAAAACAGTTGCCTTTAGTTTGACTGTAAACTGATTATCTGTCGGACGTAAAGTAAATTGGGATAATAAAAACCATATGCCCTGACTGGGAATCGAACCTGGTTCTCCTGGGTGGTAGGCGAGACACTCAACCGTGTCGCTAAAGGGTTAACCCAACAGCCGTGGGCGACTATATAGTCGCCCATGATCACCACACTCTTCCCCTCTTTACACTTTGGAGCTGGCATCAACTGCACATACTTGCAATTTCTAGCCATTTCCGCTCCCCGTTGGCCATATACCCGTACACTGAATTATTCTCGTCGCCATTAAAGTAAATTGGGATAATAAAAACCATATGCCCTGACTGGGAATCGAACCTGGTTCTCCTGGGTGGTAGGCGAGATACTGAACCGCGTCGCTAAAGGGTTAACCCAACAGCTAGGCTGTTGGAAGTGACTATATAGTCACCCACGATCACCACAGACAAAAACTTGGTCTATGCTTGACAGACAAAAAATGGGGCAATGCTTTGTAGTTTGTATCATACCCCCAACAACATTGCTGCCATTGCATGAGCTGATCATTGAAATCCAAGCATCAAACATGAACTGTTAAGAAATCTGCCTCCTCATTTTACTAGCATCTGGGTATTTACTCATGACTTAGTTAGCTATCACTGAGCCTGAAGGAACAACTTACACTCTTCTACTCTTTCATTGATTAAACTGTTTGTTTTATATCATTTGCTTATATATGTTGTATGTCATGAACAATGACATAATAAAGCAATTTAATATCCATAGCAGGCGCTTGGATCTAATTCTAACCCAGAAAGTTCCAAGTCGACACTAGGATACTTTGCCGTAAAAACTAGATTCAAGTTGAAGGCAATGAAATAAATGTGAAATACAATATACCCTGCTTGTTACATCACATCTTTCAAGAATTAACACTCAAATGAGATATTTTGGTAGTGAATTAAATAGGACTATCTAGATGATTGCACTTAACTTGTAAGTGTTCTTTTTGTTACACAGTTGTTCGTAAATTTTTATTTTTATTTTTTTTACTTTGATGTATATTATAGATGGAATACCAGCAACAAAGAAGGTATGATCCAAGAACTCAAAATACTAGCATGGAACAACTTGTTCATGAGAGTTCTAGGCCTAAGGTATGTCAGCACAACTTTCATGCTATTTTAACTTCCTCAAGGTAAAATATTTATTGCCATGATATCTCTGATGACTTCCAGCGTTTTTTTCCACCCGATTGGGAATGGGTCCTGTACCCCTCCGATTGGGAATTTTTTAGTCGTGAAAATGGGAAAAATTGGGAAAATCATACACAGCTTAGAATAAATTGGGAATATCAATAAGCAAGTGTTTAAATTCAGAAATTGTAAGATATCTGCATCATTCTGCCTTTTAACAGTAACATTAAACTAGATTTTGTAGTTTTTGAGACATGCAGAGGTAAATTACACAAAAAAGGAACTTAAGAATTGGGCCATCCATATAATGACCCCTAGAATTTGGACACTCCAAACAACAATATAGTGCCATTGTTAATAGGCCTAAAAAGAAAGAGGGTATAAGCGAGCCAGGTTATTAGACAAGCTGTTTATCCTAACATTTGAGAAATGTCATTAAAAATTATCTTCAATCACATTATCTACTCAAGCTTGTTGGAAATGTGTTCAAAGTTACCAACAACTTATCTTCTTATGTAATGAAACTATCTGATAGACCACAACATAATTCAGAAATAAGGAGGCTACCAGTATTTCAGTGTCTGAGTCGTTTTTAGATGTTATGATCAATTTAATCAAATAACCTTTCTTACAGTTTTTACTCAAAATCTTCCTTAAAAGCAATTCAGCTTGGTTCTAAAATGTCTCATTTTCCCACAATAAAAAATCATTAAATGTCCGAAACTGTCGGGTACGAAATTATTGGGGACGAATGTTTTACAATTTACTTCGAGTAACAATTTAAACTACTGTTGCCTGCGAAGTGTTGGATTATTTCAACCATAGCTGAATTATTGAGAAAAGTATTGAGAAATCATCATGACATGAACAGCTTTTAATTTCTATGCTTAATGGCAGCTAGCATAAAAAAATCGTAAAATCACGGGTCCGTGAGAAATTAGTCAATGTAATGACCTTGACCGGAAATAAAACTTAAGCACAATTTTACGCGGTAAGACAAAGGAGTTTGTTTGTAAACATTAAATTTTACGTCATTAGTTTGATTGTAAAACTAATGAAGCGGAACAATGGTTGTGTTAAAGAGTGATTACACAAACTCTCAGATGATAGTTATACAAGATGACGCTATTCACCAACATTAACGGATTAGCGATGTCGTAAAGAACGGCATGAATAAAGATTCTTATTTATTTTTAATTGATGATAAGTGATATTGATTATTGAAATTTGCCGACTTTTGCCCATTTAAGTGATAATTGACACACGGTCATTAAATAACTGTCAGTTACGATACTTGGACAAATAAACAAAAGTAAAATTTTATTAATTCCAAAACCCGTTTTTTTGCCGATTTTTTTAGTTTTGACAACTTATGCTGTTTTTCTCTTGATTTTGGAAATACCAATAAAAGAAAGGATTGGGAAGGGTCCGTTGACACAATTGGGAAGGTCCGTTGGCGTGATTGGGAAGGGTCCGGTCGTCGTTGGGAATGGGTCCGTTTTCCGGACCCATTAAAGAAGGAAAAAAAACGCTGACTTCAGATTACTTTGACAACCAGGTACAGGGGCAGATCCAGAATTTTTTCTGGGGGGGGGGGTCAAAGCGTTTTTTGGGGGGTCCAAATTTTCGAACCACAAGCAAATACGCTGTTTGAAAAATAACGCAAAATATTAAAATATTTAAAAAAAATAATTAAAAATTGCATAAGCATTTGATCTATGTTGAACACAATGGCGAGAAAAATTGCTTTATGCTACTTTAAAATGGCTTACAGTTCAAAAATACTCTCATGAACGGGTATATTTTGCAAATTTCTGGGGGCAAGACCCCCCCTAGATCCGCCTTTGACACATACCAAGTAACGCCCAAGTCATGGCCCTTTAATTGCATGATGAGCATATTAAGTTAAAAATTAAATGATTTTTAAAGCCAGAATCAGTTGCTTTGATTTTATAATTAATAAACACACCAATGATTATCATTATGTAGAATGACGATGATATTTTCTCTTTTGTATAGACTTATTGTTAGTTTTTTGACTTGTGTTCCTAAATTTAAGGTTTTTGTGAAAATATGTTACACTGAATTCTTTTTGAATTTTGTAGATGATGCACCATAGTTTTATGGAGACAGATGGACAGTATGGTAGATATAATGCATCTTCTAGAGCTGGTAGACCTATGTTTGCTTCAGCTATTCCTAAATACCATAACTATGACATGCCTAAAGCTCAGTATGCGCCATTTATATCTCCACAAGCTGTCAATCACTCAAATTCATTTGCATCAAACAATAGCATGGTTATGAATCGCACACATTCATCTATTGGCTCTTTCCATGATCAAGACCATAATGGATCTAATGACATGTTCCTGTCAAGCCATGCTCGTGAAAGAGAGTTTCAGCCTCGGCAAAATCATTATCCAATGCAAAACAATAGCATGCAGCGTCCCGGTCAACATCAAATGGGATATTATAGGAATTATAATGATCAAAGATTTGTTGATCCACTTTGTGAAAATAGTTTTATTCATGAAACAGCCAGTAATTGTTCTATGGATATGAATTTTGGGAGTGCCCTCAACCCTGGAGCATCTGGCATGCAGCAAAGACACTACATGACTGCTAGTACCAGTAGTAACATGCATCAACAAATAAACCCAGGAACCAGTAACTTTAGAATGAACAATGTATCTAGACAGTCATTAGATGGTAGAATCTCACCGGCTATGTCAGCTGACTTTAATCATTTACAAGAAGAAACTTACTGTGACGCTTTCATCAACACTCTTAATGTAGAAGGTAAACACAATGTATTGTCTTACATTTTATTTCCATGCAAACTTTATTGTCTGGATAACCAGTTTACTTTTTTTCTGAAATTCTATCTTAGCACAGAAAATTCCAAATTTCCATTATGAACTATTTCACTAACTGCTGTTGAAAATTTGGAATTCAATTGATAAGTTTTTTTTTCCAATTGGATGCAAACAATTATTAGATGAAAAGCTTCAATTGCAAATTCATTTGTGCAAATTTTCATCATGAATTCTGTTAAATACTACAAATAACAATTTTAATTAAAAAGATCTGTACACAGATTATTTTGGTGTCTAGCGATATGTAAGCTTCGGTGCTAATGATATAAGATAGGTGACTGATTTTTAGCTCGACTTTACGTAGTAATGTAGAGCTCTCCTACTCGCCCCGGCGTCCGCGTCCACCTTTCTGATTAAAGTTTTTGTGCAGGAAAATACTTTCTTCTATATCTTTGTTATTTCTTAAGATATTAACTTCAAACTTTAAATATATGTTCCTTACTATCAACCACATCTCATGTGACAAGGTATATAACTCCAAACACATTTCTTTCAGAATTATCTCCCCTTGAACTGATTAAAGTTTTTGTGCACAGATTAAAGTTTTTGTGCAGTAAAATACTTTCTCCTATATCTTTGTTATTTCTTAAAATATTAACTTCAAACTTTAAATATATGCTTCTTATTATCAACCACATCTCATGTGACTAGGTTTATAACTCCTTATACATATTTTTTACTCCTGTGACAAACACTAACTAAGTCGAGCATGCTGTCTCCTCTGACAGCTCTTGTAAGAATTATATTACTATGTTTTGGTGGAAACTTAATTATGGATATCCACCCTGACCTACTGCATGTCATTCTATTCAGACCAAAACATAATTAGTTGTTGTCTCCCCTTCTCAGTACTCAGTTTTGTTGCCAATGAAATGAGTTAAAATTTAAGATCATTTGTAATTACCTGTATTATATTTCGTTGGTTTAGTGGAAGATGGTCGTAACTCAATATATAAAAAGAGGGAGTTACAACCGTCTTGCACGAAACCCTGGATTTGTATTTGAATGTTTTGTAAGATAATGTGCCTTTGTAGTACAAATCTTTAATAAAACATCTGTTCTGTTCTGTAATTTTTATCAAATTAATGGCCTTTCCATTCTGTCATTTAGATGAAGCATTGTGTGACAAGGAACCTACATCATTATATATGTGGATTATAAAACCAGTACCTGGAACTAGAAAGATTTGTGTGGAAGGAAAGAAAAGGTATGGTACTTCTTACGTATAGCTGTCACAGTTTGCTTACTTAGTGGTTTGGTCAAACCGCCATATGGATGCCACAGTTTGATTGGTATCGGGATTAACTAAAATCAACATTAGATCTTTCAATTTTCTTTTACAGTGAGATTGATTAACATGCATGCTAAATTAAATGTCTTCAACTCCATTCCATTAATGCTGTTTCAATGTTTGACTTTTGACTGTTTTACCAGGGATCCTCCAGGACTCCCTAGTCAGTAATTCAGAAATTCTTCCTTAATATTGTTAATTGTTTTCTTTCACTGTAATTTATATGATAAGTTTATTTAGAATTTTTCCTTGTTTTTTTTAGTTTAACAGATGAGAATTTTTGGCATAGTGGTGAAATAACAAGACGTTTAAATGAGAAATTACTTGTTACCCAAAATGGATCGGTCTATAAACTTGTTGGAAAGATTGAAATTATGGATGCAATAGCTGCAGGTTACACTTGTTTACATTTCTTATTGTTTATAAATTTGAGATCATTTATGGACCAAATTTCCCCTTATAAAAGGATTTTTTCCCTTTGCACTAGCAAAATTTCTTTGCGCTTAAGTTAATTTTGTTCTTTTGAATGCTTTTTGATGTTTCTATAACATTTTAGAGGCTCACAGGGAAGATTGGGCTTTGCCTAACTGTGTTTCCTCTAAGAATTAAGTCTTATTTATTATTATTACTATTATTATCATTATCAATAACATCATCATAATTATCATTATGGCATCATGGAGAAATCTCAAATATTAAAATTTTCAAACAAAAAGATGGAAATATCCCTTAGAAAATATAAGTGATTGTTTTAGTTCTCTCAAATATTGAAACAAAAATTTAAAAAATCTTATTATTTGATTTTTGCTGATATTTTACCTTTAGGAAGGACACTGCTACTTTCCTCCCATTAATCAATTCTATGTTTAACAATTATGCAGGGTTTTCACGGATAACAGCTGATGCTTTCTTGAATGGTTTTCCACCAGATTGGGAGAAAGTGATCGAGGAACATTATAGATCTGAAGTACAAGAAAGGTATTTATAAATGTTCTCATTTGTCTAGAAAGTCTAGAATAAGTGTTCTTAAGAATGCATTGCTAAGGAGATTTATTTTTCTGTTTTTGTTTTACCTTGTTGTAAATTGAACACACTTGTGACCAAAAATCTGCTGTAAATCAATTTTGTATTTGGGTGTTGTTTAAGTCTGTTCAGCTGACTTTATTATATCACCTTCAGGCAAGTGTACCCATTTACACCTAGAGGTGGAGGTAGAAGGTAAATTTCTTGCCCAAGGAAATTAGCAGTGTCCCTGGTTTGAACACTGGACCTTTCATTCCCGAAGCATGCCTTATACACAATGTGCACCTTTTCACAACATTTCTTACGAAAAAAGTATTTGTAAGTCAATTTCATAAATTTTGCTGTTCCAAGTCAGGAGGATAATAAACTTAACTATGATATAATATTCTAAATGTACATGTATTTTACATAATTCAATAATATTTGGAATTGATAGGCCAAAAAGTAACCCTGATACAAATGTTTTTTGCTTTTGACTTACAATGATTTTTTTCGTAAGAATTTTTGTGAAAAGCGCCTCTGGACCACTTCTCTTACATAAACTTACATTTAAATGGTCATTATTTTATGACAAATACAAGGAAAACAACACTTGATTGATTATTTAATATGTAAACATATTAGGATAGACAAATAATCTATAGAAAACAATAGCAAATGTAACAGATATGCAGTTAGTGAGCTAGTTTTGTAATTATGAACAAACGTTTTAGTTGTGGAGTATTAAGGTCGTGCTTAGATTCCATGGTTTGGCCTTAAAAGCCCGACTGG
Organism: Mactra quadrangularis; assembly: GCA_025267735.1. Taxonomy (NCBI): domain Eukaryota; kingdom Metazoa; phylum Mollusca; class Bivalvia; order Venerida; family Mactridae; genus Mactra; species Mactra quadrangularis. The sequence goes on along the minus strand of CM046301.1, from coordinate 1,607,679 downwards.
ATATCTATTTAGTGTTGACCAGCCGAGAGCTGTCGGGCCGAAAACTTCTTTGATTAATAGACTTTAACAAATAGATTTAAGCAATGCAATCCTTGACCAATTCACTGTATTAGGGAGCAATAGAGAACTTGCAATATCGGCAATGCAACATATCCTTGTAACAACAGCAATGCAACGCAATATTTGCAACCACAGCAATGCAACGCAATATTTGCAACATCCGCAATATAATGCAATACTTGCAACAACAGCAATGCAAGGAAATATTTGCAACCACAGCAATGCAACGCAATATTTGCAACATCCGCAATATAAGGCAATACTTGCAACAACAGCAATGCAAGGAAATATTTGCAACCACAGCAATGCAACGCAATATTTGCAACATCCGCAATATAAGGCAATACTTTCAACCACAGCAATGCAACGCAATATTTGCAACAACAGCAATACTAGCAAAGCAACACACTATTTGCAATATCAGCAAGGCAATGTAAATATTCACAACGGCAACCACCGGGTCGCCTACAACCGGTCCCAAAGCAATATGCAAGAGGCTAAATATTTAAATTTCAGACTGTGGTACAAGGAAGCATATTTTGTACAAATTTGTAGAGCTCTGGATTCCCCGACACCAATGTTATATCACCGAGGTGACCGACTTAGTGTCAAGGCCTCCCAAGCCCTGGTGCATTAAAGAAAGCACTACAAAGCCAGTACCAAATAATTAATATTTAAAATTACACATGTATTATAGAAGTCAGCCCGACAAGCTCTCGGCTGGGCAATTTTTTCCGCCACAAAATTGAGAATCAATTTCCCCAAGAAAAATTGCCATTATTGAATTCTAGAGAATGAATGAGTTGATTTTGAATTTACAGGTTATTGATTTAAGTTATTTTTTTAATTTCCTCTTTTAAGTAATCAAGGTAGAATTCAATTCCCAGAAAGTTAAGATGAATTCCATCAGGGCGAAAGAATCCACTTTCTTCATTTGATATGTCTATTGTGACATGACTAGATCTCCCCCCCCCATGCCTACTTCAATGGCCCCATACCTATTAATACGTTTTCGTTTTTTTTCTAATGGAGATCCTTTAGGCCAGTGGCAACGTGGCAAAATGTCCACCCAAAGAAAGACTGCATCTGGGAACGCAATTCTCAGATATTTTATCTCTCTTTTAATAATAGAAAAAAGTGAGCCTAAATGTCTATTTTCTATGTCATTCCCCCCTAAATGAAAGATTACTATTTGAGGACAAGTGATGTTAAATAAAACAGCAGTTTCAACCTGCTTTCTCACATTGAACCATCCAATGCCACGTTTGCAATACCATGCAATAGATTTGTGTGGGTGAATTTTCTTGTTGGCATCCACTTGATGGCTGGCCCAATAGGGGATGGAGTCACCAATAATCCAAATGTCTAGAAAGATAATGAAAAGTTATGATTATGCTGTATAACGTTTACTTTAAAGGATGGACAATGTGGAGCTAAGGAAGATTTTTACCGAATGTACTTTTGAAATGTATTTGATTTCCATCTACCTAGCTGCATTATTTTTTCGGAGGAAACACCTGCGGTAGATAGGTCAGTTGCTCGACCTATCCTAAAGCTATGGGTGCCAAAATGGAGAGATGCATGCTTTGTCAGACGAACACTTTTATGAAGAATTGCATTGAACTGAGTGCGAGTTACAGGCGAGCCATTAGAATGAACAAAGAAAGGGCCTTCACCGTCTGGACGACGTGTAATATATGTTTTAACAAACGTAACTGGGCATGGTGGATTACTTTCCTTTGGAAGATGAATAGTTGTTGGAAGCCCTCTTTGGTTTGTTTTGTGTGTTCGTAAGACAATTATTACTTTGGAGTTAACAGAATCAAATGTTACATCCCGATATTGTAAAGTATTGTTTTGTAATGAAGGGTGTGTTACAACAAGTTCACTTACACGGAAGAGTCCATGGTAGGTCATGGTGACCAGTGTTTGGAAGAGGCAACTTTCATAAGAATTGAAACAGATATTTGGAAGCATGGAACATATGTCTCTCAATATGGTTTTTGTTATTGGCTTTCTAGGGTCCAAATTTCTTTTGCAAACTCTATGGCATCCCTCTAAAGCTTTTTTTACAATGAACATATCATTTATGTTTACCCCCCCATGTAACCTTTGAAAATAATTTAATCCGGCTATATATGTGGATATTGTTGTCGGTGCTAGGCCAGAGTCAAAGCAAAATGCAATGAACTGCATAAAAATTTGATCATGAACAGGCCATGAGCATGTTATACCGTATGTTGCTTTGAATTTTTCAAAAGCATTTAAACTTGTTGTGTATGTCAATTGTGTGTTATATGCTGTACCAGCTGCTGCCAATGTTCTAGCTTGTCTACTAAGATATTCCAGAGAAAGTCTGGGAATGTGTCCGGCTGTTGGTTGGCTTCTGGGGCAAGCTCTCTGAACCTGTGCATCTGAAAGCGAGATAATGAATCACAAATGGAATTTTTAACGCCAGGGAGATGTTGAGCTTTGACTAGAATATTTAATTTCAAACATTTTAAGGTTAAAAGTCTGACTAAGGTCATAACTTTAGTTGACTTTGATGTTAGTTTATTTATAATATGTACAACTGCGATATTGTCACAATTGAACATAATTTTCTTGTTTTGCATATGTTTTCCCCATATAAATAAGGCTACTAATATTGGGAATAACTCCAAAAGTGTTATGTCAGCTAATAGACCCTGTGTGAACCAGGTATGAGGCCATTTGGCCTGACACCAGTTTCCTCTAAAATATGCTCCAAAGCCTAAGCCCTGTCCCCCTGCACTATCTGTAAAAAGGTGAAGTGTTTCATTGCATATCCAGAAACGTTCATGGAATACAGATACCCCGTTGTGGTGCTCAAAAAAGTTTAGCCACATAATAAGGTCTTGTTTTACAGGCTGTGTTATTCGGCAATGATGGTGTGGTTTGGATAAACCACATATTTTGTCAATTAATCTTCTGCAAAAGGGTCTACCCATTGGAATAGCTCGGCAGCAGAAATTTAATGAGCCTATGAGTGACTGCATGTCTTTAAGAGTAGCTGTGTGTTTATGTATGACATTATTAATCTTTTCTATGACTTGTTCTAATTTATCCTTGGGAATTCGCACCTCCATTTTGTTACTATCCAGCTCTAGACCAAGAAATATGAGTACTTCGGTTGGGCCGGCAGTTTTATCTTCAGCAATAGGCACTCCAAGGGTTTCTGAGATATTTCGAAATGTTTGCATGTTGTAAGAACATGAGTCAAGTGTACCTGAAACTCCAAAAAAGTCATCGAGATACTGTATTAGATCTCCAGATTGACAGCTTCTAGATATGCTAAATCTTAGGAATTTTGCAAAGCGTTCAAAAATTGCACAACTGATGGATGCCCCAAAGACAAGTGCCTTGTCAAAGTAGTATTTATTATTCACAGAAAATCCTAACAAATGAAAGTCCGATGGGGATACTGGTAACAAACGGAATGCAGATTTTAAATCCATTTTGAACATTTTGCAATGTCTACCAAATTTTTGTATCATTTCCACTGCTTCATCAAAGTTTGTGTATTGAACTGATGTTTGGTTTGGATCTATGAAATCATTTACAGACTCGCCCTTTGGGTATGAAAGGTGATGAATTAGCCTAAATTCCCCAGGTGTGTGCTTAGGCACTAGACCCAATGGTGAAATAATTAAGTTAGCGTAAGGCTTTTTGTCATAGGGACCTCCTATTCTTCCGGCCTCTATTTCATCGTTTATTTTTTGTTTTAATATGTCTGGGTGATCGCGGGCAGATTTTAAATTGTTGGCTGTTCTACCTTCTCGAGGGCCCTGATATTGTAAATTGAAGCCTTTGGTAAAGCCATTTATAAGGAACTGTGCTTCTAATGGATCATAAAATTTACAAAAATATTTAACTTGGTCAAGTTTTATAGGAGTTTTTGCTAGTGTATGTATACTATTACGGTATGTGTCAAAAGATTGGTCAATTCTTATTGAATAGTCTTTGGTTTGAACCTCTACCTCTTCCTCGAAAGGAATGCTTTGACCGGACTTGTGTTGCTGCGGCATTCGTATTTAAAACACGATAGGGGGCGGGGCTACGATAGCATGATATTTCTGGGTGTTTGCCCCCACATCTTTGACAGGTATGTGCAAACTTGCAATTCTGCCATTGGCAAGCACCCTTATTAAAATCAAGACAACTGAAGCGACTTGAAGGCTTATGTTGAGTAGGGTAATGAGCTTGCGCCCCAAAATCACTTGATGGGGTTTGTTCAAGTAATACACAACGCCACCAAAGACCTTGGTTTATATCAGCCCAAGTGGTTGGTTGTGAAGCCTGTCTTAGTCTAAATTGTTCATCATACAAGCGCCATGCCCAACCACCCTGGCGGACAGCACAATCCCTGATATTGGTCATATATTGTAGTAACTCATGTACCTTGTCTTTGTGATTACTTAGATATATTGAAGTAAAGATTATGAAGGCATCAGTCCAACGCTCAATTGTTTGGATTTTATCTTTGCAACCTTTGGGTTTTGACTCAATATTACCATCCGCGTTGAGACTAAAAACACCCCCTCTACAAAATTCATTAAGCTCAATGGCTCCTTTAGTCAACAAAGCTAAATTTACATATTCACCCCTGCATATCTGTTGCTTAATTTGGTTTGGGACATGAATTGCTAAGTCATCAGTGTTTAGTCGAAACATGTCGGGCTGGCCTGAGCTGTAAGTTTGCTGGTCAAGCACATTTAAGCTAGCAGTATTCATACTAGAATGGTGCTGTTGTTCTGGTATGAGACCAGATTGTTGGATTATTTCAGCAAAATCAATAATGGGTGCCTTAGATGCAACATTACCTTGCCTGTTTGTTGATTCAGGCTCAACCTCCAAAATAGAGCTTTCTTCCTCTCTTGAACTGCCTTTTCTGCTCCTTCTAGATATTAAAGACCTCTGTTTACCAGGCATGATAATTTTAAACTCTAGAACTGTCTAAAATGAGTGATGTTTGTTGATTATTAACTGAATGCAAAATTTCGTCTGCTGGAATGATTCTTGAGGAGGAAAAGGAAGTTCCTGCAATTGGTTCCCAAGACTTTCAGTCTAAGAGGAAGTAAGCATGCAGACACAGGAACCATGCTTCCAAACAGTCATGTCAGAGTATTCCCCCTTGAATACTAACAAACTGACATGACTGGGGACCACCTTGTTATTTGCAAAAATAACGGCATTTATTTTAGATTAATAAATGGATTTATTTGTACATTCTATGATCTATTTTTTATACTTAGAAATTATATCTAGTGTTTTTATATTTACAGTTTTGATAACACAAGATCAGATTCCAGTGAAGGTATGTATCTGTTGTACAGTTTTCTAACATAGTTTGGTTGACATGACATAAATAAACCTCTAACAGCGTAAGATGATAGATACATTTTGTCTTACATGAGTCTATATGTTTTGTTAATATATTTGTAGGTAAAATTATTAACTTGCCTAACATTATGAGATAAGAAAATTATAGCCGGATTTTTCAAGGATTTTTTCTGGCGGGCGACTGGTGTCGTGAACAATTGTGATAATTAGTTCATGGAAACTCGTGTGATCTTGACATAATCCCAAAAGTTAAAGTTTTTCTTTACCATATATTTAGTCGGATTTTTCAGCAAAAAAAAATCGGCTAATAGTTTGGCGAACAGGCGGGTATTCAGGCGGGTGACCGGTGTCGTTAACAATTGCATTTAAGTTTTTGCATTAAAGTTTTTAAAACAGGCTTTAATGTGGTTTCCACATTACATTTCTTGTTCTGCCATTTATTGTCAGATCTTTATGAAACTTCATACAATGATAATATACCATGTGATGAACTGAATTAGAAAGTAACCACAACTCTACTTGCCTTTATTATGGATTATTTCCCCTTGCAATTTTTGCGTTAAAGTTTTTAAATGCTTATCAGCTTTAATGTGGTTTCCACATTACATTTCTTGTCACGCTTTCCACTAGCCCTGGGCTTTGGACTATTGGGTTAAGTTGATGACTTATATAACAAGTATATTTGTATATATTATATACCATTTCTGTTAAGTTATTAAGACCACCTTGATTGTTGCATAATCATAAGATTTTTAATGATGTTTTAGACCCAAAAGCTTATTTGAGAAGAAAAATGTACCTATGCTAACACTATTTCCACTTTTAAGACCATTGATTTTGGTCTTAATAGTGAAGCTTTACTGTATAATGAATGATGAATGTTTCAAATTATTTCAGAGATCACTACTATTGAAGATGATGGTGGTAATGGATTAGTTGAAGACAATATTGATTCTATATCTGAAGTACAACCACAGATTGAGAATGAAGAAGAACAACTTGAACATGATGGTAATCTATTTTGTATTTTCTTGTTCTAATGTGTACCATCATTTAAGCATGGCTGCTTGTCTTCAGCCGATCAAGTGGTTTTAGCAGATTTTTGCTAGACTTGCACCCTAAAATGGGTATTTTGTTAAACCACATTGCATTGATGGTATTGTATGGGAACCTTCAAAGCTTATCAAAGGGAAACTGCTTTTACAAACATGATTCATGCTAAAACCAAAACTTCTTTTTCCTGAAAAAAATCTGCATTTCCTGGCCTTGTCCTCTAAATTTATGACCTGTAATCTATTTCTTTTTTATGTTATTTTTTTTTATTTGACTATAAATTTGCAGTAGTTTATTTATCATTCATGTTTATTTTCGACCTGATCAGGCTCAGTTTGTAGCAGTTGGAATTTAGGATCAAGTGTCCCATGTTCGAATCCCACCCAGGACGGGTTATACCAATCATGTAAATTGGACAACAATGTCAATTTTCCTCTAGTTATATACAGTAGTTGCCAGCCTAGTAGAAGGGTAGGTGAGTCATTGTTATAGACAAGGGTCCAGGAAATCTAGGTTAGGTGTGCTTGCCATTGTAAAATAACGTAAAATTGCATTGACATAGGGTTAAACCCAGTATAAGAATGTTAATTTTGATGTACTTTAACAGATGATATTGTATGTGAAGAAATTGATGAAGCTGGCGAGTTAGATGATGATATAGATATGGACCAAGTTGTAGAAGATGATGAAGTTGAACAAGTACCTGATGTTGTCGAGAAAACTACTGATGGAAATAAGAAGTCTGAAGATAAAGATGTTGTTCTTGATAAATGGATCATTAACTTTCTACCTGGTGGGAAGGGCGTTAATGTAATTGGTATTAAATCGTAAGTAATGTGCCTCAGATCGATGAATTATGTACGTACTTGTTTGATACTAAGTGTAGAGCGTGCGAGGGTAACATTTAATTGTATTATTATTTGGAAGATTTTCTTGACTCTTGTAGTTTGTCATATACAGTAGCCACCAAAAGTTAGGAGACAAAAGAAATTTACTACAATTCTTGATTTTTGATGATTTTTTTTTTGCTGAATCTCTATTTTTGATACATCTAAGTATGGTTTGTGATAAAATGAAAACAAATTATGGTGAAAATTTCACTCTCCACAAAATGTTTTGCTTGTTTTTCAAGTTTTAAATTGTTACCATTCATTTTTCACAATTTTGGAAAATATTTTTGTAGAAATTGTCAACCCCTTTTTTATCATTAATCTAAAGCATGGGCGAGGTGAGTATTTAGGTCAAGAATTTTTTGAACCAGAGAAAGGGGCTTTCCCTTTGTAAAAGCTGTTGGTGTAATGACATTCAGGAATAAAAGAAATTTTGCCAATTTTCAGCGTTTACCTTCATAAATACATGTACTTTAAAACTTTACATTGTTTTATATATTGATAGGAATGGTTTAGTATGGCATAGTACAGCTGTAGAAAAAAGACTTGGTAAAAGACATCTACTAACAAGTACTGGTACCACTTATAAACTGAAAGGACCAATGGATAAACTTGTAGCTTTAAATGATGGTTAGTTTTAAGTTTTTTAATAAATTGTTTTTATAGAGAGAGGCTGTAGTTAATTTACAAAAAGTTATATGATTATAAGTTGTGTGTGAAGACTTCTGGTATGGGTTTCACGCAGCATAGTAAAATAAACATTTTCTTTCAATACAGACTTTAACCTTAATAACTGGTCAAGCTTGGTGACTTTACATTATTGTAACTTAATTAATATTAGCAAACTGGTGTTTTTACCAGTCCAAATGTATTTTTATCAGTCAGAAAAATGATTTTTCATTTATGTAAGATTTAAATTAGAAAGCATGAAATATGAATGTGAAATATCAGTTTTCTAAAAAGTTACAGTGCATTCTGCCAAGAAAAGCAGAGAGGTTGGACTAACAATCCAGAGTGTTATATCAGCATGGTCAGGATTATACTAGCCAGGCTGATGATGTTTTTTTTAGAAGACAGCAGACATCCTAGCAAAACTTTTAAAAAACACAATTTTTAACAAAACCTGCTAGGAGGCATGTAGTAGGCAGTTTAGTCTGTATATAACCTATAGTTCATTCTAAATGCTCATTTATACTCGCTGTCTTAATTAGTTACTAGCTTTCTTGAATGAAAACATCTGTGTTTACAGGAATACCAGATTCCATTATTACTCAGTTTAAAAATGGATTTCCCAATGAATGGCAGGAAATTATCCAAGAATATCTACAAGAAAGCAAACTTAAAAGACAAAAAGAGAAAAAAGAGAAAAAGAACCTGTCCGGTAGCAAGAAATCTAAATCTTCAAAGATTGAAAAGAGCCAAACGAAATCTGCAAGTGAAACAAGTAATAAAAAGTTAAATAAAAGTTTAGAGAAGGGATCAAAATTGGACCAATCCTCAAAGCAGACCAAGTCGGAAAAATCACGGAAACAGAAAACACCAGAAAGATCCGGCAAAGATACACACAGGAAAAATGTTAATCAATCTCATGAGAAAGAGAACAGATATTCCAGGAAATCAAATGTTATGTCAAAAAGTTTAAAGAAAACACCGTCTAATATTGGTACTCCAGTGGAACTTTACGAAACTTCAAGTACAGGTAGGATGTATTCTGATATTTATATGTTTATGTACAGAGCTGGTGAAATCAAACGTCTGTGTTGTCCCAAGGCAAATACGGACAAGTAACTTTTTCAATAATTTTATTCTATAATGATCATACGGACAGTAACTTTACCAATTGTCAAGAACGAACAAGTAAACAATTTTAAGATTTCGCCAGCTCTGATGTATCATTAGACAATTTTATCTGTCATTTTAGATGGTAATTTTTGGATAGCCAGCTCCACAATGGTTTAAATCACATTCAAAACTTTGTTGTTCCTGGAGGCTTGAGCAAGAAACGTTGTAATACTTTGAAGCAAAGTACTGGGAGACCAGGAAGCAGACTTGAGAGTGATTAATATAGATCTAAACATGGTTAAAAGTTTTCAGTATTAATTTTGATTTCAGTATTTTGAGAATAAATATACTCTTTATATAATTTTTTTAACATTTGTCATTTTCAGTATTTTGAAAGTAGGAAACTTTTAACTTTCATCCATGAATAAGAACATGTATCATTATCATAGGCACAAAAATCTGTGACATTGATAATTTCCACTTGTTTTTCTCTGCTGACTGCGACAAAATGAATGAAAAGCTCTGTTTTGTTCAGTAATTGATTAATTATCCCCCGCCGATGAAATCGGGAGGGGGATATAGTTTTGGCGTTGTCCGTCCGTCCGTCCTTCCGTCCGGCCGTCCTTCCGTCCGTCCATCCGTTCGTCCGAATTTCGTTTCCGGAGTAGTTCTCTGCAACTACTGGCTGGAATTCAACGAAACTTTATGGGAGTCATCAATATCAAGAGGAGATGCGCATGTGGTCAGCTTTTTTTGGATCAGACCCTTTAACTTAGAGTTATGGCCCTTGATTAGTTATGTAGTATGCTTATAGAGTAAAAGTCGTTTCCGGAGTAGTTCTCTGCAACTACTGGCTGGAATTCAACGAAACTTTATGGGAATCATCAATATCAAGAGGAGATGCGCATGTGGTCAGCTTTTTTCGGATCAGACCCTTTAACTTAAAGTTATGGCCCTTGATTAGTTATGTAGTATGCATATAGAGTAAAAGTCGTTTCCGGAGTAGTTCTCTGCAACTATTGGCTGGAATTCAACGAAACTTTATGGGAATCATCAATATCAAGAGGAGATGTGCATGTGGTCAGCTTTTTTTGGATCAGACCCTTTAACTCAGAGTTATGGCCCTTGATTAGTTATGTAGAATGCATATAGAGTAAGTTGTTTCCTCTCTACTTCTCTGCAACTAATGGCTGGAATTCAACGAATCTTTATGGGAATCATCAATATCAAGAGGAGTAGCGCATATCGTCAGCTTGTTTCGGGTCAGACTCTTTAACTCAAAGTTATGGCCCTTGATTAGTTATGTAGTATGCATATAGAGTAAAAGTCGTTTCCGCTCTATTTCTCTGCAACTAATGGCTGGAATTCAACGAAACTTTATGGGAATTTTCAATACCAAGAGGAGATGCCCATATCGTCAGCTTGTTCGGGTCAGACCCTTTAACTCAGAGTTATGGCCCTTAATTAGTTATGTAGTATGCATATAGAGTAAAAGTCGTTTCCGCGCTACTTCTCTGCAACTACTGGCTGGAATTCAACGAAACTTTATGGGAATCATCAATATCTAGAGGAGACGCGCATATCGTCGCCTTGTTCTGGTCAGACCTTTCAGCTCAGAGTTATTGACCTTGATTAATTGTGCAGTGTTCATATAGAGAAATATTGCTATTTCTTTGCAACAGCTGGATTGATTTCAACAAGATTTTATGGAAACCATCAATACAGAAAAGAAATTTGCATCTCATTGGCATGTCCTGATAATTTTTATTAACATGGAGTTATGTATGTTCCCTATTATGGTTTTATGGATTTTTATATTTATTAATAAAGCCTTATGTCTCCAGTTGTTGTGTTAGTAAAAACAAGTACTCGGCGGGGGATATTAATTCAACGAATTTGCTTGTTTCATCTATCTCCGTGATCGTTCAAGTTCAACTATGTTTGTTTTTGAAGTTGCTTACAAATATAACCGAATATTTTCTATTTCAAAATATTTGTGTTATGATTTACGTCTGCATTATTGATCTTAACATGATACTCATATATGTATGTTATAATAGTAACTTTGTCAAATAGATACTTATTAGATATAGGGATATAGATATATCGAAACAACTTGTCCATGGACTTATACTCTTTAACTTAATGTGATGAAACATGATATTTGTTTTGTTTCTTGTTGCTATAGTGATAACCCCTGGAGGTCAATCAATAGATTTAGAGAATCTAGGTCGTTCTAGAAGTGGAAGATTGATTAAACCTAGATTACAATGGTGGACAGGTCAAAGATTAAAAATACAAGGTGATAGGGCTGTGGTTAAAACACCTACTGTTGCTTCTAGTATGTACGTGAAAAACTTTGAACAACAGTATCAGGTTTGAATATTGATATTTATATTATGATTTCGTTATAATTAGCCTGCTTAGAGCTCCACTGTAGTTCGCTTACAGTACATCTGATGGTTTTCATTAATAATTTACTAGTTCCCTGAAGTTCAACTATTATTGAAGCACAGTAATGCTGTACTTAAGTAAACTAAATAGATGTCATCACTACGAAATGCAGGGCTACCAATTTCAGGACTCATTATTAATTTTAAAGTAGATTGCCTGGTATGAAGACCACAAATATTTACAGTTGTCAGTATATCTATGATTTCTATGGTCATCAGCAAATAGATAAATCTCTAGTAGCACTGGTGTGTCTCACTACTGTCTACTAACTAGCCAACAGAGAATCCAACCCTGTTGTGCTAGTAAATCAAATAATTATTAAGCATATTTATTATGTTAAATAAAAGGTATATAAAAGCAGGAATACAACTCTTTCTGATTTAACTATTCTGTTAGCAACCAGACTGTGTTGATCACATGTTGTTCAGGCATGCTCTCATTGGCAAAATCATGACAACCTATCAATGATTCAGTCATATTGTCATTGTCGAGTCTAAACCTGTTCCAGTGATGAACAGAATTAGAAAGTAACCACAACTCTACCTGGCTTTATTATGGATTATTTCCCTTTGTAATTTTTGTGTTAAAGTTTTTAAATCAGGCTTTAATGTGCTTTCCACATTACATTTCTTGTTTAATTATATAACTTAGACGCAATGTTTCCCTAATTTAAGTTATTTCAGTTTTGTAAAAATAAAATATCCTAGGCAGAACTTTGGATGATAGTTTTTATTTGTTTCCTTTTCAGAGAACTACGCATAGAATAACACCCTATTGGAACCCTCGAGAAAAAGATAAAGACTATACATTATCTTCCAGCAGGAATTCTTCCAAGTTAAAAAGTTTTACTGATGATAATGATTCAGATGCTAAAAATAGTGACAATAATGGTGCAGTCCCTGAGGTAAACAGTAGTGTAGATAATTCATTACAGCTTGAGATGAGAGTTGTATTGGAGAGAGCTAAAAGTAAAAGGAAACCAAGGGAACGTCGTGAAACATGCTACGGAAGTGTTAATCCAAGGGGAGATAACAATTGCAATAATCCGTATGATCTTAACGAAAGTGACGATACTGAAGTTACTGATAGAAATGTTGGTAAAAAACCAATGAAGAAACGTTTATCTCTGAAAACCGCCAGAGCCAAAAGACAAGAAGAGATTGAGAGGGCCGTTGAGGCAGTGGTTGATCAAGAAAATGAAGTTACTTCAACCACTGGTGTTTTAAGTGATAAAGATGACAAAGACAATGATGCTGATGATGATTTTGATGATAACGTAAGAATAAGAAGTCGGAGAAGTGCTGGTAGAAGAAATGAAAAAGTTGTTGCTACTCTTCAGAATGAAGGTAGAACTAGTAGATACAGCAGACGGAGAACTTTACCTGCGGTGATTGAAGACGAGGGGGAGAAAGAAAATAATGTTGTGAAGAAATCTACCAGAAATAAGTCAAGAACTAGCACTGAATCTTTACCTGATTCTGAAAACATGGAAGATCATTGGACTAGTGAAGAGAAGGAAAGATTTACTAAGTAAGTTAATATATTTTCCTAAATATTCTTGGTTGCAATTTTTAGCTCGACTATTCGGAGAATAGTGGGCTATCTAACACAGTTTCTGCATTTATATCGTCATAACTCGTCTCAGTTAAGTTTTTATGTGCAACATTTTTATATTTTTTAATATCTTTGCAACTACTGAAGGGATACACTAGAAACTTCTTATATGCTTACAGGGTAACTATTTTAGGACAAAGTCTAAGCTAATAATGTTAATGATCATAATGATGATTTTATTTCTGTAACAATGACATGAATCTAGCGCGATTTTTTACTAAATTATGGCCCTTTTATGCTTAGAAGTTCTCAGTTTAAGTTTGTCATGCAAATATTATAACTTCAAATTATGAAAGTATCTACTTTGAATTTTACCTTTTTGAAATTGATTTGGTATAAAAACTGGCTATACAATTTTGCCAATTTGTTTATTTAAAAGGTAAGGCTGCTAGTGTTGTTATCCAAAATCAGATGATTTGCCAAATCAAAATTAACATGAAATACCATATTTGTAAATTTGAAATAATTTTAGTAAAATATATATTGAATTCTGTCAGTAAAAGTCTGGTAATCTTGCAGTCTTTGTCATAAATTTCACATACACATGCCCATTATTATGTTTTAGATATGATACATCATAGTAATGGACCAAGTTATCAACTAGCTAATCATGTGAAATAATTACTTTTTCTAGCCTATATTAAATTTCATTCGTTCTAGGCTTTAACCTGATGGGTTTTGGCAAAGACTGGTTTTTTAGTTGCAGGCAAACCATGTGGAGTACTCGGTAGTCAGATGAAGTTGATTTTGTTACATAATTACTATTTTATATTTTATTACAGTGCCTGTAAAACAATGTCTATAAGTCATGCTTACTTCTGGGAAAATGTTGCTGACATGGTTGGAACTAAAACTGTTAAGGCATGTCAAGATTATTACTATAAGAGTGATAATATGAATAAATCATCCAAGAAAAAGTCGTCTAAAGCTTCTAAAAAAGGTAAGTGTATCCAGTTGGATCTCCATGCCGTAATAGGGACTGGCTATTTGTTGGACATGTTGAATTTTTTGATAGAAAAAGTAGAAAATGTTTAGATTTGACAATTTAATTTACATTGATTTAAAACAAATTCTTACTACTTATATAAAATGAATTTTCTCAAATTTGCACTATTGGCCCTGCTCATTCAAATCACCTTCAAACAGGTGACTCTCTCAGTACCCATTTACCTCTGAATGAGTGGAAAAACTGTAGGTAAATTTCTTGCTTAAGGAAATAAGCTGTTCCCCATTTTAGTTCAAAGCCTAAGCCACTCAATCCTTACCTCTGGATCCCTTCTCCTACTTGTATTAACAGGGGTGTGAATTTTCCGCGGATCGGCGGATTTCCGCGTTTTCGAAAATCCCGGGGACGTTTTTTTGGAAACCGCGAAATTTCCGCGGAAAACATAATGGGGCGAAAATTTGAGGGCCGAAATGCGAACGGTTCCGCGGATTCCAATGAACGCCGTACACTAAACTCTCCGTGCGATGTTAAACGCAATTAAAAATCTCAAAAACCCTATAAGAATAAAAAATTTGCGTATCATAACCCAATTAAAAACTTCTTTACTCATAAAGTCTCGAAATCGCCGCGTATCGAACGTAAATAAAAAATCGAAACTGGTCAGATAAGAGATGCGAAATGTTTATATGTTTATTTTACAGCATCTGATCCAATATTTAAATAATGGTAGGAAAAAACTTTATTGTGCTTTCATAGATCTTAAACAAGCGTTTGACACCGTTTGGAGAAATGGCCTGTGGCAAAAATTATTACATTACGATATTAATGGCAAATGTTTGAATGTTATTAAAAGTATATACCAAAATATTAAGTCATGTGTATCCGTTAACTCCGAACTCTCAAACTTTTTTCACTCAAACATAGGGGTCAGACAAGGCGAAAACCTGTCCCCATTGTTATTCTCATTATATCTAAACGATTTAGAAGAGTTCTTTAATCAACATAACTTTACCGATACAATAAACATACCAGACCACAGATACGATACCGAATTAACTAACTATCTCAAATTATTTATTTTACTATATGCAGACGATACAGTGATTTTATCAGACTCGGAGTCGGGCCTCCAGTCTGCGTTAGATATATACTCAAAATACTGTGATAGATGGAAGCTAACTGTCAATGTTTCAAAATCGAAAATAGTTATCTTTTCCAAAGCCAGACTTAATAATTGTCGATTCATTTTTAACCATGAATACTTAGATATTGTGAGCGAATACAAATATTTAGGCATTTACTTTAGCAAAAATGGTTCCTTCACCTTTTGTAAAAAACAAATTGCAAATCAAGCTACTAGAGCTATGTACAGTTTATTACGTAATGCAAATCGATTGGGATTACCAGTAGATTTACAGATTGATTTGTTTAACAAAACAGTAAAACCTATACTTCTATATGGAGCTGAAATCTGGGGATTCAGTAACAACAAGGTAATTGAAACTATCCACTTAAAGTTTTTAAAATATGTATTAAAATTAAAGAGATCTACTCCTAATTGTATTGTTTATGGAGAAACTGGTGAAACCCCTTTGGGATTGGACATTGAAGTAAAATTTATCTCTTTTTGGACTAAATTGATATCAAATCAAAATTCTGTTCCTTCAAAGTTATCCTCCATTATTTATAGTATTATGCATAAATCATTCCTTAATTTAAATGTATCTACACAAAAAAAGAATTTTCCTTGGATTTACAAGGTAAAAGCCATTATCAATAAATGTGGTTTCCCAGACATATGGAATACCCAGTCTGTGACTAACGACAAATGGTTAAAACTAGCTATAAAACAAAAACTGAGGGATTTGTTTATAAATGAATGGTTTTCAAGTATTGAAAACTCTAATAGTTGCCAGTTTTACAAAGTAATTAAAACATCTTTTGGCTTTGAAAAATATCTGAACAAAATACCCAAAACTCTTCTACCTTACATCATCAAATTTAGAACACGCAACCATAAACTACCCATTGAAACAGGCAGTTGGCATGGTTTGCCTTATAACCAACGTTTATGTAGTACCTGCAATATACTTGGTGATGAATATCATTATCTCTTTGAGTGTAGTTTATTTGTAAACGATAGAAAACTACTTCTGAAACCGTATTTCATAAGACGTCCAAATACGTACAAATTATATCAATTATTCAATAATTCATCAACCCAACAGTTTAACAATGTGTGTAAACTCCTTAAGATAATTTTATCATCTTTATGATAAAGAACTGCTTATATGTATAACATTCTTAGTTTTAGCTAATAATATTTACTAATTGTATAACATAATTTCAATGTACCATTATATTATTATGACTCTCCGGTGCCCTTAAGAGGACACCAATACATATATATATAAATACATAACTTATTAAATTAGTTCCTGATTGCTACCCTAATATTTTCGTACCCCGAGGTTATCAAGATTCTCGATCTAGTATCGAGAGTCTTGATAGTCTCTGGGAATGAGAATGGTATCCTATTTGATTTCACTTATCTGTACTTTATAATTATGTAACATTGTTGAATTATATATGTACTTCTATCCATACCATGTGCCTCGTAAAAATATTTAAATCTATTTATGTACCTCATTTATTCATGTATATGTGAAATGAGAGAATAAAAGAATTTGTATTGTATTGTAAAAATGAAACTTCACGGGACAATTACATGCCAATTACATCTCATTAAAACCCAATTGTCTTTCACACGCTGGGAGTTTAACTCGCCGACATATGAATGCACAAGGATGTCACAAAATCGATAATAAAGTCGCCGACTTATGATTACACGCACGATAACATCTGTATTATACCTTTACCTATACACGTCAGAGTACATTGGAAATAGCGCATATATATTTTTTAATTGTTTGCAGCAATTAAATCAATATTAATCCTTTGTTTGAGGACAAATATGTTTTTGCAGTTTGAGCAGAAATTGAGGTAAACAATTTAAGACATGTGTCGGCATTTTTTCACACTTACTTTGTCGATGTTTGATAGCATACCAATGACATAATTGCAATGTCTCATTATGTAATCATGGAGTCTAATATAAATAAATCGTCATGAAAAATGTATTCTTAAACTAGCGTCACCTAATTTGTTAAATTGTATTATATATAAAACTTTATAAAAACGATATCGGCGATCCCAGGAAGTCATTTTTTCTTTGTTAAAGTTACTGAAGATAGTTGTCAATAACACCGTCTTGTGTAATTAAATTTTATAAATAGTGTTTTGTAATATTTTACAACAATTTTATAATATATAATTAATTCATCATGATGAATTATTGTCATATATTTTCGCGACCCACGCTATCGTAAATTAAGTAAAACATTCTTAAATCTTCATAATTAATGTAAAAAGCTTATTATTTTTCATTTGTTTTTCTTAATTTAGCAAACAGTGCCCCAGGAACCGACAAATTCGAACTTACGTTCCCGTTTTCTGGTGTTTGTTGATAAAAAAAATAAATGTCAAAATGCCAGACATTTTTTTTTTACTTGCCAACAATTGTTTCGGTGTAGTTTTAAAAATGAAGCATAATTATATGTTTTTAAATTCAATTAAAATACTGAAGATGCTATCATAACTAAACTGTGTTTATCATTATCATTATGTAATTATGGTAATCGATGACAAAGAGTTAGAATAACCAAAAAGTTAGTTGAATTAAACAGTTTTTTTATTGATCAGCATTTCAAATAACCAAATAACTGACTAGTTGTTATTTGATACAGAAAAGTTATTTTCAAATTAAGTCATTATTTTGTAGATTTCTCCACTCCTGTGAACTAAATTCTGGCGAAATCTTTGAAACATTTTCCTGCAATGTTCTGTCTCATTGGTCAAAGCAAAATTCTTCCAAACAAAACAGCTACCGTTGAAAGGGTTTTCAGCATTATGAATTCCATGTGAACTGTTTCATGCAGTAGGATTCGACAGTCTCTTTTGGATCCTCTAAAGAGGACATGTTGTCATTATAAGTCATTAGACTATAACCAGCTTGAGGCTGTTGTTAATTTCTTAAAGAACATGCATCTAATAGTAAGAGTCTGAGAGATCTTGCTTTGTTAAGTTCTGACAATCAAATTGGATGGAGAATAAAAACTGATGTCATTGTTTTGAATGCTTTTGTTACCCAATTTAAACCAAAATGCCGATAAAATTCCCAATTCTAGGGGTATGGGACATATTCCCAAAATAGTGGAAAAAAACACTGGTGGTTGCTGTCCTAGTTACACTATCTTCAATAAATATTTATAAGTATATTTGTGCATACCCAGTTCCATGTTTTTTTATTAGTACTCAATTTATAGTCATATAAATGGAAAATACTCAATCCAGTAAAATATCTTGGAGTAAAAAAAATTACGTGCTCTATTGGAAATGGCATTACTCAATAGTCTGGAAAACTGGGAGTAAATACCCAATACACCCAAACCTTATCTGTTCCTCTGCCAGTGTCTATACTCAAAGAAATAAATGTATTTACTGTAATTAAAGTTTTGAACTATTTTATTCATCCTACAAAGAATTTTCATATTATGTCAAATACATGTGTCCTAATTGCTTGGAGAATTGTTTTTTCCCTTGGTAAAACAGTAAGTTCCAGGAGCTTCAGGGGGCCTCCGGCCCCCTGGACCCCTGGCCAGCTAATATTTCCTCTTTTTCACTTCCTGGCCAGTCACACCCCTGATTAATGACACTCATTTCATAGTATTACAGTACTATGAACTAGAAGGTGGAATTTAGATTGGATTTTGATGTAACATGACCTTATACATAATCACCTGATCAAGACCTGGTTTAAAAAATCTCTCAGCTGAGAACTTTGTTCAGTAGATTGGTTTGATTCTGAGTCATGGTAGGTAATTCCCTTCCATAACAGGGGTATGGAATTCCTATGCCAGACTTGTCTGACTCATACATTGTAAGTCTGCTTACAAGTAAATATTTCCACCCTACTTGTCCATTGACAAAACATAATAAATCAGGCTACTGCTCATGAAAACTTAGGACCATGAATGTTCTATATTTTGACATATGTTGTTTTTATCCAGTAGAAAAGGTAACAGAGATCACAGCTAATGTTGGTACTTTAAGAAGAAAACAACAAGTTAGAGATATATTAGATCAACAAAATGAGAATTGTCAAGATGATATGTTTGATTCTACACCGTATAGAAAACAAAATAAAAGAAAGGTTGGTTCTCTTATTTTTTTATCAATTTTAAACAACTGAGTGTCAGTTGCTGGGTCAGTGTAACACTTCATTGTCAGAATAAGAGAAAGGTTGGTCCTCAGTATTTATTTGATCAATTTTCAACTGATTTGAGACAGCTGTGTGTCAGTTGTAGTGCCAGTGTATCTCTTCTTGGTCATTTTTTATGTCAACTTCCTTTTTAAGTGCAGACAGATTTTTAAGTAAGCAGGATTTTTATAAAAGTTACATGCTTAAAATATAATACATTTATTTATAAAAATTAATACAATAAATATGGTCCTATGAACCTAATAAACTTACAGTTTGATGGTCCAATTAAGGGACTCCCATTTCTAAAAATTGGGGCCCGATGGATATAACTTTGAATGCCCACTTTCAATTTGTAGGATGCAGAATTTAGTGTCCAGTAAAACACTGGATGAAATAAAGATACTTAGTGACTGTAAATAGTCTGTCACCTCTATTTTATCTACTGAGCTTTTCTTAGAAAAACTGCTGTAACTGCCATTCATTATCAGACTGCATGGGAATCATGTAAAGTTGTATTTTTTGTGGAATTATTTTTTATTCAAAATATGTGGTTATATAATTTTCAGGTACAGAATCTATCTGATAATGATGATAGCATGTTTGGAAAATTTGCAAAGAAACAGGGTAAGAGTAAATTTGAGACACCTGTGACATCAGGGATGTTGAAAAGTCGTGTTGCTGCTCCATTTGCTTCTACTAAGAAAACACCTAGACATGTTATGCCTATAGAGGAAACAGAGGATAAAAGGTTTGTTTTATTAATTAGTTTATAAGGATGAATTCTGTAGTGCTCTGTTAGCACATTATGAACTGGATTAGCTATTGTTACAGTTAATTGTCTGTGTCTATTGTCCGTCTGGTATCAGTTCAAGAAGTTTCAACCCTTTTCAGTCAAACTATTGTAAGCATTGTTAAAAGGTCTATTTAGAACTGACAGTGTCACACTATTTACAGCATAGAGGTGGCCCTTAGTATTGTACATAAAGTTTGACCCCGATCTGACCTTTCACATTTGCATCTAATAATTATCTATGCATATCCCGACAAAAATCAGTACCACGCCTATTCTACACTTCAGCAGCGATTGTAAAATTATAGAAGTATGTTTATATGTTAAATTTCAACACATAATACTCACGACCACGATGTAATTGAGGATTAAAACTACATTCATATTCAATGTAATGAATATTCTTGCATAAAGGTCAGGTCGGGGTCAAACATTACACACAATTCAATCTTGACTGTAGCAAATACCTAGTGTGTTCGGGATATTGCATTGCCTAGCACTTATCTTAAAGTTTATTTCAACTTGATATTTATGACCCAAGGGATGAAATTAGTGCAAAATTAAGACAATTGATTTAAGGTTCTTAGGAGTTAATCATGAATGTACGATTATCAATGTGTACCTTGTTATGATTGTGTTTATATAATAATACAGTAAAGTACCGTTGTAAGGACCATCAAAATCAATGGTCTAAACTGTCAAAATACATGTATGGGGACCTAATTCTTTTTTTTAACTGAGTTTTAGGGACTTAAATGTTAAAAAATTCTATTATTCAGCAATAACCTAAGTAGTCTTTATTGTGTAACTCTACAGTAGTGAAAGATATTTGCATGGGTGAAAGTTTTCCGCATTTTGACGGAATTCCGTATTTTCGACGGCCGCCAAGGCCATTTTTCCAATTCATGTAAATCCGTTGAGAAATTTGAGAGGGGGGGGGGTAGGGGGTGAGGGTGTCAAAATCGGTGTTTGGTTATCGTAATCACGAAAAAGGAAAGTAATTTTGACGGAAATACGGAATTTACCAATGTCAGTGACACTTTAAAATGTATCTAATAGCATGCGTCATTTGACGTAACTTTTTCAATTTAATTTAACTACGGTACACAAATGTAATCTGCTAAAAATAACTTTGACGGAATTACAAGTCATTTTTTCGGTGATCAGTAGATCACTTAATACGGCTTTTAATTGCATACGACCCAGGCATTTGGTTACGAGGTATAAATTTAAAATAGTGATCTTGTCTTATTACTTTACTATTTGTCTCAAATCGTCTTTATATTTCATTATTAACCAGCGATTGAATTCAATTTAACCTTTGTTTGGTTACAAATTTACACATGTTTGACATTGTTAAGATGTGTGTCCTGTCGGCTTTTTTCACACTCTTTGATGTTTTATTACACAGCAATGTCTTTAATGCAACGTCTCAGGTGTGTCATCATAGCGATAAGTTTGATTTAATTGTTTATATAATTAGTTATGCTTAAAACAAGAATAACCTAGTGTTTTAATAGTCCGCTAGATTATAATGATCAAAAGAAAATGATCGATTAAAACAAATATTGGCAAATGCAGATCGGCATGTTCCTTTGTTTACATTCACCTACTTTTTAAATAGCACTGTCTTTAAATTGTTTACTTTTAAACAGTTTAAATTGGTTATTCTATACAACTTTACGCTCGGCGATTTTTTTCAGAAATGTCTGCGATTTTTATTGAATTATTTCAAACCCTTGAACTCAGACATTTAGAATACACAAAATATTTGTAAATCAGCGATTCCCTGATGTAAATTTGCAGAATTAATTCTTAAAAACGACTATTTTCAACTCGTTTCCATGTGCACTTTTTTTAGAAAAAAAATCGGCAAATTTACGTACGAAATCTTTTTTTTTTGAAGTAATCGTGTGGTGGACAAAGCCATGTTAAACTTGTAAATAGTTGATTTTGTTCAATTATGACTATGTGCAAAACAAACCAAATTTTTTATAATGCAGCTCATATTTGATATAAATGGGTTAGATAGTCATATAAGTTAGTTATAACACTGACCCTTGAAAACTTCAAATGACCCTCGAAAAAATAAAATAGGGGTAAAAATGACTCTTAAGTTTTTAAAGATTGCAGAAACACAGATATAGTAATGTTTACTACATATTAAGGCCACTACTTCTTTTATATAAATTGGTTTACAAAACCGGCGACCGTAAATTTCGTGAAAATGGAAAAAAAAATTTGAGAAACACCAGTTTTTTTGTTGTTGTTCCGACCGACCAAAAAATCGACGAAAATGAAAAAAAACAGACCGATTTGGGGAAAAAACACTTACTTTATTTTGAGAGTAAACAAAATAATAAATGCCACAGAAAAATAATCGTCAAAACAAACATTTTTTCAAAGACAATTTTTTGGCACTCGACCAAGAAGTTTTATGGAGTAATTCAATAATTTGATGTCTAAATATCAACATTTATCGCTATAACTTAAATAAAATTGTAACAAAACAGTGATGTTAACATACGCCATAAGCAATGATAAAGACACAAGCCTCTGTTCCTTTTTCTTTTTAATCCTAGAAATTCTATCTAGTTTATATTTGATTACATAATGAATACGTAAATGCTATGCACTTTAACTTAAACACCGAGTTTAACCCATGATACACCTTAAATTGATTTAAAATCAGACTCAGTTGAACAGTGACGTAGACTTAGTGTCTGCATCAACTCTACACAGCTCTGTGTACGTGACGTCATATGTTCCCCTGCTGTGTTAACACTACTACTGATGACAAACAGGTAATTAAGACAGGGAAGAAGATTTCACATTCTACTGTTAATACCCCAAAATACTCAAACAGTCTCATTTAAATTAAAGCTGTATTTTGCATAACACCAAAAGGTTAATTCCATTTTCGTTTAAGGGGTGAGCAGATTCTAATTGCAATCTTCTGGATAACTTAGGTATATTAGCATGATGCAGTTCTTTCTTGTTTAGTCTAAAGCATAATTTGCCCAAATGATTAGCCCGTATTTATGCACTCAAAAGTCAACAGATATGGTCCATTATTATTTTATATGGGTACTGACTATAAAATCCTCATTCATGATGACTTAAGTACTGCGAGTAGTTGTTTTTTTGTTGAGTCAATCCCGTATTTCACAAATAATATTTTAACTTTATTTATACTCCAAAAAAGTCAACAAGACTGGTCCATTATTATTGTATAGGGATGCTGGTACACATTTTGGGTGACTTAATTATATTGAGCAGTTGTATGTTGTTGAGCCTATCTCTTTATAATTTACCCAATAACATTGAGACTTTACTTATACACCAAAGTTAACAGGTTTGGTCCATGATGATGTTAGCAGAACTGATTCTAAATTTATACAGTAATCTTGGAAGTTTTAAATTGAATGTTCATATTGTATGATCAGCATATGTATAGATTAAATAGACAAATTTGTTTAACTTCAAAATTTCTAATATTGTGAGTCTTGGAACTCGGGTGTCATTTTGTCAGCTGGACAACATGTAAAACAAGATTTGAGTAACAACATAGGCATTACCAATGTGTATGTAATTAAATACATGGGTCTGTTTGCCAAAAGAGCTGCCATTGATATAAAATTTTGTAGCAATATAGTTATTGAGAATAATAGTTATTGGTGATACAATTTCAAGTCAGACAAGGAGTGTAATAGAAGCTGCTAGAACTTATTTACTTTTTTTTATTGTTTTATTTATTTATTTACTTTAAATTTGTTAAGGTTATATTTTCAAATTTTAAAATATGTATGTTCCATATCATCAACATCATCTCCTGTGACAAATACTTACTAAGTCGAGTATGCTGTCTCTGACGGCTCTTGTTCTGTCCTTAGTGCAAAATAAGCATGACATTGTTCTGTGAAAAAAATATTTTACATGCAATCAGAAAGAAACTAGATCATTCTTCAATGAAGATATACCTGCTGCCAAAAAACACTTATCTATCAATTTCACTTGCACAGTGGATTGAAATTATTCTCTGTGAACATTCAGCTTGGTCTTAAACACTAACTTTAAATGATTTGATGGCATGTTTAAGAATTAAGATAGTTATATACCATACAATTTGTAATTTGAATGATGAGGGGGTCAAGTGAAGAACTTATGAAGTACTCATGAGTACCAAAATGCTTAATATATGTACATAGATATTTTACTCAGAAGTCTTGAAAGTTCCTGCTAGCTTCCATGAATGCTTGATTTTACTGCTTTATTTTGCTTCTACACTGTCAGCTTTCGGGGGCCTCCGGCCCCCTGAACCCCCGCCAAGGCGTTGCCCTGGACCCACCGGGGGTCCTAGCGGCCCCCTGGCCCACAGCATTTTCTTCAGTATTTTCAGTTTTCACAACTTTCACCCATGTATTTGGTACCTGTGAAAGAGTTCTTTTTATATGAAATTCAGGAATTCTAGGATGTTAAACTATCACCTACGGAAATATAATGAACATTATGCATAATTGCTTTGTTCATTTGTCACTTATAATTTGAATCAATTTGTTTTCAGTAATGAATTTGATGGCTACGTAAATAATATAATGAAGAGGAAATTACGTTCAAGAGGCAGAAACAACATACCACAGAA
This sequence comes from Mactra quadrangularis, assembly GCA_025267735.1. NCBI lineage: Eukaryota > Metazoa > Mollusca > Bivalvia > Venerida > Mactridae > Mactra > Mactra quadrangularis. The sequence continues at coordinate 1,582,764 of CM046301.1, read as the reverse complement.
AACACCAAACAGAAAAACAGTATGTACCAATATTTATTATCATTAATGTTACAAATGGTTTTTGTTTTCTAGATATTCTTCTTGTTGATAAATTTTCAATTGGAACCAAATAAAACTATTTACTCTTAAAATTGACAGTGACATCTTGTCACTTTCTTAAAGGGTATATGTCTACATTCTTTTATTGTTGAATTATATACAAATATACAACTGTAGTACAATGTAAATGTGTTTTGTGTTAAGCATCAATCATGAAGGTCTAAATCGTAACTATAAAAAATGCCCTAAATTCTCTTATTTTAAAATACATGTATGAAATATTCTGTAAAATAGTTTAAAGTTTCACAGATTTAGTTTAGTTTTTTCTTTAACTTCAAAAATACCATTCATTGTCTGTAATTTTGTCAAAAAAATGATTCTTACTATTTTAAGACAAGCTGACCTATATGTTGCAAGAAATATACAATATAAGTCACAACAATGCACTAAAATTGTCTATACCGTGACATACGGGGTAGATATTTACTACATGAAACACCATCCTTTGTATTTGTGTGTTAATTTGCACTAAAATTGTCATTATTAGAACACTACTTTCCTGCTTCCAAAAATATTTCCATGCAATTTTGATAGTTTTAGAAAAAGTTGATATTAAGTTTTAAATTTGTGAATGAGTACCTTTAATATTAGGCAAAATTATCTACTAGCTTGACTTTATGAAATCTGAATTTTTCACTAGTCCAAGACTTGTTAGATATGTCAATGCTGTTTAAGATCACATGTCTCCGTGTTAGGTGTGATTCATTAGGAGGAAATCTACCAAGACGATCGTTGATTGGAGCTTATTTCACTTACATGTTAAAAAGTATATTTTTTCATTCTTTTTTCAGAAAGCATCTAATGAAGAAATTACGCCTGGACAAGAATTAATGTTCAACAAATATATAAATGAAAAAAAGAATGATTCTGAGAACTTTGTTAATTCTGATGAAGAAGAAGATTATTACTGGGAAGATGAAAATGAAACAACTCTTACCTAATTAATATTCATTGATATAGTTCAAACTTATAAATATTAATTGATCTCCTTGCTGATGCATATTCAAATTAGGGAATTATTACTGGGATAGTGAAACAACTCTTACCTAATTAATATTCATTTCACGCTGTTCAAACTTATAAATATTCATTGATCTCCTAGCTGATGCAGTCATTGCTTTAACTTTTCTCAAGCATTCACCAAATTTATTATGTTATTAAGTATGGGGCAAAATTGTCAACTAGCCAGCCTAACTATAATACAAGGAATATGTAATTTTTACTAGCCCAAATCAATGTTTACGAGTACTGGGCTTAGAGCTAGTGGGTTTGGGCAATGACTGAGCTAATGCATATTCAAATGAAAGAATCATTACTGGATAGATAAAACAACATTATCATAGTTTAAACGTATAAAATTTTGTTAATTTCCTAGCTGATGCTAGTTAAGTCCTATAACATACTTCAGTACTGTACAGAAGCATAAGTTCTATAAGAAAGAAGTATTATGCAGCCGTGTCTTTAGTTTGCAAAGCATAATATCGTGGTACGTATTGCGGTACGGTTTTAGCGCAACCCAATATACAGCAATATGCTCCTGGAGTATCATGACAGCCCTACATTTCATACTTCAGTTGAGTTAATGTAAGAAAATGATATTTAATTTGTATTTTTTGTCTCAGATCAACTTTAACAGGCTGTACTCAAAATCCTGGCTTTAAATTTTCAAATACCAGAGTAAATTCGAAACAATGCCTCTTGTGTTCATTTACTTTCAATGTGTTCAATGAGTTAATCATTGTGCAGAATTATACGTTCAATTTTGACGTGCAATGAAACAATGTGGGATGAAAAATGGTATTTTATGTCCATGTTGTGTTCAATTGTAAATATGTTTATGATATCTGTGTATTGTTAAATTTAATACCTCTGTCAGGGGCCCATGCATTAATCCCACTGATTTAAATACTCGCTACCGTGTGCTGGATCGATAAAACTAGATAGCTGTGTTTTATGTAGAGAGATAATCAAAGTCTATGAAAATTGATATTTGTGTATAGGGATTAACCAACAAATATTGAGTATTTAGATTAGCAGGGTATATGTATGCACCACTATCAGTTGAATCACATTTAGCAATATGGGATGTGTACAAAGTGTACAGTTAAAACTCTGCTGTGAATATGATTCCACTCGCCTGCTTTTATTTGCCTTAGCTTCATTGTTGGTGATGTCTGTAGTTTTTAATTCTTTAATACTTTTGATTGAAAAGACTTGCAAATATTAAATATAACTTGAACCTTATTGTAGAACATTAAATTCTGGAGTCTGATTTCAACTTTACACCATTCAGTTGTATTAAATTGCTAGGTCAAAGGGCATACTGCTGTCGTGATATTTTATTTCATTGTAAAAGTTCCAATGCTTTTCATTCTTTATTAACGACTTACTTCTTTGTGGAAACAAAGAGGTTCCAGCATCTATTGAACCTCTTTAGCTCAGTGGTCAAAACTTTCAGCTTCCTTTTATGTGTAAATTATATCTGTGAGTGTAATAATGGGCACAATTAATTGTTTCTGAAGTAGTTGCTCTCCTGTTAGCTGATTTCAAAATTCTGCTTCGTCAGCTTTGGCATATTGTTATGTTTTTGAAAATACATGATCATTTGTTTCCGTTGGCATGTAATAGTAAAAATCCTGGATTAGGGTCATGTTTTTAATGGGAATGTAATCAAATTTGCATTTAAAAGTTCATGTGCTTGCTAGTTTTAAAGGTTTTTTTTTCATTTTATCTCTGAGCTCTTAAATGTATAGGAAATTTTAGCTGCATTTGGTGCATGTAAGTATTGTACTTATAACTTGGTTGTCTGTATATATTGTATTATATCATGTATGTTTATGTAAATATATGAATATAGGCACTCTAGTGTTTAGTCTTAGAAAAGTCCCTTTATTTTAACTGCCCCAAAGTATACATTATTACAGGGTGATTGCAATATAGATAGAGCAAGAAATGCTCACTGTGACACTTGACAGGTTTCAATACAAGTGTGGGTTCAATCATAATGTAAGGGAGTTTTAGGGACTTGAGGGGAAATAAGTCTATACCCTCTTGCACTGAGGTTCAAAAGTTTCTTTACACATATTGAATTTTAATGTTTTGAAGTACATGTATACTTGGATATACATAACATGTAGTTATAAGTTTCACAACTAATTTACAGTTTAATGTGAACCATCAATAATATTCTTTATATAAAATAAAAATATACTCCAGTGTTCATATTTAGTCACCCTTAGGATTTAAAAAGGAAATAATTAAAAACACAAGGAATAGATAATTGCAACTGCTTATTTGCACTTGAAATCACCCGAGTGTTATATTCTATGCATAGAATCGTTTTTTGCACGGCAACTTATGTGCACCTGTTGAAGTCTCGTGGTATCTCAACCAAAACAAAAATGGTCATGAAATTAGGACAGGGACAAAATTAGGACCTTGGAGAATACTAAAAAAATGTATCTGCAATAATTTTTCAATTAAACATAATAGAAAAAAAGGAAAAAATACAGGTGTAAAGAAACTTTTGAACCCCATCATTCATATGAGAAAAGTCGGGTTGATTAAAGGGCTTGTGTGGAACTATTGAGTATCTGACAAACATGAATTCACACAGTTAAATATGTGAAATTATAAGGGATTTTGAAAGTGTACTTCATCAGACTGCCATATATAGATAAAAGCTTTTCAATTTATATTCTATTAGTTTTTTACTTTCCTTAACTTTCTTGAACTGAATTATTTAATTTAATTGTTGATTTAGTTTAAATAATTAAACATTAATGCTGTTCAACTCTCAACAGTATGAACAATGCTTGGATACCATGTATTTATTTTTTGTAAATTCGATCTATATTTATTTTGAAATATTTCTATTTAAATAAGTAAATAACACATTATGTGGATAAAAACTTTAACGAAGGCCTATGCTTTCAGGTTTATGATAATTTTGGTTTTCAGTGCCGTTGTTAATTTGATTGAAAAATAACTTATTTTGAAAATTCTGCCTTCCTCTTTATTTATTTCATTTTACTAGATTTTTTATTTTGGTCACCAAACAATACATGTATATTTAATGAACAATATATCCTGTAAAATAACCATTAATGTGCAAAATTATGCTGTTGTATTTATGAAGAATAAAATACTACTCCGTTAAATTTAGTTCTTTTCTTTCTTAGTTAAAAGCTGCCAAGTGTTCAACAAATAGTGGAATGAAATGGTATATTCTACTTTTTTGCTGCAAAGCCTTTTGTCTGGAAGACCATTAGAAAGGTTCATAGTTTTAGGCCACTAATTCAAGATTTAAAGATTCCATAATTAATTCTAGTTATTAAGGCACATAATTGCTCATATTGGCTAATGAATGAATGTAGAAGTAATATCAGCTGTTTTGATTAACTTTTTTCCAGTCAGTATCTTCTATCAACTGCAAGTTTGTTTGGACATTTGTACGTACTATTTTTTACCAGCAATTATATTGCAGTCATAGAAACAACTGCAAGGATCCTACATGATTTATAATAGGAGTAAGCAAGCATATCAGGAACAGCAACCATAACAAATAGACCTACCACACAGCCGGATAAGCCTGAGAGGCTGTAGAGTTTGAGTCAGAATGAAATATGCTTTTCTAAGGAATGAAAAGACATTAACCGCATCAATTGAAAGTACTAGGATACACTTTACAGCCATCACACAGCAAAGACTAAACTTTGGTGGTCATAAACAGGTGTAAAAACAACCTTCAAACAGTCTGAATTTTGAGATTAGTGAATAACTTGTTCAGTTCAAATCACTTGGTCATGTCACAGTATTTTGAAGGTTTGGATCCCATTTTCTAACAAGCAGCATCAAAGAATGAAAATAGAACTACTGTCAGAATGGGACTTCTGCAAAAATCAAACCCATCAAAGTACCTAGACTTGATGTGTCAGCTGGTAGACTTGATAAAGGAGAGAAAATAGCTAAATCAGAGTTGGTGGAAGTAAGGGAGAACTATTTTCAATGTTGCTGCTTACTGAACATTACCATGATAGAGTAAAAACAGAGGGAAGGTATTCCATTGAACTATGATGCTGTGGAAGTAAGAAAGTCTGTTTTGGTTCGTACTTGTTGGAATGTAAATGTATATGAGGATCAGGTAAGTCATGTTTAAGAGTAAAGGAAGAGAAAAGGCAATCTGTTAGTGCAAGATCAAAATAGGTCAAGACCAGTTTAGAAATGTTTCTTGAAGCCCACAAAAAATGATTAGTATATTAAAGGGAATATTGTTTATTGTTGTATATCTGAGTACGAGTTGTTTACAACATTTTAATAAACCGAAAGCCTGAGACGGGCTATTTTATAGCAACTAATGAAGATATTGTTAGATGAACTTAGATCTATCAATAAAAATGTTTTACATCAACAATTTTAAGTATAAGTCAGCTCTCCGCGTCATAGGAAGCACTTAAATTCATATCATTCACAATAAACCAGAAGACGATCGTTCACTTCCTTTTAGCTTCCAAAGCCTTCTATTAACTATCTAGAAGTTAGTCGCGAAAACACATTACAATTGAATTTTGACACCTTAAATATCTTCCTTCACTCTTAAACATGACAACACTGAAAATGAACTAAATTGCATCTTTGTTTATTGTATACAAGTGACGATGACATCGTTAGGTTGGGAAGAAAACAATGCAATTATAACTTATCAATTAGCGATATTGACAACTAAACGTCGTGGCCGAGTGTAAAAATCTGTAGAACGTAATTCATAGGAAGATTGCTGTTTAAAACACGTATAATTTACTTGCATTGCTCTTTATTTTATGAAAATGATATGTGTATACGAAGTGAATCATTTTTAGCGTTTTAATTTGTCTAAACAGAATTAAATATAAATCGTTCGCTTACCAAAAAATTTCATTAAAAAACAAGTTTTTTCTTGATATATATTTAGTAAAGTTTCCTTGCTAGGACATGAAGACGAGGTGGCCGAGTGGTTAAGGCGATGGACTGCTAATCCATTGGGCTCTGCCCGCGTGGGTTCGAATCCCATCCTCGTCGGATACTTTTTATTATTTTTCAATTCTATGTAGTCATTATTATATAACTTGCTATTCAAGAAAAGTTTTGAAATAATTTAACAAAATAATGTAAAAATACTCAAAATCACTCAGATAACATCGGATGAATCCGAAAACTGATATGTTCTGAATGACAAATATACATCATTTTGGAACCTTTTGTACTACAGAACACCAATTAATCATATACTGAGAGATTTAGTAAATAAAAGTGCAGTGGTAGTCCTGAAATTAGATCTTTTGGTAGGGAATAAAATACTTGGCTGTCATTTATCAGTGGGACTTTAGTCCTCTTCATTTAGACAGGTAAATATTTTAAACGTAAGGTTAAACATTTTAAACATGTAGCCTACACAGTTTGTTAAAATTGATCTGGGCTAGAATATCTCATTGCCGGCTACAGTGACTATCCTAAGGCCACCTGACTAAATGATATTTAAATTGAATTCCTTGTTTCAGCTCAATTTTCTAAAGCTATATTTGTTTTATACTTGATGCACCAATAATGCAATAACTATTTCCGTGTTTTATGTATTGTATGATGGTGTGTGTCAGTGTTGCTTACTGTCATTTAAGGCTTAATTTTTTAATAATCCAAGTTTAGCCTAATGTCTTTTCATGACCACACTGCTATGTTATGGCGAAGGACTGCAGCGAAAACAATAGAATGATGTACCACTGTTGTCCATTTACTCAATCTGACAGCGTGCCATTGTGTTACATAGAATTTCTGATTGTGTGTCATCCATGGCATAATTTAATATGACAAAGTAGGTTTGATATCAACATGAGTACACTGTACATTATATAATTATATATGAGTTAATTAAATACCTCCATAAGTTTGCAGATTCATGCGCAAGCCTCGTGGATGTGGCTCTCATTCCTATAAGTTGTAAATTTGGGATCAAAATAAATCGGAATTTAGATAAATTAGTGTAAATGACAATTTTTTATTGGCATGCCAACATTAGATTAAAATTGAGAATAATCTCCTGTCAGCTGTAATCACCCCTAGTTGTCATGTTGTTGTATGTTTAGTTAGATATTACATAGTCAGTGCCCTCAAAACGTTCTTGGACAATTTTGAGAAATCTGACCAACATTGATCATGCTTACCTCAAGTAATTTCACTTTAACCTAAGCATATTCACGTCGCTGAAGAATAGTTTGTATCATATGTGGATGAACTAGTTTCCGCTGATTTTTAGACTTTCGGCGATTTCCCGCCGAAAGGATTAAGTTATACCACAAGTCGAAAACTATCGACGATTCAAATGCCTGACCAATTTAACCTGCGGCGTGATACATGTGTCTCTGATTTACTACGCAGTAGGCGATAAAAGTAGTTCCGTCAATCAACTGACGCGTCTTTGTTTCAGTGTCAGTGACAGGTATTTATACTTATATTGATAAGCGTGTTTGCCAGTTATACAGGATAGAATGAACACTTCGCCCGCATTTTTGCCCTGCTCGGTTCGTACTTGAATCTAATAATGTGTAAGGAGTAATCATTAGTATGGATTCGTAAGGTATCAATGTGCACGAGTCTTTCTGTATTTCAATACTTTGATTTAATTAGCTCGTATGACTTCTTTTTTCATTGGGAAATGTGAAGCCTTTTATCCTAAAAAAGATAAACATTTTCCGAGAACATGTGACACATGTGTCTTTCTGTATTTCAATACTTTGATTTAATTAGCTCGTATGACTTCTTTTTTTATTGGGAAATGTGAAGCCTTTTATCCTAAAAAAGATAAACATTTTCCGAGAACTTTTGTAAAGCACTTTGTATGCCGGAGTATGGTGAGGTGCTTCAGGTGGCTTTGTGTTTGTTATATGCCAACGTCAAAGTGAAGTTTGCTTGACCAGTTTGAACCATGCTTGTCAAAGGAAATTTACCTCAGAAATATATATGAATACACCAAACCAAGTAGTTCACTTAATCCAGCGCATAAAGCTTAAACAGGCGAAAATCGGTCACTGTATATTTTTGATCGTCACCAGTAAAATTCTATTGATAATTTGTAAATGATATTTCAAATGTAAAAACAAGCGAGGCGTGCAGAAAATGTGGTGCAAAGTATTGACGATTGTAATGCGTAAATCACAAATGCACAGACTGCAATTTAAAAGTATATACATATTATATATTTCACGGGTAAAGCTGTTTTTAAATCGCTTTAAACTTATTGACAAAACTACGAAGGTCAAAGGGTATATCCAAAACAAAACTCCAAAACTTTAGTAAACAAGTCGGCTTACCCTTGATTCGAATCTTTAAGTTATGTTATGTCATTTCAATAATAAACACCAATGTTTTCTCTTTAAATATTGATCTTTTCAACTGGCTTGTATGAAATACTTGATAGATTATCGATCTATTAGGTTTGGACGTTTTAATGCGAGATTCATGTACGGATATACTAAACATTATATACAGACTAAGTATACATGCGATTAGTTGAGTATTTATTTCGTATTAGTACTCATATGGTATTACATAGTATTTCATTTAACTCAGCGGGGGAACTGATTTGTTTAAATGTGCACGGATATCCTATTGGTTGAACACAAATGTAAGGTAAGAGTTAATTAATTTTTAAAATTTCATTCAATATTTCATTTATGAAATAAGAATAAAATATACGCGCGAGTTTTGATGCGTTGGCGTTGATTGACAAATGCTTTAATGAGTATACATCAAGTCTATTACTGATATGATATAAAAGTTATCATTCTTCATAGTTCTCACATTGTTTTAACGACAGCGTAAAGAATATTAGTAAAATAAGCCTTAGAGATTTAATAGAAACACTCACAGGCGGCTGGCACGGTCCCGGTTCCGAATCACTGAATATACATAATTTCATGTATATAGTGTATATAGTGATTCGGGACCGGGGCCGTGCCGGATGCCTGTGGAAACACTCGTGGCAAAATAATATTTTTTAACATTGACCATTTGAAGTTTAACCGCGTATAGAATGACATAAAATAGTTATGCGCTGTAATTTATATCTTATGTAAAATGGCTACTCCCTGTAAATGTAAGGCATTATTGAAGTCCTATTGTGCAATAAGCAGTTTAACTCATCATGCATAGCAATAAAATGGTTAGTATGCTTGCTATTGCGGATGAAAATAATTAAGCATATAGGTGGGTGTACACAGTCTCTGCATGCGACAATCTTAATTAAGATTTCTTATTTATAACTCAAAATGTTACATATTTTTCTCGTACAGTTAATTTCAGAGATTCAATTATTTATAAACAAATCTAATGTGATAACCGATAGTTTGTAGAGTTTAACTTCTATCACCTAAGTTAAATACAGCAAAGTTTTACTATTAGGGCTGTTAAAGTTGGTGGCGTCTTAATAGCGAAATAATCTTTTATAGCAACATTTTTCATCTCAAATCAAGCACTTAGAACTTCAAAACCGACAAAAAATCGAACGGTTTTGAAATTACGAGTGTGCTCTTTATAGCGTACTTCTCTGCAACAATAATGTATGCGCTCATGAGTTGATATTATGGATTAAACTTAGAACTTCAAAGTTATGAATATTGTCAACAAAGTTTGTCACTAAATTGACTGCAAATCAAAATCTAGGCATGAAACACACGTTTACACATCAATAGGTTTTACAATTCATATTAATTTGCTATTTGTCACAACGACTTAGTTGAATTATGTTTCGCTTGATTACAAAGTAAAATAAGCACTCTTTACCTTTTTGTTACTTTTATTTCTATTTCAATGTTATGCTATAATTTGAAATACACTTTAAAAATAATTCTTATCGGGCTTTAGAATCAGATTTTTAATAAAAAATTCTGTTTGCTGCCGTTTTCGCATAACTATTAATTCATGTGACCCCAAAACAGATTTACCTTAAAAGTACCAACAAACATGTGCACGATGTAGTCAATTTTCTATAATTTATTTTTGTGTTAAATAACTAATGAATGGAATACTTGGTCAGGTTGACTATATATTCAAAGGGATTAATTGGATTATAGAATTTGGAATAAAGATTTTTGTCGTGAATTGTAAAGTAAGCTCATTATTGGATTTTTATGCTCATTATTGTGGTAACGACTTATTTTTTTTAATACACTCCTGTTTGGAGTTAATTTAATTACATGCAAAGTTTAGATGGTAAGTCCTTGAAATGAATATTTTTATTTACATGATACAAATGTATATGTAGTTTACGACGGGCTGATGTTAACAAAATAGCTCAATTTGCAAAAAATGGCCAATTTGACTAGCTTAATGTGTAAACAATAAGGCAGAAAATATGTCCTATACTTACATAAATAATCAGTTCAAGTAAAAAACAAAGAAGTCTGTATTTCGGGCGTAATACCACAAAATGTCCTATATACAATTCACAGTCGGTAGCGCAGTTGGTAGCGCACCGGGATTACGATCTAGTGTCCTAAGGGGGAGGACGGGTTGGACTCACACCCGGGGAGATTATACCCTTCCATGAAAAATTGACACTTATGCCAATTTCCTCCATTAATAAGGTATATGGCGAAGTTTCCGGTCTTGTGGAAGGGTAGATGAGTACTGGTTATAGACAAGTGTCCAGGAAAGCTAGGTAAGGATGCACTGGACGCCGTAACCAAAACGTATTGACACTGTGTTTAACCAAGTACGAATAAATAAAAAAATCAATTAAGAATCGAAAGGGCCATAGTTAATGGAATTATGGAATGGAATTACTCTGTTATTCTGTTTTTATTTTCGTATCAAATTACATCAAACGTACAAGACCATTCAAGATGCAGACAGAGTAACTTATGTAGGTCAAACAATCCCTGGGAAGAGCTTTCAAGTACTGTTATATAGAGGACCTCAGTAAATCGCTTTAAGAAAATATTGATTGAACTAAAGAACGCACTAAGTCTTTTAAGCTCAGAAACATTTTGTGTTTAAATTTTAGAATTACATATTTCTCAAATAAACTGTCACCATGGTAGGACATGGGTGGACATACCCCGTGATCAAATTCTTCAAATACAAGTAAATAACCCCATCGCATTAAAAACGAAAATAGCTGTTAGTGTTTTATTTCTTTATCAATTTACACCGAACAGACCGCTCTTTCACAAAACTAATATGAGCTTTCAACGAAACTTTAATTTTGATTATTTTCACCATCTGAACAAATCTTACTTTACAGTTTGTTACAGTGCCAAAGTTGCTTACGTTTAGTCAGTGGTCTTCAAGTTGGAAGTGAGTTCGAGTATTCGAAAAACAACTGGTTCAAAACTGGTAGTAAAGATTTAACTCTTCGTGAAAAGCTCACTCCAATATGGCAGAATATTTCTGCCATCAGTTAATTACAAAATTAACTCGTTAATTATGTAGTTTAACTAGTTATGAAACTAGTTTAAAAAATAAAGATATTAACAGGAAATAAAAGTTTGTGACTGCAACTGCCATTCTTGGATTATTTCTCCAACTTTATTTTAAGTGGTTAATCACTTTATTTAATTGTTAATTTATGATTATCTGGTGGCAGAAATATGCCCCCATACTACCTGAATTCAAAAATCATTGTATGTGTTATATTTTTTATAGCTTTTATATATTTTATTTCAGAACAGTGTCAATCATGACGTCACGATCTCTCAGTGACCTAATTTATGACACACTGGCTTCAGTGCCATGGCAGACTAAACTTCAGCCGACACTTCCTATGGAGGATGTCCACGTGGTTCTTCACGAGCCAGCAATCTTGGGTGGTTACCGCGTTCCTAACAAAGCCTGGAAGTACTATTTCTTTAGTTTATTTCAACTACACAACGAGACGGTGAATGTATGGTCTCATATCATTGGTTGTTTCATTATTATACACAAACTTTATCATTACTTCGATGAATTTGACCTTGACACTGACCACGTGCTCACAACTTTGTTATTATTCGGGATATCGTGTCTGATTGGACTAGCAACAAGTGCTGCTGTGCATCTACTTCACGCAAAATCGCCATACATCCACTTTGTTGCTTTTATGGTGGACTACATTGGAGCCACGTTTTGTAGCTTTGGTTCTGGTATTGCAGCACTATACGGCTACACCAATGCTCAAACCTACGACTCTATTAAAGACTTTTATGCTCCATTGGTGTTTATTTCCTCATATTTAAACTTTATTAACTTATGCCTTGCCAAAATTTGGTACGGACATGACCCTCATAATTTGAACCGGAAGTACATGTTTATATTCGGAATGGGTATACAAGCGTTCATAAACATGGCGCCATGGTTACCACGTTACGCTGAATGTTTCCATGACAACGCTTGTTCATTTTCATCGCTTAATCACATTACGATTATTCCACTTGTGTTTGTATTAGAAGCCGTGGCATTTGCCGCGCATCAACCGGAAAAGACATTTCCTGGAAAATGTGACATCGTCGGACACGGGCATCAACTTTTCCACGTGCTTATCGTCATAAATCACGTGTTCCAGCTAGACGCCATCTACATAGATCATAAAAACAATCTAACAGGACACAGTAAACCTGATTTCTGGTATTACGTCATTATGATGATTGTTTTATACGTCATAGAAGCAGCGTCTCTTTACGTCATAGCTAGACTGGTTCCAGACAGTATAAGAAAGGCAGAGGAAGCAGACAAGAAGAATGAGTGATTCGATATCATTCGGAGCACCAAGTCGAACTTCATCGAAGATATGCGTAGAAAATCGCCGATGAGGTCCGAACGATGCGATACTAGACATTTGGCGTGATTTGCTCATTGCATTACTTTGACGTCACTATAACAGTGCACCGCTTTAACTAGAAGTTGCTTTCTATCCACGCTCTGATTTGTTAGAATCAAAGTTACCATGTCAAAACATTAAGATATAAAGATGGTAACCAAAAAGGAAATATTGTCCTTATTTCTATTTTCTATCTGATTACGAAGCCCTAAAGATTGTGGGACATTATTCACTCAAGAAGGCTGATACTCGCCATCAAACCTTCCTGTGCGCTGTATTTACCTCTAGAATATTAGACTAATTTGGAAAGATGTGTATTGTAAATCTCAATACTATGGTGTCTGAATTATGCCATGTCGCATTTTCGTCTCGCGGGGCGCCACATGTTTTCGCTATACACTTCATCAGGCAAAAGTACGACAAATAATACGATTAAAATGTCGTATCATTGCGTTTTTGCATGGTGCCCCGCGGGACAAAGTTACGACAAAAAGACCATTTATCGTACTTCGTGTTTTATGCGGCTCCACGCGGGACGTAAATGCGACATGACGTAATTTAGCCACCATACAATACAGTATATCATCACTCTTAAATCAAAGAAGTTGTGTGATACTCCTATCTCATGCAGTTGCATGGTTTGCACATGTTAAAGTTTTTTATGTTATTGTTATAAATATATTGTTTTATACAAACTAACAAATTATTCGACTTTGTACAATGTACATAATTGATATACCGTTTATTTATTGTTATGCTTAATTTATTAATCGCTCAAGTTAAACATTGTTTTTACTTAAAAAATCACATTGTTAAATAAATATGATAAAATATTTATTGCGTTTATTCATTCAATATTTTGTTATTGACTCAAATGCCTCCTTGTTGTAGAATCATTAAAACGTATGTTCATTTACTTAAATCAATCCTTTTAACTACCACAATTAGACATCGAGAAAAGAAGTTAATCACTTAGTGTGCTGAGCAAGGAAAATCAGCAAGCAACAAAAATCAATAAGCATCATGCTGATGCATGACAATGTCGTTATCTGAGAAACACGCGGATGTTGCTAAGTGTTCCAAACCCCACACAATCTAACCTCGTTTTTTTAGCGACATTATCAAAACTGACTACAAACAGAGCGCAACGCTTCAGCGTTGTGCCAATAAATACATGCATAGACATTAGTGGAGAAATACTTTTTGTGTCCTATTGGGAGTTGTAATGATGACGGTGAAAATGTTTCACTTTGGAGATAAATCATAGCTACTACTATATATGTTCAAGAGGAGCTTTTTTTTGCCTGAATGAAGAAATACCGCCAATTTAGATAATGAACAACGCCGAATATCCTACTGTATGTCACTTTATAAGGAATAGAACCAAGGCTTAATCAAAACTAGAATAGTAGATCTAATAAAACTGTTGCATTCTTTTCATATGATACATTTAAATATAAGTCTTTCCAAAAATTCAAGATAGAAAACTCATGTACACAGTAGCGTTGATGACCGTGGGTAATAGATTCGAACATCGTTTGGTCATAAACTGGGTGGTTATCTGATAAACCATGCTCTGTAAATATAAGAAAATTATCAAATATCACACATACCCTCCGCATCTAAATATTTTGTCGTCAAGGGTATGTTGACCCTGGGTATCTATAATAACAAATGACATTCCATATAAGTTCGACAACGCCCGATATTGATTGCTGATTATAAATGCGAATGACGTGTGTAAGTAAACAGCCATTGACAGAAAGTTGGTATTTTTATGTTTATCTTTTTTATCATATCCTTTCATTATTGACCCGAGTGATAGGGAACAGTACCGTAGACTGGTGTGAAATTTTACAGAGACACTTTTAAGAGGTTTTGGGTCCGGGTGCATCTCTTTCTTTCCATGAAATCTTCGGTGCGTTTTAAGAACGCTTGATGATGTGTTCTTACTAAATAAAAGTTGATGTTTTATTGAAATGTATCGATGAAATAAGAAAATAAGATATTGCTGGAGCATTATCAGGGTATATAGTCACGTTATCTTTTTAATTTAAAACACTTTACAGACGCGGCCGTTGCGTAGTGGTTAGCATGTCTGACTTCGAATTCGGAGATCGCGGATTCGAGCCTGGTCGCGGTGGGTCATACCCTATACATGAGTTGTCGGCCTCGTGGTAGGGTAAGTTAGTACTGGTGATAGAAAAGTGTCCAGGAAACTTATAGTAGGAAGAGCTGGTCGTCGTACATATAACCTAAATATGTGTTGAATACGACGTTAAAAAAACGAAAACAACAACAACAACAAAACCACTTCATTAATTCTTGCAGCAGTCATATCATAGAAAAAATTTAAAAGAGCATAAAATAACTATATGTGTCGCATTTCTATGTCCGAAAATGCCTACATGTGTTCACAAGTGAGTTGTAATTGTTGACTCTGAATCATCTGCACCAATAATGGTTTTGCAATGAATTAGTTAATCGAGGATTCATTTTTGTGCAAAGGATTTGAAGCAAACAATCAATATTCGCTACGCCACTGGGTGATCATAAGTTGGATTGAAGTTAATTAAAGATAGGCGAGGTGACATTATCATTATAAAGTTGAAATCGGACCAATAAATATCTTTTCGATGTAAAGATGCCAAAATATAAAACTTAATTTATCATTTTCTTTTGAACCAACTCCACCATACCTGGCTTTGTTTATATTGAATATCATTAATTTTCATGCATTTACTAGTATGATAATTATACTCTTGAATGTATTTTATGTAAAAAAAATGTGCCTTGATTTAAATTATGTTTTAAATAATCGATATTTCACTTTAAAATCACTTTTGAAGAATTCTAAGACGGAGGGTATTAATTTTAAATGGGGATTTTCCATACGAATGAACGTAATAAGAGTACAAAATTTTAAACAAATATATATTTATTCTTTATTTCTTTTCAATGATGTCTACGTTTTTAAATGTTCGAATTACTGAGTATACCATGCAAATTTGCAAAAATCTATAAAACTTAATTGGTTTCAATATTTGAGACATTTTTCAAAGGGAAATTTTGTAAAAATCTGTGTATGCAAGTCATTGCACACGGTTGATCACGGTTTCAAACAGAAAAAACATATTCTTACACATAACCAACATAAAATACATGTAATTTGTATAGAATTGAAGAAAGCGGTGATCCCGAATAAATGTATGGATCAATTGTATGCATCTTGGTTTACAGAACAGAACAGAACAGAACAGAACAGAACAGAACAGATGTTTTATTAAAGATTTGTACAACAAAGGCACATGATCTTACAAAACATTAAAGTACAAATATAATACAGATCAATGATTAGACGCATATACAAAGGAAAAACAGTGCATACACAAGAGTATATACAGAGTATATTATTTTGTCAAGTAAAAGACCGTCAATGCTAGCTTTATACACTTTAAATATCACATGATTGAGACCAGTCAAAGAAAGATAACCGTGTATTGAACTTTATCATTATGGAGAATTAAGTTATCGTTCTTAGTATTTTGTAAACCATTGCCTGCATATACATTAACTTTTAAAGGCATTTAGTCAGCGCTCTTTACTGAATCGTTGGAATGTCTGTGGGGAAACCCTATGAAAAAGCTGAATCCCCAGCAAGATGGAGTATTGCTACTGAAGAAAACGCCATCCGGGGATGTCAAACGAGTGTTCCATTCGTGAAAGTGTAAAAAATTGAAATATGCACATCAACTCTGTTGACAGAGTTTGCCTTAGAAGCGATTTTATTCGTTTTCCTTCGCCGACTATAACGATGCGGCATAGTTTTTCTGCAAGTCTTAAAACTGTTGTTCTCTGTTGTTATTAGTACAATACAAGCCATGTTTAGGCGAATAAAAGATAATTTATGTCATATAAGGCCAAGGAATGGTAATAGTATTTTCCTACCTAATATAATTTTACTGGTATTTGTGTTTGCATTCTATTTCAATACACAATAAAACTAAATAACGCGAGAACAGACGAAAAGATAATTGAGAATCAAGGATCATTTAACCAACGCACAGTTAAACAGATGTTTTATTTCTTTGCATTAACAAATGTATGTTGAAAATTAAGGGTAATTTTAAAACCAACTTAAACCGGAAGTTCCACCGGAACCGTAGGCTACTTACATGTACACATACCGGAAGTATGATAACGCTGGCTTAGTTTAAATATGTGGATATTTTAAGTTTTGAAGTATGTATTCCTGTTGATAAGTGTTTGATGAAATACATCATACAGGTTAATGTTAAATTTATATTTTGTAGTTGTTCTTTAAATTCAAATATTTCGCTATCAGGCTAACATCAGCTTTAAACTTCGATAAAAATGCATAAAAACGGACAGAAGAACGGAACGATCGAAGTACAATAATTGAAGATTGATACAAATATATCACTGAGGACAGCTATCCTAAGTTAAAAGCAATTGAATGTTTTCCTCGCAAATTTAAAGAGCACGTTTGTTTGTTTTAATCGAGTCCAGATTATCTCCCCCCTGTTTATAACATTAGCTGAAACTTAAAGGCATTGACGGAAGAGCACCACCAGAAGTGGAGCTTGTGGCTAAATTTGGCTCAAGACGTGAACTCACTAGTAACAGGGGGACTAACTAACTTTCTCAATCGATTTTTACTAGAGTTTATCAAAGTTAATGAAAAAGGAACTATTACAAACTCTACGCATTGGTATTTCCCATGATTGTAATAATGCCATGATATAATCGACGTACAAAGTATTGTGCTATGAATAAACGTTGGAACCAGGCTTAGTCCCATATCAATTTTCACCAGCTATTAATTCAATATGCCAATAAACTCACATTTTAATGAAAAAAATCTTGATTAAATCATTTATTACTTTGTAAGTATATTGTATATTTAAATGAATCATTGATTTTTCTCGCCACAAGACGTCATCAAGTACAAAGATCTTCATCGCTGAGATCAAATAAGTTTCAGGGGTAAATACAAATAAATAGATCAGCGCAAAACTAGTCTACAACCTTCTTTATACACAAATAGTTAGACTAGTTTTGCACTGATCCATCTATATTTATATCATCTTTATTGATTTGACCATTGAAGACATTTTGTGAATATAGTGTAAACATTCATATGACTATGTGTTTTCATTCGAATTTCACGGAGTATTTTAGCTACCCTGAGTCCAATGAACTCCAGGTGGGCGAGTGTGACAAGTGTATCTGGCGTATGTGCGCTCGTGCATCCCTCTGTCGACACCAATTTCTTAAAAGATATCACTTTCTGAAGTCATAAGGCACAGAGCTTCCATATTTGTCATGTAGCATCATCACAAGGTCTTTTACAAAGAATGTTTTTATTTTTCCTCTGAAGTAAGAATTGGAACTGCCTCAGTGGTTACATCTTTATACAGAGAGTTTATAGTAAAATATAGAAAAAGTTTCTTCTAAAAATCATTTAGCATAGATGATTGGTATCTTGCAGGTGACATTAAAAAATCCAAAGGGTGTCTTCGAAAAGTGTTTAACATATGCCCATGTTATCAAAACTGGTTCTGCCCGAGCGTTTACAAATCTAAAGTAGAATTATAAAGTAAAATGCAGAAATAATTTCTTCTAAAACATTAGACTAAGAAAATCTCTATTTGGCATGTACCATCACTTCATGGTTATCTACACATTATTTAAATTATGCCCTGAGAGCCAGAATTGACTTCATTCACAGGTCACAAAATTTCACTGAGTTTAATATAAACATGTTTAAACTCAGACTTCCTTAGAGTCTAAATCTCAGATGAGCGAACCAGTGTTCCTTATGCCACTCTTGTTAAACGTAGGCATTTGAAACCAAGACATTTCAATTTAAATCTCTCCCATTATAGTGTCCAAAATGTAGTTTCAACCATAACATAGCAATTCGGTCAAAATGTTCAGTTTGTTTGTAATCGTACATTATTTTCACAAAACAATCATTCCGCTCGAGTTAATGTCGGTGTTTTTATTACCCCCTGTTTTTCCTCAACGATCTCATTTATGACTTTATACTGTTCTTTAAACCTATCATTCAAAACATTGAGCTTTTTCGACATTCCTCCGTTTAGCGATATAAATTTTAACTAGATCTTCTATTGATGGGTTTAAAGTAATAGATTGTAACCAATTTAGGCTGTGACCTCATATTTATTTACTTTAAAGCATTTCGGAACTTAAATCTAGAAAAATACCAGACAATGAGCCATAGATAAATTGATTTAAACATCAAGTTTCGCTTTATAGTATAAACTGAAGTAGATTTTTACGTTATACTCGAAAGGAATGCATACCGTATGACATTGTATCCTCTACGCGCAATAATATATAAATATATACATTTAAGTGTATGTTATTGCTTGACATAGAGAGATTTACTGAAGATGAAATAACTTGGATATCTTTAAACGATCTTGATCATACAGGTAAGGTGGTTATTTGTTTTTTTTTATTTTAAATGTCCTTAAAGCAATTGCGTCATATTATGGTGAACACTTTGATTAGTTATGTACAGTAAAGTTTCTCTATATTGACCATCTTGGTTATTGCAAAATCATGGGGTGCATGACAATTTTAAAGTTCGGAATGCTTAATTTGTGAAAGAAAATGTTCCTATATTAAGAATGTTCCACTTATTTTAATGGTCTTAATAGCGGAACTTTACTGTAGTTAAGCATTGTTTTTGCAATCGGCAAGATATTGTAACATATAAAGGACATATCATTTTATTTAAGTTTTTCTTTATTATAAACTTGAATTAAATATTAAGTTTAGCAGGGGGAGATTCACCGGTTCAATATTTATAATTTGTTTATACTTGATTAACTTCTATTTATGTGTATGATTATGAATAAATGTAAACCCTGTTTTTTGTAAGTCATGCATCGTTGCTCGCAAATGAAATGAGTATTTTCTTAATTGAAAATCATCTACAGTGCATGACTTGATGGGCAGATCTAGATGGGGGTGTCATTGGCGGATCTAGAGGGCGAGGGGTGTCTCTGCATGCAAAGGTCTTGATTATTCAAAATGCATGCCATAGCTTGCAAAAAAAGTTGGACACATCACTGAAAGTTTTTTTTCATACTCGAATGCCCTTACAAGAGTTATACGTTGGGCCATCCTTGGATCGGCCACTGGAACATTGAAAACGATTAATTATAAAAAAGGGCGCATGGAAGTACTAATGTATACATAATTTGTGAACCCAGGTCGATAGCGCAGTTGGTAGCGCGCCGGGATTTGGAATCTCGTGCTTGAGGGGTGCGGGTTCAAATCCCACCCGGGGAGGTTATACCCTTTCATGAAAATTTGACAATAATGCCGATTTCCTCCATTGATTAGATAATATGGAGAAGTTTACGGCCTTGTGGAAGGGTAGGTGAGTACTGGTTATAGACAATGGTCCAGGAAAGCTAGGTTAGGTGCGCTGAACGCCGTAAAATGTCCTAATAGTGTTGACACGGCGTTAAATCCAGTTAAAAAACAACAACATAATTTGTGAAAGTTTGCTGTACAAAATGAAGGCAGAAACTTAGCTCTATGTAAATTTTAAACTGTAATCCTATTCTAATGTCATTATTGTCCGCTTCCTGTTTGTATACAAGCAATCTCTACATTCATAGGGTAATCTGGACAAAAACCGTTATAATCTAAGATATACCCCCTTGAGGTAACACATGATACAAACGAAGTATAAATCAACATGTAGGATTGTTTATCGCTTGTCTAACATTTGTCTGCTTTAAGAAGCAACGGCAAACAGCTAACTTAAAGTAAATGTCGATAGCTCATGTATTATAGTTACTGGGTTTAACGTCGTGTCTGCACAATGAGCTTAAACGGAGACCAGCCCACCAAATCTAGCTTTCCTGGACCCTTGTCTGTAACCAGTACTCATATACCCGTCCACAAGGCCGGAAACTTCTCCATATACATTATTAATGGAGGAAAATTGGCGTAATTGTCACATTGTATAGAAGCACAGATTAAGTCACGTGCATTTCAAGAAGTGTTATTATTTATTAGTCATGCAATCAAATGTCAATCGTAACATTTCGGCAATTTCCGTAATAACCTGAAATTACATATTGGACAAACTCAACCGAGTTTAGATTGGTATTTAGTATATGAGTCAAAATATATTTTTGCAACAAAACTGGCATATCAAATCCAAAAAAATAAAGTATGTTTGAGAGTGGCTTGGGGTATGTTTTTTATTCGATTGAAGCATACTCTTAAGAACCCATGTAAAAATGACCAATATTTCGACCTGTTTAGGGCAAAAAATATTATGATACCTGACCATGGTTTCATCATTTCCTTCATGTAACGAATTTTTATCATTGTATTTCTGGCTTATGATCAGACCTATTCACTTTATTTTTGTTGGAAAACTTCAATTAAGATATGTTTTAATGTTAGGTTTATTGTTTTTTGTAATGCAATGACTGTTCCTCGTTTGACATGCGTGTACGCACAGATGGGGTAGATACGGCATTTTACGAATGCAATTTGTTTTACTGTAAAAATAAAAAGCGTCAGAATGGTCATCTCTGTAGTTGATTTAATAAAATTGGTTTATCCCTTTAAATGCACCACACATCACAAGTGCTGTCAGAACTGTGAAGAAAATAAAACGTTCCGACATGACTTGTTACACTACTGAATGATACGTTACATCAGAGAACATTTTTTGTTACATGAAGGAGTTAATTACTGAAATTCGTAAATATTTTAATGAATAATGAACAAAGAATATTTGCATAATAACGAAATGAAAGATTAACATTTAAAAAGTTGTCTTGTGAATGTTTTATACTTCAGATTAAAGTTATTCGAGTAAGGTAGAAATTTAATATACTTATTTGTTACATGAAAGAATATGGTCTGTTACAGTTAGGAAAGTTGAATATAAAATTTGATTTTGCAGACTGAAAATAACTTAAGTAATGCATTATTGTGCTATCAGTATGATAAACATAAAAGGGTTTAAATATTAAATGTTTCATACTTCAGAAAAAAGTAATTCGAGTCAAAGCTTAAAATACTTATTTGTTACATGAAAGAATAATGAATGTTACAGTAAGGAAAGTTGATAATAAAACTTGATATTGCAGACTAAAAACAACTTGAGTAACGCAGTGTTGTACAATCTAATATCAAAGAGTAATATTTCGACTTAAACTATTTTGTTAGGTTGTTTCACCACTGAACAATGCATGGTGACCAACACCATAAATTAGCACTCGATGACAACAAAAGGAAAATGGCTTACATTTTTTTCAGCCTTGAAAAATAATAAAACTAAATGTTCAATATTTCTGATCTTTTCATGTTTCGTCTTTTAAATAGAGTGTCGATGCCAATAGACGCTCATGTTAAATCTTTGTTAATGAGAAAAATAAATCCCCCGAGGGCTATCATCAAGTAAAAACTTATTCTTTTTCTGGGAACTGTTTTCAAGGCAAGTTGGTAAAATGACATTACTCACATCTAACCACATTTTTAGAAACATTCGAGTTTCTATGCCAGACTCTACAATACACAAAAATCGGTTGGCATCTACGTATTACAAAATGACAAAAATCGGTTGGCAACCAAGTAGATACTACAAGTAGAAAGATCGGTTTGCATATTCACTCAATAAATAGAGCTAGCTTCTAGACTATACAAATAGACAAAAACGGTTGGCTTCTAGAAGTTACTAACGGACAAAATGGGTTGTCATTAAAGTTCTCCAAAACGACAAAAATCTGTTAAAATACAGATTCTACCAATCGACTAATATCGGTTGGCATCTAGACTCTACAGATAGACAAATATAGGTTGGCATCTAGACTTTACATATAGACAAAGTTAGTTGGTATCTGGGCTCTATATATACACAAAAATCGGTTGGCATCTTTACTCTACAAATAAATGAAAATCTGTTGGCATCCAGCCCATAAAAGTAGAACAAAACGGTTGGCATCTACACTCTACTATTAAACAATATTCGGTTCGCATATGCACTCTTTGAATAAACAAACTTTGGTTGGCATCTGCACTCTATAATTAAAAAAATCGGTTGGCATCTAGACAATTTAAATTGACAAACAACCTTTCGTATCTTGACTCATTAAATAGACAAATCAGTTGGTATCCAGACTCTTCAAATTTTCAATAATCAGTTGGCATCTTGCTTCTACAAATAATCAAAATTTGGTTGGCATCTAAACTCTACAAATAGACGAAAATCGGTTGGCATCTAGCCTCAACCAATCCACTAAAATCAGTTGTCATCAAGACTCAACGAATAGACAAATTAGGTTGTCATTTAGACTAAACAAATAGACAAATTTGTTTGGTATCTGGACTCTTCAAACAGACGAAATTCGGTTGGCATCAAGACTCAACGAATAGACAATCTCAGTTGGCTTCTAGACTCTACGTATAGACCGAAATCGGTTGGTCTCTTTCCTGTACATATAGGCCAAAATAGGTTGGCATCTACACTCTACAAAAAGATAACTAAAATTGGGATGGCATCTAGACTAAAAAGCTAGACAAATGAAGTTGGCATCTAGACTCACCAAAAGGCAACTTTGGTCTGCATCTAGACTCAACCAATTGACAAATTCGGTTTGAATCTAAACTCAACAAATACACAATTCGGCTGGCTTCTAGACTCCACGTATAGACCGAAATCGGTTGGTATCTAGCCAGTACAGATAGACCAAAATGGGTTGACATCCACACTAAACTTCAACTTGAATCGGATGGCATCAAGACTAAACAAATAGACGGAAAACGGTTATGTGCAAGACTGTTCATATCGACAAAACTCGAGTACATTTAGAGATTACAAATCGAGCAAAATCGGACTCCACAAATGAACTAAGATCGGTTGGCATCCAGACTTCACAAAAAGACGAAAGTCGGATCCAGGATCTGCAATTGGTCCAAAATTAATAGGCAAATTTGCTCTTCAAAGCGTCAAAAATTGATTGGCATCAAGACTCGATTTTGACAAAAATCAGTTGGCATCCAGAAATCGTCCAAAATCAGTTGGCAAATACACTCTACGAGTCGACCTTATTGGGTTGGCATCAAGACTCAAAATCAATAAAAAAGCGGTTGACATCCAAGCTCTGCAAACTGTCCAAACTCCATTGACAGCAAACATTTTCAAATATCCCAAAGGCTGTGGGTATCTAGACTGCACAAATCAACCAAAATCGGTTGGGATCCATCGTCTGCAAGTGGACCAAAATTGGTTTGCATATGCAATTTACAAAACGTCTTTAAATACTTCTTAAACGTGTTTCAATTTTACCATGTAAATGCCATTGAAATATTACCATTTTATTTTTGTCTTTTTGTATAATCAGCCATGTTTTTAAACATCTGTTGTAATCAGATGTACGTTACATCCTCAGAACGAAACATAATTTTATTTCAATGTTACATCTAGAAACAAATGAGAGTTATTCCTTGATGTAACAAGTTCTTTTTGATTAATCTATAATACACAGAAGGTACCAACTTTTCTATTAAAGTACGAGTATACAAAACAGCACACATAGCTAACTCAACTTTACATCGATTATATCCATAAAACGAAAGTTGAAAACTATTTTCTACTTAAATTTCCTTGCTGTATCAAAATCACTCCTTGGTGTTACAAATTTTATTGTTACATCACTGAATGTTACATAAAGGATGTATTCCATGCATTTCATCATTTTATTAGAATCAGCATGTCATTTATCTTTCCTCTTATTTTAAATGGTCTTACCTATGATAAAGGTAGTTTTATTCATCGCTCAGATAGTAGATGTCTGTATTTCAAACAGGTTTCTGATTGTTACATGAAGGATCAGTTAGAAATGTACGCAACCACCTCTTGCCCTTGAGAATGTAATTTTTGGTATTTGGCATCAAGAACGCGAGTTCCGGTTGCAGCCATATTGTTGTAAAGGAATACTTTTCAAAGAGGATAACAATAACGAATCTTTTGTAAATGAAGGAATAGTTGTATTTACTATTTATCAAGCTCTGTTACAGCATGGAAGTAGTTTTTGGGGACAACAAACAGAATAGAAAAAATACATTAATTACTAATTGTACTGTGTGTATAAGTGTTTTTTTCTGTGTAAATATGGATGAACTAAATGACAAAAATAACTTCATTACTTTGGCACAAGGTTTCAACAAGTATTTTTGACCAAAATCACCAAATATTTACTTGGGAGACATTGAAAATAGTCACTTTTGCTTGATTTAAATGATTTTTAAAGCATTTTCTTCATGTCCTAATGTGTATTCTGTGCGTAAATTATATCCAGATAGGTACATTCCACTGCTTAAAAGTTGTTTTATATTCCATACATCACAAAAACAAGTTAATTTGGTCTGGGACCTGTTTTTGTTGCAAAAATATATTTTGACTCATATACAGGGATTTTATATAACATGGATTTGCAACGAAGTGCTTCTTTGAATATACACGGGCGTCACTGTCTATAACTGGCTAAAACAGGCTGTACAAACTATTCCAGAGTTTAAAACTTAATTTATGTTTTTGTAAATGTCTTCCAAGCAACTGGTGAATGTTTCTGAAGTATTTGATAAAAAATTGTTGCAATTATGACCGAAAATATGACTCTAGGTGATGTAAAATAGCGCTTAAAATGGCGGATCGGCGGAAAAATGCATTGCATTGTGAAACTGTCAGTGAGCGTAATTTACCACAAAATCATCGATAAACACATTTTTTTCTAACCTTTATGTTAATTTGAAAGGTACTGGTACAAAATTTCATGTGAATATCTTTATTTAAACTTATAATACTTGTTATCTGTATGATCCGAAATGATAGCCATGACATTGAAATTTGATGTAAATCTATGTGGTTGCAAATCCTTGTTATATAGAATCCCTGGTATATATGAACTCGATCCTGTGTGTCTGATATCCGGGTTACGGAAATTTCCGAATGTTTACGATTGGTCTTTAGTGTGATATCCCCGTATATGATATGCTAAAACTTGCAATACTTAAGACTGAGCAACTCAATGGAAGTTAAATTTATAATTATAGGGCTTGCTTTATAAAGACATTCTCTCTGTATATATTTCATAATAAACATTTCTCACGACATATTTTAAACAAAACCTCATAGACTGGTTAATGTTTCATAATAGTTTTATTGCTCCAGTGAATATACAGAAAACCAGACTAATTGCAGTAACCATGGTAACGTTTATTAAATCTGAACTTATGTTAACATAATAAGCATTATATAAAATACGCAGACGACTGTGGTAACTAATAAAGTCTGTTAACTTGATCGCAGACGATTCAAGTTTTTATTTCATTTGATACTATTGAAAAATTTGAAAATCATTCCATGGCAACGGAGGAATTTCATTTTTTGTATATAATACATCGTAAGTTGAGAGTTTTCTGATATCGTAAAGTTTTATATATGTTACTTTCGTGTATAAATATTTAATAACTTTACGATGGTATTGAAGTTAACATTTCGTAGTTTAGTTTATACTTATTTACTTTAGCTTTATTGTGAAACAAGTTCTTACAACTTAGATTTATCACTTTCGAATCCGCTCCCTGGTTCTCAGTACTGAGCTAAAAGGATTAAGTTTTTTGCTCAAGGAAACAACGGGGTAGATTGTTTGTACAAAAGAAACGTTGGTTTCAAGGACATTCCACATCAATGTTGCGTTTGTATCGGCCTTTTTACTCGATACTTTTGCTGTGCACATACATGCTGCATTTTTTCATTATGATATTTCAACTTTTTCGAAATGCTTCGAGCTTTTTCGGTCAATTTTGTCCATAGAACAATTCGTACATACATAAACGTTGTTTTCAAGGCCATCGCACGCCAATCGTTTGTTTTAACTGTTTTTACTCGATGCTCAAGCTGTGCACATGCCTGTTGTATTATTTTGAATTATGATGTTGCAACCTGTTTGAAAGGCTTGCGGAGTTATGTTAATTTTGTCGATAAATCAAGGGGAACGGAAGTAGAAGATGAGGCAGAAAGTTTAAATGCATGCATGCAGGTATATTTAGTAGATTCGTGAGAAGGCTTAATGGATGATGGATAAAAATATGAATGAACTTACAGCACATGCTGTTTCTAATGTAAGTGAACTGGAGCATTGATTTATGGTCACTGTAAACTGTTGTTTGATGGATTTGATATCAACATTACACTTGAATGTACGTGTATTATAATTGTATATATGCTTTCAGGATTGCTGAAGATTGTGGGATGAGACGATTTAATGATTGCAGTTAAATGAGGTAGGTGGGAAGTTTAAATCTTAAAGTTGAAAAAAAATGTCTGCTTTCTTATAATAATAATATGTTCAGCTGACTTTACAATTTTTGTACAATAAACTCTGACCATTAAAATCACATTCACGAGTGATATCTCACAGTACCCAATTACACTTGGGTGGAGTGGATCAACTATAGGTAAATATCTTGCATATGGAAATTAGCCGTGGGGTTCAAACCCTGGATATCTCAGCCACTGGTCCAATAATTATTCAAAGTATATAATTTAAAGCATATAATAATATCCTGTGAACAAATGAATATATTGATGAGGACAGACTGGACGCTTACAAGTTACAACAGGCGACCCTTAATAGCAGATAGTCGATAACGCATGTTATACTGTATTTGAATAGTTATTGTGTATAATGTATTCAGGATCAGGTAGATTCTGTGCACAACTAGGTTTGCAATGATGGACAGACCATGGGAATTGTGGAGGGCACTGTTTATACTGAATGTTATGGTGGAATATTTCTGCCACTAGATGGCCGCATAACTGATAAGTAAATTAAGTGGTTAACTAGTTACGTAACTAAATAACCACTTACCAATTAGCGATATTTTGGATAAGTGCTAAGTGGTAAACTTGTTGTGTAACTAGTTAATCTTTTAATAAACTTGTTAGTTACATGTATGTAGTAACCTGATGGCAGAAATGTGCAACCATAGAATTCAATGAATCTAATCCACTTGTACAAGTATACTTGAATTTCTAGTATTTTAATGTAAAGTTATCACTAAAATTAGATCTACATATATACGTATAAACTATGGTTGGATAAGTATATTTTGCCGGAAGGATGTAATTCGTCACTCTTGATGATTCTGATGATAAATACCAACAATAAAGTGCACTGTAATACACAATTTTAATTTCACGGAGTTTTAAACTCGAGTGTTGTTTTATAGTTGATTATATCTTGTTTTGTTTATAAATAAATACAAACTTATACAATGTATAGATATATATTTTAACAAACGTTTGAAGTGGTTAAACTGGAAAGTTTTATAATATCCAAAATATATGACAATTTTAAAGGACTTGAACAAGGTCAGTTGATTTGTCTATTAAAGTTTCAATCAAACATTGTACAAGTATTGTTATATTATACTCAACTGTAAGTGGCGCAGACATTAACCCCGCTGATTTAAATATTCACTATAGTATTTCTGTACTCACGATTGGTATACTTTGATTTGAATCATGAAGTTAATGCATGTACCATTAACAGTTTTAAAGTACTATAGTTCGCATATTTTAGCTTGCCTCTATGGATTTCAAGTCTCATACAGAGGCAGACGTCACGGTTCCGAACTACCAAAACACTATGTGTTCTGGACCGAGCCGACTGCCTTAAGTGTCGTATAAATGAACTGCTTTCACGTATATGTGAAGTCAGCTCTAGTTTGAAATGCAACTATTTGTTAGCTATACAGTTTATGTATACTTCAAACAATTGAATAACACTTTATGGTTTCATATATAACTAATGTACATTGATCTTCAAGATTGCCAATGCCTACGTCTCTACTTTTGCTGTTAAGACGGTATGTGTTTTATGATCGTTGCTGTTCCTGATATTTTTGCTTACGCCTTTTTGTGAGATATATTTTCAACGTTATACTTTCACATCTAAGTTGTTCTTGACTTGGACAAAAGAAGTCTCTTGATTCACTTTGTAGCGCACTAAGCGCAGTGATTGTATTTTTTCTCTTTTGTATATTACAGATTGCTACAGATGGAAACATGACGAAGTCATATCATGTATGGACGTTGTCGTATGACAAAGTGCCAAGAGAACTACAGTTGCCATACATTTTTACCGGTTATCGCCAGCCATACAAACCATGGCGCTATTACGTCATCAGTTTGTTTCACGTGCATAATGAACTACTTAATATATGGACGCATTTGATTGGCTGCGTATTAATACTATTCCAAATATATTATTACTACGGACTATATTCCGCGGAAGGATCGGAACTTCGGTTTACTGTGCTAGGGTTTGGTTCCTGCTGTTTTATAACGTTGTTTAATAGTGCCATAGCTCATATGTTACATTCAAAATCATGCCATGCAAATTATGTGATATTTATGTACGATTATGTGGGTGTCGTCTGCTGGGGTTTTGGTACAGCGATTTTGGCGCTTTATGGCGTCTCCAGTCAATCAATGTACGAATGGGTTCATCCGAATTATATGTTAGTGCAACTATTGTGGACTTATTTTAATTTCATAAATATTTGTTTTTCTAAATTATGGTATGGACATGACTTAGCAAGTTCGGCGCGAAAACGAATGATAGTGGGCGGGATTTCATTACAAGGTCTGTGGAACTTTACTCCATGGTTTCCACGTTACTTTGACTGTTACCATAGCAACCAATGTCATCTTAGTTCATTGAATCACATCACCATTGTTTGTATATCTTTTATCATAATGACCGTGACCTTTGTCCTTCATCAACCAGAGAAAACGTGGCCCGGAAGGTTTGATATCATTGGTCAAAGTCATCAAATATTTCATGTTTTTGTGATAGTCACAATGTGCCTACAATTCCGTGCCTTATACATTGATCATCAACTTAAAGTCAACTCTCACTGTAAACCAGAGGTCCAAGAATTGTTAATTTGTATTTTGTTATTGAATATTGTTTGTATATTTACTATTTATATGTTAAGTGGAACTGTTAAAAGAAAATTGGGATCAAAATCTGAATAAAAATATATGAAAATTATCATTGAATGTGTTTTCTCTTTTGTTTCCTGTCTTTGCTGTATACTTCAAAGTGCTTTTTCACAGTGCTCCGATGATAAGTTATTACGAACATACACTATCATATTTTTCTTGTAGCCACTTAAATACTACATGTAGTAGGCCTAAAATGGCTCGCCATGACCGCCTTGATTATGCATTTATTTTTCCACTGAATTACTAGAATCTTTAGATATAGATTAATACTCACTAGTTTCTAACAAGTTATAATCAAAACATAAATAAGTCCTTTTTAAACTCAGGCAAACTCTTAACGATTTGCGAATTCCATTACATGTACATTCGAAGGATAACTCTGTATAGCTTTTACTCAATAACTACTCGATTATTTCCCTTTGTTAGCGAGTAGGTATAATTAGGCCATGCCAAATTGGAATTCTGTTAAGCGTCAACTCAAGTTTGACAAACCTATGTACTATTCACAAAAACACACAAACCGAAAACAAAAAACACAAATATTTTACATTTTAAATATTTCAATCACTTTCGATTCTCAAAAAGCGTTCATGACTCTGGCCGTTACAAAACCCCTAACCAATCCTTTTCGATACAGAGCAGGGAAATAATGTATGATTACAAGAGCTGCTTATGTTTTGGTGGGGGGTGTGATTACGCTGTTGCTTTCGTTTGTCTTTGTGAGAAGACGAACAACCTGCACGAGTCGTACATAAAGTCGCACGATCATGGCGCATGGTTCTGTCTACCCTCTCATAGTAGAAACCATTTAGTAAAATTTAACACCACTTTTTAAATTTACTTTAGTTCTTTATGCCTTGTTTCACTTAAAGAGCCATTTTGGTTAAAAATCTACAAACGAGTCATTAATTATTTCATATCTATTTTCATTTTATAAATTTGGACATTCCTAAAAAGTTTGTAGATAAAGTTACTTTTCAACCAAAATGATTCTTTGATAGAGTGAAACAATACATAATGAATATTTGATATAAAGCCAAAGTAATTTTAAACGTGGTGTTGCCTAAAATCAAGTTGCATATAGTGGTGTTTAATTTTACTAAATGTTTATACTTAGATATATAGAGGGGAAGACAGTGTAGCGCGACATGATCGTGCGACCTTATGCACGACTCATGCAGATTGTTCGTCTTCTTATGAAGACAAACGAAATACAACAGCGTAAGCACAACCCCCAGCAAAACATCGACAGCTCTGGTAACCATGCCTTATTTCCCTTCTCTATATGAGAAAGGATTGGCGTGGTGTTTTGGAACGACCTGAGCCATTAAATGTTTCACCAAAAGATGGCAAACGCTTGGTAGTGTGTATGACTGAACGTCAAAAGTACAATCCTTCATTGTGTAATGTCATTTTTTGTACTACAGATAAAAAACTATTCAGCGGTTTGCGAACTTTTTAGTTAACCATGTCTATTAAATTCAAGCTGACTTTAATACAAGTAACTTTAAGATGGTATGTTCAGTGTGAATAATTTTACAAGTCACACAATTTTTACGTCAATTAAGGACTTTAATAACCCATTAGATCAATATTTCAAAATTAATATACACTTTGAAAATTTTCCCTCTTTTATTTTATGCTGAATATTTGTAAGATATATTTATGCCCTTAGGGCATTCAATTGAAATATATACAAAAGAGTATCTACTCGTATAAATATATATGCAGGGGAGACAATCTAGTCTAGGATATGAAACACCACGGTTGCTTCCCGTGGCGTTTGAATTAGGTTACCTTGAATATGATAAGGCCATGCCAAATTGGAATTTTCTATTAAGGGTCAGCACAAGTTTGACAAACCCAGGTACCAATTCACAGAAACACACAAATTGAAAACGAAAACACATGTCCATTCTAGCTAGTATTCACACAAATAAGTACTTGGTAGTACATGAATGTTTATGACGTTAATGTAAGATTGAAGTAATTCTATAAATAAGTAGATACAACTAACACATGTACATTTTCATTTTTCAATTACACAGAAAAAGGAAGTAGCAGTTTTCCTGAGAAAAATCAGTTATCGAATCCCGAAACAACAGAATTATCAATAAAAAATTCAAGGACAATTTTGTGTTATTTTTAGATTGAGGACTCTAAAACCTACGCGCACGCGGACGCTTAACAAAATTTCGACATGGCATGGCCTTACGTTGTAGCGGAGTAAAAATGCAAGGAGAATTGAAGGAAGGATTCCAGTTGCTAATGACGAAGGGTAATAACAGTAAACTTCGTACACATTATCTAGAGCTTGACCATTGTTCATACTGTTGACTCTTACCGGCAACTATTTATTGGATTATTAATATACCATTCAAACTAAGTTACATGAATTTAGAAGCTTATGCCTCAGTCCCATAAAATCGTGGCTTGTTGCGGACCCGTACGTGCAGACAGCCGTAGATCGTGGGAAGCCTTGGTAAAAAAAAACAAACCACCCGTACATAGCTGTAGCTGGAAGATATGCAAGTTTAATTCATACTCGGTCACGATTTTGTTCACGAATTGACTTTGAAACCAATACGTGCTCATCTCATGGACTCTGGCAAAAACGTAACAGTCCGTACGGGTACGCAAGCGTTCGTACGGGTCCTTGTGTAGTTTAGTCGCACGGCGTCCGTACGGTGCCCTCACGTCTATTTTTATGTTTATGGGCTTTATAGTGAAATATACTTGCGGAACGTATAATCAATGTTTCTCAACATAGCATTTGTCACACAGTTTTGGATGGCACTGTATTATATATGAATATCCTCAAACTACGAAACATAATACTATTATCTCAAAGACAAGAGAAGACTCTTCAGACGTAAATAAAGACAATAATGTTCTATATATCCTTTGATACTATTCCATTAAAATGTCTTGATGTATTATGAGACATTTCTTACTTGGATAAATGTTATCAATTGGATATCAAAACTGACACACTCAGCGCAGAGATTCTGTTACATAATATGAGTTGTACAGCTTGGTATTGACTGGTTTTCTTGTCTCATAGAAAAGGTAATGAACTATTGTATGTATACAGGATATATAGGGATACCCGCCTAATTCAAGCAGCCAGTCTGAAATCGTAATAAATTTTCAGTAATTATATAGTTCTATTACATTAACCTGTCACAACTTAAATAATTACACGGTCACTGAATTTGTTATTTTTAAGTTATTTTGAACTTGTTTTTTCAACTACATTCAAAATTGCAACATAATATAGTTAGATCATCAAAAATTAATGTGGATCGGTGGCTCAATGGTTTAAAAGAAGATATATACTAACACATTCACTGACCGTGTAATTATTCAAGTTGTGACAGGTTAATGTAATAGAACTATATTATCGTCTAATTCCCAATTCCTTAATCACGTGAATTGTGTGACCAGTGTGAGTAGTAAAATAAAAATAAACGCACCCAAAAGGTAGGGGGTTCTTCCATAACATTTTTACTATTTTTCCTTTTATTTGTGGATAACTTGCAATTCTCGCTCGTTCTAGTAAGTAATCTGCATGTAAAGGGTTTATTGGATACGTAAAGTGGAACGGCGTGATTATTTTACAGTTTTAACTTAGCAATTTTCCAACGTTTTATCCCATAAAAATGGCGAAATGGTAAACTTTAATCTGTATTGAAGAAAATCCTACCTTGACGGTACGTTTGTGATGATATATTGACTCGAAATGATCACAAAATGCCACGTGCTATACTTAATTGGCGAATCAATTCTAACAAAAGGCGAGTCTAACTTTTAAAAGCCACAATATGAAGACAATTTCATTAACACGAGACTTGAAAATTGTTTTACAACCACAAAGTTCTAAAAATAAAACATCTATTAGAGAACAAAAACTGTTCAAACCATTCTGCTTTCTAAATTTTAGTTCGACAAAGTGTCTATTTCTTAAAAAAGTGGGGTACTGTACTTATAAGTTATATAAGAGCACACTGTATTAATTTCACTATACCTGATACAAAATAGTTTAAGAGCTTAATTAAGTAATTTGGAGCAAGTTTTTTTCTATACCAAGACTTCATCCTAAACAAACTGTGATTAAAACTATTGTTTCAAATATTGACAACTAATTTCTACTTTTTGGTTTAGATTTACTTTCACTTTGAAATGACATAAACATATTTAATTAATGATTAAAGTTAATGAAATAATCGTGACCATTATAGGTGTTTGATATAGATAAATGTCTACATCTTTTGCAGTCCAAAAACAGTGTTACTCATGATAATGGGCTTTAATAAAAATACTTGAAAGCTGTACCACAATATCGCAGACTTGTTTCCCCTATAGACAGACGAGTCCAAAATTAAAAGTACAAAATATGCTATGTTTTAAATATTGCTGTTTATGCGTATCATGATTTATTTATCTTCACATTAGGGCTGTGGATCGTTGAGCAAGTGGCGATCCGATCCAAACCACGATTCATGTGTAGCCATTCAAGAATCGAACCACGAATCACATGCTAATGGAGAAGCATACATATTTCATGTAATAACAAAAATGAGTGAATTATTACAGAATCTTTTACTATTACTTAGGAAAACCATGTTCTCCAAACATTTCTATTACCAGACAGTTTACGGGCATTTTTTTTAGTGATAACGTTTTTGTTTAAATTAATGTGCATCAATCGAAATTTTGAAACAAGATAATTCGGTCCCTACATAAATTGAAGTTTTCATTAGTAGTGCGACTCGTTTTCAGTAGTAATTAAGCTGAAAATGTTTTTTTTCTTTTTTTTCCAAAAATAGATCGCGATCTGACGATTTCGGACATGACGAATATTTGTACTCGATTTTCTGGTCGAGATCTCGAATACCCGAGTACTCGGATACTCGCCGCAGTGCTACTTTACATAACCTAGACACGGAAACAAGAAAAGCGTGGTCATCAATTTTAACGAAATTGTTGCTACAAGAAGAACGCAAGCAACACATGAACATCTGCTAGTTTAAGTATTTGAATATGGAGCAACATAAATATACGTGCAGAAAAGCACGTTTTGTATGATATATAAAGCTTTGATGAGTGGTATCTTTTTCAGCTGCTAGCAAACTGTTGGTAATGATAGCAGTCCAAATATAGAATTCAGACGATAAATCGGCTGATTATCGATTACAAAATAAATAAATAAATAAAAAATACCTCAGCTGTTATTGATAGAAAATGTTGTTTAATCCGTCTTTGATAACTGGTTTATTTCACGTTTGTCCTAACTTTTATTCCTCGTTCGAAACATTTGAGTGGTTAAGAGTCAAGACACGTATATTCTCTGGTATAATTGTTTTGCTACTTAAATGTTGCTCGCTCGGGTAGCACAGCTTGTAGCGCACATGTCTATTGATCGAGGGGTCGTGGGTTCGATTTAAATCTATATGCGCATACTTCTGTCTGCGACTGACAACTACCCTACATGATTTAGAATCAGTGAGAGTAAGACCGTAGAAATTGTTTAATAACTAAGCTCCACGAAAGTATGCCCCGCCCGGGAATTGAACCTACGACCCTGAATCATTAGACTAAAGCGCCACAGACTGGGCTAGTCGGGCGACTTAAGCCAATGTTTTATTATTCTCATTGCTTTCACGTTTAGTGCACCTTTTCACAAAATTTCTTACGAAAAAAGTAATCGTAAGACTATTTCATAATTTAAAATATGCATTTCAAAGTCCGAAGGATAATAAACATAACTTCGATAATTATCATGTTAGAAATGTATACACTATTCTTCATAATTAAATAATATTTTGAATTGATTGGCCAAAAAATGACCGTATCATGTACGTTTCTTGCTTTTGGCTTATGATGACTTTTATCGTAAGATTGTTGTGCAAGCGCCTAAGTTTCATAACCTTCTTTACCTGAGAAATCGAGCTGATTGTATTCAATTAAATAGGGTTGACTGGTATCAGATCAATTTAGTCGGACTATATTACAACTAATTTGATGATTGTGACCGTAAGGGGTTGCATTTACTTTCTCGTAGCTTAGTAATTCCGACTTGCTATATGTTGATTACGATTGGTATTACTTTTCAAATTAAAAGGTGATATTCCCAAAATGAACTTTAACTCACAAACTGCAATAACAATAAAACCTTAAATCTTTGCTTTATAGAGTATCACGTTGAGCTACATCTTTACCCTTGGCATCTGAATCGGTAATATATTAAACACTAATTATATTACCGTTCTGGTTTCGTACAGGTTCGTCCTTAACAATAACCTACTGTATTTGTGTGCAATTGTAACTACTCAGTAGTTTCAGTGACCGGAAAATATACATTGGATAAATACGACCGAGTAACTTCAGAGTGACTTGTGTGTCAGCAATCGTATCTGTGTTCGACAAATTTCGTGACTTGAAAATCTACATTGGATAAATACGACCGAGTGGCTTCAGAGTGACGTGTGTGTGTCAGAAATCGTATCTGTTCGACAAATTTCGTGACTTGAAAATATACATTTGATATACCTGACCGAGTAACTTCAGAGTGACGTGTGAGTGTGTCAGCAATCGTATCTGTTCGACAAATTTCGTGACTTGAAAATATACATTTGATATACCTGACCGAGTAACTTCAGAGTGACGTGTGTGTGTGTCAGCAATCGTATCTGTTCGACAAATTTCGTGACTTGAAAATATACATTTGATATACCTGACCGAGTAACTTCAGAGTGACGTGTGAGTGTGTCAGCAATCGTATCTGTTCGACAAATTTCGTGACTTGAAAATCTACATTGGATAAATCCGACCGAGTAACTTCAGAGTGACTTGTGTGTCAGCAATCGTATCTGTGTTCGACAAATTTCGTGACTTGAAAATCTACATTGGATAAATCCGACCGAGTAACTTCAGAGTGACTTGTGTGTCAGCAATCGTATCTGTGTTCGACAAATTTCGTGATTTGAAAATCTACATTGGATAAATACGACCGAGTAGCTTCAGAGTGACGTGTGTGTGTGTGTGTGTCAGCAATCGTTTTGTTCGACAAATTTCGTGACTTGAAAATAAACATTGGATAAACCTGACCGAGTAACTTCAGAGTAACGTGTGTGTGTGTGTCAGCAATCGTTTTGTTCGACAAATTTCGTGACTTGAAAATAAACATTGGATAAACCTGACCGAGTAACTTCAGAGTGACGTGTGTGTGTCAGCAATCGTTTTGTTCGACAAATTTCGTGACTTGAAAATCTACATTGGATAAATACGACCGAGTAACTTCAGAGTGACGTGTGTGTGTGTGTGTGTCAGCAATCGTTTTGTTCGACAAATTTCGTGACTTGAAAATAAACATTGGATAAACCTGACCGAGTAACTTCAGAGTAACACGTGTGTGTGTGTCAGCAATCGTTTTGTTCGACAAATTTCGTGACTTGAAAATAAACATTGGATAAACCTGACCGAGTAACTTCAG
The DNA here is from genome assembly GCA_025267735.1 of Mactra quadrangularis. Taxonomy (NCBI): domain Eukaryota; kingdom Metazoa; phylum Mollusca; class Bivalvia; order Venerida; family Mactridae; genus Mactra; species Mactra quadrangularis. Next base: position 1,545,240 of record CM046301.1, on the reverse strand, counting down.
AGTGACGTGTGTGTGTCAGCAATCGTTTTGTTCGACAAATTTCGTGACTTGAAAATAAACATTGGATAAACCTGACCGAGTAACTTCAGAGTAACACGTGTGTGTGTGTCAGCAATCGTTTTGTTCGACAAATTTCGTGACTTGAAAATAAACATTGGATAAACCTGACCGAGTAACTTCAGAGTAACGTGTGTGTGTCTGCAATCGGAACTACTCGGCGATTTTCTAGTTAAACATATTCGCCGAAGATCAGGTAGTATTCCGAATGATGTGTTTGTCTTCAAAATAACTTTAAACGTTAAATGAAATAAATTTCCCACTGAACCCTATCTTTAATACTGTAACTTGATATCAGTGAAACGTGACCCGGTCACATGTGAAGTATGACCTTGACCCTTAGTGGAATGTATAGATATAAACATGTCTATTAGTCCAAACGACCCTAGTTCATCGGAGCATGCAAATAAATATCACTGATCAATAATTTACTCTGTAGCCAAGTGTAGCCATCGGATTTTCCCTGTTGTTATGGAAAATCTCTTAAGTTTTATATTTTGTTTACGATAAATTTCCGATTTTCCCATTACATATGAGCTATAGTATATATAAATAATGTATAATATATACGCTATATTGTATTATCCTCAAGTGCTGTAAAATACGCTAGTGTTCATTTTGTGTAGAGCTGAGCTGGAATCGATCAAGTAAGGCTTACATCCGTACATTTAAACTAGTATATGTACGTTTTTACCTATACACTGTATGAATGAATATACGATACGAAAATGAAGATTTTGAAATAACGTCAGGTGTGTTATTGGATTTATTTATAGAGTGTAATTAAATAGTTCAAAATTCACGGTTCGTGCACATTTTGAGTTCATTTTGATTGGGAAATTATTTATAGGAATTGTTTTTAAGGAATATTTGTGACTTGGATTTTTGAATGGAATATGGGGTGTGTGTCGAGCAGCGAGGAACGGTTCCGAAGTAAGTATGAATATATCTTTGACCCTATTATTAGATTGTATAATTCACCATCAATTCACACGTCAATAGCATATTATAACAGCCATTCAGGTGTGTAGATATAATATAACATATATATCTAACATTATAACTTAGTATATTTTATCAACTCGGTCTATTTCATGCTATAAGCGATAAAACTAGGCTGTTATGAAACCAGTTGAACTAGTTTCAAATTTAGCGTACATGTTCACCTATAGAACTTATGCAAGCATAGAAATATTATATACCATTTTCTGCTCTGTAATACTTCTCTTGGGAGTAAGTGTTGATATTGTTGGTATTTTCAATTGTTGAAATCCCATGTAGAAACCGTTTAGACTTTTACATTGAAAATTTATCTACACGCAATGTCTAAACTTATTAAGGAGAGAAGTTCAAAATAAGCTACGCTATCCTCTAAATTATTATGATCATTCTATTGTTTATGAGCTTGTTTGTTGATAAATAAATATTGTTTACACTAAACGTAAAAAGTAAAGACTATACTCTGACGTGATAACCTCATGTGACATTTAGCATGTGACTAAATACATTGATATATCAGCATAAAACTAGTCTAACTACATATAAATCAAGAAGGGTGTAGATTAGTTTGGCACTGACACATGAACTTGTAACATTCGGAACACCTCGACCTTTCATGAATGGCCGAGGAGTTCCGAATGGGACATGTAGGTCACTTAAATATCACATATACTGTATGTAGAAATCCTGTATGATTAGAGAATGCCAGGAAAAAGTTTTTATTCACTGATATATATTCAATTACCAGACACGAATCCAATGACGGTCAGCATGTTCCCACCCTATCAAATACACTATTAATTTTAGATTACATATAGCGTCCGTACCAGCCAAATGTGGACGCATTAGGATTTCTAGTTTCTTTTAACCACTCGATCATACTTCCATTTTGGAGCTTAGTAAATGTAAAACAACACTAGCTAGTGAATATGGGTTAAAGTTCATCAAACACTGTTTTAGCGACCACCTTTTACAAGCAACCCATTTCCTCAAACGACCTTTACGATGTTTTGGTTGCCTTTTTTAACGTCGTGTGCAGCACATATATAGATCATATATACGACGGCCAGCTCTTCCTACTATAGGTTTCCTGGACACTTTTCTATCACCAGTACTAACTTACCCTACCTCGAGGCCGACAACTCATGTATAGGGTATGACCTACCGCGACCGAGTTCCGAACCCGCGATCTCCGGATTCGAAGTCAGACGTGCTAACCACTACGCCACGATCGCGGCATACCTTTACAATGTACCCAGAGCGTTTATTTTAATTGATATACCTTAATTGGACGACCACCTGTCTATCACGACTATTTGTATTTAATCGTATGTTGAACTGACGTATTAAGGTGGTCCCAGGTATTTTCAGAAGATGGGGTGAGGATATATCCCCCCAGGGTAACTGCATTGTCTGATATTCTTTATATAGGTTGCCCTTAAAAGTACATGTATATGAATAAACATAACACTATGTTAAGCCAAGTTCATTCGACTATAAGTGTATATATACTCAACTCTATTGTAAAGAACAATAAATTGTATAATTACGTTGAATTTCAATACGACGATCGGTAATGTGTAATTTTAAGTCTTTCATATGACCAATGTACATGAATATTGAGATCTAAATGTGTACAAATAACAAGTTCAATTATAGAACTCTATACATACCATTGATTTTTTTTAATTAACTTGTTTTCAAATAGAACTATAAAAATAGTCATAACTTGTTCAAGTCGTTCAAGTTGGTACAGTAAAACCCCTCTAAACCGTACTCACTTAGTGACACGAAATAATTTCGGTGTAGAGAGGTTTCCGGAATATAGGGAACCTGTTTGTTAAAAGAATACAGTATTTTGGGACCAACAAAAAGCCGATATGTAGGGATTTTATATTTAAAGGTGTTCCGATGTAGTGGGGTTTTGCTGTACATTGTATTTATTTGTACTCGTGGTTATAATGAACTTAATTTTATTTAAAGCCATTACTGTCGTAAACAAAGAGACATAACTATGTACCATGTCATTTGATACCAGTTCAAAAGATCGCTAAGTGCTATTTCCCATCGACAATTCAGAAAACCACTCAGGTGATTATGTTATCCGATGATTAAATCAGTGTGTAGTCCAGCAGCGTGTTCAGTAACTACTGTTAGCTAACGTTACGGGTACGGGAGAACTCAACCCGAAGACATCTCAACCCGTAGATAACTCATCTCAAAGTTGGGACAACTCAATTCGTCAGTAGGGGATTGAGTTGTCTCGGGTTGAGTTGTCTTTGGGTTGAGTTGTTCCGACATTTCCGTTACGGAACGTTTTAGAACGTTCAGGGTAACTGAACACGCTGTAGCTTTCGCTGATACAGAGGTCACGTGTTCTGAATACTCATCAGCTTTTATCGGAATATACAGTCGAACTTGTCTACAGGAGGTCATTATGCTCAGTGTGAGTTGAATTTATAATAATTTCTATTAGGAAGTCAAAAGTTGTCGTTGTGTTCTGGAGTTCGTTTTTGGCGGGTGGTCTATATAGCAGGTTTCACTGTACTTGAAATAACAAGCTAATTAAATATACCATTCCGAAATATACTATCCCAGAATCTACATGTGTAGGCAATTAAAACTTTAAAAATAGTTTTTATTCAAAAGCGTCAAAGCACCGTTGCTATAGTCACAGACTCTCGCTAGAAACAATGCCCAATTAACACTATTCACGAGGTCTGGTTAATCACAGAGATACTATTGTTTTCTTTTGATGTGTTTTCCTGGCACCGAAATTGCAAATTGAATCAAATGCCTGATTTTAGACTTACGATTCTGTCGTTAATTGACTGTTTTAATTTCAAACCACTAGGAGAAAATCAATCGATCGTACGACCGTCAAACTAGAATCTATTTAGAACGTACGCCTAATTTTATTCTAAACTGGTTTATATAGCTTGTTATTGTTGGTTTACTCATTTATTATGCTGAGAACGTTGATTACATTGTAACATATTCACAATTTGTCTGAAAGTTGGAGCTTGATTAAGTTCTTAGAGATTCTTGAACCCTTACCATGAATAATCATACACTCGTACTACCTGAGTCATTCTCGTACCCCGAGGTTATGAAAATTCTCAATCGAGAATCTTAATAGCATCTGGGTACAAGAATGTACCTGAGTTTGATTCTTAACAATAATAACCTTACATGCGTTCTGTTAGATTTCAACTCATTCTATACTCGATTGCTGTCTTGCCTGACTGAATACTGGTAGTTGCTGAACTACTGTAAAACTTGGTCCACCTTATGCCTTACTACAACAAAATGGCGGCAGCGTCTTCGAGTTTCGTAACCGCGTTTTGATCGAACCTGTCTTCAAATTTTTAGAAATGTTTAAAGCTTATTTGAAGATGTTAAAACACAAGGAGTAATGGTATACCCAATATTAATCTACATTTGACCATAAACATTTCATTTAACATCGTACTGTAAACATATCAAAGTTCTACGAAAATGACGAATTTTAGTTTGTCAGAATGAACTGCTCGAAGCAATTTATTTAATCCTTGTTTAAGCGGTCCTCTGCTGTAAGCGGCCAATCCGGCCACTGCCCGTCATTGGCCGCTTCATTCAGGCTATACTGTATACATTCGTGTTGTCTGATCTGAATTTATGCAGTTTGATGCTTTACTCTTCATTTGAAATTGGTTCTCCCCTCATCTGACTTAAAAGGTCATCAAACTAGGTCACTATGTCACTTTTTCACTTCGAAGCACTTTCTGGTACGCTAAGTATAGGTCACAAAAAGATCTGTTCAATGTTTATAGCTGCATAAACACAATTTAAAATTCATGTGGTAAAGGGTTGAATTTAGCCTTCTGTTGTAATTGCAGGTGTTGAATTTTTCTATGTACGCCTTCATCAAAATCATTTAATAGAACAAATTTTGCAGACGAACTTTTTTAACCCTTTTAGATAATTTTGAAAATCCTGGATCCGCTCCTGTGTAAACATTTTGTTTGCCCGCCACTGGACAACAGAAGTGTGTCCGATATATAGTAAAAGAAATACAAATCACACCTATATAATTACCCTAAGCAGTAAGCAATACCTCCGTTCCCTGCAACATTTTTGTAGCACTGTGCTAAATCTATGATGTCTGAATTTATCAGGCACGTTATACTGTTGTAACATACAGTAGACACCCTACTTTCTAAATGCACTTAATGCTATAAATATCTACACTTTTGTAAAACTCATTTGTGCATAACTAAGCTATGAAGTTTGTTATCACTCAAAACTATGTTTTAAGAGATTCATAATCATTGCAAAACTCCGCGCTGTGAGATTTTTTTTACCACCAAGTTTTGTAATAGCTTTACGACGACTTGATAATTTACCAAAATAATTGTCGGATACTAATCTGTATAACTTAGGTGTTGAATTAAAGACTTTGGCCTCATTCTGGGAGAAATTAACCAAATGACAAATTGTTATTTATTCTAAGGCGTTTCCTGCAGAATCCATAATTTTATCTTGTGACTTAGAACTAATGGTAAAGATTTGGTGAATTGATACTTGTAGAATTCGTTAATAAAAATATTAACTAAGATTTATGATGGCCCGTAATGTTTTAATATCTGTAAACAGACATACCTCTGCATCATTGAACTGCTCAGATCGTTTGGGTTTGACGCCCGCCATTTTTTTGTTAACAAAATCGCATCGTCAGTAAAAGTGCATGCCTGCAATGTATTATGGGATTTTTTTACAATAAAGATTTACCATGGGTTTAATGTTACCACCGCTGGTTTGGTTACTGGTGTGGTAAGTTGCTTTATTCAATTTAGTTTACCTTAGTAGTAACCATACCCTTCAATTTACCCAATAATACCCTTAATGCAAAAAGGTACCATAGTGTTCTTTAATCTTATATAAAATGGTACCTTTTTGCATTAAGGGGACGTCATGGTAAGTGCTACCATGATATAATTTTACCATTGTTTATACAATCGGCTGCTGAACAGAACAGAGCAGATATTCTTTAATGGAATTGGTCGACAAAGGTACATCAACTTACAAAATATAGGAATAAAGTGCTATACTAAATTTGTACCTTTACTTTTGTTAAAAAAGCTGTCATTACCACAATTAAATTAAATTTCAGGTTTACTCATAAGGATAGTTACGAATTTACTGAAACAAATGATAGTTAATTCAATGGTTTTGTTATTCATGTATAAGTATTTAAAGATATGTTTTTAATTTCTCTAGTACGTAGAGCAAACAAGAAATCATACATTTCTAAAAGCGTAAAGGTAATTATAGCTGGCACTGTATACAAAAACAAATGAACACTAAACAGAGTTTTAAACATTAATATATTCTAGCTCGATAGAGAATCAACTTTTTACAACTTAAATTATTCACGTTCGAGTCCGCTTCCTGGCCCCCCAGTACTGAGCTAATAGGATTACGTTTCTTGCTCAAGGAAACAACGGAGTAGGTTTTTGATGGAACTCGAACCAACGCTTAAATTGATATGTTTTCTTATTTTTCAGCACGTTCGAAGCCATGTAAATCAGGATATATGTTATATAGTGATGGATTTAATAAATGGAATAAAGTATTCGCTATATTGTTTGAAGATTCTATGTTAGCATGGTTTAAAAAACCTAAAGAGAGAAGACCTATTTGTCATGTCACATTACAGGTATGTATTGACCAAGCGTCCGAAATGCCTTTAAGTAAACAATTATCGTCATTAAAGTTCCTTCATCGAAACCTACTCTGTCCATGAACTGCAAACCATAGACATATACCTGGTACAAATTTTATTTCAAACTACTCTAATAAAATAACTTGTTTATAAAATTTTCACCGATCTTCAACCCAGGACTTCAACCTTGGACACGTAACCCTGAGCCTGACACCTCAATCCCTCTTCCCATGGACCCGACCCTTGGATCTTAACACTGGCATCCGCAATCCCCAGACGCCATACCCAGGGACTACCCGTAAACCTTTTACAATTTTGTACGAAAACCCCTGATCATTGAAATCATCTCCAGGCAGGTGACCCCTCGCAGTACCCATTTACACCTGGATTGATTGGAACAATGGGGGTACATTTCTTGCTCAATGAAATAAGCAGTTCCCCTAGTGATTGGGGTTTCAACTGGACTTCTCGGTTCCTAAGCGCGCGTTTAACAACTGGACCACTGCTCCTAAAACTTTAATTAAGGTAAAATGACTTCTCTGTATGATCAACGTATCTCAAAATCACATTTGTCAAAGAACTTTTAAAAGGCACTGTATACAACACACGCCTCATACAAAAACGAAACAAAAAGAAAAGTGGTGTAATTAACGACTTGATAAATGAAGTTAACTTTATCACATTTTAATCAATGCTGTACCTTGAAGCAAAATTCACCGTATTATCAATTAAATCTTCAATCAAACATGTGCACTAAATCAATGTAAAATACAGTTAAACAGAAAGCCCCAGGTGCATACCAATCATATTAAAATCCCTAAATGTACATTGCATGCTTTAATTCAGATTCTGCATCAAAATTGATGCTTAGGATTGTACTTCGCTAATTTGTCACGGTGCCGATATTGTTAAATGTATTCAACTGTCAGTGGCGCATACATTAACCCCACTGATTTAAATACTCACAACAGTGCTGCTGTACTCACGATCGATTTAAATCAGCGGGGTTAATGCATGTGCCACTGACAGTTGAATAGAATTTAACAATACTACTGAGACGCATTTTGTATTTTACCTTCCCATGAATTGGTAGAACAGTATAACGTTATGGAAGAAAATCCTACATTACGTGTGTGCACATTTTCATATTTTGATCTAAATTTATTTAAGACGCACATGACTAATGCCAAGATAACATTCTATTTTAACACCATCTTATTTGCATTTGGTTCCCATGTTATCAGATAACATCGGTTGTTATGTTTTGCATTTGCATTCATTTTATGAAATATGAAACAGTTTACTATTGATAAATATGTTTAAATTTGCTGCAATTTGTCACTAGCCATTTCCGTTTTGACTGATTTCTTTTTTTTCTTGCTGTGGTTTTAGAATGCATTGCTATGTTGATATGAAATGTCGCCTTTTATATCATTCAATTTTTAGAAATGTTTAAGATACAGAAACATCGGCAATGTTCCGACAAGCATTACATTTTATCTTTAACCGTTACCAACAATATCTATTAGTGTCGATGGCGTTGAAGCCTTCGCCAATGATTCGAATCTAGTGTTTCAAAAGGATTGCTAGTTCGAAACCCGCCAAAAGTGGTAATGCAGTTCGATGAGAATTTGACAATAGTGTCGATTTTCCTCCTTAATAAGAATATATAGAAAACTTGTCCGCAAGGGTCCAGTGTAAAAAGGGTTAGATAAACTGTCCGTCGTAAAATGACCATATTATGCGTCACACGGCGTTTAGTCCAACAAAACAGCAAACATTATCGTACCAAGGTCTAAAGTAAAGGACCGTGAGTCATCACAAAACGTGTCGAAACATCACCTTTTAAGGGACCCCTAATTTAAGCAGATCAGTGTAATGTTCTGTTCTGTTCTATGTATAAAGTAAAGCAAGATAGAAAATGCAATGACATAAAGATCGAAGTGTTACTGTACATTGTTTCATAATGAACACAATAATAACATAATTGCAAATATTTATTATAATTGTTATAACGTGATGCAATTACATGCTTGATTGTTGAAATTTAATTGATTACTTAACCAAACGCTAGCTGTGTTTCCGCGATTATAATTCTGTTATTACAAAAAACTATCATATTGTTATGAAGGAATGTTCATTGCTTGTTATTACACTGTTGCTGTAAAGAAACATCTTTGATATCAATTATATGAGCTGCGTTTGATTACTTAGTTTTGTAGAAGCTAATTTGTCACATCGCGAATTGTATAGGAATGGCAAAATAAAACTGAACTTGTTTGATATAATGGGAACGTTATGCCCTTTAAGTATGGTGGCATATTTCTGCCATCAGATAACCAAATAACTAACAAGTAAAATAGTTTTGAAAGTTTTTATACAATATGTCAAAATCAAAATAATAATTTTGTAAGCTTTGGAATAAAAAGTGAGCAAAAACTTTTAAATATTTACAAGAATTAACCAAACACCACCATCTACGTCATACAGCCTTCTGGGGTCATAAGGTACAAGTATGTCATGTAATGACGTAAAACATGGCGTGACGGGAATAAGGAACGTATTCTAAAATTGCCCCATGATAATTTTACAAATACAGCAGTAGCAGTACAAACAATGCAGTTGTTTGATTCCATACATAATTAATGATACTATACAACGTACAGATATGATGTTGTGTCTGCTAATTTGATGGAATTGTTCAATGATTAATTTAAACTGTATGAAGTACGTTTAAAGCTACTCTTACGCATATTTCAACTTAAATATCAACTTTTCTATCTTTTGTTGGATTAAACGCCGTAACAGAACATTGTATAGGTCATATAACGACGGTTCAATCTACATACTGCACAGAACAGAACGAAACTTTATTTGCTCATTCGCTGGGGTCAGGTTATTTAAAAAATTTACGTTCGACAGGACCAAAATTGGTGGACCAGGTCGTTGTGAAAAGTTGGTCGCTACGCACAGTGCCATTTTAGAGTAAAGTCGATCGGGGGGAATTAAAAGTGTTCGTAGTCAGCAGGTGGTCGCTCTGATCAGGTGATCGTTAGCACAGGTTCCACTGTACCAAGAAAGTGTTACCTGAGAATACATATCTATACTATTAAATTTGCGAGTTTCCTGTTTTGTGGAAGAAACGGCGCAGCTTTGAATAAATCTTTTGTTTGTCGCTGGAGCACCTATATACCGGCATATCATGTTGACAATTCTTTTTTGACAAAGCCTCTTGATATTTGCAAAAACTGCCAAAAATCAACAAAAAAATGGGTTTTTTGTGTCTAAAAATAGTTCTAGATAAAACTAAAAATAGACCAAACCCCCCGCAGCGGTTATTTCCCTTTATTAAATCAAGAGAACTGTCATTACCTAAAGCCCGTGCTTGCACGGGCTCCGATCTAGTAAATACATAATTATACAACATGTTAACTTTACTTACTAAGATAACATAAGTTAGTTTATCCCCATATTATGAATTCGATTTCTTTACACAATTACAGACACTGACAGTTAATTTCAAAATATACCAAAAAAGAAATAACCAAATATATGAACAAGTTGCTTTAGACTATATGAATGTTTAATAAAATTAGCGTCTCAATTCATTGTTATAACAATAGATGATAATTGACATAATATTTGCTTAGACTAATTAAAGTTTTCAATAAATTGCATGAAGAGCTTCGATATTAACAGGAAATATCTCATTCTCAACATGTTGGAATTGATCGATTCCTCTCATAACAAGATTAATTGTAGTATGTATACGTACATGCATGTACGTATGGTAACTGGTAAACAAACTATTAGAAACAGAAGCCATGTTTTGTCGACTTGTCAAGAGCATGTCTGGTTTGCCTTTAAGTGGTCCTTTTTACGTCCAACGTATTGATTTAGACGCAAATCGAAGTTTAGTCTTGTACATGTATTTCAATGGAAACTGTCTTTAAATGAAAATGTTGGACATTCAAAATAAATTCTTTTATTTTAGTCGATATGACACCTGGCCCAGGATTCACACAAGTATCTCAAGACGAGCAAACCACTTGTTTTAATTGGGTTTAACACATTGTAGACAGGTCATATTACGACGGTCAGTCAATCTTCTCACCGTTCATGAAAAGGCTTAATATCTTGATTTAGCAATTAGCCAGTTTTTACTAGGCACATAATTATTTCCGTTAGAAACTGACTATGACCCTTCAGTATTTATAACCATTGGCTGGAGGGAGATGTGTCGTAGGAATTATTTCATGACCAAGCTCCATGAAAGAATGCCCCGCCTTGGAATCGGTCCTACGACTCCTTGATCTGACTTGTGTGCTAACGACTGAATTAGCCGAGCAGCAGACACAAATAATATGAGAAAACTCAGATTTAAGTGAAATTTTATTTGAGCATTTATTTTTGTGTTAATGGTAATTAAGTAAAAGCTTAAATTATTTCAGTGTGAACTTACATAAAGTGTCAGGTGTCTCTTTAACTATTTATGTGAATCCGGGGCCTGAACATTCTAGTAAATAGTTCGTAAATGGCAATATTGCACTCACAGGGATATGACCTGGAAATTTTCATTCTGATCCAGCGTAGCCAAACTCGTTCGAGTTGAAATTTTTGTACCGTGTTTGATACTTTGATAAATAAATCTGGTCTAATAAATGGTCAGCTATTTGAAACTACGAAGCTTCTAAGATTGAAGAGTTATTATATTTAATGTATTCAATGGTATGGTTAACGTGTCATCAGGGTATTAGTATTTTTTGTGTGTCACATAGTATTAAATCTACATTAAATGGTCTACTAAACGCTGTTGTATCCCTTGTACGTATGTACATGTATATATACGGTATATTTAAAAATTAGAGGAAGGTCACATGACACACCCCTGTGATTGCACTCGTGAAAACTATATCTTAATATTTAATTTGAACGATTCAGCCTCAGGGCTTTGTGCGATAGTATCTCAATTAATTCGGACAACAGCCATTTCGCATGTCCCTGAACTGGTCACGACTCGGTTAACCGGAAATTACATTATCGCCAATCTAAACTTATACTGGTACCGACATTAAAATCATTAAATCATAGAATACTAATGTCTTGGTCAATACAGTCAGTGAATCATCCACACTTGGCTGTATATTTATATGATTTAGCTTCATTTTCTCAAAATATTTGTCATCAACTATTTATGTTAGAGACTGCTTCTTACTCATTTGGGTGTTCTCCAAAATCTAACAATGGTCTAACTGATTGATTCAAATTTACAGTCCTCGTAACGTGCTAGTTTCTGAATTCTGCGTGATTCGTTCGTTCATTCCGTGTGCGTGAATCGTTCATTACGTGTAAGACAATCAAGTTTCGTGTTACGCTTATCCTGTGAATTCGCAATAAAATAGGTCCGAAATATTGTGATTTTGCAGTAGTTTATTTCACAAGTTTGTATATTTAAGACCGATGTACGCCGATATTTTATTAATTCTCTTACTAATGTGATTTGGTAATTCTGTACGAATGATACTTAAACATGATACATAGCGTCGTTGAGGTTGTAGGTGATACATAAAACTACAATGGTAGTCCATGGACTTAAGTCCTTAATTTAAACATTCTCTGCTTGTATGTGTTACATTGATACATGTGAAAAAATCTTACTATTAAGCAGTTCTAGCATCGGCTTATTGAACATTAGTCTGTTCCAAAGACAAACCAAATGTTTAGGTTCTTGTTTTCGTAATTTGTTTGAAGCGTCAATTTTGTAACAAAACTTTTAGAATCTTAAATCATCTCCATCTTTCCATGTGTGGAATATGTATTTGACTGTAATGTTCCTGATTTGTTTGCTTACAACGCTTAATTAGCAATACTTTCTGCGATACATTTGGTGTTCATCATCAGTAACAAGTGTGCTCCACTTTACTGCCGCACTTTTATCCAACCAGTCACCACATTTCCGCTATCAATAATGCATATCAAACCTACACAAACAAATATAATCAAGATTAAATACTTTACTTACCAATCTATTGCATCTCTTAATTGCCGCACTTTTACCTACCACAGTCCCCATATGTCAACCATAAACTGCACATCAAACCTGTTTGCACCATTATTTTCCCATCGAATCTTCACAAACAAGATTAAATAGTTAACATGCTCATCTATAATTTATGATGTTCATTGATGTTATCAATAAATGTACCAATATCTGATGTGTATTTAATGTTATGTAATTGTAATCACATTTCCTGGAATTTCTGCTACATATAGTTCCTCTTGCATAGTTTTTACTTTGTGCATTTCTATAAACATCTTGATGTTATACGCCTATTAATGGTTATTTACTGAAATAAATATATTCAAGCACGCAAGATTTTTATCAACTTTAAACGTTCGTCGAATTTATTAAATATAGATACTTGCAGATTTGGAAAACTTCCAATAAACGAAGTTTCATATACGATAAATGTAATCTTTTAAGATGACCAAAAAGGACATAAGTAAATAAGTGGACGTTGAATTAAGATAATACTAAAATATGCAATTAGTAAAAGTATTCTCAATAAAGATCATCGTCTCAGAACTTGACGCAACTTTTTATGTGCAACATAAATAAATAGATACATTTATTCAGTTAACAAATGTACAATTTAAATAAAACATTTCATCAAACATGATAAAAACAATAAATATGATATATCATAAAAAGCAAAGATCTTTGTCAAAGTTTATGAATAACCTGGATAACACAAATAAGGGAACCTCTTATTTCCATTTTGGTCCAAAACTATTGCATGGTTTGACATGGAGAGACGAAAGATGAAGTATAACTGTTATATAAAGTAAGAATTTAATAAAAAAAAAGATCATTATCAGAGAACCCGGGTCGATAGCGCAGTTGGTAGAGCGCCGGGATTTGGAATCTCGTGCCCGAGGGGGTGCGGGTTGGAATCCCACCCGGGGAGGTTATACCCTTCCATGAAAATTTGACAATAATGTCGATTTTCCTCCATTGATTAGATAATAAGGAGAAGTTTCCGGCCTTGTGGAAGGGTAGATGAGTACTGGTTATAGACAATGGTCCAGGAAAGCTAGTTTAGGTGCGCTGGACGCCGTAAAATGACCTAAATTGTGTTGACACGGCGTTAACTCCAATAAATAAAAAAAATATCATAATCAGAGTAAAAACACAGATACTAATACTGACAAAAATGCATAGGTTACTTTCTGTGTTTCGTTAAGTCTTTACTCTCAGTAGTATTTTATACTACTTTATTGTCACACTTTTATACCCACCATAAAGCCACAATACTTCAACCATTATCAAATCTTATTTCCATCATAATTAATTTCACAAACAGTAAAATCAAGATTAAATAGTTAACATACTCATCTATAATTTATGATGTTCATTGATGGTATCAATAAATATATCAATATTTGACGTATATTTAATGTTATGTAATTGTAATAACATCTTAGAAACAGTTCCTGGAATTTCTGCTACATACAAATCCTCTTGGCATAGTTAGCACTTTTTACATTTCAATAACAATCTAGTTCACGTGCACTCATTTAGTAAATTCAGAAGCATAATACACGATTGTTATCAAACCGTTCAGTTTCGAAATTTATTGAGTGCATTCAGACTTTAAAAACAAATTATGCCTAAAAGAAATACATTATGGCGCCAGTTTTTTTGTCTATTGTGCCAAATGTAAAAGTAAAAACTCGCAATAATAAAAACTGGGTTAATATACGATAAATATGACAAATGGAGTATTTTTATATCTTAAAGGAAATGCATATATACATAAATGTTTTTTTATGATTTTAAGTACATTTTTTTTCAAGTAAATTGCATTGCCGTAAAATATGTTGGAACGTTATGAAAACACACACTACTGGGCAATACTTTCTAAAACATAAGTGTAAAACTTTGGAACTCTTTTCTGCTGCAAAAATTCCTTGATTATTTATGTCAGTAATTGTTATGAAATATCACTTATATAAAACATTCCCAGCTCTTTATAAAATATCAGCATAAACAAATAATAATAATAATAATAATAATAATAATAATAATAATAATAATTTCTTTATATAGAGATAAAAACTCCTTAAGCGCAAGGCTTATCTACCAGAAGGTCATCTAACAAATAATGCAAATAATACAATAAAAACAAATAAATATATCGTTATTTCTGCCTTAATCAACCCTTAGGTACGGAATCCACAACAAGTTCAGGCAATATATTGCAATTTAAACAGATTGTCTGCTATGAAATGAGCAATAATTTCTAAACTCCTTACAGACGCCTGAAACCCGGACTATTTCATTGGCCGAGCTAGACCGCCAATAGTGTGTCGAGTTGCGCGTCTCAGTAATGATGTTCATTTATTAAATGTCACATTTTATAATTATTATTGTTCATTTTCAGAACGTGTGTCACATGTTAGCTGTTGGACCTGTATGTAAGAAAATTCCAAATTGTCCAAAGAAAATACCAAAGAAGACCAGTTATAGTTATATGATAGCTTTTCCACAATGGGCTCAGCCTGGGGCTACTGGTGCTAATCTAACAAGTCCAGTCTGCTTCTTTCTCTGTCCAAATGGAAATGCAATGGGGTGAGTATATGTTTTACTTTTATAATAAATTTTAACTGATAAACAAGTCATGTTATTTACGGCTATATCAGTCGGCACACACTTCAATTGATCGAGGGGTCTTGGTTTCGATTCATGAGCGGGATATACTTTCGTGGAGTCTATTTCTGTAGGAAATTCTTAATCATGTAATCATTTGTCATTCACTGCAGGAGGTATGCTCCTTGTCACTGGTTAACAGCTAAATCCAGAGATTTAGTATTTCCAGGAACGGTAAGTATTTTGACTGACCGCCGTGATAAGTTCGATAATATTATAGTGTTTTGCTGCGGCGTTAAAACCCAACCGCCAAAATGTTATGCCGGAGAGTAATTATTGCTGATAAACTGAGAGTAGAGGAATCTAATCACAATTTACTTTTAGCTGTTGCTGGCTTGGATAATGATAGAAATTGTAGTCGTTCCACAATCTGTTAATGTTGGTATGTCGTCTAGTGGCACATTTGTAGAATGTTGAAGTTTATTATACTTTCCTGTTCATATATTTGCTATGCAGTACTTTAATCTTAGTAGAATGTTATTTGAAAGAGCAAAGCCGTAGCAATGCACGCTTGTGTAAGTGGGTGAAAAAGAATAATTTAATGGAGAAACTGGTCATTGATTAAACTTGGGTAAAAAATACCATTTTGCTTAATATTCCTTTATGAACCGCGCTGGTTCCCTTATGCGCAAATACAATCCCACGCTTTTCTCTTGTCATATTCTATTCTATTCTAAAGATCAAATTTCTGAAGGATCTTTAGGACATTTGTACTTAATACCATACTGTTAGTTTTAGTGATGTCATGACAAAATAATGGTCTAACTAAAGCACATGGTTAATTACAAGTAATTGACAAAAAGTCTCTTTTTTGTACCAAGTGTTTTTGTGGGTTTGGTAATTACATTACTTTCTACTTTTAGGGAATGGATGACGGCTATATCTAAAACGGTAAGTGTTGCTTAAGGTTGTAACATCCCATCGCCGTTCTTTTACTACCGTTCTTTTTTGTCAGTTGATTAATTAATGCCAGTGTGGAGTGCTTTAAGCGACTAATCAGTTTCATGTGATTTGTTATCTACTGTAACCGTCCTGCACTCAGTAGCGATCTGGATGGTTTGTTCTGCAAAGAAAATTTTGTAGAAATAGTAAACATAAAAAATGGGAGATATGCATTTTAATTCCTAACAGTAATAAGGTAGTTTAAGTTCAGGTTAATATTGTCGTACTATATCTGAAGGTTAATTACCTTGTTTAGTGCTACATATATTTTATTTTTGAATGTTTGAAGTCAATTTATTGACAAATGTCAGGTCGAAACTCTATCGATACCCAAAGCTAATTAACCTAAATTAGGTATATTGTAGTATCTTATTTAGATTTTTGAAGATTTTAGGCTAATGTTTCGTCAGGTGAAAAATCCGTGTTGAATGTTTAAACACTCGACTAAATTAAACCTTTATCATTATAGATTATAATTATAGATCTTCTCTCTAAGAACAAAATATTAAATTGGTTTAATGGAGTAAACTCTGACTTCGTAGTCATTAGTAACACTAATGTACATTCGAAATACCAAAATTCATTCTTATTGCCCTAAGAGTTGCATTGCATCGTTTAGAATAGCATATAATTGGCATTCATTATCACAGTTATCATTTTTGCACTGAGTGTTGTTATTGAAATTGACGTAATATTTACATGAATATGTGTTCATTTCAACCTCAATTATCTTTTTTTCGTGACATAACAATTGATATAAAAACGTACTTACGATAAATTATGTAGATTAACCTTAACAAAAATATAGTGCCCTGCCAAAGTACTTGGACAACATTATGTTTTTATCATAAATCTATTCATATTTATTTTTAGATATACAGAGTCATTTGTCGATGTTTAAGCTTTCTAGTTACCTCCCTTTGGTACTTTGAATCAAATAAAAGGGAGATAAGATACCCTCATTTTTTTTCGAGCTTTGCACGTTCGGAACCTCTTGTTGCATTTGGGAACGGTATGACTAACGCTCGCAATGGAGAATTTTGGGCGGAACTGACAACATGAAGCAGACTATTAAAATTGTTTAGATTATATAGGCTGTATGACCACATCAATAAATTGCATGTCTTTTCCAGCGATAGATAAATATAATAGTTAATTTTACCGTTGCTGTTTGTGATATGTTTTCATTCTCCTTTTATTTCTGCTTTTTCAGTTACCTCCACCGCCAGTGCCTAATGGTACAACTGCTGCCTACCCATCTGCTCCTCCTCCAGCGTACGCACAAAATGGTCAACCAATGGGATACGGACAGCCTCCTGGGTATGGCCAACCACAGCCTCCGCCCCCTTCTTATGGTTATCAGCCTCAACAGCCTCAACAAACACAAGTTGTTGTAAATAATAGAAGAAGTGGGAGTGGTGACATGACGAAAGGTATTGGGGAATTGTCTTCAACTGTCGATGGCGCATAGATTAACCCCCACTGATTTAAATGTTTATTGTAGTATTTCTTTACTTACGAGCGATTAAAATGTTTTTATCAGCGGATTTAATGTATGCGCTATTCTAGTTGAATAAAACATTAATAATTATACACTTATCATATAAACACAGCAGTGATGTGTTTCCTCTTTTATAATACACCTAAGTTCCGCTAATAAGACCACCTTGGTTATTGCAAAATCATGTGTTTTTTAACATTTTCTAAGCCCCAAACGCTTAATGTGAGAAGAAAGAAGTCCCATAACTATGTTAAGACAGTTTCGCTATTTTGATAGTCCTAATACTGGAACTTTACTGTAACTACAAAAAGGTGAAAAAAGCATAGTTAAACCATGATCCGTTTAGGTTAACTGGTTTCAAATATACTGTTCATGACAAAAGTTTGAACTAGAGGGTGTTAGACCCGTCAAATTCGACATACCTGCTGGTCAACGTTTTGTATGTTTTTTTTTCGTTTATAAAAATTGTAAAGACCGAAATTCTAGTTAAGGGACATGCCACAGATTCAAATTACTACATAAACATGGCGACTGAAGTTTGACGACAGTTGTATGAAATTTGTACGTACCGCGTTTCATAAAAAATCATATAATTTGATATTACATGTGTAAATATAGATACAGTCATTAAGTATGTTGATAAACAAAGTTGTCATGAAAGCATACTATACGAGTGTATATGTACTAAAGTGATACTGGTTTGAAGTCGAACGTACTGGTTTTCTGATCAATAACATTGTTTGAATTGATTAAACTAGACCATACAAAGTAAACAAATTATCATAAATACAGACATACTTCATAATTTAAAAATACAAATACAATGTAAACATTCTTAAAGAAAGTTTAATTCATATTTACAATTTGTAAGTTTACAACTTTCTATGTTTGTATTTGAAATAACAGTAAACTTTCACTATAAGGACCATCAAAATAAATGGTCTTAATAGCGGAATTGATT
Organism: Mactra quadrangularis; assembly: GCA_025267735.1. NCBI lineage: Eukaryota > Metazoa > Mollusca > Bivalvia > Venerida > Mactridae > Mactra > Mactra quadrangularis. Next base: position 1,526,366 of record CM046301.1, on the reverse strand, counting down.
TAATAAGGGATCACCTTTTCCTCTCAAATAAAACATTTAGAACTTAAAAATCGTTAAAAATGGCATGAGTTTGCAATAACCAGGATGACCTTTGTAGCAGAACATTTCTGTTATACAGCGCTCACAAATTCGAATACGCAAATTTTCACTATTAGGATCATCGAAAACGATGGTATTGAAAGTGGAATGGTCTTAATATATGAACATATTTGTACTCAAATTAAGCACTTGGGACTGAAATTTAGTAAAAAATGCATGATTTTGCTATAACCAAGGTGGTCTAAATAGCACCTGACTTTACTGTATAGTTTAATTCCTTTATTTCCTCCTAATCTGAAGAGTATCATATTTACAAAACATACAATTATACATACAAAAACAAAATATGTATATATATATTTGAAGGATTGTTCTAAAAGAATCTTATATTTTGAAATATTGCAGCACGCATCATAAACGAGCATTTCCTTTCCTTCCTACAGCTTTTCAAACTACACAAAAATGTAAATCTTTTTACAAGAAGAATTATTGATCAAATAAATTCTCAGAAAATTCTAATTTACATTGTTCATTTAATTACTATCTCTTCCTCAGTAATATTGGATTCGTTGACGTCAGAATCTACTTTGGATATATATATAATAAGTCATAATGATTACTTTTCTCTCTAATGTGACAGTTATTACATCAACATGTGAATTAATGAATATACAATGTATTTATGTAGTATGATATATCTGAGAAAAATTGAGATGCATGCTTGATCATTAAGCGTTCTTTATACTGCATAGTATGCATGATTATTGTCGTTCAGTTAATGCATTTTATACTGAGCCCCTAAAGTGACATTTTGAAATACTTTTTTCACTGTTACTTCATTTTTACGAAATATTATTTCTTTTTTACGAAATATTGTTTTGTACTAACCAAATTGTTATTTGGAAAAAACTTAATAGTATTTCGTAAAAACGAAATAGGAGTGAAAAAACAACAACAGTTTTTCAAAATGCTACTTTAGAAGCTCCGTAATTTTATACTTTTTGAGTGCACGATAGTACAGTAAAGTTTCTCTATTCCTTGGAAAGAAGTTTTGATCATTTAGTGTAGTTTAAACAGGATATAATGAATATTGCCTTTTTATTTTTTTGTACTTATGTGTGCGTTATAATAGGTAGTTCATATGCATTTTCTTAAGCATTTACAGTAAAGCTCAGTAATTAAGACCCTATAGGTTATAGCAAATTCATGTGATTTTTGAGATTTTTTTCATCTCAAATACATAACTGAGAAGAAGAGTCTAACAATATTGGATTCGTTGACGTCAGCATCTACTTTTGAATATATATCATAAGTCATAATGATTACTTTTCTCTCTAATGTGACAGTTATTACATCAACGTGTTAATTAATGAATATACAATGTATTTATGGTGTACGATATATCTGAGAAAAATTGAGATGCATGCTTGATCATTAGACGTAGTTTATACTGCATATTATAAATGATTAATGTTGTTCAGTTAACGGTGCTCCTTGACTTTGAAATACTTTTTTTACCTTCGTTTTTACGAAATATTATTTAGTTTTTACGAAATAATTATTTCGAAAAAAACATACTAATATTTCGTAATTTCGTATTTTATATAAAGATTATTGCCGTTCAGTTAATATGCACTACAGTACAGTAAATTTCCGCTATAGAGACCACATCCGTTATTGCAAAATATTGCGGTTTTTGACGAGTGTTGGTCTGGAACAAATACTTAATTGGTAGTTCTTATGCATTTTCTTGAGCCTTTACGGTAAAGCTTAACGCCCCTAAATATCAAACCATTCCGCTATTAAAGTTTACCTTATATTGAAACTTTACTGTAGTTCTAATCTCAGGCGAACGGCACGGTACCGAATCAAAAGCACTATACATTTATATGTATATATTTATGTATATAATAGTGCTTTTTATTAGGGACCGTGCCGGTCGCCTGTGGTTCTAATGCATCTTCTTTTACTTAAGTATAAGCCTATTTTTTACTTTTTTGTCCGCCTTAAGTTATTTGGCTGCACATTCTTTCTTGTATTTCTGGCTTGATACATATTTTTTCTAAAAAATGTTTTTATCGTAGTTCTTATATTTCTTTTAAATCTTGTTTATATTTAGTTCTCTTAAAAGTAATTGAACAAGTTCCTTTGTTTTTTCCAATGATTTTTTTCTCATAACCACGTGATGTTTTATATATTACAGGTTTTCTACTTGGCGCTGCTATCGGATATGGATATGGACATCCATGGGGCTGGGGATGGGGTTGGGGCTGGGGCTATCATCCGTGTTATGGATGGGGTTATGGTGATTATGATATGGATGTAGATGTCGACGTAGATGTGGACGTTAACGTTGAAGGTGACGCCGGTGATTTAGGGTCTGTAAATGATTTCGGCGGAAGTGATTTCGCTGATTACGGTGATCCAGGTGGCGAAGGTGTTGGTGATACAGATTTTGGATTTGATGACGGAGGCGGCGACTATGGTGGGGGAGACTACGGGGGCGGGGACTATGGTGGGGGCGACTACGGTGGCGGAGATGCTGGAGGCGGAGACGGCGGTGGTGGTGGCGGATGTGGTGGATGTGGAGGCGGTGGCTGCGGAGGCTGCGGTGGATGCGGTGGTTAAAATGTCGATATTTCAGCTCAAGCAGTGCTTTATGTTTCTGTTCAAGAATTTGAATTTTATTTTTTGTAACTAAGCACATTTTGTAATCAATATAGTACATGCCTTAACGATGTCATGTTTGTCTAACATGTACATAAACTGATTAAATTTCAGACAAACTGGCAAACTATATTTTGGTTCAACTAGATTAATATATTCTATATGCTCATAAATTATAGATATACATAATTCGGAACTCAATTAATTGTTTTTTCCATCCTTACTTAGGCGGTGCACACAAGTTTTTTTCCCACATTATTGCTGAAAAGCACGAAAAACGGATTAAATCTTATTGTTCTTTGTACGCATATTTTCATTGTAACAGCGAAAGTGTGTTTGAACCGCATGGGAAACACAAGTATTTGAATTCCGGATGTAATGTTTTATAATTGCTTTAAATCATTTCATCTGCAAAAACATATCATTACTAACATCATTAGAATATACTATTGCCTTGTACTAATGCCAATCATTTTTTACATTGTATTTCGTCTCATTGTTTATTAGAAATCTCCATGTTTTTATCCTGTTCTACAAATGTGTACTATTTTAGAACTAACATCAAATCTCATTTTATAGAATCATAATTTTTAAAGTTAACATATATGTACTATCAAATTTTTGCATGAACAATCAGCCATAACAGCTGACAATTCAATTAAAGCTGTAAATTAACATTCTATTTCCTTCGCTCAATGGAAATCCAGTGTTGCCCGTATAATTTGCTTTGTCATGGCGTTAATTTCAACAAAAATATTAAAATTCAGTATATTTTATGCCTAGAATTGAATATGATTGATATGAAACCTTGGTTTCAACTTTAAACGTCTTCATATTTACGAAGTATGTAAAAGAATTAAGTAGTATCACAAAAAAGCTAACAATTACATATTGAACTCGTTCAATCTGACTAAATTTCTTGATATTGCTACATAGTATGTGATAACAGTCATTAGGAGATTTTTTCATTAAAGTAATTTGCAGATGATCTTTCGTAAGTTTCTTTATTTTCATATTGTCTTTTCATCAGATTAGACAATTTGCTCAAGCGTCTGTAAAAAGTCTAACTAATTCATATCATGTCAATAATTGATGTACAACAATTCATTAGGATTGGCTCTAGCTAGAAAACAAAAAGCATGAAGGTGGAACAATCTTTTTAAAGAATATGTTCAGCTCTACCCAATTTCTCATTGTATAATTGAACATTCTGCTAATACAGGGAAAACATTCTTTTATCTTTAGATCATGATGACCTACTTATAAAATTGATTTCGCATTGATTACACCATACTTGTTCTATTGTAAAAAGAGTTAAAAGTACATAGTACTCCTAATTGTCTGTCATGCCTGCCTAATCATTCGAGTTACATAGAATCATTCCGCGATTATTTATTTAATGAATGGTCAAAGTATTCCGAATGCAATGGTTATTGAATGCAAAGATGCTTCCAATATATTTGTCTCTGCTTAAACCTATAAGCTAGTTTAGAAAACCACAGTAAATCGATGCAACATGAAATCTGTCCAAAATAATAATATAAGATAACGCTGCATCAATAAAGACCATCATAAATATATATATTGATCTATTGGCTTTCTGGTATCATAAAACTAGAATAAATACATCCAACAAGAATCAGAGAACAAATCTGTAGACATAACTGTATGACGTAGAACATTATTGCTCTGTGTACGTTCTTTGCTATAAAAATTAAGTTATCGGTTAAGATCAGAGTGCAATAAATGATGATAATTTCATGCTAATTTTAAAATGGATAAATTTTGAATCTTCTATGTATTTATCGCTATTCAAATGGTTTTAGAAATCCTAACAAAACCCATAAAATGATAAAATCCAATATTTTGTTCCAATGCATTGTATGTTAAAATTATTTTCATATTATTATGTATCATGTTTATGTATATAATACACTATATTTAATTTTACGTAAGAGTCAATGTGTAATGATAAAGTCCACGGACGACAAAGTGACCTATAACGTTTGTATTTTTGCTAGGTTATCATTAACATATAGTAAATTAATATATGCTCATATGTTCGAGTGGTGAAATACATGATTCTTTATTATTGTTTTGTACTTGAGTACTTTTTTTACCAAAAGTTCAACTTGTCGTCTGTGTACTGTACATATATACGTGTATATATTAAGGTATACAATTCCTTAAGCAATGAACAATTAAAAACTAATTTTGTTATGTATGGTACGAGCATAACAATATAGGATATTCGTCAATCATTACAACATGTTCATCATTTTGTATAAATTAGATTCATTATGAAGCTTGTGATTGCAAAATTATTCTATAATACCTGTCATCTGTAGAAGGTTATAACATCCCTTCCATGTGAAAATAGAGGAATATGAATTTATCCATAAAATCTGGGTTGACTTAGTAAAAAATCTGACATGGTTAAAAATTTAAACATACAATGTACAGAAATCTATGATTATTTGTATAACTTTTAGCAGCCACAGAACATGTTTTTATGTAGGAATTGTATACATTAGTTACATGTACAATTATTATAATATTATCATCAGAAAGTAAACATATACATGTACAATTATAATATTATCATCAGAAAGTAAAACATATACATGCACAATTGTCTAGATATCTATATATGTATAAACATGTATTCTATACTATACATACAATGTATGTCTCTTCTTTGTGATAGTAAATAAAGTTATATCTATTCATGATAAAACTGTTGTATTTTATAATTGTATTTATATTTCACCTGTACCGATGTAAAGCATATGGGCTATTACATTAGACTTGTTTATAAACACTAAATCCGGAGCTAAATCCAGAGCTAAATCCAGATATTCAGCCTTTCCAAGAGGAGTGAGTAGGTTGACTGAAAGCCGTTATATGACCTATACAATGTGTTGCTACGGCGTCAAACCCAACAAAACAAACAAACAAAATTAAATCCGGAACATTATTTTTCACTAAGACAATCTGTAATTGTTTGTTCTTACATGAATCTGTTTGGGCAAGATTGAGGTTGATGTACCTTAGAATGTGGTTAAAACCACAGTTGCAATAGTTTTGCTTCTTCAGTTTGAATGTGGTAACCCATTAGGTTCTTGTTTAAGTTATTTGTTTGTAGTTTCATTATCATATCAAAACTTTTAAACATCATGATATATCCCTCTTTTTGCTTTTTGGCTGAGTGTAAGCCTGTGTTTTTGTCCGTTCCTGTTCCCGATATGCGAAACAAGTTCATACTACTTAGGTTAATTGCTCACGAGTTCGAATCCTGGTTCTTTAGTACTAAGCTTAAAGAATAAAATTTCATGCTCAATGAAACAAATTGGTAGGTTTTGGAAACAATATGAATCAAAGTAGAACTGACTTTCGAATGATTACCTGTCAAACGTTGCAACTATTGGGTCACGGACAACATTAGTAAGCAATACAGTATGAGATGAGCTTTCTTTACACATGTACTAATGGTGGTTTTCAGTACAACAAAACGTTTAATATCAATTGTTTAACTGGCATATTAAAACGCAAGAACATTTGTGGTTTATTAACACAGAGACTACTATTAAAAACAACGGGATAACATACTATTTATTGGTTTGTTTCCTTCACGTCATGTTGATGACTATTTCTCCTGACCGCAACATCATTCAAAGTTGGATTTACGGAGGCGATTAACTGTGGTGAGAGAATTGTCAAGAACGGCATACACTCTTTTACCTTCTGATTTTCATGTTCCCTGTATGAACTTGTCCAATTTGCAAACCTCATTTATTATTAAATTAGGAAACTCAAATACGGCATATAAACTACAAAAGTTTGAAAAAATGACTAACTGAGTGATAGCCGTACTCTATTCAATACTTTTAAATTTCAATAATGTATTTGTAATTGCATAAGCAATTAACGTATCATAAGAACAACACTACGAGCAAACACTGATATTAAATTATATGAGATCATTTATATCACTGCTCCATGAGTTCATGTTCACAATGCACTACTGCAACACATCGAATTTAGGAACTACGATAAGAATAACAAAGTGGTATACATGTGTAGATACCTATTCTTTACTTTTACTTTGTCTGCGAAAACTGATTAGTTGTATTTTCATTGACTTACTAACGTAGGTTTTGTCACTTTAAATAGACATAAACTTACGTTTAGAGAAATTGTAACTTAATAATTGATGGAAATAATTAGTGCAGGATAATAAATGAACTTCGGGAAACTTATTTTTTACAGACAATCATAATACTTTTAAGAATGAACAGAACATCTAAATGCACAATTAAGTGCATTCTTTCTTCTATAGATTGAGACTTTTAACCATACATTTTGGGAAATAAATCCAAAATATATGCGTAAAAATGTAATGACGATAGTACATGTACATATACTTTGAATTTGATTTAGTAGTAGAATTGCATTTGTTTGCTTATGTCTTGTCAATTGTTGTTGAATCACTTTAAACAAACATATAATTACAATGGTTTAACTAAATAACAATGCCTCTTAATAATGTCAATCATTTATAATATTGTTTTAGTCTCATCGTTGTTTTTGAAAATAAAAACACATTCAGTGACCGTGTAATTATTCAAATTGTGACTAGTTAATAGAACTAGACTATAGGAATCTCATTTTTAGCTCGACTATTCGGAAAATAGTGGGGCTATCCTACTCAGCTGTGCGTCGGCGTTGGCGTAACACTTCTTGGTTAAGTTTTTAGGTGCAACAGTTTTGTATCTTTTATATCTTTGCAAGTCCTGGAGGGATTCACCTAAATCTTTATTTGTGTTTACAGAGTTACTATTGGAGGTCAATAGTAACACAACTCTAGGATGAATTTGGACTGAATTATGGCCGTTTTATATTTGGAAATTTCTTTGAAAGTTTTTAGGTGCAACATTTTTTCTTTGCAACTACTGAAGGAATTCACTTATAACTTATTATTCACTTATAACTTCACACATGTCTACGGGGTTACCATTGGAGGTCAAATTCCAAGTTACATAACTCTTGAATGAATTTAGACTGAATTATGACCCTTTTATACTTAGAAAATTTCTTGGTTAAGTTTTTAGGTGCAACATTTTATCTTTGCAACTACTACAGGGATTCACTTGAAACCTCACACATGTCTACAAGGTTACCATTGGAGTTAAAATACCAAGTTACATAACTCTTGGATTAATTTAGACTGAATCATGGCCCTTTTATACTTAGAAATTTTCTTGGTTAAGTTTTTAGGTGCAACATTTTATCTTTGCAACTACTGAAAGGATTCACTTGAAACCTCACACATGTCTACAGGGTAACCATTGAATTTCTAATACCAAGTTGCATAACTCTAGCAAAAATTTTGACTGGATACTGGCCTTCTAATACTTAGATTTTTTTGGGTTAAAATTGTTTGTGTAACATTTTATTTTTGAACCTACTGAAGGGATTTACTTGAAACTTCACACATGTCAACGGGGTTAGGAATGAAGGTCAACTACTAAGTTGCATACCTTCAGCATTAGTTTGGATTGGTTGTTGCTGTCGTTTACACGAATGCCCGGAAGATTGTTTAATTAGTGATTGGTACAGTTAACATACGTTTCTGGCACCATCTGAGTGAAAAGCTTGATGTTGCTTTCTTCAGTGCTAATCACGTTATAACTATCGCTAGAATATCAACTTGAAAATATTAAGACGATTATTATTTTGTATTTTACTTCGTCTTATCATCGGATAAGACAATTTGCTCAAGGGTCTATAAAAACTCTTGCAAAATACCCATCATGTCAAGAAATGATGTACGGCATTCAATGTAAGATTGGTTCTAGCTAGAAATCAATAAGCCTGAAAGTAAAACAATTTTTAAAGAATACGTTCAGCTCTACCAAATTCCCCATTGTATAATTGAACATTCTGCCAATACGGGGAAAACATGCTTCTATCTTTAGATCAAGATGACCCAATTACAAAATTAATTTTGCATTGATTACACCATACTCGTACTATTGTAAAAACAGTTAAGTACATAGTACTCCTGATTGTCTGTCATGCCTGCAAATCATTCGAGTTACTCTATGGCTGGTCTTCATGGTTGGGTTAAAATAATACTAACATGGGCAAAAAATTAAACCGAAATTAAACCGAAATTAAACAGTGAAAAGACATACCAAATTCATCCAACTGCGTGAATTTGGGAAACCAATCCTTAAGACATATGTTTATAAAAAAATATAAAATACCCATATATGTAAATTTTAAATGTGCTTAAAAAGTTTTGCCATCAGATTTCAGAAAAATAAAAACGTTTCCCTCAAATGTTGTAAAAGACTGGATGTCGTGTTGTAAGGCTATCAACCTTTCTATATGCAATCCATGCAAGATTTCATGTCAGTCCCTAATTCATTTCAATTAAGGCTTAAGGTTTATTAACCTTGCCTTACATACAGTTCTTCAGTTAGAAGAGAAATTTATATCGATTTGCTAAGTTATGACTTCCTGTAAGACATGTCATGATGAATAATGCCAAAACGATCAACAGATTTACATACGCTTGACATTTCAATATCTTGCGGATGACGTTTTACTTGAAGTTTTAGCTCATTCAAATGACCAATGGTTACATTAGGAACTCCTAGCGCGATATAACCTTTCTGTGTTGATGCACCGTAAAACCCAAATAAAAAATAGGAACTCCTCGGACATATTTCGACGCCATTTTGGAACTACCTTTACGTCACATGTCTAAACAAAATGCTTCAACCGGTGTTGAAGTCAAAAAGTCCACGATCGTTTTGCCAGTGATAAATATCTCGTTTTTAGTCCATGAATTTGGAACATCATCATGGATTTAACGCCGTATCAACACATTTTAGGTCATTTCACGGCGTCCAGCGCACCTAACCTAGCTTCCCTGGACCTTTGTCTATAACCAGTACTCACCTACCCTTCCACAAGGCCGGAACTTCTCCATATTATCTAATTAATGGAGGAAAATTGACATTATTGTCTAATTTTCATGGAAGGGTATAACCTCCCCGGGTGGGATTCGAACCCGCACCCCCTCGGGCACGAGTATCCAAATCCAGGCGCGCTACCAATTGCGCTATCGACCCGGGTTATGAATTTGGAAGCAGTATATCTGTTAAACAAGATTTAGTCATACATGTATATGGTAAAATAAATTGTATTTATTATGCCTTAATTATAGGAACTAATTTGCATAACCTCTACGTGCTTCGTCTGTGCTTCGCCTCGCGTATGAAAAAAACACCTGGGTTTTTGGGGGCCCCAATCGAATTCTTTCGTGATTATTGATTTAATGAATGGTCAAAGTATTCCGAATGCAATGGTTATTGAATGCAGAGATGCTTCCAATATACTTGTCACTGCATAAACCTATAAGCTAAGTTAGAAAACCACAGTAAATCGATGCAACATGAAATATGTCCACAATAATAATATAAGATAACGCTGCAACAATAAAGACCATCATAAATATATAATATATATTGATCTATTGGCTTTCTGGTATCATAAAACTAGAATAAATACATCTAACACGAATCAGAGAATAAATCTGTAGACATAACCATATGACGTAGAACATTATTGCTCTATGTACGTTCTTTGCAATAACAATTAAGTTATTGGTTAAGATAACCAATAAATGATGATTATTTCATGATGGTTTTAAAATGGATTATATTGTGAATCTTCTATGTACTTATCGCTATTCAAATGGTTTTAGAAATCCTAACAAAACCCATAAAATGATAAAATCCAATATTTTGTTCCAATGCATTGTATGTTAAAATTATTTTCATATTATTATGTATCATGTTTATGTATATTATACACTATATTTAATTTTACATTTAATCAATGTGTAATGATAAAGTCCACGGACGACAAAGTGACCTATAACGTTTGTATGTTCACTATTGTTATTGCTAGGTTATCATTAACATATAGTAAATTAATATATGATTGAGTGGTGAAATACATGTTTCTTTATTATTGTTTTGTACTTGAGTACTTTTTTACCAAAAGTTCAACTTGTCGTCTGTGTACTGTACATATATACGTGTATATATTAAGGTATACAATTCCTTAAGCAATGAACAATTAAAAACTAATTTTGTTATGTATGGTACGAGCATAACAATATAGGATATTCGTCAATCATTACAACATGTTCATCATTTTGTATAAATTAGATTCAGTACAAAGCTTGTGATTGCAAAATTATTCTATAATAACTATCATCTGGAGAAGGTTATAACATCCCTTTCATGTGAAAATAGAGTGAATTAAATGTATCCATAAAAGTCTGGATTGACTTAGTTAAAAATCTGACATGGTTCAAAATTTAAAAGTACAATGTACAGAAATCTATGATTATTTGTATAACTTTTAGCAGCCATAGCATATGATTTTAGGTAGGAATTGTATACATTAGTTACATGTACAATTATTATAATATTATCATCAGAAAGTAAAACATATACATGCACAATTGTCTAGATATCTATATATGTATAAACATGTATTCTATACTATACATACAATGTATGTCTCTTCTTTGTGATAGTAAATAAAGTTATATCTATTCATGATAAAACTGTTGTATTTTATTATTATTTATATTTCACCTTTACCGATGTAAAGCATATGGGCTATTACATTAGACTTGTTTATAAACACTAAATCCGGAGCTAAATCCAGAGATTTAGCTTTCCAAGAGGAGTGAGTAGGTTGACTGACAGCCGATATATGACCTATACAATGTGTTGCTACGGCGTTAAACCCAACAAAAACTAACAAACAAAACTAAATCCGGAACATTATTTTTCACTAAGACAATCTGTAATTGTCTGTTCTTACATGAGCCTGTTTGGGCAAGATTGAGGTTGATGTACCTTAGAATGTGGTTTAAACCACAGTTGCAATAGTTTTGCTTCTTCAGTTTAAATGTGGTAACCCATTATGTTCTTGTTTAAGTTATTTGTTTGTAGTTTCATTATCATATCAAAACTTTTGAACATCATAATATATCCCTCTTTTTGCTTTTTGGCTGAGTGTAAGCCTGTGTTTTTGTCCGTTCCTGTTCCTGATATGCGAAACAAGTTCATACTACTTAGGTTAGTTACTCTCGAGTTCGAACCCTGGTTCTCTAGTGCTAAGCTAGAAGAATAAAATTTCTTGCTCAATGAAACAACTTGGTAGGTTTTGGAAGAAATATGTATCAAAGTAGAGCTGACTTTCGAATGATTATCGGTCAAACGTCGCAACCATTGGGGTCACGGACAACATTAGTAAGCATTACAGTATGAGATATGCTTTCTTTACACATGCACTAATGGAAGTTTTCAGTACAATAAAACGTTTAATAGCAATTGTTTAGCTGGCATATTAACACGCAAGAACATTTGTATTTTATTACATGGGGTTTCCCCATGTTTAGTAGTGGAATGTGGCAAATCCTCATCAAAATTTGTCGCGGACGATTACATTCGGTTGTGCGCGCGCAATTAAAGGGATAATTACCACTGCAATTAATATAGTCCGCATTACGCGTTAACAAGCAGACGATAAGAAGCACGTGTATATCTTATCTGGTTTATGTAAGGTAAAGGTCCTTTGTAACGCTTCAATGAGTTGTATACAGCCATATACTCTACCAAAACCCCATGTCTGACAGCGCTATCGGCGCTTTGATTAACACAGAGACTACTATTAAAAACAACTGGATAACATACTATTTATTGGTTTGTTTCCAACACGTCATGTTGATGACTATTTCTCCTGACCGCAGCATCATTCAGAGTTGGATTTACGGAGGCGATTTAATGTGGTGAGAGAATTGCCAAGAACTTGTTTGTTTGTTTGGGTTTTACGGTGCACCAACACAAAAAGGTCATATCGCCCCGAAAGCAATCAATGATACTATTGATTCTAACGAAATTAATGATGTAAAGCTCTATATCTTATTATAAACATTTATTTCTTTCAAAAAGTTAAGTATCGCATATGATGAAACAGACTTGCCAAGAACTGCATACACTCTTTTACAAAAAAAAAATTGACTGGATACTGGCCTTCTTATACTTAGATTTTTTTGGTTAAATCTTTTTTGTGCAACATTTTATTTTTGAACCTACTGAAGGGATTTACTTGAAACTTCACACATGTCAACGGGGTTAGGAATGAAGGTCAATTACTAAGTTGCATATCTTCAGCATGGGTTTTGATTGGTTGTTGCTCTCGTTTACACGAATACCCGGAATAGTCGAGCGCGCTGTCCGTGGACTGCTCTTGTTTAACTAGTGATTGGTACAGTTAACAAAGCAGTTTCTGGCACCATCTGAGTAAAAAGCTTGATGTTGCTTTCTTCATTGCTAATCACGTTATAACAATCGCTAGAATATCAACTTGAGAATATTATAACGATAGTCATATAGATTTGTCTTACACTAGCAAATTGGCACATGCATCTGAATAACAAGCAAAGGATCACGCGTTATTTTGTATTTTCCTTCGTCTTTTCATCAGATAAGACAATTTGCTCAATGGTCTATAAAAAGTCAAACAAAATACCCATCATGTCAATAATTGATGTACGACATTCAATGTAAGATCGGTTCTAGCTAGAAATCAATAAGCCTGAAGGTGAAACACTTTTGTATAATTGAACATTCTGCCAATGCGGGGAAAACACGCTTCTATCTTTAGATCAAGATGACCTACTTACAAAATTAATTTTGCATTGATTACACCATACTCGTACTATTGTAAAAACAGTTAAGTACATAGTACTCCTGATTGTCTGTCATGCTTGCAAAATCATCCGAGTTTCTCTATGGCCGGTCTTCATGGTTGGGTTCTAATAATACTCACTTGGGCAAAAATTTAAACCGAAATTAAACCGAAATTAAACAGTGAAAAGACATACCAAATTCATCCAATTGCGTGAATTTGGGAAACCAATCCTTATGACATATGTTTATAAAAAATATAAAATACCCATATATGTAAATTTTAAATGTGCTTCCAAAGTTTTGCCATCAGATTTCAGAAAGATAAAAACGTTTCCTTCAAATGTTGTAAAAGACTGGATATCGTGTTGTAAGGCTATCAACCTTTCTATATGCAATCCATGCAAGATTTCATGTCAGTCCCTTATTCATTTCAATTAAGGCTTAAGGTTTATTACCTTGGCTTACATACAGTTCTTCAGTTAGAAGAGAACTTTATATCAATTTGCGAAGTTATGACTTCCTGTAAGACATGTCATGATAAATATTAATGCCAAAACGATCAACAGATTTACATACGCTTGACATTTCAATATCTTGCGGATGACGTTTTACTTGAAGTTTTAGCTCATTCAAATGACCAATGGTTACATTAGGAACACCTAGCGCGATATAACTTTTCTGTGTTGATGCGTCGTAAAACCCAAATAAACAAATAGGAACTCCTCGAACATATTTCGACGCCATTTTGGAACTACCTTCACGTCACATGTCTAAACAAAATACTTCAACCGGTGTTGAAGTAAAAAAGTCCACGATCGTTTTGCCAGTGTGAATGTCTCGTTTTTAGTCCATGAATTTGAAAGCAGTATATCTGTTGAACAAGATTTAGTCACACATGTATATGGTAAAATAAAGTGTATATATTACGCCTTGATGATAGGAACTAATTTGCATAACCTCTACGTGCTTCGTCTGTGCTTCGCCTCGCGTATGAAAAAAACCATGGATTTTTGGGGGACCCCAATCGAATCCTTTCGCGATTATTAATTTAATGAATGGTCAAAGTATTCAGAATGCAATGGTTATTGAATGCAAAGATGCTTCCAATATACTTGTCTCTGCTTAAACCTATAAGTTGTTTAGAAAACCACAGTAAATCGATGCAACATGAAATCTGTCCGAACGAATAATATAAGATAACGCTGTAACAATAAAGACCATCATAAATATATATATATTGATCTATTGGCTTTCTGGTATCATAAAACTAGAATAAATACATCCAACAAGAATCAGAGAATAAATCTGTAGACATAACTTTATGACGTAGAATATTATTGCTCTATGTATGTTCTTAGCTATTAAAATTAACCTGTCGGTAAAGATATTGTCTTGTAATTCATGAGAACATGCAATCAATTATCTAGTAGCAACGTTAACTTAACGTTAAGTAATTGATCTCGGGAGCACTGTTTGTACTTACGTATATTCCTAAGGCAGCATGAAGATGTACTTTTCTTTATCTTTGAACTCGTCAGAATTACGATGCATGGTAATGATAACATGGATTTGAAGTTTGCGTAATGGAACTGCTTTTAAATGCGTAATATTGGCTTGAAGATCTATTGCATGATTGTTCCAATAAAATGGATCATAATTTTACAGATGATTTAAAGACAATACATCTACATGGAGCTATTTACTAATATTTTTATTTATGTGTTCTTGTCCATCATATTTCGGCTACGTTATCGAATATGGGATTTAATGTTTTTAAGACTGAGGGTTGTAGTTTGCTGCATAACAACCGATAATATGGAATCATTAACTTTCAATTAGAAGGGTTATTCAATGTACAATAAATGATAATGAGTTAATGTTATTCAAGTGATTATGTTAACAATTACTATGTACTACTATCCTTTTAAATGAATTAGTTATCCTAACAACAACAAACAAAAACACAACATAAAAATGCCTATACTTTGTTGTAAAAAATAATCTTTTGTTTGTTTGCCCTTCTCTCGTATTTTCATGTTTATGTTCGTAATCTATAATTATTAAATTTTATATCAAATATAATTTTAATGACAAAATCCACGAACAAAGTGATCGATTACAATACTTTTTTCAACTTTGTTATTGCTAAGATAGCATTAACATTGATTAACATAAGATATGATCATATGATCAAGTGGTTAAATACATATTTTTTCTGTCATTGTTTGTTCTTATTTTATTTTGTATTTATTTTTAATAACAATTTCAAGTTGTCTGTGGACTGTAATTGTATAAAAGTATGCATATATATTAAGGTACACAAATCATAAAGCCATTCACGATAAATTACTAATTTTCAATAGTATAGAACACGTTTACAAAGTAGAATATGACCTTTCTGTGTTGGTGCGCCGTAAAACCAAAACAAACAAACATCAAACATTTACCCTTTTGTATAAATTAGATTCATTGCATAGCTTGTAAATGCAAAGTTATTTTATAATAACTATCATCTGGGAAAGGTAATTACATCCCTTCTATGTGAAACTAGAGGAAAATGAATTTATCCATAAAATCTGGGTTGACTTAGTAAAAAATCTGACATGGTTAAAAAATAAAAAAATACTATGTACAGAAATCTATGATTAATTGTAAAAACTAAGCAGCCGTAGAACATGCTTTTTAATAAGGGATTGTATACCTGAAGTACATGTACAATTATTATAATATTATCATCAGAAACTAAAACATTTACATTTACAAATTATTAAAGTAATTTTATCAGTAACTAAAACATGTATGTACAATTGTCTAGATATCTATATAATGTATAAACATGTATTTTATACTATACATACAATGTATGTCTCTTCTTTGTGATAGTAAATAAAGTTATATCTATTCATGGTAAAACTATTGTTTTGTTATTATTGTATTTATAATATTGCTTTTAGTAAAAGCTAAGCGGCTATTACAAATACAAAAAACAAGTCACATTTATATCGCAAAATATATTATAAGATATTCTATTTCGCGAAACACAGTTAACTGATTACCCATGAAATAAAATTAAGTCTTGGTTTGAAACTGGACTCGTTGTCAATGATTTTTAAGTCACCAGGTAAATCGTTCTACCACTATTGAGCAACAACTGCTGGTGATCTGTCTGCCATCTTTGTTCGCCGCATAGGAATTACAAAGTGATTGTAACTTTGAGATCGAAGTCTTTAACGACCTCTTTCTCTAGCTTGGACGAACAAATCTCTCAAATAGCTTGGTACATTGCCATTGATCACGCGAAAATCATAACAAGGACTTTTAACACGATCCTAGCTTTTAATGGAAGCCAATGGAGACTTTTAAGAATGCAGAAATTGTTTCATAAAATGACGCTTTCAGAACCACTTTAGAAGCACAATTTTGAACCCATTGTAGAACTTGAATTTGATTTGTTGAGATCTGCGTGAATAAACCATTGCAAAAGTCAATGTATGAATTTACAATTCCATGAACTAAAACATCATTGATTTCTGCGCCAAGTGCCTACGAATAGCCTTTAAATTTCGTAATTACAATAATTTAATGCAATACAATTAAATTTACTGCATATAACAATTTACAATGTTTATAGCAAATAACAAGAAATAAACATATAATGTAAAACAGGGCATAAAACAGTGGTTACATATGATTATTATTTAAATTTCGGTTATTCGCGTGATATATGTATAATTTGGACGAATTGAATACTGTTTGTTTAAACTGGTTTGTATGGTGGCATATTTCTGCCAACAGATAACCAGTTAACTAACTAAATATTTAAATAAGTGGTTTACTAGTAACCGTAACTGGTTAACATCATAATAAGCTAGTAAGTTAAGGAGCTAGTTACTGTAACTAGTTAACCACTTAAATAACGTGTTAGTTACGTGGTAATCTGTTGGCAGAAATATGCTACCATAGGTTTGACATGAGATTTGTATTTTTTTAAATTGTGTGGAATGTATAGTAATACCGCTTTAGATATTTATTTATTACACTAAGATGTGTATATTTTGGATACTTTAATATAAAATGGTATTCATTCAAGATAAACGTTTACTGCAATATTTATTGCATATGTAATTGGATATGGACAATCGGGCATTTTTTGTGAGATGAAGGTCAAGCTAAAGAGTGTTGGTCATAATAACACAAATGTCTCTAACCCTTTCCCTAACCACAACCTTGATATTGCTCCCACAAACATCATTAAGGCAATTATTTAGTTGTTGAGCATTTAATGTTTTATTTCGATGTTTTCCAGCGTGGATATTGCAGGCTACCTTGTGGTCGAACCATTTAACGTTTTATTTCACGGCGTCTCAACGCCGTGATATTGTGGTGGGTAGATTATGATAGCAATGGGCAAAAGTCACGTGATAAAAAATGATAAAAATCCTTTCGATTTCCACTGCCGACAAATTTATTGTTTTTAATGCAGTCATAGTACAGCCCATTTCCGTTAAAAGTTAAATAGAAAAATCATTTTTGGGGGAATCCATATAAACAATTTTTCTTGCAACAATGCAACACACGAAAAATCAGCGTTTTATATCAACACATTTCCGCAAATCCTTTCGAATCACACGAAAAGGGGTAGGTATAAATCGCGAACCAACCGGACCAGGAGACCAGTTTAGTATACGGATACAGTTTAACAAATATGCGTATCATAATGTGTGTATAGTACATATATTATTGATATTTGCCAATATTTTATTTGAAAAGATAAGACACCAATATCGAAATTATATTTTAAGAAATAACTTTGCAGACTTTAACTATTAAAAGAATCGTCGATTGCTTCATCACATATTGTTGTAAATATTATATATTTCAACTGTTAGAGCATTTATCATTTGAAAACTAATTTGATATGATTCATATATTTTAATAATATACCTTTTTTTCTTATTAGCCGACTGTATAAATAAAGAAGCGTAATCGTGTAACATTGACTCTTAATTCCTACTCTTACTGAGCTCTATTGGCGATCTTTTCTAACTATGATTAAGTGCAGCGGACCAAATAATTTTAAGAGCATAAGAGTTACGGACCAGTGTTGAGTTCAGTAACTGCGAAC
Organism: Mactra quadrangularis; assembly: GCA_025267735.1. Classification (NCBI taxonomy): domain Eukaryota; kingdom Metazoa; phylum Mollusca; class Bivalvia; order Venerida; family Mactridae; genus Mactra; species Mactra quadrangularis. The sequence continues at coordinate 1,507,748 of CM046301.1, read as the reverse complement.
GTTATAGAACGTTCCGCAACGATACATTCGGAAGTCCTCGTCCATTTGCTGCGAATAATCTCGGACATATTTGGACGCTATTTTGAAATGTCCGGCGTTAAAGTAAACAAATGTATGACCGAGGAGTTCCGAATGCATCGTTATGTAACGTACTGTAGCGTTTTGTGTAATTGAACTTGCTTCTGGTTATAGATCGAGCAGATGTAAGATTATTTTTGCAGACTTTTTTTAATTATGAAAAGTTTGGTACTATATTGACGGACTATTGACCAGACGGACCAGGTAATTTTAAGAGAGTTAAAATGACGGACATTTACACCTAGGTGAAAAGCTCGCCAGTTTTTAATTTGTTCGAATGGAGTATGTTTTCTCGAGTCCGAGTGAATTCATTATTAAGAAAAATGATTTCTATTCGAAATAGCTTGCCTTTTGTATTTAAGTGCATCTTTTCGGAATTAAAATACATGTTAAATCCTTTCGTGTATCCGGCAACAAAATTCTTCCGTAACAAGTAAAGGTATGACTACTCTCTAATACACTGGTTTGAAAGATTCACTCGCTGACTCTCTACCTCTGCTTAAATACTATGCGCAAACTGATATTTCTATTTCAAGGCAAAGACACACACATTTAGATTGCATGACTGTCTCGTGATTAAAAAATAAATGCAATAAATGCAACAAATGTTCACGCCTGTAAAATCAAAATGTCGAAATTCAAAGATGCTGGACAGTTATAAATTAGTTAGATGATTGGTTACACGGATTGGTAAGAACAGATCCGCAATGTGAGGAGCACTTGACTAAACAGAAGCGATAAGTCATGTAAATAGCTTCTGTTCTGAAGAACTATGTTTTCCCTTCTGCCGATCTTTTTAAGCGTCAAGCAAATATGAATTACTGGAAATAAATCCAACTAAAACCAAACATCCTGTCGGCATAAAGATGGTGTCTAGATCCAGACCATTCGCGTACTCCAAATTTGTCAAGATTCTCAATCTAACTAGTATCGAGAATCTTACTAGGCTTTTGGAACGAGATTGTTACATTTGAACAGAAAAACGTTTTATGACAAGTTACCTTTTAATTACTGAAAAACCTTAACATGACAATTCAATATAATGCTCTTTTGAGTTACCTTTAGATTATACTTAATCATTCTTTTTTGTTTGCCGTGACAATCCCTTTGCTGCATTTAGCAGCAATTTTTTACTTGTTCTAGTAATAATGCTAGTAATTTATATTAATTAATCATAGCTTGGTCGTCAAGGAATTACAACTTAATCACTTTCGAGTCCGTAACTTGTTCTTTGAGTACTGAACTAGTAAATACAAGTGCCTTAGTCAAGTGAACATCGAGGTAGGTTAAGGATGTGACTTGAATATACGCAAAACTGATTATCCAATATTTACCAGTCAAAAACCACAATCACTCGGCCTCGAACAATACACGTAAGCAATACGGTGTAAGATATGTTACATTTATACTGATCTTTTTTAACTACAATCAAAATTATGATATCAACATAGTTGTATCAACACACGAAATCTACAGTTAAAAAGATCTGATTCAACAGACTATTCATTGGTCTGTCATTGCTCCAGTTTCCACGTCATGTTGATAACTCTTCCTCCTTACCACAGCATCATCCAGAATTGAAAAGACGTAGACCAACCGTGGTGAGAGAATGGTCGAGAGCTGCATATATACTTTCTTTTACTTTTTGATTTTCATGTTTCAAGTATGAATATGACCAATTTGCAAACGCGATTCTTTATTAAATTTGGAAACTAAAATGCAGCATATAAGCTACATAATTAAATGAAATGACTAACGGAGTTATTTTCTATATTCTATACAATACTTTTAAATTTAAATAATGTAGTTTAAATTGCATAAGCAATCAACGTATCATATGATCAACACTACGAGCTATCAATTTTATCAAAATGTTATGAGATCATTTACACCACTGTTCATTTTCACAAGGTAAAACTGCAACGCGTCGGAAATGTGAACTATGATAAGATTAACAAAGCTGTATACATGTGTAGGGACCTCGTCGTTACTTTGTCTGTAAAAACTGATTAGTTGTGTTTCCATTGACTAACTAACATAGGTAATTACTTTAAATAGACATAAACTTACATTTAGAGAAACGGTAACTTAATTATTGATGGAGAAAATTAGTGCAGGGTAATAACGGGATTTTGTTACAAACAATCATAATAATTTCAAGTATGAACACAACAGTTTAGTAAATGTTTTGTATCCTCTGCAGAATGAGAAACTTTTAACAAAGAGTTTTTGTAAATCAACCCATAATATATGCATCAAAATTTAATAACGGTGGTACATGTATGTATATTTTAAGATTGATTTAGGAAGTAGTATTGCATGAACTTGAATTGTATTTGTTAGCTCATCACTTGTCAATTGTTATTGAGTCACAGTAAACAAAACATATCATTACTATGACATAACTATATAACAATGCCTCTAACTAATGTCAATCATTTGTTACATAGTTTTCGTCTTGTTGTTGTTTTAGAAATCTCCATGATTTACCCTACTATAGAATATCGGGCTAAGTCAGTAGCTGGAATCTCATATTTTACATTCATAGTTGGTACATATAACATACGTTCATGCACAATCTGAATAAAAAACTTGATATCATTTCCTTCAGTACTACGCACGTTATAACAATGATTTGAATATTAACTTGAGAATATCAAGACAAAGATCATATACATTTGTTTTACTCTAGCAAATGGTCTAGCAAAAAATCACGCGTTTGTATTTTACTCCTGCTTTTGATCAGATAAGACAATTTGCTCAAGGGAGTATAAATTCAAACTAAATACCCATCATGTCAATAATTGATGTACGACATTCAATTTAGGATTGGTTCTAGCTAGAAATCAATAAACCTGGAGGTGAAACACTTTTTAAAGAATACTTTTAGCTCTACCCAATTCCCCATTGTATAATTGAACATTCTGCTAATACGGTAAAAACATGCTTCTATCTTTAGATCAAGATAAACTATTTACAAATTTCAGTACCTTATTCTGTTGCAAAAACAGTCAAGTATAGATCTACTGTACTCTTAATTGTCTGTTTTGTACTCAAAACATGAGAGGCACTTTCAAGAATCGGTATTTTGTTGTTATCTTTGATAATTGTAGGCGATGATCAAAATGAAACCAATGTAAATTGAACAAAACTATTTAGCAGCATCGCAAATACAATCAGAAACATATAAAAGTGGTGCGTGATAATATAAAGATATAAACTAAAGATGAAATGATACAAACCATTGTAAGTTGTTTTCTACCAAACATTAACAGGATTTAATTGAAGAATGTTAAGAAATGCTGAGAAATTTATCACATTTTTCCTGCAAAGTTATGAACCTATCTGCCTTTTTGCGCAATACATGCAAAAGTCCTTTTAGTTATTATTTCAATTCAATAATGAGTTGGCTTTTTAACCATTAGCTATTGTGGTAATTTTGTCGTTTTGTTAGACGGGTTATGATTTATTCCCATTTGCGAAATGATGGTTTATTTTTAAAAAAAAAATGTTCGCGCGGCAGAATGGTATGTTATGTTCATACCTTTATTTTTTTAACGTGGTTAACACATATTAACACATATTTAGGTCATATATACAACGGCCAGCTCTTCCTACTATATGTTTCCTGGACACTTTTCTATCACCAGTACTAACTTATCCTACTACGAGGCCAACAACTCATGTATAGGGTATGACCTACCGCGACTGGGCTCAAACCCGCGATCTCCGAATTCGAAGTCAGACATGCTAACCACTACGCCACGACCGCGGCTTCCCTTTATTATATAATGATCATTTTATAAGATGGGTTTCTCTGAATAAACTATTTGCTGCAAATACCTACATTGAACATACAAAATCGTTGAATATTGCCATTATCTGATGAATGCAAGTATTCCTTGGTAATATTTATACCAATAGAACATATCTGATGATTTTACGACTAAAGAAAATCAATGCAACATAAAATATGTCTAAAATAATAGTATAAGATAATGTTGTTACAACAAAGATCATCATAAATATATATTGATCTATTGTCTGCGTCATAAAAACATCATAAAAACATCATAAATACAACCAGCAAGAATCAAAGGTTATATTTATAGAATTATCCTTTTGACGTAGAACATTATTGCTCTTCTTACGGTTTTTTGCTATCAAAATGAACTTATCGGTTAAGATAATATTTTAAATTATATTATCAAATCATGTTAAGGTTCATTTAATCACCATGCAGAACAATATTTCGTTATTGACATCAGAGCAGTGAAATAACTTTCTGTTTCCTTTGAGGCAATCAACATATACTATAAGTATATTTCTGTATGTCTGCACTTATTAGACCAACGTTAGCTGTTCAAGTTAAACATTTCTCAAAGATTGATTTGAGCAAATACTCAGTACATTAGAAGTGAATCATATTAATATGGTAACGTTTTCAATAACAGTATCTATCAGTTAAGTGAGTTTAGAACGGAACAAAGTGGAAATAACTTGTTCATATTGATAGATGGGTTGTTTTTACATGCATGGACTTATTAATATATAGAAGCGGACGTGGCTGAGCGGTTACGACGTTGAACTGGTAATCATTCGATAGTCAGCTTCGGGTTGATTCGAATCCCATTCAAAATCTACACCGTTGTTTCATTGAGCAAGAAACTTTATCCTACTAGCTCAGTACTGACGTTCCAGGAAGCGGGCTCGAAAGTGATAAATTTTAAATCTGCAAGACCTTGTTTCGCAATCGAGCTTAAATAAATTAATATAAAATCAATAAAGAGGTAAATAATATATCAACCAAACATGGTACTGTACTGATTAATCGCTTTTAAACCAGACTATTTAGTTATCCTTCAACGTATCTACCACCAGAAGCTAACATAAGCTTTTATTAAGTCCGAAGTCTAATTTGCATTAATTTGAATTCCCATCAGGAAGGTGAATCAGAGTGTAATAGACAAGAATACAGTTGAAGTATTGTAGCATTATGTCAAGAATCAAACGATGATACTGGTCAGTTCATTGTTTGGGTTTAAATCAATTTGCGCTTCTATCTTTATTCAGGCTCGTAGGTTCAAGGGGCTAGTTGGGCTCAGATAAAAAACCTTAAGTTAAAACGTCTGCAATATCCATAGGTCAACATATTTTAAAGGTTGTAACATCACCGGCGTTCCGTTATGTTACACATGCTTGAAAGTAATATTAGCTTATATTACTACGTAAAACTGCACAATTTATATGTATGGCCAGATTACGTCTTAACATACTCAATTGGTTATGAAATGATTCAAATAAATCCAGTTGAGTTTAATTTAGCCGTAATACATGATTCGTACATACGTAGCTGTTTGCCGATCAAATGAACTGCACATGCCGAAACAAAACCGGCGCATGCAAATCAAGTCGTCCCAAAGAAATCATACCTGTCTAGGAAACAGTTGGGACCATTTTCACAAGCTTCCTCCTTGATATATTAATATTGCTAGCACGTTTTACCAGTTCTGTGACGTAGATCTGTGCCCTATTTCCTCGACACCTCATCCTTAATATAGAACAGAATTGTTAATTGATTACCTTTTCTCAGTCGTAATTAAAAAGTTCTTTGTCTAATTCAAGACTAGAATCATGTATACATGTATCAGTACAAGTAATCATTATGTAATTGTCAATGCATTGTTTTCTTTTGACTCACCTACATCGGTCTTTTTAATTTAAGAATACATAAACTTACATTTAGAGAAATGGTAACTTAATAATTGAAGTTGATAATTAGTGCAGGGGAATAAACGAACTTGGGGAACTTATTTCAACAGTCTATTACTATTACTACATACATTTTGAATTATCTTTATTTTGTTCTTGAACAAACGAAGTAATAATCTTGATAGACGGCAACAGCTGTATTGAATTCCATTCGGAAAAACTATTCAGGTGATTCTGTAAACTGACGATCAACCTTGGGATATATTAGACCATTCGGAAAACCCTCTCGGGTGATTCCGTTTACTGACTATGAAGCTTGTAGCAAAGCTATCGCCGAGGTGACCAGAAAGATTGAATTCTTGTATCGAGTCGAGGGAAGTTATCGTTATCTTATACGTAAACGGTGCCAATACTTCTTGTTGTTAATTCGTGTAAATCTCCATCTGATAATATATAACTTATAAAAACAGTTTTTCATGTTTTTCATCAAAATATTTCATGAAATATTAAACACAGCTATAAAACCGAGTAAAATTAAATGCTATAACATTTAAAAACGTATTTATGCTAGGATCATGCGAAAGTGGAATTTTAAAATTTGATGCATTTAAAGTTGTATATGGTGTACATGTCAAGGTTATGACAAAAAAAAACACAAAATGTGTTCTTCATATTTTCGGCGATAACTGATTAGTTACATTTCCATTGACTGACGTACATTGGTTTTATTATTTTAAATAGACATAAAATTGCGTTTAGAGAAATTGTAACTTAATAATTGATGGAGAGAATTAGTGCAGGGTAATAAACAAGCTTGGAAATAAAAGTTTATTTTCCAGAGACAGCCATGGTACTTTCAAGAATGAAGACAACTTTGAGGAACAATAATATTTATGTAAATCGTTCTTGAAAAAATTAAGTAGAGCTGTTAGAGAAGGTTAAAGTTTTATTGAAAAGTAGTCATATATAAAAGGGAAGTAATTGTTATTTAATATAAGGTTGTTGGATTTCCCTCCCATTTAACGTATCTTCGATCTAAAATGTAATAAGCTATGTACACGGTAATAATGCCACGGTGACTATGAAATCACAAAATGCTTCGGTTTTAAGAAAAAAAAGAAAAAAATCAGCCGCGAATCAGAGTTTTAAAGAGCTGCAGGTCTTTAAACTCTTGACAGATTTCAGTAATATCAAAACGAGGCTAAGCAGAAAAGTGTACCATTTGCTGTGCATCAAATCAACACCAGTTTTACACTTTTTGCTTATGCCCTGGAAAACTAGTCCTTTTCAGCGTGCTACAGTGATAAGTCGTTTTCTGTATTTTTGTTCTATTGACTCACCTATATAGGTCTTATTACCTTAAATAGACATAAACTTACATTTAGAGAAATAATAAATTAATAATTGAAGGAGAAAATTAGTGCATGGTACATCGTTTGTCCTTTTCTGTATTGAAAAAACGTTGGTCGGTTGTTCAGGGTGTAAGCGAAAAGTACTGAAAGTACTATCGGAAGGAAGTTTTGAAGGACTTTAAGAGTTCAAAGTTACTATTTCGATATTCATTATTATCTTCTTATCATTTATCATCAACTGTGTTTTATTTAATTTTACTTGCACATTATTCTACTGATCGAGGGGTCGTAGGTTCGATTCCCGGGCGGGGCATACTTTCGTGGGGCTTAGTTATGAAATAATTTCTACGGTCATTCTCCCTCTTACCACTGATTTTAATAGTTGGTTTTATAGCCTTGTAGTTGGTTAACAGCTAAATACAGAGATTTAGCCTTTTCAGGAACAGTGAGTAATTGGACTAATCGCTTTGATATAACCTATATAATATATGTGTTGCTATGGTGTTAAGGCCACAACAAATTAATCATATGTAAAATGGATGTCTAAAAAATGGAGCCAGCGAACGGAATTTTTTTTCATTTTTTTTGGCATTTGAGAAGTGAGCGAAAGTCGAAGAATAAGTTTGTGATATTTTCATGAACATTTATGTACCAAATGTAAAAGTATATGCTTAATATGAACTTTTTACAGAAAAGATAATTTCAATGTGTATGAGTTACTTTTTAGTGTTTTAAGTCATGCTTGTCATTTATTCAGCATAATTTATTATTGATGTGATACAATCATGCACATTTAAAGATAAAATATGTCAAAGTCTTTCTTACTTGGACTTCATTATTTTGATCTTGGGTTACAGGGAATAAATCTCTGATTATCGTTTAGGTTGTTGCGAGAAAGATAACATCATAAATGACTGCAGTTTGTTCCGTTTGCATTTACTATTCTATATTATTGTACTGCATAGCTAATACATTTATTGAATTCATTCAATATTAACCTTCAATTAAATACTTCCAGTATGGTGGACACACGGGTTCTCGCACCTCTAAGGACTCAATGAACCATTTCTAATTAATGCAACAATACTTTCAGAAAAATACATTAAAAACGAGCCTTTTAATCTATATTCCATTTGTTTATCATATACTTGCTGATATTTTATATTTAAAACAAATCCAAATTCTTCCAAAAAAAAACACGACCATTTTCTGAAAACTGTCATGGCGGCTAAAATATATGACCTAATTTCGCACTTCTACCGTATTTGGCTCTTTGTGACGTCATAATTAGCTGCCACATGACTGTCACGTGACTTTATGAGCAAGGGCTACCTGCCATGTGCTTTTTGTATTATAACATACTTTTAAACCATATTTAATGGATTGTACTGACAGAGCAGAAAAAGGTAATAAGGATTTACTGAAAAATATTCACCATCACAAAATTTTCATTCTAAAAACCTGTTTCTTGCGCATTATTCTCGTTTGACAGTTGTAGTTGCGTTGATTGTTTACTTGACATTGTGCACACGAATTGATGACGTCATACGCAATAAAATAGCAAAGTAAACAACTTTTTTATGAAAGGACCGAAATCAGGTGAGGAACGAGATCAGGTGTTTGTACGATAATTCTGTATAATTTAGAATCAGCTCGGCTAACACCATGATGGATCAAACCTGTTGATTTTGGTGTATAAGTAAAGTCTAAATGTTATTGGGTAAATAAGAGATGGACTCAACAACATACAACTGCTCAATGTAATTAAGTAATTCAGAATGAGTATCAGCACCCCTGTAGAGTATTAATGGACGAGTCCTGTTGATTTTTTGGAGTATAAATAAAGTTATACCTAAGTTATGTGGAAGAAAACAATTAGAATCAGCACCCTTCTAAAATACAAATTGACTGAATCTTTTGGTGTATAAATATAGTCTTGGGGTACATTATGCAAAATACAACTTTAACTTAAATGAATCTGTTTGAGTATTTTGGGGCATTGACATTAGAATGATAGATATTCTACCCTGCCTTACCTGATTGTCACCAGTAGTATTTTGAATAACTTGTACACAGCAGAGGGAATTCATATGACGTCACGTATCCAGAGCTGTGTAGAGTTGATGGAGACATCGAGTCTACGTCAGTGTTCAACTGATGATCATGTGTTAATATAAAGTTTATGGTATGACGTATTCATTTTATTAGTGAATATTAACTACATAGAGTTTTAGGATAAAGAAAATCAAAGGAACAAAAGATTGTAGATCTATGTTAACATGAAAACATAACTGTTGTTGAAATTTTAGTAAAGTTGTAGTAATTAATGTTGATATTTAGACATCAAATGAGGTTTTTTTTTCTCCAAAAAAATTTTATGGTCGAGTGCCAAAAATTTGACTAAAAAATCTTGATGCGGTACAAATTTCGAAGTGCGGGAGCAAAAAAACCCACTTCTTTTCATTTGCGGATGTTTAAGTGCGGTAAATCCGACGAATATATGATCAAATTGTCGTAGCCTAAACCAAAAAAAACAACATAAAAAAACAATCAATAAAGTTAAGCGCATTGAGCTTCCATTAATTAACAACGGTCACCAATCCAACCACTAACTTTACAAATCGTTGCTTAACTTTGAAACCTGTCCGTCACTCTACGTTCTCACAGTAATCTCCAGCTGTGAAAGCTCTCTGCGTTTGATGGTTTACATATTTTTCTGCTGCACTATTTTCTGGGTCGCATTCATTCATTGTTTTCTATTAAGTTGAAACAGAATTCAATTAGGTGTTGTTCGTTCTTTTCAAATTTCGCAGAGCCCTGACATAGAAAGGATTTTTTTGAAAAAAGAAATCCTTCCAAAAAAGGCGTTGGAGCTGTGATGTGCTCTTCATGTCTTCCATACCATTCGTACATTCATATATAAACTATTCAAATATATAAACTATTCAAATATATAAACACATCTTTTCATGAAAATATGATATGTCCGTTTAGGAATATGTTAAACTATACCCAATAATATCTAATGGTAAATTCTACAACAGAATTAACTAAAGATGAAAATTTGACTTTTTTATTGCTGTTGTCTTATTCATGCGAGAAATGTACCAATGACATTTTATTGAGCAGTCGGCTCATAACATGTTATAATTATTTACCAACACATTCCATTCGCTACAACAGCCAAATAAATTAGTCTTTGCTTTTCAAAGACGTGGTGATAGCCTATCAATTTACCAGTTACTGAGTGTCTGCATATCACAGTACAATTTTTTTAATTTGTATTTACCCGTTACAATCCTCGAGTAAATATCGCCATAGAATCGAAATAAGTTTTAAATTTGATATTTTTATTGCAATTGTCAAGTTTTCGTAAGATTGTATCCTAACATAACGTTCAGTATGCACAATGTACATGAACTTGTAACATTTTGTCAAAAGTTTATCATTTAATTATGTTAATATCCGATTCAGAAATTCTTTTCAACATTAGACAGAAAAACGTGGCGGTAGCCGCAACACCAATCAACAAAAATGTGAAAAAGATAGCCATATCAATTTTCTGAAAGATCAACTTCCAAGCTGTGCTGACGTCATTATTCTTCAACGCACTATTAGCATTAACAAACTGGTTCATGCTCCTTTGAGCGCCATCTATCTTTTCCTTGCCCTGCATAAACTCTGGTATAAAACATTTGACGAGACTCGCTTTGATACTCGTGCTTGCAACCATCTTTGCTTGAAAAATTACATAAAATACAGACAAAACACTGAGGACCAACAATACAGTGATAAAAATCAAGAAATAAGAAGTCTGTATGGAATTATTAGGCAGAGTTTCACTGATGATTGAAATGAATATCCCATAGGATAAAAATATGGTGATAGCAACACCGCCTTTCTCCCCAGAATCGGCAGGAACAAGAAATATACACATATTCAGAAATGCAAGCATTAGTAATGGCGCTATTAAGGTAAACGCGGTGTAGTTTGGACGCCTACGTAAATGAAAATCTACATTGACGTAGTAGACGTCATTTTTGATGAAAGTCTTGACGTCTAGCCGTGTTACAGACCAAGCAGAATTCTCAGTTAGTTCGTCAGTCGTCACTTCGGCGTCATGAGTTAACTCTAATGAACTATAATCCTCATCAGCCATATAGTAGGATATTGTACAAACTTGTTCATCAAATGGGTAGTACTGGATATTAACTTCACATACAACACTGAAATAACAACAGTAAGGACTAAAGGTAAGTGAAACAATTATTTGATTTATTAAGTTTGTACTTGCATATTCGTTTAAAGCACGCTTGCATTAACCGGGTGCTTCGGCAGTACATCGTGACTTTGCGGCAATGATATTCAATACAAGACACTTGTTTTTACTATTAGCATGTTCAATTACTCTAAACGTTCCAAACCGTTCCGTAACGATACATTCGGAACTCCTCGGCCATTCGCTGCGAATAATCTAATCTAGTAAACAAATATACGATCGTTAAGGCAATGAGTGATGTTTCAAAATTTACGGACTAAAAACGAAATATCACTCATTGCCTAAACGATCGTATATTTGTTAACTTCAACACCGGTAGTTTCAAAATAGCGTCTAAATATGTCCGAGATTATTCGCAGTGAATGGCCGAGGAGTTCCGAATGTATCGTTACGGAACGTTTTGGAACGTTTATGGTAATTGAACAGGTTACAGGTGAAATTTGACAATACAATGTGACCTTGCAACAATGAGATACAATACAATACGATACAACATGCTTGCGTTTACCGTATAGCATTCGACAATACGTTGTAACATTGCGGCAATGAGATACAATACAACGCGCTGGCATTTACCAGGTGGCATCCTGAAATACGTCGTAACATTGCGGCAATGAGATACAATACAACGCGCTGCCATTTACCAGGTGGCATCCTGAAATACGTCGTAACATTGCGGCAATGAGATACAATACAACGCGCTGCCATTTACCAGGTGGCATTCGAAAATACGTTGTAACATTGCGGCAATGAGATACAATACAACGTGCTGGCATTTACCAGGTGGCATTCGAAAATACATCGTAACATTGTTGCAACGAATTGCTGCATTGTCTGAATATAAAAAAATCCGACTAGGGTTTAAGATATTTCACGCACTAGACATATACATTTATTATATGAAAGCAACAAAAATGGGTGAAAAAATAAAGATTATGTATAATATAACAAATAAAACATGACCTTGCTTTTCGGACCAAATCATTTTCTTTGTCTAACCAACCAGTTCGTAACCTTGCATAATTGCCCTCAATGCCATGTTTTATTTGTTATATAGAAACAACAAAAGAAAAATTAATTGACATTATTTCATGTGTTTGTTAAACATTGGTCCCCTAATTAAGTGTCGCAGACTGAACTAACACATCCGTCCTTGACATGTGGAATTTTGTTGACATACTTTTGAAGTTGATCAAACTGTTTTCACGGGGTCCATGAGTAGATTACGAGAAGTCATTCTATTCACATGAATAAACCACAGGCGACCGGCACGGTCACGAATCAAAAGCATCATATATACATGTAAGGTATATTATTCAAAAATGGTAGTTTATTCTCCATAAATAATTATTTTATTTCAAAGATTTATACATGCACGCAAAGCTGAGGCTTTGCTCCTTCGAATGACCCCAACATCTTTTGCATTTGCCTTATAGTAAGGTCGTAGGCCGATTTCGAACATTACGATCAAACAGATTTTGTTTACTCGATACAAAAGTCGCAAGAACTATAGATACAATCGAGTATACTCTATAAACGTTACGTCACGCGTTCAATAATGACTGTACTAGTGATGTTATAATGAAGAAAAATATTCGCTTTTTAATGACTAAATCAACTTCTTGAATACTCATAGGGTTTGACTGCATGGAAAACATTTGATGATCGATTGCATGCGTAAATATCCTCGTTTTTATGGTGGCTGATTTATGCCATGTCGCATTGTTGTCCCGCGGGGCGCCACACGAAAACACGAAAGTACGACAAAATGGTCTTTTTGTCGTATCATCGTCCCGCGAGGCGCCATGCAAAAACACAATCATACGACATTTTAATCATTTGTCGCGTTTTCGCCGGTGAAAGCACAATGCAACAATGTATTTTTACGACAAAACTTTTACAAAGGTACGACACATTTTCGTGTCGTGTTGTTGCCTTAAATTTGTCGTATCTTAGTGTTTTCCGTCACACAAACCGCGGGACGATGATACGACAAACACAGGCGCAGAAGACTATTGAAGATGTACGCATGTGTGAGCGGAAGGCGAAAGAGCGAAAATCAATTATACGACAAAGTAGATCGTCGTATCTTTGTCCTGCGAGGTGTCACACGAAAACACAATCATACCACAAATATATGTTTGTCATATCATCGTCCCGCGGTTTGTGAGACAAAAACACGAAGATGCGACAAAATTATGGCAAAAACACGACATGAAAATGTGTCGTACCTTTGTAAAAGTTTTGTCGTAAAAATACATGGTTGCATTGTGCTTCCTCAGGCGAAAACACGACAAATGATTAAAATGTCGTATGTTTTTGTTTTTGCATGGCGCCTCGCGGGACGATGATACGACAAAAAAGACCATTTTGTCGCACTTTCGTGTTTTCGTGTGGCGCCCCGCGGGACAACAATGTGACATGGCATAAATCAGCCACCATATCGTTTTACTTAGTTTATTCGATTTAACATCTCAAAATTTGCTGTTGATAGTGTATTTTGTTCTTGCGAATTCAGTGTCGACTAAACAAAATCTTCTTGACCGGTTACATAATGAAAGCGCATCTGATTATATTAGAATTAAAAATATGTTATGAAAACCCCTACCTGTATGTTCCATCTGGTACCCATTGGACACCACCAAGCCAACTTATAACAGCTATATCAGAGTCTTCATTACCCACTGACCCTTCACCATTGTATGACTAAAATACATGATTTATCATTTGATTTAAACAGTGCACTTATTTGTTTTTGGTAGGTTTAATGCCGTGGCAACACATTGTACAGGTCAAATTAGTATTATTGATGCGTTCAGTCAACCTACTCACCATTTCTGGAAAGGCTTAAATTTGGATTTAGCTATTTACCAGTTATTAGGTGCATACTTGTGTCAGTGAGTGACAACTGCCTTACAAAATTTAGAATCAGTGGTAGGAGTGAGAATGGCATTAGAAATGATTTTATGACCAAAAACGTTGAAATATTTCCAAGTTGATATTTTGGTTATAGAATTTGAAATATATTGACCATAGTTTTGGAGGCTGATGGATAACTTTAGCTGCTACTCAAAAAATAAAATTTACCAATAGAAATTTCATTATGATTGCTTGAATAAAGAATAAAAAAATCAACAATGATATAACAGGTCTTCCAACTTGATCTAGAAAGTTATGCCTCAGTCCCATAAAAGTTCACGATTTGACTTTGAAACTGATACGTGTATCCTGGACTCATCTCATGGACCCTGGTAAAAACGTGACAGTCCGTACGGGTACGCAAGAGTTCGTTTGGGTCCTTGTGGAGCTTGATCGCACGGCGCCCGTACGATGCCCTCACGGCTATTTTTTAGTTTATGGGACCGTAGCATAAATAGAAACATTTATTTAACTATACTGTTAAGGAACTTTTGGAGAACATTCAGAACAGTGTGTATATAAATGTGACCGATGATAAAATATGCTCTTATTTTCGAGTATTGAATCTACTTTTCATAAAAAAATATTGAAACAAAAAACATAAAATAAGGTTCACCTTTTCGATAATCAAATTCGGCTTCCAAATGTCCGTAGTCGGTGTTTTTATAAAGAACAGTTTATTGTAGAACTTTGGTTTCCATTTAATCAATTCATTCTTCCAAAATACTCTAAAATAGGCAAGTATGGAAAACTTTTGATCTGTGGTATCAAAATGCAATATACTCTTCGGCACAAACTTCGTATGAACATGGATGGCTTTCGACTGGTTCAACACTGGTCTTATTTTTGTATCCGCATCGTCGATAAAATCACTGAGCAGTTTTTTCATGAAATCTATGTCGGTAACAGGTATGGGGGTTGTAGGTGGACTTGTCACAGTTGTGGTTGTTGTCGTTTCGACAGCGGAGGTTGTCACAGTTCCGGCAGCGGATGTTGTCGTCCCAACAGCTGAACTAGTCACAGTTCCGGCAGCGGATGTTGTCGTCCCAACAGCTGAACTAGTCACAGTTCCGGCAGCGGATGTTGTCGTCCCAACAGCTGAACTAGTCACAGTTCCGGCAGCGGATGTTGTCGTCCCAACTGCTGAACTTGTCACAGTTCCGGCGGCGGATGTTGTCGTCCCAACAGCTGAACTTGTCACAGTTCCAGCGGCGGAGGTTGTCGTCCCAACAGCTGAACTTGTCACAGTTCCGGCGGCGGAAGTCGTCCCAACAGCTGAACTTGTCACAGTTCCGACAGCAGAGGTTGTCGTCCCAACAGCTGAACTTGTCGCAGTTCCGGCAGCAGAGGTTGTCGTCCCAACAGCTGAACTTGTCGCAGTTCCGGCAGCAGAGGTTGTCGTCCCAAAAGCTGAACTTGTCGCAGTTCCGGCGGCGGAGGTTGTCGTCCCAATAGCTGAACTTGTCGCAGTTCCGGCAGCGGATGTTGTCGTCCCAACAGCTGAACTTGTCACAGTTCCGGCAGCGGAGGTTGCCGTCCCAGCAGCTGAACTTGTCACAGTTCCGGCATCGGAGGTTGTCGTCCCAACTGCTGAACTTGTCACAGTTCCGGCGGCGGAGGTTGTCGTCCCAATAGATGAACTTGTAACAGTTCCGGCTGCGGATGTTGTCCCAACAGCTGAACTTGTCACAGTTCCGGCAGCGGAGGTTGTCGTCCCAGCAGCTGAGCTTGTTACAGTTCCGGCAGCGGAGGTTGTCGTCCCAGCAGCTGAACTTGTCACAGTTCCGGCAGCGGAGGTTGTCGTCCCAGCAGCTGAACTTGTCACAGTTCCGGCAGCGGAGGTTGTCGTCCCAGCAGCTGAACTTGTCACAGTTCCGGCAGCGGAGGTTGTCGTCCCAGCAGCTGAACTTGTCACAGTTCCGGCAGCGGAGGTTGTCGTCCCAGCAGCTGAACTTGTCACAGTTCCGGCAGCGGAGGTTGTCGTCCCAGCAGCTGAACTTGTCGCAGTTCCGGCAGCGTTGGTTGTCGTCCCAGCAGCTGAACTTGTCACAGTTCCGGCAGCGGAGGTTGTCGTCCCAGCAGCTGAACTTGTCACAATCTCGGTTGTGGTGGTTGTCGTTGCAGCAGCAGAAGTTGTCACAGCTTCAGTTGTGGTGGTTGTTGTTGCAGCAGCAGAAGTTGTCACAGCTTCAGTTGTGGTGGTTGTTGTTGCAGCAGCAGAAGTTGTCACAGCTTCAGTTGTTGTGGGTTGTTCTGTTGATGTCTCGTAGTAATAGTAATACGGTACCGAGGGCTCCACTGGTGGGGGTTCGTAGACATAGTAGTATGGTACCGATGGCTCCATTTCCGGTGGGGGTTCGTAGACATAGTAGTATGGTACCGATGGCTCCATTTCCGGTGGGGGTTCGTAGACATAGTAGTATGGTACCGATGGCTCCATTTCCGGTGGGGGTTCGTAGACATAGTAGTATGGTACCGATGGCTCCATTTCCGGTGGGGGTTCGTAGACATAGTAGTATGGTACCGAGGGCTCCATTGGTGGCGGTTCGTAGACATAGTAGTACGGTACCGAGGGCTCTATTGCCGGTGGTTTATTATTACCTTTGCCTTGCCCCCTTGCCACAGTTATTGAACATCCAATTAAAATAAGACGTAAAAACATAAACGTCATTTTCCTCCTAATGTAATCCTGTGGTGTTAGGTTAAAATTATACTTTTATGTCCTTTAGGTGATCTATTTCCAAAATAATTTTAAAATTGTGCACTTTACAATAGCGGCCTTTATATAAGATAACCGACTGTCAACGCTGCTTATGATGTCTTGACGCTAATGAGGTAGACTATTATATTGACCCTATTTATATTTATGAGCATTACTGAACCGTAATACGGGTTAGTACGGTGTCCTTAAAGTGACATTTTGAAATGCTTTTGAAAAATTATTTCGTTTAAGCTTAATATCATATCGTTTTTACAAAATCACAATTACGTTGTTTTTTTTTTCGAAATAATTATTGCTTTTTAAGAAAAAAATCGTATTTTTGTATAGCGTAAACGTACAAACTAAATGATATTACCTTTAAACGGAATAATTTCTTTTAAACGAAGTGTTATTTCGATTTTACGAAATAAGTACTTCAAAAATATGTAATGAATATTTTGCAAACGAAATAATATAATATAATATTTATTTTGTTTAAACGTTATATAGTTACGTTTTTAAGAAATGTTAATTCGTTGAAACGAATTAAGATTACGTTTTTAAAAAAAAACGAAATAATCATTTTACGTGTTTGTGGAATATTTATTACGTTTAAACGAAATAACATTTTTACGTATTTGCGGAATAATTATTTCGTTTTAATAAAATAATCGTGAAAATAAAAATATATTTCAAATGTCACTATAGGCACTCCGTAAGTTCTCTTTACATTGACTTTTTATTTAGTAGGCGGCAGTTTTTGACCCAATTACTTCTCTATTTGGTAACAAACGATTTTATATTTACTTAAGTCTTTCAATCGCAATATAAGGTAGTTTTTCCAGAGACCTAATGATGACCTATTATGAACTAACCAATTACTTACAGTTTAAATATCATAGGACAATACCCTTTAATTTCAAATTTGTATTTACTAGACACTCAAATGGCAGAACCATATCCATACATATCTTATGTTGAGTTTCGTAAAAATAATGGCAAGTAATTTTCAATCCAGTTTAAGATATACACTGAACAAAAGTTCTAACCGATCACTTTTCAAATTTTGACTATTTCATAACAGGCCAATGGAGCCTTATCAAATTTTGCAGAGGTGATTTTTGTGTCATTTTCTACCGATTTGTGGGAAAAAAATTTGATACGGTCCGATGCACTCAATCGGCACACTGGGTGTGGTTTACACATTTTGACACGAAATGTTCGTGCAGAGAGCGGTGAGTATTAAATTTCACTTTGCATGAATCCTTGTTAACTTTATAAGTGAAAAAACATAAAACATTGCACGAATGTCGATCCTGTCGGCGAGTTGTAACCTTTGTTCTTGGCCTTCGGCGTCAGTCAGAAACGATTCCGGTCCCTTGATACATCGTCCAAAGTCGCGACCGTCGAAAAGACCCGATTAAAGTGTCATGTAACTTGAAATAGGAATGAACACATTGAAAATAATAAAATTATAGCATTTTTCAATACTTTATCGATATTTTTAAAAGATATTTCCATGAACACTTACCTGTTTGATAGAGGCTCCAGCATTCAACATTCCATTGGCTACGCCACGATCCTGCATCGACATTCGTGCAATGTTTTATGTTTTTTTCACTTATAAAGTTAACAAGGATTCATGCAAAGTGAACTTTAATACTCACCCCTCTCTGCACGAACAATTCGTGTCAAAATGTGTAAACCACACCCAGTGTGCCGATTAAGTGCATCGGACCGTATCAAATTATTTTTTTCCCACAAATCGGTAGAAAATGACAAAAAATCACCTCTGCAAATTTTAATAAGGATCCATTGGCCCGTTATAAAATAATCAAAATTAGAAGTGATCGGTTAGAACTTTTGTTCAGTGTATATATTAAACCATCTATCATGAACAAACTATCATGTTCCGAAGGGAGTACGGGTTCAAATCCCACCCGGGGAGGTTATAGTATACCGTTATACCCTTCTATGAAAATTTGATAATAATGTCAATTTTCCTCCATTGATTAGATAATATGGAGAAGTTTCCGGCCTTGTGGAAGGGTAGGTGAGTACTGGTTATAGACAAGGGTCCAGGAAAGCTATGTTAGGTGCGCAGGACGCCTGAAAATGTCCTCAATTGTGTTGACAACTTGACACGGCGTTAAAGCTAATAAAAAATTAATCATTGATACGACGGATGAAGAACATGGGTAATCGGAACATTGGTGCACTCCAGTGATTTTAAGATCAGATGAAAGTTTGCCCTGGAAATATACGAGATTCTATGGTGATGTCATTCTTCCATCTTTTGAACAAGTTGGAAATGGTTGATCAAATCAAATGCCTTTGTAAAATAAAAAAGACTGAATCAGCACATTTGTTTTAATTGAATTTACCTAAAATAGTTTTTGTAAACACTCTTGAAAACCTAAAAACGTTACAGTTGTTTGGTTTTGTGCCAGATATCAATAGAATTGTGACTAAATATAATCTGAGACAATATTTGACAATATATATCTTTCTAAAGATATGTCTTTTTACAACTGCCCTGGACATATTTGTTCCTATCAAACAAAGACAATTTGCTCTATAATATATGAATAAAAATATGGTACCATTGGTTATTTGTCTCTGTGTATTATAGGTGACACACTATGCTTATTGATAATACATTCATAGTGGTATGCTTATGGCGGTATGACTGAACAGTGAAAATGACTATTTATACTTTCTATACGTAGTTTGGGGCCCCAAGAACATTTATTATACGCAGTTTTGGACCCCAGGAACATTTATTATACGTATTTTGGGGCCCAGAAAACATTTATTATACGCAGTTTGGGGCCCACAGAACATTTTTTATACGCAATATAGGGTCCATAGATTATTTATTATACGCAGTAACGGTCCATATTACATTTATTACACGCAGTTTGGGGCCCAGAGATCATTTATTATACGCAGTTTGGGGCCCCGAGAACATTTATTATATGCAGTTTGGGGCCCAGAGAACATTTTTATACGCAATATGGGGTCCATAGATTATTTATTTTACGCAGTAACGGTCCATATGACATTTATAACACGCAGTTTGGGGCCCAGATTATTTATTATACGTAGTTATGGGCCCAGAGAACATTTATCATACGCAGTTCGGGGCCCAGAGAACATTTATTTTACGCAGTTTGGGTTTCGAGAACATTTATTATACGCAGTTTGGGGCCCAGTTGACATTTAATATACGCAGTTTGGGGCCCCGAGAACATTTATTATACGCAGTTTGGGGCCCCGAGAATATTTATTATACGCAGTTTGGGGCCCCGATAATATTTATTATACGCGCTGCGGCAGTGCATTTATTGCATAGGAATCAGTTACTTCCCCTTTAAACTCAGTTACTAAAGCTGATACATGAAAAATGACCTACTGTATCTGACTTCATTTATGTGTGAGGGACAGAGACTAGGACGAACGAATGTAAAACAATGTAATGAGAGTCGATTATCCAAATACATTAAGTATTATTGAACTCTTGAAGTCGTTTAAACATTATACCAAGCCGTAGTACCTTTCGGCATATTCTTTCTAAAAGCTTTTTTTGCTCCAGTTACTTATGTCATGTGACCGCGATTGTTTCTAGGTACGAAAACACTGCGTTTCTCGAACCCCAGCGACAAATACTGTTCAATATCTCTTCGATATGCGGAGGTATTTTATGGGAGTGTGGTGTATACAAAGAAGGTCGACTGTCAATAAATTCCTGTACCTCTATTGTTCTTTTCCAAGAACGGGCAGTTTTAAGCGGTCATAGTTATTCAACTCGTATGAGGAGCAAAAGGTTACAAAACTTAAAAAGAAAACTTACAAAGTCATTTAGAGGCTGTGTTATTACTAAGCATTATTTGGATTCAAGCGGTGCTCAAGTCTGAGTTTAATAAATATTTAAATATATATTAACAAGTCTTACTGCAAAAATATTTATTTTAACAGCATGGATCAGCCTTTTGTAATTTAAGATCAAATTAAAATAGCATAATTAATAATATTTTATGTAAAAATCCCTTTTGTGGTCAGAAAGTCAAGTGGAAGTCGAAGGTCGGCGTAAATAATAAGTCTATTCAACGTGATAGATATATTTAAGAAAAAATATTTGAATATTGAATAATTAATATTTTTATATAAAGTTTTTCTTACGCAGTGGCGTATATATAAAATTAAACCGCTTTTGGTCGTTGATATCACGGTCAAACCGCTCGGCTTGCTCAATTGGCATTCTATTTCCCAGAAGTTATCAAGATTCTCAAAAAATCGAAAATCCTGATAGCCTCTGGGTACGAGAATGCTCAGTTGGTAGCACGCAAGTGTTCTGATCGCGGAGTCGTGGGTTCGATTACCGGACGGGGCACACTTGAGTTTGGGTTTGAGTCTGGAGTTTGGTCATGAAATTATTTCTACGGCCATTCTCCCTCCTAGCACTAATTCTTAATCATGTAGGATAGTTGTCAGTCACTGACGGAAGTATGTGCCTAGTAACTGATTGACAGCTATATTCTGAGATTAAGCATTTCCGGAAGTGATGATTGACTGACCGCCGTGATATGATTTATACAATGCGTTGCAACAGCGTTACCCCCCCTAAAAACAGCATATCACGGCGATTTGACCATCTACACTCTGACAATGGACAAACCTAGATCTATTGACCCTAAGGACGTCATAAGTGTATGAGTCTAAGGGTGAGATAATATTCAGTCACTCTAAAAAACGCATTTACATGTATTTCAGTCCCCTTACCAGGGCGAAATAGTTATTTTATTATTGAATGACCTTATAGAGGTGTATGGCCGAGTGGTTACGACTTTGGTCAGGTTACCATTGGATAACTAGCACCTCGTTGTTTCGAATCCCATCGTTAACCTTTACCTCGTTACTTCCTTGGGCAAAAAAACTTTATCCTACTAGTTCAGTACGGGGGTCAAGAAACGAACCCAAACCCGACGCTCTGGGAAAAATAACTTTTTAGGGACCATACCCTGATCCCCTAAAAGATTGCTTGGATTCTCAATATAATAACGTCTTTAGCTACGACCCTGTCCCTTACATAAGCATAGCAAATTCGGTTAATCATTCCAGGGCAAAGTATTTATTTGTTTAATTTGTGAATGCTTTATTATTTTGTATCGTTTTGTTTTAGAATCAACAGACACAGTGGGTTATGTTCATTAATTGGTTGGTTTTTAATCTTTCGACACTTCAACTTTTGTAATTTTCAAATGATGACCTGTCAATTTAATTTCTATGAGGCAATGATCTTAATGAAAGTCAATTCACTTCATGGGATAAGTTTCAACAATCGAATTGCATTAGACAGGTTCTTGTTTGTTCTGTTTTCATGACAGTAATTGCAAATTCAAGTAATTAACTTTATTTATATGTTCTTTCCTGCTTACTATAAATATTCGATTAAAAATCTGGTATAATGATACATTCGGAACTAAATCAGCGATCTTCTACGCAGATTAACACGGATATCATAAGCTGAAAAGTATATCTAAAATGGATTCTGCAGAAATCATGAATTTGGTAACTGGGGTAGAATAGTCGGAAATACACAGAAATACGACGCGAGACATTGTACTGATGAAATGTTGTGTTAAAGCGTTTAACAATGTCATTATTAAGTGTTGAAATGAAAATGACAGGTGGTCGTGTTTCAATGTATATGTATACAATCCATGACAAATTTCTATAATTCAGACTTCTGAATGTTGTTTTGAAGCTAATTAGTAAAATAACATACACATTGTTAGATAATATTGACTTTACACGTCGATTTATAAATAATAACAGAACTACTTGTCAGGGAGTTAATCGCCAGACCTTATAACCTGGTTGTATTCCTACTACGTCTGGTTTCCGAGATACATCTTTGTAGATGATCGCCGAGGTCGTTCCGAATTATAATGATATTTAATATTTTTCACTTTACCCCACCCATGTAAGATAGACATCGTTGGTTACCCCCACGATTCATTACTCTGCTATGCTGCGTTATGTACCGTGGATCATTTGGTTAGAAACATCTCGTAATCATGAAAAATTAATGAGACAGTTTCATTGGTTCCGCAAGGAAACCACTGCGGAAAACTAGCCAATGAAATGACGAAACCATTTTTGAAAATAAATATATGCGTTGGTATCTATTTTAAGTGAGAAAAAACCAGTATGACGTCATTGTTATTTAAAGAGTATTTAATTGTAACATGCAATTTCATTGGAAGAAGATTGGTCTCCCCTGCCTCATGCATATTCATGAAAACGAGATTGTGCCAATCAAATTGTCCACGGTACATATGGAGTGTAACGGAAGAAATGACTGTGGTTGTCGAGGATGAAGATAGAAGGCATCAGGCACTGGCACTATATTAGTTTTTGTTGGTCAACTTAATTTGTACCAGACTCTAACATTTTATTGTCATGTCATTGATAATAATAACAACAGGACCCTTTATCGCTCACCTGAGTACCATTGATATATACAAGAATCGAAATTAAAATTAAGTAGACAAACTTTCAGACCATTTCACTACTGTTTCCACAAGCGTTTTCCATATTTCGGCTGTGCGACCTAGATTTTGACCCCATTGATCCATAATTGAACTCTTCGAGCCATTACCAATGCATCCTGATCAGGGAAGATGACAAGTGAAAAAAGTGACAACTAGAGTGTTCACAAAGGGCTTCCATATTTGGGCTAAGTGACCTAGTTTTTGGCCCCAGGTGACCATATTCGAACTCATTCAAGCAATTATTTAGACAAGCATTCTGACCAAGTGTGATGACAAGTAAGGCAGAAATGTGACCCCTGGAGTGATCACAAGGTTATTCCATAATTTGACTATGTGATAATGAATGTACATTTGTACATAACTAACCGTTTTTATATTTTATGTTTTATTTGTTTTTATTCATTTTTATACTGCGTATATATTTTTTTCATTCATTAAATGAATTTTAAAATTTAATTCTTTGAGACATATATCCTTGTTCTTGGCTTACTGGATAATGATTTGTTAATCAAATCATGTGAAGATACACGTAATTACCTGCAGAACAATGGTTTGGTAATTGACATCAAAGCATTGGATGTATTTTTCTCAATATTATAGAGATTATCTAGTCCACATAACTTAAGGTGAATTGTTTGAATTGGTGGTGGTGTTCGTCCGTCGTCATCGACAATGACCATGGTTTCAATTTGTTGAAATAATGTCCGGAGATGACTGATGAGGCCAATCCGGAAATCATCGTACCGCTTTCTCTGACCTCCGACTGTTCTTTTACCCGATGATAGTTCCCCATACAGAAAGCGTTTGGGTGTCCTTGTATAAGACATTCTATAAAAATGCCCAGCACAACGTACTTGATTTGTGGGCAGAAAAGTAAAGATGCTGGGTAGTTGAATTCTTTCAATCACTTCTGTGTCTGGTATCTTGTCTTGTCATCAGATATTGAGAATTTGTTTAGGCTTTTGGTGTCAAAGCTGTTAAGTTTCCTTGCACGTCTGTTGTAGAGAGTCCGGGTCTCACTGCCATAGAAGAGTTTGGTAAGTACAACAACTTTATACACTTTCAGTTTTGTCGTTGTTGTAATACATTTTCTGTCCCGTAAAGTTGGGTGAAGTCTCCTAAAAGCATCATTAGACTTGGCAAAATTTCGGTAGATTTCATCATCAATATGGACACAGCGTGACAAGGATGTTGTTGGTTTTTTTTGTGTTGGGTTTGACACCGTAGCAACACATTGCATAGGTCATATAACGGCGGTCAGTAAACCTACTCACTCCTCCTCGGAAGGCTAAATCTCTGGATTTAGCTGTTTACCAATTACTAAGCGCATACTTTCGCCAGTGACTGACAACTGTCCTACATAATTAAAAAAATATCGATAAGAGGGAGAATGGCCACTGAAATAATTTCATTACCAAGCTCCACGAAAGTATGCCCCGCTCGGGAATCGAACAGACGACCCCTTGATCAGTAGTATTGTGTGCTACCAACTGAGCTAGCCGGGCGGCTGCGTGACAAGGAACTGCCAAGATATGTAAAGTTCTCAACTGCTTGAAGCTTGGTACCCTTCTCCTCAAAGGTTGGTTCAGAATACGAAGTCCCACGTGGTGGCAGGTACATTACTTCAGTCTTCTTGGTGCTGATTGAGAGCCTAAAGTTTCACAAGCAGCTAAAAACTTGTCTATGCTTTGCTGCATATTTTTGCTTGTGTCAGCATTTAGAGCGCAGTCATCTGCGAAAAGCAGAGCATTAATAACATTCCGTAATTTCTATTTTTAGACCAAGGTTTGCGAGTAAATTTAAAATCGGTTTTATTCACAGTCTGCGATTGGACGGCTCATTTTAAATTGTTCGTCATAAATATTATTATGAGAAAAGGTCACCTGAACGTGACCCTCGTTTGAAAACGACCAGATCTAAGTTAAAGCGAGTAGGCGAGTGGACAATTTTTAATCGGGTTTTCATCATATTGAACCTTAGTGATCCATTTTGTATCTGCTACATCTGAGTATGAGAATGGTATGTATTACGACTTCATTCGGCTTAAAATCAGCATATGCACATTAGATAGTTCGGTAGGCAGGCGGGCGGGCGGGCAGGCAGGCAGGCAGATAGGCAGGCAGGCAGGTAGGCAGGCAGGCAGGCAGGCAGGCAGGCAGGTAGGCAGGAAGGAAGGTATAGGTAGGTGGCGCCCAACAGGTTACAAGTTATGCAAATATTGTGTACAACATAAATACAATACAGAAGTAAATGGTCTGAATATATTAAATGTTATGAATCGGTAATGGCGTATAAATATAAATACAGTTATGATAAGAAAGTGCAAAACAAAATGTAACAATGATCAGATAGAGAAGATTATTGAGAAGTATTTAAACATATACAACACTATTTCGTAATTTAAAACTTTTGTAAATATAAAAAGCAAAGTTTTGAATTGTATTAGAATCGATAGATGTTTACATCCAGTGTAACTTAATGAGTATAATATCAGAACAACAAAATTGTGTTTACGTTATTATCATAACGTTGTCTTGTGGAAACTGACTAGTCGAATTCCAATGACAGACTAACATGAAATTCATTACGTTAAATAGAAATTAACTTACGTTTAGAGAAATTGGTTACTTAATAATTGAAGACTGAATTAGTGCAGGGTAATGAACAAGTTTTGGAAGCTAATTTTTAACAGACAATCATAATGATTTAAAATGTGAACGCGAATCTGAAGAACAACAAAATGTATGGTCTGTAATTTGTTCTAAAAAAATGAAGTAGAACTTAAAACGGTATTTGCTTAATTATTTTATATAACTGTCAGAGACGCATAATTATTAACCCCGGACATTAAATTATATTCGATATGTGATCGATATTCCACGGCCTACATAGATATGGACATCTATCTTTACCGATAGCGAGTATAGAAGTACTGAAGAGTGTACAGTATTTAACCTATTCAGAGCGGCCAACTACAGAACAAAGCCTCTGCACGACAACAGCTTTCGAAATTTCCCTTAGAAGTAATTGTAATTAAAATTAACCTCTGCAGAGCAACAACCTCTGAAAGGCAACATACTTTAGTCCCTCCAAGTGGGTGTTGTTTAAGAGAGGTTGTACTGTACAAAATTAAACGGGGGTTATGTATGCGCCTCTGACAGTTGAATAAAATTTAACTGTACAGTTTCATTGAAACGTTGATATTGACCCAAGGGAAGTAATTGTTTTTGGTTATAATGAGTATGATTTCTCTCCCTCCCTTCCTTTTACATTTCGTCGATATAAAATATATTGAGCTACAAATAAAGCTTACTGATTGTAATTTGTACAAATTCAAAACGTTAAAACTTCATTGGTCTTACATACCTTTACTTGTTATAACCGGTTAAAGACGCTTTTAAAAAATGTCACTGCAATTTGATTCACACAATTGAATATACAGATAAGTTTAAAATTTTGAATTTTCTTTCTGATTGCTGTCCATCGGTCACCTGCAGTGCCTTTTTGACACGTTGAATTGTCAGCTTTTACTTGGCGTTCAGAGAGGTATTTCTTATCTATGCGAGGCTAATTCATTGAATATTAGCCGCCGGTGGACGGAGGTGACCGTTAGTAGGAGTTACACTACTGTTAAAAACACACAGGAGGAGGATTTGTTGAATTTGCCGCTTTCAAGAGGTGGCTGTGAATGTGGGGTTATAGCTGACGTAGATATTGTTGCAATTCAAAATGGTTGTGAGTTGATATCGAAGTTTTTATCGTAACGTCGTTTGTGAAAACTTATAATTTTCTTCGGTGACTGACTTACATAAGTTTGACAAAAACTTACTTTTAGAGAAATGGTAACTGAAAGAGAGAATTAGTGCAAGGTAATAAACAAACTCCAAGTGGTCAGCACATACATTCATAGTATAACATACGCCACAGACCCATAAAATCGTGGCTTGTTGCGGACCCGTACGTGCAGACAGTCGTAGGCCGTGGGAAGCCTTGCTTATGAAGATGACGGTACGCACATGGCACAGAACAACACGCCTGTACGGAGCCGTAGCTGGAAGATATGCAAGTTTAATCCTTACTCGGCCACGATTGTGTTCACGATTTGACTCATACGTGTATCCATGGCTCATCTCACAAACCCTGGTAAAACGTAACAGTCCGTACGGGTACGCAAGAGTTCGTACGAGTAGGTAAATTGGAAACACCACATTCAAAACAGGTTTGGTTTACTCGAAAACAAATGGGAATCGGGAATCTGGCATTCTATTTTTTATTTCCTCCATTGCTGAAGAGCATAACTATTGCAAGAATAAACACAATACCCGAATACTTGATAAATTTGTGTAGTTTGCATATTGAGTTTTATTAAATTAAAACAATTAGCATTGATCAGCTTCATTGTATTAATGGAATCGATTCAAGGGAGATAATACAGTTATTATGTAGTTATCTTATATAAGCTCTAAGGATTTACCTCCCTTGTTTTGTACGTTTAATCGAATTCAAGAATTCGAAGGAATTGTTAGAGTTATGATAATTTTCAATGGCATTATCGAGAAGTTCGAATCCTGGAAAACAGAATTCTCTGATATCCATTCGATTCGTCTAGGCCAAAACAAGACTCAAGAAAACACTGTATTATTGGAACGACGAATTTTTCATTGATCATTTATATAAATATTGGAATATATCCAAGGGAGATAATAGTTATTTGTTATAAGCTGTGACGATTTATTTCCCTTACCATACTATATACGTTTTGTCGATTTTTAGAGATCATTGTAATTGTATGAATTGTAATTACAATAAA
Source organism: Mactra quadrangularis (assembly GCA_025267735.1). Lineage (NCBI taxonomy): Eukaryota > Metazoa > Mollusca > Bivalvia > Venerida > Mactridae > Mactra > Mactra quadrangularis. Next base: position 1,479,340 of record CM046301.1, on the reverse strand, counting down.
ACCTTAGAAAACCGGAATCTCTACAATACTGAAACATTCTTGTGGTCCCAAAATGACTTGTTCTTAATTAACTAGTCTTAACCACCTCTAAATATGATACAGAATGTCAAAAAAAAGTAATTAATCCGAAAACCAGTATAGTACAGACTAACTTTGTGATTTTAGGCCTGTTGTCTAAGCATATCGCTACTTAGCGCTTTGAGCCCTGGTACCCTTCTAACGCCAAAAGGAATAAGTACGTGGTATCAAATCAAATCGAGGGTACCAGGGGGCAAAGCGATACGTAGCAACATGCCTAGGCAACAGGCCCCTGATTTCTCGAATTGAAGTTTATTCTCGTGAAAAGCTTTATAAGTATAGATCCGAATTATGGAAGTTTAATATGGTATAATCTAACGTCAATCATAATAATTATTACTTTAAATTTTGATATATATGTATGCATGTTGAGTGCGTATGACTTTCCATTGTAGGTATACACATACCTTGGCACTTGACAGTGCAAAATGTCAACTATACAATGTGATACGACGAACGACAAAACGAATGTAGCATATTTTGGGTAATAATAGCGATATTTCGTTTGGTAAAGTCGCTCGTTGCTGTGGTATTGTCGTTCGTCGTTTTGGCATAGTCGCTCGTCATTTTGGTACAGTCGCTCGTCATTTTGGTATTGTAACTCGTCGTTTGGTGTCGTCACTCTTCGTTTTGGTACAGTCGCTCGTCGTTTTGGTATTGTAACTCGTCGTTTTGGTATTGTCGTGGTGCGTTCCTGGTTTGGTATAGTCGCCAGTCGTTTCGCATTGTCGCTAAATGTCATTTCGCATTGACGGCACGATCAGATCAGGATTCCATATATTCTCGATAACACTTGTCTTGTTAGTATATTTATCAAGTAATCAATTGCCTTTGATGCAGCGTCTATATCCAAATTCAATGCCTGTTTAATTATTAATTTTGTCCGAATTTCATTGCCCTTAGGCGTCCAGTAAGTTAAATCTTTAAACACTCTATTTACCAGTATGTCACACTTTAATGGTTTCAATAATTTATAGTTATTCAATGAAAAGAAAACAGACTATTGAAAATTTATAATATAAATCGATCATGATCATGATCAATGCCAAATTTTATACTTATACATACATAATTATATATATATATATACATACGGTTAATACATGTATATAATTTACATAGGTTAATATACATAATCCAGCGTAATATCTTAATCAAAGAAATATTTCAAAATAATTTATAATCGGAAAATTCCGTTTAACCCGTGTCTTACTTAATGTAAATCACACTCTGTGAATGCATACAGTTTCAGTGGCATTTGAGGATCTTTTCGGCGAGTTACGATCGTTTAAAGAAATCTATAAATATCTTAAGTGTTTTTCCAATCGTACGTATTAAATGTGCGGGTATATACGTATTTAAAGTACAATATTGGTAACAATTGAAGCGGGTAACTTGATCTCATGTTACTATAGGAAGTATTGGTAAATAAATAACAATCCAGGTATCGGAGTCTATAGTATTGAATAGTATTGAACCATTTATTCCACCCTGATTTGTTCTGGATTTTAAACATGGGATGTTCGTCGAGCTCTGAGGCTCTTCCTCAGGAAAAATTTAAACGTAAGTTTATTTTATGATTGTTTTTTATGATTTATCATTGGTTTTTTTAACCATGTTTATTTTTGTTACTTATAGATATGCAATTATGTTAATTGGTTATTATATTAACAATACGGGAACTGGACCGTGCGAGTCTGAACTTTATCGTGAATCTATGCCTTTTTGAAATTTAATTATCTCTTGTTGATAGTTCCGTTCGTAGACTTTCCACGTTGGCATACTTAATTAATCAGGCACAAGGAAAATGAGCAGACAAATAAGTAAATAATTGATTACACTTAGACTAATACTCTGCATTTAATTATTCCAGTGTTTACGTAAATATCAAATGAGAGGGGGTCAAGAACGGTCGTACTAAACAATAATCCATACATTCCTATAGTGGGACGTTTTATGGATAGTTTCTGTGATAATTTTGTTGTTTTAATAAGAACAGTCAAAATTTAAAATAAAATTCACCTTGACTATCGCATATCATGTTAGTTTTTTATGAAAATTTCCAAAAGATTAAATTAAGAAAAATAATATCGCTATTTATCTAGACCACTTTCGATTTCGATTGTCTTGCAAGTGGAACTTGATTGCATCAACTTAATTTTTTGAAGTAGTGTAGTTTGGTCCCTTTTAAACACACAAATTAAATCTAATCATTATGTTATTTTTATTATGTTATTGTCCGAGTACCCCCCCCCCTGAAAAATAGGCACGAGGATATAAAACCCGGCAAGAAAGTGCATCAAGTTCCCCCGAAGAGCGCACATAATCAGATCACAAATACACTGCCCTCCAAAATATCCTTCACAATACAATTTATTGAATTGCACATATTCAAAGTTCAAGCTTGAAAATAATTCAATCATCGTTCATTTTATTCATTATTAAAACATGGAAACTAAATTTCAATTGGTACATTTCATTTTTTTGAGTTGCAGCAAAAGTTATATATCAGCCTCCAAAACTATAGTCAATGTATCGTGATGAACCTGAATCAAGTTTGGAATAATTTTGTAATTTCAAAAATCCAAAAGAAAAATGTACTGATTTCAACTGTTTTTACAACTTTCGAAACTCAATGTTGTTTAAGGTAAACTGTAAATGTGTAAAGGAACTTTTGGAGGATAGTATACTTATGCTTCCATATACATTTTCAGCTGACTTTACAATCTTGTACGATAACTTCTGATCACTGAAATCACCCTCAGGCAGGCAATCCCTCATAGTACCCATTTACACCTGGTTGGAGTGGAACAATTGTAGGTTAATTTCTTGCTCAAGGAAATTAGCAGTTCCCCTTGTGGGGATCGAACCCGGGACCTCTCGATCCCTAAGCGCGCGTCCTACCACTGGACCACTGCTCCTATAACACTAGGATTGTTTTCTTAGCAATTAGGGCTGATTTTAGCGAGTTATGAAACCTATCATTAATTCATCATCCTAGAGTCATATAGGTACAAGGTATACCGAGATCGTATACTTAACTAGTTTAAATCACGAACACAGATAACAATGAACCTATTTTTTTCTTATTCACAGCAAGAAGTAAACCATGTCGTTCAGGATATATGTTATACAGTGATGGTTCCTCAAAATGGAAGAAAGTATTTGCAATATTATTTGAAGATTCTATGTTAGCATGGTTCAACAAACCAAAAGAGAATCAGCCTATCTGTCACGTGACATTGGCGGTATGTATACTGCAGTTCGAACATTCTCGGAACATCTCGTAGTTTCCCGTGCTATAACACTCGGAACATCTCGGAGATCATCTATACAAATATGCATATTTTGAAAATTTGAAAACAACCGAGGATATCGAATGGTGCTAAAAGGACTTACTCTTGTGCATTTCGTTGCTTTTGTTTCTATATAAAATAACCAAGGTTGAGTATCTCTAATGACCTTTACAAAAAGATTGATATATAATGATTGATATCCTCTTAATCCTCAACACTAAAGCAGTGAAATAAGTCCTAAGAATATAGATGATTAACGTTTTAATTTTTCACCGATTCATGCTATGTACATGTGCGAGTATGGGAATTCCCATTCTCATAGGTCAAATGGTCACAGTGCACTAAATTCTATATCTTCCACCGAAAGAAGTACATGTAGTCCTAAAAAGAAAACACAAAAACGGTCACAATATTGTCCCAGTGGGTTAGAAAAACTAATTTAGGAGAAAAAGGTATTATTTCAACACATAAAAACAGAGTTACAGCCTCCCAAATGCAGTCAAACTAAATACTAAAAACTATTTTCGCGCTGTAGAGACTCCAGAATTGATTAAGATACCTCAAAAGGACTGGTTTATTTTTGAAAAGCATGCTAGTACTTAACGTAGATGAGTACAACTGACTGAAATCTTCCTGTATCTTATTTCTATGACAGGGCTTACTTGTATATTAAATTCCTTTTAATATTGATAAAATTAGTACATGTCAGATTTACTTAAAATATTTCCGATTATTTTTTACTGACGACGATTCTGAAACTACGTCGATGTACGTAAAATACGTATTCTGTCGGTTTTAGGAGTTTTAACAGGCAATTAGAGCCATAAATGTGTTTCACTACGTCGGGTTGCAGTCGTAATTTGTCGATTTTTATGAAAATTCGACTGACAACAGGAGCGTATGACTTTATAGGATATATTTGTTCTTCGTCAAATAAACTTTGGTTATCCATACTAAGCAAACTGTAATTATTACTGTAAGACGTAAATATTGGAATTCTGACATGTTTGCCATGAATCGGTTTAAAATTCAGTACTTTCATTAATACATTTGATGCTCGGTTGGCCGGATCAATATGTCATTGTCACAGATATCGGCCATTTTATACATTTGTATTTCTCAATGACGTCATTCAAGTCTACAAACTTATTTAATCTCATAAAATTTAAAAATAATAATATTCAAGTATTATCCTTTAAAAGGGTATAATGGCCATGACAAAAATGTGTTAAAAACTTATTTTTAAGCTTGTTCGATCTAGTTAAATAGCTTAATATTTCACTTTTAGTATTGGAAATGTATTATACAGTGCTACCAAAGTTCTTTGACAAAGTCAGTTTTGAGAAAGAAAGCTCTTGCTTACCGCCAGAAATTTTATTACGACTTAAGTTTATTTATTGAACAGATTTTTGATCATATTGTGATAAACTAATTAATGCTGATTTTTGGAATTGGCTCAAATGACTCTTAGCTTCTGAGTTTCTTTATCATTGGGTATATGAGAATCGGTCTATTAGAAACAGGATTTTGTCGAAAAACTATTGGAGGTCGCTGTATTTTACCTTTTATATCGTATATCGTGGTAATTGTTTCATACTTTAGACTACTTACAAAAACATGAGTGCCAATTAGATATAGAAATACAGTCTACCGTTTAAAACTTAATATTTGCACATTGTAAAAAAATATTGTGTGGTCGTATAAACGTTTTTAGTAAAGACGTAAAAAACTTTTTACATATGATTTAACAATCAATAAATGTATGTTTTTACATTGAAAACACTCACCAGTGAAGATGTTACATATTTCATCCCGTATTGTTATTTATTGAAACCTAGGTGTTTGTAATTTTAGCATCATGCTATAGCTAGTGAGCTTTAAAAATCATACATATACTTAACGAAACTTCTAGGACTCCGATTTACGTATTGTTTTTGAAGCGGCATTCGAGCCATTTCTTGATTTTTCGTTGTGCATATCAACACACTAACGATTTTCAATAAAACTGACAACGTGCAATTTTTGCCTGATACGCACGTGTGCATTTCCGGTTTCTGCACATGCACGGCAAACCCAATTTTGCATCAATTAAGAAGCATGAAAACCATGCAAACAGACGACAGTATAGTCCTGTACACATTTCAATTAACGATCGGACATAAATGTTGAAAAATGAATATTTCTGACAACATTGAAATCAGTGTACTTAGAAATTTCGTTAAGTATATTATTTTAGCTACCGTCGGCAATAAATCTTAATAATTATGTATGTTTAATTCAGAACTCCCGACCATTTATTGGATGAAATTAAAGTGAATAGCCGAGGAGTTCCAAATGATGAATAGTTCTGTTCATCATGTTAACATTTTGCAGTGCAATGACAATATTTTGTTTTGAAACATACATGTAGCTAAAACCAATAAAACAATGGTACAGTTCCCCGTCAAAATTTATGACCAGTTTTAAATTATACGACCTTTCGCTATTCAACCCTCTTGACTTAAATTTTTTTATACCAATTAAAGTTTTCCTGTTATTAATAAAACCATCACACTACAGCTCGTGAAATTTGACCCGAGACAAAAAAATACAATTTAAATGTAAACTGTATTCCTCTAGTGTAGCTACCGAAGCATGTAATGTAATGATACGTCTCAGGTCTATTTGCACTAGCTTTGCAAGTGATCGTAACTTCTAAACATAAAGTTACGTTGATTTTAGTAATAGGCTTGATATATAGGTGGCTTTTTATTTTTGTTTTGTGTTATTGTATATATTTATGGTGTAGGGTTTTTACTTATTTAGTTTTTATAATTTATCTTTTGTACAACGCAATTGAATATGTAATATAGAAATAGGCGTTTAATCAAATGAAGAAGTTTAAGTTTATAGGTGGCTATATTATTGGGGTGTTACTGTACATGTTAATCAATTATAGATCGCTTATATCAATACCTCATTGATACCTTATATTCTTGTTTAATCACATATATTGAATCTATTCATATCAATATTTCAAATAGAGTGTATAATATCAAAGAATTCAATGCTGAAATACAAGGCCTTTTTATGTAAGCTTTCTTTCAAAATAAAGTAAAATACTTGCTGTGTTGAGTTTTATGAAGTATTTTAAAGCAATGTTAAACACACTCAACGAAGTTCAATTAAAACACATGTATGTCATGACATGAATACCAAGACAGTATATCATTAAATACGTGAATTAAACATAACGCAGTTTTGCAAATTTTGATTTGTCAATTCAAATATATGATATTGTCACAAGACCTTTTGAAAAATTTGGAAATTAAATAAATAATGGCATGATTTTTAGATTTATAAATACATTGTATGTATACATGTATTTTAGTTTTTTTGCTAATTCATCTAAGTTCGATTGTGTAACAGGTACTCACAACTTAGATTAATCACTTTTTAGTCCGCTTTCTGGTCATCCAGTTCTGAGCTAGTAGGATAAAGTTTCTTGCTGAAGGAAACATCGCGGTGGAGCTTGGATGTGATTCGAACCAACGCGGAACTTGCCATCACAGAATACAATACCAACATCATAACCACTCGACCACGCCTTTGCTTACTCACGTGCGAATTCTACAAACCTATAAGTAAATAACATTATATGTGTTCCTCCTTCTTTGCCGAAAGATCACACCATCGTCAGTGACTGATAACTGCGTATCATATTTAATATTCGTAAAGAGGCTGGCTGGAGAATGCCCATCGAAAATAGGCCTATGGCATAACCAAACTGCACGATGGTGTCGATAGATCCCACCCGTGGAAACGAAACCCTTGCTAAACTTATTCTATATTTAAGAACTGTGTTCCTGAATTCAGAACATGGAATAGAATGAACTCTGTAAACTACACTGTACTAACTGAGAAATGTTGTATATTACAGAATGTCAGCAACATGTTAGTTGTAGGACCAGTCTGCAAAAAGGTACCAGGCTGTCCTAAAACTGTACCAAAAAAGACAAGCTTCAGCTATGCTATAGCTTTTCCACAATGGATTACACGTGGAAGTACAGGAGCAAACCTTTCAAGTCCAGTATTTTTCTTCCTTTGTCCAAATGGTACAGCTATGGGGTAAGTATACGGGTAATATACAGTGCCATCTAAAATAACATTTACGCTTGTAAATTAGCTGTTTTTTATTTGTTTGGGTCGTCAGACCAAACAAATTATGGTAGCGAAATTTCAGACCCGAATGCTGTTAATTGCAAATGCCGAAAGTAGTCCGCTTTTTTGAAGCGGTTACTTCCCTTTACATGGACATTAACCATTCGGAACACCCTCGACCTTTCATGAATGAATAATTCAAAGCAAATGGCCGAGGATGTTCCGAATGAGACATTAACGCCGAAAAATTCAGGGGAGATCACTGCGTGAAGATTGTCAAATGGACTGGTCCCCTGCGAACCATAATAGGACAGGGAACCAGATTAATTGTCAAATAACAGGCGCATTAATTTTCAAACCTGCCCAGGGAAGAAAATATAGTTTCCGATTGGTCGAAGATTTCTAATATTGTGCAATTCTGCAACATTTTCGCAAATTACTGGTAATATATTTAAATTATTTTGATTAAACGCACGTCAATTTTGAACTCTTCAATTAAAAGGCGTTCGTCTATGGGTTAGTTTATATAACAAATTCAATTTGTCACGAGCTCAAACCACGCTAAAGAGTCAACAGAACAACCTACGGAGAAGAAAGAAGATTTGAAATAAAATTTCATGCAATATTCATAATACATTAACGTGTGCTGGTATTATTTATAAACAAGAAATATATGTAAAGTTGATTTCACATAACAAACCAGTTTGTGATAGTGATACATGTAATATTACTTATTTAAACTTTTAAAAAAAACATGTTAATTCATATTATATTAATATACTGTTATACTTGTTGTAAGATATGTTGGATAAAATAATGTTATTTTTTGCATGTTTAGATATAGGATACTTTTTTGTATGTTTAGATAAGTTTTTATATATTGAAATGTTACATTATTTTCAGTTCATTAAAATATAAATTTATAACCCTTTGTCATTGTTTCTTGAATTTATAGCATCTATATTACATTTATATCTTATTGTTTCCACACAACCTTCACCTTTCTGATATTCCGAGACCCAAACAAATTCAGCGCCTTCTGTGCTTTGATTTCATTAATGCAATTAAATCTAATCCAGACGCATTTACTCATTACTATAGTTATAAAAGATTTAACATTGAAAGGAGAGTCTTGATACTTTAAGCAAATGTGATCGTTTCGAACAAAATAATACCAAAAGATACATGAATGTTTTTAGTTTCTCAAGAATTAATAAAAATTAACAACAAATCACAAATAACACAAGTGTTCAAGTAGTTATGGATGGTACTGTACTTGGTCTACAGAGTCTAGAACATGAATCCCATCCGGTTGGTTCTGTCCGTAAGGTCAGATACCGTCGCTTAGGTTTTACTTATTATCGTCATCAGTTTTACTACTTTTATCACCTTATCAGCACCTTATATTACAAGTTGTACAACAGCTGCTGATTTAACCCACTTTTCTGGATATTTTCCTACTCTGACAGACGTACCCCTGCATTCTACAATGAACCGACAACTCACCCTTCACGGAGGAAGACGCCTACGTCCCCGCGAGGGGTTATGACAGTATTGGAAGATAGATAGATAGATAGAAGACAAACTTGATATTAAAATTTCATGAAAGGGTATAACCTTTTTAGCCCGAGTTATCCAGTTTGTTGTCGTCTTCAGCCATTTATGCTGCAATCTGCATGAGAACAATTAAGGCCAGTCGTTCAATCTATAACGAATCTCGAAAACTCTTTTTATTCGTTTGGGTAAAAATCAGTGCAAAATGGGTTAATCCAATTCTTCTGCCCATGCGTCTGGTTCTTGCTTTAAATAGTATTCAAAATCTGACATTATTTATTTTTATAATTTTCTTTTTGAACATTTTATCATCTTTTTCAGAGAATGGATGTCATCTATTGCTAAAACGGTAAGTTAACTCGTAATTCCAGCCTCTATCAAACCTTAGGTACGGAATCCACAAATAGTTCCGTCAGTAAATACAGTTTTTGTATTAGAGTAGTTTCAAGAAATCTTTCGTATTAGAAATGTTTGAACATCGTATTCCGGACTGTAAAATTCTAAGGACAGTTGACTCTGAATGGCATCTAAATAGCAGTGTTTTGTTATGATGTACCAGCTCACATGTGAAGTAGAATAAGTGAGCAAAAATAGTATCTTTTAACATGGGTCACTGAACATGGCACTAAGAATGGCCTCTATAGCATCTGGTTATCAGGGGTCACATGTTATTTCTTTTGAATTTTAGACAAGAATTTATTCCTATTCTATAATATCACTAACTTTGTAACCTCATCAAACTAAGTGCTTCAGTGCTTTGATTATAAATGATGTAATATTTCAGTTACCTCCACCACCAGCACCAGATCAAGTAGACCCTGCCTATCCTCCTGTAATGGGACCACCTAGTGGGTGTGTTCAAGCACCGCCACCACCTAAAGTTCACAAGGAAAGAAGAAAGAGAAAAAGTCATAAAGATCATTCTAGAGGTAGGTTTTTTTTTTATCATTTTACCTGTCTGTTTATACTGGGTTTAACGCCATGTCAATCCATTTTGGTTATTTTACGGTGTCCAGTGCACCTTACCTAGCTTTCCTAGATCCTTGTCTATAACCAGCACTCACATACCTTTCACATGACCGGAAAACTCTCCATATGCCTTATTAATGAAGGAAAATTGACATAATTTTACCCCGTTAACAGAATGCATGGCTGACGATCATTGTGTTTGTGAACATCGTGAAATTCTTAAGCTTCCTGTAAATGCCATGTACGAGGCCTATGTACTTCGAAGCTGTAATTTCAGAGTCAATTTTCACGAGCCATATAACAAGTTTACCTTCTACGTAAATTTGATCTCTAACTTCTGACTTCTCTGGTTTTTCAATATGACAATTTCTCCAAACATTTTACTTGGTGGCTGAATAAATCTTAGTAGGATATTTTAAACCATTAAGAATACAAATAAATAAATCGTATTCTTACTATTGTCTATAAAGTCTCATATACAATTTTCTAATCTTTATTTTCAGGATTTTTGGCAGGTTCTTCACTAGGTTATGGTTATGGACATCCATGGGGTTATGGGTGGGGATGGGGCTGGGATTATGATCCATGTTATGGTTGGGGTTATCATGATTATGATTCTGATTGTTCTATCGACGTATATATGGATGTGGATATGCATTACTATGGTTCCCTCAGTTCTTTTGGTGGAAGTGATTTCCAAGATTATTGTCACGAGCCTGGTTATAATGATGATTTTGGATTCGAATATCATGATCATCATCATCATCATTATCACGACCATGATCATGAACATCATCACGAACACGACCATGATCATGAACACGATCATGGTGGCGATGAACATATACAGGAAGATCATGGTGGCGATGAACACATTGATGGAGATCACGGAGCAGACGATCATGGATTTGAAGAAGGTGATGGGGGCGGAGAGTTTGGAGCCGTGGATGAGGGCGGGGCCTATGATGGCGGTGATGAAGGAGGTGACTTTGGAGGGGGAGAGGACTTCGGTGGTGGTGGAGAGGACTTTGGTGGTGGTGGTGAAGATTTCGGTGGCGGGGAAGACTTTGGGGGCGGGGATGACTTTGGAGGCGGGGGAGACTTTGGAGGCGGGGATGATTTTGGAGGTGGTGATGATTTTGGGGGTGGTGATGACGGTGGTGGAGATTTTGAATAGATTTACAAGAAATATTAGTTTACGCAAAAAATAAATTATTTTGTCAATTAATATCAAATGTATGTGCGTTTTACGGACAATCTGCTTCCATGAGTGTAAAATACTGTTTAGAAATGCCACATGTTCATTTGTGTATTTTAATTTTCGAGTCTGTTTTAATCTATGAAATAAACAGATATCTTCTAGATTTAAAGTTCTGCATTGTTTTCTAAATAAGTAGTCCTTCAGTTACTTCCAATATTAACTGATAGCAAAGAACCACTGTATCACCAAAAATAATATATATAAACATGCAATTTTCTCATGTACTGAATTACGGGTACATCGTGTATATTGAGATAGAGTTCTCCCTAATTTCCGTTAACTATTGAAAATACTTTTCAATAACGTGATAAATGTTTATTGAACATGTTTTTCTCAGTTATTACAATAGGCTTTTGATTTGAATGGATTTACTCTCAATATAACGCACAAAGATAGGTTGGTATAAGGGAGTTTTTATCTTCATTCTGATAATAAAACTTACCTGATACGCTCAAATGTTAATTTATTTCTAGCTTAGTGCATTAATTTGTTTTCAAAATAAATGTTTTAACAAATAGTGTTGATTGTCTTATCTTTTGGTAAAAGTGTAGCAGAGGTATAATACGGCACTTGTACTCCCTAGACTTCAAGCTACCTTTTATGTCGACATGGTAGAGTGTTTGCTGATGACTCGTGGGTTTAAATCTCAGTTTTAGACCAAGGATTTTAATTAGGTTACATTTGGCGCCAACGTTAATAATCCATGTGATTGCATTCATCGATTGTCCAACTGACATTCAAGCTCCAAGAGTTTGAGGTTGAATGTTAAGGAGGAGTGTATGTAGCAGAGGTATAATACGACACTTGTACTCCCTTGCTTTCAAGCTAGCTTTTATGGCAACGTGGTAGAGGGTCCGTTCATGACTCGAGTAGTTGTGGGTGCGAATCTCAGAACGGACAAAGGAATTTGATCGGGTGATAATAATACAGTGCCCTCCAAAAGTTTTTGGACAGTTGAAATTTTGAGAAATTGCATAACACAAGTAAATTAACTATCATTAGACCTTATTCATGTAACATTGTTTAAATCATATGTTAATAAACTAATCAATGCTGACTTTAGAATTTGCTCAGATGACTCTTTCTTCTATCTATTCATAAATTAAGATGAATCAGTTTATATTAAAACATACGATTTTGTCCATGAACTTTTGGAGGGCACTGTATGTCTATTGTTGTTTAATTTGATCATTATCCCACCTGGAATCAAACTGATGACCTTTCAAGTGGTAAGCCAATCAGGTCATAACTACAGCTAGCTTAAAGGATAGGCAGTTTAAATGCTGTACTATACGACTGCTACATAGGTGTCCATCCACATTATAAGATCATCTTCAATGGCCATTGTAAAACACAGCAGTCAGAGATGAGCTTTTAAGAAGTATTTCAAATTTATTGTCCAAGTTCCACGCTAATGTATGTTCACTGGCTTTTCAGCTATTTACCCTGGTCATCAGGCTACTAATACAATCAATCTTCAAAGATATAATTATACTCCACTTATTTGCAGCTGACAAATTAGCATTACAGAATTATATTAACCTAGAAGGTACCCGTTTACACCGGAGTGGAGAGAAGCAATCACAGGTAAACTACTTGCTCAATAAATTAGCTGCGACCCGGGTGAGGTTTGAACAGACAATTTTTAAATTCCGTGTGATCTAGACACGTGACTTGGGTAAACGTGAATCAAGGCTTAAATGTACGTGACACACGTGCAATGTGTGTGACTCGACAGGTGTGCAAATGACATTATTAATGTTTCTTTTTCATCAAGGTATTGTCCTTTACCAGTATTAAGGTATTAACTAAAACAAGACAATTAACATGGGTAAATTTTATTTACATCATCATTAAAAATAAAAACAGTAGCACTAAAACTTTACAAATCAGAACACATTCTGTTAGATTATTCATAGAATGAATCATGGGTTTCTACATGGCAACTTTAAGGACCCTGCATGAAAATGTATATAGGGTCCATGCGCAACTACACCATTTCAATCAATATAAAAATCAATGCATCAATCTGCCCTCATATGAATTTGATTTATACTATCAATTATCAGTCATCTTAAAACTGAAGTCGTGTGACACACATAATTTTTAAGTACTTGCCATAACCTACTAACCCAAAGCCAGGGACTACAGCAAATTGTCTTTGGCAATAGACAATCCCAGAAATTTAGTCTGACAAAGTTATCTCCCCTGACTACTATTCAAATCCGCCATTAAGGTACTGAAGAAAAATCTATATGAAATGCAGACGTTTGTTGATAATTATCACTAAGTGTCCCTTAATTGGACTCCTAGTGTTATACTGATGTATTTAACAGATAAGATCATACATACCCGACAGACAGTGGATTAACTTATTACATAATATTACATAATTGACCATCACAGAATATGACACCATATAGATTGTAGTTAATTATGTACAATACTGTTACTTTAACAAAGTACTAATTGTAAAAAATGGTCTGCCAAATTAGTTAACATTCAAAACTGAATATTTGTATGACAATATATTCCGTCTGATCCTAAATACATCAGGTGTCTTTTTAAAATGAAAATAGATGACACTTTAACGTAAGTTTGACGATTTTTAATTTAGAAGGATTTTCTTAATAATTTTATTGACTTAGACATACTTATAGTTGAAATAGAACTTATAATAAGATACAGATTATCTGAAGAAAAAACAACTCAATCAGAATTAATTTCAAAATGCTTAAAATACTATGTGCAACAGTTGCCAACTACATATACCTTCCGAAAGATTGTAAAAAGAGATATCTGGTTGAATTTCTTAATCTTATATCCTATACAATTGGTGATTTTACGACCACAGAAAGCTTAAAACAGCTTCTCAATTTTAACTTATGATTTCATAAAAAATGACGTTTGTCGATGTTCCGGTTTGATTAAGTATAAAATGAATACACAGCTTTTTGAGCGACATTTAGCTATTTATCAGATTAGCTTTTTGAGAGATGAGACAAATATCACGAATACTTTTTTGTTTCAGCTAATATTAAACTCTTTTAAAAATGTTATTAAGTGAGTTTTTTGTTTATCTGATGTTATTTCACTTAAATACATTAAGTTCTGCCGAATATTTAGATTAGTTTGGAAAATAGCAATTTTAAGCAGGAGGTCGGACATTACAAAACTTTTCTTTTTTGCTATTTTTCATTTAAATTTTTGTAACAGTGAGTGCTGTTTCTGCTTTTAGTTTGTTTGTCACTTTTTGCTATTTAAATTCGTGGAGGTCATTTGACAGGAAGTGGTGATTTAGCTTTTTGCAAAGTGTCACTTTTAAGTCAGTTGTCGTGGCGTTCACTTCGACTTTTCTAGTCTAGCTCATTACTTTGAGTCTTGTTCATTTTAGTGACTGTATTGGTAAGCTTTTACTTATGCATTGTTCGTTACTGTTGTAACTGTAAGGTTCCGTGGTTTTATTTAAGTATTGTTTTAAGTACTGTTTGGTATTTGATATTACATATCTGTAAGTACACCTTTTTTGTCATTGTTAATGGTTGTTAATTATTTATACATATCTATTAACATGGGGCTGATATTGAAAGGACCAGGTGAATGTTTATTATTCTTGTAATTATATATTGTTTTTAATGTTGATACCGTATTGTATCATTTTATGTATTATTTGATTATTCACTGTGTATCAGGCATACACGTGTACCGAGTAATGGTTTGACCATGAAAGAATTATGTCAGTGAAAATGATAAATATGTGTTAATTATATTTGTAATATATTGTTCTATTTATGTATTTCAGTACCGGAGAAAATCACTGATTGTCACTGAATATCATTGAAATATACTTGTGAATTAAATGTACCATCATCTACTGGTCACAGTGGTGTTCTGTATATAATTTATAAACATGAGATCGAACTAAACGTGTTGTTATCTTTTTGTTGAGAAAACTTACCACTTTTACTATAAAGATAGCAGAGTTACATTTTTATGTTTTGGTTTATTCACTTTATTGTCACATAACTGCTTTGATCAATATGCCTAGGTTTTCTATTTTTCGAATTTGGCAATTTTAGGAGGCAGGGGACGGTCAAAACATTTTTTCGGAAATGACAAATTTAACATTATTTCAATACCGCAAGAAGTCATGAAAACTTGTACTTGTGCCATAATTGAATGATATTAACATTCATTTACCCAAATTTTATGTTTTTATCATGAACAAATTTAGTTACATGTTGTTTTTTTTTAATTAATAAGACCTTTATATACGCACCATTTTCATTTCTTTAAATAAAAATAAAACAACTTTTTACTGCAAATTGTTATAAGCAATGTTTTCAAACATGAACTTTTCTAAAAAAATTGATATAAGTTTTTAATCAAAGTTTGATTGCTCCAAAATACAGCATTTGGAAAAAATAGGTTAAAACTGATTCTTACGCATTTCGCACAAGAATGGCCATTTTTCGACACTAAAGATTAATATAACTCTTAAACCTCTTGTGATATTTGAACATTTTTTTGCTCACACCTGTAACATTAAGTCTTTATAATACAAAAGTTTGTTTTAATCATTTCAGTTTTTATTTTTCAATTTATGCCGTAAAAATGGGACAAATACTGTGCAACAGACCATATCTATCATAGCTGCAGACGGAATCTTCAGTACCTTAATGGCGGACGGATCACGTGACCACAATATGGCGGCGGTCTAATTTTCATTTCTGGGATTGTCTTAACTTAAGGCTAGTGAAAAATACCAGTTGATAATTTTGGCTTTTACAGGGTATCATAATAAATCTGGCCTGTTGTCAAATAAATGTATGACAAATCATTGACTTTTTGACAGTGCTTACAAATGAAATTTGAACTTTTGAGATTCAATAACCAGTATAATAAAAGCACGTTGAGCAGTTAAACATTTTACATTAACATCAATTAAGTTTCACAACACCAACTCTGACCGTTTAACAATTAACCAACTAATTCAACTAGACTTTCAGTAAAATGACTAACAAGGCTAATCCATGATGTTAACTGTTTGCAATATGTTGTTCGCACTAACTACATGTTTGTTTTTCAATATCCATTCAGAATGGCTTAAATTCTTAAAACTAAGTCACAGGTTCTGTTTTAAACACCTCACACTAAGAGGATGACATTTCTGAAAACTAAATCACAGGTTCTTCTTATATACCTCACTCTCAGGGTTTGAACATAACCCTAATTAAAAATATCACCATCATCATCATCAATGAGGCAATCTACGTAAATATTCCATCACAGTATCTTTAGATAATTTAGTATCATCATTTTTACCTGGCTGTCCATCTAATAGTTTGACACCTTCTTCCCAGGCCCAATGAAAACTATGCATCTTTGTATCCCTAAAATAAAAACAGACAGTAACCTATATTAGAGATTGTTTCAAATCAAGATGCTACAAACCATACCCTTTTCCTCCTTAGTACCCTTGTATCTCCATCTCTAGGCAAAAGAAGTTAATTTAAACAAAAACCCCATTAATAACTTAGCCCTTTTTTCTTCTTCCTTGGCCATTTTCATTTTTCTCTCACCCTGTCAAAAGATTACAACGTCAACGTTCCAGATGCTACATAATGAAACATTTGTGGTAATTGCCCCAGAAATAAGTGAATAATAAGAATTTGCACATGAAGTAAAACAGTTCCTAAAAAATCAAGAGGCTTAACTCAATTGTAAAATCAAAACCACAGTTACCAACAGTATCCAACAATCTTCAATCATCCCATAGTCATGAGAGAAGTTTATTATGAATCCCTTAAGTGATAAAAAAACCCCATTAAATTTGGATTGGGCATGGCCAAAAAGTTACAATAATGGACTGGTTGATCATTGGAGATCCAGTACCAAATCATGTACAAAATCTACCTCACTGTTTCCTTAAGCTGCAAACAAATTATTTACCAAGTGTTACACCAATGCTCAACAAGGCCTCAGTAATTTCCCACCAGTCAAACTGTAGACGTATCATAAATTAGTAAGATAAAGGACAAGTATAATAATAATAGTAGGCACATCTTTGTCAATAGGCAGTAACATACACATAACACAAAGTGCAGTTGTTTCAACAGTGGCAATAATTTCTTTAGAACAATCAAACATCGACTCACCTAACATCAGCATGACTATCTTTAGGACATTCAAACACTTACTTACCTTACAATGGCATTTCTTTCTTTAGGACAATCAAACACTAACTTACCTTACAGTGGCATTACTTTCTTTAGGACAATCAAACACTTACTTACCTAACAATGGCATTACTTTCTTTAGGACAATCAAACACATACTTACCTTACAGTGGCATTACTTTCTTTAGGACAATCAAACACTAACTTACCTTACAATGGCATTACTTTCTTTAGGACAATCAAACACTTACTTACCTTACAGTGGCATTACTTTCTTTAGGACAATCAAACACTTACTTACCTTACAATGGCATTACTTTCTTTAGGACAATCAAACACTTACTTACCTTACAATGTCATTACTTTCTTTATGACAATCAAACACTAACTCACCTTACAGTGGCATTACTTTCTTTAGGACAATCAAACACTGACTGTCCATCACTTGAATTAAAGAAATATTTCTTTCTATTTGATTTACTCCACTGCATAGTCCATGGCTCTGTAATACATTTAAATAGACAAAATCAAATATCATTTCATTATAATTAAAAGAAGATAGTAGGGATAAACATGCAAATCAGTTTTAGCATTTAAATGTTATGGTATTGATATCATTTTAACAGTTAAAACAATTATCTTTTCAGAATGTATGAGTATTGAATGGCTAAAATTTTCTCCAGGCAACCATAACTTACTTTTGGGCTGATGTGGATCATGCCTTTGGAAGTTGCCTTTAAGATTTAACCACCAATGATCAAGGACATGTTCTATATTAAACAAAAATAATAAATTTGATATTTCTTTTGAATTTCATAAACACTCAAAATTTGCTGAGTCTGAAAAGTTTTGTCCACAGAAAATTTATTAACATGTCTTATTCTTGGAAATTATCCATAAAATCTTAAGAAAACAAGGGTCAGTTTGTATTGCAGGCAATACTGAAGTCCCCTACCCGTAAGAACAGCAGCATGACCTTGACTTCAGACCAAAACAAAAAAAAATGCTCCACTGGGCGGGCATTATATGCCTGTGTGCTGTCAAAGTCTGGGACTGTAGGAGATGAAGGGCTATCTACAGTAAAGATCTGGTAACCTTTGACCCCAGGGCCTCATAATCATTAGAGAACACCCTTTACCCAAGGGCTATCCACACATAAAATTTGGTGAACTTAGATAAATTCCTCATTGAGTTATCGTCTAGACAATTTTTTTCCATATGAAGTCCCAGTGACCTTGGCCTTTGAACCCTGGGCCTCAGAACCTGAAGGAAATACCCTTTACCTAAGGGCTATCCACATATAAAATTTGGTGAACCTAGGTACAACCCTTGTAGAGTTATCATCAGGACATGCAATTTAAGTTACACTGTGATACAACTGTTTTGGTGAAATCTTAACTATTTCCGTATCCATTACGACCAGAATTTTGAACAGAAAAAGATGAGTCAATGATAAGCATAATCTACTAATTGCAACATATTCACATACTAAGTTTTATCAATATAGCTTGAATAATTACAAGCTTTTTGATCAAATTTTGACTATTTCTGTATCCATAGCGACCAGACTTTTAACCAGAAAAAATGCAAACCATGTGCATAATCTACTAATTGCAACACATTCAAATAACAAGTTTCATTGAAATATTTTGGATAGAGTATGAGTTACACATGAATACAAGCTTTTTGATCAAATTTTGACTATTTCCGTATCCATAGCACCCAGAATTTTGGACAGAAATAGAAACGACAATGATATGCATAATTAACTCATTGCCATTTTTTCACATAACAAGTTTCATCGATATAGCTTGGATAGAGTTTAAGTTACACCAGAATACAACCTTTTTGATCAAATTTTGACTATTTCCATATTCATGGCAACCAGAATCTTTGTCAGAAAAAGAAAAGACAATGACATGCATAATCTACTCATTGCAATGTATTCACATACCAAGTTTCAGCAAAATAGCTTGGATACTTTTTTCAAAATTGCGGAATCCAGATTTAAGCGGACAAACCGACAGAAGAACATACGGACAGACAGAAGGACGGAGTGCAAACCTATAGTCCCCCTCCGGTGTAAACACCGGTATTGGACTAATTATAGTTTTATGAATATTGTTTTTATTAAATGAAGTCTATAACATACCTCTGACTGTACGTATAATATAAACACCTGTAGGTCTGTAAAATCTATTCTCAGGGTTATATTTGGGACTATAACATAATTTCTCACTGGGGCCTCCACCTTTAACTTTTTTTAATTGTAATCTGTAGAATAAAAACAATGTATTAATAAACATCTTTAAAACATATCAATTATCATCTTTAATATTAAATACAATACCGAATATTTGATTGATTAAATTTAAAATGCATGGGTAGAAATGGACAGTTTTTGAAAATACAAAAAACCTACTTTGAACCTACTTTCTTTCCATTACATAGTTTCTCTATCAAAATACTGGAATCAGAATTATTACTGAATAATTTCACCCATAAAATTTCTCACAAAAATGACCTATTTTCACCTTCAAGTAAAAGAAAATTACTGTCCAGCACAAAAAGTAGAAATGAGTATAAAAAGAGAAATATATACAGTACATGTTAAAATTATAGACAAGAATTCATTTAGATAAAGAATTGTGACACATGAATAAGGAATGATTCAACTGACCCAGCTGACTATCTTATTTATTTATTTATTGGAGTTAACGCCGTATCAACACAATTTTGGTCATTTCACGTCGTCCAGCGCACCTAACCTAGCTTTCCTAGACCATTGTCTATAACCAGTACTCACCTACCCTTCCACAAGGCCGGAAACTTCTCCATATTATCTAATCAATGGAGGAAAATCGACATTACTGTCAAATTTTCATGGAAGGGTATAACTTCCCCGGGTGGGATTCGAACCCGCACCCTCTCGGGCACGAGTATCCAAATCCCGGCCCGCTACCAACTGCGCTATCGACCCGGGTTCAGCTGACTTTCGATACCATATTTATTTATTTATTTATTGGAGTTCGCCTGACCGTCCAGTTTTCACCAAAATATAAGCTGAAGTTTTTCATTGAAAAATCTAAAAAAATACTGACTAACAACTCTAGATACAGTTTGTACAAGCAGAAGAAAAAACAAGAGCTTATGATATCTTGTTACACAGTCTTGATGAGTCAAAATAAATCTTATTTATTTATTGGAGTTAACGCCGTGTCAACACAATTTTAGGTCATTTCACGGCGTCCAGCGCACCTAACCTAGCTTTCCTGGACCATTGTCTATAACCAGTACTCACCTACCCTTCCACAAGGCCGGAAACTTCTCCATATTATCTAATCAATGGAGGAAAATCGACATTATTGTCAAATTTTCATGGAAGGGTATAACCTCCCCGGGTGGGATTCGAACCCGCACCCCCTCGGGCACGAGTATCCAAATCCCGACGCGCTACCAACTGCGCTATTATCGATACCAAGGGAAGCTGTTGATGGTGAGAGAAAATAATGACTGATTGCCATATTGGGTTTGATACTATCTACGGGAATGTATAAAAATACTTACTGTTTAAATATTTGATCTAATTGTTCAAATCTATAAATTTCAGGAACAACAACTCTTACAAGATCTGATCTCGTTAATTTTGTAATCGATTTTGTAAATTTCCGTAATTTTTCCATTCTGAAATAATGAATTTAAAATGAAAAATAGAAAGCCTAGAGTATAATAGCAGTCACATTTTGGCTAAAATTTCATATCATGTAAAAGAAAGAAAACACTAATGTCTCAATAAGGGACTTTAGTCAGTTATTTCCCCTTGTATACTCTTCAAATAGGTAGGTCCTATTAGTTGGATTACTCAAATTTTATCCTTACTTTCTAATGTCAATTTGCCACAATTAATCTTAAATAACTTTTTTGTAAATCCTTTAATTAGTTTGAAATTCAAGCTAAGTATTTTTAGAGTAAAGAACTGTCTAAATTTCAACACTTCTGTAAATATCTTAATTAACAAGAAAGATATTAGATGCAATATTTTGTTATCCTTACATAGAAATTCAATCATAAAATCCAAGGATTCCAAATGTAAGGACCTATCACCAATTAGACTGCTTCAGATTTTATCAGGGAAAGATAACTGACTAAAGTCCCTAATTAGATAACGAGCACATACAAGTTAATGCAGACATTTCTCTGCAGGGCCTGGTAGCTTTTTTATAAAACTACACATAACTTGTTCACAATAACAATAAATACCTCCAGTACATCACAGTTACATCAAGAGTTGTCTACATTAAGATAAAAACAAATTTCTAAATTGGGGCTGGGAGTGGGTCATGAATAAAAATAATTTTCAACTTATTGGAATTCATATTGAAAATTCAAGGGTTCCCTTTATTACCACGTTGCAAGTGAATATGTCCAAGTTCATCGTGGCTTAATTGTATCTACGCTAATGCCGTTTCAAATCTTAAATAAAATATAAATAACACATTGCCTAAAATTTTGACATCCATTGAACTTATACTTTCAGAGTATATTCCAATCTAGAATTGATATGATAAACCCTCAATGTACATGTTTACTTATTTAGGATTATTTATTTATATCACATACAATATATCCATGGTTTACATACCTTTCATTATAATTTAAATCTCTCACATCTTTACCATAGAGAAATAAAGCATCTAATACATGTAATGTCATTATTTTTCTTTGTCCAGGACCCTAAAACAACAAAAATGTAGCATTTATAAAAACAAGGCGCTGCATTCAAAAACTCAATGACCAAATACATATGCCTTTTACTACTTGAAATAAAAAAAACCAGGATAATTTTTAACGTCATATTCAACACATATTTAGGTTATATATACGACGGCCAGCTCTTCCTACTATAGGTTTTTTGGACACTTTTCTATCACCAGTACTAACTAACCTCACCACGAGGCCGACAACTCATGTATAGGGTATGACCTGCCGCGACCAGGTTCGACCCGCGATCTCCGGATTAAAAGTCAGATATGCTAACCACTACGCCCAGGCCGCCGCTCGAACCAGGACGATATGGATGGTATGTAGCTAGTACAAAAATTCTAAAACTTAATACTCAAATGATACACAATATAAAGCTATCACGGTAGTTATTGCTACAGTTCTTCTTCATGGTAGCAAAACCAAAACTGTGGCCTTCAATAATGTCAGAGTGTTAAAAAATGTATTCATTTTTTGTTGGATTAGACCCCGCATCAACACATCATATAGGTCATATAACAGCAGTCGGTCAACCCCTTTTGTTCCTGGAAAGGCTAAATCTCTGGATTTATGCTTAATATCTAGATTTAGCTGTTAAGTTCCTGGAAATGCTAAATCTCTGGATTTATGCTTAATATCTGGATTTAGCTGTTAACCAACTACTAGGCACTTACTTTACAAAATGTATTCAAGTAGCAAAACAATTTTGCAAGCTAACACCACCATGTTGCAACCAATGGATAGAAAATCTCCATGTTGCAGGTACCTTTAGGTAGCAATACACTTACTTAACTGATGCCTAGTTTAAACATAGTCAAAGCAAGTTTACTCAGCTCATGGTAAGTTTGTCTGTTTGTTAGTTTGTTGGGTTTTACGCTGTAGCAACACATTGTAAAGGTCATATAACGGCGGTCAGTCAACCTACTCACTCCTCCTGGAAAGGCTAAATCTCTGGATTTAGCTGTTAACCAACTTCTAACACACAACTTTGTGAGTGACTAACAAATGCCCTACATAATTAAGAATCATTGGTAGGAGGGAGAATGGCCGTAAAAAAAATAATTTCATGACCAAGCTCCACGAAAGTATGTCCCCCAGGAATCAAAACCACTATCTCTCGATCATTAGACTTGCGTGCTACCAGCTGAGCTAGCCGGGGCGACTACTCTCAGCTCATGGTAAGAATAGGACCACGTCATAAGTAATAAGATTATGTAATTAATAAAACCCTACAGGTGGGCGCTATGGATTTGTTTGTTTTGTTTTTTTAACGTCGTAATTAACACATATTTAGGTCATATATACGACGGCCAGCTCTTCCTTCTATAGGCTTCCTGGACACTTTCTAACTTACCTTACCACGAGGCCGACAACTCATGTATAGGGTTTGACCTATTGCAACCGGGCTCGAACCCGCGATCTCCGGATTCGAAGTCAGACATGCTAACCACTACACCACGGTCCCGGCGGTTGCTATGGAAAACTTATACTATAATGCCCAACGTAAGTTTGGAGACATTTGTAAGCCTACAAAATAGCTTTTAACATTACTTCGGTGACTTCATTTTGAAATGCATTTCAGGTTTGCTAAACAGTTGCCTAGTTAGTCTCTGCTTACAGTATGCCAACAATTATTACCTCTCCTTTGTATTCTGTAACAATTTCAGCCTCTAACAAAGTATCCCTGGGAAGTTCTAACTTTAAATTTTCTTGTAATTTTACCCAGTTTGCCTTTGGTGAGCAAACCCTCTGATATACAACAGTTCTCTAAATAAAACATAAAAATATGTCTTTTACATGTACTATAATATAAAACATAGACAACTAGAGCAGTCACAGAAGTGATGAATATCCCCACCTGGGACCATCTTGTAGGGGAATGACATTTGACCAATAAATTGGTCACACCCTTTAAATTATCGACACCGTTGTTAAAGGCGACACACTGTCTAAACAAGGTAAACATTTGTGCTGTATCATTTTAAATACTGTCAATCTGTAGTGGAGTTACTGCCAAGAAAACCCATTTAAAAAAATACCTTTGACCCAATAAATTGGCCAAGCCCTTTGAAGTATTGACATGGTTATAGCAGGGGACACACTGTCTAGTCACAGTTAACACTTGTGCCAAGTAATTTTAAAATCCATCAATCCATAGTAGCGTTATTGCCTGGAAAGGATTCGGGACGAACAGAAAGATGACCGGACTCTTTTATAGCCCTAACCTCTAGTGCTGGGTGGGGTATAATAAAGTAACTAGATTTTTTCACAGATGTCAGGCGCCGGTTTTTCATCAAGATCTGACCATAAATAGATATCCAACATATTAAAAACTTTAATGCAAAGAATACAAAGGAAAATAATAAAGCCAATTAAATTTGTGGTTACTTTCTTATTCTGTACATCACGTGGTATGTTACATTGTATGAAGTTTCATAAAGATCTGGCAATTAATGGCAGAAACATATGGTAAAGAAAAAACTTAAAAGCAATTGTTAAGGACACCAGACGTCCGCCTGACCGTCCAGTTTTCACCAAAATATAAGCTGAAGTTTTTCATTGAAAAATCTAAAAAAATACTGACTAACAACTCTAGATACAGTTTGTACAAGCAGAAGAAAAAACAAGAGCTTATGATATCTTGTTACACAGTCTTGATGAGTCAAAATAAATCTTATTTATTTATTGGAGTTAACGCCGTGTCAACACAATTTTAGGTCATTTCACGGCGTCCAGCGCACCTAACCTAGCTTTCCTGGACCATTGTCTATAACCAGTACTCACCTACCTTTCCACAAGGCCGGAAATTTCTCCATATTATCTAATCAATGGAGGAAAATCGACATTATCGTCAAATTTTTAATGTAAGGGTATAACCTCCCCGGGTGGGATTCGAACCCACACCCCCTTGAGCGCGAGTATCCAAATCCCGGCACAATACCAACTGCGCTTTCGACCCGGGTTCAAAATAAATCTTATCAAACCTATCTTATTGGTTGAAGTGGAACTCACAACTGGGCTAGCTCAAGTATTCCCGAACTAGTCGAGCCAAACAGTCAACAAATTCAACACAAAATTCTACTAACCCCTAGTCCTAATATAAAGACATGTTTTTCTGGAACATCCCCAGTGACAAGACATCTATAGTCATATACACTTTTTATTTCTTTAAGATTTTCTAAACTTAATTTGTCTACAACATGATCAAAATAACTGTCATCCTGAAATAGATACAGATACAGAAACTACCATTTAAGAATAGTTGGTACTAGGGCTGTCACGATATGCCAGAAGCGTACCACGATTTATTGCAATACGCTGTCATCGTATCGCGATACGTACCACGATATATATGGTGGGCTTTTAGATAAGTTGTTCCTCCCCTGTATTTAACAGAAAAATTGCAAATCTTATTTGCATTTACTGATAGAATCTAGCCTCTTTAAGTATTTACGGTCATTTAAGACTGAGAAGCGCACCAATCGGTTAAATTCTTGCAACCTCAGGTTAGATGGAATTAACAATGGAAAATCTGACGTTTTGCTACTGTTATTTTGCAAAGGGAAGATTTTCCAATGAAATAAAATATATCGCCAAATACCGGTACATTAAAATCGTACCACGGTACGTATTGCAGCAGCTGCATATTGCAACATACCGGTATACAGGTTTATTGTGACAGCCCTAGTTGGTACAAAAAAAGCCACTGTATATAAACAATACAATGAACTCTTCCATCACAGGGGATGCTCATGATTACAATAACATATAAATTTTAATATGTTTTACGAGTGTCTTTTTAGTGTAATGATAAAGCAGTCTACCATTACAAGCATGTTTAACCAAGGGGTGGTGGTTTATCTGCCGCATTAATTTTGTTAAAATAAATTATACAACAATAGCTTTTGTCCATATTTTTATGCTTCAATGGCACAGATGCGCGCCTCTTAAAAAGTCTACAACACACATGTATTTTCAAGGTTATTGATAGAAAATTCAAGGATTTATAGTGAAATTCAATGACTTTTTCATCATTTTCAAGGTAACGTATTATTCAAGGACTTTTTAAGTCAAAACTCTTTTTCAAGGACTTTCAAGGCTCTGTATGAACATTGGCATAAATGACAAGAATCATCTATAAAAGGCCAAAATTGAGACATAACAATTTAATATTATCAAATCACATAATCACTATGAATAAACTGGGATTGTCTATTCACATTAATGTTTTCAGTTCATTTTTTCTTTAACACAGTAACTGGCTGTGAAACGAGAATTAATTAAGTATTAATTTTAACGGTAACACAGCAGAATATTGCTATACTCAACAAAATTATCCCAAAAATTGAAATTAATTTTAAAAAATGCTACTAAGTACTACACAACAAAATTATTCAGCTGTCACCAGCAGTATTTTCCATTGAAGACATGGAACTGTACATCATAATAGAGAATGATGTCAGACCTTTATTGCCATATCAGGGGCCATTTACAGGCGTCTTTGCCTTGTGAAATGTCTTTAAAATCATGCAGTTTTCCCCAAATTCGGAGTTTAACTTGGGTCAGGGTCCAAATTTAACTGATTTTCTCACTGGCAATTTTTTGCCAGTGGATTTTTTTTCCTCTGGCAAAATGGAAAAACTACTGGCAAAAATGAAAATGTACCTTCATGTAAAAAATAAAACAACATTGTTCAGCATTGTACTTACAAGTATTTATTTAACATTATTTTTTTGGGCCATATGCAAGGGTGTGAGGCCTCTTTTGCCTCTTCCCACCTAACCACCACCGCCTCACAGCTGGTCTTGGTTCAAATTCAGAAAAAAATTACATTTGCCACCCTTATTCTCATTAGGGTGTCTACTGTGTCAGTCTTCAAAATTAACATTTTGAATTTACTCGCCATTCGAGTAACTGCTAATTACGTCTTTTCTAACTGCCTCACAACTCGCTCATAATTAAATACAATTATCAATTAAACGGCAAACATCCAAAAAGCTTTACCTCCTTTTATTATTGTAGAATCACAGTTTGACACGTGTTTGTTAATTTCAATCGTTTAATTATGATATCAATCTTATCGGGCCGAATTTTGGCACTATTGATTTTTAAGCGGACACTGGTTGATCTTAAAGGTGACAATATACACAGGGGGCATGGCTTTTGAAGCGTGTATACTAGCAGCACAACTCCTGCGTAGTTGATAGGTCGATTACATAGTAAATGCGGATGTAAGATACCTTCCATCCGTCGTTAAATCGAGGTCTCGAAGACTGTCATAATTGGGTCATAATTTGTTTCATTGATTTTCCGAAAATGTCGGCGACTTCGTTTTTCGCTTTGACGTGCAAATAGAGCGAAGATTTAACGCAAAGGGCGAATCGCCCTCTCGGCTCATCCCTATAACGAGAGTCATTGTAAAATAATCAAAGAAAATTCGATTTCCTGCGATCGCCTATATTAAGTATTTTCAAAACCAGTCATTATTTAAGTGAACAATTAAAAAACTAGGTCACGCTTGTTTTATGAATTCGTTCTAAATAACAATTTAATTAGTCTCTGTAATAACACAATGCAATAATTGAAATAATGATTTGTTACGCTATCAAACATCAACAAAGTGTGAAAAAATGACGACACACATCTTATCTTAGGTTGTTAAGACAATTTTCCGTTAACAATTGCAAACACATGTTAGTCACCAAACAAAGGATACATATTGATTTCAATTGCTGCAAACAATTAAATTATAGACTCCCGATGTACATGGTGATTTGTTATGTAATAAGTCAAGATTACAACTTGAAATTAATATGTTATACACCGTTTACGCACAGCATATATTAACTGATTACACATCGTGAAATACGTTGTTAAACGCCAGTAAATATTTTACTTGCCCGTCGGGCGAACAGAAAATGATTTTTTTATCGCCAGAATTTTATTTTTCCCCAAAGTTCGTCCGCGTAAACAAATGACGAACGGTGCGTATATTAAGTGGCGATTTCGGTAATTTTTACAGCCACTCGCTAAAAATTGCAAGTTGATTTTTTTCCTACTCGCATTCAGCAAATTTCACTCGCATTTTGCGAGTATGCGAGCTTAAATTTGGTCCCTGTTGGGTTTTTGTTCCTCTATCTATGTAATTGCGATAAGTTTTCCCCCAAATGTTCCATATAAAAAGGCCCCAGGCCCTTTCCCTAACTACTGAAAAAAGCCTAGGATGTCTAGTGTGCTGATCAGACAAATCAATATACCTTAACAAGATCTTTAACTTTTTCATTTGGACGGCTTTTTTGTGGTGCCCTGCGTACTTCATCTGGTACCTGAATAAAAAACCAAGTATAGAAAGTATCAGTCAGTGACGAAAGTCAAAAGGACACAAAAAGAAATATCTTTAAAAAAAGACATTCGGCGCTCTGCTGGGTTCATTTTCAATGGTTTGAATCATAAATGTTGGTCATGCACGGCGTACATGTATTAACTATAGGTCAAATGTAGTTTGTCCGAAATTGCAATTCAGCCTCAACTGACAATTTTTGTGCGAATATATTGCCACTCCGATGATTTGTCAATTCTAAAAATCTGTCTGATTCTAAAATTAAAAACATCTTTAATAACAATGCCATGGATTTTCGATTAAAAATCACTTCTTTCCAGAATGACCAAACAGTTCATGTTACTTTTCTGGCAAACATAAAACAATTTGATAGAAATGCTCAATGGCGGCCTACATATGACGAAATGAAAACCATTCCGAGCGTGCGCTGAGTCATATTTGCAGTTTAGTTATGCCGCAAGGGGCGTACCACGACGAATGAGTGATCAATTAGCACAGTGAGTCACTCATTATACACAGAGTAAATAGTCAGCAGCTACTGTATGTGCTACGCACCAGTTTATCACAAATAGCCAATGGTGTCATGTATTTTATCCATTTCTTTATACCGTAAAGGATTTTCATTGGACAAACAGCTATGGTAGAGCAAATTGTATTGGTTGAAATATAGGTCAAAAGTTGGCTTAGACAGTTGCGTCAAAAAAATGCTTTTTTGGAGAGTTTTAGATTTTAAGTTTTATATGTTTTAACATTATAAGAAGGTTACGGTATCTTTGTTATACGGTATATAGATAAATAAATTTTATAAATAAAAATTAACTGATTGGAAAATACAGTTGCTTATTATTGGGAAATATATCAATATTACCAGTTATTTTTTTGTAACACAATTTATACAACCGAAATCTTGTTTTTGCAATCTGGTTAAAACCTGATCTTAATCCGAAATTTCTTCTGAATTCATTGGTCAACACAAAGGTCATTACGACGTGACCCTCCAAGCGACCCTTAGAGATCCTGTCAGACAGCGGTCTATATGATATCTGTTTACGGAGATTGTGGTTTTGCTACAGTGAATCAAAACTGGTGCATATTACTAATACAAAATATGCTTTTTAAAAGCACTAGATAGAGATTTCCTTATGCACATTGCTCCAGGATTGCCTAATAAGAAGTTTAGTGTAGTATCTACCCTATCCTCTCAACTTTATTTTTAAATACAACTTATGTAAAATACACATACCTTCCATTTATCTAACAATTTTGCTCTAACATCAGTCTGTCTATGTTCATATAAATTTCTGTAAATATAAAATGAAGACTGAATTAAATGAATAAAGCTCACTTTATGAATTTCTTTTATTTATTTATTTTATTTATTGGAGTTAACGCCGTGTCAACACAATTTAGGTCATTATACGGCGTCCAGCACACCTAACCTAGCTTTCCTGGACCATTGTCTATAACCAGTACTCACCTACCCTTCCACAAGGCCGGAAACTTCTCCATATTATCTAATCAATGGAGGAAACTGACATTATTGTCAAATTTTCATGGAAGGGTATAACCTCCCCGGGTGGGATTCGAACCCGCACCCCCTCAGGCACGAGATTCCAAATCCCGACGCGCTACCAACTGCGCTATCGACCCGGGTTCACACTTTATGAAGCAAATACAGTTACAGGGGACAATCTATGTGGCAAGCTACTTTTGAGCTGAATTTTATTTCAGAAGTATTTTCAACTGTGTGAATTAAATTGCTGAGACATTGTTTTAGTTAATTGTTTATGCTGTCGTCAATATAATGTGTGTATATATCGTGAAATCCTAACTCACCTTTCATACATCAATCAAATTAATAAATATTCAAACTATTTTTGTTCACTAAATTCCTTTTCTTGATTGAATTTATTGCTAAGTAGTATCAATTGATGAAACTAGTCACGGTAGAGATATGATAATGCAGTTTTCTCTCTCATATTAAATTTTGATCCCTTCTTCTTAAAACTATATTGACAAATGCAAAAAACAAATCAAAGCACTGGAGTGCTGGAGGAACGATGTCCTGAACTTAGTTTTTGATTAAAGAATATGTAATTATGTATATCATCTATAAAATAATGTATTAAGTATCAATTAACAGAATTTAACAAAAGGATAGCACTAGACTTCTCAAGTGGTTTGCTCATGGCAAGGTTTATCTTACTTTATCAAACAAAACAAAAAACACTCAAAGAATTAATTTTCATTAACACATTTTAGGGTCACGTACAGCAGCCATCTCACCAAACCAAAGATTATTCTGGACTATTTTCTTTAACCACAAGGAGCTGACAACTTCTCCTTTTTGGTTATCAATGGGTATTTTTTAACGAGATCGTTAATATTTTCGTTAAAATTTTCAAGATTTGGTGTGGAATGACAAGCCGCATTTTTTTCACAAAAACATCGACTTTCTAACAATTCATTTAAGGTTTCCCCCAAGTACTAAGCTCTTTTGCATCAAGCTACATTCCCATTTTTGTTCTCGAAATTTAAGTCAAATTAACGTTTTGCACTTGCAATTTATTCACAATTGAAATTACTCTAAGAATCGTCTATTTCCTATAAAAATTTGCTTAAAATTCCGTACAAAATTATACATATTCATTCCAAATTATAATCAAACTCTATAACTTAAAATCGCTCAAATAAACTTATAATGTGACATGAAGACGACAACGTCATATCGCCGTATATTAAACACCCGGTAAGAGTATTAGTCATATCCAAAATGGCGGGTGTAATAACAATTGGATAAGTTACGTCGGTAAATATTTGTTTATTTCGAGTAATAATGAATTTAAACAAGTTTTTCGACGTTTTAAAGTTGAAACATACGCATGTTATTTGACTTCCGTAACTCTAGCCAACCCTGGCAGGGTTGTCTACAGTTACGGAACTTCCGTAACTCTAGAACCTTGGCCTAGAGTTACGGTACCGTAACTCTAGCCACTGCCTTATTTGTAACGTTGACGTCGTGTTTTAGATATGCACAGAACGGTGCGCACAAAAACTACTAAAATCGCCCTTAATGTATTGACATAAGTATCATAATATAATACGATCATTTAATATTGTTTATAACTATCGAATGATGTAATTATGCTATGCATATAACAGGCATTGTCAAAAACATCGTAGGCCCTTTTTACTCCAACAAGTAATCTTTGCAGTTGTCACGGTCTGAGTTGTCTACGGGTTGAGTTGTCCCGTCTCCATTGCAAAATTTGTATGTCCTGAGAGTAACCTCCCTTTTCCTGAAGAGTTTCAAGAACGACAACACAAGCCAGTGTTGTATTACATTTAAATGAGATGTTAATGAGTTTCACGCTTGAACAACGCCTCTTTGTCTATGTTGAAAATTGTTGAAGCGTGGAAAGAGTAATCTTATACTTTCTTGTTACCATTGGAACGATGTCTTAGGACATCATTCCAAAAACAATATGCTAATGAAAGACTTACGTGTTTTGGGTAAAAGCTTTGATTTTCTGTAAATTCAATTTCTGAATATTCCCAAGGCTGAAATGCATAAGATATCAACAACATACATCAAAAATAGATAGACCAAACATATTTTGAATTATAAATTAAATTGAATTATCATACCTCATTCTAACATAGGCACATGTGTATTTTCATTCTTAATCTAACACAAAATCAGCTATATTCTAATATAGTACACAAACACATAGTGTTATTATTTACTGTTTTTAATCATTAAGGGTAAAATAGTTTATTTTTCCATTTAAATCAGTGCAAATCCTTAGGTATACATTCATGCATAAACCTTACTCTCCAATGCATCTGTTTGAAAGATTCACTCATTCACTTTCTACCTCTGCTTAAATACTAGGTGCAAACTGATATCTCTATATTTAGACAAGATACATAAATGTTTAAATAGCATGACTACCACATGGTTTTTAAATATAGAAATCTCAAAATGTCGAAATGCAAAGATGTTGGACAGTCTTGCATCATCTCCGTAAACAGATATCCTGTAGAGCATTGTCTACAGGATCTCTACGGTCTCCGTGGAAGGTCATGTCGAGATGAACTTTGTGTCGACCAATCAATGGGTAGCTTTCATCTAGACGAAAACACTATTAATCACATTTTGATTTCATAATTTCTATTTTTAGACCAAGGTTTGCATGCTAATTTAACAGCGGTATCATTCACAGTCTGCGATTGGGTGGCTCATTTCAAATTGCATGACGTAGACGATGTAAACAAGTTACGTATCATAACAATTTCGTCATGAATATTATGATGAGAAAAGGTCACCTGAACGTGACCATTTGTTTGAAAAAGGCCAGATCTAAAATAGTGAGTAGGCGAGCAGAAAATTTTAGATCGGGTTTTAATCAGATTGGTCTTGCATTGAATAGATAATGGACAATAAACAAATATGGAAGTAAACTTTGATCTTTTTAAACGTGTATTTCTAATCTTTTTACTGTAAACATAGAGCAACTTATTCAACTTATACAAATATAGCCACTCTGTATATGACGTCATACGAGGGTTGCATTAGAAACTGTTATGATCATACATGTACCATATAAGGGCGTTGTTTACTCGTTTATTTACACTGATTTAGTCAGGGGATCATTACAACCAATGAAAATGCGTATAAAGTTTTTCGGCTAAATTGGAATTTGGTAAACTTTCATTGGTCGTTCAAAGGTTCAAAGGAAAGGTCAATATCATAAATTGCTACGTTTTAAGGCAACGGGTGAATGTAATGTAATCAATGAGCTGCGAGGGGAGCGTAGCATAAATTTGTGCAATAGAAATACACAAGTTGAAAATATATCCTTTCTAAAATCAATATACTTATATGTACATGTATACATAGTGTTTTTGTCTTGGAACTGAGACTGTCGCATATGATAAAGACCACCACTTTGATTAACCTAGTAGTGAAACTATACTGTATAAGCCCCCAAGTCCCAACTGCCAAAAATATCAACAATTTCAAAAATCTTTATCTTAAATACAAGTACCCTGAGTTGGACTGATTTGTGACAAAAATACTTGCTTCATTACTAGGCAAATTTGTAAATATTATAATATCCTTTTAATGTTCCATGTTTTTAAACTCTTGTTTCCTGTTTGTTTGTTTGTTTGTTTGTTTGTCTGTTTGTTATTTTACTTGTTATTCTACTTTTTTATTTATCATGTTTGTGGACCATATTGAAAATTGACATATATTTGTTAAATGTGTTATCCACTATAAATAAAGACTTTACTTACTTACTTACAAGTGTATAAAACTATAATAACAAACCTGTCATTAGATTTACATATATATTTGTAGAAGTCTACATCTCCTTGAAGTGTTTCCATGGGAACAATATGATTGATATCACTTTTAGATGTAGATGATAAATATTTGTTGAGATCTAAGTTGATTTCATGAAGATATTGACGTACAGGTTCCTTTTCACTCTTTGATACCATACCTTTACATACTATGTATCTGAAACAAATCATATTTATAATGATAGAATATGAGGGCATTTTAAAACCTTGACTGCTCACCTGAGAACTAGATTATCTTACACAAAACCCAGTGCTCAGGTGAGCTAAAAAGAATATATTAGTGGATTCAAGTGACTGATATTTGGCTGTAGGCTAATCAGACTGACTTTTGGGGTTGAAGTCCTTGCAAAAGAAATTAAATTAATTCTACACAAAAGGATATGATCTCAAAAGCTCACACAAAAAAGTTGCATAAAATCGGATGTGCACATTTTGCATAAACACATTTTTAAAACATGCTAAATTGGAGAATTCCTGATGGCGAAATACGGACACCATACTAGAGTTTTTTCAGAAGATACGTCACAAAATGACGTCATAATATAACATTCGCACCGCCATATTTTCGAAATTATTGTGAATAATTTTCATCCTTGAATGTAAAGCTTGTTTTCACTGGTGGTCATTGGATAGCCAGCTCCACATTGGTTCAAATCACATCTAAAACCTACCTTGATTCCTTGAGCAAGAAAACTTTGACATTTAATATTGAACATTTCAAAACACCAGTTTTGGAAATTCCCAAGAATTTCCAAGTTGATCTGTGGTACAGATACGTTTACCTATATAATGTTGTATACATTGTATATATAAAAAATCTTGTGATATTGCCAGTCAGGTGCCATTACAAGTAAAAGAGGAGTTGCGTGCACAAGAAATCCCTTATAGGTATACATGTATATAAAGGGAAAGAACAAAAGTAAAGCATGGAACTTCGAATTATGTCCCGTTCATGCACAACTAGACAGCAATATCTACCATCAGTGAGAGTGTCACGAACATAGATCAAGTAGTAAAGAAGAAGTTGAGAGCACAGCATTCGGGATGAACAGACGGAGAAACTGATAAAGTGACTCCTATATAGCCCCCATCACATAGTGGTGGGGTATAATCAGGGCCGGCGAAGTCTTAAAATTATTTACTTGTCTGTTCTTAGTAATTGGTAAATTTACTTGTCCGTATGAACATTATAGAATAAAATTATTGAAAAATTTACTTGTCCGCATTTGCCATGGGACAACACGGACAATACGGACGTTTGATTTCGCCGGCCCTGCCCGGTATAATAAATGGTTACACCGTAAATGTCTTTAATTGTAAAAATATAGTAAGAATATTGACAAACCTTTCAGAATTAGCAGGCCTACTGGTAACTGGTTTATATATACTAACTTGTTCAAATATTTGATTCATTAAATACACAAGGCCTACACTAAATGGTGTGAACAAATCAAATAATTTACATACAAAATGGCCACCTGAAAATAAAAAAACAAGTAAATCTGTGAGCTAATGCTCACTAGTGATACCCCGCAAAAATCTAAAAATATGCGACAAACAGGAAGTAGATGAGCAAGGAGCATGAAATCACTTTACACCACATGGGACTATGGGATGAAGCAATATGCCTAAAGTATTAGGCTGCTGCATATTATAGTTGCTGAGAAAACTGCGATGGAAATTTTGTAACGGACGGACGCACGGACAAGGGTTAAAGAGTATACCCCCCTCTTCTTCGAAGCGGGGGTATAATAACATCAATTTAACATCATTACGGTACTGCTACAGGATTAACAAGAAATCAGTTTTTGTCAAACTTATGCAAACATTAAATAATGTATAAAACATTTCCCAGGTACAAAAAGCTTTAATATTTTCTCAAGAATTTATACTAAAACCATTTTGAAATTCGCGATTTGAACAAAATAAAAGACTCTACCGAAAATCACGGAACTCAATGAACGAGATCGGAATTTTTGTCGCAGCTAAAAATAACCACAACTTTAAACTGGAAGTAAACAAATTTTCTGTTTTGATAAATACACGTTTTGTATACGGCTAAGCCAAGATAAAGGGTACCTCTTCAGTCTCACATAGGCCAATTTTCAGACCCCATCAGAGTGCAGATTTTTTTAAAGTAATATACAGACATGTCTATTAGGCACTAATTTCCAAAAGATCTTGAACATGTAGAACAAAAACGTTAAGAACGGTCAAATAGATGTACCCAAGGGGCCTACGGACTCTACATGGTAATTTATATCACCATACGAAAAATTAGAAAGATGTATATTTCTTATAAAAAATGTGTTATTTAGTTTTATAAACATGTACTTTAAAATTAAGAGAATCCAAGCCCACTCTCTCCTTGTCTGCAACATTTACCGAGGTCAAAAGTGCAAATACCCCAAAATACACAGGAAATGTTAAGTTTTAATTTACATATAGATGAGAAAAAAGAAATAAAACAGATTTTTTATATTTGAAAGTATTCCAAGATGTAGACAACACATTTAGAACATGTTTGATATGAATAATATGGTTTTGCTGACCCTAAAAAGAAAATTATATAATTGGAAACCAGGGGTTCGGACTCTACACGGTAATTCATATCACCACTAGAAAATTTAGAAAGATTTATATTTCTTATAAATGATTTATAAATAAGTTTGATATTTATGTTTTTATCAATTTGGAAGTGTTGCTCGTCCATCATTGTCGATGAGGACCACGGACATCACTACATGGTAATGTTGTGACTTGCGCGTGAATTAGTTTAAAGTGGGGAAGACTTGCGCAGCATCAACCACACTCTCTTGTCCAGAACCACCTGAGTCAATTTGGAAGTGAATCTACACTGACTCTCATTGTTTGCAACATTTACCAGGATCAAAAGCGCAAATGCCCAAAATACACAGGGAATGTAAAGTTTCAATTAACATCTAAATGAGAAAAAAGAATCAAAACTCGTTTTTTATATTTAAAAGTATTCGAAGATGTAGACAACACATTTAGAACAAGTTTGATATGAATAATCATATGTTTCTTGACCAAATAAAGAAAACCATAAAATGGATATCAGGGGCTACGGACTCTACATACTGACTTGATTGTATTTAGTAGATTGAAGGAAGTAGTTTAATGTAAATTGACCTGTGGAATGATATTTTTTTTAATTTTCTGACTCTTGAAAAAATGAGCAATAATATGAAGAAACAATTCCTTTACTTTACTTGAGAAAACACGAAAAATGTATGTTTCTAAGTAACATAAAATGTCAAAACAAAACAAAGTCCTGAATTTTCAACCTATTTCTATGCATATTTCAACAACAAAAATCTATCAAATAAGTTATCTCTATACATATATAAGTTTGGGAGTAAAAAATACAAAAGAATGAATTATGTGAAAATAAATCTGTGAGCTAATGCTCACTAGTAATACCCCCGCAAAAATCTAAAAATATGCGACAAACAGGCAGTAGATGACCAAGGAGCATGAAATCGCTTTACACCACATGGGACTACGGGTTGAAGCAATATGCGAAGTATTAGGCTGCTGCATGCTATAGTTGCTGAGAAAACTGCGACGGAAATTTTGTAACGGACGGACGGACGCACGGACGGACAAGGGTAAAACAGTATACCCCCCTCTTCTTCGAAGCAGGGGTATATTTAACATGGGGCTACCAACTCTACACCACACCAGTATCTGTTTCTATCACATATTTAAAGCTGTTTGTTTGGTTTTAAGAGTAATTATCCTTTAAAAAACAATAAACTTCAACTTACAAACACTACAAATATATATTTAAGTATCTTCTGAAATGTCTTATGTATCAGTTTGACCATTTAAGACATCTATCAGAAAATTTATAAATTACGTCAAATTTAACATTATTTTCAACAGAATGAAGATTGTCAAGACATACAGTATTCAGATGCATAGCTAGTCAGCACAAGTACGAAACTTAGAAAATTAGAAAAGTTTTATAATTTTCCTGTGTGAAAAAAGATATAAATATAGTAGGGGCTACAGACTCTACAGGGCTACGGACAACACTTATTTGTCTTTAGATTTTTTTTGGTTCTTCTTCTAATTTAATTCTTTTCCTGCATTACCTACATGGCACAACAAAAAACAGAAAACGTAATAAAACAGCAGCTATGTTTCCTTATATTAAGTCAGCACACAGTTTAAAACAGGGGCTACGGACTCTACATAAAATTTACAATATTCAGTAGTTATTTTCCAAAAAGAAAATGCATATGCTCTAAAAAACTTCATTTGGGTTAGATAAAAATGATTATGTAAAAAGTAATGTAATAGTAAAAAGGTGATACAAGTGAAATAAAGCAGTAACATTGTTTTAAAGTCTATCAAAGATGGTAACGAAAAACTCTAACTTGCGTTACAAGGATACATGTTTACTATTTCATGAATATTTTCTTAAGTATTTATTATAAATGAATTTCGTAAAAACTACCGTATACCTGTATGTCAGTCAGAGATAGAAAACACATCAAAATAACTGTAACCAACTAACACTTTTCTAAACAACTGATGAAAAAAGAACAAAACCTCAGTGAGACTCAAAAACAGTGCAAAAACAGGGATTTTAGGGAATATAATCCTAAATTATTAAAAAAAAAATGGTAATAGAACATATATAAAACTATACATCATCAGAAAGCTCTCAAGATTACGTGTTGGAAAAATATACTCTTAAATTTAATTTAAATTAATTTAAAATGAGCTTTTTAGAATATTTTAATGTAACATTGGCAAAATCAAAAGGTCCCATTTATCTTGGCTTAGCCGATAGTGAATTTGGAGCTAAAGTTAATTAAAATTCACATGAACATATACTGACAAGAAAAAGAAATGCATCAAGTCTTAAGATATATAAAAACGTTTGCTGATAGGCCACGTTCAGATAGAATGTGTGTAACGTCGTTAAGACAAGACAACTACATATATATACGTGTAATGACATCAAAGTTACTAGGTGCAGCCAAGAGGTGCAATATGGTGTTAGATGGCAAACTTATAGGCTTTGAAAAGTTTAAGCACATTTAGCATCAGCTGGGAAAATACAACGATTTGAATGCAAATTGGTGGGTGAAAAAGAGCTAAAATTGCACAATTGCTCATTTTGCTCAGCACTTTTTGGCACTGCAATAGTAATAGGATTTGAGATAAAACCGTTAATCCTTACAGCCAATAACCAAGGGGACTCTTTACCCAAGTTGCAACTTTGATTAAAACAACAACAAATTTAAAAAAAAAATCCAATAGCATTAACAAGGCAAAAAAAACCAATTTCCAGCCAAGTCAGAAATATTAATTGCTTATTGATGCATTGTGTCATATCTAGGTTTTACAAAACTTCTCAAACTGGGGTTAAATACAATCTGATTAAAACCCGATCTAAACTTTTTCGCTAGCATAAACGCTAATTTAGATCTGGTCTTTTTCAAACGAAGGTCACGTTTAGACGACCTTTTCTCATCATAATATTCATAACGAAATTGTTATGATATGTAACTTGTTTACATCGTCTACGTCACGCAATTTGAAATGACCCGTCCAATCGCAGACTGAGAATAATACCGCTGTTAAATTAGCAGGCAAAACTTGGTCTAAAAATAGAAATTACTAAATCAAAATGGGATTAATAGTGCTTTCATCTAGATGATTGGTTGACACAAAGTTCATCTCGACGTGACCTTCCACGGAGAAAGTAGAGATCCTGTATGACTACGCTCTACAGGATATCTGTTAACGGAGATTGGGTTAAATATGGCAGCTTTTCAGCAACAGGGCACCTTCAAATAAGTTTTGACAGCTACTACTACAGCAATGACACATACCTGTTCTCAATATAGATATGGCAACTAAAAATTGACACAGATAAAGTTGTTTTGATAATATTTCTTGTATATTCTCTTGTCCTTCTACAGAAAACCCCTGAAAATGATATAAGTATGAGTATTTACTTAAATAGAATATCCTTATATGTCCATATGTTAAAGCTGTTTTTCTAAAATCTACATGATGCTGAAAATTCAGAATTTCAGAATTATGGACACAGGGGGACATCCCATTAGGCAAATTATGGAAATTTTACTATATTATTCATTTCCTTACATTATATCAAACCCTGGGTCGATAGCGCAGTTGGTAGAGCGCCAGGATTTGGAATCTCGTGCCCGAGGAGGTGCGGGTTCGAATCCCACCCGGGGAGGTTATACCCTTCCATGAAAATTTGACAATAATGTCGATTTTCCTCCATTGATTAGTTAATATGGAGAAGTTTCCAGCCTTGTGGAAGGGTAGGTGAGTATTGGTCATAGACAATGGTCCAGGAAAGCTAGGTTAGGTGCGCTAGATGCCGTAAAATGACCTAAATTGTGTTGACACGGCGTTAACTTCAATAAATAAACATTATATCAACTACTAGCTTCATTATTATGTTAAATAATCAACTAGCTTGAATATAAAAGAACTGTTCATATGTTTGAATAAACTTTCACTTGTACCAGGCAATGGGCAGGTAAGTTAAGCTGATGACTGCTTTAACTTGCTGTCTACACAGTATAACTAAGTGTGGAAAATCTCAGAAATCTAGATCTAAGTGCATCTAAGATGTCCTAGAGGCTAACCACCAAGACATTATTGAACTCAATAAACTGAACTGCATTCATAGCAGGAATAACACAATCTTCCTTGCTTCGGACAACTTCATCAAAATTGATAGTCTTAATAAATGAATTATCTTAATATAGGGACCTCTTTTTTTTAAATTAAGCATTTTGGATAAAAATCCTCGGACGCTGCCAACTTTGCAATAGCTATGGTGGTCTTTACTTCAAAATAAACATAATTTACTTCATATTTTATGACAGTAGCATGATAAAATACAACAAAATGAAGTAAAATTCCACTTCAAAATTAAATTACTTTTAGGCCAACCTTTCATAAGAATGAGGTAATCAACTAAATGCTGAGGTCATTCCGATGAATGACCACTAAATTTATTCATTTATACTGGGTTTAACGCCAAGCCAAAAAAATTTCTTAGGCTATTTTACGGAGTCCAGCGCACCTAACCCAGCATTCCAGGACCCTTGTTTATAACCAGTACTCACCTACCCTTTTACAAGGCCAGAAACTTCTCCATATACCGTAATTATGGAGGAAAATGGTCATTATTGTCAAATTTTCATGGAAGGGTATAACCTCATGGGTGGGATTCGAACCTGTAACCCCTTCTGATGAAAAGATTCGAAAATCCAGGATCCCTACCAACTGCGCTACCTACCCAGGTTCATGACCAATAAATAACTATTTTTTTTTCAATTTACGTGATTTAACTTGTTATTTAGAAGTATACCCTATAAAAATCACGATCATTGATCAAGTAATTAAAAAAGTGCCACTTACCCCATCAGCCATGACCATATGTACACCTTCAGTTTCTATATTATGATGTCTAGAATCTTCATCATGAATTCTAGTGTTTTGTAGAACATATTTTATAAACTCAGCTTGATTAGCAGGATTAAATATATCACCATCACCTTCGTTACCACCGACACCTGAAACAAACATAGCAACAATGTAAGGTAAAGGTTTGGTAAAACGCTGAGTTAACAACTGCATGAGGTTTGGTTAAACTTAAAGTTGTATTTTAAAATAATATAACAAGAAATGTAATTGGGAAACCACATTTGAGTTGGATTTAAAAATGTTAA
This sequence comes from Mactra quadrangularis, assembly GCA_025267735.1. NCBI lineage: Eukaryota > Metazoa > Mollusca > Bivalvia > Venerida > Mactridae > Mactra > Mactra quadrangularis. The sequence continues at coordinate 1,437,635 of CM046301.1, read as the reverse complement.
TGCAAAAATTACAAAGGGAAATAATCCATAATAAAGGCAGGTAGAGTTGTGGTTACTGTCTGATTCTGTTCATCACATGGTATGTTATCATTGTATGAAGTTTCATATAGATCTGACAATATATGGCAGAAATATATGGTAAAGAAAAACAAAAGGCAATTGTTAACAACACAAGACGCCCGACCGCCCAATGGCCGGCCCACCCGCCCACTTGTCTGCCCAGGTTTCGCCAAACTATAACCTGAATGTTTTCGTGAAAAATCCGGCTAAAAACTAAAACCAAATCAGTGAACAGTAATTTTAAGTTTAATCAAGCAGTGTATTTAAGATAAAATTGTGCAGCTGGCTAGCTCAGTCAGAAGCACACAGCTCTACTAATTGACGGGATGTAGGTATAACTCCCAGGCAGGATATGCTTTCCTGCAGTTCGGTCATGACTTCATGACTTTTTCCCTCCTACCACTGATTCTAAATCATGTAGGGCAGTTGTCAGTCACTGAGGGAAGTTTGTGCCTAGTAACTGGTTAACAGCTAAATCCACAGACTTAGCCTTTCCAGGAGCAGTGAGTAGGTTGACTGACTGTATTTATATATAACCTATACATTGAGTTGCATTTGCATTAAAGCTAACGAAACAGAAATAAAAAGTTGTCCATACCATAATGGGGTTCAAACATTTCAGGGGGTCCAGCAAAAAAGTTTTCAAGTTTGAAATCATTTGGACCCCTTAATGTTAGACCGAACCCCTTGGCTTCCCCTTCAGTTCGCCATAAAACATATTCACTAAATCCACCAGGTCCAGCACAGATGTCAGCAAAATATAACAAATCATTAGATCTGACCATAGGTCTCTGAAACAAATATTGGTACATGTATACAGTGGGGATGTCTCAATATTAAAGGGCGTCCTATTGCTCCTGATGTCCTGTATTTATGTTGGGGCAACCAGTTACTGCTAGTAAACATTTGATTCAAGCAAGTAAATAGCTGGTTGTCCAACAGAGCAACCTAGTTTAAGAACTAATTTCCAGCCCTTTGATATTCATAATCTGACATGACCTGGCCAATAAAGAATTATTTTGATGTATTGGGCCAATGCATGTGATCGTAAACTTTATTTTGCAAAATCCAAGAACAGTAAAAATAATGTACATATGAAGCTTGCAATAAATGTGTTGTTTTTTACATATAATCTCCATTTTTTTCCATTGTTGTACACAAGTTGACGACACAGAACAAAACAAATGCTTCACATGCAAAGCAGTGTTATAGTTAACATTTTGAAATGTGATACAATTTCATTTGTAGACACAAAATAGGCTGCAAGTGAATACTGTTCATTTTCTAAATTTCCAAATATACATGATTTCACAGTGACTTAGTATAAAATAATACAGATGGAATAATACAGATAAATAGCTAAGTGTTTTAATGATGACTCGTCGAGCCTGTCCATTTTACATTTATAAATGAGTAACAGAATGTCAACTTGAAATATTTAAAACTTAGACAATTCAGGAAAAATGACTATACTATACATCAAGTAAATCAACAAATATAATTTATTCAAATATCTACTTACCTTATCAGCATATTTTGGACTTGTAAACATAAAATCTAATACAGCATCCATGTTAGCCATCTTCATAGCAGCTCTGAAATACAATATACATTCTAAGTCAGACAACTCGGGTCAGTAGCACTGTTGGTAGCTCACCAAGATTTTGAAGCTAAAGTCCTGACGGGGGGTGCGAGTTTAGAAGCCCACCCGGGAGGTTATACCCTTCCATGAAAATTTTACAATTATGTCAATTTTCCTCCGTTAAAAGGTATATTGAGAAGTTTTTCCGGTCTTGTGGAAGGGTAGGTGAGTACTGGTTATAGACAAGGGTCCAGGAAAGCTAGGTTAGGTGCGCTGGATGCCGTTATATGACCTATACAATGTGTTGCTACGGCGCTAAACCAAACAAAATAAAATAAATAAACTAAGTCAGACCAAAAGAAAGGTCAGCTGACCCAGTGACATAGATGTCATATATTGAAGTACTTTTCTACACAATTTAGAATATACATGTATTGAGAATACATTAAGTTTTGCTTTGTTTTGGCAGATATCAAGTAGACCAACATGGTTATAATGACAACAAATATTCCTTTAACAGAGTTAATACAGATTTTGAATACCAGATTCCACGACTTTTCCATGATTTTTTCCAGTTTTCTATAATACAGCAGAAAGACACAGAGCTCTCAAAAACAGATACACATAAATTTTTGAAATAGTGTAGTAGTAAAATTCTCATTTTCATACCTAGGAGTGTGATTCTTACCCAATATTTTAAAGTTACAAATTATGTTTTAATTTATGTTTTTATTTATATTTATGGGTTGAAATCAAAATATACATGAAATAGTTTTTCCCATGACACATTATTAAACTTTTTGCATGATGTTTGCTAATTTTTCCATGACTTTTTTATATTTTCCCTAAATTCAAAATTCCATAATATTTCCGGAAAAATCTTTTTCCATGATTTTACCAGTTTGTACAAACCCTGTTTAATGGTGGACTAAGAATTTATTTTTAACACCATATTACATCATAACAAGGTTATTGCTAGGAAGATTAAGTTAAGTAGTCAGGTAAGTATTTGTAAGGGGATACCTTGTTGGTAACACAAAAGCTTTATAGTTCATGTTATTTGTTGATAATATGTGACCTTAAATAAAGCCCTCTTTTTCTTATCTTAAACAAAATTAGCCTCTACAGTTTAAATCACTATTTGAATCAATACTTGTTTGTGATAGATAGGAATGCTAAAATTCCCTCAAAACATTGAGGGAGATACAAACATAATAGACATATTTGAAACACCTTTTCTAGACTTATATGATATTAGATCTGCTCCAAGTTTTGTCATGGATTGAATTCATAGCAGTCTATAGCAAATTCAGCAGAAATCTTGCTCAAATTAATAAGTTAAGTAACCTTTTGTGTAAGGCTATTGAAAGTTCACTTTCATAACAGTAAGAATTTATAGATATACAATATTAAAGTGTTGTTTTTTTACCTGTTCAAGAAGAAGACACCTCTTATAGTTTCATAAGGATTAGATCTAGTTCTTGCTTTCCTCATTTCTTCAGGTTCCAAATTATCAAAAATACTCTGTAATATATACAATATAAATTTGTTAACATATACAGTAAAAGTTCGCTGGCTCGAACTTGAAGGGACGTGGGAAAAAATTCGAGACAGACAGGTGTTCGACCTGGCCGACATTCGTCCCAGTTCGACGTTGTTACTTCCCTTTGTTTTTTTAGATTGTTTTTATTCGCTATCTCCCTCGGTTTAATATAAAACCCGAACACACGGTTCGTTCAAGTGTCTTGTGAAAGTAGTCGGTACAAACTGCAAATAATTTTGCTTATAACTTATTTGTTGTTCGTTATGTTCGTGTGAAAAAAAAACTAACTCGAATATTGTTTACGTAATTTTATTTTACCTCGAAACATAAAAGAAGCATAAAAGCACAATGAGGACATAACCGGGTCATAGACTAAGTTGTTCAGTCGTTGAATCTGTGTGCATATTCTTGTCTAACATTCTGAATTGAGACCGATCGTAAATTTGCACTGATTGTATACTAAATTGCATTAACATTTTGTTTGCAATTTTATCAATTAAGACAAACATACAAGCTGTATATACGCTAATTCATTTGTTTTAGCGATGCCTTAGTTACTCGTTTTAATGTTGATTTTTAATCATACGATGACACTTTATGACTTGTGTCCATCAACAATCTGCAATCTACAAACAATTCTATTGTTAAGCATTTTTGTGCGACAATATAATAAAATCAATTAACAAATTTAAGGTTGAGCGATTTTCACGCCGTGTTATTATCACGCGTAACAAACAATACGATCAGACCTTTGTCGCTGATGTGCGAAAATCTATTGTTCGAGAGAGACAATAGTATTATGGTGTATTTTTAAACCACGGGACCGTGATATTGGTTCGAGAGTTCGACCCTGTCCGGTTCGACTCAGAAGAGGTTGTTTTATATAGATATAGAAGGGAAATTGATCGGTGCCAGACAATAAGTTCGACTCAGGCAATTAATTCGAGCTGGTGGTGTTCGAGAGAATGAACTTACTTTACTGTAGTAAAATATTGAAATTTGTTCATATAGTCATTTGTTTCTTTAAAATTGAACCTAAGTGCTAAAACAATTATGAAAAGCCACTAACAGTAGACACATTGTATTTGAAGACTTGAAGCAGGAGTAAACAAATAATGTTTTTTTTTGAGACCAAGGTTTTTAAATAAAGAGTGTAATAGTCAATAGTTAAATCTCAAGGTAGAAAAAGTCAAGGCGGCTAAGTCATATAACATAGGTCAGTCAACCAAGTCACCATTCCTGGATAAGTTAAATCTCTGGATTCAGCTGTTAACCAGTTGCTGGGTGCACACTTCCGCCAGTGACTGACAACTGTCCTATATGATTAAGACTAAGTGGTGGAAGGAAGAATGGCTGCAGAAATGATTTTATAATCAATGTTAGCTTAATCCCTATATTTAACTTTTCCAGGAACAGTAAGTAGGTTGACTGAATTTCGTTATAGGACCTATACAATGGGTTGTGTTAAACAATATCCAACTATTTGTCCTTTATCGATAAGCCTGATAGGCTAGTGAGCGCTATATAGAAATAAGAAGGACGTTGGTACTTAAACTAATATAACTTGAATTTAAAGTTATTTATCATTCTATCCCATTCAGTTTCAAATAATTCAATTCAACCCCTTTCTTGTGGTATATATTTTTTTTAAATTGAAAAATAAATAGTTGGGGGAATTTTGAGTTAAAAATGTTAACCCTATTTTATATGAATTTTAGTGCAAAATGCAATATTTTTACCTCAACATTTGCAACAGTTTGTCTAATTTCTTTTTTACTATTTAAAAATCATTTCTATCCCAATCGGATTCAATAACTACAGTCTTTTCTCGAAAAAGTGGTATATGTTTTATAATTTTTGAAGATTATTTAGTAGGGGGAATTAGCGAATTAGTTTAGTAAGTATTGTTTTTTTTCTTTCTTTCGGGAGATTCCGTTTCGCCGTACGGAACCTGACGAAGATAGCCGAACGGCCGATAGCGTACGACGCTCTATCGCTACCGATCTTATCTGCGGTCAAATATATTATTTCTTATCTAGCATTATGATCAGAGCCACAAAATAAAGATATATTTATCAAAAGTAAACTTGATAGCTAACCGCATGTTTTACAAACATGCAATAATCAAAATATCACATGCCTATAAAAGACAAAATTAATTGTTCAAATCATTCTGATATGGGTTTGAAGTGTCCATGGCTTTAAAAAAGTAGAGTACTTATATAAGATCACACTATATGATTCATTTTTATGTCTAAAACTCGTGTTCGTTAGCGGTGTTAAAATGGGTGAATTTTCCTTGCAGTCAGAACTCTCGTACTTTAAATAAAGGGCTTTACAGATACAAGATATTTTTTCTCTAGGTCTAATACAATATGTCAATGTGACAAGAAGTATTTTATTCTATTTCAAATTTACGTGTTACTATCGTACGGTAATGTATAATTCGTGATTTGTTGCATATTTTTACACAAGTTATACAGTAAAATAAGTATTTAAGTGGAATATGCATTATCTAATTTAATAAAATGATGCTGTTATAAATGGTTAATTGATCAAATGAATTACAAAAAATCAGACGACTTTTAGCTCATAAAACTTCTAAGAAATAATCAATTTACACATAGCTGAGAAAAGAATACTGATGACTGTACATGCATTTACTCGTCTTATTTGTCTACGCATACAGTTGAATGCTGTTTCAAATTATAAAATTTGTCTTGTCTTCACAATATTTATTTCGCCTTTTTCATTCTTAATTACTTGTATGACTTAAAATGCATTGATGAAATTTATAACACTCTTTATTGGACCCCTGTTGGTGCGTATATCAACATCCAAGCGGGTGTCATTTTATACAAAGGCCCCTTTATAAACAGGGTCCTTGTTTTATGACAGGATACTACAATCATTATTACACCATTCAGATCGTAAAACATATACAGGGTAGTGAGGATGATATAGATCTTTATTTCTTTAAACAATTATCTGTGAAAGGCTATCTGTCTTTTTTGTCCGTGTTTGTTTTATGGAATTTTTAAGTAACGAAAAATAGCCAGTGTACTTTTAACGGTTATATCTAAGCACCTATTCTATACATATATCTACGTATTAATTGATGTTCCAGATAGTTGTCTTTATATGAAATTATATTACACATTGTCTGTATTTTATGTTCAGCTATTGCGTTCATGTTTGCCTTTCTGAGTTATAGCGACTATTAAGTGTACAATTAATATACACATTGATTGATGTTTTTAATTGTCATTGAAATAATTATTTTATATTTTATGATATTATAAGAATTAATGAGTACATTTACTTACACTGTTGCAAATGTAAAAAAAACAAGATGCAATGAAAATTATATGTATGACACATATCTTATAAAGTGTAGTTTTTTTTCATAAAAAGAAATGTAAATAAAACTCCATGGAATTTATTCTTACCGCTCACTGTCTCTAATTTATAAGCTTGCATGAAAGTATAACAAATCAAATGTTGGTACTAGACGTCATGCACAGTCTATCACGTGATATATTGATGGGGGTTGATCAGTTTTATCAATATATGATCACAGCAGGGTGTCATATCGGAAATTTCCGAACAATACCGAGCGCAACAACAGAGGCTCTGTTTAATTATCGATTTTATCGAGTAGTCAAATCAGTAAGTTACGAAAGGACAAATAGTTGGATATGCCAACAAATAATGAAGTTACAATAAATAAATCATGCACAACATACTTTACAACCAAGCACCCCTTCTAGTACATCTTCTGAACAGAAACTGTTTTCATTATCCAATGTTCTCTTTTTCTGAAATAACACAAACATGTTACCATTATCATTCTTACTTGTACTTAGTATAGAATCATTTTCCATAATGGAAAAAAGGATGAAAATTCACAAAATAATACCAACATTTCACAATCAGATATTATATGTATTGGGAACTTGAAGTGTAACTATGGCTTTTCACAGCTTTCTGTTTGCAGCAAGTTCAGAATGTTTCATGAAGTACTTTTTAGGACGATAAAGTCTTTGTAAAAGATTTTTCAAAATTTTGGTTAACTGTCCCACTTATCTTTTTTACGATTTTGAAAGACCATCAATATAAAACTCACAATTTGAAAGAGTGGGACTATATGAAAAATCTAAAAAAAAAATAATGTAAATATGTTATAATTTACTTACTTCACCCACAATTTTCCAATCTCGTAGAGTATCTAGGGGAGGCAACTTCTCCTTACATTGTGGTAACCAATATACAGTTTCATCTATAATCACCTGTAGTTTATATGCATTAATTTCATAACAGAAGGGAGAGTATAGAGTCAACTACCTATGCTCGGTCACTACCAATGCTCGGTCACCCCATCTAAATTTCAGTAAATAAAAATGGAAACCTCATGATTTGTGTCTATTTTTAGGGCTATCCATCGAATACTCACGGAAAAAACCAAATTTATGATCATTGAAATGCTTGACTGTTTTTGAAGATGAAAGATGCGGATAGCACCTGCTGTAATCGCTAGAAAATCAAGTTTGAATAGCCTCATCTTATTCACTTATAATAAGTATAATTATTCAAGAAATATCATGATTTAATTAAACTGACTGAGTGACTGAGTACTGGTCTGATTTTTTCAAAATATGCCATGATTTACTTATGGTGCTCCGCGCCGATTTTATCCAACATCCAGGTTTTTTAGACGCTGTTTTTTTTGGAAACAAAAGTTAGCAAGCATAAAGATACTATTACTGTAGGAACTTAACCTCAAATATTAGAAATAGGTTTACCCAAATTAAATGTGATATATAACTGACCGAGCATGGGTAACATCACTCTAAATGATTTTATTAACAGCACAAGCAGAGAAACCAGCACTCCCATTGGTTAAAAGTTGCCGAGAAAATTATAAAAAAAATAGATTCTTCAAATGTATGCTTTTATAAAAACTAAATATTTATAGTTCCAATAAAGTACAAATTTGATCAACATCCCTTGACATAAAATACAAGCACAAAAACAACATTACTTTAATGTAATATCTGTACACTGACTGATTTCATATACTGACAAACCCAATTAATCATGTTTAAATGATAATGGACAAACTTATTGACTAGCTCAACTTGTTTGTTTGTTTTGTTGGGTTTAACGCCGTAACAACACATTTGATAGGTCATATAACGGCGGTCAGTCAATCTACTCACTCCTCCTGGAAAGGCTAAATCTCTGGATTTAGCTGTTAACCAACTACTAAGCACATACACTGCCATATTACTTGGCAAAATATTTCTTTGTTTTCTCGTAATATTTGGGGGGTTTCCTAAGTCGAACCATGTGGGTCAGGTTAGCTAAAAATTAGATTAGTGTTAAAATATGCATTAACTAATAAGAAGATACTAGAGCTTGTTATTGTGCAACATTATTATAATTCTATTAAAAGATATCCTAACCGTCTAAGAATGTTGAAAAGACAAGAAGCGACCAATGAAAATTTTCTATTTCAGCAAGTACGACATATAAGAAATTTGTAAATAGCTTGGTGATTCCCTCAGTATCCTACTTTCATTTTCAATCATGTGTATGCCACGTGTTTTAATTCTTCCAGTTGAATGTTATAAGTGACAATGTCATTAGTAAGTGATTTCTTACATTCTTTATGATGTTATAAAGACTAAACTTAGTTCTATACTTTTGGCACAGTAATTTGCTTGTATATCCCTTCAAGAAGACTTCATATAAATCACATAGAGTAATTCATAATTAAAATTCTGAAATCAGTATTAATACGGAAAACTTTTTCCAAGCAAACTTACAGGATCATCTTTAGCATTCCATTCAACATTCATGGAAGGTTCAAAATCTTTTATAGTAAGACCTAAACCACGTCTTCCTCTCTGCATTGATGCCTCCACTATGTTAACTCTACCTTGAGCATTCTTACCTAAACCTGTGCCTTCTTTGTAACCCATCTTGGCCTGAAATTAAAAACATTATATACTAAATGCAAAGAAAAAAACAATATTTTTTCCATTGGGCTTGTGCAAATCAATATTGCCGAAAAAGCTTCTTTACTACTTTATTAACAAAACATTGTAAAGGTTTATTCATTGAGAGGGCTGCTTATGTCATTACTTTGTGGTTATCAATTTTTCGCATATTATAGAAAGTTCGGGCTAGTAAAATATTATCGTAAAATTTCCTAAATAAACTAGCCTGACTTGCTTGCAAATTTTAATCTGATATTCTATGACTGTATCAACTTATAATTACATCTAGGTGAACAAACTCCTCACAGCGGTTACGTCACACGTTGCTACTTTAACCACTGCCTTCACATGAATCACGTGACGCAAGTAGTACCATGTGACTTATGTTTAAATTTAAACGAGCAATAACGGTCAGCCTAAAATGTGTTAGGCGTAATGTAGCGAAAATAACAATGAATAATAAAAATTGTGGTTGATTTACAAGTACTGCGAAAGAAATAAGATAAATTACATAGAAATATATCATTATGTACCAAAATTGTTTAGTTCATGAATAAATTACAAGTACAATAATCCATTTAATATTTACTTTGCGTAACATTTTGTTATTCATGCTATTTTACGCACTTTAGGTAACCGGTGTCAGGGTAAAATTAATCTTGTTTTTTTTACAAGTTATTAATTTATACTATTTATTTTTTCCCTTTATGTACTTTGAACATCATATTTTACTAAGAGAAGACTAAATTTATTGAAAATATTGAATTGTAAAAGAAAAGATGAAAAAAGTTTTTCGGCTCTCTGAGGGACAAATTTTACTTGTGGTGGCAGTGGTTATTGATTTGGTAAAGGGAGATAACCGCTGCGGGGAGTTTGCTAGGTGAATTGTTATCAATAATGCAAAGTTATGATTAACTTGCACTGAATTTTTTCAAGTATCAAGTAATGTAACTTAATAGATCTATAGTTGATTCAAGAGTGTGTAATTCACAAATTAAACAAATAAACAGAAGTAAATAAATGCATAATAGACTCGCAACAAACACAAAAAAATGCTTATAGCTGGCCAGGAAGCTTATACAACAAAAGATTTTTTGATGGGTTTTACACTGTAGCAACACATTCTATAGAACACATAACAGCGGTCAGTCAACCTACTTGCAGTTCCTGGAAAGGCTAAATCTCTGGATTTAGCTGTTAACCAACTACTAAGCCCAAACTTTAATCAAGAATCATAGGTAGGAGGGAGAATGGCCGTAGACATAATTTCATGACCAAGCTCCGCGAAAGTATGCCCCATCCAAGAATTGAACCAACGACCCCTCAATCAGTAGACTTGTGTGCTACCAACTGAGCTAGACAGCTATAACAAACAAACTTTAAGGTGATATTTATAGCTATTGGTTGACAAAAACAATTTTAGTACATGAAAATCTTTATAAAATGAAGCTGATAGTATTTTTTCTGCTGTTGTAATAATACATTTTATTTGCATGTATACAGTTCAATCATTATTTTTAAATGGCATTGTCCTGGCAAAACACCTCAAAAAAGGCAATTTTGATAGAACATAAATTGACACATTAATGATGTTTGTTTGCCATGTACATGACATTTATTTCAATAAGTTGTGTTTCAAAAATATTATAATTCCCCAGTACTTGAGATTATCAGGGAGAAAAATCAAACTGTAGTTGTTGTCCTTGACAAACAAATAATTATTTATATCTCTCAGTCAGTTTACCTTGTTATACATTATAACATATAGTGTCAAAAGAATGGCAATATGATAAATCTACAGAAGTAAAATCTTACCATCATTTTTTCAGCAATAGGGTTATACATGCTTTTATCAACCTGTTGTTTCTTAGGAGAAGAATATGTGCCACCTGTATCAACCCGTTGTTTCTTAGGAGAAGAATATGTGCCACTTGTATCATCCCGTTGTCTCTTGTGAGAAGAATGTGTGCCACCTGTATCAACCAGTTGTTTCTTAGGAGAAAAATATGTGCCGCTTGTATCAACCCGTTGTTTCTTAGGAGAAAAATGTGGAGTGCCATCTTCAGATTCGTTTTCATCTGAATCACTCTCTGACTCTGTAATGAATTTATAAATTTATACAATGTACTTTATAGGTGTGGAAGTATATAGTAGAAATAAAACAGCTCCACTATGTTATAATTTGCTTTGATATAACAGTAATTAGGTACTTTAGTCAGTTATCTTACCCTGATAAAATCTGAAGCAATCCATTTGGTTGGTAGGTCCTTACAGTTGGAATCCTCTGATTTTATCATTGAATTCCCATGAAAGGATAACTAAATTTCATCTCATATCTTTCTTGTTAATTAAGATATCTACAGAAGTGATGAAATTTATATATTTCTTCAACCTAAAAATACTTGGCTTGAATTTCAAACAAATTAAATGATTTACAAAAAAGTTATTTAAAATTAATTTTGGCAAATTGACATTGAAAAGTAAGGGTAAAATCCGAGTAATCCAACTACATTGTAATTGGATCTACCTATTTGAAGAGTATACAAGGGGAAATAACTGACTAAGGTCCCTTATTGCCTTAACCTATTAACCCGAAGCCCAGAACTAAAGAAATTACTTATTTTTTATAGATGGGCTAGTAGATTAGTTTGCTTTTTACTATAAATCAGACTAGTGCTAAACGTAAGGCAATGAACGATATAGTATAGAAGTTAATATCATATTCATCAAGTAGTGTAAAGCATGATTGTTTTAAACTTAGGAATAAATTCCTTGATCTATATGAGGGTATCTTAGAAACCATAAATAGTTATACTGTAACGTTAACGGTCATGACTGCATTTTAGCGTCTCCATGTAAGGTTACCTCCCTTGTTAGCAAGGCAACATTTGTAAACGGGTAACGGTAGACGCTCATTCAAAGACAATGTAGGCGCTTGCAAATATGCTTCCTGTGCAAGAGTTCCAAAGAGCATCAAATGTATGTATGTACCAATCAGATTTCAGTTCCGGTATGCGTGGGCATCAGGTGGGTATAAAAAGCGTAAATCGACTGAGAAAATTGGAGTCTGACTGGAGACTCCGGAGGGTTCACATAGCTCTGCTTGCAATCAATGGGGCTTTGTTGTACCATTAGAGTTACAAAATCTATGGATACGCGTTCTCATAGAAAGCCAAAGGCATCGGGAGATGGTCATAGATAGTCTATCTGTAGTACCGGTGTAATAGTCAGTTTTTTCCCCCGCCCAGTTTTTCCCCCGGGGAAGAAATGGGCCGGCCTGGTTATTCCCCAGGGAAAAACTGGGCCGGCCTGGTTTTTCCCCCGGGGAAAGAACTGACTAGTCAGTTTCTTCCCCCCCCCCAGTCAGTTTTTTCCCCCACCCAAGTTAAAATTTTGTCTACATAATTTTTTCATCTTTTCTAAAATAATGTATTTATATTAAATATTTATGTTATTAAATCAGTTTTTTACTGTCTCGGAACTGCTAATTTAGTCTTTTTCATGCTTAACTGAATTCCAATATTTCACAACACCTCTTCACCTATTTCCATCATTATATTTCATCATTTTAATATAAAAGTAGCTACAAATGATAATTAAAAGCCATTTTTAGGTTAGTAATTTTATGTCGGAAATGAAATTAATAAAACAAAATCAAAGAGGTTCAAGAGGTTTGTTGAAGAATTTAAATTAAGTGGGGTATGTTCAAAGGCATTATAAACAGTTATTGTAACATAAATCATTGATATAAGGGTATATTTGGGGAAGTTATAAAAAAATTTGTGAAGAAAATTTTAACTTGTGTGGGGGAAAAAACTGACTGGGGGGGGGGGGAGAAACTGACTAGTCAGTTCTTTCCCCGGGGAAAAACCGGGCCGGCCCAGTTCTTCCTCGGGGGAAAAAACTGACTGGGGGAAAAACTGGCCTGTTACACCGGGTCGTGTTGTTACAGGGAAGAGGTTGGAACGTTGTGGTTTGGTTAGTTCGGGTTGAAACCACAGGTTAGTCATAGAACCTGGTGTGTTGTGAGAGTTATTGGTTGTAACTCTGGTGGTTTCAACGCCTCTTGTGCTGAGGCTTGAACGTGTTTGTAGCGTTGCCTCGGGTTATTGGTTGTTCATTTGACGTATTAATCGAGTTGCTGGTTGGAACTGCTAGTGGTTTCAGCACCTCGTGTGTTGAAACCCAAGCCTTGTATGATATTTTGTGAGGGTTTCTTTTGTTACCGCTCGTATCACATGTATATATTGCTTGTTTGTTGATTACATTCAATATGTTTGGTTTAAGGTAGAATACCCATAATACACATATCAAGGAATTAGCTTTTTGCTTCTTCCTTTATCATCAGGATCACAGCCTAGATTCACTGGCAAAATATCTTAACTTTTTACCGTCAAATAAATTTTTTATAACATTTTTTTGAAAATTGGGTAATGAGTAAGAATTGCAATATAAATTTGAAGGGGTATATGTCTTTTAAATGTAAAAATGAATTTAATAATCAAATTATTTTCATAAATGATGTTAAATAAAATTCACAATACTTTAATGAATGCAAATACATCAACTTTAATATCTTTACTTTGCCATAACAAGTTAATCATAGGGAGACCCAACAGAAAATGTGACGATTTTCATCGGCTTTAAAAAACACAAGTCCGTATCCTTATCTTTTGACTATGAAAACAGTTTCTGCACACCAAGTTACCCATTAAATAATTTACCTTATACCACAAGGCAATGAATAAAAGAAAGAAAAAGAACTTTCACCACAGATAACCACAAAACGCCATTTCAATACATCGACCCCCTTTTTGAAAAAATGTCAAAACTCTAGTGACCATTCTAATATGAAATAAACACTTCTTTACAGTATATATTTTACTTTTAAACGCCATTATTGACTATTTAAAGATAAAATAATGGTATTTTACAGTCTAAATGCATAAATTATCAACAACTTATTGATTAAGAATTTGTTTGGGGACAAATCTGTTAGGGGACGAATCTTTTTGTCCATTTTTAAATTGGATTTTTAAACTTCCGGTTTAATTTTTTTACACAAATTCTATCTATTTTCTCAAATAATTGGGTGAATTAATAATATCTTTAGGTTATATAAGAAAAATATTAATAATATTTTAAAAATGAAGCATTTACACCATAAAAAAGTATATCCGATCTTTATCGATTTATAACGACACCTACGAAAACTTCTTACGTAATTTGTCGACATGACCCGACATCGCCCGAAGTTTGACAGCAGCTATTATGGGAATTCTGCCTTAAGTTGATATTTCTAATCATTGGTCAAAGTAGACCCCGAGGAAAATAAATATATATTGTATTAAGCATTTTATTATTGTTGAATAGTTTTCAACAACCTACTCGATGCACTTTACAACACATTTGCAATCTATGTTCCGTGAGGCTACTAGAAGATTTTCCTTCTTTTTAACATATTATGTGATAATCAATCTGCTACTTTTAAAAGATTGATTAAGTGAGCTCGATCTTTATAAATAGACATCCTATAGAGCATTGTTGTATGGAATCTCTCATGGTCCCTGACTCCCTCTGAGGGTCATGTCGAGTTGACCAAAAGTTGTGTCCACCAATCAAAGCATAGCTTTCATCTTGACGAAACACTATTAATAGCATTTTGATTTCTTAAATTCTATTTTTAGAGGTTTGCGAGCAAATTTTTACGGTGGTGTTATTCACACACTGTGATTGGACGGCTCTTCAAATTGCCTGATATAGACTATGTAAACAAGTTACTGGGCAAAATGATGGCGTCATGAATACAGTCAATTCACATTATCTCGACTACGCTTGAATCGATTTTTCGTTGTCTCGATTGAAAATCGAAAGTCCCGATTTTTTCCCTTCTTTATCTATATGAAAAATGCATGTTTATCTCGATCTTTTTCTCTCGACTTTTTCCATATCTCGATCATAAATTACGGACCAAAACGTTTGTTTTACTATATAATCATAATGTTTAACTCGACTAGTCAAAGATGTCATCAGCAATCTGGCGAGGTGCGAAAAACAACACGCGCCAATCAATTAGCGATCACTCTGCGAAACTGATACATAGGGGTCAATTTTAATCAACATGTCATTTAACAATAGTGAATTAACAAAGTGACAGCTTTTTGATTGACAGGTGTCACAATTAAATTAATTGAGCATTGTGTACTCTTTACTTGTTACATACTTTTTTTATGAAAAAATATGTATTAATATAAAATATTTAAAAAAAACCGGAACATCTTTTATATTCCTATATTTATTCAATTTCGTTCTTAGTTGATCGATATGTTTATACTCAATTTTAAAGCATACTCTTAATAACTAAAGTTAATCACTCCACGCACTTCAGAAAAATGCCGGTCGGACATAAAGTTGTTAACAACTTGATTATATCTGTTACTACTCAATTTTACTTAGTGATCTTCTTTGTGTGTCGTTAGCAAGATGCGGCAATGATAGATTGCTGAACATCTAAGAAAAGCCGACATTGCGTGAGCTGTATGGCGAGCAATGACGTCATAACACGCGTACACACACCCAGGCTTAAATATTTAATATAAAATTGTTCACTGGCTACAAATTGTCAAAAAAATAAACGCTCAATTAGTTTGCTTCATCGAGATATAGTCAGTGTAAAATTAGAAATCAAAAGTAGATTTTCGGAAAATTGTTTTATAACTCGTCGAAAGGAAACAGCGTCAGTGTGAACATACAACACAACAACTTGGAGTACATTTGTGATATAAATAGTAAAACCCTATTTACAGTTGAAATAAAGCAATTATTTTAAACTACAAGCTCTGTACAGGTAAAAAGTGCTACTGAAGACCTCAAACTTACCTACCTTCGTAAGTTTTGTTTATCTCGACTATTCGTTATCTCGACTTTTTTTCAACAGTCCCAACTAAGTCGAGATAACGAGAATTGACTGTATTATAAAAGCAAAGGTCAGCTTAACATGACCCTGAGATGAAGTAGCCAGATCTAAAATAAGCGATTGTGTGAGCGGATAATTTAAAGTCAGGTTTGAATCAGATTGGAGTGAGCTATGACCTACAATAGTCCTAAATATAAGACCCTACATAACTTTTTTTTCATTTTGACATTTTCCTGTTATGTAGGGTCTGAATGGATTGCTTCAAAAACCCATTTTACAAAACATTTTACTCGTTTTAATACAAAAAAACACAATATAACGATACACCAATGGCAAGACAGATGAAAAATACACATGATAAAAGTATAATAAATTCAATTTCTAACCTTAGACAGTTAATTAATCCATTTAAACTCCTTCATTGATGAGTACTTTCAGTTTGCAACAATGACTGTGCAATTATCGCCAAGGCAATACGAATTTAAATAGGGTTATGGCATTTGTAAGAATTTAATTTGAATGAAATAATAAGGTATAAAAGCCAGTATCCGGTCCACTCTGGGTGTAATACAGTAAAGTACCGCTATTAAGGCCAACTTGCGGACCGACATAATTTGGCCTTAATAGCGAGTCGGCCTTAATAGTGAAACATGGGTTGTGACCGGTTGATCAGCAAGTTAATCAAAGTAGGTGAAGTACTGTTTAAACAATGTACATGTATTTAGCTCCTTATGTTGATATCCTATATAAGCATTATATGTAAGCCAACTCAATGGCACTCTAGCAAGCTCGATTCCTTCTATAAGCTCATTTTGAAAGTTAAGATTATTTCTATCATTACATATAGGCCAATTCAGTGGCACTCCAGCAGGTTTGATTCCTTCTATTAGCTCAATTTTGATGTCTAGATCATTCCTATCACAAATAGTTTGGCAAACAGTCTTTCATCATTACAAAGCAAACTGTCGGTGTCCCTTTAGATAATCCATTATCTATAATTTCTATAATTGACTCCAATTAACAACACATCCTGTGTGGCTTAAAGTGTCATCAAAAGCATGTTAGTTGATATTTTTCACACCTACGAAGCGAGGGGCCATTTTGCTTTTCGGGTTAAGTTTAAAAACTAATCTATCCGTACCTGGCCGTAGTCCGGAACGTAAAGCGTTGTACTTTCGATTTTGGGACCCGAAAAAATGACCATTATTCGTAGTAGCGGTACGACCGCATTATCGAGACATACGGCCATTGAATTAGTGCACACAAAAAACGGGACCAGGAAAAACTGGCCGTATTATGTAAACGACCGCATTTTCGAGTTGGCCGTACAGTGGTACTTTACTGTATTGACAAAGTTGGTAGTAAGAACAACTACTCTGGATAGAAAAAAAATTGTTGAAGGGAAACTTTATTTACTGACATGAATTCAGTTCAATATGGTCGACAGCAGCGACAACACCAGATAGCAGGAAAAGTTATTGTGTTTTTGTAAGCGAAAAACCTGAATATTATCTTCTGCTTTATGGAAAGAATAAAAGTAAACTTTTATCTATCGATTAGTGCTAGTTTGACCTAATTTCATTTACTTTTTGAAAAAAATATTTTGCTATGTGTTTTTGAAGCAATCCCTTAAGACCCTACATAACAGAAGAACGTCTGTATGATTTATGTAGGGTCTTATCTATCTATCTATCAATACTGCCAACATCTCTCACGAGTATTCTAGGCAGGTCTGCGCGCCGAAGTGTTAGTATTTTAGTACTTTATATTTAGGACTATGACCTACAATAAACAAATTCAGTCATCACCATTCATGTTCACCAGCACTGGCCTGTTATACGCGGAAAACCCGAGCGGGGCCGAAGGCCCGCGAGGGCTTTGAGCGCTTTTAGACAACGTGTATGACGTACGTTAATTCTTTAAAATTGAAAAAAACGATAAAATTAATGAAAAATATATAGTCCTATGAGTTTGAAAAACGTCTCCAGTATATGGGGGCCGCCATTTTCATCAATTTTATTAGACGCTTAATCAAACATCTGCTAATCAAGATTAAAGACGCTCTATAGAAAATTGCACAACAAGCGTTCAACGATTCGGATCAATAAATGAAGCAACTGGCGGCTTTTCATTGGATAAAAATATTGGCAGCTTACTCGTGGCCTTTTCCGCTTACAAAATAATTTCAAATGTGCTTTTTTACGATGCTTATTCCAAGATAACAATCCAAAATATATTTGGTCGTTTTATTCGTTCGTTTCCTCATTAAAGTATTTTTTATGACTTTTTACATTGGAAATACTTACCAACGCACCGTTCGTGACGTCGCTAAGAGACGTTCATGATAAAACCGGCACGTTTCCGTAACTTAACGTTACGGAAAGAGGAAAACATTTCTATCTTCATAAATGAATGTTTTATCAAGGCTTTTTTTTATCTTCATCTCTATTCATAAGATAATTAAATATGTACAATACATTTCTTTCAGAATTAAAATATGATTCCGACATAAAAGAATGAAATGTTGTCTGATTTTTCTGAATGCAATAAATTACGCAGTTATCTCCCCTAGCTTATCTAATTAATAGGCCCTCAAACAAAATAAATCCTTCACAGCGCCGAATATCTTTTCTTTATTTTATTTTGCCAAAGTAACAATCTTATTTTATTATTTTTAAGTAATACATGTAAGTCTGTTTTCCGCGCCATAGGTAGCACCTAAGTTCATATTAGTTATGGGCAATATTATCTGCTAGCCTGACTCTAATAAATAAGTAATTTTAACTCAACTCAGGCTATGAGCTAGTGCATAGGATAAAACGATGACTTAAAATTGTCTCTTGGGTAATTACAGTGGGTACAACTTCCAGCATAGAGTTCGGGAAAAGCTACTTGTAATTAAAAATAGACTAAATAATCACTGTTGATTGTAAATCTTAAATTAATTAAATGTAGGTCATATTTCAATCACACATTTTCAGAAAATGGTAAGCTGAGAAAGTGAAAGTACACAACAAACTACAATTTACAAAGGAACATATGACATTATAAGTTTATCTGATGTTAGTCGCAAAGAATAAAAGTGTAAAACGTGAGACCAAACTAAACTTTACCTGACAGAGCTCTTTTAAAATGCGCTGCCATCTTCAAAACGTTCACTCTTTCAAAGAAAACAACAAAACAAGATGAGTTATATTGATGGAGTTTCCAATTAGAAATCGCCTCCTTTTTGAAGAGTCGATCTATATTTACCATTTCGCATAAAGCCCATTTCGCATTTTAAAACATTGCCATGAACGTAACAGAAAATAAGATATGATATTTATAAGATTATTAGATAGAAAAGTTTAAAATTTCATTTTATTGTTACCATATCTTTCTTATCACTTAAATTACAATATGAAATTAATGTCCATTAGAAAAGAACCTCCAGCTAATAGGGTTTTTGGGATGACTATAATTTATCAATGCACTTTTTTGTGTTATCCCTGGTGTTGGCGTGCTATATATCACTTTAACGTGTCCCATGTTCTATATAATCTAACGTAGTGATATTAGTCCAGGGAACCAGGTTATATATCACTATGTATTTTACTATGTGTACACTATGCCAAATAATAATAATAATAATAATAATAATAATAATAATAATAATAATAATGATAATAATAATAATAATGACAATAATGACAATGACAATGACAATGACGATGACGATGATGATGATGATGATGATGATGATGATGATGATGATGATGATGATGATGATGATGATGATAATAATAATAATAATAATAATAATAATAATAAATAACATTATTATTATTATTATTATTATTATAATTATCATTATTATTATAACTTTAATGATAATTATTATCATTTTTATGCCTATTATTATTATTATTATTATTGTTATTGTTATTATTAATGATGATGAAAATGGAAAAAAACTTCAATCACTTGAGAGTGAATGATGGCCAAATTGTGAACAAATTATTAAAAATTGCTTTTTATAGTACTCTACATCAAAGTAAAATTTTAAATTGTCTAGCTTGTAGTTGATGGCTTCCTATCATATTATGTGGCACATATTATCTTCTTCTTCCTGTACGAGTGCAGGGCCCTCTCTGGAGCATCGACGCACTGGTGACTATGTACAAAGTGACACATATATTATGTATAATATGTGCATCATATTGTCTATAGATCTCATGTAATTAACACATATTATAATATTTAAGGTAATGTTTTTATGTTTATTAATATTCAAGTGTTTTTTTGGTTGTTTTTTTTTGGTTTTTTTTTTGGTAGATTTGTTGGCATGCGTGTGATGAATGTACACGTACGATGTGGATTACAAAACCAACCTCATTCGTCTGGGAAAGTATGTTAGTTCATTCTATAAATACAAGGTGAAGATATCAGACCGTTTGTGTACAGAATGATGTTAGTTTTCTTAAATTTGTTAAAGTTAAATTTCTGACTTTTAAACTGCCGAGCATACATCTTATTCTAAAAAAATGCTCTTGGATTTTTTAAGAAAGTCTTGGATAAGCTACTACAAATGGATTTTTTAAATGATTAAATCTTTGCACAGAATTGCTAGTTTTGGTCTGTCCAAGTCATTTGAAATCTTATAAATTCAGAAAAACTTACTCCATTTGCATATTATCAATATTTACGATAAAATTACAATACAATATAGAAGGATTTAAGACAAAAATCGGTCGTAAGATACTTGATAATACGGACCCAGATTACTAAGCTGTTATTCTGATGGAATCTGGTATCAGGATTCACAGTACATAATTTGAATGGCCTATTTATTTATTGGATTTAACGCCGTATCAACACATTTTAGGTCATTTCACGGCGTCCAGCGCACCTAACCTAGCTTTCCTGGACCTTTGTCTACAACCAGTGCTCACCTACCCTTCCACAAGGCCGGAAACTTCTCCATATTATCTAATCAATGGAGAAAAATTGACATTGTCTAATTTTCATGGAAGGGTATAACCTCCCCGGGTGGAATTCGAACCCGTACCCCCCTCGGGACACGAGATTCCGAATCCCGGCGCGCTACCAATTGCGCAATCGACCCGGGTTTTGAATAGCCTAAAAATCCTGCTCCATCAGGATTCTCTATGAAGGTAAGTTTATTATAACTGAACAATTTTCACAGTCATTGTCTCAATTCTTTTTTTTTAACATTGTATTTAACACATATATAGGTCATATACACGACGGTCAGCTCTTCCCGCTATAGGTTTCATGGACACTTTTTCTATCACCAGTTCTAAATTACCCTACCACGAGGCCGATAACTCATGTATAGGGTATGGCCTGCCGCGACCGGGTTTCGAACCCGCGAACTCCGTATTCGAAGTCAGACATGCTAACCACTACGCCACGGCCGCGGCTTTGTCTCAATTTAAAGCATTCCATGGACTAGTGATTTTGCATTCAGATCCAGTATTTAAAAAGAATTTTTATTGTGCTATGTTTTGTAATGTTTTTTTAAGGTTGACCATGCTATTTTGATAATTGAAGTAGCCCCTTGGCTAGCACTGTCTGTGGCTAACATTAGTCTTCAGGTTCAATTATAAGGCGGGCCATACTTTTGTGGAGCTTGGTCATAAAATAATTTCTCCAGTCATTCTCTGTACTACTACTGATTCAAAGACATATGTCAGCCACTAACTGAAATATGTGACTAGTAACTTGTTAACAGCTAAATCCAGAGATTTAGCCTGGATTTAGCCTTTTCAAGAACATTGGGTAGGTTCATGTCCAACTTTTAGGTTCATACATGATCTCAAGTCGTTGCTTGATTTTCAATAGAAAAGTGTGGGGGAAAATTCTTTAAACAGTCATATCTTTTTTATTTTTAAGATATCAATTTGTGCAAATGATGCTAAACAGTTCAAACCTTCTTCTATCATATGGTTGTTTTTATATTTTTGTAAAATTGTAAAGTTTTGGTCTGTTTTAAGTTTATTTGATTACTCACGTTACTATAAAATAAGAAGGAAAAATATACCTGTAATGGTCAGTAATGCCACGCTCCCATGCTATCTAGCTAACCAATGGAATATCTTGATGCATGCATGTTGTAGTATAGTATGAATGTTCTGAGTATTATAGATCTTACTGTTCTAGAATAAAGGTTATACTTTTAAACTTCCCTTTTGGGTCTGTTATTATATACAATCCCTATTCAGGGTCGGATAAGTTCTAAGAACATTACAATACCCATGTTAAAATAAGTTGAAAAATAAAGCTATTCCGGTTCTTTGATCAAATTTGTGCATTTGAGAAAGCTGTATGTTTCTAGTTTCCGGAGCATTTTTATTTTTAAAATATCTACTTGAAGTTTTGGTCTGTTTTGCACTTTTTTTCCAAAAGTCTTGGATTTTTAATGTTTTTTTCTCCTTAATTTTATATTGTTCGCTATCGGATATAGGGACCCCTGGTGTGATTGTATAATACACTGTGTATAGCAAGGCACAGCGGGTACACTTTAATGACAAAATAACCTTCCTGTCTCTGTTTCATTGATAATTGGTTGTATCTGTCAAATGATCTTGCAATAAAGGTTTAGAAAAAAATATTCTTGACTGTTGAGAAAATATTTTTTTTGTTAGATTTATTCGACTGTCAGAACCACTGAAATCAGTATTATAAAAATAATATTACTTTAAAACAATTTTACTTGAAAAAATACTCCTTCGTTGCTTGTAATATATCTAAATGCATAAAATTTGCGATTTTTTTGCGTTTTAATGTAATCATATCTCTCTAAAATGAATACTTCCACACATTAATTCAGTTCGTTGTTTAATTTGGCTGCATAATAATAAATAAAAGAAAGACATGTATAATTTTTTTAATTTCACTACTGCAGTTATTATTTCTTTAAACGAAGATACCTTGAAAACTTTTTTATTGACTAGTTTATTCGTGTATAACAATTTCATTAAAAAGGTGAAATTAATTGATCAGTTATACTAATGAATGCATGGACATTTCAACTTTAAAGCTTTTGTAACAATTAAAAGATATGGCATATCACAATTAACGGACGGGCAATAAATTAATTAAAAAGAGATGTAATTGTGTAATTTATTTCTCATTTCTAACATAATTAAACAATCAAAAAAATTATTTTAATCGTTAATTTTGTTTCAACCAGGGATTTTATATTTTTATATATAAAAATATTTATATATATTTTTATATAACATATATACATTTGTTATATAAAATCCCTGTTTCAACTGACTGTCATGTATACAAAATGTCCCCACAAAAGTAGTGACATCTTCATCTGTTAATTTACCACTTATGAACAGAACAGAACAGAACAGAACATATCTTTTATTTTGTCACAGTTTACATTGTAAATACATGTGAACAAATTATAACATAAATACATGAATACAACATGGCGGTATAATTTTGAAATTTAAGAATTGATTTTTATAGATACAAACATAATACATGCAAGTTACAGGATTGTCAAGTGTGGGGGATGGTGGTGCAAAAATTACAAAAAATTAAGAGTAAGAGCAAAATACTATTGTCCTAGTTTTTAGCGACTGTTTAAAAAGTAGAGCAATAAGCTCAGTGTATTGGAGTGGGTGTGTACTGCTATTTCGACGAATGTATACACCAAGTACAGGGTGCGAGAATCACGGGTTTTTCGTGGCCTCTAATTCAATGACCTCAATTGTGGTGTATAGTTGTGGATGTAATACAAATACTGAGGTAAGCTTTATATCTAAAAATTACGTTTCAATTAACTTTCTATTCGTAATTGAAGTTGTGTTTCATTTATAAATATCATATGAAGCGTAAATTGGAGTTAATATTTTAAAAAGCATTGTGTAATGATTTAAGTATATTAGATATTTAAACAGGTGTGTCTACCACGTGAATCAACCACGTGTAAACTTGAAGGTGACTAAGTGTGGGTGTTTTGTGTGTTTAACGTCTGGCGAAGTGTTGCATGATTTTATTCGCAAATGTACTAAATTTTTTTAGGATTATTTCATTATCGGATGTCATTATTTCGTAAAATTTAATTACATTTGGTCTGTTATAATATTTGCATGGAATATATTTCTTTCGTAGCTCGCGGAAAAAAGGACAAATAAGAAGATAATGCATTTCGTCTCCAAGATCATTAGTACATAAAGGGCATTTTCTTTCGTTGTGTGGAGTATTGTTCCAGCGACCTACTTCTATTGGGAGCCTATGGTTACCTGTTCTGAAATGAAAGAATTGTATACGCTGGGATGGAGATAGAACATTTAGGTAAGTTTCATACTTAACATTGTTTTTGAATAATTTGTACATTTTACCCTTAGAGGATGAGTTTAAGTCATCATTCCATTTTTGCTGAAACTGGCTGATTAATACTCGTTTTTGTCTATTGAAAGAAAAGTATTTTGTGAAACATGATTTATATCCGTGTTTATAGATCTTGTATCAGAATTCACAGCATCCAATTGTGAGAGTCCCTCATGGAATATTTCTTCTTCTTGATTATTATGTAAAGAATGATATGTAAGTTTACTTGACTGAATATCGCTGTTGAGATTAAAACAACTTGAACTTACTTGGCCTCCAATATTAATATTATCACACAAACTTTTTTGTAATTCCTCATACATGTAACTCACTTCACTTTTTGTTATATAGCATGATCTATTTGAGAATATATCTGATTGAACATCATGACATTTTTCAACCACGCCACTACCTTGGTTTACACTTTTAGATAATTGATTAGCACTCAATTCATCAGAAAATTCTAGTGTAGATTCATTGCACTTTTTTGCTATGGTATTATCATTAACCATAATATGATTTATATTTTCAGAGTAGTGAACACAAAATTTAGTACTAGATGAACAAGGTAGCTCACAACACTGGCTACACATGAACACTATCCCCGATGGATCCTATTGTTTCTTCTTTCCTGTAGAAGATGGGGTTTTCTGAGGAGCTCGTTTACTGCTACTCTTGTTTCGACCCTTGGATTTACCAGCATCATTAATAACTTGAAGTGGAGGATGAACATCAGCTATATAACCTGGATTATTAGAGATTCTAGATGGATTACTTTCTGTATTAAGTGTTTCTTGTACAGTTACATTTGGATTAATGGTGTTATTAACTTCAGTTTCAGTTTCAGTGTCTGAATCCTGGTTTATAGACCTTTCATCATCATTAGTGTCAATTTCAATTTCTTCTGGCACTGATTTTATGTACTCTTTGATAGTTGTTTCAATGGTATGTTTGAACCTTTCATTAACTCTAGACTTAACATCAGAGTTACGAGAGCATCTAAGTGTTTCATACCATCTTGGGAACATGTCAGATACGATGTCCCCGTTGATCTCTAGCGCAGCCGGAAACTTTAATTTCACATTTCTACTGCCATATTTCGCCCGTGCCTCCTTATAAGCTGGCCACAATTCTTTGCGTGCATCTCTAATTTCACGAGGATAGTCTCTAGAAATTCCAAATGATGTATTTTTCAATAAATATGCATTGTTCATGATAGTGTCTGTGTCAGATACATTTTGGAACGATACAAGTATAGATCTGTGGCGTTGGGCGTTACCACGGGATACATAACGTTTTCCAAGACGCTGAGCTTTAGAGATGTGTATATTGCGTGGATCAAGTTTTAGATGATCAACTAAGAAGTTTTGTACAAGTTCAACACAGTTGTCATCATTTAATGGCTCATTTATTCCACTGAACAATAAATTGTTACTTAGCTGTTTAACTTCCATATCAATGCTCTTGTATTCCAAGACCCTAAGACGGGCCTCCGTCACATCTTCCCTAGCAGCATGATAATAAATAGATTGATTTATACTATCCAGTTTATAAGTTATGTTTCCAATATTAGTGACTAGGTCAAACATAGCGTTCATTTTGTCGTCCATATTCATGGTCATAAAATCACTTTTACTTGGGGTATCACCATTATGTGACGTGGCACTACTAGATCTTCGAGAGCGTTTCTTCGGATTGTCTCTCGGGTTATCCATTAATGGTGAAAATTTTCCTGTGTACGCTGCCATTACACTTTATATACAAAAATCCGTTGTAGAAAAAAGTCACTATGGTAGGTAATATCACAGATTTTTTCACAGCGATAAAAAAAACATGAATATAGGTCAAACTAAATCCATTCATGAGTAGAACAATACACAAATTCTAGTTAGTGACCTGTATTTAGAAAGACAATACACAAACACTGTTTGGTCATTTCAAAGTCAAACAAAGGAACGTATTCAGATATGACCATTTAGACAATAATCCTTTGTTTTTATGTACTCAAAACAAACCAAAACTCGAAGAATGAATTATTAATTGAGATAGTCCAAATAAATATTAATTTTATCCAATGTTAATAAAGTTATTTGTATTTTTATCAATTTTTTTCAGCGGGTTAAAAAATGCCGCCCGCCATATTGCGCATGCGTAGTCTCTCGCACTATGCACTATGGACAATAATACAAATATAAAACATTTGTCCAGAAGGGATTTAATCCCCCAATGATAAAGTGAAATCTATATGGTCATGATCGTGATCTATGATCCCTATCTTACATTATCGATCACAATATGGGGTCAAGGCTTGTAGATTATGTTATCGCAAAACTGATATATCTGATAAATGTTCCAGACAGTTACACAAAAGCATTACTTGAATTGCAGTGCACGGATCAGTCAGTTATTGTCCGTTAGGTATGGCATGCCGTTTGCACAATAATTGCTTAAACTATAGGTTTAACTGTTAAACCCATAGTTTAACAGACTTAAACATAGGGTTTAAGACTCTTAATCCTATCCGTTAGGTAGAATAACAACAATTCCTACATTTGACAGATTGAAAATCGCTAAAAATGGTTTTTGACGTACAATACACTTGACATTCTCTCACTGCCTTACAATAGGTTTGACATTCAATGCTTGCCTAGACAGCGTGTTTAAAATGTATTGCATGTCTTGCATGAGTATGGTGGTTAGAAACGTTTACATTATCTGTGTTAAAAATGGTTCGACTTTCATTACTTACATCTGAAAATATTGCACTTTTTGTATAACAAATTTTTGTTAAAATATACAAGCTTATGAATCTTAATTAAACACATATCGAATAAATTTAGCATAAGTCATGCGTCGTAAACAAAAATGCTGAATATAGGTGAAAATATTTACGTGAAAAAGGCAAAGAAGTTGTTGTGTACATGTATTTAGATTTAGGGGATAATGAAGGACTTGAATAAAGGTATAATTGCAATGTATTATAATACGATAATAATAACAATGATGAAATACCTTCGAATTACGATGCGATTTGGTGACGAATGTGTATTAAAATTAGAATTAATGTAATTGATTAAACTAATTAATCACTTTTCTGCTGGAATGATTGTCATCTATAAAATTTTAACAGAATGACGATCGATCTAGATATTAAAGAATTTATTAGTTTTAATCTGCTTGTGATAATACAGAAACTCAACTCCGCCAACACGTAGTCTTGAAGTAGCGCTGAAACTGTCATACTCCGTCTTATACGTGAGGAGACGAATAAGTTCAACGATGAAATAAATCGTAGCAGGTGAAAATCTGTAACTCTGATATATTCTATCTTCCGACATACTTCCTAAACCACACTAAGTGTCCCTTCGTCGAAATACATGTCGTTAAGGGACTCTGTAGCCAGTCAAACATAAATTTAGACGCACGTTAATCATTAGTTTATATTTAAGTAATTGTTCGACGACGTATCTGTCTTGTCTAATTTGTTCTTGAAAATTTTGTTTTGTATTTTACATTTTGACGTTTTTAATTAGGTATAAACACAATGTACCAATGCAAATGTTTTCAAATGAAATGTAACTTTAAATCTATATTACATAGATCATTCTGTTATGTTTTAACAGGTCAACGAAAATCACGGCCTATCGCCAAGTAAAGCTACAGTCCCATAAACATGAAAAAAGCCGTGAGGGCACCGCACGTCGCAGTGCGATCAAGCTCCGCATGGACCCAAACGGAGTTTTGCATACCCGTACGGATTGTTTTTATCAGTGTCCGTAAGATGAGCCCAGGATACACGTATCAGTTTCAAAGTCAAATCATGAACAAAATCGTTAAAAAAGTATGGATTAAACTTGCATAACTTCTAGCTACGGCTCCGCACGGGTGTGTTGTTTTGTACCATGTGCGCACCGTCAACTTAATACGCAAGGCTTCCCACGATCTACGGATGTCTGCACGAACGGGTCCGCAACAAGCCACGATTTTATGGGACTGAGGCATAAAACAACGCAAGTGTACTGAACAAACGAGATAAAAAGCGTTCTGATCACAGGCATGAGACTGACCGCAAAACCAAAAAATCTGAAAATTCTCGGGAGTCTGGGGGACCTCCCCAGCTGGGGTTGAGGGGGCAGCGCCCCTCATGGGGGGATAAGGAGGCCCAGTGTTTCTACAATCTTCAAAAATCCGAGGGTCATTTTTTGACCCCCTCTTTCAATTTTTGAGGGTCATTTGAAGTTTAAAAGGGTCGATGTTATAATTTGACTATTAACCCCATTTAAATTAAAAATGAGCTTCGTAATAAAAATGCAGGTTGTCTTGCTCCATTAAAGATATATGGAGAAGTTGACAGCCTTGTGTACTGGTTATGAAGAAGGGTTTAGCAAAACCTGGTTAGGTGAGCTTGCAACCATAATTTTTTTGTCAACACAGCGATAAACTGAACAAAAAGTCCAGTAAAAGTTCGCTGGTTCGAACTCGAAGGGACGTGGAAAAGAATTCGAGACAGGCAGGTGTTTGACCTGGCCGACATTCGTCCGAGTTCGACGTTATTACTTCCCTTTGTTTTATATTTTTTATTCGTTATCTCCCTTGGTTTAATATAAAACCCGAACACTTGGCTCGTTTAAGTGTCTTGTGAACGTAGTTAGTACAAACTGCAAATTAATTTGCTTATAACTGATTTGTTATTCGTTAGTTATACATTTATGAACAGTATTCATTGATTTATACTAAAATTGCATTAACATTTTGTTTGCATTCTTTATCAATTAAAACAAACATACAAGCTGTATACGCGCTAGTTCATTTGTTTTAGCGAGGCCTTAGTTACTCGTTTTATCCTTGATTTTTAATCATACCATGACACTATAACTTGTGTCCATCAACAATGTGCAATCTACAAACAAATCTATTGTTAAGCATTTTTGTGCGACAATGTGATCACACAACAAAAGGTTTTGACAAATAAAATCAATTAACAAATTTAATGTTAATAGATTTTCACGCCATGTTATTATCACGCGTCACAAACAATACCTACGATCAGACCTTTGTCGCTGATGTGTGAAAATCTATTGTTCGAGAGAGACAATACTATTATAGTGTATTTGTAAACCACGGGACCGTGATATTGGTTCGAGAGTTCGACCCTGTCCTGTTCGACTCAGAAGAGGTTATTTTATATAGATATAGAAGGGAAATTGATAGGTGCCAGACAATGTGTTCGACTCAGTCAATTAATTCGAGCTGGTGGTGTTCGAGAGAATGAAGTATTACTAATAGCAATCTCCGTAAACAGATATCCTGTAAAGCGTTGTCGTACAGGATCTCTGCTGTCTCCGTGGAAGGTCACGTGGAGATGAACTTTGTGTCGACCAATCAATGCGTAGCTTTCATCAAGACGAAAACACTATTTATCACATTTTGATTTCGTAATTTCTATTTTTAGACCAAGGTTTGCATGCTAATTTAACAGCGGTATTATTCACAGTCTGCGATTGGGCGGCTCATTTCAAAATGCGTGACGTAGACGATGTAAACAAGTTACGTATCATAACAATTTCGTCATGAATAGTATGATGAGAAAAGGTCACCTGAACGTGACCTTCGTTTGAAAAAGACCAGATCTCAATTAGCGAGTTGGCGAGCGGAAATGTTTAGATCGGGTTTTAATCAGATTGTACTAATAGTTAACAGGCTTTTATCCACCACATGATCACATTAAAAAATAAAATATTTTCTTGTGTAAATTTGCCTTATAAAAAAGAAAACAAAAAAAAAACCGGAAACGTATGTAAAATCGTCGATTATCGATTGTAAATTTTCCCTTTTTTTATACATTTACAACTTTTTGTATGTTAAATGTGTCAGTTTAATTGTTTGAAATAATCCACAAAACATCGCCGACATTTCACAAGAAATCGCCGAGCTTTTTTTGTAAAAAAATAAATAAGTTGCGTAAAATCATCAATTAAAACTGTCTAAAAGTAATTACGTTAAAAGTAACAATTTAAAGAGAGTGCTATTTTAAAAATAGGTGAATTTATTGCAGTAAACAAAAGAACACGCTTATCTGCATTCGCCAATATTTTTTAATCGACAATTTTCTTTTGATCATAATTATTTAGCGGACAAATAAAGAACTAGGTCATTCTTGTTTTAAGCGTAATAATTATATTATCATTTAAATCAAACTTAACTTAACCACACACAGAGACATTGCAACTAAGACATTGCTGTGTAATAAAACATCAAAGATGCCGACACTACACGCATCTCAACAATGCGTAAATTTGTAACCAAACAAAGGATTAAAATGAATTAAGTCGCTGGTAAATGATGAAATGTACAATTCACAGACGTTTTGTGACACATGTTAATGTAATAAGACAAGATCACTATTTTAAATTTATACCTCGTAACCTAATGCACGCGTCATATACAATGATTAGTGATCTACTTATCACCGATAAAGGACATTCGTAATGTCGACAAAGTTACTAGTATTTTTGGCAGCATATATTTGTGAACTGTTGTTAAATTTAATTGACAAAGTTATGATAGAATAATCAAAATTTGAAGTTACACAAAAGAAAAAGACAATAATTTACTGTTATATACTAGGACGAAAAAGAAACGCCGGGTACATAAAATATGCAACACATGTCCGGCCGTGTTTCGCAAAACAAGAAGGGTCATCGTTAAAAGGGGGTATTTTTTCACATAATCAGTATCGGAAATCGATTGAAACTTCAACAGCTGGTTCCATACAGATGACATTTCATACAAAAATAAATATAATAATCCAATAATACAATTTATCCCTTAAAACAATCATTATAGGTTACCCGGCGTTTCTTTTTCGTCCTAGTATATATTGGTTGCGCAACAAATGACGCACTAGACACATTTTAACGGGTCATCACTGAGAAAATGCGTCAAAGACGAAAAAAACCGCACAGTTGCGGAAAAATCTCATGCCTGCTATTTAAGAACGGATTACATTGTAATTTTTTTGTGAAACACACTTAAACTAAAAATGCTAAAAATAGAAAAATAAGGTTAATCTAGAAATTTAAGATAGCAATGGGTTCATGAAACCGGGCCCAGGTGAAGCTGCCTATCATGTTATCTTGGAACTTTATGGTAGAGTAAGTTTACTATCTTTTTGGTGAAAATTGCTGTAATTTTAATTTCTGTTACTGTTTGTCTAGCTGCAGAAATTACATCTGAGAAAATGATTTATATAGAAACGTACAGAATGGAGTTTTTGTCTTTAAATACTTATAATGAAACTAACCGGATAGGCTCAAATGTTGTTTATATATCTAGCTTAGTGCATTGAATTGTTTTCAAAATAAACGTTTTTACAAATAGTGTTCATTGTCAAATCTTTTAGTAATAGTGTAGCAGAAGTTTAATACGGCACTTGCACCCCTTGCCTTCAA
Source organism: Mactra quadrangularis (assembly GCA_025267735.1). Lineage (NCBI taxonomy): Eukaryota > Metazoa > Mollusca > Bivalvia > Venerida > Mactridae > Mactra > Mactra quadrangularis. The sequence continues at coordinate 1,405,726 of CM046301.1, read as the reverse complement.
ATTTGCACTTATGGTGACTTAGTAGAGTGCCTGATGACGACTGCTAAAATTGTGGGATCGAATCTTAGTTCAGGCAAAGAATATTAATTCGGTTGCATTTAGCACCCAACATAAATAACACACAAGGAATTTTGTGATTGCATCCTTTGATTGTCCCACAGATATTCAAACTCCAAGACTTCGTAATGGAGGACCTTGTAAGTAGGAGCAATAATCCATTGGTGGGACTCGCGCTTAGGGATTGAAAGGTCCTGGGTTTGAATCCCATTGGAGCACTGCTAATTTCTCCGAGCAAGAAATTTACCTGCAATAGCTTCACTTCACCCAGGTGTAAATGAGTACCTGAAAGGGTCATGCACTGTATGCTGTGGCTGCAATCTGTGCCGTATCTTAATAGGTGTCGTGCGACTCGATGATCAGGGAAGTTATATATATATATTCACACATACCACCATTTACGGAGCCCATATATAAGACCGATTTGAGTGGCATTATGTCATATAGTCAGTTTTAATATATGCCACTATGTACGCATATAATAAACATTGCCAAACAACAGACCTAAGGGGTACTAAGTAATATATATCAACAATATATTTAATTTTACAATAGGTGACTACAAATTGACAAGTATATATATACATATTCATAGTTTATTCGAAATAAATAGGCAGTGTACATGGAATACAACATAGCAATGATGAATAGAACTTTAACAATTAACATTTAATAATATAAATTTAATGTTATTAAAAATAGTAAAATATGGTAATAAAAATGTTAATGGAAATATGGTTATTTAATTTTAATTATACCATGTCAAGCCACAATTATTCAAGGATAGCACAAAAAAGAGCGAACTCTTTTTCCATTGTTGTCTTAATAGATGAATGTGGTTAACATAAAGAGGTTACCTTGAATTGAAAGAAAACATAAAGAAAATTATCATATAAGCTTATTAAAAATTATCACTAAGTTTGGAGTTAAATGGTTATTAATAGTAATTGCTATCATAAGTTAGGAGTAAAAATTAAATAAAAATATCACTGGTTAAATATAATCACATATTTAAAAACAATGAAAACTGGTACTTGAGATCATAATTCAGTATGTAGTACATGTATAAAAAATCACATATTATTAGAATTGTTATATCACAGAAAAGTAATGCTGTTTAATGTTGTTTTTAAAAATCAGGAGTAAAAATTAAATAAAAATATCACAGGTTAAATATAATCACATATTTAAAAACAATGAAAACTGGTACTTGAAATCATAATTCAGTATGTAGTACATGTATAAAAAAATCACATATTATTAGAATTGTTATATCACAGAAAAGTAATACTGTTTAATACTGTTTTTAATATGATAAAGGTTGATAAAAGCCTTGATGTTTAAAGGCAGCTGATTCCAGAGTTTAGAGCCATTGTAAGAAAAAGACTTCAAGCCATGGGATTTGACCTTTGAAACAGAAAAACAACCACCTTTACTGAACCGGGTGTTGTGAGAGAACAGACATAGTCAAAGTGGCACTGTATAAGTGAGGATACTAAAAGTTTTTAGGTGTGTTCATTAAGAAAATTGCGCTTGCGGTATAGAAACTTGAGTCTGGAGTTGACCATTTGAATAACAGAATTGACCATTTCGTCACAAGACAGAGAATTATCTAAAAGGCTCCAATGTTGTATTCTATGCACAATGCTCTTTTATATATATATACGCACCCACACACACGCACACCCACCCCCACTAAAAAGGCTCCAAGGTATTTGTCTAAAGAGGTCGACTTAATGTCTGTACCACTGCAAGATTTTTTGAGAGAACTGCCTTTCTTTAAGCGAATTTTAAAAACCAAAAAGAATAGACTCAGTTGGAGTGATAGCTTATTATCTACTAACCACTCACTGACAGGCTAAAGTTCTTTAGACAATTCCTGTTCTATCTGAAGCCTATCATTGCCAGTGGCTAAAATAGCAGAATCATCTGCATACAACAGTAGTTTGTTATTGACGACTGCAGACATGTCATTAACATAATTTTTATATTAAGAACAATAAGGGGCCAAGGATTGAGCCTTGGGGAACTCCACAGGTAACCTTGCTAAAAGAAGAACGAGTACCGGAAACATCAACCAGTTGTTGTCTTTCACAGAGGTAAGATTTGAACCATAAAATAATACCATGACCAAGGCCAATGGCTTCCAGCTTTGATATTAGAATAACATGATCAACAGTATCAAAAGCTTTTTGTAAATCTAAAAGAATCGTGCCAACAAAGTTGCCACTGTCCATTTGAAATATTATAAAATCAGATAAATGAACGAGACAGGTGTTAAAGTCAAGAGTCAACTACATAGTGATGCTAGAAGAAGATTTCAGAAACCTTGCTTAACTTTTAAACTTAACTTATGTAGCAGAGATATAATACGGCACTTGCACTCCATTGCTTTCAAGCTAGTTTTTGTGGCGAGGTAGTAGAGTTTCCGTTCATGGCTCGAGGAGTCCTGGATTGGAATCTCAGTTTAGACAATGGCTTTAAATCGGCTTACTATACAGTATATTTACAGCATGTATTGTATTTTTAAATTTCTTCATTTTGTTATTAATTAATATCCCTCCTAAGATCAAACTGATGACATTTCTAGTTGTTAGTGCACACTCTTCAAAATTGTCCTAAGAGCTACGTTTAAGGTGAATAAGTACACATGCTGTATTATACCTCTGCTTCATAGGTATCCATATTATTAGATCGTCTTCAATAGACAATGTAAACAATTTCTGAATTCAGATATGTACTGAAACATTTACAAAAGTAATTACATTTTATAAATGTTATTACAGCTTTATACCTGGTTTCTTTGTTTTTGTTGGGTTTAACGCCGTAGCAACACATTGTATAGGTCAAAGTAATAGACAAATTACTCACTGCTCATGGAAAGGCTAAATCTCTGGATTTAGCTGTTAACCAACTAATAAGCGCATACTTTCGTCAGAAACTGAAAACTGCCCTACATTATTAAAAATCTTTGGCCGTAGAGATAATTTCATGACCAAGCTTCACGAAAGTTTGCCCCGCCCGGGAATCGAACCCACGACCCCTCGATTAGTAGACTTGCGTGCTACCAACTGAGCTAGCCGGGCGAATGTTTAAGTAAACTAAAATATAATAAGTTATAAACATTTATAAGTAATAAAGGAGACTAATTTTGTAATAAATGTGTGTAAGAGTTATGAATCTTATCATACATCACGTTTTCATCATCATTAAAAATAAAAACAGTAGCACAAGAAACCTGACCAGTCAGAACACCTCAATTATTTTATTAGATTATCCATAGAAAGAATCATAAGGTGTTCTATATGGCAACTTTAAGGACCATGCATGAACTGTATATAGGGTCCATGGGCAACTTCACCATTTCAAGTATCAATACAATATAAGCATAAATACATTAGTCTGACGTCATATGAATTTAATTCACACTAACCATATAGCTATCAATTATCTTAAAACTGAAGAAGTGTGAACAATTAATTCTTGAGTAATTGCCCTAACCTACTTACCCGAAGCCATGGACTACTAGAGCTGCAACGATTCGATACATCGAAACTCGACTGCGAGGGCGCCGATTCGATTTCGATTCGGGACTTACGAATTTCGATTTGATACTGACCTAAAAACGTATCTAAATAAGATATAAGCATAAAAGCAAAGGCGCACCTAAAGACACTAACTCCCCGCAGCGGTTATTTCCCTTCTTAATCTAATATCCTATAAAAATTGGTGATTTTACGACCACAGAAAGCTTAAAACAGCTTCTCAATTTTAACTTATGATTTCATAAAAAAAGATTTTTGCCGATGTTCCGGTTTGATTAAGTATAAAATGAATACATAAATTTTTGAGCGACATTTAGCTATTTTTCAAATTAGCTTTTGAGAGATGAGGCAAATATCACAGATATTTTTTGTTTCAGCTTATATTAAACTCTTTTAAAAATGTTCTTAAGTGAGTTTTTGTTTATCTGATGTTATTTTACTTAAATACATTAAGTTCTGCCGAATATTTAGATTAGTTTGGAAAATAGCAATTTTAAGCAGGAGGTCGGACATTACAAAACTTATCTTTTTTTGCTATTTTTCATTTAAATTTTTAAAACTGTGAGAGCTGTTTCTGCTTTTAGTTTATTTGTCACTTTTCGCATTTGTCATTTGACCGGAAGTGGGGATTTAGCTTTTTGCAGAGTGTCACTTTGAAGTCAGTTGTCGTGGCGTTCACTTCGACTTTTCTAGTCTAGCTCATTACTTTGAGTCTTGTTCATTTTAGTGACTGTTTTGGTAAGCTTTTATTTATGCATTGTTCGTTGCTGTTGTAACTGTAAGGTTCCGTGATTTAATTTAAGTACTGTTTACGCGTTATGCGTTCAGTTGTTTTCGTAATTTGTTTCTCGTGAATCTCGTAAATTTTCTTAGTTTACGCGCGAAAGATTAAACGGGAATGAACTTATTTTTTTAACATCATCATTAATTAATATCATCATTTATAACTTTCTGCATGTAACTTAATATGCGCTTCTCTTTTTCACAGCAGTTATATATTTGTATGATAGACATGGTATGAGATATTGAGATAGTCATGACAGTGGTATTGAATGGTATTTGATATAACATATCTGTAAGTACACCTTTTTGTCATTGTTAATGATTGTTAATTATTTATACATATTTATTGGGGCTGATATTGAAAGGACCAGGTGAATGTTTATTTATTATTGTTGTAATTATATATTGTTTTTAATGTTGATACCGTATTATATCAATTCATGTATAATTGATTTTTCACTGTGTACCAGGCATACACGTGTACCGAGTAATGGTTTGACTATGAAGGAATTATGTCAGTGAAAATGATAAATATGTGTTTATTATATTTGTACTATATTGTTCTATTTATGTATTTCAGTACCGGAGAAAATCACTGATTGTCACTGAATATCATTGAAATATACTTGTGAATTAAATGTACCATCATCTACTGGTCACAGTGGTGTTCTGTATATAATTTATAAACATGAGATCGAACTTAACGCGTTGTTATCTTTTTGTTGAGAAAACTTACCACTTTTACTATAAAGATAGCAGAGATAACATTTTTTTTTATGTTTGGGTTTATTTACTTTATTGTCACATAACTGCATTGATCAATATGCCTAGGTTTTATATTTTTCGAATAAATATCAATTTTAGGAGGCGGGGACGGTCAAAACATATTTTTCGGAAATAACAAACTTAACATTATTTCAATACCACAAGAAGTCATGAAAACTTGTACTTGTGCCATAATTAAATGATATTAACATTCATTTACCAAACTTTTATGTTTTTATCATGAACAAATTTAGTCACATGTTTTTTCTTTAATTAATAAGACCTTTATATACGCACCATTTTCATTTATTTAAATTTAAAAAAACAACAACTTTTTACTGCAAATTGTTATAAGCAATGTTTTCAAACATTTACTTTTCTAAAAGAATTGATTTAAGTTTTTAATCAAAGTTAAATTGCTCCCAAATACAGCATTTGGAAAAATAGGTGAAAACTGATTCTTACGCATTTCACACAAGAATGGCCATTTTCGACACTAAAATTAATATAACTTTTAAACCTCTTGTGATATTTGAACATTTATTTGCTCACACCTGTAACATTAAGTCTTTAAAATACAAAAGTTTGTTTTAACCATTTCAGTGTTTATTTTTCAATTTATGCCGTAAAAATGGGACAAATACTGTGCAACAGACTTTATCTATCATAGCTGCAGACGGAATCTTCAGTACCTTAATGGCGGACGGATCACGTGAGCCTAATATGGCGGCGGTCTAATTTTCATGTCTGGGATTGTCTATAACTTAAGCACACCAGGTAACCCGCTAAATCGGGCGCGCGAGGCTAATTCGGGCGATATCCAATACAGTTTCAAGGGTTGCAAATTGGTATTATAGTAGAAAAGGGACAGCTCTACAAGACAAACACAAAAGTTACACATTTCGTTGCGAAAATGTAGGTAAAAATGACCTTAAACTTCAAAAAATGGGTTTTGGGTGGTTCCTCTGTCTTTAACTCGCGTTTTCTTTCTTAATTTTTCATTTTTGGAAAATATAAAGTAATGTGCTGAATCGCCAAGCCCAGCCCGACAGATCGGTGCCACTATTATAACATACAAGTAAATACATAAAGAATAATTAACGAAAATCTTACACTGATTGTGATTAAAAAATGTATCGTATTGGATATCGCCCGAATTAGCCTCGTGCGCCCGATTTTGCGGTATACCTGGTGTGTTAAGGCTAGTTAAAAATACCAGTTGATAATTTTGGCTTTTACAACATATCATAATAAATCTGGCATGTTCTCAAATAAATGTATGGCAAATCATTGTCAGTGTGACAGTGCTTACAAATGAAATTTGAACTTTTGAAATTCAATAACCAGTATAATAAAAACACGTTGAGCAGTTAAATATTTTTCATTCACATCAATTAAGTTTCACAACACCAACTCTGACCGTTTAACAATTAACCAACTAATTCAACTAAACTTTCAGTAAAATGACTAACAAGGCTAATCCATGATGTTAACTGTTTGCAATATGTTGTTCGCACTAACTACATGTTTGTTTTTTCAATATCCATGCAGAATGGCTTACAATTCTTAAAACTAAGTCACAGGTTCTGTTTTAAACACCTCACACTAAAAGGATGACATTTCTGAAAACTAAATCACAGGTTCTTCTTATACACCCCACTCTCAGGGTTTGAACATAACCTTAATTAAAAATATCACCATCATCATCAATGAGGCAATCTACGTAAATATTCCATCAAAGTATCTTTAGATAATTTAGTATCATCATTTTTACCTGGCTGTCCATCTAATAGTTTGACACCTTCTTCCCAGGCCCAATGAAAACTATGCATCTTCGTATCCCTAAAATAAAAACAGACAGTAACCTATATTACAGATTGTTTCAAATCAAGATGCTACAAACTATACCCCTTTCCCTCCTTAGTACCCTTGTATCTCCATCTCTAGGCAAAAGAAGTTAATTTAAACAAAAACCCCATTAATGACTTAGCCCTTTTTCTTCTTCCTTAGCCATTTTCATTTTTCTCTCACCCTGTCAAAAGATTACAACGTCAACGTTCTAGATGCTACATAATGAAACATTTGTGGTAATTGCCCCATAAATAAGTGATTAATAAGAATTTGCACATGAAAGTAAAATAGTTCCCAAAAAATCAAGAGGCTTAACTCAATTGTAAAATTAAAACCACAGTTACCAACAGTATCCAACAAAAGTTACAATAATGGACTGGTTGATCATTGGAGATCCAGTTCCAAATCATGTACAAAATCTACCTCACTGTGTCCTTAAGCTGCTAACAAATTATTAACCAAGTGTTACACCAATGCTCAATTAGGCTCCAGTAATTTCCCACCAGTCAATCTGTAGATGTATCTTAAATTAGTAAGATAAAAAAACAAGTATAATTACAAAAGTAGGCACATCTTTGCCCATAGGCAGTAACATACACATAACACAAAGTGTAGTTGTTTCAAACAGTGGCATTAATTTCTTTAGAACAATCAAACATCGACTCACCTAACATCAGCATTACAATCTTTATGACATTCAAACACTTACTTACCTTACAATGGCATAACTTTCTTTAGGACAATCAGAGACAGACTTACCTTACAATGGCATTACTTTCTTTAGGACAATCAAAGACAGACTTACCTTACAATGGCATTATTGTTTTTATGACAATCAAACACTAACTCACCTTACAGTGGCATTACTTTCTTTAGGACAATCAAAGACAGGATTACCTTACAATGGCATAACTTTCTTTAGGACAATCAAACACTAACTCACCTTACAATGGCATTACTTTCTTTAGGACAATCAAAGACAGACTTACCTTACAATGGCATTATTGTTTTTATGACAATCAAGCACTAACTCACCTTACAGTGGCATTACTTTCTTTAGGACAATTAAAGACAGACTTACCTTACAATGGCATTATTGTCTTTATGACAATCAAACACAAACTCACCTTACAGTGGCATTACTTTCTTTAGGACAATCAAACACTGACTGTCCATCACTTGAATTAAAGAAATACTTCTTTCTATTTGAATTACTCCACTGCATAGTCCATGGCTCTGTAATACATTTAAATTGACAAAATCAATATAGCTTGAATAGATTTTGAGTTACGGCTAATTACAAGCTTTTTGATCAAATGTTTACTATTTTGGTATCCATAGCAACCAGACTTTTAACCAGAAAAAATGCAACCATGTGCATAATCTACTAATTGCAACACATTCAAATAACATGTTTCATTGAAATATTTCATCGATAGAGTTTAAATTACACCAGAATACAACCTTTTCGATCAAATTTTGACTATTTCCGTATCCATAGCAACCAGAATTTTTGTCAAAAAAGAAAAGACAATGACGTGCATAATCTTCTTATTGCAATGTATTCACACATTAAGTTTCATCAAAATAGCTTGGATACTTTTTTCGAAATCGCGGGATCCAGATTTAAGCGGACATACAGACAGAAGGACAGACAGACAAACAGAAGTACGAACAGAAGGACGGACAGAAGGACAGACGGACGGAGTGCAAATCTATAGTCCCCCTCCGGTGTAAACACCGGTATTGGACTAATTATAGTTTTATGAATATTGTTTTTATTAAATGAAGTCTATAACATACCTCTGACTGTACGTATAATATAAACACCTGTAGGTATGTAGAATCTATTCTCAGGGTTATATTTGGGACTATAACATAATTTCTCACTGGGTCCTCCACCTTTCACTTTTTTTAATTGTAATCTGTAGAATAAAAACAATGTATAAATAAACATCTTTAAAACATATCAATTATCATCTTTAATATTAAATACAATACCGAATATTTGAAATGATTAAATTTAAAATGCATGGGTAGAAATGGACAGTTTTTGAAAATACAAAAAACCTACTTTGAAATAGACAGATTTCTTTCCATTACATAGATTCTCTATCAAAATAATGGAATCAGAATTATTACTGAATAATTTCACCCATAAATTTTTTCACAAAAATGACCTTTTTCCACAATACAGGTCACCTTAAAGTAAAAAAAAAACTGTCAAGCACAAAAAGTAGAAATGAGTATAAAAAGAGAAATATATACAGTACATGTTAATTCATTTATTTATTTTATTTATTTATTTATATAATTGGATTTAACGCCCTTTCAACACATTTTAAGTAATTTTACGGCGTCCAGCGCACCTAACCTAGCTTTCCTGGACCCTTGTCTATAACCAGTACTCACCTACCCTTCCACAAGGCCGGAAACTTCTCCATATTGTCTAATCAATGGAGAAAAATTGACATAATAGTCTAATTTTCATGGAAGGGTATAACCTCCGTGGGTGGGATTTGAACCCGTATCCCCTTCAGGACACGAGATTTCGAATCCTGCCACGCTACCAACTGCGCTATCGACCCGGGTTACAGTACATGTTAAAATTATAGACGAGAATTCATTTAGATAAAGAATTGTGACACATGAATAAGGAATGACTCAACTGACCCAGCTGACTATCGATACCGAGGGAAGCTGTTGATGGCGAGAGCAAAGAATGACTGTTTGCTATATTGGATTTGATACTATCTGCAGGAATGTATAAAAATACTTACTGTTTAAATATTTGATCCAATTGTTCAAATCTATAAATTTCAGGAACAACAACTCTTACAAGATCTGATCTCGTTAATTTTGTAATTGATTTTGTAAATTTCCGTAATTTTTCCATTCTGAAATTATGAATTTAAAATGAAGAATAGAAAGCCAAGTGGTATAATAGCAGTCACATTTTGGCTAAAATTTCATATCATGTAAAAGGAAATATCACTCATGTCTCAATTAGATTCCGACCACATACAAGTTAATGCAGACATTTCTCTGCAGGGCCTGGTAGCTTTTTTATAAAACTATGTTGGTTTGTTTTGTTGGGTTTAACGCCGTAGCAACACATTTTATAGGTCATAAAACAGCGTTTTTTTTATAAAACTACACATAACATGTTCACAATAACAATAATTTCCTCCAGTACATCACAGTTACATCAATAGTTGTCTACATTAAGATAAAAACAAATTTCTAAATTGGGGCTGGGAGTGGGTCTTGAATAATATTTTTTTTCAACTTATTGGAATTCCTATTGAAAATATAAGTGTTCCCTTTATTACCACGTTGCAAGAGAATATGTCCATGTTCATGGTGGCTTAAATGTATCTACGCTAATGCCGTTTCAAATCTTAAATAAACTATAAATAACATATTGCCTAAAATTTTGACATCCATTGAACTTATACTTTCAGAGTATATCCCAATCTAGAATTGATATGATAAACCCTCAATGTACATGTCTATTTATTTAGGATTAATTACAGTCAAACCTGCCTTGGCGACCCTCTGTAAAATGCGACTATCTGTCATTTCCGACCTAATTTGGCGTCTCCCGTGACATTTTTCTATATATTAAACCTGTATATTACGATTCTCTGTCTAATGTGACAAGCGACCTATGAAAACGCATCCGACTCTGCGTATTACTACCGTGTCAAGGGAGAGTAGTATGGATTTAGCCGCGAGTATGAGTGACAAATTAGTAGAACTGTCGTTAGTGAAACGCAAACAGACAAAAATTAGTGACACTTGTCTTCTTAGGGCAACATGTATTTCATAAATTTTATAGATTTTAAAGATTTTAAACATTAACCTTTATGTTGGATACACTGTACTTCTGAATAGCTAGTTAAATAAATAGTGTACACAAAACTTGAGTTGTATTTGTACCCTGCGTATAGTGACCCTCTGTCTAATGTGACTTTTTTGGCTTACTCCGAGTGAAGGTCACACTACACAGGTTTGACTGTATTTATATCACATACAATATATCCATGGTTTACATACCTTTCATTATAATTTAAATCTCTCACATCTTTACCATAAAGAAATAAAGCATCTAATACATGTAATGTCATTATTTCTCTTTGTCCAGGACCCTAAAACAACAAAAATGTAGCATGTATAAAAACAGGGTGCTGCATTCAAAAACTCAATGACCAAATACATATGCCTTTAAATACTTAAAATAAAAAAAGAACCAGGACAATTTTTAAATGTCATATTCAACACATATTTAGGTTATATATACGACGATTAGCTCTTCCTTCTATAGGGTTTCTTGACACTTTTCTATCACCAGTACTAACTTTCCCTACCACGAGGCCGACAACTCATGTATAGGGTATGACCTGTCGCGACCTGGTTTGAACCCACGATCTCCGTATTCAAAGTCAGACATGCTAACCACTACAACACGGCCGCGGCTTGAACCAGGACAATATGGATAGTATGTAGCTAGTACAAAAATTCTAAAACTTAGTACTCAAATGATACACAATATAAAGCTATCACAGTAGTTATTGCTACAGTTTTTCTTCATGGTAGCAAAACCAAAACTGTGGCCTTCAATAATGTCAGAGTGTTAAAAAATGTATTCATTTTTTTGTTGGGTTAGACCCTGTATCAACACATTATATAGGTCATATAATGGCAGTCAGTCAACCTACTCACTGTTCCTGGAAAGGCTAAATCTCTGGATTTAGGCTAAATTTAGCTGTTAACCAACTACTAGGCACATACTTTACCAAATGTATTCAAGTAGCAAAAACAATTTTGCACACTCAATATAACGGCGGTCAGTCAACCTACTCACTCCTCCTGGAAAGGCTAAATCTCTGGATTTAGCTGTTAACCAACTACTAACACACAACTTTGTGAGTGACTAACAAATGCCCTACATAATTAAGAATCATTGGTAGGAGGGAGAATGGCCGTAAAAATAATTTCATGACCAACTCCACGAAGGTATGTCCCCCAGGAATCGAAACCACTATCTCTCGATCATTAGACTTGCGTGCTACCAGCTGAGCTAGCCGGGGCGACTACTCTCAGCTCATGGTAAGAATAGGACTACATCATAAGTAATAAGATTATGTAATTAATAAAACCCTACAGGTGGGTGCTATGGATTTGTTTGTTTTGTTTTTTTTAACGTCGTAATTAACACATATTTAGGTCATATATACGACGGCCAGCTCTTCCTTCTATAGGCTTCCTGGACACTTTCTAACACCAGTACTAACTAATTAACTAATATTGCAACCGGGCTCGAACCCGCGAACTCCGGATTCGAAGTCAGACATGCTAACCACTACACCACGGTCCCGGCGGTTGCTATGGAAAACTTATACTATAATGCCCAACAAAAGTTTGGAGACATTTGTAAGCCTACAAAATAGCTTTTAACATTACTTCGGTGACTTCATTTTGAAATGCATTTCAGGTTTGCTAAACAGTTGCCTAGTTAGTCTCTGCTTACAGTATGCCAACAATTATTACCTCTCCTTTGTATTCTGTAACAATTTCAGCCTCTAACAAAGTATCCCTGGGAAGTTCTAACTTTAAATTTTCTTGTAATTTTACCCAGTTTGCCTTTGGTGAGCAAACCCTCTGGTATACAACAGTTCTCTAAATAAAACATAAAAATATGTACTTTACATGTACTATAATATAAAACATAGACAACTAGAGCAGTCACAGAAGTGATGAATATCCCCACCTGGCACCATCTTGTAGGGGAATGACATTTGACCAATAAATTGGTCACACCCTTTAAATTATCGACACCGTTGTTAAAGGCGACACACTGTCTAAACAAGGTTAACATTTGTGCTGTATCATTTTAAATACTGTCAATCTGTAGTGGAGTTACTGCCAAGAAAACCCATTTTAAAAAATACCTTTGACCCAATAAATTGGCCAAGCCCTTTGAAGTATTGACATGGTTATAGCAGGGGACACACTGTCTAGTCACAGTTAACACTTGTGCTAAGTAATTTTAAAATCCATCAATCCATAGTAGCGTTATTGCCAGGAAAGGATTCGGATGAACAGAAAGACGACCGGATTCTTTTATAGCCTTAGCCTCTAGTGGTGGTGGGGGTATAATAAAGTAACTAGATTTTATCACACGTGTCAGGCACCGGTTTTTCATTAAGATCTGACCATTAATGACAGAGATATTCAACATATTAAAAACTTAAATGCAAAAAATACAAAGGAAAATAATAAAGCCAGGTAAAGTTTGGGTTACTTTCTTATTCTGTACATCGCATGGTATGTTACATTGTATGAAGTTTCATAAAGATCTGACAATAAATGACAGAAACATATGGTAAAGAAAAAACTTAAACACAATTGTTAACGACACCAGACGCCCGCCTGATAATATAAGCGGATTTGTTTCATTGAAAAATCTAAAACAAAATACTGACTTATAACTCTAGATACAGTTTGTACAGGCAGAAGAAAAAACAGGAGCTTATGATATCTTGTTATACAGTCTTGATGAGTAAAAATAAATCTTATTTATTTATTGGAGTTAACGCCGTGTCAACACAATTTTAGGTCATTTTACGGCATCCAGCGCACCTAACCTAGCTTTCCTGGACCATTGTCTATAACAAGTACTCACCTACCTTTCCACAAGGCCGTAAACTTCTCCATATTATCTAATCAATGGAGGAAAATTATCTGTAAAAATTGACATTATTGTCAAATTTTCATGGAAGGGTATAACCTCCCAGGTGGGATTTGAACCCACACACCCTCGGGCACGAGTATCCAAATCCCGGCACGATACCAACTGCGCTTTTGACCCGGGTTCAAAATAAATCTTATCAAACCTATCTTATTGGTTGAAGTGGAACGCACAACTGCGTTAGCCCAAGTATTCCCGAACTAGTCGAGCCAAACAGTCAACAAATTCAACACAAAATTCTACTAACCCCTAGTCCTAATATAAAGACATGTTTTTCTGGAACATCCCCAGTTACAAGACATCTATAATCATACACACTTTTTATCTCTTTAAGATTGTCTAAACTTAATTTGTCTACAACATGATCAAAATAACTGTCATCCTAAAATAAATACAGATACAGAAACTACCATTTAAGAATAGTTGGTACTAGGGCTGTCACGATACGCCAGAAGCATACTGCGATATATTGCAATACGCTGTCATCGTATCGCGATACGTACCACGATATATTGTGGGCTTTTAGATAAGTTGTTCCTCCGCTGTATTTAACAGAAAAATTGCAAATCTTTTTTTGCATTTACTGATAGAATCTAGCCTCTTTAAGTATTCACGGTCATTTCAGACTGAGAAGCGCACCAATCGGTTAAATTCTTGCAACCTCAGGTTAGATGGAATTAACAATGGAAAAACTGACGTTTTGCTACTGTTATTTTGCAAAGGGAAGATTTTCCAATGAAATAAAATATATAGCCAAATACCGGTACATTAAAATCGTACCACGGTACATATTGCAGCAGCTGCATATTGCAATATACCGGTATACCGGTTTATTGTGACAGCCCTAGTTGGTACAAAAAAACCCACTGTATATAAACAATACAATGAACTCATCCATCACAGGGGATGCTCATGATTACAATAACATATAAATTTTAATACGTTTTACGAGTGTCTTTTTGGTGTAATGATAAAGCGGTCTACCATTACAAGCATGTTTAACCAAGGGGTGGTGGTTTATCTGCCGCATTAATTTTGTTAAAATAAATTATACAACAATAGCTTTTGTCCATATTTTTATGCTTCAATGGCACAGATGCGCGCCTCTTAAAAATTCTACTACAAACATGTATTTTCAAGGTTATTGATAGAAAATTCAAGGATTTATAGTGAAATTCAATGAATTTTTCATCAATTTTCAAGGTAACATATTATTCAAGGACTTTTTAAGTCAAAACTCTTTTTCAAGGACTTTCAAGGTTCTGTATGAACATTGGCATAAATGACAAGAATCATCTTTAAAAGGCCAAAATTGAGACATAACAATTTAATATTATCAAATCACATAATCACTATGAATAAACTGGGATTGTCTATTCACATTAATGTTTTCAGTTCATTTTTTCTTTAACACAGTAACTGGCTGTGAAACGAGAATTAAGTATTAATTTTAATGGTAACACAGCAAAATATTGCTATACTAAACAAAATTTTCCCAAAAATTGAAATTAATTTTAAAAAATGCTACTAAGTACTACACAACAAAATTATTCAGCTGTCACCAGCAGTATTTTCCATTGAAGACATGAAACTGTACATCATAATAGAGAATGATGTCAGACCTTTATTGCCATATCAGGGGCCATTTACAGGCGTCTTTGCCTTGTGAAATGTCTTTAAAATCATGCAGTTTTCCCCAAATTCTGAGTTTAACTTGGGTTTTTGTTCCTCTATCTATGTAGACCTTGAGCCAGTATATGACATTGCTCCCCCCAGGGGGAATTTTCAAGGGTATGATTTTCTTAACCCATATGGTGGTAGGCATTCACTGATGAAAGTTTGCAAAGTTCTGTTGGGGCTTTACAGAGTTATGGGACTTTGAAATATCACCCATTCTCATTTTCCGGTCAAATCCATAATAGACCTTGAGCCAGTATATACCCACACGGGGAATTTTCAAGGGTATGATTTTCTTAATCCATATAGTGGTAGGCATTCACTGATTAAAGTTTACAAAGATCTGTTGGGGCTTTACAGACTTATGGGACTTTGAAATATCGCCCATTCTCATTTTCCAGTCAAATTCATCATATCTTTGAGCCAGTATATGACATTGCTCCCAACATGGGGAATTTTCAAGGATATGATTTTCTTAACCAATGAAGTGGTAGGCATTCACTGATAAAAGTTAACAAAGTTCTGTTGGGGCAATACAGAGTTATGGGACTTTGAATTATCGCTCATTCTCATTTTCAAGTCAAATCCATAATAGACCATGAGCCAGTATATGACATTGCTCCCCACATGGGGAATTTTTAAGGTTATGATTTTCTTAACCCATATAATGTTAGGCATTCACTGATTTAAGTTTACAAAGTTATGTTTGGGCTTTACAGAGTTATGGGACTTTGAAATATCGCCCATTCTCATTTTCTGGTCAAATCTTTAATAGACCTTGAGCCAGTATATGACATTGCTCCCCACATGGAGAATTTTCAAATGTATGATTTGCTTAACCCATTTAGTGGTAGGCATACATTGATAAAAGTTTATAAAGCTCTGTTCAGGCCTTACAGAGTTATGTGACTTTGAAATATCGCCCATTCTCATTTTTGGTTTAAACCATAAGTGCTTTTAAAGCAAGTTTAAGACATTGCTCTTTCCTGGGAGTAATTATCTATGGTATATTTTTTAAACCCACATGAAAGTAACAGTTCACTGATAACAAGTTTGCAAAGTTCTTTTGGGGCTATACAGAGTTATGGGACTTAGAAATATCGCTCATTCTCATTTTCCGGTAAAAACCATAAGTGCTTTTAAAGCCAGTATATGACATCGCTCCTCCTGGAAGTAATTATGTATGGTATGATTATTAAACCCACATGGTAGTTGCAATTCACTTATAAAAGTTTGCAAAGTTTAGTAGGGGCTCTACAGAGTTCTTGGACTTTGAACTTCATGACGCCCTATGGCTATTTTCTATGCCAAAATGTTCTTATTACTGTCCTCCGGTATTCTATTTCGACGCATCTTAATTATGAAGCCATTTTGTTTATGACAACGATTTGGATTTTGTGTTACCCTGTCACGTCATTCCTGTACTTTCCGATAGTAAGCAGTGTGGTGATTTCTTAACACCAATATGTGAGGAGGCAGGGATTTTGAGGGACTCTTTTCATACCTCTTTTTAACACAAAAAATGGTGCTTTTTCCTTTTACGTTCTTAGTTTAGTTTTGAACATGCCATTTTTTCTAAAACAATAAATATAACAGACAGATTGGCGTCCCTTATTTCTTGCTATTTCAAGAGAGTCACTTGACAGGTAGAGTACTTTCGTTTTGGCAAGACTAAAAATAGAAACAAATAAAATGCATCGTCTCTCTGTTCTCTTATGTCAGCCATATAGGAAATCTCCACTTGACATATTTTTATTTTTTGATTTCAATGATAACTTTCAGTTATCAATAAAAGTTTTACTAGATGGACAAATGAATAAAGCATTTACAGGAAGGGTCATTCGTTAGTCAGACTAAATAAATTTTACACATATTTGAATAAAAGCACCTATTTTCTATAGTAACGTATGTTTCTATACGGACCACACTAATACAACTTTATTTTTTTTTTGTCTGTATTTGTATGTTTGTCTATGATTTTAGCACTTTAGGAAGGCAAAGGGTTGATACTGGAAATACATATACCACAAAATGATAAATTCAGAATGTCCCTTTGCTCAAATATGACTTAAATTTTAGATCAACTTAAGGAAAATTACAGAAATACATTTATAAAACCTTGAAACAATGACTTTCAAACTTGGAAAAATCGAAAGAAACTTAAGTACCATAGCCGTGAACAGTCAAAATCAATGAATACATTTTAAATGAAAAGTTTATATACTTAACTCACCGAAAAGTTCATAATTGTGAATGCCTAAAGAAAGAAATAGGTAGTAACGTACGTTACAACAACACTGTTTAAACTATCACATCCCAATTTTATCTGTCACACCCAGTACAAGTTTAAATAATTTAATGGTAGCACAAACTATTTTCTATGTACTGTGTCATATCTAAATACTGTTAATTACATCAATAAGGATTGCCATCAAAATTAAAGGGAAATATGTTAAAATTAAGAGTCTCAGAAAAGCATAACAGATCAATTGTGTTCAAAGTTCATGTAGTAATTCACTTTGAAGTAAAAATCAAAACGTTCTCCTAGATATTCCATTAGGTACTGGCACACTTATTTCATATAAAAAGTCATTTGTCACCCAAAATTACATCCCTAAGGGTTTGCCATTGGATAAGAGATCGGCGTTGTTGCATGAACGATGTGTTTGCTTCCTTATCGTTATCAGTTTGTTGTACCATGCTTATGTACCATGTTCCCTTAAATATTTCTGCAACAAAATCTTCCAAGATGTATTATAGTTCATCTACGACAAAAAATAAATTCCGACATAAATTGTTTTTTTTCTCTTGTAAGGAATGACTACAACCTGTGGTTACGTGTGTTTATAAAAGTACAACTACATTATTTCGCTGCTATTACATTCAACAGACATGATGTGTTCCTTTACACTCAAAGACATGGTATAAAAGAAACATTCAGAACTTAAACGTTTCAAGTTTCCAAAAAAGCGAAACATTGTGAAACAAGCAAACAAACAAGCATCAACTATGATACATTTCATATGAAACATACCTTACCAAAGGTAACGTATGTTTCAATTCATAAAACCATGTTTTATTAAATAAGAAGCGAACAAAAGACGCTTTGGTTACATTTGAGATTAGGTTACATCTAGTAAGAATTGACATAACAAATGAATTGCAAAAATATCGATTTGAGTATTGCTATGAAGGATTCTATGCTTAAATTGCATGCAATGGTTAAAAAATCTTCATAGTTTAATTTATCAAAGCCATTGAGATGCACACAGTTTCATGTTTTTTTAGTCTGGTTTAAGATGTCATATATCTTTCAATGAGATAATAATGACTTTATTCATTGTGGATAACATTTTTGGTGTAAGCCAATTTTCAATATGTCATCGTTTAACCCTTCTTCGCATTGTAAGATCGGTATATCATTTTAACGGTAATGTATGTTACATCACGTATGTTACATTTGATACTTTAGACAGCATTATCTCTAGACGATCCTGAGGAATGGCAAAAGTAGTGATCATAAAGTGAATAGTTCATTAGAGAGACTAATTAGTAAACGTGAATTCAACTAAGATATTTAACATTAGTTGAAAAACCATGGTCACGTATGTTTCATGTTGAAATGTCTACCCCAAAATTTTTGCTAAAATGTGAAATTTAATGAAATGTCATTGAATACTTAATTACAATCTTTTTTATTTCATATATATTCATATCTGATCTTATGTTTTAAAATATTTTACAAGTATGATATCTTTTCCAATTTGAAAAAAAATGTTGTTTTTTATGGTTATGTATGTTTCAACACTCTTGCCGACAAAGTTTAAGAGCTGTGTGTAAGTTAATATTTCTGAGGAACAAGATAGAAATCATATTCTTACATACAACAACACTGTATGTCTTAAAAAGCAAGCGTATTATAACTACTTTATGTGGCTATGTTTCATAGTCTGTGCGCAAAGGCACAGTAACGTATCTTACATTTTAAGGTACTTATGAGCTCAGTAACAACAGCAATTTCCTTTATAAAACACAAAAGACACATTATCTTTTTAATTGACAAACAATATCAAGAGAATTTGGTGTTGCAAACATGATTTAATTGTTTTTGCAAAAATAAATCGATAAAAATGGAACAAAAATTGCTATTTACCTATACAATTAAAAGTTGATTTTCTAAGCAATGCCCCACTGAAAACTTGCAAACTTTGTACTGTTGTACTCAGGACAGATAGGGGAATTAAAAAATATGGGTCTTGAAAATTCCCCCTGGGGGGGAGCAAAAGTGTATCTTGTAATTGCGATAAGTTTTCCCCCAAATGTTCTATATAAAAAGGCCCCAGGCCCTTTCCCTTACTACTGAAAAAAAGCCTAGGATGTCTAGTGTGCTGATCAGACAAATCAATATACCTTAACAAGATCTTTAACTTTTTCATTTGGACGGCTTTTTTGTGGTGCCCTGCGTACTTCATCTGGTACCTGAATAAAAAACCAAGTATAGAAAGTATCAGTCAGTGACGAAAGTCAAAAGGACACAAAAAGAAATATCTTTAAAAAAAGACATTCGGCGCTCTGCTGGGTTCATGTTTAATGGTTTGAAGCATAAATGTTGGTCATGCACGGCGTACATGTATTAACTATAGGTCAAATGTAGTTTGTCCGAAATTGCAATTCAGCCTCAACTGACAATTTTTGTCCGAATATATTGCCACTCCGCTGATTTGTCAATTTTGAAAATCTGTCTGATTCTAAAATTAAAAACATCTTTAATAACAATGCCATGGATTTTCGATTAAAAATCACTTCTTTCCAGAATGACCAAACAATTCATGTTACTTTTCTGGCAAACATAAAACAATTTGATAGAAATGCTAAATGGCGGCCTACATATGACAAAATGAAAACCATTCCGAGCGTGCGCGGAGTCATATTTGCAGTTTAGTTATGCCGCAAGGGGCGTACCACGATGAATGAGTGATCAATTAGCACAGTGAGTCACTCATTATACACAGTGTAAATAGTAAGCAGCTACTGTATGTGCTACGCACCAGTTTATCACAAATAGCCAATGGTGTCATGTGTTTTATCCATTTCTTTATACTGCAAATGATTTTCATTGGACAAACAGCTATGGTAGAGCAAATTGTATTGATTGAAATATAGGTCAAAAGTTGGCTTAGACAGCTGCGCCAAAAAAATGCTTTTTTTGGAGAGTTTAAGATTATAAGTTTTATATGTTTTAACATTATTAGAAGGTTAAGGTTTCTTTGTGGAACAGTTATACGGTATATAGATCGTGTTAAATAAAAATTAACTGATTGGAAAATACATTTGCTTATTATTGGGAAATATATCAATATTACCAGTTAATTTTTTAAACAATTAAAATCTTGTTTTTGCATTCTGGTATAAACCCGATCTAAATCCGAAAATTCTGTATTCATTGGTCAACACAAAGGTCATTACGACGTGACCCTCCAAGCGACCCTTAGAAAGATCCTGTCAGACAGAGGTCTATATGATATCTGTTTACGGAGATTGTGGTTTTGCTACAGTGAATCAAAACTGGTGCATATTACTAATACAAAATATGCTTTTTAAAAGCACTAGATAGAGACTTCCTTATGCACATTACTCCAGGATTGCCTAATAAGAAGTGCAGTGTAGTATCTACCCTATCCTCTCAACTTATTTTTAAATACAACCTTTGTAAAATACACATACCTTCCATTTATCTAACAGTGTTGCTCTAACATCAGTCTGTCTATGTTCATATAAATTTCTGTAAATGTAAAATGAAGACTGAATTGAATGAATTAATCACACTATATGAAGCAAAAACAGTTACATGTAAGGGGACAATCTATGTGGCAAGCTACTTTTGAGCTGAATTTTATTTCAGAAGTATTTTCAACTGTGTGAATTAAATAAGGGACTTTAGTCAGTTATTTCCCCTTGTATACACTTCAAATAGGTAGGTCCTATTAGTTGGATTACTCGGATTTTACCCTTACTTTTTAATGTCAATTTGCCAAAATTAATCTTAAATAACTTTTTTGTAAATCATTTAATTTGTTTGAAATTCAACCTAAGTATTTTTAGGGTAAAGAACTATCTAAATTTAATCACTTCTTTTAATATCTTAATTAAAAAGACAGATATTAGATGAAATATTTTGTTATCTTTACATAGGACTTCAATGATGGACTTCCAACTGTAAGGATCTACTTACCCATTGGATTGCTTCAGATTTTATCAGGGAAAGATAACTGACTAAAGTCCCTAATTGCTGAGACATTGTTTTAGGTAATTTGTTTATGCTGTCATCAATATAATGTGAGTATATATTGTGAGATCTTAACTGACCTTTCTTACATCATTCAAATTAATATATATTCTAACCATTTTTGTTCACAAAATTCTTTTTCTTGATTGAATTTCTTGATAAGAAGTAACAACTGATGAACTAGTCACGGAGAGATATGATAATGCAGTTTTCTCTCTCATATTATATTTTGATACCATTTCTTAAAACTACACTGACAAATGCAAAAAACAAAAAAACAATATGCTAATGAAAGACTTACGTGTTTTGTGTAAAAGCTTTGATTTTCTGTAAATTCAGTATCTGAATTCTTCCAAGGCTGAAATGCATAAGATATCAACAACATACATCAAAAAAAGATAGACCAAACATATTTTGAATTATAAGTTAAATTGAATTATCATACCTCATTCTAACATAGGCACATGTGTATTTTCATTCTTAATCTAACACAAAATCAGTACACAAACACAGATGTTATTACTTACTGTTTTTAATCATTAATGGTAAAATTGTTTATTTTTCCATTAAAATCAGTGCAAATCCTTAGGTATACATTCATGCATAAACCTTACTCTCCAATGCATCGGTTTGAAAGATTCACTCATTCACTTTCTACCTCTGCTTAAATACTAGGTGCAAACTGATATCTCTATATTTAGACAAGATACATAAATGTTTAAATAGCATGACTACCACATGGTTTTTAAATATAGAAATCTCAAAATGTCGAAATGCAAAGATGTTGGACAGTCTTGCATCAATCTCCGTAAACAGATATCCTGTAGAGTGTTGTCGTACAGGATCTCTACGGTCTCCGTGGAAGGTCATGTCGAGATGAACTTTGTGTCGACCAATCAATGGGTAGCTTTCATCTAGACGAAAACACTATTAATCACATTTTGATTTCATAATTTCTATTTTTAGACCAAGGTTTGCATGCTAATTTAACAGCGGTATTATTCACAGTCTGGTGGTTTATTTCAAATTGCGTGACATAGACGATGTAAACAAGTTACGTATCATAACAATTTCGTCATGAATATTATGATGAGAAAAGGTCACCTGAACGTGACCATTTGTTTGAAAAAGGCCAGATCTAAAATAGTGAGTAGGCGAGCAGAAAATCTTAGATCGGGTTTTAATCAGATTGGTCTTGCATTGAATAGATAATGGACAATAAACAAATATGAAAGTAAATTTGATCTTTTTAAACGTGTATCTCTAATCTTTTTACTGTAAACATATTCAACTTATACAAATGTAGCCACGCTATATATGACGTCACACGAGGGTTGCATTAGAAACTGTTATGATCATACATGTACCATATAAGGGCGTTGTTTACTCGTTTATTTACACTGATTTTGTCAGGTGATCATTACAGCCAATGAAAATGCGTATAAAGTTTTTCGGCTAAATTGGAATTTGGTAAACTTTCATTGGTCGTTCAAAGGTTCAAAGGAAAGGTCAATATCATAAATTGCTACGTTTTAAGGCAACGGGTGAATGTAATGTATTCACTGAGCTGCGAGGGGAGCGTAGCATAAATCTGTACAATAGAAATACACAAGTTGAAAGTATATCATTTCTAAAATCAATATACTTATATGTACATGTATATATAGTGTTTTTGTCTTGGAACCGAGACTGTCGCCTATGATTAAGACTATCCACTTTGATTAACCTAGTAATGAAACTATACTGTATAAGTCCCCATGTCCCAAGTGTATAAAACTATAATAACAAACCTGTCATTAGATTCACATATATAATTGTAGAAGTCTACATCTCCTTGAAGTGTTTCCATGGGAACAATATGATTGATATCACTTTTAGATGTAGATGATAAATATTTGTTGAGATCTATGTTGATTTCATGAAGATATTGACATACAGGTTCCTTTTCACTCTTTGATACCATACCTTTACATACTATGTATCTGAAACAAATCATATTTATAAAGATAGAACATGAGGGCATTTAGGAACCTTGACTGCTCACCTGAGAACTAGGTTTTAAAGGTATCTTACACAAAACCCAGTGCTCAGGTGAGCTAAAAGAGAATATACTAGTAGATTTAAGTGACTGATATTTGGCTGGTGGTCATTGGATAGCCAGCTCCACATTGGTTCAAATCACAGTCAAAACCTACCTCGATTCCTTGAGCAAGAAAACTTTGACATTTAATATTGAACATGTTGAACATTTCAAAACACCAGTTTGGAAATTCCCAAGAATTTCCAAGTTGATCAGTGGTACAGATACGTTTACCTATATAATGTTGTATACATTGTATATATAAAATTCTTGTGATATTGCCAGTCAGGTGCCATTACAAGTAAAAAAGGAATTGCGTGCACAACAAATCCCTTATAAGTATTAATAAAAAAGAAGTATATCAAATATAAATGATGAACTTTGAATTATGTCCCCTTCATGCACAACTAGACATCAATATCTATAATCAGCAAGAGTTTCAAGAAAATAGGTCAGATATTGTGCGTATAGTTTGACCCCGATCTGACCTTTATGCAAGAATATTCATTACATTTAATACGAATGTAGTATTAATGCTCGATATCGATCGAAGTAAATCGTCAAAGCTCGAATGTAATTATTACACAGGGATTTATTTTAAAATATATCAAAGCGGACGAGCCGAAGTGTAGAATAGGTGTGGTATTGATTTTCATCGAGTATGTGTAGATAATTATTAGATGCAAATATGAAAGGTCAGATCCATGTCAAACTTTATGCACGATAGTAAATGAGTTGAGTGTACAACATTGGGCATGGACGGACGGACACATAGTGGTGGGGGTATAATAAATGGTTACACCGTAAATGTCTTTAATTGTAAAAATATAGTAAAATTATTGACAAACCTTTCAGAATTATCAGGTCTACTGGTTACTGGTTTATATATGCTAACTTGTTCAAATATTTGATTCATTAAATAAACTAGGCCTACACTAAATGGTGTGAACAAATCAAATAATTTACATACAAAATGGCCACCTGAAAATAAAAAAATAACATCAATTTAACATCATTACGGTACTGCTACAGGATTAACAAGAAATCAGTTTTTGTCAAACTTATGCAAACATTAAATAATGTATAAAACATTTCCCACACACAAAAAGCTTTAATATTTTCTCAAGAATTTATAAATTTGTGAAATTCACGATTTGAACAAAAAAAAAATACTACCAAATATCACAGAACTCAATGAACGAGATCGGATTTTCTTTCGCGTCTAAAAATAACCACAACTTTAAATTGGAAGTAAACAAATTTTCTGTTTTGATAAATACACGTTTTGTATGGTGAACTTCGTGCTAAAGCTAATCAAAATTCACATGATCATATACTAACAAGAAAAAGAAAAGCATCAATTAAGTCTTTAGATGTACGAAAACGTTTGCTGATAGGCCACGTACAGATAGAATGTGTGAAACGTCGTTAAGACTAGACAACTACATATATATACATGTCAACGTCATTCGCGTAATGACATCAAAGTTACTGGGTGCAGCCAAAAGGTGCAATATGATGTCAAATGGCATACTTTTAGGCTTTGAAAAGTTTGAGCACATTTAGCATCAGCTGGGAAAATACAAAATTAGAAGTGCAAATTGGTGGGTGAAAAAGAGCTAAAATTGCACAATTGCTCATTTTGCTCAGCACTTTTTGGCACTGCAATAGTAATAGGATTTGAGATGAAACCGTTAATCCTTACAGCCATAACCAAGGGGACTCTTTACCCAAATTGCAACTTAGATTAAAACAACAAGTTTTAAAAAAAAATCCCATAGCATTAACAAGGCAAAGAAAACCAATTTCCAGCTAAGTCAGAAATATTAATTGCTTATTGATGCATTGTGTCATATCTAGGTTTTACAAAACTTCTCAAACTGGGGTTAAATACAATCTGATTAAAACCCGATCTAAAATTTTTCGCTAGCATACTCGCTAATTTAGATCTGGTCTTTTTCAAACGAAGGTCACGTTTAGACGACCTTTTCTCATCATAATATTCATGACGAAATTGTTATGATACTAGTATGTAACTTGTTTACATCGTCTACGTCACGCAATTTGAAATGACCCGTCCAATCGCAGACTGAGAATAATACCGCTGTTAAATTAGCAGGCAAAACTTGGTCTAAAAATAGAAATTACTAAATCAAAATGGGATTAATAGTGCTTTCATCTAGATTATTTGTTCACACAAAGTTCATCTCGACGTGACCTTCCACGGAGAAAGTAGAGATCCTGTATGACTACGCTCTACAGGATATCTGTTAACGGAGATTGGGTTAAATATGGCAGCTTTTCAGCAACAGGGCACCTTCAAATAAGTTTTGACAGCTACTATTACAGCAATGACACATACCTGTTCTCAATATAGATATGGCAACTAAAAATTGACACAGATAAAGTTGTTTTGATAATATTTCTTGTATATTCTCTTGTCCTTCTACAGAAAACCCCTGAAAAGAATATAAGTATGAGTATTTACTTATATAGAATATCCTTATATGTCCATATGTTATAGCTGTTTTTCTAAAATCTACATGATGCTAAAAATTCAGAATTTCAGAATTATGAACACATGGAGACATCCCATTAGGCACATTATGGAAATTTTACTATATTATTCATTTCCTTACATTATATCAAACCCTGGGTCGATAGCGCAGTTGGTAGCACGTCAGGATTTGGAATCTCGTGCCCGAGGAGGTGCGGGTTCGAATTCCACTCGGGGAGGTTATACCCTTCCATGAAAATTTGACAATTATGTTGATTTTCCTCCATTTATTAGATAATATGGAGAGGTTTCCAGCCTTGTGGAAGGGTAGGTGAGTATTGGTCATAGACAATGGTCCAGGAAAGCTTGGTTAGGTGCACTAGAATGCGTAAAATGACCTAAATTGTGTTGACACGGCGTTAACTTCAATAAATAAACATTATATCAACTACTAGCTTCATTATTATGTTAAATAATCAACTAGCTTGAATATAAAAGAACTGTTCATAAGTTTGAATAAACTTTCACTGGTACCAGGCAACGGGCAGGTAAGTTAAGCTGATGACTGCTTTAACTTGATGTCTACACAGTATAACTAAGAGTGGAAAATCTCAGAAATCTAGATCTAAGTGCATCAAAGATGTCCTAGAGGCTAACCACCAAGACATTATTGAACTAAATAAAGTGAACTGCATTCATAGCAGGAATAACACAATCTTCCTTGCTTCTGACAACTTCATCAAAATTGATAGTCCTAATAAATGAATTATCTTAATATTGGAACCTCTTTTTTAAAATTAAGCATTTTGGACATAAAAATCCTCAGAAGCTGCCAACTTTGCAATAGCTATGGTGGTCTTTACTTCAAAATAAAAACATAATTTACTTCATATTTTATGACACTTGCATGATAAAATACAACAAAATGAAGTAAAATTCCACTTCAAAATTAAATTACTTTTAAGCCAATCTTTCATTAGAATGAGGTAATCAACTAAATGCTGAGGTCATTCCGATGAATGACCAATAAATTTATTTATTTATACAGTTAATCTTGCATAAGCGACCACGTCTCCTAAGCGACCATTTGCACTAAGCGACCACTTTGAGTTCCTACGGACCATTTTAACTCTTTAAATCTATGCCTTAAGCGACTTTTGTCTAACGCGACCACTGGTTTTGGCCGAAACTGACTGACTTATTTGTGTTAAACGACCTGATCAAATAAATCGAATTAGGCGAAAATCAATAAAAATCGGTAATTAGAAATATACACCGGGAGTACATCGTCTCAAATTCTATCACCTAAAGTCGTATGTCAGGCTCTAAAAATCTATAATTGACAGTCATAAGTACTGTAAGATAAAGGGGTAAGTGGGAACAATCAACAAAGTGACACTTATATGATAATACACATTGAACAATTAGCACCATATCGGGGTCGATTAAAACATCCGTTTTTACCGCTCAATCACCGTGGAGAGTTATTGTTTTCTAAAACATTTCAAGTCTGCAAATTTGACTTTTTATACGTGCATAGAACGTGAAGTAATATTCATTAAAAAATAAGTAAACAGAAACAATTTGTATATTTAAACAAAGAAAGGTCAATATTGAGGACATTATAGACACGTTTTCTGAAAATAGCGTCACATTCTAATTTCAAACGAGGTCAACATTTTTACGCATGTAGCTTGCAGCGCTCGTTAGAACAAAGAATTAGCTGGCGTGTTGGACAATTATCACAATTAATTCTTATAAATTGTGTAAATTTCACAGTTTTAACTGTAACAGCCTTTACTCTGATGACCTAAATATTGATTGTTTTTATGGCGAAAATGTCCGGGAATAACGGATTTTAACATGTACGTACACAAAAACGGCCGTTTCGCAATCATTATTTAAACCTAAGTTTCACTTAATTGAAATAAATTATTGCAATTTGAAGCTCCATTTTGGATGTTTTGAAAAAAGAAAAATCGATTTGCCCATTATTTGTATGCATTTGACGACATTTAAATAAAAGCCCATGCAGTTAAAATCGTCCCGTTGACAGATAAATGTTTTACGAAAAAGACGAATTTTAGAATGTCAGAACGGCTTCAAGGTCGGTAATCAACATTTGTCTTAAGAGACCAGTGTCTTAAACAACCACTTTTTTGTCTCTCCCTTGAATGGTCGCTTAACACAAGATCCACTGTACTGGATTTAACGCCAAACCAAAACAATTTGGTAGGCTATTTTATGGAGTCCAGCGCACCTAACCCAGCATTCCAGGACCCTTGTTTATAACCAGTACTCACCTACCCTTTTACAATGCCAGAAACTTCTCCATATACCGTATTAATGGAGGAAAATTGTCATTATTGTCAAATTTTCATGGAAGGGTATAACCTCATGGGTGGGATTTGAACCTGTAACCCCTTCTGATGAAAAGATTCGAAAATCCAGGATCCCTACCAACTGCGCTACCTACCCAGGTTCATGACCAATAAATAACTATACTTTTTTCAATTTACGTGATTTAACTTGTTATTTAGAAGTATACCCTATAAAAATCACGATCATTGATCAAGTAATTAAAAAAGTGCCACTTACCCCATCAGCCATGACCATATGTACACCTTCAGTTTCTATATTATGATGTCTAGAATCTTCATCATGAATTCTAGTGTTTTGTAGAACATATTTTATAAACTCAGCTTGATTAGCAGAATTAAATATATCACCATTACCTTCGTTACCGCCGACACCTGAACAAACATAGCAACAATGTAAGGTAAAGGTTAGGTAA
Organism: Mactra quadrangularis; assembly: GCA_025267735.1. NCBI lineage: Eukaryota > Metazoa > Mollusca > Bivalvia > Venerida > Mactridae > Mactra > Mactra quadrangularis. The sequence continues at coordinate 1,376,637 of CM046301.1, read as the reverse complement.
AACGCTGAGTTAACAACTGCATGAGGTTTGGTTAAAGTTGTATTTTAAAATAATATAACAAGAAATGTAATTGGGAAACCACATTTAAGTTGGATTTAAAAATGTTAATGCAAAAATTACAAAAGGAAATAATCCATAATAAAGGCAGGTAGAGTTGTGGTTACTGTCTGATTCTGTTCATCACATGGTATGTTATCATTGTATGAAGTTTCATATAGATCTGACAATATATGGCAGAAATATATGGTAAAGAAAAACAAAAGGCAATTGTTAACAACACAAGACGCCCAACCGCCCAATGGCCCGCCCACCCGCCCACTTGTCTGCCCAGGTTTCGCCAAACTATAACCTGAATGTTTTCGTGAAAAAAAACCGGTTAAAAACACTGGCACTAGAGTCCTCACATTCTTTAAAATACAAGCACATATAATATTTTGTCAACAAACACAATTAAAAATCGCTCCCGTATTAATCACCGTGTATGAGTTATGACTAGATCTATACAATCATTATAATATCCACATGGTATTGAACCATTTTGACAGTAGGTACGGTCTGAGAGATTTATTTTACCTTTACCAATATATTTGGATGCAAATATCGGTCTCGTTTTGTAGATTAAACATTTCCTTACAAAACTGACTATTCAAAAACTTCATATCTTAAACGGTTATTATGAAATAAATCGTAATTTCAATACTATCACTTTGCAGCGATTGAGAGTCACTGTTCACTTCCGGTTTAATCATGACGCGTTTACCGGCGTAAACTGATTGGTTGATAAACTCCTCGAGACTTTCCCCGTACCTTGTCAATGAAGCGCGCCAAATTTAAACCCAATCGGAGCGCACTGCCTAGGTTAACATTTACGTGTCCCAAGTTCTATAAATAGAATATATACGTAATCAATGATATATTCTGCGTCAGTCTACGTAATCATAAATATCCAGGGAACCAGGTTAAGTTAAACCGGAAGTCAGTAGTGACGTTGAATCGCTGCAAACTAGTGATTCTGAAATTAATATAAATTTCATGAAAACGGTATCAGATACAAACTTGTAACTTTGCATGATGTTAGAGTAATGTTTAATCTTTAAATTGAGACCGACATTTTCTTTCAGATAAAAGTCGAATTGAAGAAAAACGGTTAGGGCCGTATGCACTGTAGAAAACGTTCAATACCATGTTTATTATATATGTATGTACAGAGAACTATATAAATTTAGGGACGTACGCATTATAATCATACGATATGGACTCTGGTGCCAGTGGTTAAAAACTAAAACCAAATCAGTGAACAGTAATTTTAAGTTTAATCAAGCAGTGTATTTAAGATAAAATTGCGCAGCTGGCTAGCTCAGTCAGAAGCACACAGCTCTACTAATTGATGGGTTGTAGGTATGACTCCCAGGCAGGATATGCTTTCCTGCAGTTCGGTCATGACTTCATGACTTTTTCCCTCCTACCACTGATTCTAAATCATGTAGGGCAGTTGTCAGTCACTGAGGGAAGTTTGTGCCTAGTAACTGGTTAACAGCTAAATCCACAGACTTAGCCTTTCCAGGAGCAGTGAGTAGGTTGACTGACTGTATTTATATATAACCTATACATTGAGTTGCATTTACATTAAAGCTAACGAAACAGAAATAAAAAATTGTCCATACCATAATGGGGTTCAAACATTTCAGGGGGTCCAGCAAAAAAGTTTTCAAGTTTGAAATCATTTAGACCCCTTAATGTTAGACCAAACCCCTTGGCTTCCCCTTCAGTTCGCCATAAAACATATTCACTAAATCCACCAGGTCCAGCACAGATGTCAGCAAAATATAACAAATCATTAGATCTGACCATAGGTCTCTGAAACAAATATTGGTACATGTATACAGTGAAGATGTCTCAATATTAAAGGAGGTCCTATTGTCCCTGATGTCCTGTATTTATGTTGGGGTAACCAGTTACTGCTAGTAAACATTTGATTCAAGCAAGTAAATAGTTGGTTGTCCAACGGAGCAACCTAGTTTAAGAACTAATTTCCAGCCCTTTGATATTCATAATCTGACATGACCTGGCCAATAAAGAATTCTTTTGATGTATAGGGCCAATGCATGTGATCGTAAACTTTATTTTGCAAAATCCAAGAACAGTAAAAATAATGTACATATGAAGCTTGCAATAAATGTGTTGTTTTTTACATATAATCTCCATTTTTTTCCATTGTTGTACACAAGTTGACGACACAGAACAAAACAAATGCTTCACATGCAAAGCAGTGTTATAGTTAACATTTTGAAATGTGATACAATTTCATTTGTAGACACAAAATAGGCTGCAAGTGAATATTGTTCATTTTCTAAATTTCCAAATATGCATGATTTCACAGTGACTTACTATAAAATAATACAGATGGAATAATACAGATAAATAGCTAAGTGTTTTAATGATGACTCGTCGAGCCTGTCCATTTTACATTTATAAATGAGTAACAGAATGTCAACTTGAAATATTTAAAACTTTGACAATTCAGGAAAAATGACTATACTATACATCAAGTAAATCAACAAATATAATTTATTCAAATATCTACTTACCTTATCAGCATATTTTGGACTTGTAAACATAAAATCTAATACAGCATCCATGTTAGCCATCTTCATAGCAGCTCTGAAATACAATATTCATTCTAAGTCAGACAACTCGGGTCAGTAGCACTGTTGGTAGCTCACCAAGATTTTGAAGCTAAAGTCCTGACAGGGGTGCGAGTTTAGAAGCCCACCCGGGAGGTTATACCCTTCCATGAAAATTTTACAATTATGTCAATTTTCCTCCGTTAAAAGGTATATTGAGAAGTTTTTCCGGTCTTGTGGAAGGGTAGGTGAGTACTGGTTATAGACAAGGGTCCAGGAAAGCTAGGTTAGGTGCGCTGGATGCCGTTATATGACCTATACAATGTGTTGCTACGGCGCTAAACCAAACAAAATAAAATAAATAAACTAAGTCAGACCAAAAGAAAGGTCAGCTGACCCAGTGACATAGATGCCATATATTGAAGTACTTTTCTACACAATTTAGAATATACATGTATTGAGAAACATTAAGTTTTGCTTTGTTTTGGCAGATATCAAGTAGACCAACATGGTTATAATGACAACAAATATTCCTTTAACAAAGTTAATACAGATTTTGAATACCAGATTCCATGACTTTTCCATGATTTTTTCCAGTTTTCTATGATACAGCAGAAAGACACAGAGCTCTCAAAAACAGATACACATAAATTTTTGAAATACATGTAGTGTAGTAGTAAAATTCTCATTTTTATACATAGGAGTGTGATTCTTACCCAATATTTAAAAGTTGCAAATTATGTTTGAATCTATTTTTGTTTGTATTTATGGGTTGAAATCAAAATATACATGAAATAGTTTTTCCCATGACACATTATTAAACTTTTTGCATGATGTTTGCTAATATTCCATGACTTTTCCATATTTTCCCTAAATTCAAAATTCCATAACTTTTCCGGAAAAATCTTTTTCCATGATTTTACCAGTTTGTACAAACCCTGTTTCATTTATTTATTGAAGTTAACGCCTTGTCAACACAATTGAGGTCATTTTACGGCGTCCAGCGCACCTAACCTAGCTTTCCTGGACCCTTGTCTATAACCAGTACTCACCCACCATTCCACAAGGCCGGAAACTTCTCAATATTATCTAATCAATGGAGAAAAATCGACATTATTGTCAAATTTTCATGGAGGGGTATAACCTCCCCGGGTGGGATTCGAGCCTGCACCCCCTCAGGCACGAGATTCCAAATCCCGGCGTGCTACCTGTTTAATGGTGGACTAAGAATGTATAATTAACACCATATTACATCAAAACAAGGGTTTTGCTAGGAAGATAAAGTGAAGCAGTCAGGTAAGTATCTGTAAGAGGATACCTTGTTGGTAACACAATAGCTTTATAGTTCATGTTATTTGTCAATAATATGTGACATTAAATAAAGCTTCTTTATCTTATCTTAAACAAAATTAGCCTCTACAGTTTAAATCACTATTTGAATCAATACTTGTTTGAGATAGATACGAATGCAAAAATTCCCTAAAAACATTGAGGGAGATACAAACATAGTAGACTTTATTCGAAACACCTTTTCTAGACTAAATATCATATTAGATCTGCTCCAAGTTTTGTCATGGATTGAATTCATAGCAGTCTACAGTAAATTCAGCAGAAATCTTGCTCAAATTAATAAGTTCTACATCTACATATTTTCATCGAACTATCAGACTTGACATTTCTTTCATGGTGCGCAAAGAAAAGAGAATATAAAGTTACATATGAAAAAGTTATAGTAAAAGTAAGGAAATAGATCGGGCAGCGGCAAGAATTAGTGCCTAAACAGATAAAAGTCAGAAGCAGAAAAGAGATTCCCAGTTACTTTTCATCTGCATCCAGACTAGACCAATTCGGCTTCCGGGTGGTATTAGGGCCCAAAGTTAAGTAACCTTTTGTATGTCAGTTCAGACAGCATGAATGTGCAGACTGGGCTGGTAATAATGTAAACTGGTGACAAAGGCTACTGAAAATTTACCTTCGTAACAGTAAGAATTTATACATATACAATACTAAAGTGTTTTTTTTCACCTGTTCAAGAAGAAGACATCTCTAACAGTTTCATAAGGATTAGATCTAGTTCTTGCTTTCCTCATTTCTTCAGGTTCCAAATTATCAAAAATACTCTGTAATATATACAATATAAATTTGTTAACATATAGTAAAATATTGAAATTTGTTCATATAGTCAATTTTTTCTTTAAAATTGAACCTAAGTTCTTAAAAAATATGAAAAGCCACTAACAGTAGACACATTGTATTTGAAGACTTTAAGCAGGAGTAAACAAATAATGTTGTTTTTTTTCAGACCAAGTTTTTTAAATAAAGAGTGTAATAGTCAATAGTTAAATCTCAAGGGAGAAAAAGTCAAGGCTGCAAAATCATATAACGTTGGTCAGTCAACCAACTCACCGTTCCTGGAAAAGTTAAATATCTGGATTCAGCTGTTAACCACTTTCTGGGTGCATACTTTCGTCAGTGACTGACAACTGTCCTATATGATTAAGACTAAGTGGGTGGCAGGAAAAATGGCAGCAGAAATGATTTTATTATCAATGTTAACTTAATCCAGAGATTTAACTTTTCCAGGAACAGTAAGTAGGTTGACTGAATTTCGTTATAGGACCTATACAATGGGTTGTGTTAAACCCAACAAATAATGAAGTAACAATAAATAAATTATACACGACTTACTTTACAACTAAGCACCCCTTCAAGTACACTTTCTGAACAGTAACTGTTTTCATTATCCAATGTTCTCTTTTTCTGAAATAACATAAACATGTTACCATTATCATTCTTACTTGTACTTAGTGTTTATTTTTATTTTCCATAATGGAACAAGAGCACCGCTAAGCGGAGCATTATATGACCGAAAGTGTTGGTTTTTTTTAGTTAAGATAAAGTATTTGTAAGACATAAGAATATTTCATATGAATATCATATTATGAATAATTGTGGAAAACAAAGTAGAGAAAAAAGATATGTTTTCAGTTTTAAGGTAATAGTGACCTTAACCTTTGACCCTAAAATCAATAGGAGTTTTCTACCCATCATGGACAATCATCATATGAAGTTTGAATATTGAGGACCAAATGGAACTTAAGTTATGCTCCGGAAACCAAATTGCTAACAGACGGACAGACAGACGGACGCCAGGGGGTCGGGATATAAAAAAGGATGAAAATTCACAAAATAATACCAAAATTTCACAATCAGAAATTATATGTATTGGGAACTTGAAGTGTAACTATGGCTATTCACAGCTTTCTGTTTGCAGCAAATTCAGAATGTTTCATGAAGTACTTTTTAGGACGATAAAGTCTTTGTAAAAGATTTTTCAAAATTTTGGATAACTGTCCCACTTATTTTTTTACGATTTTGGAACACTATCAATATAAAACTCACAATTTGAAAGAGAGGGTCTATATGAAAAATCTAAAAAAAAATAATGTAAATATGTTATAATTTACTTACTTCACCCACAATTTTCCAATCTCGTAGAGTATCTAGGGGAGGCAACTTCTCCTTACATCTTGGTAACCAATCAACTGTTTCATCTATAATCACCTGTAGTTTAAATGCATTAATTTCATAACAGAAGGAAAGTATAGAGTCGACTACCTTTGCTCGGTCACTACCAATGCTCGGCCACCCCATCTAAATTTAGTAAATAAAAATGGAAACCTCGTGATTTGGGTCTATTTTAAAGGCTATCCGTCAAACACTCGCGGAAAAAAAATTATGATCATTTAAGTGCTTGACTGATTTTGCAGATGAAAAATGCGGACAGCGCCTGCTGTAATCGCTAGAAAATCGATAACATAACAGCCTCTTCTTATTCACTTATAATAAGTAAAATTATTCAAGAAATATCATGATTTAATTAAATCTATAATATTTAATCAATAGTTTACTCGTTAACAACAAAATGTTCACATAATTACTTCTATTGACTTAAAAACAAGGTGACTGAGCACTGGTCTGATTTTTTCTAAATATGTCATGCTTTACTTATGGTGCTCCGCACCGATTTTATCCAACATCCGGGTTTTTTAGATGCTGTTTTTTATTTGGAAACGAAAGTTAGCAAGCATAAAGATATTTTTACCATAGGAACTTTACCTCATATATTAGATATAGGTTTACCCAAATTAAATGTGATATAAAACTGACCAAGCATGGGTAACATCACTCTACATGATTTTATTAACAGCACAAGCAGAGAAACCAGCACTCTCATTAGTAAAAAGTTGCCAAGAAAATCATAAAAAAATAGATTCTTCAAATGTATGCTTTTATAAGAACTAAATATTTATAGTTCCGATAAAGTAAAAATTAGATCAACATCCTTTGACATAAAATACAAGCACAAAAACAACTTTAATGTAATATCTGGACACTAACTGATTTCATATACTGACAAACCCAATTATCATGTTTAAATGGTAATGGGCAAACTTATTGACTAGCTCAACTTGTTTGTTTGTTTTGTTGAGTTTAACGCATAGCAACACATTTTATAGGTCATATAATGGCGGTCAGTCAACCTACTCACTCCTCCTGGAAAGGTTAAATCTCTGGATTTACCTGTTAACCAACCATTAAGCACATACTTTCATCAGTGACTGACAACAGCCCTACATAATTAAAAATCATTGGTAGGAGGAAGAATGGCCGTAGAAATAATTTCATGACCAAACTCCACTAAAGTATGCCCCACCCGAGAATCGAACCCACAACCCTCGTTCAGTAGACTTGCGTGCTACCAACTGAGCTAGCAAGGTGGCTTTTGACTTGCTCAACTACATGTACATGAATAAATGCCATGCCATATCGGAATTTTGTTAAGCGTCCACGTGCGCCTAGGTTTTAGAGTCCTTAATCAAAATAAAAAACAATTCTTTTTTAAATAATTCTGATGTTCCGGGATTCAATACGACAATTCAATTCAGGTAAATTGTAACCGTGCCATTAATACAATATACAATGTATATTTTACGTGAAAAAAAAACACTAGTTATTTTATATTTAATTAAGACCATTGTTTCATATTATGATGTTATTCCATTGAAAAATATATATATAATGCACTGTTTTTTGTTGTAAAAATGTTTGTGTTTACTTTTCGGTTTGTGTTTTTTTGTGAATAGGGTATCTAGGTTTGTCAAATTTGAGTTGACGCTTAACAGAATTCCAATTTGGCGTGGCCTAAGTAATTATCACTAGCTTGAATCAATTTTCACTAGTCCAAGGCTTCTGGTTAGTGGTTTAAGGAGATAATTTGTTTAACATTGATTAGTAAACTTACAGGTTGAAGTAAAAACTTTGATCATATTGAAAATCTACTTTAAAAATACTTAAAGGGATATACAGGCAAAAACTATACTTCATATTTCCTGATTTTGAATTATATGTTTTTATAACTGTGAATGCAACAGACACACTGCCATAACACTTGGCAAAATAATTTCTTTGTTTTCTCGTAATATTTGGGGTGTTTCCTAAGTAGACCCATGTGGGCCAGGTTAGCTAAAAATAGATTAGTGTTAAAATATGCATTTACTGATGAGAAGATACTAGAGCTTGTTATTGTGCAACATTATTATAATTCTATTAGATATATCCTAACTGTCTAAGAATGTTGAAAAGACAAGAAGTGACCAATGAAAATGTTCTATTTCAGCAAGTACGACATATAAGAAATTTGTAAATAGATTGGTGATTCCTTCAGTATCCTACTTTCCTTTTCAACAATGTGTACGCCACATGTTTTAATTCTTTCAGTTGAAGGTTTTAAGTGACAAACGTTATTAGTTAGTGATTTCTTACGTTCTTAATAATGTTTTAAAGACTAAGCTTGGTTCTATACTTTTGGTACATTAACTTTCCTGTATATCCCTTTAAGAAGACTTTATATAAATCACATAGAGTAATTCATTATTAAAATTCTGAAATCAGTATTAATACGGAAAACTTACAGGATCATCATCAGCATTCCATTCAACATTCATGGAAGGTTCTAAGCCTTTTATAGTATGACCTAAACCACGTCTTCCTCTCTGCATTGATGCCTCTACTATGTTAACTCTACCTTGAGCATATTTACCTAAACCTGTGCCTTCTTTGTAACCCATATTGGCCTGAAATTAAAAAACATTATATACTAAATGCAAAGAAAAAACAATATTTTTCCTTTGTGCTTGTGCAAATCAATATTGCCGAAAAACTTTATTTTATTAACAAAACATTGTAAAGGTTTATTCATTGAGAGGGCTGCTTATGACATTATGTTGCTGATATCAATATAGAAAAGTTTGGGCTAGTAAAAATATTTTCGGGCCAGTAAAAATTCCTAAATAACTAGCCTGACAAGCTTGCAAATTTTAATCAGAATTTCTATGACTGTATCAACTTATAATTACATCTAGGTGAATTGTTATCAATAATGCAAAGTTATGATTAACTTGCACTAAATTTTTTCAAGTATCAAGTAATGTAACTTTATAGATCTATAGTTGATTCAAGAGTGTGTAATTAACAAATTAAACAAATAAACAGAAGTAAATAAATGCTTAATAGACTCGCAACAAACACAAAAAACCGCTTATGGCTGGCCAGGAAGCTTATACAACAAAAGATTTTTTGTTGGGTTTTACACTGTAGCAACACATTTTATAGATCATATAACAGAGATCAGTCAACCTACTTGCAGTTCCTGGAAAGGCTAAATCTCTGGATTTAGCTGTTAACCAACTACTAAGCCCAAACTTTAATTAAGAATCATTGGTAGGAGGGAGAATGGCCGTAGACATAATTTCATGACCGAGCTCCACGAAAGTATGCCCCATCCGAGAATTGAACCCACGACCCCTCAATCAGTAGACTTGTGTGCTACCAACTTAGCTAGACAGCTATAACAAACACACTTTAAGGTGACATTTATAACTATTGGTTGACAAAAACAATTTAAGTACATGAATATCTTTATAAAATGAAGCTGATTGTATTTTTTCTGCTGTTCTTAGAATACATTTCTTTTGCATGTATACAGTTCAATCATTATTTTTTTAAATGGCATTGTCCTGGCAAAACACCTCCAAAAAAGGCAATTTTGATAAAACATAAATTGACAAATTAATGATGTTTGTTTGCCACGTACATGACATTTATTTCAATAAGTTGTGTTTCAAAAATATTATAATTCCCCAGTACTTTAGATTATCAGGGAGAAAAATCAAACTTTAGTTGTTGTCCTTGACAAACAAATAATTATTTATATCTCTCAGTCAGTTTACCTTGTTATACATTATAACATATAGTGTCAAAAGAATGGCAATATGATAAATCTACAGAAGTAAAATCTTACCATCATTTTTTCAGCAATTGAATTATACATGCTTTTTTCATTGCTTTTATCAACCTGTTGTTTCTTAGGAGAAGAATATGCGCCACCTGTATAAACCCGTTGTTTCTTAGGAGAAAAATATGTGCCACCTGTATCATCCCGTTGTCTCTTGAGAGAAGAATGTGTGCCACCTGTATCATCCCGTTGTTTCTTAGGAGAAAAATATGTGCCACTTGTATCAACCCGTTGTTTCTTAGGAGAAAAATGTGGAGTGCCATCTTCAGATTCGTTTTCATCTGAATCACTCTCTGACTCTGTAATAAATTTATAAATACAAAGTACTTTATAGGTGTGGAAGTATATAGTAGAAGTTAAACAACTCCACTATTTTTAAATTTGTTTTGATATAACAATAATTGCATTAACCTATTAACTGGAAGCCCAGAACTAAAGAAATTAATCATTTTTTATAGTTGGGCTAGTTAATTATTTTGCTCTTTACTATAATTCAGACTAGTGCTAAAAATTTAGGCAATAAATTATATAATATAAAAGTTAATAACACATTCATCAGGTAGTGTAAAGTCTGATTGTTTTAAACTTAGGAATAAATTCCTTGATCTATATGAGGGTATCTTAGAAACCATGCAATCTATGATCCGTGAGGCTACTCTAAGATTTTCCTTCTTTTTAACATATTATGTGATAATCAATCTGCTACTTTTGAAAAGATTGATTAAGTGAGCTCGATCTTTGTAAATAGACATCCTATAGAGCATTGTTGTATAGGATCTCTCATGGTCCCTCTGAGGGTCATGTTGAGTTGACTAAAAGTTGTGTCCACCAATCAAAGCATAGCTTTCATCTTGACGAAACACTATTAATAGCATTTTGATTTCTTAAATTCTATTTTTAGACAGAGGTTTGTGATCACCAGGATCATCATCAGCATTCCATTCAACATTCATGGATGGTTCTAAACCTTTTATAGTATGACCTAAACCACGTCTTCCTCTCTGCATTGATGCCTCTACTATGTTAACTCTACCTTGAGCATTCTTACCTAAACCTGTGCCTTCTTTGTAACCCATCTTAGCCTGAAATTAAAAAACATTATATACTAAATGCAAAGAAAAAACAATATTTTTCCATTGGGCTTGTGCAAATCAATATTGCCGAAAAAACTTTACTACTTTATTAACAAAACATTGTAAAGGTTTATTCATTGAGAGGGCTGCTTATGACATTATGTTGCTGATATCAATATAGAAAAGTTTGGGCTAGTAAAAATATTTTTCAGGCCAGTAAAAATTCCTAAATAACTAGCCTGACTAGCTTGCAGATTTTAATCTGAATTTCTATGACTGTATCAACTTATAATTACATCTAGGTAAATTGTTATCAATAACTTGCACTAAATTTTTTCAAGTATCAAGTAATGTAACTTAATAGATCTATAGTTGATTCAAGAGTGTGTAATTAACAAATTAAACAAATAAACAGAAGTAAATAAATTCATTATAGACTTGCAACGAACACAAAAAAACTCTAAGCAAAGTAAATAAATGCACAAGCATGACTATACAGAAGATTTTACCTGAGCAAGACTATACAGGGGAGATTACTGTGCCCAGGAAGCTTACACAGCAAAAGATTTTTTTGTTGGGTTTTACCCTGTAGCTACACATTGTATAGGATTAGGTCATATAACAGCGGTCAGTCAACCTACTTGCTGTTCCTGGAAAGGCTAAATTTCTGGATTTAGCTGTTAACCAACTACTAAGCCCAAACTTTAATTAAGAATCATTGGTAGAAGGGGAATGGCCGTAGACATAATTTCATGACCAAGCTCAACGAAAGTATGCCCCATCCGAGAATTGAACCCACGACCCCTCAATCAGTAGACTTGTGTGCTACCAACTGAGCTCGACGGCTATAACAAACAAACTTCAAGGTGATATTTATAGCTACTGGTTGACAAAAACAATTTAAGTACATGAAAATCTTTATAAAATGAAGCTGATAGTATTTTTTCTGCTGTTGTTATAATACATTTTATTTGCATGTATACAGTTCAATCATTATTTTTTAAATGGCATTGTCCTGGCAAAACACCTCCAAAAAAGGCAATTTTGATAAAACATAAATTGACAAATTAATGATGTTTGTTTGCCATGTACATGACATTTATTTCAATAAGTTGTGTTTCAAAAATATATTATAATTCCCCAGTACTTTAGATTATCAGGGAGAAAAATCAAACTTTAGTTGTTGTCCTTGACAAACAAATAATTATTTATATCTCTCAGTCAGTTTACCTTGTTATACATTATAACATACAATGTCAAAAGAATGGCAATATGATAAATTTTGCAGAAGTAAAATCTTACCATCATTTTTTCAGCAATTGGATTATACATGCTTTTTTCATTGCTTTTATCAACCTGTTGTTTCTTAGGAGAAGAATATGTGCCACCTGTATCAACCCGTTGTTTCTTAGGAGAAGAATATGTGCCACCTGTATCATCCCGTTGTCTCTTGAGAGAAGAATGTGTGCCACCTGTATCATCCCGTTGTTTCTTAGGAGAAAAATATGTGCCGCTTGTATCAACCCGTTGTTTCTTAGGAGAAAAATGTGGAGTGCCATCTTCAGATTCGTTTTCATCTGAATCACTCTCTGACTCTGTAATAAATTTATAAATACAATGTACTTTTTAGGTGTGGAAGTATATAGTAGAAGTGAAACAGCTCCACTATGTTTAAATTTGCTTTGATAAAACAGTAATTAGGTACTTTAGTCAGTTATCTTACCCTGATAAAATCTGAAGCAATCCATTTGGTTGGTAGGTCCTTACAGTTGGAATCCTCTGATTTTATCATTGAATTCCCATGAAAGGATAACTAAATTTCATCTCATATCTTTCTTGTTAATTAAGATATCTACAGAAGTGATGAAATTTATATATTTCTTCAACCTAAAAATACTTGGCTTGAATTTCAAACAAATTAAATGATTTACAAAAAAGTTATTTAAAATTAATTTTGGCAAATTGTCATTGAAAAGTAAGGGTAAAATCCGAGTAATCCAACTAATTGGATCTACCTATTTGAAGAGTATACAAGGGGAAATAACTAACTAAGGTCCCTTATTGCCTTAACCTATCAACCCGAAGCCCAGAACTAAAGAAATTACTTATTTTTTATGGATGGGCTAGTTGATTATTGTGCTCTTTACTATAAATCAGACAAGTGCTAAACGTTAGGCAATGAATAATATAATAATGAAGTTAATATCATATGCATCAGGTAGTGTAAAGCCTGAGTAAAGCCTGGTTGTTTTAAACTTAGGAATGTATTCCATGATCTACACGTGGCTATCTTAGAAACCAAAAATAGTAATACAGAACAGAACAAATCTTGATTCTTCAAATCATGTTACATGATACATAAGTAATTATATGTACAGTTTATAAATAGAAATATAAGAAAAAGAATGTTTATATACATAAAATATTAACACTTCTAGAGGGAGAAAGAGAGAGAGGAGGGAGCGATATGAAGGCCTCAATCGGAATTTAACTATTGACAAACGAATTTTAAGTGTACAAGATACTTTCTTAGGCATAGAAAATCTTAATAGAGCTATTTTATTCCCCATATTAAGCTTTTATAGTGATGATCATTTTAAAGTTGTGTGCCAAGTTATGTGCCCCTTTTTGGGCCCTATTTAGACAAGATACATGATTGTCTCCTGGGCTAATATTGATCAGCATGATTCAAAGTACCATCATGCCAAATTTGGTGCTTTAATCACAATTTGCACAATTTTTTCACTTACATACCTGAGTATGTAATTTATGACACTTCAGACAATGCATCACAAAGCATCCCTTAATTGGACTCCTACTGTGATACTGATGTAATTAACTGATAAGATCATACAGATCAGACAGACAGTGGATTATCTTATTACATAATCTTACATAATTGACCACTGCAGAATATTGCACCATTAAACAGTAATGTTACTTAAATACTGTATTATTAATTACAGAGTTATTAAATGCAAATAGTTAAAGAATAATGTTGGATTTATGATATAAAAGGATTTTGTGTTATATTCCTTACTGAAACAAATTTTAAGATTTATTTCAATGCTCAACTGTCAGTGACCAGTCAGACAATTTAATCTTTTAATATAACACCATACAGGGTTATCAATCAATTAGCTATAGATTTCATATTACAAACACTATTGATTTGATAGTAAAGAACCCATTCATCAGGTGTGAAAGGTGTGAAAAACAGAAAAGAGGGGGCCAGTTTGGAAACTAAGTCGCATTTAATGAAACATAATATGCAAATGTATCATGAAGTAATTGAAAAATAATTGAAATCAATTAATTATTGCCTAAATTTCCTAAGTAATTAATTATAATTACCATTGTTTTCCATTTTTTGATAAAATAATTAATTACAATTACCATTGTTTTCACACAGTAATTAATTGGCAATTAATTGTTCAGAGCAATTAATTGGCCCCATCCCTGATTGAGGTGATAATCTTGAAGACAATGCCCATATTGAGTAAATGTTTCACATTGTTTCTGTTGATATGATGTACATTGTATACCGGTATATAAAACATAACTAAGAATTATTGGAAAAAAATAAAGTATCAAGTACATGTATACTGCAATATGAGTTATCTTATCTTCTATTTAGTTTTTTAAGGTAAGGACAATAATTAACAGTGATTATTTTACCTCTGCATCCCGAGTCCAGGACTCATTGAATTTGCTGTGGATGCAAAGTTTCAAAATATAATGTGCATCTTTTGGATGCATACTTTTTCTGAGTATGAAGTCCTGTCTGACAGGAATTTGGTAAAGCGTGTATATACCAAATTGTGGTCAAGTTATGTCAATCATATTCTAGGTCTGCAAATCTTCTACAGATAGAAATAATAATGTGCTTTACTATAGATAAGCATAAAAATATTAAGGAAAAAGAATGTTTGATTAATCTCAAACTAAATTAATGGAAATAAACTTATTAAATTTATTATCAGAAGCATTGTAATTAATGTAGAAATCAAATTCATTTTTTCTTCATTCCATTGTTAATATATCTTTCATATCACCAAAGCAATATTAAGCCTTGTAACTTGGATTAGTCAGCTAAGTTTTGGGACTCATAAATTTATAGCCCAGCAAGTCCTAGGACCCACACATGCTTTCATCATCATTAAAAATAAAAACAGTAGCACAAGAAACCAGACCAGTCAGAACACCTCAATTATGATATTAGATCATCCATAGAAAGATTCATAGAGGTGTTCCATATGGCAACTTTAAGGACCCTGTATAAAAATGTACATAGGGTCCATGGACAACTTCACCATTTCATGTTTCAATAAAAATATCAATGCATCAGTCTGCCCTCATATGAATTTAATGCATACTATCAATTATCAATCATCTTCAAACTGAAGTAGTGTGACACACGTAATTCTTAAGTACTTGCCCTAACCTACTTACCCAAAGCCATGGACTACAGAAAACTGATTTGGGCAATTGCTTAAGGCTAGTGAAAATTACCAGTTGATAATTTTGCTTTTTACAACATAACATAATAAATCTGGCCAGTTCTCAAGAAAAAATAAGGCAAATTATTGTCATATTGACAGCGCTTACAAATGATATTTGAATTTTTGAAATTCAAATCAATCAGTATAATAAAAGCACTTTGTGCAGTTAATACATTTTACAACTTATTCAACTAGACCTTCAGTATAATGACTATCACAGCTAATCCATGAAGTTAAATGTTTGCAATATGTTGTTCACACTATCTACATGTATGTTATTGAATATCCATTCAGAATGATTTAAAATTCTTTAAACTAAATCACATAATAATTCTCTTTAAAATCTCCACATTAAGTGGATAACATTCCATATAACTAAATCAAAGGTTCTTCTCAATATACCCCATTCTCAGGGTTTGATCATAGTCCGTAATTAAAAATATCACCATCGTCATCACCAATGATGCAATCTACGTAAATATTCCATCCCAGTATCTTTAGATAATTTAGTATCATCATTATAACCTGGTTGTTCATCTAATAGTTTGACACCTTCTTCCCAGGTCCAATGAAAACTATATATCTTCGTACCGGTGATGGTTATACTTCTCGGATTATTCCTCGAGGTACCAGACAAGCTGTGCACTGTGCAAAAAATACATTTAGAATGACATTAAAAACATTAATCAGGACCTTGAAACAGCAATCCTTACGTTAGTCTAAAAACCTTTTTTCATAATTCCAAATGTTGATATATGATGTCAATGTAAAATTTTACAAAATAAAGTGAATCACACAAAAATATCATCATTTTAATTCATGAAAAAAGTACTTTAATAATGTTTTTGAACTGACGTAAAGAAGGCTGTTTCAAGGTTAGGATAAATGTTTTCATGTCATTCTAAATGTCTATTTTGTTTAGTGTTTTAAATATTTCTGCGGTTATGTCTGTACATTTGATGCATCTTTCAAAAAATATCAAAATTAACCTGAATTTACGGATATGTTAGTATATACCCCGCCCACTTGATGGATTTTTTTTTCAATTTTATCAGCCGATACACCCTTAATTCTAAAATAATTAAATGAAGGTTATATTTCAAATGGTAAGAAATGGTAAGCGGAGAAAGTGAAATTACATAGCAAACTACAATTTACAAAGGAACATTTGACATTCAAAGCCTATCTGATGTATGTCGCAAAGAGTGGAGAATATTTTTTAATAAAACATGACAGGGGCGTAGCAAGGGCCTTTTAATGTGTACGCAGCATCCTAGTGGGTCATGGGCATTCCTCCCCCTGTATTTGTTTTTACCTAGAAATTTAAACCTTAAACTAGATTCGCAAAAGGTAAGTCCCATTGAAACGTAATTTTATTCTTCGTAAAATAATCGGAATTTACTTATTTTTAGCAACATTATTTTTTTCATGCGTTTCTCGATGATAAGGAGGTTAACAAATCACGCATACTTTTGATTAATAAGTCATATTTATGGTCTGCGCTTTGCATCTATGAACCATCGTAGATTTAAGAGTTATAATTAATCTCTTGTGAGGTTACATGGGTTATATAGTGCCATCAGAGTATCAGTGATGTGTGTCACATAATGTACTTGAAGTGGTTTATAAAACGCGATTGTAACCCTTGTATATATGTATATATACGGTACATGTATGCTTGAAAATCAAAGGAAGGTTTCATGACATACCCCTGTTGCAAAGGAAGTTCTGAAATGGCGCCTGAATATGTCCGAGGTTATTCATAGTGAATGGCCGAGGAGTTCCGAATGTACAAATAGGCAATGACAAAAAAAATACTGTACCGTAACTGGACCCTGGAGTAAGATGAGTGCCGTGACTCTAAACAACCCAAACTCCCCGCAGCGGTAGCAACGCGTGACGTAACCGCTGTGAGGAGTTTGTAAACAACAATGTGTGTTGAGGTTAAAGTTACAGGATTTACATGGATGCATTGTTTGTTTGGTTTAACGCCGTGGCAACTCATTGTATATGTCATATAACGGCGGTCAGTCAATCTACTCAATTCTCCTGGAAAGGTTAAATCTCTGGATTTAGCTGTTAACCAACTACTTATCACATACTTTCGTCAGTGACTGACAACTGCCCAACATAATTAAAAATCATCGGTAGGAGGAAGAATGGCCGTAGAAATAATTTCACGACCAAGCTCCACGAAAGTATGCCCCACCCGGGAATCGAACCCACGACCCCTGGATCAGTAGACTTGTGTGCTACCAACTGAGCAAGCCGGGCGGTACACATGGATGTAGAGCCACTGCCTTAAAGAAGCATTATTTTAGTAATTTCTATAAAGAATGATAACAAAAAACACGTTTATATAGACTCGATCTGCATCCATAGGCGGATCCAGGATTTTAAGTTAGACGGGGCGGAAAATTCTAGTTAGAGGGGGCGTAAAATTAACAAGCAGAATAGGGTTCCAATGGGCCGTAAGGGCCCCGAATGGTCCAAGGCAAAGCCCTGATTAGAGGTCTTGGTGACCGGCGGCACCCGAAATTTCTGAGCTTTTGTTATTCTAAGGGATTCAGGCAAATTTCGAGAGCCACAAATATCCTTTTCCAGGGTATACAATATGGAGCATTTCGATATATCATATAATTTTCTAACAGCCGTTGGATCATGATAAATTCTTACATTAATGAGAATGAATTGTTTTAAATTGTATGCTAGGTCATAGTATTTCTGTACTCCCAGTCTCGTAACTTTTTGCACGCATAGCGAATGAAATTTTTTGACAGATATATATATTTTCCTATAATTATCATATTTATGATGAAAAAAACCAACCTTAGCTTTGGCATTTTAGGGGGGCGTACGCCGGGTCCATCTCCCCCCCTTCCGCCTATGGCATCTGGGCAACATAAAATTTGGATTATTTTCATAATACATCAGAACAATATAGAATGGTTAAGGAATAAACTCTTTAGTAAAACGTGTTATAATATGGACCCCTGTACTGTAACTTTAAAACTTCATTACCATTAAAAACAATTGACCGTCGTTATCTTTGTATCAAGTTTGGTAAATTTGTAATATATATACAATATAAGTATTGTTTTAGGATTATTTACATAAATGGGGTTGAATATTTATTTAGGAAAAAATGAAATATGATAACGTAGAAGAATAGAGTTTAACGATTCACAAAATAAGCTTATCTGAGATCTACTGTATTACATTTAAAATACACTATAGTTATTTAATTCATACATCGTATCTGTCAAGGATGATTGGTGTACAACCCCAATATAAATTATTGAATTCAAATCTTAATTTCAGAATACTTAGAAGATTATTTTTGGGAAATCGGATTCAAAAGTTCTAATGGTGATAACTTCGTTGTTTCATTATGTATTGACATGAAACTTAGCAGGCACATTTACAATGTATTTCCATACATACATGAGGAATATGATTAAAATATAATGAATAATTATATAAGAAATTGCAATTATGTGTTTGGAGATAGATCAAAATTCGCTTATTTTGGTTGATGCATCTCGGTCTAACATTGCGCTATCTCCAAAATGATAATTCAATGGTATTTGTGCACATTTTCTGAAATTAAGAGTTTGTAACACTGCCTATATGGCAGCATATATATTTATACAGTTATACAAATCGGATCAATGTCATTGGAGAACAAAAAACACGATAACTATATATTGTACTCCGACTGGACGAAACGAGATAGAGCAATGTTCGAACGAGCTTCTATGGACTTAGAGCATTGTTAGAGTCAACTTGGGCATTAAACCAGAGACAAACCTTTCATTTTGATCGGATAACAGTATTTTCAGCCTGAACATTGATCTATGTCCTGGACATAGAGCAATGCGTACGCTGTGAGCAGAGAAAAAGTGTGGAGATAGGATAATGTACGATTGGCGGGTTGCGCTGTTTGACATGATAAAGTCAAGAAACTATTTTTAGATGATAGAGCGGTCATACAAATCGCTTTGGATGTTTATCTCATTTTTTCAAAAATGGAGATAGGACATTGTTAGATTGAGGCGACGATCAGGGCAGCATATCATCAAAATTGGTTTTATAATTTAACAAAACAATAGAGAATAATTAAGGACAAAATCTTTATTAAATGCTTCATAATACGGATCATTGTAGCGTAGGCCTAACCTTAAAACTTAATGATAATAGAGGACGTTATTATAAGCCATTATCTTTGTATCAAGTTGAGTTTTATGAAGAAGTAGAATTATAGGTTATTATACAGTTTACTGTACAACATGGAAATATATTTGGACGACTAGGGCCTACACAGCTTGAAAAGCCATATTGGACGAGCCAATAGGTGAGTCCAATATGGCTTTTCAAGCTGTGTACGAGTCTGTATAATATTTTATTGCATATGTTACTATAAATAGTAACTAAATCGACGAGAAAGTGCGCCAATATTGCCACAATATAGGCAATACATTCCAGTATTGAGCAAGTGTGCCAAAATATCGATATTTGGCTCACTTCCTAGTGTGCCAAAAATCGATATTGAGGCAACTTCCGGTCATTGCGCACATGCAGTTTAACAACGGCAGACTTTCCGCACGTGGAATACGTACGTAATTAGCAACAAGAATCTGTTCAATTTTACGACAAGTGTTTTTTTCATATTGAAAATTAATAAGATAATCAACAACCAGACTTACGTTTTATAACAAGGGTTCATTAGATTCCAACGTTTCGGCGTTGAAAAAACAAAACAATACATGTGACGTAACGTCAACGTGCAAAATAGCGCGTTACGTCGAGAAAAAATTGTATTTTTGTTGTAGAAAAATCATCGTTACATGAATTGGTCAACATATGCAATAAAAAGGTTATGAAACAGGGCAAGTGTGCGTTAAGTCTATATCGGCACACTTTCCTTGGCATTAGCCCTCGGGCTAAAGCCCTCGGGCCAATACCTAGGCAAGTGTGTCGATATCTTCCTTAAGGCACACTTGCCCTGTTTAATAACCTCTACGTACCACATCCATTCTTATCAACATAACCACCAAAAACACTATCACAACCACCATTTTCTATAAAAGCTCGGTCATTTTTAGAAGAAAATGTATTATTAATTCATGAATGTAGCGGTGAATTAATATCAATGCGTTTTGAGCGCTCACATTGGTTGAATGTATATATATGGTATATTTTGTTTTACCAATCTGTTTCAAGAATAGCGCTGCTATATAGTTTTATGTATTAAAATTGACAAAAAGCGTCATACTAGCTGTTGTTTAATTATTCAACTAATTCGGGTAGAGTTATTTTCACAAAGATTTCTTACGAAAAATAACTCATTTTTGTTCTATACACCCCTACTCCCGCCCCCCGACCAAAGTTTTTATTGCATTTTTGACGTTCCTGCATGAGACAAAACTAAACTTTACCTGACAGAACTCTTTTAAAATGCGCTGCCATCTTCCAAACGTTCACTCTTTAAAGGAAAACATCTAAACAAAAGTTTTTTTTTCTTTCTTTATAGTTTCCAATGTCGAAATCGCAACTTTTTAGAAGAATCCGTTTCGTACACAACTGTCTTACTAACTGTGTATAGAACGAGAGAAGTCAACTTATATGGCACGTTAAAGGAAATCGCTAGCTAGCGATTCGTCCCCTGGTACCCTCGATTTGGTATCTTATGGTAAATACTTTTGGTGCAAGAAAGGTACCAGAGGACGAATCGCTAGCTAGCGATTTCCTTGCGGAACGTGCCCATAGTTAGTCCGGTATAGATAGATAGCGAAAACATCTTGTTTTCGCGAAAACAACTTTTTTTACGAAAACAACCTGTTAAATTAATATCATATGTTATTTCAAACAAAACTCAATATTGTATGAATGCATATTAAAAGATACGTTAAATGAGCAAGTTTTGGTACAAAATTCCGAAAAATAATGATTTTATAGCCGATTTTCTTGTTTTAGCGGATCACAACGGGAAGTCGATCGAAAATGCTACGTTGAAGTTTCATACGAAAACAACTTATAAAATGTTTATTATTCATGTTTAACATAATTTAAATATTTTATGAAATAAATACATATCCTGGATACGTTTTTTTCTGATTACCTCATTAACAATAAATGAGAATAATTATGATATTACTGTTTTTCCTCACGCAAACAACTATATCTACCTATAGCTGTTGAGCTCTCGTACGAAAACAACTTAACAAACTGTAAAATCAATATTTCCTGTGTTTTTATTTGAGTTCTTTTTACATTAACATCATTTCGTCAGACATTTGATTGGTAATTAACATTTTATAAGTTGTTTTCGTATGGAACTTCAACGTAGCATTTTCGATCGACTTCCCGTTGTGATCCGCTAAAACAAGAAAATCGGCTATAAAATCATTATTTTTCGGAATTTTGTACCAAAACTTGCTCATTTAACGTATCTTTTAATATGCATTTCATACAATATTGAGTTTTGATTGAAATAACATATAATATTAATTTAACAGGTTGTTTTCGTAAAAAAGTTGTTTTCGCGAAAACATGATGTTTTCGCTATCTATCTATACCCTAGTTAGTACCATTTCGCTCAAAGCCCAATTCGCATTTAAAAAATTATACCGGATATTTACGCCGGAAGCTGAAATTAGTAATGAAACGAAGTTTACGCAATGATGGAAAAGGCTCGAAAACAGTGATATTATTTCTAGATTTTAATCAATATACAAGCTGACAGAATGAAAGGACGATTTAGTACCATAGATATCACGGCAGTGATCCGTGAATTACTTAGGTAAGTGTACGGTAACGTGACTACTGTACAGTAAACTTAATAATAAATATCTAACTAGCTCCAACTCCAAGTTGATGGTTTCCTATCATATCCTAGAGTACGTAGAGACTAGAGTGGGGGATCAGTGCTCGGCGTAAATTTATCTTTGTCTAAAACGTACTTTATTAAGTTTAAACTTATCTTTTATTCTTTCAGTTTAAATTGAAGAACCATCCCAGAGTAT
Organism: Mactra quadrangularis; assembly: GCA_025267735.1. Lineage (NCBI taxonomy): Eukaryota > Metazoa > Mollusca > Bivalvia > Venerida > Mactridae > Mactra > Mactra quadrangularis. Next base: position 1,354,056 of record CM046301.1, on the reverse strand, counting down.
TGTAAAGAAATGTTCAAAATCGAAAATAAGTTGTCAAATTTTCCGAAAAATAAGCTAAAAATAGACACTGTATTTTTTAGTTCTAAATATAAGACCCTATAGTATAAAGAAAAATGCACAAATGATAAAAAAATTATGTAGGGTCTTATATTTAGGACTATGTAGTTTTGAACTATGGTTCTGATGACTAGCTGGTACCAATGCTCGGCACACGCAACATGTGCATTCGAACTATTTTTCAACAACCGATCATTATTTTCTGAAAATGCATGCAATTTTGAATAAATATGTAGAAAACTAAAAAAATATATTCTAAATTAAGCTATGTTTTAATCTCATTTATAACACATGTTTACACACTTGTAAACTCTTTAATATATGATTGAAAACGAATGTCAGACGATCCCTCCCCAGTCACATCCGTCCTTGGATGATTCATCCCCAAATTGGGGACGGATCGTCTAAAGAATGTTAGGATTATTCATCCCTTATGTGTATAGCACAATGAGTATTATTAATACGACCTGATATAATATATGTGTATTAATTCTGTGTTTATTATTTTATTTTTACATTATTTTACATATCTTTTTTTTTTCATTCAAAATTAAGACTCAAAGAACAGCAAAATTAATTTCATAAACATGGGCTACTGGAATGAAGATCGAGTACTATGCATTGTTGAATAAAGATGTATTTTGATCAATGTGATTAATACAAAAATAATTCATTGTTTCAAATTGAAAAATAAAAATGTAAACAATAGACCTTTGATTTATATCAACAAATAATGCTAGTTTCGACTTGAGTATTCTTGTGTAATTAAGTGCATGTTCTGTTCTGTTCAATTATATATTTTTTATTATTTTTAACCCAAATAAGTCGATTTGTATGTGAAAAACAATAGTCAATATGCATTTACACAAATGTAAAATATCCTTTTTTATTACGTTTGATGTTTTATTTTAGCAACTTAATTATAGCAATTATATGAAAATGTTACATTGTTACAAATTAAGATGTGTTCAATTTAATGAGATTGGTGAATATGAATAAAATAAAATTAATTTCAAAAATGTTTGTTTTATTTTCATATTTGTATCACATTTTAACAATTTTGATATAGATCTATGTCAAATCCTCTTCGATGAATACTTACTTCAAACATGCAGGATTGTATTGAAATAAAACATCAATTGGCAAAATCTAATCAAAAGATGAATATCTGTACATAAATCTTCGTATAAAATCAATTCCTGTATACACTTTTATAAAATGGGGACGAATCGTCTAAACTCCGATATTTTGGGGACAGATCGTCCAAGGACGAATGTGACTGGGGGCGGATGGTCTAGAGGGAGAATAGTCTTGGGGACGGATCGTCTGTATACCATTGAAAACATCGTATAATAATAAAGAATGATTGATATCAAGAGCAATACTTGATCACATTTATGATATACTCCCTGCATATGTATTCGCCGGACAGTTCAATAATCCGGACACTTTAAAAATAGCTGTTTTTCTAACAAGTTTCGTGATTTAATTCATATCTGTTGTATCTAAAATGTCCAGATACCTTCTTTCGTAACAAAAACATAAAAAACAATGATTTCCATGTGAAGTTAACGCAAAAATGTATAAAATTCAATCAGTACTAATGTTGTTAACAAAAATGAGAATCTCCGTCATACGGGGGATTTACTTTAAGTGCACATGGGCAAAAAAAACAGATGCAAAAATTTTATGTGTCTCTTCCTTAAGTATCATTTTCTAAATTAAGAAAGAAAACGTAACAAATTATAAGCTTTTTTTATTTGCAATTGTAGATTTAAAAGTGTTTCATATGAAGTTACGAACTAGTGCATGAAATAACATCTAAATAGCTCAAGCAATTTCGTTTTATACAAAAGAACTCTAATTCATGCAAAATAAATGAAATAATAAGTAAACTGATCACATGATTTTTAGTCTTGACGGTTATTTTGGTTTATTTTTGAAAAAAGTTTTTCTTCAGTTTTGTCAACAAGGTGGGGAGGAGTGTTGAGGATTAATTAGTCCTAGAATCTGGCTTAGCTAGGATTTTACCTTCTCTATTATTTTCAGAATTAAAAAGCATGTTTGGATAGAGTTTTAGTTTGTTATTGGTGAATAATTTGTCTAAATCCGATCTGAGGATATTTAAAGAATATACGTATAAAAATATATTATTAAAAATACGCAAAATATCATTTAACTAAACATTTTATTCAAATAATTAACAAATGATTTATTTTACTCATAAAATAGACAACTATGCCTCACCGCTCCTATATACTACTAGTTACACTATATTATCAGTTTGACAAGTTGGTCTAATGGTTGTGCGATAAATTATGTTTGACGATTCAGATGTTTAATGAGTTGACTCGCACCCATATTTATTATTTTTGAGAAAACATTTTCAAAACTGTATGTAGAAAGTAATAAGAAAAAACACCAATTTTAAGTGTTTCTCATGGAAAAGTATGAAAAGAGTCCTTCAAAATCCCTGACTTTTGGCAGTAAGAATTCACAGTGCTGTTTACTAACAGAAATGTGCGGGAATGATGTCACATGGTTACCCAAAATCGAAGTCGAGGCCAAAACAAAAATGACATTGAAATAAAGTACCGGAGGATAATATACATGTGGCACATGATTAGGGCTGCGTATCTTGGCCAAGGTCGCGATACGTATCACGATAAATGCCTCGCGATTACGATATTTATCGCGATACGATGTAAATTGTAAATTTGGTATGAATGCATTGACAAATTATGATATTTTTATCTAACAATCATAAAATTAACTAAGTTATTAATTACCCTTACTTGGCACAATATAAAATCAACAAAACCAATGTTATCTTTGTTTAATGACTATTGAGAATAAGAAGTAAATAAAGATTGCAATTGCAAGTTAAATGCTATAGATATATAGTATATTTTGTCTTTAACTGATTTTTTATAAAGGGTCTTCTGAATCGCGATTTTTTAGGACGCGATTCGATACACCCGTATCGGACAGTCGCGAATACGATCTCACGATGCATCGGTGAATCGTTACAGCCCTACACATGATATAATATATATAACATGTGCATCACCTTGTCTTTGAATCTCATGTAATTAACACTTATCTGGGGCGGATCCAGAATTTTTTCTAGGGGAGGGGGTCTGAACTTTCCTAGGGGGTCCAAACCTTGAGCCACAACCACATTATACACATTTTGCAGAAAAAATGCTACTTATTTATATTAAAAACTACATAGCCATTTAAATTAATCTATGTTAAGCGACGCGAAAATTGCTTCATGCTACTTAAAAATTACTTACAGTCAAGAAATATACTAATGGACAGGTACATTTTCCAAATTCTAGGGGGCCCGGACCCCCCTCGCCTGGATCCGCCTATGCTTATTAGAATATTTAATGTATTGCTTTTATGTTTATTAATATTCAAGTGTTTTTTTTTGTAGATTTGTTAGTATGCGTGTGATGAATGTTTATGATGTGGACAACAAAACCTACCTCATTCGTCTTGGAAAGTATGTTAGTTTTCATACATTTGTTAAAGTTAAATTTCTGACTTTTAAGCTGCCGCTCACACATCTTATTCTAAAAAATTTGCTCATGATAGAAACTTATTAAAATTAAAGAAGGTCTTTGTTAAACTGATTCAAAGGATTTTTAATGATTGAATCGAAGCTGCCCGGCTAGCTCAGTTGGTAGCACACAAGTCTACTGATCGAGTGGTTGTGAGTTTGATTCCCGTGCGGGGCATTCTTTCGTGGAGCTTGGTCATGAAATTATTTCTACGGCCATTCTCCCCCCTACCAATGATTTTTAATTATGTAGGGCAGTTGTCAGTCACTGACTAAAGTATGCGCTTAGTAGTTGGTTAACAGCTAAATCCAGTGATTTAGCCTTTCCAGGACTGACCGCCGTTATATGACCTATATAATGTGTTGCTACAGCGTTAACCCAAACAGACAAACAAACAAATAATGATTAAATCTGTGCATGGAATTGCTAGTTTTTGTCTGTCCATGTGATTTGGAATCTTACAAATTAACAAAAAACTTTCTCCATTTGCAAAATTTTGTAATTATTTACAACTTTGAGGTATAGTCTGACAATATTAACCTGAGCTTGACCTTTATGCAAGAATATATTAAACGCAGTATGCACTGTCTATTTTTGTCTTCATTTGTAAATCGCCCTTTATCGGAAGCTTTTGGAAAAATACATGTACTAAACAATTGATTCTGTTTTCATGAATATAAATACTTAAAAACTGTGCCGCAACATTGCGGACCTGTGTTTTTCCCCATAAACAATGCTTTCAAAATAAAAGAACAATAACATGCCTTGTTTACAAAATTGATTTATAGTCAAATAGGTTGTTATAAACACTTGTATTACCGTATTCACGGATACATAGACTCACGATTTAATGTAAGTGAAGTTGAGTAATTATTATAATAAGGTAGTTCTTGCTCATGTTAATATTGTTGCACTATAGTATTGATTTGTTTAAATTGAAATGAATTCTCAAGAATGTGATTATGATGAATTATGTACATTTCTTTATAGACCAGATGACAAAGCTGTTATTCTGATGGAATCTGGTATCAGAATTCACAGTACAGATTTTGAATGGCCTAAAAATCCTGCTCCATCTGGATTCTCCATGAAAGTAAGTTTTTTTCATAACTTAACAATTTTTACAGTCATCACCTCAGCCCAAAGCCTTGGCTAGTGATTTTGTTTACAGACCCAGTATTTAAAAAAGAATTTTAGTTGTGCTATGTTTTGTAATAATTTTTTAGGTTGACCATGCTATTTTGATAATTGAAGTAGCCCCTTGGCTAGCACTGTCAGTAGCTAACATAAGTCTACTGATCGAAGGGTCATAGGTTCAATTCTCAAGTAGGGCCTACTTTCATGGAGCTTGGTCATGAAATAATTTCTACAGCTATTTCTGTCCTACCTCTGATTCAAAATCATTTATGACAGATGTCAGTCACTGACTAAGTATGGGACTAGTAACTGGTTAACAGCTAAATTCAGGGATTTTGCCTTTCCAGGAATGGTGTGTAGGTTGGCTGATTGCCATAATATGACAGTGTGTTGCTATTGCTTTAAACCCAACCAGAAGTGATGATTATAACCCCCCCTAAAAAATATAATTTTGGGGGGTATGTAGGGGTCAGTTTGCCAGTCGGTTGGTCTATAGCTTTTTCTTTAACCCGGGACGATAGCCCAGTTGGTAGCGCGCCGGGAATCGGAATCTCGTGTCCCGAAGGGGGTACGGATTCAAATCCCATACGGGAAGGTTATACCCTTCCATGAAAATTTGACAATAATGTCAATTTTCCTCCATTGATTAGATAATATCGAAAAGTTTCCGGCCTTGTGGAAGGGTAGGTGGGTACTGGTTATAGACAAGGGTCCAGGAAAGCTAGGTTAGGTGCGCTGGACGCCGTAAAATGACCTAAAATTGTGTTGACACAGCGTTAAATCGAAAAAAAAAAAAATAAAAGAAAGCTTTTTCTTGCCTGCTCAATTTTTCAGACAGACATGTGCATATCCCATTTTGCTTACAATTCATTGATTATTCGCCGAATTATGGCCTTTTGATGAAAAATCTTATTTTCTCAGCTCCTAATTTCTTCACTAACATCCATTGGGGGTATTTTATTTCACGGCGTCTCAACGTCGTGATATTGTGATGGGCAAATGTTGATAGCTATGGGCAAAAGTCATGTGACATTAATCCTTTCGATTTCTACTGCCAACATTTTATTGGTTTTTTAATGCAATCATTGTTGAATTTAGTGGTAGGTCTAGTTCTTACTTACATTTCCATTGTGATGTGTTATTTACTCTCTACCTGTTGTTTTCAGATGAGAAAACATTTAAAAGGAAGACGTTTAGAATCAGTAGAACAATTAGGTGTTGATAGAATTGTAGATCTCACATTTGGTTCTGGTGAAGCTGCCTATCATGTTATCTTGGAACTGTATGATAGAGTAAGTTTACTATCTTATAAGCAATTCTCAAGAGCCACCCGGCTAGCTCAGTTGGTAGCATGCAAGTCTACAGATCAAGGGGTTTTGGGTTCGATTCCCAGGCAGGGCATACTTTCGTGGAGCTTGGTCATGAAATTATTTCTACAGCCATTCTCCCCCCTACCAATGATTTTTAATTATGTAGGGCAGTTGTCAGTCACTGACGAAAGTATGCGCTTTAGTAGTTGGTTAAATGCTAAATCCAGAGATTTAGCCTTTCCAGGAGGAGTGAGTAGGTTAACTGACTGCCGTTATATGATCTATACAATGTGTTGCTATGGCATAAAACCAAACAAACAGCACTTCTCAACATTAAAGGTTGTCCTATTGCCCCTGATGACCTATATTTGGGTTAGGGCAACTTGCTACTGTTAGTAAACATTTAGTTCTAGCAAGAGAAACAATTAGCTGGTTGTACAACTGAGTAACCTAGTTTAAAACTGATTGTCAAGCCAAGTGTTTAAGTGTTAGTGAAAATATTTTGGGGAATTTGATATTTGATCTTGTCTGTTTAGCTACAGAGATAACATCCCTGAACATCTTTATACATAGAATTATAAAATGGGATATAAATATCTCCCTTTTTGCTTTTTGGCTATGTGGTAGAAGTGTATATCTGTTGCTATTCCTGATATGTTTATTTACTCCTCTTTGACCCCTTGTGGGGCATAGGTCATCTACCACTCTACGCCATTTTGGCGGGTCTCAATAACGTTGTAGTGGTAAACGTTTCTGTACAACAACAACAACAACATGTTTATTTTGTATCAGGCCTCCAGCCCATAACAAATGTTGTTGGTTAACGTTTCTGTAGTAATATGAGTTTGACATGGTGAGGGTGCTAGCTGCGTGCACAACCCTCCTCCTTTCTCATCTGGGCTTGGCACCGGCCATGACGGAGTTCCCGATATGTTAGTCTACACCTTTTTAGAAATGAAAAATAGTAAAAATTTTATTTTCAGGGTAACATAGTTCTAACAGACTATACTTATACAATATTGAATATTCTACGTCCTAGAACTGACCAGTGTCAGGATGTAAAGTTCGCCGTACGTGAGGTATACCCTGTTGATGGAGCAAAACAACATGAACTGCCTACTGAAGAAAAGTTGAGAGAAATTATATTGAAAGGAAAAATTGGTGATCCATTGAAAAAATTACTGATACCTAATTTAGGTAAAAAAAATCTGATTTGTTGGATATTGTTGACCAAAAGACAGTTTCAATTATATAGCAAGTTTATTCTAATTTCCTACTGTGTAGCAAAAAAAGAACTACATGTACTCACTGATGCTTGGGTGACATGTGATTCTTGTACTCAGAGACTCTGACTTTATTACACAAGTAGGCATGGCTTACAGAGTTGGACTTGTTATCATTAGATGGCACAATCTGTGTTGGTTGTATTCCCATCCAAAACTCATCTTGTTGTTTCTTCGAGCAAGAAATTTAATCCTTACTGCTCAGTAATAGGGGACTAGGAAGCGGACTTAAGTGTGATTAATCTATTTTGTTAGAGCTTGTTTCACAATCATGCTCAATTAGATTTATTTAATAATACTGCTAATACCTGTCATATATTTCAATATCATCTAGTACAAGGTTAAATCTCTGTTGAGCAGTATTTTATCACATTCATGTTCAACTTCATACATTTAATCAAAAAGACATAATTTTTAGCTGGATTTTTCAACGAAAAAATTTGGCTAATAGTTTGGCCAAACACGAGTGGTCGGATGGGCGGATGTCCGGTGCTGTTAACCATTGCATTAAAGTTTTCAATTTAGCATTTATCCCTGCCATTTATTGTCAGATCTTTATGAAACTTCATACAATGATGTGATGAACAGAATTTGAAAGTAACCACAACTCTACCTGGCTTTATTATGGATTATTTCCCTTTGTAATTTTTGTGTTCAAGTTTTTAAATCCCGCTTTAATGTGGTTTCCACATTACGTTTTTTAGAAAAAATTTACACTGATCATTAGAACGTGGAACCAATAAAGTTTGTATATGATATATTTCATTTACTTATAAATTAAAGTTCAAAATTTATTTTATCTAATTATAAATTACAGCTCATAATATTTTTTTTACTTTCAGATTATGGTCCAGCAATGATTGAACATTGTCTAGTAACAGCTGGTTTTCCTGAAAATGTTAAGATAGGAAAAGGATTTGATATGTCTACAGGTACTTACATTTCTTCTTAAGTGCTGGAATTATAATGCATTGTTTGGGTTGTGAACATTAGTGATAATTCTAGAACTCAGAAAAGGGCAGGGAGGCAGAAAAGGGGGCAGGACATATCTGAGGGTAAATGTCTCAAATGTACTATTACTGAATAGAAAAAGGTCATAATGGCAGGGAGGAGAGAAAAAGGGCAGGGTGCGGGGCCCTGCTATTCTAATTTGGAATAATCACTATATACATGGATGTTAGCTAAAAGCAAATTGATAGCCTTAATCTTGATCCATAAACAGGCTCTCTATCATATCAAAATTTAAACTAAATTGAAGGCTAAATAGTCTAAGTGACATTTTATGTCTATTTCAAGAAAACTGCTATACTTTTATGAATTTTTTAACTTACTGGAAGTATATTCAGGGCTTGACAAGAACTTTTGTAATAGGTTGCCAATTGAACAACCTACAGAAAAAATCTATATGCTTGAACCAAATGTTTACTTGCCTGAAAAATGGTACTTCAAATATAATTTCAGGGTAATGAATGTATTTAGCTTGACAGATATGACAACTTCCTAAAAAAAATAGTTGCCTAAAGCCCTAAACCCAAAGTTAGGTCATCATGGGCAATTGGACTTGTAGTTGTCTAGCTCTGTATATTATGATACAACACGGTATAATCTAAAATTGCCTAACATTTTCATTGCAGATTTTTCTAAAATACTAGTAGCTATTGAAGAAGCTGAGGGTTTACTTAAACTACTTCAAACTGAAAATTGTAAGGTATGTCTTAGTGTATAGAATACTTGTTATAAGGATGTCTAAGGACAAAGATATGTGATTAATGAAAGTGATGATTTTTTCTTAGAGTAGGTAAACTTATTTGACAATTTCTTAACAACTCAAGTATTTTTAAACTTTTGTAATAACGAGTCTAGTTCCAGCATTTCCTTGGTACCTGGGATCTGCATTCAAATGGCAATTTTTGAAGCTCAATTGCTTAGGATATATTTTGACCAAGTTGTGTTTTGGCTAAGTAATGATGACTAGTTGTCAGTGAAATCATTGTCAATTTGCCTTACAGCCTGTAAGTACATTTTTGTTCAACTCAAAGCATGACTGTAAAGAGTTAAGAAGTACTTAATATTACTTAGTAGATTAGGTAATGAATTTACTGAATTATTCTATGCACAATGTATTAGAATAACTGAGGTTTTCTGACTGGTTAAGTTGTATGTGCTACTGTTTATATTTTTAATGATGATGAAAATACAGTTAACCAACAATAACTGTGTTGTTATTGTTAATAATTGTTAAGATCCCTACCCAATCTCCGTAAACAGATATCCTGTAGAGCGTTGTCGTACAGAATCTTTAAGGTTCCCATGGAGGGTCACGTCAGGAAGACCTTTATGTTGACCAATCAATGCGTAGTTTTCATCTAGACAAAACACTATTAATAGCATTTTGATTTTGTAATTTCTATTTTTAGACCAAGGTGTGCGAGATAGTTTAACAGGGGTATTATTCATAGTCTGTGATTGGACGGCTCATTTCAAAAAAGACTATGTAAACAAGTTACTGAACATAACGATTTTGTCATAAATATTGTAATGAGAAAAGGTTACCTGAACATGACCCTCGTAACTAAACGGCCAGAACTAAATTAGCAAGTAGGCAAGTGGAAAATTTTAGATCGTGTTTTAATCAGATTGGATCCCTACCTAGATACAATATGAAGAGTTAATATTGTCAATTGACTCAAGAAGCATCTACAGGGTGTTAACGCAATCATTTAATTCTTGTACTGAATTCTATTTCCAGGGTTATATTATACAGAAATCAGAGAAGAGACCAAATGCTAAAGAAGGAGAACCTACAGAGTTACTTACCTTTGAGGATTTTAATCCTTTACCATTTAAGCAGTTTGAGAAAAGACAAGTTTTAGAATATGAATCATTTAATAAGGTAGTCTTTTAGTATTTCATGCCCATTTAGATTTTTAATAAGGTGATCTTTTGGCCTTTTAAGCAAATTTGAGTTATTATTTACATGAGCAAGCTTCGTGTTTACAAAATCATTTTATCTTGAATACTAACAAGTTCTTACAACTCAGGAGTATTAATCACTCTTGGATTTGCTCTCTGTTTTCCCAGTTTTATGATATGAAGATGACATTTCTGTCTGAGTTCAAGTACATTCCCAAGCAACATAGAGCCCACTATCCAATAATTACTAGTTAAAGATATAACTTCTTGGCCTCTTTGTTTACTGTTTTTCAGGGCTCAAAATTGAGGTCTTCCTATTGCCCCTTATGACCAATGTTTGGGTTTGGGCGACTTGTTTCTGCTAGTAAACATTTAGTTATTTGCAAGTAAAATTTATACTGTACCAACTGAGCATCATCGTGACACAAAAAACTTTTCTGGTACATCTAGTCAACCCAGAAATGGATGGGTTTTCCAAAAGTAAAAAAAATAAAGCCGACCTACCTACCCAGTTTAAAAATCCATGGTCGGGAAAGGGGAAACATAAATATTTTTAAATATGGCCTTACTTTAAAAATCGTTGTTTTTACAATAAAACTTAGATTTCTCTCTCTTTTTTAAGTACATTTATACAAATCTTAGTCATTATTATTGACGATAATCTTGTATGTTAATAGTAAACAACTTATTTGTTAATACATGTATTGTCTTTTGTTCACTTAGGCTGTAGATGAGTTCTACTCACAGATGGAAAGTCAGAAGATTGCTTTAAAAACTTTACAACAGGTATATATTTAATTGCTAGATATGTAGTTGAATACAGACTTTTGTACCTGCGAAGTCATGAAACATGTGGAAATTTGCTGTTAAAATCTAAGACCTCACGTAGAATGTTATGTATGGGTATAAGTTGTCAGGATTAACTTCATAATTTTTGTGTTTCTGTATAACTTTGTCCGGACTGATTTCGTAATTTTTTAATTTCCTGGATAAGTTTGTCTCATTGTCGAACTATGTCTGATATGAGCAATCCTGGGGTGCATATTATTAAGCCTCTTCCGATCTATTTTAGTTGTAAATCCTTCTATAATGTATTGTTAAATTATTGTAAGATTTTTGATAATATGCTGCCCTGGTAATGGTTTAACAAGAGATTGTTAGTCCAACATAGAAACAACTGGGTAGTATCAGCTCCTTTATAAAGTCTTATACTTAATTTTTAGGAAAGAACAGCTATGAAGAAGTTAGATAACATTAAGAAAGATCATGAGAAAAGAGTTGAAGGATTACAGAAAGAACAGGAAGTAGATAAGATGAAAGGACAGTTGATTGAAATGAACTTGAATCTGGTAAACTCTTTTAATCTATCTTATGTGTGTTTTCTTTTAAAAATTCTTAAGTAAAAGTTTTCTGGGCTTGTTCTAAATAGAGAAAAATCACAATCATGCATGTTTAAAATAATGATGTTGCTTATTTATTTATTCTCCTCCATATAACTCCCCCAAGGTCTACATTTGGAATTTTTTTAAAGGCTTGTCCAAAAATTTTGAAAAGCTGCTAAAATTATGAAACTACAAAACTTAAGGATTTTTTTATATTTTTCTTAGACTTGCACTTATTGGATAGAGTCATAATTGTGATTTATAAAATTGAACCATAAATAAATCGGTATATGGGATAGTGGTGTAATTTTGTTGTGCAGATTTTAGCTGCCTATTCTGCATAGGGAAAGACTGCATGGGTTGAATGAGGAATGTTCTATTTACTTCAATGCTAAATGCATAGGTTCAAGTTTTCTGGACTAAAGTCCTGAAGCTCAGGATTTTTTTGAATGTGAGATTGGCTTTTTATCCTTCATGAGATGTGCTTAAATAATGAATATTAGGATTTTAATTTTTTTGGAAAGTTTAAACTTTCACCCATGTTAATGTATCATATCTTGTACTACAGGTTGACAGAGCCATACTTATTGTACGAAGTGCTATAGCAAACCAAATAGATTGGACAGAAATACAGAACTTAGTAAAAGAAGCACAAATTGATGGTGACCCAGTTGCCATGGCAATAAAAGATCTCAAATTATCCACCAATCACATTACCCTATTGTTACAGTAAGTAAATTTATACTTTTTGATGCAAATTTTTGTTAAGAGTGCACATGGATGGTAAAGTACTTTATACTTGAGATTCACATGTTTGGTTCTGCTTTGAAAAGTACTTGGTTTGGGTGGAGCCTTGGTAAAATGCTTAAAATTGTACTTGAATTTGACAAAGAGCTCTTGTATTTTATAAAGCAGCATTTAATTTTCATCTTCAAAAAATAAAAATCTAGAAAAAAACTTTTATAAGAGTGTTAAAATCTTGCAAATAATAGGATACAAATCCACTCTGCAGGTTTGTTCAGTTATGAGTATGGAAGATAGTTCTGTCATTTGGGCCTTTTGCTAATTATCCTAGTGCGATTAAGCAATAGATGTACTTTGTTTTGAAAAACACTTGAGTACCTGTTGAAGATTTGATTATGCACCTTTTATATTGATTCCAGAACTGATTGTATGACATTTATATATTTCTAGGAACCCATATATTGATAGTGATTTTGAAGAAGATTATGATGAAGATGAAATTATTAAACCAATGAAAGTTGATATAGATCTTGGTCTTAGTGCTTATGCTAACTCTAGAAAGTAAGTAAAATGTATTATATATTAGTTACTATTAGTTTTCAGATTTGGCGCGATATGACCTTTCTGTGTTGGTGCACCGTAAAACCCAAACAAACAAACACAGTGTTCAAATTTAACTGTAGGTATAATGACTGTTCTTCTCATATCCTGATACAAAATTGTTGTCTCTATCTTTATACATGGTTTTTGGTAGTCTTTACTGAACTTATCTTGACTGGTGAAAAATTTCTGAACAGGTTTCGAAATTCAGGAGTTTGGGAATCATAGATAGAGTTTTTTTCTTGAAGACTTTGAATCAAGACAAAAAGAACCTCAGGATTTTGAAATACTTTAACTTTCACCCATGTATGTTACTTCCAATGTAAACTTAATCTTAGATCTTATTTTTGCATTATAAAATTGACTGTCAATGCATGAAAAAGTCTATTGAATATGCATGTCGTCATTTTGACCTAACCATAAATTATGGATTTTTGAAGACTGATAAATACTCCACTGTTTTATTCATTTTGTGTTTTTATTGTTTAGATATTTTGAGAAGAAAAAGCAAGCAGCAGTTAAAGAACAGAAAACAGTTGATGCCTCTACAAAGGTTTGTTGTTTTCTCCTTTGTTCATATTTAAATGTAACTTATTTGTAAAATATCACTTGATCCATTTTCGGTGTTTCTGGATAGCTTTTATAAGACTTAACTTTGAAAATGAACCTCTAAATGAGTAACAAGAAAACCCTCTAATACTGTTTTCTTTTCCAGGCATTTAAATCAGCTGAAAGAAAGACTAAGGAAACATTGAAGGAAGTTGCTACTGCTGCATCTATTAATAAAGTCAGGAAAACTCATTGGTAAGTATCTCTGAAGTTGTATCAGTGTTTTGTCAGGAATGGGCATGAACTTGTGGGTACAAAGTTAGACTCGAAATCATTGGGTCGCCAGATATACATTGGTTCAGATAACATTTAGAAACATCCCATTGTTTCTTCGAGCTAGAAACTTTATCCATAATGCAGAACTAGAGTGGACTCAAGAGTGATGAAGTACTTGTTTCAAGTTACATGTTAAAATAAAGTTGTATTGAATGTTATATTAGATGTCATCTATAGCTGAATACCTGCAATTTAGAGCTTAATACATTTCTAAGGCAAACATCTTCGTGATAATCAGCTTGCTTATATTGTGTTATACCACTTAGAGCTTAAGCGCAAGGTCATCTTCAGTATGACTATTTTGAGAAAAGTGTATGTATTTATGCTTACATTTTCAGGTTTGAGAAGTTCTTATGGTTTATAAGTTCAGAGAATTTTCTTGTAATTGGTGGTAGAGATCAACAACAGAATGAACTTCTTGTTAAAAGATATATGAAACAAGGTAAGTAAAGTATTTGTCTCGTCTTATTAGTATGTGTGTATGAAACCATCTTGAAATGGTTCTTCTTTCTTGAATAAAGATGAAACAATGAAATTAAACTCTTTTCAATAAATTTGATTTTGAACTCAAGTTGATGGGTTTTGCGTGCAGAGCAAATTTAAAATAAGTACACAGAACAATAAGATTTAATCTGGGCTGCAGGCTGCAATATTTTCAATCTGATTAAAACCCGATCTAAAATTTTCCGCTCGCCTTGCTAATTTAGATCTGGCCTTTTTCAAACAAGGGTCACGTTCAGGTGACCTTTTCTCATCATAATGTTAATGACGAAATTGTTATGATACGTAACTTGTTTACATCGTCTATGACTGGCAATTTGAAATGAGCCGTCCAATCGCAGACTGTGAATAATACTGCTGTTAATTTAGCTTGCAAACCTTGGTCTAAAAATAAAAATCACAAAATCAAAATGTTATTAATAGTGATTCGTCTTGATGAGAGCTACACATTGATTAGTCGACATGAAGGTTATCTCGACGTGACTGTCCATGGAGATAGTAGAGATCCTGTATGACAATACTCTACAGTATATCTGTTTACGGAGATTGCAATATTTTCAGCCATAATATGTAAATAACCTTATTCTGCACAGGTGCATCTGGTACAAATAAACCTTATACAGCTGGAAAAAAAACATAAATTCAATTTGAACTATAAGAAATGTAGGATTATAGATGTACCTTGTTTAACATAATTATGTATATGGCATTGGTGCTCATGAAGAGTTTAGGTGCAAGGCTCAACATGGATGATCATCCCATATCCCCTCATGACCAATATCTGGGTTCAGGCAACTTGTCATTGCTACTAAACATTTGGTTAAGGCAAGTGAAACATATAGCTGGTTGTCCAACCTGGGCAACCTAGTTTGAAAATTATTGTCAATCCCTGCAGCAATGACTATGTTTATATTGAACAATTCAGGTGATTTATATGTTCATGCTGACTTACATGGTGCCAGCAGTGTTATCATCAAGAATACAACAGGTGAACCAGTCCCTCCTAAGACTCTCAATGAAGCAGGTACTATGGCTATATGTAACAGTGCAGCTTGGGAAGCTAAAGTTGTTACTAGTGCATGGTGGGTATATCCTAACCAGGTATCTAAGACGGCACCATCGGGAGAATATCTTACCACTGGAAGTTTTATGATAAGAGGTAAATAATATTCTTGTGGCACCCTTTTGATGAATTCTTAGATGTCTATTTTCTAGAGTTAATAATCTACTGTTCCATTATAAAAATTACATTGGTTTAATATTGCAAAATATTTGATGATTTGATAATTTTTAAGTTCCAAGTTCTTAATTTAAGAAGGAAAAAAAACGCCCAGCTATCTCAGTTGGTAGCATGAAAGTCTACTGATCGAGGTGTCGTGGGTTCGATTCCTGGGCGGGGCATACTTTCGTGGAGCTTGGCCATGAAATTATTTCTACTGTCATTTTCCCTCCTACCCATGATTTTTAATTATGTAGGGCAGTTGTCAGTCACTGCAGTTTTCACCCAACAAACAAACAAACAAACTAATAAGAAAAAGTCCCTATACATTTGTATTTAGACCACACTGTTATTTAGACCATTGACTTTGATGTTCCCTGTATTTTATTGGACCTCAGTAAAAATAAGTTTTCAATTAATTGCTCTTTCATATAAAATTTACATATTTTATATCATATGCATGTTGCTTATAAATCATACTAAATGTTTATTTTAGGAAAAAAGAACTATTTACCACCCTCATACTTAGTGTATGGCTTTGGACTACTTTTCAAGGTATTTTTTTGATCTTGTTCAATATAATTTACCCTTCAGTATTGCAAGGGTGAAAGTTAAACATTCTTCTTTTTTATATTCCTTATTTTCTGAATTTCATAAATTAAGCTGTTTTTATTTGGGGGAAAGTTTAAAGAATCTGTCCCAAGAATTTTGGCCCTTACCAAGCTTTTCTGGACCCTTGTGTAAAACCAGTACTAATCTATTCTTCCACAAGGCTGGGTGGGGTTCAAACCTTAACCCCTTTTAAGAAGGTAGTTTCAGATTCCACTGTGCGATAGATTTTGGTGAATATTAATTGTATACTTATAATTTTGCTTACAGTTAGAGGAAGGCAGTGTTGTAAGACATATTGGTGAAAGAAAGATAAGAGTTGCTGAAGATGATGAGAAATCTGTGACTGATTCCATAGCAACAGAAAGTGAAGTTACCATAGCAACCATGAGTGATAATGAAATAGATTTAGATGATGGAAATGATGACGATGATGATGATGAAAGCAATAATGGTGATGGGAATGATCATAAAGATGATAATCTCAATGATAATGATGATGTGGATGATGAAAATGATAATGGTGAAAATGATAATGATGACCAAAATAAAGAAAGTGATATTCCTGAAGATGTTGATAAAAAGCCTGAAAATAATCAAGCAGGGGAGAGAACTCTTGATACTAGTGACTCTAATGTGACTGTAAAAGTGAAAAATGTTGAGAATAACGATTCTAAGAACAGTTGTGATAATTCTAATATTGATAACATAAAGGAAGACTCTGATAACAAACAAGAAGTGAAACCTAACATTGTGGAATTTCCTGATACTGAAATAAGTCTTCAACATATCAAGGGAGATAAGTATGTATATTCTACTTTATATTTGTTACAAAAAAAATATGGAGATCATCATAAGTCAAATGCAAGAAACATTAACAAAAATACATTGTCTTAGTAATTTCAAGTAGAATTTAGAATAGTGTTCTTCTTGATGTTAAATTGCTTATATCATGCCATTATGAATTCCCATAGGTGTCTGACTGGCTTTTTAATGGTTGAGTTTTTGCATGCGTGAAAATTAGAGCTTGATGTCAATGTAATGTTGAGGCTGCAACCAAATTTATTAAGAATAATACATTGTTATTTCGTTATTTTTAGCTCAACTATTCGGAGGATAGTGGGGCTTTCCTACTCAGTTGTGCGTCGATGGCATTGGCGTAACACTTCTTGGTTAAGTTTTTAGGTGCAACATTTTTATATCTCTGAAACTACTAAAGGGATTCACTTGAAACTTTACACATGTCTACGGGGTTACCGTAGGAGGTCAAATACCAAGTTGCATAACTCTAGCATGACTTTTGACTGGATTTTTGCCCTTTTATACTTAAAAATTTCTCAGTTAATTTTTTGGTGCAACATTTTATCTTTGAAACTATTGAAGGGATTCACTTGAAACTTCACACATGTACTGGGTTTCTATTGGAAGTCAAAAACCAAGTTGCATAACTCTAGCATGAATATTTACTGTTGCTGTTGTTTACACAAACACCCCGAATAGTCGAGCCCACTGTCCATGAACTGCTCTTGTTCATTATTCTGTCGAATTTCCATGTGTAATTTTGGTTCTTCCTACTTCCTGCTAGTTTTATCTTGTTTTATTCATGTTTAATTAAGTAAATGACTGATTTCAGGTATGGTTTATCACGGAGTACATCTACACAAAGTACAGAAAGTGATCAGATCTATCTAGGGGATGATAAACCCGTAACTTTTGGTGAAAAGGTATGTGTTCTTGTCACTTAAATGCTTTAGTTAACATTGGACTAAGTTATGGTCAACATATGAATTATTACCCTCAATCAGAACTTCTCAAGGTTCTTATAGTCCAACAGAATTAACCTGAGCTTAACCTTTATGCAAGAATACATTAAACTCAGTATTTATTTTCTATTTTTGTCTTCGGTTGTAAATCGTGTTTATCGGAAGCTTTCGGCAAAATACACACGTTAAACAGTTAATTTTGTTTTCTTATGAATGAATACTTTGAAACAGTGACAGAATATTGCAGACTTACGTCTTTCTTCATGAACGAACGTGTCTAAAATTAAAAGTACAAAAACATGCCATTTTTACAAAATTGATTTATAGTCAAGTAGGCTGTTATAAACATTTGTACAATCGTATACACACATAGGGAGTCCTAGATTGATTGTAAGTGAAATGTGTAATTATTATAAAAAGGAAAAGGTAGTTCAAGCTAAGGTTAATATTGTTGCACTATACTTTTAAGCATACAATATAATCTGCCTCAATGGCCTTCTCTCAACAACAGTCATCTCTTGACAACAGCCACTTCAAATTTCCCCCGAATGTTTTTCAACAGTAATGAAACTCTCAATAACAGTCACCTCCTTTCTGTAGTAAGCAGCTAGTAAATCATATCCAACAATAGGTTTAAGTATCTTTGAATAAAACAGGCCAATTATAAATGAAATTACTTAAAGTCTATGTAGAAATGTTAGCATTGTTGAATTCAATAGCAACAAAAAAATGATGTTACTGTGGCTCAGTCATCAGTTATTTTAACTAAACTCGGATTTGATGAATTAAGTACTTGCTTCAAATGTCAAAACTATAAACATTGTTCGTGTTGGACCAGAAAACTTAGTTGAAAATCACCTGAACTTTAAAATAATTTTTTACAAATTAATCAGATCTTGATCTTTAATTGTAATTTAACTAAGCTTTTATTGTATAACTAGTCTTCAATTCTATTATTACTTGTTAGGTTACTTCAAGTGGACCCAAAATCTCGGCTAAACAAAGACGTGAAATGAAGAAAGCAAAGAAACATCAAGAGTTGTCTACCCCTAAAGAAGAGGAGGAAGGTGATGGTGTGTCTTGGTTAGCTGATATGGAGAATGATAGAAGAAAAAACAAAGGTCAGAAAGATAAAGACACATCTCAACAACAACAACAACAACAGCAACAGCAGCCTAAACGTGGTCAGAAAGTAGGTTTATGGTTACACTTTGATGAAGCTTTGCCTTGTCTTATATTCACTGCTAGCCAGTCATTTCTCCAACTTTCTAGCCCCATAGCCAAGGACAAATTAACATTGATACAGGCTTGTGAAAACTAATTATTTCATTTATTAATATCATTTGATAATTTTGCCCACTTACATATTATATAGCTCAATAAGTTGAACTATCTCTTGAGAAAATGAGAAACCATGACTACTTTTGTAAACCCTTTGGCCATATGTTAATATGCTTTCTTATAAACAGTTATAGGAATACATGAATACATTTGTTTAAATTTAGCTGAGAGATACTGGTTTAATGTAATTTTAAGTCTGCAATTATAAATTTCAATGTAATTTTATTTCTTGGAAACTCCTATTTTATGGAATCTCATACAAGCTTAGTATAAGAGCTGTAGAGCTTTACTTTTATGGTTTTACTGATAGTTATTCTCAGTTGTTACTCCGGCCATTTAATTTTTTTAGGCTAAAGCAAAGAAGATTAAAGAGAAGTATAGGGACCAGGATGAAGAAGAAAGACAACTCCGTATGGAAATATTAGCAGTAAGTTTCCTTTATTTGTCTTTGTTTGTTTGTTTGTTTGTTTGGGTATTACAGCGCACCAACACAGAAAGATCACATTGCGCCGGCCTGTTTGTCTATGTATGCAGCTAGCATTTACCAACCTGCCTGAATCCCTGGTTTAAAAGTTGGTTTGGACTAGTGAAAATAACTTCATATAATCAGACTTGCTGCTAATTTGGTTAACCATAAAAATTAAAATAAATTTGTGTAAAGCCTGTGTATGGGTTTAGGAATAGTAGATCTATTTAAGAATTCAACATATTCTGATGATAGGCTGATTTTTAGGTAATTTTTTCATCTGCAGGCTTTTGCTTGGAAGTGTTGACTGGTTATTACATTCTTTGTGAAACACTAACATTTTAAGACTACAATGAAACTTAAATTACTTTTTCTTTGCCCCCTATATTATGTACTTGAATTTTGTTGAAGTCCATGAATATATAAATGTAACATTTGACTAGAAGATGTTTTCCAATGTACATTTGTATATACATTTTTACATGCTATGCATCATCTCCTCTTTGTAAACATGTTGATACTGGTAAAAATAAATGTAAAAGTTAAAAGTTGATTAATTCAATTTCTTGGACTGAATAATGAGATCTCTGTTCATTTTTGCTTGCAAAATGACTTCAGCCAGCTAAAACATTGTGGCTAAACTCTTATTAGGCCAGTGTTTTGGCCATCACATTAAGATTATCTCTTCATACGGTTGTACTCAATGTGTATATTTAATTTTTCTGTGTACCAGTCTGCTGGAAGTAAAAAAGAAGACAAGAAAAAGAAAGGAAAGAAAGATGATAGGTCCCAGTCTGCTAAAAACCAACAACAACAACAGAAGCAACCACAACAAAGAAAGAAACCAGAGTTAGTGGATATTATAATACAAGATGTCAATGATACAAAAATATCAGGTAAACTATGTCTACAATAAATTTGACTTGGAACTCAAAATTAAGTATTTTTCCAGCTGAAAAACTTTATACCACATGTACCTGTGCTGAGCAAAGTTGAAATAACAATTTGTGTACACAAACAATAGGATTTAATCTGTATTGCATACTTTCAGCAATAATATTTGAATTAATTTTTGTTCTTCTTTGATGCATCTGGTATGAGCAAACTTTATTCAGCTGGAAAAAAGTTTGAGGTTGTTTTAATTTTGCCCATTACTTTAAACATGGTAAATCAGGGAAGTGGTCTTGAAAATTTTTGCTGCTGACTGCTTCAATGTTTTGATAATAAGCAAGACTTATGAATTAATTTCTGATGCTCTTGAACTGAGCAAGCAATTTTATTAAAACTTGATCTAAAATTCGTTTGCTGACTCGCTAATTGAAGATCTGGTTGTTTCATTATGAGGTCATGTTCAAATGACCTTTTCTCATTATAGTATTTATGATACTATTATGTTTGTTACTTGTTTACATTGTCTATGTCACACGATTTGAAAAGAGCCGGCCAATCACAGCCTGTAAATATCATCACTGTCAAATTAGTGGCAAACCTAAACATCTAAAAGTAGAAATTATGAAATCAAGATGCTATTGATAATGTTTCCTCTGGATGAAAGCTATGCATTGATTGATTGACACAAAGAACATCTTCACGTGACTCTCAGAGCAACCACAAGAGATCCTATACAACAGCGCTCTATGGGATATATATACAGGGATTGCTGACCAAGTTGTATTTGTTTTTTTAAGTAACCTAGATGCCGTGTTGAACTGTTTATACTCAAGTTTGACTTGATTGAGCCGTAAAAAACAATCCTTACACAGTACACTTAATATTATGCAAAACTTAGATATTTAATCAAAATTCTAATACAAATATTTAAATATACGAAACATAGGATCATAAATGTACAATAGTTTTTATGATTTGACTTATTATTTCCACAGATGATCCAGTGACTAATAAAGAACCTATATCTGCTATAAATGATGATGATGATAAAATGGATGATGATACACAGACCAATGATGTAAGATTTCTTTTTTTGGTTGTGCTTAACTCCATAGCAACACATTGTAATGGTCATACCACAGCAGTCAGTCAACTTACTAACTGTTCTGGACTTAGCTGTTAACTAGTAACTAGGTGCCTGGCAATTGCCATATCGATTAAGAATCAATAGTTTGAAAAATGACTGTAGAAATTATTTCGTGACTCCATGATAGGTTTTCCTGTCCTGAAAATATTGAGAATTTAACTCGGCAGGATTAATGTATGCACCACTGACAGTTGAGTAAAATTTAACAATACAAATACCATATGAACATAATCATTTTTTCTCTAGAATGTTTAAATGAAATTTTGCACTATTTTCTTTCATTATTTTCATTCCAGGATATACAAACATTAAATTCTTTGACTGGTATACCTCACATAGAAGATGAATTATTGTTTGCTGTACCAGTCTGTGCTCCTTATAATGCTCTTATGAATTATAAATATAAAGTGAAATTACTTCCTGGTTCCACGAAACGAGGAAAAGGTAACAATAGTCTTCTTATTTGGTTTTATAAGTTTTAAGCCAATGTCATGATCCAGGAGTAAGAATGAGGTTTGCCCCAGGAAATTTTGGATGTTTTTACAGCGCAAAAAATATCCTGCATGCACATGAGTTTCTTGAGTTTTAATTTTTTATGTACAATTAATACTCTAGAGCTTAGGCAGCATGTCAATCAGATTAAAACCCAATCTAAAATTTTACCGCTCGCATACTCGCTAATTTAGATCTGGCCTTTTCCAAACAAAGGTCACGTTCAGGTGACCTTTTCTCATCATAATATTCATGACGAAATTGTTATGATACGTAACTTGTTTACATCATCTACGTCACGCAATTTGAAATGAGCCACCCAATCGCAGACTGTGAATAATACCGCAGTTAAATTAGCATGCAAACATAGGTCTAAAAATAGAAATTACGAAATCAAAATGTGATTAATATTGTTTTCGTCTAGATGAAAGCTACGCATCGATTGGTCGACACAAAGTTCATCTCGACGTGACCTTGCATTGACTAAGTAGAGATCCAGTATGACAACGCTCTACAGGATCTCTGTTTACGGAGATTGGCAGCATGTCTGTTTCCTATTCATGGCCATTGTATATATACATCTAGGGTATATTTCTAAAAAAAAATTACTTTTAATGAAGTTCAGTAAGTGGCCAGTTTCTTCTTATTAATTATTATATTTTAATTATTCAACATCAAAAATGTTGACATGCAGGCATAGGTAAGGTTATGGGTTTTTTTATGACGCCACAAAGATATTTTGCATTTGTCAAATAATACAATAATAATGGATTTCAAACCATGAGAAAGAAACTACCATAGTGTAGAGATAAACACCCCATTCAACGCAGATTTTGTTAAGTCAACTAAAAAGAGGAAAGATCAACATACACAGCGTTATCATGTAGTATGTTTATATTTCAGGTGCCAAACTTGCTTTAAATATGTTCCAACAAGACAAAACTATTACACCAAGAGAAAAAGATCTTGTTAAAATATTAAAGGTAATTAATTAGTAAAGGCTTATTCTATTCATTTGAACTGTTATTTATGATATGTATATCATACATAGGTGATGTCCTGAATTGCTTCAGAATGAATAAATAGTATACCTGTCGACTTTAGTCAAAATTTATGTTGACAGTATTAGTCACTTAGGAAATTACATATGCTTGAAAGTAAAAAAACGTAAACTGCATACGTACATCTTTGTAAGGAACCAGTAGAATGATTATTCTGTAAAATCTGTGGTAAAGACCACTTTGGTTATTGCCAATCTCTACACCATTATTCCAGTCATAACAACAAAATGGGCTGTCTTCCACAGTTCTTTAATTATTCCTTATAGTTTATAGTCTAGTGGAGTTGTCTTTGGACATACTTCTTTTCTTGTCTGTCCAAAAAGTGGTGGATATTGCTAATGATTTTTGACAATTTTTGTGTTGAGAAAAAAAAGGTTTCTATATTAGACTATTCCAAAGAAACCATCAATTTGATGGTTGGTATAGTGGAAATTTACCATACTTACATTACTACATAAATGACTATTGTGGAGTGAAAATATTTTTGAAGGTACAATGTATACTAGGACGAAAAAGAAACACCGGGTAACCTATAATGATTGTTTTAAGGGATAAATTGTATTATTGGATTATTATATTTATTTTTGTATGAAATGTCATCTGTATGGAACCAGCTGTTGAAGTTTCAATCGATTTCCGATGCTGATTATGTGAAAAAATACCCCCTTTTAACGATGACCCTTCTTGTTTTGCGAAACACGGCCGTACATGTGTTGCATATTTTATGTACCCGGCGTTTCTTTTTCGTCCTAGTATATATGAGAGTTTATGAACTTGGGCGCATGAGAAGATACTTTATGGAGGAGGTTGTGTTTGAGCTTCTTTTTATTTTATTTTTTTATAATTCAGGATGTTGATATGTCAAGAAATATTCCAGGAAAGGTGAAGGTTACAGCTCCAAACATCAGTAAAATAAAGAGAAAATGAGTGATTTTAAAACTGTTTCTTAATAACTTTCAAATAAATCAATGTTTCTTAATTCTTAATATAGATTTAAAATTTTCTCCAACATACTCCTAGTGAAAAATAATTTATATTTTAAAAAAAAACCACCTTAATTTCAATAGAAGTGAACCTGGAAAATATTAATGATCTAGTAGTAAAAAATTGCAGCTTTCATATTACTGTACTTATTTATTTTGAATACAGTGTACATTTAATTCAGAGAGGAATATGTGAAGTTAAGTAATAGATGAAGTATCTCGTACAGGTCAATTGAATATTATGTATCACACATCGACAAGAAGTGCTATTTTCTACATTTGGTCTTTCACTATAATTTTATTACAACTTAGTGATTATGAATGTTTATCAAAATATTTAGGTTCTATTTTGTTAATAATAAGTCTGTTATACTATTTATGAGTATGCTTATTCACCCATTAGGGTTCCTAGGTCAATTTAGGTTCCTTATTTCTTAGGTCGTAGTTGGTTACTTTTAAAATTACATATCCATGAGTGAAAGTTTTCAAAAGTTGGAACTTGAGAAAAGTTTATTTTGCCTTTGTAAAAGCTGTTGAAAATTTGAAATTTTTGCCGATGTATGTTGAACCAATATAAAGATATTTGCATATTATTTATGTACATGTTTGCACCCAGGACTTGCAGTAATCTACTTAGCCTGTTTTGTTCTTTATTTCTTTCTCCATGTATATTTATGCAGGATTTGGGTTGCTGTTATTATCAGGCTTGGTAAATGAAGAAATAAATGCTTGAAATGCTTTTACTGTGTTGTGTTTATTTATTTTGTTTTTCATCTATGATACCCAAGTTTATGTAATTCCATGGTTATTAGACTTGTGTAATAATCTGGCTAGTGAGGTATGTTCATCTGTTGTAACTCAACCCAAACTGATATGTCAATTCTTGCGTAGACACACTTAATTAGCAAACAGCTTGTATTATATTATAATGATTAATCATTACATTGGGCTACAAGTAATAGGAATACCTACTCAATTGTTAATGGTACATACATTTACCCCACTGATTTAAATACACACTACAGTACTTCTGTACTCACTTTTGATAAAAATAGATATTTATATCTATGACTTTCTATGTACAGGGAGTATGGAGTATTTAAATCACTGGGGTTAATGTATGCAGCACTGACAGTTGTATAAAATTCAATTCTATAGTTTGTTTTTCTCAACTGTCAAAACATGAATAATTTTACAATGACTTTCAGCTCTTGGGCTAACACACCTGATATTGTGATACCAGTGTGTTTTCAATCACCGTGAAATTATTCAACTTGGACAGATGAGAAAAAACAGACTACTAAATTACAAAGGCAGCTGTCAAGATCTTGGTAATCTCTAACTTGGCCTTGTTGCATTAATTGCAATATTAATTATCCTTAGTCTTCAAACTTTAGATGGGCACTGCACAATATGTATATCTTAGTATAAAAATGAAAACATAGGAACAGAAAAGGACTATATTACATTTTATTATTATTACTTTTAAAATATCTTTAAATTTACAATGAGCCAACCTTGTATTTTGTCAAATTTACAAAATGTATACATAAAATAATAAGTTACAGTTACACAATTACTTTTAAAGAAACATGCATTGAATTACAATTCATAAATAACAAAATTTCACATGGAAGATATCACCATGGACTTGGCCAAGTTGCGGAAATACAAAGGCTGTCACACAAAAAGCTTATAATTCTTAAAGGTTTAAAGTAACTCCTTGACTTATGATTACAAAACAATATAGTTATTACTTCCATAGAAATTAATTGTTGCTATCATATCTTCTCCATTAAATGCTTTCCACAAATAAATGCTCCCTTTTTGGGAAGAGAGACTTTCCAAAATGGTGTTACAGTCTAAATATAGATGTCTTTGATATTGATTTTTTGACACCTATGTAGTTGGTAAGACCATATCTAATATCTTAATTTCAACTTTTTTGGTATTCTTTTTACCCCCCCCCCCCCCCCCCGGTAGGAAAATAAGCCACTCCCCCAGGCATGAAATGGAGAACACCTGGTACTTGCTATTTCAGTTTTATTAGTAATTATTTAGACACATAAAATTAATTATCACCATGTATGTTCATAGTGAATTTATAGACTTTACAGATTAACAGATTTACTGCAGTTTCTTAAAAATATTGATACTGTGAATAACATTTCATTTCAGTAATTACAAAATAATGTGACAAAATATCCAACTAGTAGAATACATTGTATTAATAATTTTATTTGGATGGAGAGTAATAAAACTTAATACAGTGCCCTCCAAAAGTTCTTGGACAAAATCCTGTTTTTAAGATAAATTGATTCACAATTACTCATGGAAAAAAGGAAACAAATTTAGTGATCTAAGCAAATTTCAAAATCAACATTTATTAGTTTATCAACATATGAATCAAACTGTGTTATATGAATAACCTTTTAATCAAAGTAAAATTTCTTACGGAATGTATCCGATCAATATTTCTTTCATGCTTTATGGTGAAATGTCACGTTATTCGATGAAAATAAACGATGAAAATATAAATTTTATATTTTCATCGCAGTGAAAATATAACCTTATATTTTCATCATTCATGACATCATATTAGATGATAAATGACGTCATCTTGGAGTAAAAATGACGTCACGTTATAATTTGTGTAAAATACATCAAATAAAACGCAATTTTTACTAAGCATGAAAGAAACAGAATATTCATCAACTTTGGTGGAAGATGATTTTTATTTCAACTTGTGAACTCAGAAAGTGACATTTTCACTCGTGGCTATGCCACTCGTGAAAATATGTTTTCTGAGCTCACTCGGTGAAATAAAAATCGATCTTACCCCAAAGTTGACGAATATCCTCTATTTATTAAAATTTCATTTGTCCAAGAACTTTTGGAGGGTTCTGTACAATTGAAATTGTTGTACATGTATCTGAAGATAATGTATTCAATTTTCTCTAGTAAAGGTAAAATTTTAAAACCAAATCATAACTTGGCAAAATGGAATATCATCCTATATTTTCACAAGCACTTAAATCAACAAGCCTAACTATTTAAAATAATCATTTTCCACTAGCTGAAACTCAATTTTCGCTTGTCCCGGGGCTCCTGCTTTTGGATTTAGGCAATGACTGAAACAATGTGACGAATGTCTTCATATAGTTTCATTTTATTGTATAACATCTGAAAATACCAGGGTTTAAAATACAGTACAGAATGTCTAAAACCCCAAACACATTAAAAGTCAAGCACTCTCTCTATTGAACCATTACTTGTATTTTCTATAAGTTCTATAATCAATCATCAATTCTACTATCTTCAATTTGTTTAGTAGCTGGTAGGTAAACTTTAAAACTAAAATCTGTTCTTGGAAATGATCCCTGAAATAAAAGAAAATAACATTTATTCAACAATGGTGTAGTTAAATTTTATTCAACTGTACGTGGCACGTACATTGAATATTCAACCTTTGTTTGATAATCACCATACATAATACAGATATCTATTTTATTGATTGTGAATAGAGAAGCAGTCAACATAATTAGGATATGAAAGTGGTTGTCCGAACAGATCATTTTAAGAGCAAGAACTATATCTCATTTACAGAATTTCTGTAGCCCAAAAGAAATTGTTAGTTGCCCAAACTAACTGGATGCCCACTAATTTCGTAGACTGCAGAAGTACTGTAACGAGTATTTAAATTAGCAGGGTTAATGTATGCCACTGACAGTTTAATTAAAGTTAACAATACCCAACAACACAACACTCAGAATATAAATCACGAATTCAGTAATACAAAAAGCCGTTGGCTTCATATGAAAGATTTTGAAAGCTGCAGGGGCAGTGAATCTAGGATAATGCCATGAACAGGGACTGGAGGTGCTTATAAGATCTAGAAATATAGCTATTTGATACCCCCTAATGATACCCCCTAAATCTCAACAAATATTTCTATATGAGTCTTAATTCTGAATGACATTTGTTCATTACAGTAGTTATTTCCATAAGAATTTATTGTTTAGTAGTATTTATTTTAGCGTGTTGAGAAAGCATTTCAATATTTTAAAGTCAAACACCATTTCCTCTACTCCAAAACAAAAGTCAATAAAAAAATTTCAATGAGATTCATATTTTTATATCCTAAAACACATAAATATTACCACATGTATTTTAATAGTACTGTAGAGTACACTAGCTTTTCTTATAGTGCTGGTTTATATTAACTGACTAGAGTAAATAAGCTCAACCCAATGTTTCCAAGTCAAATATCAGGAACGTGTTCTCTACTCTAACCAAAGTCAACCAAATACATTCTTTAGCTTGTTTAGGATAAAATGAGACATTGTTTACATACCGGTAGAACATTGTTTAAATTTGTCTCAAGTTATCCTGAAAGACCTACACCAAAGTCAAGCAAGTTCCTTATTCTCGAGAAACTAGGAATCTATATTTAAAGGTTAAAATTAATATTCTATATTAACAAATTTGACAATACATTAGACAATGAGATTTTATCCAAGCTAATATTTGATCTACCTCTAGCGGAACTACGATGAAAGGAAATAAAATACAGCCAACTTTGCATAGGATACCCTCTAAATTTAGGGACTTTCAGTGTAAGGCAATCTGATTAAAACCCGATCTAAATTTATCCGCTCGCCTACTCACTAATTTAGATCTGGCTGTTTTGCAATGAGGGTCACGTTCAGGTGACCTTTTCTAAATGTAATATTCATGACTCAATCATTATGTTTAAGTAACTTGTTTACATTGTCTATGTCACCCAATTTGAAATGAGCTGTCGGATCACAGCCAGTGAATAACGCCACCATCAAATTGGCTCGCAAATCTCAGTCCAATAATAGAAATTACGAAATCAACATGCTATTAAAAGTGTTTTGCCTAGATGAAAGCTACCCAATGATTGGTTGACACAAAGATCATCTCGATGTGAACCTGCGAGCAACTATTAGAATAATTAATAAATTTCAGCATTTTATCATGATATAAGAAAAGAACCCTTGCTATGGTCCCAAAGCTTCTGGGTATATTATCAAATGCTTAAGAATAATATTACAATACAATACCACAGGTTTTACAACAAAATTTGGTTGTCAGACCCTTGATAATACGGATCTCTGAGCCTTAGGGACAGTCCTGAAAACTTGTACACCTTGAATTAAAGACCTGTGTAGGTAGACTTGATTAAACAAGTAAATCTGTGAGCTAATGCTCACTAGTGATACCCCCGCCAAAATCTAAAAATATGCGACAAACAGGAAGTAGATGAGCAAGGAGCATGAAATCGCTTTACACCACATGGGACTATAGGATGAAGCAATATGCAAAGTTTCAGGCTGCTGCATGGTATAGTTGCTGAGAAAACTGTGACGGAAATTTTGTAACGGACGGACGGACGGACGGACGGACGGACGGACGGACGCACGCACAAGGGTAAAACAGTATACCCCCCTCTTCTTCGAAGCGGGGGTATAATAACTCCCTTCATAAAGCACAGGTTAGACAGTAGTTAAAGAAATTCCTTTTTATGAAGATGTCCAATCTAGTCTACCATAAATGATAATATTTTAGAAATTGTCATATTTGAGACATAAAAGAATGTACGAAAAAAATTAATTTAGTCTAAAGAATAACATCAGACGTCTAATGATGGTAAAAACAAACATACTCTCTACAAAGGAGATAAAAAAAGAAGAGTGAGTATTAAACGACAAGTAGAATGTACATATTCTTTGATGTTCATCGAGTACAAAAGACAAGAAGAAATGTGATACAATAATATGAGTAGCTGTGAAGAGCTCTGTACTGTGAATATAGATATCCGATACTTTAGCGACTACTTATGAACACAAATTTACGTGAAAATCTTGTTCATTTTATTATCATTACGCTTCATAATAAAAACGTCATCAGTTTCGTCTCAAGATTTATTGTGTCATTTCATTCCCATGCTCTCATTTTCACACAAAATAACGTTATACTGGGCTATATATTAATTTTTAATATAGTTTGCCCAGTTGGACAACCAGATATTTATTTTACATGCTCGACCCAAATATTTGCTAGCAGTAACAAGTTGCCTAAATAAAGGTCGTCAGACTCGTCAGGGGCAATAGGACAAAATCTAATGTCTAGCCCAGTTATAATAATTACGTGTACAACTTAACAAAACCTAATTCATAATGAAACCCAGTAACAAGTTGCCCAAATAT
Organism: Mactra quadrangularis; assembly: GCA_025267735.1. Lineage (NCBI taxonomy): Eukaryota > Metazoa > Mollusca > Bivalvia > Venerida > Mactridae > Mactra > Mactra quadrangularis. The sequence goes on along the minus strand of CM046301.1, from coordinate 1,323,470 downwards.
AGGTCGTCAGCGGCAATAGAACAAATTTAATGCCCTGTTAAATAATTACGTGTACAACGTAATGAAAGCTCATTCATAATGAAACCCTGTTTCTATTTTCCGAAACATTAAAGAAACTGATTAAAATCTAACATTTTTTGACAATACATTAATACTTCCAAAATTACTACTTTGTAACTGTCTCTTGATAGTTAATTTATCAAAACCTTTTCAAATTTCTAGTGAACAGTTATACAGAATAGAACAGAATAGAAACAGTAATGATTAAATACGCTTTGGACATTTATATGATACTCAGTAATTAAACGAGTTTTGACATTACAAAAAACATAAGATTGGCGACTGATAAAATTTTACATACAATTCAAATCAAAACATTAAAATTGCAACTATTAAAAAAATATTTTTTTTTAAATGTTCTGAAGAAAAATAAAATACGAATGTAATTAAAAAGAACTTAGATATCTGACATTAAACTTTGATTGAAGTGTAACAGTAAAAAGAACTTAAATATATCACGGCAGTGAAATAAGAGGGCAATCAGTGAAACAGTGTAAAATGATACATTGAGAACTAGGGTCTAGATATATATCAATACATAATATTATAATGTCTCAAAGTCTCAGGATTATCATCTTTGACACATCAATTAATAACAACCATAAAATGTAATTATCTTCAGCATATACCTACATTGAATAATACAGGTTTGTGTCATCAGGTCAGAAAATGGTAACATTTGTACAGCATTGTTTGTTTGTTTTGTTGGATTTAACGCCGTAGCAACACATTGAATAGGTCATAAAACAGCGGTCAGTCAACCTACTCACTCCTCCTGGAAAGGCTTAATATCTGGATTTAGCTGTTAACCAACTACTAAGCGCATACTTTCGTCAGTGACTGACAACTGCCCTACATAATTAAAAATCATTGGTAGAAGGGAAAATGGCCAAAGAAATAATTTCATGACCAAGCTCCACAAAAGTATGCCCTGTCTGGGAATCAAACCCACGACCCCTTGATCAGTAGACTTGTGTGCTAACAATGCTAACAACTGAGCTAGCCATGTGGCTTATTTTTTGTACAGTAAAACCTGGCTATGTGACCATCTTTAACAAGCCACCCCTGTCTTAAACAACCATTTCAACAATCCCAAGCATTTCTTATTCGTTAATTAACCTTACTTAGATGACCACCTGTCTATCATGACTAGAGACCAGTATATTGCACTACATTATGTGGTTGCATAAAGACAGGTTTTAAAGTTATTTCAGGAAATTAGGCAGTTGGTAGCAGTTGGTGTCCTGAAGGGAGTAAAGGCTCAAATCCCACCCATGAAAATTTCACGGCATCCACTGCACCTAACCTAGCTTTCCTGGATCCTTGTCTATAACCAGTACTCACCTACCCTTCTACAAGGCTGGATATTTCTCCATATATCTTATTGATGGAGGAAAATTGACATCGTTTTCAAATGTTTGTGTCCTTTGTAACTTACATATAGTTAGACTAGTTTTGCAATGATCCATCAACATGCTTAGTAAAAGCAATATTTATTTGCAAGCCTGTTAAAATGAATGAAATTTCAAGAGAATATTTTCATAATTTGAAGTACATGTATGTGAATTTACTTGCAACACCTTAACTAAGAATTTTCAATTACTGAATGGGGATATTATAATGAAATAAATGTACTGTCAGTGTCAGTTTTCCAATGGAATATAATTTGAGTAAGAAGAATCAGGGCTTTTTCAGCCTATCTCACGGGGCCGAATATCGGCCCCGTTCCCAATGCCAAATAAGGACCATTTTTCCAATTTCAAGAAAAAAAATCCCTATCTTGTTAAATAATTCCCTTTGAACAGTATGTCTTTTGCCTTTACGAAAGAAACCATGACTGCCGATATTTCATATAAAGTTAAAAAATAATAAATACATGAGAATTTGCATTGAATGCCTCACTGGACTGTCAGAACAAACTCTTTAAGAACACTGCAACACTCTCAGAGACACTAAAGCAAAGCATGTTAAGATTAAATGCAGAAAAATTAATGATGAAATTTCCAAATTGGGTTGATTTGTTGATGTTTTTCCCCCAAATCGGACTATTTACCGCATTAAAAATTCCCAATTTGGGCAGGGGCCTTTTTCCCAAAACCCCCTAAAAAAGCCCTGAGAATTTACTGTTGTACACCTACATCAAAACTCAGTTTTGTGCTGATGCATTAATAACTGTATTTAAGAATCTGGAATGCATTTCATATTTCATTAGACTATTTAAAATGCATGCAATAATAAATCATACTATAATACACATAATTTATAAGGTGTATTAATAAAAACCATTTTTTGCATTACAAATGTTCTAAATTTACTACAGTGTTATGGGTTTTGCGCAAAACAGTCATAACTCACTCTTCTCACATTGAGTTATGACCGTTTAGCGTTAAACCTGCATACTTGTATTTCTTGCATATACATATATATAATATTTATGTCAATTCAGGAGGAAGTTGTATATCTCTGGTCTCAAAACAAATCTGGAAAATTTTTCAAAGTCTTAATGTATATTTAAGTCAGGACGAGTAAGAACTTCAAAAATTAGACACATGAAGCAGGCAATGGCACAAAAACCAGGTTTTCAATATTTTTCTTTTGGTGATTTTTTCCCCGAATAGCCCATTTTAGTTACAATCTGCCTGGTCTAGTATACGTGTGAAGCTTTTATCAAATCCAAAAATTAGGTGCTGAGAAACTGAGTGGACAAGAAAAGCTACAGACCAACGGATCGACCAACAAGCTGACCTCTATATATCCCCCTCATTTTTTTTGGGGGGGGGGGGGTAATTACAGGTAATCTTAAATAATACAAAAAATGTGAGCAAGTTGCTTTAAAATTACAGTACCAATATTAAACTCTTCATGTTCAAGCTTTCTAAAGATATTATAAATTGAAAGAAATTAAACCTATAATTTTGGTTATATAAATGACAGTTAACTGACACTTCACAGAAGAAATTAAGTTAATAATGATATGTTCAATTATTGTTAAAATTGACTAAAAGAGGGTTGTTCAAATTTTTCTGTGCCAGACAATCATTGCTGAAATTTTACCAATAGCACTATTAAGGATAAGTTAATGCAAAACATTTTGAATCATAATAAAAAAACAAAAAAATTCCAACATATATACAGACAAATAGCCACATTTTACAGATCACAGTTTAAAGACCCCAAAAATCTGTCCTTAAATTTGACTTCAGTCGGCCACAGCTCATATTTTTCCAATGAAATTCATTGATCAGTCCTTTTGAAGAAAATTTTACATTAATAAATTTAAATTAATAGTTTTTCAGTGGGTCAGTGCAAACTAGTGTATATCCTTCTATATGTACATGCATTTAGACTAGTTTTGCACAAGCCAATCAAAATTAATTAAAAATATATTACAAAAATCACACAAAAAGATAAAATGTACAATTTTCTGACACCTAATTCAACTAATAGACAATAATGTCTGAAGATTATAATAATTTATATACAAAGAAAATATAATGGGTAAAGAGTTTTACCAAAGTTACAGTAAAATATATACAAAGAATATAATTGGTAAAAAATAGATAATGGAAATTACAGTAAAATTGTCTTAAAGACTAGCCAAACTACTATAATTATTGTATCATTCTATGATTTTACTTGGTGAGGGGTTTTATATATTTAACAAAATTGGGACATATCAGTTATGTTACTTAAAACTAATTTTAATAAAACATGCAGATATATTTTGCTTTATTAGAATAAAAAACTTAAAAATTATCTATGTTTTATTGAATAGGCACTTGTTTAATGAGCTAATGAAATCACTAATGCTTAAGCACTTGTGTTTTAATTACTATATGAATCAAAACTTGTGCCTATAGTTTATTTTACAATAAAACATAGACATCTGTAAGTTATTTCTTTATTTAAATTATTCCATCATCTAACCAGTAACCTACCATATTCAAACAACATCAACATATCAGTGATAGACAGGATATACAGGGTACCCATAATTCATAGGGTAACTATAGCAACACCCATAATTCCCAAAATCTCTTTCCTGTTTAATAATTGGTCGAGGAGCCACAAATAGTCTGTCATTCTTGTATCCCTTTCCCATGAGTATCTGATGAAGAAACGAGTCTTGTACGGGTACAACCTCACATCGACAGTTTTGTGAAGGACCTTTCATATGATCCATGGAAGTATATGAATAAGGGTAGTAAGTTCCGGAAGAAAACGGTCCCATATTTTCCTGATATGAATATGGATACAATTCATTGTGGGAGGAAGAAGTTGTAGCCGTATGGGATGAGTACATGGATTCTGGGTAATATGACGCCATGTTTTCCGTTGTCGGATTATTAACTAACATTATCGATGACGAAACCAAGTTCACTTCCTTTCCGTCTGCTTTGGAAGCCATTTCTAATCCTCACTTTTTGTTCAAATTTTTAAATAAATATCACAAAATTTTGTCCAAAATATCCAATAAAAACTAAAGTTTTCAAAATAGAATCCACTTCCTTTATATTGGAACTAAGCTTTGAACGATAAAAAAATTATCTTGTAAAATTTTCCGTTTTCAAAATCTTCAAGATCATGTGTTCCACATTTTCCTTCGGCTCAATCACAAATGGTCGAAACATGTTTTAATATTTTAGAAATACCAGTAATATCAATCACACTTATACTGCGTAATTTTTAAATAAAATATTGTAAGAAAAATCATCTGTTTAATAAAAGGAAGAAAAATGATACTTTAAGCCTTTTTAACCAATTAAAATATCAAAGTCTATGATCTACGCTTGTGTGGGGGAAAATAATTACAGGCCAAAAAATGCAATTATACAAATATTTGTCATAAGTTAAAATCGGCTTTGAGTGTCAAAATAATGACGAGTCAATTATCTGCATGCGATGTCAAAACTGGGGCTTCTGGGAAACGCATGGTCTATTAATAGAAAGAGAGAAAATTTGGGGATTGTTTAATCTTAGTGTGGTTAGTATATAAAATATGAGACGTAAATTTCAATTGTTAAAATGTAGTACAAAATGAAAATATTACTTTAACACAATTAGGTTTTTTGTATATACTTCAATGGAAACTATTATGACATCTACAGCGGAAATGGAATTAAACACTTTATTCATGCAAATATTATTTAATTTTCACAAAACATTAAATTTTGTGCATTTTTATTTTTTTACTGCAGTTTAAGATTTCTTACTTCTTAAATGAAATAAAGAGGGTATCATATCATTCAACATAATATACTGTTTACATAATGTATTTTTGAATTATAAAAGGGGATTGGTTAGGTGAATTAAAATGGTATAATAGAGTTACGTTTGATGTTTTCTTATAATACATTAAAGGTAGGGAATGTGATATTTAAACAAAAATGAAATATGAGTATAATAGAAATAGTATAAGTAAACTAAATCTAGTAATTGGTTATTAAAAATGATACACAATAAATGACTAAGGGACTTGAGGTTTATACAAATAAATATTTGAAGCACAATTTTGTTCATTATGTTTTTGTGGTAGGTTTGAAGTAGGACAAATATAGATGAAGACTTAAGCAGATGAACAACAAAACAATACCTGAATATAGCAGTCCTGAAATAATTCTTTAACACAATTTCTTATTTTTCAAGCATTCTTGGGGCTGAATTTCGTCCCTATTCCCTTCCTTAAAGTATTAATTTTCCCCTTTCCATTAGCACTTTTATGCCTTTCCCTTAATCTTTTATAATAACACAGTTGATTTTTTACCATGGGGAAATCTCAGAAGAAAGTTTTGGCTTTAAGGGTTGACCATTTTTAACAAAGACAGAAAATTTCCTCTGAATATAACTAGTAGTGAAAATAATAAAAAGTCTAAAATAAAGAAAACAACTGCTTCAAACTAATTTTATTATTTGACACTGAATTCCCATTAAAAGTGCCCGCCAACTTGTCCTAACATGAAAATAAAAGCTGTAACATATTCACCATTAAATTTATATCTTGACACAAGAACACATTCATGTAAGAAGGGATAAATAAGGTATTCAAGATCAAACTGGAGGGGATGTCTTAAGAATGATCTATAAACAATTGCAACTACACCAACATACTAAGTCATTAAAACAACAAGTAATATAGTGTGGCAACCACATTAATGCTGGATTTTTCTGCATATGGCAGGGGTGGATGCAGGATTTATTTCTGGGGGGAGGGGTTCAAACTTTTTCTAGGGGGGGGTCTGAACTTTTGAACCACAATCACATTATACACATTTTGCAGAATAATGTAACAGATCAATATTAAAAACTACATAATTATTAAATGTACGTTCAGCACCGAGATAAATATGCTACTGAAAAATGACTGACAGTCAAGAAATACACTAATGGACAGGTACATTTTGGAAATTCCAGGGGGGGGGTCCAGACCCCCTAATCCCCCTCACTAAATCCACCTATGAATTTAGATGAAGTTTATACTGTTACAAAAGAAAGTTATATTTAATAAATTGCTTATAAAAAGGTACACTTAGGGCAATAATTCCTCATGAAGACAGAAAGAGTGTTCATAATCCACAAAATATTTGACTAAAAAGGCATAAAATAAGATAAACTTTTAATGCAAAAAACAACCGAAGGGAAATAATACATAATTAAGCCAGGTAGAGTTGCAGTACCTTTCTAATTCTGTTATCATTGAATGAACTTTCATCAAGATCTGACCCTAAATGGCAGAGATATCCAACATATTGAAAACTTTAACACAAAACTTACAAAGGGAAATTATCCATAATTAACCCAGGTAGAGCTGCAGTAGCTTTCTAATTTAGTTCATCACATGGTGTGTTATCATTGTATGCAATGTCATTAGGATGTGACCATAAACAGCAGAAATATCCAACAAATTGAAAACTTTAATGCAAAAATAACTAAGGGAAATATTCCATAATTAAGCCAGGTAGAGTTGCAGTTACTTTCTTATTCTGTTCATCACTTAGTAATATGATATAGTATGTTATCATTGTATAAAGTTTCATAAAGATCTGACTATAAATGGCAGGAATATATGGTAAATCAAAAACTTTAACACAATTGTTTATGACACCAGACGCCCGACTGCCCACCTGGGTTTCGCCAAACTATTAACTGAATTTTTTCAATGAAAAATCCGGCTAAAAACAATCAAGTTAGTGTCATGAACTGGCACAACATTAATTTCCATTAGAAATCTTAACTAACAAGTTCATAAAACCTGTCATTATACAGAAGGCAATAAAAACTAGATCTATCACTAAATGTGATAAAATGCCCCCCAGGCGTTTGTCAAGAAATTGAGTGCTGAGAAAATGAGCAAACAAGATTTTTCATTGAACAGCAAGAAATCAATGGACTGTAACCAAAATAGGATATCCACATGTCTGTCTGGCTGATATCTGGTATATGGGTTAGGTTTAAATCAAGTTGGTAAAATATGTGCTGAGAAATTGAGCCGACAAAAAAAGCTACAGACTGAGTTGACCCCCAAATTTTTTTGAGAGGGTTTATCCCGTTTAATGACCACAATATTGGTTTTAAATAATTACATAATTTACAAGTGAGAGTTGTTTTCAGTTCTAAATCTAGATCTAAATAAATTTCTAAATATGAAAGTGGTGCTAGGTTACTATTTATCAACTGTAACAGACTATAGTCAACTATTTATACAGGTACATTTAGGTGTTGTTAAAAATTAGAGGACACAGGTTTTAAAAGCTTCACAAGCAAATTCTAAATACACTGGAAATTATATGATTGATTTTACTTAAAATAATGACCATTTAAATTCAATTGATTAGTTTGAAGATTTAGTGATTATAGCCAATGAGTTTTAATATTTAATCAAAGCCAAGGGAGGTAAATAAAAGTAAAATATACATTTCCATGCCAGGTTATCTCCCTTTAGTTAGTATATTTTCAACCATTAACTTGTCAAGTCTGAACAAAAAAGCTATTTTTTCTAAAAGCTTTTCTTGAGAGAAATTTACTTAATCTAGTTAAATTTGCTGAGACCAAGACCTGTGGTTGCCATATTGGAGAGGGAGTCCAAACACATAACAAGAGGGTCCTGAGGACCTTGCACTGCTCAACTGAGGGCATATGATTCAAAATCTTGTAATACTTTCATTTTTAACTGTATGATATATCACAATCAAAATATGAAAGCTGTAGGCCATACAGTTTAAGTGATAAAGATTTATTTTACAAAACTCTACGTAAATCATTTGACCCATAGTGCAGAGCCAATTTTGATCCCAGGAACATCATTTGAAAGTAGTTTTCAAATCATTAGCAAGTTGACATCAGACAAATTTTAGGGCTTTTGGGGGATATATGGAACCATTTCATTAATGCAGATCAATTTTCTTCAAATAACAAGTAAATCTGTGAGCTAATGCTCACTAGTGATACCCCCGCCAAAATCTAAAAATATGCGACAAACAGGAAGTAGATGAGCAAGGAGCATGAAATCGCTTTACACCACATGGGACTATGGGATGAAGCAATATGCAAAGTATTAGGCTGCTGCATGATATAGTTGCTGAGAAAACTGCGACGGAAATTTTGTAACGGACGGACGCACGGACAAGGGTAAAACAGTATACCCCCCTCTTCTTCGAAGCGGGGGTATAAAAAGTATTTTTATGCAGAATTATCCTTTCTTGAGCAAATGGTGAAAGAGATTCGACAATCGGGACATTTTTGTGAGCTTTGTGACGTTTTGAAAACTAAGACCGTTGAACACGCTTTAGAGACCTTTTCTCTATATACACTATAATAAGGAAAGTATGTGTCTGGCACCTGTGATTTGAACAGTCCTTGTAAAGGAGTTCTAGTGATGCTACATGCCAAACTTTGTGCTCAGGTGATCTAAAATCTTGCTTTTCAAAAGTTATCCTTAAACTTCTGCCCATGAGAATAAACAAAGTATAACTGAGTTACTTACAGGATTCATGACTGTACAATCAGCAGATGAACTATGGAAGGGATCATGTTTATCAGCACATATAATCAGATCTGGTAGAGGATATAATCTTAAACTACTATCATGTGACCAATATACAGGTGATACATGTAGAGGTAGTGGTGTTAGATGACCTTGACATATAACTGTCTTTGTAAACTGAAAGTAGAAAAAAATGAAGTAAAGTGAAAGTAGAAACCAATTATTTGTTCATACTTAACTAATTGAGCTTAATTGTGTAACAAGTTCTTAAAACTAAATCACTCTCAAGTCCTTTCTGATGACCAAACTCTGGGCTAATAAAAAATTTGTCATTGGGATATGGTTGTGATTCCAGTCATTGAAGCATTAGCTATCCCATGATTCCAAGTAAAAGTCATAACCAGTCAGGTATCCTGCTTTTCAAATTAATTTTATTTCTGTGGTAAATTTGTGTTTAGGTTACAAGAACTTGGCTAGTTAACTTGAACATTAAAAATTGGCTATGGCTTAATGCAAGTGACTATCACAATGAAAAGATGTGAAAATAAACTGGAAACATGAAATAGACCTAAAAATTGCAGGAAACAGTATACTTACATGTGTGGGTACATCACCATCTTCAGGAAATTTCACACAATTTCTACACATCTTAGTGACTATATCTTCTCTAAATACAACAATCTCTTGTGTACAATATTGTATTCTACATGGATTACTGGCAAATATAGCTGATGGTACTCTAGAACGTATATCATCTGTAACTGACTGAGGTATAGCTGGTCTGAAATAAACATAACTGACATGTAGTGACAGAGGCTTTAGAAACCAGAAGTTTTTACATTCTGTGCAAGGCTTTTATATAACTGGGTATGAACATCCCAAAACTGGTTTTAATTTTTTTTATTCAAACTATAATGGTCTTATTTGAGAGAAATTTTGGACTCTGAGGCTAATAACTTTAAATACTTCAGAAAACCCTATTTTACAACAGAAGCAGAACAGCAAGATGGAGCAAGTGTGAGGTTGGTGCACACTAGAACCTGGTTTAAACCTCTTTGTCAATTACTCATGTTTTGCTACTTGTCTGTTCTGAGGAAACAACCTTCAAGGTTATTGTTTTCCTGGTATGTTTGTAGAATTCCTTTAATAACAAAATTTAAAAATACAAAATCTAAAAACATCTCCCTTTCTGCTTTTAGCAGTGTGAAGGTCTGTGTTTTTTACTGTAGCTGTTCCTGATAAGTCAGCAATAACCTTTCTATATATCACAACATACGAGGGATGATCCAGAAATAACCGGACTGGTAACATAGAGACAACAATATTCACGGCACATATATAAATGTGCATCAGCAGTCTGGTTATTTCTGGATCATCCCTTGTATAATGCTTAAAATGGGACTGGCTTTATCAGATTTATGATATAAGACAATACATACCTGGGTAAAATAGTACTTGGTCCTGGATCTAAAGGTCCGGGTACAAATAAAAACTTGCTTGATTTTATAAGATCAGGAAATTCACATAATAGATCAGCTAATTTACTGAAACAATCTGAAAAATACAAAAACATAGTAATGATTTATATAGACATGTCTTGAAATAAGTGAAACTATGAGATCATTAGTGAAAGCTAAAAACTTTCAAAATTTCTGAAATTTTGTTAATTCAGCAGCTTTTACAAAGAATCAAGACTTTGGCCTATGCATAAAATTATGACGCTTAAACAAACTCTAAGTTTATAACTCAGGTTTTGTTATTAAGGGATTTCTCAGTAAATAAGGGACCATTTTAAAAGGAGAACCAAATCTATTTAATAACAGCATCCCATATTTAAAATCTCTAAAGAATAGTTCAAAGTTTTATGCTTTTTTAAATAAGTATAGACTTAGAACAAAATGAACTTTTGAGACATGAGCTTTCAAAGTGATTCTAAAACCTCACACGGAGCGAAGAAAAAAAATCTTAATTTAGTTGTTTTACATAGCGGTTTGACAAAATTCCTATGAGCAAGCAAGAAAATAAAAATGTTTTTTTTAAAACCGTCAAAATTAACTCCTTCTACCCAAAGATAAATACGCCTACATTAACCTATCGCTGTTATACCGGTCTTTACCTAGTACATAAACTCCTCATCTTCCTCTGTACACCGAGACAGGTTTAACGTATACACATTGTAATGACGGTGTTAAGTCATAACTTTTGGTTCATTTAATAGTTTATGAAATACATTTTTTTTTTTAAAAATGAAAACATTTCTGGAAAGAAAATTAAATTATGCATCCAATGGTACTCTTTTAGTTTTGTATCTTCCTTAAAACAAAAGAATAGCTAGCAAGGTCGTTGCATATTAGAAATTAACCTACTGCAAAAAAGAATCCAGCGTATCTAAGCTTTGTTTTTCATGAAAAAAAATCGGCGGCATCAACAAAATCGGAAACGTACATAATGTGCATATTTTAATTGATTTTCTTATGTTGAAAACAGAATTAAAATATTCGCATCAGAAAAAAAGTTACATGTGTATTTGTAATGCGAGGTAAAAAATCCGATTTTATCTAATACCTTAAAAGTTTATCCACACATTTAACTCGGACATCATTTCCCATGACAAACAAAACTAATTTCAATTAAATTTCAACTTATTGCTTCCTAACATGATAATTAATACATTCCTCTCCAATTGATTTCCTGTCTGACTAGAAACAAAGATCAGCAGCGGCAGTTTCTTTTGATCAGTAAAGCACCGCACCATATGACGTATTTAGCGCGTGCCATATTGAATACTTCAAAAACACACCGCAATACAAGTATAAGATTGGGACCAAAAGTATTATTATTCGTCGGCGACAGTTTATTTTAAGAAGGTTACGTATCAACACTTCCCGTGTTGACATGTACCATTAATCTCTCCTCGCGTTGATATTATAACAGCATACATAAATAAATTAATAAACAAAAATAAATCTTCGGTCATAAAGTTTGTTCTTTATCATAAGTTTTTTTAACGTATTTGCGCATAGTTTTAATCAGTCATTTTTAAATGAAATTTAACAGCGGTTACAAATATTAATAATACAAATATCAATAACAACAATTATCAACGAAACATTCAATAAAAGACACGCTACAATTTGTCAATTTTTAATTGCAAACAAATGCACTTGAATGGAAAAGTGTTACAAATTAAAATCAAGAAAAAAACATTATGAAATTAGAATATTTGTGCAGAATAAATTAACTTTCATAATAGCGCCAATTAATTTCTAGGCAGTGACCTTGCTTTAAATTGTTAATAACTTGCTCCATTTAACACCAAATCATCTTATCCTTACCCGCTGTGCTTATCGCTGCGCTTATCGATGTAAAGATCGTCTGCATACACATGACGGATATACGCGTCACGCGGCTATCAGAGGTTTAAATTTTTTGACGGATATACGAGTCAGTCGGCGCAGCGATTGAAGTTTAGTTGACGCATATATACGACACTCGGTATAGAGAGCAGCAAAATCGTGACGCATATATAAGTCATTCGGAAAAAATGGGTTAAGGTGCCAATAAGATTAATAAAAGATAGAAAACATACCTCTTAATACTTTACAATGACTACTACCAAGAGGTGCTGATAGAAAATTACCACAGAATATAAAACATGTAGGTGGAAATCCTGAATAGCCAGAAAATAATATTCTTAACTTTTCTATTACCTGAAATAGATATGATGTATACGTTTGACAGTACATTTGTATTTGTCATTGTTTAATATGGGTAATTATACAAATTATTACAAACTCAATACATAAATGAGTAAATTTAATCTCAGCATGATTTTTAACTTTTACTACATCCTCATCATTTCAATTTAAGCTAACCTAAGGATTGAATTTATTATTAAAAGTATGCAAAACATGTTGGTGTCATTTGAAAGAGCAAAGTCATCTATAGCTATGTGTGCATGTGCAAATCTAATTATTTACAATGGAGAAACCGACTACTTACTGAACTTAGGTAAAAAACAATCTTCAGAGATATTAGTCTGGTTTGATTTTCATGAAAATAAAGTCCTGACGGCATTTTTTAGTACAAGCAGGTAGTCAGCGGTTTTAACATATTTCAGGTATGCTGATTCCATTTTTTGCTCTACCACAGCTGTATCTTGCGTCCTTGACCTTCAAAAGGTCAATTCAAAATGGCCACCATTTTTTCCTTTTAGTTACACTTATATTGGACATTGTTAAGATAAAATCGGTCAAACATTTATTTAAACCGTATATAATGTATCATTTTATGCCAGTATATAATAAAGGAAAAATATACAGGTGAAAAAATTGAACTTTTGAAATGCAGCCATCTTTAAATTCAAAATGGCCGCCATAGTTCATTTATTGTCAGCAAGTTCCTTTAAACGACATTTACTCCAAAACTACGATACCAATCTTGCTAAAATTTTGCAGAAATGTTCCTAGCGTAAAGATCTTTTAAATAGTTCATTGAATCCCATATAAAACTCTGGTTACCATGGTAACAGAAAAGTAAAACTATACAAATCTCAAAAAATGATCAGCATTCATTTTGACATGTAGCATTACCTGAATATCCTGTACTAAGATTGTTCAAATTAAGCCCATGGAGTCAGAATATTAATCCGGCATGACACGATTTATAGAGTTTTATAACCTAAAGGAAATATTTGACCATCAGATCCTATACATTCGTATTTGCCATACAAAGATTGTTTAATTTTTTTCATGTGTTTGTGTTTTTGCACACAACGATGTCGAGTGAAGGGTGTGTTGAGTTTTTTCACCAAGACAATTTGTAATTGTTTGTTCTTACATGAGCCTGTTGGGTGCCTGGTTTAAACACCCAGTGGCAATTATTTTGCCACTGTCTGTTCCAAGGTGGAAACACCTCTGTTACTTGTTTCGTTATTTGTTTGTGGCGTCCTTTTATAACAAAAGTTTGAAAATAGAAAATATCTCCCTCTTTGGCTGTATGAAAGGTCTGTGTTTGTTTTACTCTGACTGTTACTGATATGGTTTCAAACTGCTCCATTTTACTAATGTAATTTAGCTTGATTGTGAAACAAGTTCTTACTACTTATAACAATCACTGTCGATTCTGCTTCCTAGTCCCCCATAACTTAGTTAGTGGGATAATGTTTCTTGATCTAGGAAACAACGAGTTTTTCGATTGTGATTCAAATCAACGCGGCGCGATCAATGATTAATCGTATGGTAATTTAAGAAACATGGTTGAAAAAATACTGTTTTGTCAAATTTTCGCCGCATTGTCACACAATGTGCATCAGAAATTGTACTGAATTGTTTAATTTCAGTATTCTCAAAAGCATAAAACGACTGCAGCTTTGTAATTTACGTTTCGAAATGCTATATTCATATGATTTCGTGCTTCGTATTCTTATCAAAGTCACGAAAACCTGTCTGACCTTACAACTTGTTATTAATGGATTTCATGCAATTTCAACACAAATTAAGGTTACATTACGGTGGTCAACGTCCCTAACTTAGCTTTCCTGGACTCTTGTCTATAACCAGTATTTACATACCCTTCCACAAGGCCAGCAACTTCTCCATATACCTAATTGATGGAGAGAAATCCACATTATTGTGAAATTTTCATGCAAGGGTATTCCTGGAAACGGTTCGAAATCCTACGCACTACAAATAGTGCTACTGACTCCAGTTGACAAATTGATTAAATATTCATGAACTTAATGTTTTGATTAATGACAGGTGTCTGCTAATACCTCATGCAGAATTAAAACATCCACCCACTTGTTTACAAGCACACATTCTTGTGCAATTTATCTTGGCCCTTTTGCATTTGCAACGCCCGTTTCTTCATTGTGTTTTGCATGAACAGTACACTATTTGGATACATGAATCTGGGATAGGATCAAGACACATCAAAATTGGTCTCAATTGGGCTTCACAGCCATACTTTTTTGGGTCAGGAAGATCTGGTTAAGGGTGTACTGCTTGTCGCCAAATCATAGTCTGAAAGTGTGAGCGCTTGATATGGAAATAAAGAGCATTCTGAGTAGGACAATGTACTTGCTCTAGGAAACAGAATATACCGACACTTATCTACAGAGTTAGTTGAGTTGATGTTGTACATTCTACATATAAAGGTTTCCACATTTGCTAGGGTTTGTTCGGTTAAGGCTCCATGTCCAAGCTCTAACAGTAGTTCCCAATGATCTTGGAATGTTTTCCATGCAGACTTCTTTGAATGGTCTGCGAAGAAGGATAATGTGTCGCATCCAGTTATTGCATGGAAAGTCAGTAATGCCTTAAATGAATTTGGTGTAAGGTTTCGGAACACTTGACCTATAGGTATGTATCGGTGTTTTTTTGCTGTCCCGAGTAATTGCCATATATTTTGACTAATGGCTTTTGGATAGTGAGCAAGAAGTAATATCATCACATCAGTGTCCCTCGACCAAACAACAACATCTTGCGCCTCGCTGTTTACGGCATGCAACACAAGACGTGTGTCAGCCTCTTCATGGCAACTTTTCAGAAGAACTAAATAAGTAATGGTAGGATTTGATGATTTTACCTCAAGCTCATCTACGAAGCCACCAGCTGTGACAATTTCCTTATCACGTGGAGCCTGCCGGATCAGTTTATGCGATAGGAAATTCGCAATGTCCACCTTGGTGTCAGGCATTACAAGGAAGTTTACCCAGTTTTGTGGTAAAGGTACATCACGGCCTTCCACCAGACGGCGTATAGGCTGACAGGTTTTGTTACGACGAAGCCGTGTCCCACTTTTGATTGACTTATCATTGTATCTGTCAAACACAACATCAATTCTCGTGTAGGAATGACCAATTTGTGCAACAGCATTGCAAAAGGTATCTGCTAAGTCACCAAATAAGAGAGCCCCAATTGGCTTTCCAACAGAAACAATAAGAGCATGACTATCAATGATCATTGTCGCTGGGTGATATGGAATGACTGATTCGGGACAGGTCAATCCGTCTGTTAAACAATCAACAAGTACTGATTTATTACAGGTTCGAAGTGTACCATTCATTTCTGCTAGGGCAACAGGTACGGGCATAAGTTCTTGTTTTAAAATTGCTTTCAAATCTACATCTCGGCCAGCTTCATAAGCAGTTAAAAGACGTTGAATAACCGTCCTATCGGTTTTTATGACTTGGCCCTTTTCTCGCTCCTTCTGGGCTTATTACATTTGTTAATATCGTACAGCGAGGCAAATGTCTGTTGGTTATTCTTTCTGAGAGAAGCGTGTATTGGAACTCGACTACCATCAACCAATAATCTTGCTGACACATATTCTGTCATGTCATGCTGAGCAAGATTCTGCACATTGACTAATGACTCTTGAATGCGTTGTGTAGCAAGGTCTTTAGTTGCAATGTTTTGCAAAGTAACTGGGTGTGATTCTGGGGTAAAGTTTTGAAACGTTGTAATATAGCAGAAAGTGATGACTCATCTTGTTTATCACGAGATTTCTTGCTTTACTGCTTTCGTTAGAAAGTTTGGTTTCAGATGGACTATGTTTAAACATGTCGTTTGTTGCTGATGAAATGTCGGACCGCACGTTGAATTACAAAGCCCATCTACTTAGAGCTGAACGTGTTTTAGTAATACCAACAATGCCGCCACCTATTTTACCGGTGCAGTTCAACCATTCTTGTGCTTGATCATGATCAACTTGGTTGAACTTCATTCCAGAACGTTTCACCACAAAATTGCCACGTTTAAACTCGGTCAAAACTGCTTGGGGAATCTGATGCATCTCTGTAAGATATATTGGACCCCAACGAGCATAATTTAAGCAATCATATGGCGCAAAATATGGCAACATAAGCCCAAACGACGCAAGGTATAAATCGCATAGGCCATCACGCATTGACCTGGTGAACATTAAGAGGCTGTCCACGAAAAATCAGGCAGGATACACTAAAAATGTGTTACAGTTGATTTTTCAATTTTCAGCTTTTTTTAGTTTCAGTCGTTCATAAACTAAGTCAAAAACATTTCCTGAAAAGATTTTGGCTGTATTTTCGAAATTCAGTGAAAAAAGCTATTTTTGAAAATTTCCGACTATTTCAATTTTGCTCTTTATTTCAATGTAAGGTGTGTTTTTATAAATGCCTGTAACTCCTGATATGACGCTTGAAAATTATAGAAAGCATATAATAACATTAATAGACAGGTTAAATTTTAATCACAACGAGAAAAAAAGATGGAACACTCTTTCAATAAATTGTTATTACGTAAATCGTTATCCTATTTTTTCAACTTTTGATCAAAGGGAGGCAACACTGTTCATACTGTCATACATGTCTATTTTTACTTGTGATCCAATTTTTTATACTTTGCGTCAGTCACCGCGAAACATGGCGGACCGACGGACATGTCCGGTAAAAATTTAGAAGGTCCGTCGATTTGCGCAGGTTCATAGGACCGACTGTCCGGCAAAATCTAGACCTGAGAATATTAACATTTATCCGAAAACGGGACAATTTTTATGTCAACGATACGATAATTCCTTGCTTTTTAATTAGTTAAAAATATAAATATAGACATGCAATCGCCGAGCAGAGTTGTAATTTCGGCGAGAAAGTAACGTTAACTAAATTACGACAGTCGTCATTTTCGGTGACAAGTTGATCGTGAAGTCAGTTACTATATGCCATGAGTATTTCGGTATATATCATAATAATTTCAAGTTGTAATATTGACTTATTACGTCACAAATTGTCATGTACACGGGGGAGTCGATATCATAATTGTTTGGAGCATTGAAATAAATATTAATCCTTTGTTTGATGACGAACTTGTTTTCGCAAATTTGAACGGAAATTAATGTTAACAATTTAATATGTGTCGGCATTTTTCACACTCTCTCGATGTTTGATAGCATATCAATATCATAATTGCAATGTCTCATTGTGAAGCTATGGAGTCTAATTAAATTAAATTTAATTGTTAGTTAGAATTAATGCTTAAAACAAGCGTGACCTAGTTTTTTTTAATTGTTAACTACTTGTTAATCAAATAATGGCCGGTTTTGAAAGAAAGCGATATCGGCGATTGCAGGAAATGGATTTTCTTTGTTTCAATTTACTCATAATTGTCAATGGTACCCGTATTTTTATCATTTTATTTTAAAAAGTTCAAATATTGCTCTTTCTTTTAATATTTTTCTGGAAAACAAAAACATAAAAACCAACCTAAAAAATGTTCAACGAATGTGCGTATTTTATCGATGTGCATAGACCCACAGTGTCGTTTGCTGATTGTGAAAGGAGTGAAAGCATGATGTTGTCTATCAATATGAATGGAAGAAAACGCAATATCGTCTACTTAACAGTCTATGACTCGTAATTGTGGAATTCACGCTTATATTAAAAAAATAGCGCAGATTTTCGGCACATACGCGCGAAAATACAATCGTCAAAAAACTTGTTTTGTCATTAATTTACAACAAAATAATGTTATTATTAATCACAATTTAGTATTCTATTTCGTAAAACTGAAATCCCTTCGATCATTGTGACGTAATGTTATTTATTTTCGCAACCCAGGCAAATAAAAGTGAAACATTCTTAAATCTACGTTAGTAATGTAAAAAGCTTACACCAAGAGTGTAAGTAAAGATAAAAAAATGTCAGCTTTAATTAAAGAGCATAAACTGAATATATCAACTTATTTGAACCTGGGAGTATTTTTTAATATCAATAATGGTTTTTTTATAAAAATATTTTGAAGGAGCCAAACCCCGTAAAAAACGATGGGAACCGTATGACATGGCAGAAATTAATAAACTTAACAAAAATGACAGAATTACTAGCAAAAAGCGGCCCGGCCACAGGAGCCAGGCACAAATTTCCTACTATTGTATATAAAGAGAAAAGGTCTCTAATGCCTGTTCAACAGTTGTTGTTTTCAAATCGTTACCACACTCATAGAAACGGCCTGATCGTCAAATCTTCTTTCACTATTCTAGAAAGGATTATTCTACATAAAAAACTTTTTTATTTGAAGAAAATATTCTTCAATCAATGAAATGGTCCGTAATATTCCCAAAATGCCCTAAAATTTGTCCGATGTCAAACCACAAAGAAGGATTGCTACACCATTTATCTGAAAGAATGTTTTGAGATTATGCATAATTTTAAGTGTTGAATAATGAAGTCATTGTTATGCGAATATATGAGTTTTAGTTGTCAATTCATTAAAATATGTTAAATATCTCCGGTCCTGTAAAACTTAGTCCGGTCCTGTAAAATTAGAATCTTTACAGGACCTACTGTCCTGTAAAAATTTGCTGAGTTTCGCGGTGACTGCTTTGCGTCAAAGTTTTATTTTTTCATTTCATTAAACTCAGATTTATATTTAAAGAGAAAAAAATATATTAAATAATTATTTGAACATGTTTCTCTCGACAAATTGCGAAAAAATATTTCGTCTAACAAAATTGTCATGAATTATCTACCTTGGTTTGCATACGCCATTTGCAATTTTGCACATTGTTGACATCTGACGTTTGTTTACAACTAAAACAAGTTGTTACCGACAAATATTTTCTAGGAAACCATCGTCTTTTGTGTGAATTTACAAGGTAAGTAAATTTAGTTTAATTAAGATTTATTTTACACCGGCATTTATATGTTTTGTTTCAAATCAGACGGAATTTGTGACGTAAAAGGACTCTGATAAAAGATGTTTATCAGAACGTGGAAAGAGATTTGGCTTCCTCATAAGTCTTGAGGCATATGACCCAAAATTATGAAACTAGATTGATGTTCAATGACTGATTAGAGATCTTTACAGTGAACCTAAGCATTGAACATTGATTATTTGGGGGATTCACGTGTGAACGTAGGAAAAAATCTTGAGGTGTGGATGACCTTGACCTCAACAATTTTATTTTTTCTGTCTTCATTTTTAAGACCTTGAGAGGCATTAGCCTGGTGAATTTAGGCAGATTTGTAACAATTGTTTATTATTACATGAACAAGCTACTTGTTGCCTACTGTTTTTGTTTGAGATGTAAATCATAGGCAGATCCAGAGGGGGGGGGGTGGACCCGGCATATGCCCCCCCTAAAATTGCTCAAGCAAAGTTTTTTTTTCTATTAAGAAATATGATATTTATAAGAAGTATATATATATACATGTCAAAAAAATTTCGCACACTACGCATACATAATAAAACAATTCCTTTCATTATTATAAGAGTTAAACATGATTCAGCGGCATTTAGAAAATTATAGGATTTAATTATCTAGATGCTTTATATTTTATACTCAGGATAAGGATAGTTGAGGATCTGAAAATATGCCTGAATCCCTTAGAAATAACCAAATCTAAGGAATTTCCAGGGCCGCCGGTCACCTGGTCCTCTGGTCAGGGTTTTGCCCTGGACCATTCGAGGCCTTACGGCCCCTTGGAACCCCATTCTGCTTATTCATTTTAGGCCCCCTCTAACTAGAATTTTCCGCCCTCTCTAACCAGAAATCCTGGATCCGCCGATGTAAATCCTGATATATTATGTTAGATATTTTTTTTTGAGAATGGCTATATATTGGATTGTGTTTACCTTTAATTTAAACTTGCAAAATATGTATTAAGACTGCTTCATTATTGAACTAATAAGTCATATTCGTTCACTATTTCAGGAAATAATGGTAAGAAAGGAAATAATAATATTCATAATATTTGCGAGCATCAACTATACAGTATCCATAGATCTGCTATAATGCTGATATAACAAATCAAAGAAACAAGGTATGTTCTTCTACAAAAGCATGGGAAATCTCTTGGAAAATTGTTTGAACCAGGGATTTTAATTCATTATCATTGTAAAATGACAAAAAAGTAATCTGCATACTGCTCAGTCACCACAAATTAAAACTATCATATGATTATGATATTCAATTACTAGGAATGTTTTTCCTACTATCAATAATATATTCTTCAAATCATATAAGTAATGTTATTTTCTCTAGTTTGCTTTATTTACTATGGTAAACATTTATCATTTTGTATGTTGCTATAAAATGAAATTTGTTTATTTCAGAATGACAACAACAGATGTCTCATAAAGTGTGTGTTAATGTTCTCAATGTTACTGGTTCTGAGACAGGAGAATAATGAACATTTTGTTACAAAAAGAACATTTTTAAGACATATTCCATTACTTAATCCGCACAGATAACTTCATGACATACAGATAAATGTATAATCGACATTCATTATATTATGATCAACATGTGATTGTTGTTTTATTCTGTATCTATAAGGATAAATAGTTATCATTATGTCAATTGAGTAGGTGGAGTCCCGTGAACAGATGATTCCAAAATATTTAATCATAACCATGGCAACCAAATCAAATTTTAAGTTTTGATATTGGAATACTGCTTTAAACTTGCACATTATAATTTAACTTGTCAAAGTTATTTGGAAGTTTTTGAACAAATAAAGTGTGGTGGCCAAGAATTTGCAATGTTAAATAAAGTGGGTGGGGTATGAATTTTACATCATTTATAGGTTATAGCTTTGATTTTAGGTATGATATATCAATCTTTACTTGCTGTAAATATTTTGATATTTAAATCTGATTAATATCCAGCTTTTAAAAGGTGTAATTTCTTTGACTTTCAAGAATAGAACCAGAAAAAAAGAAAAATAACTGAAATTCATTAATTTTGATAAAATAATGTAATTGTTTCTTGACCGTTGCCATGGAAACCATCATTTAATGCACTACAACTTATGTAATAAAGTATGTTATCATATACAAATGTTGATTTATTGAAAAAATATTTGTTATTTCAAAAAATAACATTTTAAAGTATTTGGCAAATTGCCAATTTTTTGGCAAATTGCCAATTTTTATCGTTATTTTTCTTTCTTCTCTTTGAGAGTTCCATCTTTTTTATTTTAATTTTTTGTTACACCATATTTCGCCTTTACATTGCTAATAATGTAATTCTATTTCATGCGTCATATTGGAAATTATGGGCATGGTCATATGCACAGTTTTCAAGGAAT
Organism: Mactra quadrangularis; assembly: GCA_025267735.1. NCBI lineage: Eukaryota > Metazoa > Mollusca > Bivalvia > Venerida > Mactridae > Mactra > Mactra quadrangularis. The sequence goes on along the minus strand of CM046301.1, from coordinate 1,301,364 downwards.
TTCAAAAATTGAAAATCATGGTGTTTTGAACTCAATTTTTTTCTATGAACTTTAACCTGTGTCACTTGTGAATATTATGTTTTAATGGTTATTTGAATATATAATGATATAAACATATGTTTGTTGTAATTCTTTCATTATTGTTTGCCCAGGAGATTGATGAAAATATGGAAAAAAAACTTTTTTCCAAGTGCATTTCATGATAAAAATGGCCAAAACACTAAATCGCGTTGTTATAGCAACCAAGTGATGCAAATGAAATTCTAAACATAATTTCTTCATATTTGCATCAATATGATCAACTGGCAGCAAAATCATCAAATTCTGAGAGATAGCATGTAACACTGACTGCCTGATTTTTCGTGGACAGCCTCTTAATATTAACCAAGTGGATGTATGTAAACCAAAAAGCTATGTTGACTTCCTTTGATTATTTACATACAAATTCTAAATGCAAAAAACGGGAGCTATGCAAAGCAGTTTATTTTAGGTTTTTATATTTTTACTTTTAGGTTACCATGGTAACCAGACTTTTTCATGATATTCAAAGAACTAAAGATCTTTACACCAGAAACATTTCTGCAACATTTAAGCATGACTGGTCCGGTAATTTTGGAATACATGTCGTTTGAATGAGCTTGCTGACATCAAGTGTAATATAGCGGCCATTTTGAATTCAAAGATGGCTGCATTTCACAACTTCAATTTTTTACCTGTATATCTTTACTTTGTTACAAACTGGCATAGAACGATACATTATATAGGGTTTCAATTAATTTTTAACCGACTTTATCTCAACAATGTCCAATATAAGTGTAATGCTACATGTCAAAATGAATGCTGATCATTTTTTGAGATTTGTATAATTTTACTTTTCTATTACCATGGTAACCAGAGTTTTATATGGGATTCAATGAACTATTTAAAAGATCTTTACGCTAGGAACAGTTCTGCAAAATTTTAGCAAGATTGGTATCGTAGTTTTGGAGTAAATGTCGTTTGAAGGAACTTGCTGACAATAAATGAACTATGGCGGCCATTTTGAATTTAAAGATGGCTGCATTTCAAAAGTTCAATTTTTTCACCTGTATATTTTTTCCTTTATTATATACTGGCATAAAATGATACATTATATACGGTTTAAATAAATGTTTGACCGATTTTATCTTAACAATGTCCAATATAAGTGTAACTAAAAGGAAAAAATGGTGGCCATTTTGAATTGACCTTTTGAAGGTCAAGGACGCAAGATACAGCTGTGGTAGAGCAAAAAATGGAATCAGCATACCTGAAATATGTTAAAACCGCTGACTACCTGCTTGTACTAAAAAATGCCGTCAGACTCTTAACGCAGTGCCTTTTTGAAATTTCTGTCTAAACTAGTCTGGTTTGATTTTCATGAAAATAAAGTCCTGACGGCATTTTTTAGTACAAGCAGGTAGTCAGCGGTTTTAACATATTTCAGGTATGCTGATTCCATTTTTTGCTCTACCACAGCTGTATCTTGCGTCCTTGACCTTCAAAAGGTCAATTCAAAATGGCCACCATTTTTTCCTTTTAGTTACACTTATATTGGACATTGTTAAGATAAAATCGGTCAAACATTTATTTAAACCGTATATAATGTATCATTTTATGCCAGTATATAATAAAGGAAAAATATACAGGTGAAAAAATTGAACTTTTGAAATGCAGCCATCTTTAAATTCAAAATGGCCGCCATAGTTCATTTATTGTCAGCAAGTTCCTTTAAACGACATTTACTCCAAAACTACGATACCAATCTTGCTAAAATTTTGCAGAAATGTTCCTAGCGTAAAGATCTTTTAAATAGTTCATTGAATCCCATATAAAACTCTGGTTACCATGGTAACAGAAAAGTAAAACTATACAAATCTCAAAAAATGATCAGCATTCATTTTGACATGTAGCATTACCTGAATATCCTGTACTAAGATTGTTCAAATTAAGCCCATGGAGTCAGAATATTAATCCGGCATGACACGATTTATAGAGTTTTATAACCTAAAGGAAATATTTGACCATCAGATCCTATACATTCGTATTTGCCATACAAAGATTGTTTAATTTTTTTCATGTGTTTGTGTTTTTGCACACAACGATGTCGAGTGAAGGGTGTGTTGAGTTTTTTCACCAAGACAATTTGTAATTGTTTGTTCTTACATGAGCCTGTTGGGTGCCTGGTTTAAACACCCAGTGGCAATTATTTTGCCACTGTCTGTTCCAAGGTGGAAACACCTCTGTTACTTGTTTCGTTATTTGTTTGTGGCGTCCTTTTATAACAAAAGTTTGAAAATAGAAAATATCTCCCTCTTTGGCTGTATGAAAGGTCTGTGTTTGTTTTACTCTGACTGTTACTGATATGGTTTCAAACTGCTCCATTTTACTAATGTAATTTAGCTTGATTGTGAAACAAGTTCTTACTACTTATAACAATCACTGTCGATTCTGCTTCCTAGTCCCCCATAACTTAGTTAGTGGGATAATGTTTCTTGATCTAGGAAACAACGAGTTTTTCGATTGTGATTCAAATCAACGCGGCGCGATCAATGATTAATCGTATGGTAATTTAAGAAACATGGTTGAAAAAATACTGTTTTGTCAAATTTTCGCCGCATTGTCACACAATGTGCATCAGAAATTGTACTGAATTGTTTAATTTCAGTATTCTCAAAAGCATAAAACGACTGCAGCTTTGTAATTTACGTTTCGAAATGCTATATTCATATGATTTCGTGCTTCGTATTCTTATCAAAGTCACGAAAACCTGTCTGACCTTACAACTTGTTATTAATGGATTTCATGCAATTTCAACACAAATTAAGGTTACATTACGGTGGTCAACGTCCCTAACTTAGCTTTCCTGGACTCTTGTCTATAACCAGTATTTACATACCCTTCCACAAGGCCAGCAACTTCTCCATATACCTAATTGATGGAGAGAAATCCACATTATTGTGAAATTTTCATGCAAGGGTATTCCTGGAAACGGTTCGAAATCCTACGCACTACAAATAGTGCTACTGACTCCAGTTGACAAATTGATTAAATATTCATGAACTTAATGTTTTGATTAATGACAGGTGTCTGCTAATACCTCATGCAGAATTAAAACATCCACCCACTTGTTTACAAGCACACATTCTTGTGCAATTTATCTTGGCCCTTTTGCATTTGCAACGCCCGTTTCTTCATTGTGTTTTGCATGAACAGTACACTATTTGGATACATGAATCTGGGATAGGATCAAGACACATCAAAATTGGTCTCAATTGGGCTTCACAGCCATACTTTTTTGGGTCAGGAAGATCTGGTTAAGGGTGTACTGCTTGTCGCCAAATCATAGTCTGAAAGTGTGAGCGCTTGATATGGAAATAAAGAGCATTCTGAGTAGGACAATGTACTTGCTCTAGGAAACAGAATATACCGACACTTATCTACAGAGTTAGTTGAGTTGATGTTGTACATTCTACATATAAAGGTTTCCACATTTGCTAGGGTTTGTTCGGTTAAGGCTCCATGTCCAAGCTCTAACAGTAGTTCCCAATGATCTTGGAATGTTTTCCATGCAGACTTCTTTGAATGGTCTGCGAAGAAGGATAATGTGTCGCATCCAGTTATTGCATGGAAAGTCAGTAATGCCTTAAATGAATTTGGTGTAAGGTTTCGGAACACTTGACCTATAGGTATGTATCGGTGTTTTTTTGCTGTCCCGAGTAATTGCCATATATTTTGACTAATGGCTTTTGGATAGTGAGCAAGAAGTAATATCATCACATCAGTGTCCCTCGACCAAACAACAACATCTTGCGCCTCGCTGTTTACGGCATGCAACACAAGACGTGTGTCAGCCTCTTCATGGCAACTTTTCAGAAGAACTAAATAAGTAATGGTAGGATTTGATGATTTTACCTCAAGCTCATCTACGAAGCCACCAGCTGTGACAATTTCCTTATCACGTGGAGCCTGCCGGATCAGTTTATGCGATAGGAAATTCGCAATGTCCACCTTGGTGTCAGGCATTACAAGGAAGTTTACCCAGTTTTGTGGTAAAGGTACATCACGGCCTTCCACCAGACGGCGTATAGGCTGACAGGTTTTGTTACGACGAAGCCGTGTCCCACTTTTGATTGACTTATCATTGTATCTGTCAAACACAACATCAATTCTCGTGTAGGAATGACCAATTTGTGCAACAGCATTGCAAAAGGTATCTGCTAAGTCACCAAATAAGAGAGCCCCAATTGGCTTTCCAACAGAAACAATAAGAGCATGACTATCAATGATCATTGTCGCTGGGTGATATGGAATGACTGATTCGGGACAGGTCAATCCGTCTGTTAAACAATCAACAAGTACTGATTTATTACAGGTTCGAAGTGTACCATTCATTTCTGCTAGGGCAACAGGTACGGGCATAAGTTCTTGTTTTAAAATTGCTTTCAAATCTACATCTCGGCCAGCTTCATAAGCAGTTAAAAGACGTTGAATAACCGTCCTATCGGTTTTTATGACTTGGCCCTTTTCTCGCTCCTTCTGGGCTTATTACATTTGTTAATATCGTACAGCGAGGCAAATGTCTGTTGGTTATTCTTTCTGAGAGAAGCGTGTATTGGAACTCGACTACCATCAACCAATAATCTTGCTGACACATATTCTGTCATGTCATGCTGAGCAAGATTCTGCACATTGACTAATGACTCTTGAATGCGTTGTGTAGCAAGGTCTTTAGTTGCAATGTTTTGCAAAGTAACTGGGTGTGATTCTGGGGTAAAGTTTTGAAACGTTGTAATATAGCAGAAAGTGATGACTCATCTTGTTTATCACGAGATTTCTTGCTTTACTGCTTTCGTTAGAAAGTTTGGTTTCAGATGGACTATGTTTAAACATGTCGTTTGTTGCTGATGAAATGTCGGACCGCACGTTGAATTACAAAGCCCATCTACTTAGAGCTGAACGTGTTTTAGTAATACCAACAATGCCGCCACCTATTTTACCGGTGCAGTTCAACCATTCTTGTGCTTGATCATGATCAACTTGGTTGAACTTCATTCCAGAACGTTTCACCACAAAATTGCCACGTTTAAACTCGGTCAAAACTGCTTGGGGAATCTGATGCATCTCTGTAAGATATATTGGACCCCAACGAGCATAATTTAAGCAATCATATGGCGCAAAATATGGCAACATAAGCCCAAACGACGCAAGGTATAAATCGCATAGGCCATCACGCATTGACCTGGTGAACATTAAGAGGCTGTCCACGAAAAATCAGGCAGGATACACTAAAAATGTGTTACAGTTGATTTTTCAATTTTCAGCTTTTTTTAGTTTCAGTCGTTCATAAACTAAGTCAAAAACATTTCCTGAAAAGATTTTGGCTGTATTTTCGAAATTCAGTGAAAAAAGCTATTTTTGAAAATTTCCGACTATTTCAATTTTGCTCTTTATTTCAATGTAAGGTGTGTTTTTATAAATGCCTGTAACTCCTGATATGACGCTTGAAAATTATAGAAAGCATATAATAACATTAATAGACAGGTTAAATTTTAATCACAACGAGAAAAAAAGATGGAACACTCTTTCAATAAATTGTTATTACGTAAATCGTTATCCTATTTTTTCAACTTTTGATCAAAGGGAGGCAACACTGTTCATACTGTCATACATGTCTATTTTTACTTGTGATCCAATTTTTTATACTCTGCGTCAAAGTTTTATTTTTTCATTTCATTAAACTCAGATTTATATTTAAAGAGAAAAAAATATATTAAATAATTATTTGAACATGTTTCTCTCGACAAATTGCGAAAAAATATTTCGTCTAACAAAATTGTCATGAATTATCTACCTTGGTTTGCATACGCCATTTGCAATTTTGCACATTGTTGACATCTGACGTTTGTTTACAACTAAAACAAGTTGTTACCGACAAATATTTTCTAGGAAACCATCGTCTTTTGTGTGAATTTACAAGGTAAGTAAATTTAGTTTAATTAAGATTTATTTTACACCGGCATTTATATGTTTTGTTTCAAATCAGACGGAATTTGTGACGTAAAAGGACTCTGATAAAAGATGTTTATCAGAACGTGGAAAGAGATTTGGCTTCCTCATAAGTCTTGAGGCATATGACCCAAAATTATGAAACTAGATTGATGTTCAATGACTGATTAGAGATCTTTACAGTGAACCTAAGCATTGAACATTGATTATTTGGGGGATTCACGTGTGAACGTAGGAAAAAATCTTGAGGTGTGGATGACCTTGACCTCAACAATTTTATTTTTTCTGTCTTCATTTTTAAGACCTTGAGAGGCATTAGCCTGGTGAATTTAGGCAGATTTGTAACAATTGTTTATTATTACATGAACAAGCTACTTGTTGCCTACTGTTTTTGTTTGAGATGTAAATCATAGGCAGATCCAGAGGGGGGGGGGTGGACCCGGCATATGCCCCCCCTAAAATTGCTCAAGCAAAGTTTTTTTTTCTATTAAGAAATATGATATTTATAAGAAGTATATATATATACATGTCAAAAAAATTTCGCACACTACGCATACATAATAAAACAATTCCTTTCATTATTATAAGAGTTAAACATGATTCAGCGGCATTTAGAAAATTATAGGATTTAATTATCTAGATGCTTTATATTTTATACTCAGGATAAGGATAGTTGAGGATCTGAAAATATGCCTGAATCCCTTAGAAATAACCAAATCTAAGGAATTTCCAGGGCCGCCGGTCACCTGGTCCTCTGGTCAGGGTTTTGCCCTGGACCATTCGAGGCCTTACGGCCCCTTGGAACCCCATTCTGCTTATTCATTTTAGGCCCCCTCTAACTAGAATTTTCCGCCCTCTCTAACCAGAAATCCTGGATCCGCCGATGTAAATCCTGATATATTATGTTAGATATTTTTTTTTGAGAATGGCTATATATTGGATTGTGTTTACCTTTAATTTAAACTTGCAAAATATGTATTAAGACTGCTTCATTATTGAACTAATAAGTCATATTCGTTCACTATTTCAGGAAATAATGGTAAGAAAGGAAATAATAATATTCATAATATTTGCGAGCATCAACTATACAGTATCCATAGATCTGCTATAATGCTGATATAACAAATCAAAGAAACAAGGTATGTTCTTCTACAAAAGCATGGGAAATCTCTTGGAAAATTGTTTGAACCAGGGATTTTAATTCATTATCATTGTAAAATGACAAAAAAGTAATCTGCATACTGCTCAGTCACCACAAATTAAAACTATCATATGATTATGATATTCAATTACTAGGAATGTTTTTCCTACTATCAATAATATATTCTTCAAATCATATAAGTAATGTTATTTTCTCTAGTTTGCTTTATTTACTATGGTAAACATTTATCATTTTGTATGTTGCTATAAAATGAAATTTGTTTATTTCAGAATGACAACAACAGATGTCTCATAAAGTGTGTGTTAATGTTCTCAATGTTACTGGTTCTGAGACAGGAGAATAATGAACATTTTGTTACAAAAAGAACATTTTTAAGACATATTCCATTACTTAATCCGCACAGATAACTTCATGACATACAGATAAATGTATAATCGACATTCATTATATTATGATCAACATGTGATTGTTGTTTTATTCTGTATCTATAAGGATAAATAGTTATCATTATGTCAATTGAGTAGGTGGAGTCCCGTGAACAGATGATTCCAAAATATTTAATCATAACCATGGCAACCAAATCAAATTTTAAGTTTTGATATTGGAATACTGCTTTAAACTTGCACATTATAATTTAACTTGTCAAAGTTATTTGGAAGTTTTTGAACAAATAAAGTGTGGTGGCCAAGAATTTGCAATGTTAAATAAAGTGGGTGGGGTATGAATTTTACATCATTTATAGGTTATAGCTTTGATTTTAGGTATGATATATCAATCTTTACTTGCTGTAAATATTTTGATATTTAAATCTGATTAATATCCAGCTTTTAAAAGGTGTAATTTCTTTGACTTTCAAGAATAGAACCAGAAAAAAAGAAAAATAACTGAAATTCATTAATTTTGATAAAATAATGTAATTGTTTCTTGACCGTTGCCATGGAAACCATCATTTAATGCACTACAACTTATGTAATAAAGTATGTTATCATATACAAATGTTGATTTATTGAAAAAATATTTGTTATTTCAAAAAATAACATTTTAAAGTATTTGGCAAATTGCCAATTTTTTGGCAAATTGCCAATTTTTATCGTTATTTTTCTTTCTTCTCTTTGAGAGTTCCATCTTTTTTATTTTAATTTTTTGTTACACCATATTTCGCCTTTACATTGCTAATAATGTAATTCTATTTCATGCGTCATATTGGAAATTATGGGCATGGTCATATGCACAGTTTTCAAGGAATTTCAAAAATTGAAAATCATGGTGTTTTGAACTCAATTTTTTTCTATGAACTTTAACCTGTGTCACTTGTGAATATTATGTTTTAATGGTTATTTGAATATATAATGATATAAACATATGTTTGTTGTAATTCTTTCATTATTGTTTGCCCAGGAGATTGATGAAAATATGGAAAAAAAACTTTTTTCCAAGTGCATTTCATGATAAAAATGGCCAAAACACTAAATCGCGTTGTTATAGCAACCAAGTGATGCAAATGAAATTCTAAACATAATTTCTTCATATTTGCATCAATATGATCAACTGGCAGCAAAATCATCAAATTCTGAGAGATAGCATGTAACACTGACTGCCTGATTTTTCGTGGACAGCCTCTTAATATTAACCAAGTGGATGTATGTAAACCAAAAAGCTATGTTGACTTCCTTTGATTATTTACATACAAATTCTAAATGCAAAAAACGGGAGCTATGCAAAGCAGTTTATTTTAGGTTTTTATATTTTTACTTTTAGGTTACCATGGTAACCAGACTTTTTCATGATATTCAAAGAACTAAAGATCTTTACACCAGAAACATTTCTGCAACATTTAAGCATGACTGGTCCGGTAATTTTGGAATACATGTCGTTTGAATGAGCTTGCTGACATCAAGTGTAATATAGCGGCCATTTTGAATTCAAAGATGGCTGCATTTCACAACTTCAATTTTTTACCTGTATATCTTTACTTTGTTACAAACTGGCATAGAACGATACATTATATAGGGTTTCAATTAATTTTTAACCGACTTTATCTCAACAATGTCCAATATAAGTGTAATGCTACATGTCAAAATGAATGCTGATCATTTTTTGAGATTTGTATAATTTTACTTTTCTATTACCATGGTAACCAGAGTTTTATATGGGATTCAATGAACTATTTAAAAGATCTTTACGCTAGGAACAGTTCTGCAAAATTTTAGCAAGATTGGTATCGTAGTTTTGGAGTAAATGTCGTTTAAAGGAACTTGCTGACAATAAATGAACTATGGCGGCCATTTTGAATTTAAAGATGGCTGCATTTCAAAAGTTCAATTTTTTCACCTGTATATTTTTCCTTTATTATATACTGGCATAAAATGATACATTATATACGGTTTAAATAAATGTTTGACCGATTTTATCTTAACAATGTCCAATATAAGTGTAACTAAAAGGAAAAAATGGTGGCCATTTTGAATTGACCTTTTGAAGGTCAAGGACGCAAGATACAGCTGTGGTAGAGCAAAAAATGGAATCAGCATACCTGAAATATGTTAAAACCGCTGACTACCTGCTTGTACTAAAAAATGCCGTCAGACTCTTAACGCAGTGCCTTTTTGAAATTTCTGTCTAAACTATATATACCTTATATGTATAAACATGTATAGTGTTTTTGACTTGGAATCACGCTGGTTGCCTATTGTTTTGACTATAATGGTAACATGGTTGTTAATCAAGATAAATTAGCATCAATAGTATAGAATCTTGCATTGAAACAACTAGATAGATATCATAAGGATATACAACAGTCTACAAAATTAGGATATGAAAGTGGCTGATTGAATAGATAATTTTAGCAGCAAGCACTATATCTTGTTTGTATATTTTTGGTTGCTCAAAACAGACACCCACTAATTTCATAGTCTGTATAATACATGTTTACAAAATAAACCAACTTACTTTAATCTGGTCCAGCCAGACATCAGATAATACAATAAACATTGCATCAGAATTATCTTGTTCTATTTGTTGCAGTTTACTGGAAGATTTGACACTTGTAGCTGACTGACCACCGAAGAAATTTAAATTACCAAACACTGCTCTATAATATACAAGAAGAAAATAAACATTTACACATAAACATCTGACATAAATAAGAAATGTAAAGTGGAAACCACAATAAAGCCAGATTTTAAATCTTTAACTAAAAAATTACTAAGGGAAATAATCCAAAATTAAGCCAGGTAGAGTTGTGGTTATTTTTTTAATTCTGTTCATAACATGGTATGTTATCATTGTATGAAGGTTCATAAAGATCTTGCAATAAATGACAGAAATATAAGCTAAATTGAAAACTTTAACGCAATTGTTAACGACACCGGACACCCAACCGACCGCCCATGTTTTGCCAAACTATAAGCTGTATTTTTTCGTTGAAAATCTGGCTAATAAAAATTAATGTCATATAATCAAACAACTTGATGTTATTTTGATGTAATAAAAGTTAACTCCTTGCTTTGCTCTTACTGGTCAGGAGTGTAAAATTCCTATGCCTGTCTTGTCTACCTTTAACATTCATGTCTGTAGACAATCAATATTTCTTTCCCGCTTACCTGCACTTGTCATAGGCTTTACTTTATACAAAACATATTTTCATTGCAATATCATTGATAGAAGAATGAAAATTTTGGAAAAATGCACAATTTAAAACAAGAAATGTAATGGGAAAACCACATTAAAGCCAGATTTGAAAACTTTAACACGAACTTACAAAGGGAAATAATCCATAATAAAGGCAGGTAGAGCTGTGGTTACTTTCTAATTCTGTTCATCACATGGTATGTAATCATTGTATGAAGTTTCATAAAGATCTGACAATAAATGGCAGAAATATATGGTTCGTTGAAAAATACGGCAAAAATGACAGAAAGAAAAATAGGGGATATTAACAGCCCTTGTTATGTGGGGAAAAAGCCAAAGCCATTCATAGATACAAGTACAATGTACCTTGTAGTTTTTGCAGGTTCTGGAGGAGGAAAACCAAAAGCATTAACATGAAATAATTCATCTTCATACCATCCTTCAGCTAATACAAAACAATTCTCTGTAAATAAACCTGTATGAAAATTCTATGTGGTTGTTAAGGTAAAATCTTTATAGAAAATTACAACAGGGCTCGACATTAAAGGTCGTCCGATTGTTCCTAACTATCATACCTAGGTTTGGGCAACTTGTTACTGCTAGTAAGCATTTGGTTTGGGGAAGTTAAAACTTTAGCAAGTCATTCAACTTGGCAACCTACATGTAGTAGAAAATTAATGTCAAGCCCTCTCCAACATATTGAGGGAGAGTTCATAGATAGTATTAAACCAGTCTATGGCTTAACTCACTAGCCTGAAGTCCAGGACAAGCAAAATTTGAAAATGGGGTATTACCGGTAAACCGGTAACTGTGGTTTTTTATCTTGCGGTACAATACCGTGGTATTTTGGGAAATACCAGTATTGAATAACTTAAATAGTTTTACCTCTGCATAACTCTGTGGAAGTTATTAATAGACAAGCAGAGTTGTCATGTATTTTGCTAGAAAGAAACATTGACTAATTTACTACAGTCGTCATTTTCTGTAAAATGATGCCGTATTTATTCCCCCATCAATTTAAGTAAGTTTTAGCATAAACCCCTTTTGAGTGCCTCGTATTAACAACATGTATGGCGTCATGACACAATTTTTAGGCGGACCTATTTGTTTTAACCAAGGTTCGTTATTTTCACTTTTGATTACGAAATATCATCAAATTTTCGATAAAAAAAATAAAAAATCATGGGTGATTAAGTTGTTATAGATATTACCCATAAATAAGCACTTTTGTGTTTTCAAAAGTTTATAAATGATCTTCTTAAAAGTGTATTGTCATTTACCACAAACCCTGTAAGTCTACAAAATCAATTAAATAGCATATACAATTATTCAACTAATTGGGGATTAAAAATCAATACATCGAAAACTAAGATATGTGTCTTCGAAAACAGGAAGAGTATCCACAATAATCAATGGTTTATTAATAATGAAATCATAGATGTTGTTGATACCTTTTGTTACTTAGGTATTAAGTTTTATTATACCGGTAATATGATATATGCTGTTAAAGCATTACAAGAACAAGCACTCAAAGCGTACAATAATCTTTTATTTGTTTTTAGTAGAGTGCAGCTTGATGTTAAAACTAAACTTTCTCTTTTCGATTCTTTGGTAGCGCCGATTCTTCTATACAGTAGCGAAGTATGGGGAATATATTCTTTCAAAGAAATAGACAAATTACATATAAAATTTTGTAAAATGATTCTTGGTGTTCGTACCAGTACTTCAAATTCTGCCGTACTAGGTGAGCTAGGGCGTTTTCCGTTATCTATAGTTTGTAAAGAAAGAGCTTTAAACTATTGGATAAAAATAAATAATAACCACACTTCATTAACATATCAAATTTACAGAGAACAATGTAACATTAATGAATTAAATAATAATAAAACTTGGGTTAACAGTCTCCAAAATACATTAAATAATTTAGGAGTTGGGTATCTTTTCCACAGTAATATTCTAAATAACAATCATAAAAAGTTATTGAAGCTAAGACTTCGCGATCAATATATACAAACATGGCATAATGATATAAACACTCAAACAAAAATGTCATACTACAAAATGTATAAAACAGAATATACCTTCGAAAAATATATTGACTTAATAAAAAATGAATGTATTAGAAAAGAACTTACTAGATTCAGACTTGGGTCACATAATTTAGAAATTGAAGTAGGACGTCATAATGGAATAATCAGACAACAAAGAATTTGTAAATTATGCTCACAGAATGCCATAGAAACTGAATACCATTTTCTAATGTGTTGCCAATCATTAAAAGAAGCCAGAACAAAATATTTTAAACAAACATCTTGGCCTTCACTAAATACATTTTACTGTTTAATGGCGAATACAAATGAACATGCTCTGGACCAATTGTCAAAATTTATTTACTTTTCCATGAAATTAAGGAAAGATAAGTTGTCATCCATACTTAATGTCTAATAATTTTAGCGTATATTTTATTTATTTATTTGTATTTATTTAAGTCCTATATATGTACAACATGTTGTAAAAATATGTTTATTTTCTGCTAATTTATTAAAACGTACAAACACAAACTAGCTATGAGTTCCATGTTCAAATTATTGTAACATAAACTGTTGAATGTGCTGCTTAAATATTTGTATATTGCATTGTTTATTGAATTACCTTACCTGTGTGCTTATCACTATGTTTATATATTTTCATGTTTAAATTATATGTATGTATGTTATATAGCCATAAGTACTATGTACTGATATGCTGTTGAAATAAACTGTAAACTGTCATTTAATTTAGCCCTACTGCACATGGTAAAGGGTTACTTTGTGGTATACCGTGGTATATAGTAAAAAACTGTGGTATACCATGGTATTAAATTCCTGGCGGTACCCAGCTCTATTTAATTCACATAATTGTGCTAGTGGATAATTTGGCTCATTACTATAGAACATAAAGCATGCCAATCAACAAAATAAAAAGCCGTCTGCTGAATTATATGTGTAATCCCACTTTCGGGTTAAAAAAAAACATATAAAAATCTGGAATTTCAATTTTCTGTTTTAAATTGTACGCACATAAGAAATACAGTCAATAACACAAACAGAAGTTGAGTAATCAAACAAACAGTATTTTATGCAAGAGGTTATTTAAAGTCACCATTCTAAAAGGATACAGCTTTTGATAAATCTATTTGTACAACACCAGTGGGATCTTCTAGATACCATTTACCCTGAAATATAGGAGGAGATGGTTAAATTACCTTATTATTCAATTTTGTTGCAGTTGGTGGGTTTAACCTGGTAGCAAAACATTGTTTAGGTCATATCACGATTGTCAGTCAAGCCACTCACAGTTCCTTGAATGGCTAATTTTCTGGATATAGCTGTTAATCAGTTACTAGGCACATACTTCTGTCAGAGACTTACAAATGCCCTACATGATTAAGAATCACCAAATGTAAAAATCTGATAAAATTTCCTTGATTTTAAATAAACTTAAAAAAGGTCCCTGATTTTTCTGTGTAGAATTTTTTCAGTATTTTTCACAGTCAATAGATTGTATGATGAAGGAAGGTTTAACTGTATTCTACCTCTTTTAACTGTGTTAACATTCCCAGCACTATAACCTCACCAAGTTTAGCTGTAGTTCCCAATAAATATTCTATAGGTTTTAACTGAAATATAAACATCAAAATTACTCTATTAACAATCCATAAAAAATTGTGTCAATCAAACAATAAAAAATATAGATGCATACCCTTCATAAACCTAGGCCATAGTTAAACTATTCCCTTAAATAGTGACATTGCTTTCTTAAAATTCCATGGTATCATCAAGATAAACACCCCAAAATTGAAATTTCATCATTTTTCATGATAAAGGTCATTTTCCATGGGTTTTCAAGGTTTGTAAGAACCCAGTTTAATTCCAAGTAACATGCCATAAAGTATGACATGGGTGTAACTTACAAATAATGATAAGACTGACTAGACCAGAATCTGATTTGCAACTAGGTAAAAAAAAAATGCCGGTACTTTAAAATAAAAGGTAACCTCTTAAAGTCATAATAAAGTAGCAGTATTTTTACCTGGAATTTTTTACTGTCACTAGGTGCACTGCCTAAGGCAGGTGGAGTAAATAAATCGTGTCGTAAAGTTCTCTGAAAGATTAAAGTTACAAAAAATTAACTAACATCATCTGATATAAAAATTCACAAACGCTACAGCAAAGTAATGTTTTGTTTACAAGTAAGGAGCATTTGAAAATAAATTAAATAGAGCAAGATGTATTAAAAAAACATTTAATAGGGAAGACAAACATTATGACTGTATTAACATTATAAAAGAAATGTGACATGTTCATGAGAGGCCACTAGTTGCAAACGTCTATTTCTTACCTTCCAATACAGGGACCCTGATAAAGCTTTTATCACTGAAATCTGAAACAGTTTTTACATTATCTTCAGTTCAAGAAATTAACAGAACCAAAGTATAAAAATATACTGTAAATACCTATTTCATTGAAAAAGATATGTAAAATAAAATCAACTTTACCTGTTCTAAGATAGTGTATCTTTCTCTAAATAAATTAGCTTTATCCTCGGCGTTACCATGAAGACAAGGTGGAGGTATTCCTAATGTAGAGTTACTATAATACAACATAACAGTAGTTGATTAAATCACATCTCATGACTACAGACAGACTGAGACAATTCTATGGGTGAAAGTTTAGTAAGTCAAGGGTTCAAACCTCAAAATTTCATACGTTACACAAGATTTTTAAATGACATGGTTTTATAATGTTAACAAGCAAATTCGTTGAATTAATATCCCCCGCTGAGTACTTGTTTTTACTAACACAACAACTGGAGACATAAGGCTTTATTAATAAATATAAAAATCCATAAAACCATAACAGGGACCATACATAACTCCATGTTAAATAAAATTATCAGGACATGCCAATGAGATGAAAATTTCTTTTCTGTATTGATGGTTTCCATTAAATCTTGTTGAAATCAATCCAGCTGTTGCAAAGAAAAAGCAATATTTCTCTATATGCATACTGCACAAATAATCAAGGGAAATAACTCTGTGCTGAAAGGTCTGACCGGAATAAGGCAACGACATGCTCGTCTCCTCTAGATATTGATGATTCCCAACAAGTTTCGTTGAATTCCTGCCATTAATTGCAGAGAAGTAGCGCGGAAACAATTTTTCCTCTATATGCATACTGCATAACTAATCAAGAGCCATAACTCTGAGTTAAAGTGTCTGACCGGAACAAGGCAACGATATGCCCATCTCCACTTGGTATTGAAGATTCCCATAAAGTTTCGTTGAATTCCAGCCATTAGTTGCAGAGAAGTAGCGCGGAAACGATTTTAACTCCATATGCATATAGCATAACTAATCAAGGGCCATAACTCTGAGTTAAAGTGTCTGACCAGAACACGGCAACGATATGCCTATCTCCTATTGGTATTGAAGATTCCCATAAAGTTTTGTGGACTTCCAGCCAGTAGTTGCAGAGAAGTAGCGCGGAAACAATTTTTACTCCATATGCATACTGCATAACTAATCAAGGGCCATAACTCTGAGTTTAAGGGTCTGACTTGAACAAGCTGACGATATGCACATCTCCTCTTGGTATTGAAGATTCCCATAAAGTTTTGTTGAATTCCAGCCATTAGTTGCAGAGAAGTAGAGTGGAAACAACTTTAACTCTATATGCATACTACATAACTAATCAAGGGCCATAACTCTGAGTGAAAGGGTCTGACCTAAAAAAGCCGACAATATGCACTACTCCTCTTGATATTGATGATTCCCATAAAGTTTCGTTGAATTCCAGCCAGTAGTTGCAGAGAACTACTCGGGAAACGACTTTTACTCTATGTGCATTCAACATAACTAATCAAGGGCCATAACTCTGAGTTAAAGGGTCTGATCCAAAAAAGCTGACCACATGCGCATCTCCTCTTGATATTGATGATTCCCATAAAGTTTCGTTGAATTCCAGCCAGAAGTTGCAGAGAACTACTCCGGAAACGACTTTTACTCTATATGCATTCTACATAACTAGTCAAGGGCCATAACTCTGAGTTATAGGGTCTGATCCAAAAAAAGCTGACCACATGCGCATCTCCTCTTGATATTGATGATTCCCCTAAAGTTTCGTTGAATTCCAGCCAGTAGTTGCAGAGAACTACTCCGGAAACGACTTTTACTCTATATGCATACTACATAACTAATCAAGGGCCATAACTCTGAGTTAAAGGGTCTGATCCAAAAAAAGCTGACCACATGCGCATCTCCTCTTGATATTGATGATTCCCATAAAGTTTCGTTGAATTCCAGCCATTAGTTGCAGAGAAGTAGAGTGGAAACAACTTTAACTCTATATGCATACTACATAACTAATCAAGGGCCATAACTCTGAGTGAAAGGGTCTGACCTAAAAAAGCCGACAATATGCACTACTCCTCTTGATATTGATGATTCCCATAAAGTTTCGTTGAATTCCAGCCAGTAGTTGCAGAGAACTACTCCGGAAACGACTTTTACTCTATGTGCATTCAACATAACTAATCAAGGGCCATAACTCTGAGTTAAAGGGTCTGATCCAAAAAAAGCTGACCACATGCGCATCTCCTCTTGATATTGATGATTCCCATAAAGTTTCGTTGAATTCCAGCCAGTAGTTGCAGAGAACTACTCCGGAAACAACTTTTACTCTATATGCATTCTACATAACTAATCAAGGGCCATAACTCTGAGTTAAAGGGTCTGATCCAAAAAAAGTTGACCACATGCACATCTCTTCTTGATATTGATGATTCCCATAAAGTTTTGTTGAATTCCAGCCAGAAGTTGCAGAGAACTACTCCGGAAACGACTTTTACTCTATATGCATTCTACATAACTAGTCAAGGGCCATAACTCTGAGTTATAGGGTCTGATCCAGAAAAAGCTGACCACATGCGCATCTCCTCTTGATATTGATGATTCCCCTAAAGTTTCGTTGAATTCCAGCCAGTAGTTGCAGAGAACTACTCCGGAAACGACTTTTACTCTATATGCATACTACATAACTAATCAAGGGCCATAACTCTGAGTTAAAGGGTCTGATCCAAAAAAAGCTGACCACATGCGCATCTCCTTTTGATATTGATGATTCCCATAAAGTTTCGTTGAATTCCAGCCAGTAGTTGCAGAGAACTACTCTGGAAACGACTTTTACTCTATATGCATTCTACATAACTAATCAAGGGCCATAACTCTGAGTTAAAGGGTCTGATCTGAAAAAAGCTGACCACATGCGCATCTCCTCTTGATATTGATGATTCCCATAGAGTTTCGTTGAATTCCAGCCAGTAGTTGCAGAGAACTACTCCGGAAACGAAATTCGGACGGACGGATGGACGGACAACGCCAAAACTATATCCCCCTCCCGATTTCATCGGCGGGGGATAATAATGAATTATTATGAGTAAAGAATACTAAAATTTGGTATTGATATGAAACATCCATTCTTGACATGATTTGGATTTTGTTTTTAAAACTGCAGACATTGATGGGGGGAATGCTGCAGGGGGAAGCCACTGAAGTAACTTACTGAAGTTACTCCTGCCCTCCATGCAGTTATATCCATTGGATCAGCAGAGGCAAAGCAGCAAGCCTAATATAGCCAAACCTAACCTGGACATTTTTTGCACTCACACACAATTTAACAAACATGGCTAGTTGAAATAAAATCAACCCTCAAAAATATGCAAGTCCAACTTTTTGTTAAATCCAAGCCCTGGTTATATGCTATAAAAAACAATGAGTAATTACAAACAAAAAATATCAACAATAGTGAAGTTACTTACGGTATAAATTTCTTTCTGTCCTTCTTATATGTAAATCTTGGTACAGTAAATGCATCTATCACAGTAAAAACTTTATCACTGGAAATAATACATAAGTCATTTTAGCTTAAAGATAATAAACAGTTAATTTCCGCTATAAAGACCATCTTGGCTATTTCAAAATCATGCGATTCTTGAAGATTTTTAAGTCCCAAATACCTAATTTGATTTGAGTCCAGTGATTTTGATGGCGCTAATAGCAGAACTTTAACTGTATAATCAAATCAAACAGCCTGAAAAACATGACCTCTCAGGCTTTTCCCAGTATTTGGGGAAGGGACGCCTTTTTTATACGAAACACTTGGGGATATTTTATTGCAATGTCATAGACAGGGTAACAAAAAATCCAAGATAAACTGCAAATTTGGGAAAAAATGCATGATTTTATGGAAATTTCATGAAGGGTAGGCGCCTGTAAAGGGCCCCTGTTATATAAGAAACAAAAGTCTGACTCTAAAAGAAATCCCTAATGCATTCAAGGGAGATAATTCAAAGAGCAAAGTCATTGATTAGTACAAAAATCTGATTAACTAATTAACCAAATCTTCAAGGTGAAAAAAAACAAACATGTAGTTCAGAATCAAATCAATAACGTTTCAGTGTTTGAATAACACAAGACTTCTAGAAAATTACTAATAGTTTGAAGATCATCTATGGGAGATAATTTCATTTACCTTTCATCATCATGTTCAGCATTACATTCCTGTACAGCAGATTCACAAATAACTTTACTGATCAATGTTGATGTCACTGAAATATACACAAATACACTTATCAAAAATTCACTTTCCAAAGTTTCATATTTATTTCAAATTTAATACTCATTACGCTCTGCAGGAACATTTCGTGCCAAAATGGGTAAACTGCACCCTGTGTCCCCCTTGAGTGCAACGGACCGTATCAAATTACTTTTCTTTCCACAAATTGGTAGAAAATGACACAAAAATCACCTCTGCAAAATTTAATGAGGATCCATTGGCTCATTTTAAAATAGTCAAATTTGAAAAGTGATCAGTTAGAACTTTAGTTAAGTGTATATGTTTAATTTGTTTCCATTTTAAATTCATTATGTGAAGAAGTTGGCAATAAATACATTATCAAATGAACATAGGCCCTTAATACTAATAATAGCTTTTTTAACCGACAAACTATTTAAAATTACTTGGGAAAACAAAATATTACAAACAAAATTTACTTATAACGGCAACCAACTGGACTCTTTTGCAATCCTGGCTTAAATCTTCTTCAGCATATTTAGCCCATTACGTTATGTTATTGCTGTTCAAAGGCAAAATTATAATCTAGCCCAACTGAACTCAGTAATATTCACTCGACCAAAAACTCTAAATCAATGTTTATTGTAATGGTGTTTAGCCTAGTGGTTACATAGATGAACAGTTCTTTCAGCCATAACTTTTCAATTCAATTGTTTTCTTCCATCTCTGATGTATACTTACAAGGTTGTTTTTGAATGATTTCTATGATTTTATCCAACCATTCTTGACATTCTCCTTCATCTACTTGAGTGAACACATCTGTCAGGTATTTACTGGCATCACTAAAAATTAAATATAATATAAATGTAATGTTATTGACAGTTTTTCACAGTATTTTCTAGTTTACTTCATGTCATCTTTGAGTTAAATACATTCATCAAAATGTATAATCATAGTTGAACCTTATCAACCAGCAGGCTTCCAAAATGAACTTGATTAAAAGTTAAGTTTCAAAACTAAACATGCAGGTAATACAATAACACATTTGTTTATTTGTTTAAACAACAATGTACTTGTTCTTAAAGGCCTGTAGCAAGCATTTTCACAATAAATGACCACTGAGTAACTTTTTTTATCTATAAGTGAAATATATTGACAATATATATCATTCATAGATAAAAATTTATTGTAATAGATAAAAATTTATTGTAAGAAATTTATCCAACCATTCTTGACATTCTATATAATTTCCTTGAGCAAGTCACTTTAGCCTACTAGCTCAGTACTGAGGAACCAGGAAGCGGACTAGTAAGTGATTAATCTAAGTTGTAAAAGCTTATTTCACAGTCGAGCTAAAATAAATAGTCTAATGAACAATTGTTATGTACAAAATGGTACCGGGACAAAACGGACCATGAGACGAAACTGACCATGCTAAAACGGACCAAAGTAGGGACGAAACGGACCATATTTGTGGGACAAAACGGACCATAGTCGGGACAAAACGGACCATTGTCGGGACAAAACGAACCATAAGAAAAATATATTATATTACTAAACAAAAATATATTGATTTAATGAAATAAAAGTTGAAGTAGTAAAGAGTAAAAATATTGATATTTTTCATAACAAAACACATCATATCTGAATAGACACCAAAAGAAGTCAGGAAAAAAACACCCAATCTGTTTTGATGAAATTATGGTCACAGTATTCTAAGAGAGATACAACAACTAAACAACTATTAGGTGGGTGTGCCAACGTATACTCGCCAGTTAATTAAATGTTTATAGTGAGTGAAATAGGTCATATTGAACTGTTATATATTTACATTTGGTAATGATAAGCTGGTTTAGATATATTATGTGATTAATGTTTTATTTCCATGATTCTTTCTTTGGAACTGTATATGTTTGTAAATAGTCTGTAACATATTGATGAAGATAGTAGTTATTTAATAATGACATTATTCACGGTATGAAGCCAGTTTGATTAAGTCTATAATTAAATATTTGACTACAGAGTATTGACGAAGGCATAGAACACAGTTTTTGTAAGATTTTTTTTGATTTTGGTAGATGTTGTATTCGATTGACAGCCAGGCGTTTATATCTTTCTAGACGAAGCATAGTTAGCGTTGATATATTCGACCATAGTTCAGCCCCGTATAATGCAGATGATTGACTAAGTATATTTTTTATTATGTGCTACATATGTAAAAGTGTCAGTATAAGTATTTTGTTATTTTATTGATGATGAATTTATAATAAAATATATCATTTTAACAGTTTTTCTCCTTTTTTTATTTTTTTTTATTCTTATCACGAGTCATTATTGTTCCCAGCAGCTATAAGAATTTTAATAATATCTAGAATCATGACAACCTCTGGGTACGAGAATGATCTGTGTAACTGTGCGTATTAGTAATTATAATTTATCTGAAACAAGTTTGTCACCATACAATCATTTCCCAGGGTTATATGAGGCGTGCAGTACATAGGAAGGAACCTGTGCTGGACTATATAAAAGCAACTTCAAATTAAATCGCTCTGATCTATTAGCTACTTAGCTCAAGGAAATGCCGATGAGGACACAGAATAGCTATCTGGAACAAGTTAAATCACTCTGATGTATTAGCTAATTAGCTCAAAGAAACGGCACAGAAAAGCTTAAAAACAATGCACAAACAACACACAAACTGTCAATCACAATTGAGCCTATTTTAATTACTGTATAAGACATAAACTATATATGATGTTATCAATCACACACATAATGATTTATAATAATAATGGTTATATTTTTTATGGTCCGTTTTGTCCCGACAATGATCCGTTTTGTCCCGAGGAGGACACAGTATAACTTAAAAACAACGCACAAACAACACAAAAACTGTTAATCACTATTAAGGCTATTCTAATTACTATTTACACACAATTTAATTATACTAAGACATAAAAGATATATAAGATGCTATTTATCACGCACATAATAATTTATAATAATAATGATTATATTTTTTCTTATGGTCCGTTTTGTCCCGACAATGGTCCGTTTTGTCCCGACTATGGTCCGTTTTGTCCCACAAATATGATCCGTTTCGTCCCTACTTTGGTCCGTTTCTTCTCATGGTCCGTTTTGTCATTGAGTACGTTCCGCAAGGCAATCGCTAGCTAGCAATTCGTCTCCTGGTACCCTCGATTTGGTGCCACATAGTATATACTTTTGGTGCAAGAAAGGAACCAGAGGACGAATCGCTATCTAGCGATTTCCTTGCGGAACGTGCCCCCTAATTCGTACAAAATAAAGGAAGGAATTGTCCGAATTTTCCACCGTCCGAAAACCTCGACAGTTAAAGCCTAAATCTACCGAAACAGAATGAACTACCGCTCTGTTGCCGAGAGTGCGATGACATAAATTAATTGACTTTAACAATGCACGTTATTCCGGAGTAAGAAGACGCTAAACGTGTGTCTCGACAGCATTTCAGTGACCAAACGATCATCATATGATCATGTTTAGTCGCTGCCGCAAAAAAGCGTTAAATGTGGCGTTTTGGGGTAAGAGGGGACCATTATCAGAATGTTTCGACCGTAAGTTTAGTAACAATAATAATTAACAAGGCAATCTACCTTCTCAGCGACAATCCGTGCATCTTAAAAGACGACGAAATCAGACTTTTTAGTTTTGTTGACATTTTTAGACTTCCCGCGATATTTCGTCCATAACCGGTGTGAGTTTAATTCGCTTCTCATGAAAATTAAACATTGATCAACCTCAATAGGCGTACGAAAGCTGTCAATGTTTTTTAAGGGTATGTTTTTGCTATTTATTCTTGACCTTTATCATTCTTATGTATTTCTCATTAATGTAATACGTTTTCTGTGAGTCATATTCAGTATTTTAACCATTTTGATTGATAATTATGTAAATCTTTGAAAGATTTGTCAAAGTTTGATCATGGTCTCAAAAGCGCTTATTAGATTTTGTGAGGAAAACTCACTGTTGAAATATTCACTATTGATTATCAATGATGATGTAAATATTTGATATAAATTGATTGTTAGAACAATTAATGTGTCAATAATCAACACATTTATTGCCGTCGCTATTGTGACATGACTTACAAGAACTCATCAGCCCTTAGACTACATTGATAGTCAGGGTCTACAGTTTTAGTCTTGCTGTGTCAACTACTGTTGATGCCTTAACCCTTAAGCCCCAAGTCAGGGACTAGTAAAAATTGATTTGGGCCAGTTACAATTATATTTCATATACTTAGGCAGAGCTTTTCATTAAAGTTTGTCTAAGCTATATTTGGGTTCAGGCAACTTGTTACTGCTAGTAGTAGTAATCATTTGGATTTGGGCAAGTAAAACATACAGCTTGTCTAACTGGACAGTCTCATTAGAAATAGATAACGAGCCCTGTAAGGCTAGATGATAATTGGGACCAGTACTTATGATTCATATTAAATCTGGCTTGTGCTCAAGAAAAATTAAGGCCAAGACTACAACATGAAACTTGATCTGGTTTCATCATGCTCTTTAATTTATAAATCTAGTGATTGTACGTTAAAAATCTAGTCACAATGCATGTTTTCATCCCTGTGGTAACTGTCAGTCTAATAAGTGTTTGTAAAATAATTGCCCAAGCAGAAAAGTGTTTGTTCTAGAGTAATGATTTTTTGGTAGACTGACTAAGCCCTTGGCTTGGGCTTATCAGTGTCTTTGACTTTTAGACTTGGCTTGATAGAGAACACAATGATTATGATGGCATTAATTAAGTTTACTGAACCGAAAATACTGTTAGGGATTATGATAAAACATGAAGTCCAATATAATGTTTTATCATATCATATCATAATATTAAATTAATAATTCAACAATAAATATTGATTTGTGATTGAATATGTAAAATGGTGGCTGCATAAATATAGTTGACCATCGGACCACTAACATTCTGAAAGTTACTGGACCACGCTCAATTTTGATGCACTCGGTCCACGGTCCAGCGGCTAAATTCGAAGACTGATTGCTGCATAAGGATATAAAGGTGCAATGCTTATGTACGAAAATTCATTTTAAATATCCGGTAAAGAGGTCTGCTTTTGCAGTAATGAAGTTAAATACTTGATTATTTACTATCATGATATCTATAGTGTTTCACTATAAATATTTTATTATTTCAGATCTACTGTAAGACTGATTCTCCTGCTACCAACTTAGATGAGTTTTGTTGATGTTTTTGTAGGAAACTACATTATTACAGACTTTGAGCTGTATCAACTATGGCTTGATGGGCTCTCTGGTAGTTATTACTTATTTTTAATTGTTCTTAGCAGGGCTGTATACATATACTGTGTATGTTTAAATTATTTATGTGTTACATTCATCAGCCAGATTAGCTCAGTTGGGAAAGCTTCTGACTTGCAAGCAGGTCATGTTTTTTTCTGAGAGGCCATCACCTAGGGAATAACGTGTGATGTTGCATAACTGTAACTCAATTAGTGATGAAATAAGAGCATCTTGAATTAGCCCTATTGTGTACATTTAAAAAAACAATTTTTGTCCATGTCTTGACCAGTAATAATAATAATAAAAAATAGTAATGATGACTTTATTTACAGAGGTGACACAGTTAGGCCTAGTCCAAGCCCAATCTTTCCTGTTAGCCTCCAATAAAGGAATTATTTAACTGCTGAAAAATTATATGTTAACTCACTATTTGTAACATAATGTTTCAGTAAATGAATGTTGCTCTGTGTTACAACAGAGAGGAGTTCTACAATCAACTGGTGCTAGATATGAAGAACTCATCAGTGACACCAAAGATAGTTTTAGATTATTTGCAAGTCTTGAACAACTGCTCAAATGGCCCAACAAGTTCTCAGAGCAACACTTATACCAGATTGATCCTGTTAATCAACAAACACTGATTGAGAAGTAAGTATGCATGTACAATTCCTCTTTAATGATTATCAACTATTTTAACTTCTACAATTAAAAACTGCTTATTGTTTGTACTGGCATATACTGAAAATATCAGTAATAGACTTCATTTGGAATTCAAATTTACAAGTCTTCACCTTTGGAATAGACATGTTTAGTTAAAAAAATATGTGCACATAGAACTGTAAGGCTTGTTAGCTTACGGTAATGCTGTATCTTGTGATTTTTAGCAATAATTTGTAAAAAATACCTTGTTTGTAATTTGTGTTTCATAGGTTGAAAAAACAACAGATATATTGAGTTCTAGATTACATCTACAGATAAAATATGAAATTACTGATTTTTGTAGACAATGTGTAATCACATTAGCTTTTATAAAGGAGGTAATAAGTTTTTCATGAAAACGAAGTTAAGTTAAATGACTAAGAAAAGTGTTAAACATGCATGGTATATTAAAAGCTTTATAGATCTCTTGCCGATTTAGTTTGTACAAATGATGGTTTGAGTTGAGAGTCAATATTGTGGGCTCCAGGAAGGCCATTGTAACTGAACCTACTTTGATTGACATAAGAACAACTGTGACTTCCATATAATAAAAAATATATTTACTAAAATACAATAGAATTACCACTTCCATTTACTAAGTTGTTTTCTCTATGTCATTTAGGTATTATCAGTTTGATGATGTAGTTATTCGAGAAATTCTTGGACGTAAATTATCTACAAAGAATAGAAATAACCTAGATGACGTCAGTGAAAGAACTAAGATTCCTCTTAGAAGTGTTTGTAGACAGGTTAGTACCTTTTTCAGTGTGTATTAAGCAATAACTGGCTGATTATTCTAGTGCCACATGTATTAAAAAATGAACAATTATTTATTCTGGCCATTTTGAGGCTGAAATTCGGCCTCTTTCGTCTCCCACAAAAGTGTATATTTTCCCATTTGCTGTTGCAAAATTCCGCTGTCTTTAAAATTTTGTGCTAAGGAATGCATTTTTTGCTGTTTCTATTGCATTATGGACGTCTTTCTGACATAGATATAAGTACAATAGTTGAAATTTTCAGACAAAAGGCAGAAATATTCCTTAAAGATATGACTGTTTGTGTATTCAATCTAAAAAAAATGAAATATGAAAAAGTTATCCTGTTATTTTATGTCTTTTACTTTTTTCACTTTAAAAGGGCCTGTCACCTTTCCCTTCTTGCGTAAATAAATACTGATTGTCTTGCATTAAAATTCTCTATGAAACTTTAAGAAAATATGTTTCTGTAAGTCAATCTTACTGATGTTCACTAGTTAGGGAAATGATCTCACGTCTGCAGCTTAGTCTACTCAGGTCAGAAGCCTTTGCATGGAATAAAATTCCTGAAAAAAATGAATTTGGGCATAAAAAAACTTAATTTCTATTTAAGAGTGAACTGTCTCTTTTTTCAGTTCAAAATTAATATTAAAGTTGATTATTTCTGTTTTTCAGTTTGATAATGTAAAGAGAGTGTTCAAGACTGTTGAAGAAATGCCAGGATCATTAGAGAAAAATATTCAAACACATTTCTGTATAATGTCAGTTGATCTCGCAAAGTAAGTTTTCTAATATAACTTTCAATCAATAATAGACTCTGATATAGTTAATAATAGTAATGTATGACAAATGTTCTGTTTATCTCATTAAATTAGTTTCTAAAACTGTTCTCACTATTCAATTTTTGCTAGATACCTCATTAATCTGAAGTAGCTTGTTTCATCTTTTCACTTTTCTCTCAGTTTACTACTATTGTATTCTTGATTATAAGTCATAACTTGTTGTTACTAAATATAACTTTACTATTGTTGTCATCACTTATTCAATGTTACAGAATTGTCGAATCTGGTATCATTCTACCAAATTAGGATGTGAAAATGGTTGTCTGGACAGATCATTTTAAGGGCAAGCACTCTATCTCATTTGCAGAATTTTGCTTGCTCAAAAGAAATTGTTGGTGGCCCAAACTAAAAAGTGGTTGTCCCAGTCAATTGGACACCAACTGATTTTCGTAGACTGCTGATATTTTTGCTGAGTATATTAAAAATGGAATATGGTGGAAAATAGATTTTTTAGATTTGAAATTTAAAAAACCCTATCTCAGTTTTTATATCACACTGAACACGATTTTGGTTTTAGGCAATTTACTAGCAGAACCTATTGGGTCAAAATATTTAAACCCTAGGAAGTCAATCTAAAATAATTTGATAAAGTATGAAATCACCTTGATATCTTAGAATTTGACATTATGTAAAACTCCATGGTAGTATGTATAAATGTATATATTTTTCAGGAAATACTCGGCTATTGTATTTATGGCTAATCACAGATTTGAAACTGGAAAGAAACGTTTATGTCATTTAACATTTGATGATTTTATGTTTTGTACTGAACATATGATTGTTAACTGGTCTTATAGTGCTGCTGGTAATAACATTTCTTGTTAATTTGCTTTTTGTTAATTATGTTAAGTAATTTGATTATATAAACTAATTAGTCGTTAGTCTGCAGGGCCAGCGAAATCATAAAATTGTTTACTTGTCCGTTCTTGAGAATTGGTTAAGTTACTTGTCCGTATGAACATAATAGAATAAAATTATTTAAAAATCCACTTGTCCGTATTTGCCTTGGGACAACACGGACAATACAGACGTTTGATTTTGCTGGCCCTTGTCTGAACAACTTAAATATTCACTTAATTCATTCCTTGATATTATTTGACTAACAAACAGCATATTGGTAATTTATCGACTTGTGTCTATTTAGACTCGGTGCTTACTTATCCATCCACAGGGAGCTTACATCTTCTTATTAATATACATGTTTCATATGAGAATATCAACTTAAATTTTGATTTTTTTGTAGAAAGGTTTGGGCTGCCCAAGTCAAGAGTTGTATTCTTGCCACTGTGCCACTACTGTACCTCTCATAGTTGATGTTGTACAACTTCTAGAGCCAACTTCAAAATTGGTTGATAAAATACATTGAAATATATATATATATATATCTTGATTATATAACTTTAATAAGCTATCACCTTAACCCACTAGTCCCCAAGCCTGGAACCAGTGAAAATTGATTCAAGCTTGTAAAAATTACTTATTTCAAATAGTTGGGATAGTTGGTAGTTTGGCTCTATGTTATTAAACATAATATATCAGACTTGTGCTCAAGAACATTGAAGATGCTGACTGTTCTTGAAAGTTGAGACCCATCTAATTTTAAGAACTTCTCGTTATGAACTCTTGACTCAAGTAAAGTAGCATAGATAATACATTTATATTTTTATTTTCTAGAATGTGATAATCATGAAGATATGGACGTAGATTTAGATAGAATGTTTCTACAAGATCTTAGAGATTTAAAAATATTAACAGAGAAAGAACATTTAGATGAACAAAAAACGTAAGTTGACGTGTGGCATATGAATTCTGCCAGTCAAAAGTTTATACATTAAAGTTAAATCCATACACAAGCCTGTACTTTTCACAGCAAGATGCTGGCCATATTTCACAGGTACAGGGACCAGGAAATTCACCAAATCCAATCAGTCTAAACAGAGTCAAATCAGGTTGAGTTCAAAATGATAATATGCTGTCTGGGCCCCCTAACTTAAGTAGGAATAATTCTTTGTTGGAGCTCTACTTTCTTGCTAAAAATGTTGTTGATCAGTCGTTGTCAAGTTTTTTTTTCTAGATTTGTTCCACTGAAGAAAATCTAAGTGTTTTAAGTTCAATCAAGTTGCATCAAATGCATTAATACAATATAAGAAAAATGTGTTCAAAATTTAGATGGGGATGCTACTATATATATTGGAGAAAATACTCCAACCGAAAATTTTGCAATGAGCTTTTATAAGTACAACACTATTTCTTCTCATCATTTCAGTTGTTTGATGAATACATTGAAAACAACCCTGACAAGAAAGAAGATAAATGTAATTGATGAAAACTTTAAGGTATGTTCAATTATTTTATATTTACAAGGTTCATTAGTCACAAATCCATTAATGTATGAAAAAAAATCCAACTGTGTTGTCTCCCTTACACTGTGGTTTACATTGAATTTTCAAATAGGTCCATTATATACAAAACTTTGCTATCTGAAATGAATTGTTATTTATTTCAGAACTTTTTACTTGATATCTTAGTCATACTTTAGACAATGATTAGCATCAATTGCTTTTAGACATTGAATATTACGCTTATGTGTTGGGAGCATTTATTTTGGCCTTTCACCTATCACAAGAATTAAACAAAAAAACTGTGACAATACTTTGTAGGGTACGTATACTTCAGACCATTCAATTCAAAGAGGACAATTTTGGTTACCTGGATTTCTTTATTATAAATTGTACAGCAAAACAATAGGGACAGAAAGATCACCATGGAGAAAATATTTTGATAGTCAAATATGGACAAGCAAGATTTAGCTGTATTTTGAAACTAACCATCTGATAATGCCCAAGTTGAATGTTAGTCTCGTTATTAACCTTAACTGCTACATAAGCTATTTAAATGTATGGTATATATGTGTAAGTGTGTGGCTTTGACTTAAAGTTGGTAAATACTCAAAAGAAAGATGGTTCTAGCCACTTGGCTAGCTCAGTTGGTAGCATGCATGTCTACTGAACGAGGGGTCATGGGTTCGATTCCTGGGCAGGGCATACTTTCCTGGAGCTTGGTCATGAAATAATAATCTATGGCCATTCTCCCTCCTACCTATGATTTTTAATTATGTAGGACAGTTGTCAGTCACGAACGAAAGTATGCGCTTAGTAGTTGGTTAACAGCTAAATCCAGAGATTTAGCCTTTCCAGGAACAGTGAGTAGGTTGACTGACCACTGTTATATGACCTATACAATGTGTTACTATGACGTTAAACAAAACGAACAAACAAAGAGGTTTTGCAGGTTACAGATATTCTTTAAATGTCTTGTAACATAAAGTTTTCTGTATTTTAGAATCTATCTAAAGCTATCATATCTATTGCTTATGGTTTAAATCACAGTAAAGAGGTTAGAAATTATTTTGCTGATGTAATGGAAAAGGTAAGAAAATATTTATTTCATTAATATAAGATCTTATGTACACTACCACTATACAATCTTTTACCCGGCTCTGACATCAGAATCACTCAAAAATTGACTCAAATTTCTGAATATATCTGAAAACTGCTTTATCATTTAACTGTAGACTTTTATTACCATTTATTTAAGGGATAATGTGTGATGTCATTTTCAAATTCGATTCATTTTCAATTCTTATCAGAATACCAATGTGTGACGTCATTGTGTGAAAATAGATTTCTTCTGGACATGACCAGTTAACTAAAAAACATTCAAATTTGTTATTGTAGGAAATGTTGTGGACTGTTAATTAGTATATCAAAATGTATGGAAAATTATTCTCATTTCTATGGTGGCATATTTCTGCCATCAGATAACCACACAACTAACTAGCCAATTAAGAGGGTAAATAGTTACAGTAACTAGTTAACCTCTTAAGTAAATTAAGTTAAATGGTTAACTAGTTACTGTAACTAGTTAACCTCTTAATTAACTAGATAGTTATGTGGTTATCTGATGGCTGAAATATGCCACCATACATTTCTGACTTTTGATTAAATCTTTTTCTGCAATGTGATCATTATATTTTAACATTTCAGATTATCGAACCATTTATAACTTCACAAATGACATATGATGATATTAGATTATTTTTAAGTGCATACAAAGAAGCTGGATTAAGATTAAATGCCTTTAGGTAAGTGATGTTGACAATCATTGTCTTTGTTTTACTATTACATGTATGTTCAATGATATGATAGTATTATATGATACCCACATCAAGTGGTGTTTGAATGATACTTAAGCAAAATGTAGCTAACTTTTCAATGAACACCAGTCCAATTTTTGTATAGCTTGTGCTAATTCACTTAGGAAATGGGTCACAGGTCAATTTGCACAAACTATAATTGCTTGGTGGCTATTGGTTTAGATAATCATGATAACTTTGATTTTTCATAATGTAAACTCATTATGCTGTCTTTGTCAGTTTTCTAAATCATGAGAAATTGCTTTTTTAACTCAATTTTTCGGAGAATAGTGGGGCTATCCTACTCAGTTGTGCGGTGACATCGGCGTACACTTCTTAATTAAGTTTTTAGGGTGCAACATTTTTCTATCTTTGAAACTACTAAAGGGATTCGCTTGAAACTTCACACATGTCTACAAGGTTACCATTGGAGGTCAAATAGATAGTTGCATAACTCTTGCATGAATTTTGACTTGTTGCTGTTGTTTACACAAACACCTGAAAAAATCGAGCGCACTGTCCATGGACTGCTCTTGTTGTCCAGTCTGTTTAAGAATAATAGTGGTGAAGGTCTGTCAAATATTTACAGACACTGTTAAAATAAAACTAAACTTACAAATAAATGATTAACCATTAAAATGCTTTCACTAACATAATGTGTTACACTTGTGTTATATTTACAGGTCTATACCAAGTTTGGTAACAGTATGGGAAAGATATATGAATACATTTATAATATGTTGTCTTAGAATGTATCGTACGTAACACATATAGATAACATTGCTCATGTATAATTATAGACATAGATGATTTATATGACCAGTCTTTATAGATCTGAGCTGTGTCTAGTGATGTGGAACAATTATAGCCTTCTTGAAATTTTATCTTTATTATATTTAGTCTGAAAGTATTAGTGAGTTAACTTACAAAACGGTTTAGAAAGTAGAATAAATTTCATTCAATGTAATGAATATTCATAATACAATTTTATTCAGAATATATTGGTGAGTTAACTCTACATATACGAGCCGTGCATATACCTAGTTAGTACAAATTAGTACAAATACTGACCAAATAAATTTTTTTGACCATCATTTAATTCACTAGCCCAAAACCTAGGATTTTTTAACAAAAAATTCGGTTAATAGTTTGGCAAAACATGGGCGGTTCAGCGGGAGTCAGGTGTCGTTAACAATTGCGTTAAAGTTTGGGTTAAAGTTTTTTATTTGGTCAGTATTTGTACTAATTTGTACTAACTAGGTATATGCACGGCTTGTAGGTCTAGAAATGTTTCAGTTGTTGCCTGTTGTTTTCTCAAGCATTAGCTTGATTTAGTCTGCTGTATTGTAAAAAGCAAAATTATCAATTAGCCTATCTATATTAAATAAATAATTATTACAAGTCCGAATCACGAGTACCAGGTTTTGGGCTAGTGGATTAAATGATGGAATTTTTAGCCGGATGTTTTAACAAAAAATTCGGCTAATAGTTTGGGGAAACACTGGCGGTTCAGCAGGCATCGGGGGTCGTTAACAATTGCGATAAAGTTTGGATTAAAGTTTTTAATTTAGCATATATTTCTGCCATTTATTGTCAGATCTTTATGAAACTTCATACAATGATAACATACCATGTGATATACAGGATTAGACAGTAACCACAACTCTACCTTTCTCTTTGTAATTTTTGTGTTAAAGTTTTTTAATCTGGCTTTTATGTGGTTTACTCATTACATTTCTTCTTTTTCTGGTATTTTATTTTATTTAGAACTAACTGCACAGTTGTCCTTCAGTTAAAGTGTGACACATATTGTATACTTTAGTTATGAAGAATGCAAATTTTAGGCAACTTTAATGTTATTCTTTGTACCGGTAGTTTGATTGTTACATATCGTCCATCAAAACCAAATTCACATGACACGGCTCAATTATTACGGTACTTATTTTAACATGTAAATGTATAGTGCTTTTATGCCATTTATATAATCATGAAACCATTTTTATATTTACCACATGTTATATGTATGCTATTATAAATGGATGTGTATATTCAGACTTGGTGTTATTTGTTTGTTGTCTAATGTCAAGCTCAGTTTAGATTTAGTTGATCTCATTTTTGTTAAATTTCCATAGGCATATTCTTTTGGTTATTTTATTTGGAGCTTATAGGAATGAATTAATTCTAATATGTTACTTATAAGATGTATCTTTTTTATTTCATTTTTGGTTGTACTACATAGAATGGGTCCATACAAACTTAGTCATCACCTAAAATATTTCTCATGCACTATCCCCGCTTATTATGATATATAGTAAAAGGCAAAATTGTCGACTAGTCCAACTACATATATATGAAATAATTAATATACACTACGAGGGTTGCCTTCAAGACTGTAGTAACTCGCTCTTTAACCTAATGTACTTAGTACAGTCTTGCAGGCAAACCTCAAGTCTAGCTCTAGATAACCAGTTTTTATTTAGTCTTAAGCTTAGCACTAGTGAATCAAGGTGGAGAATGTACCTTTAAGACACTTAGGGCAACCAGTCACTTATTGCAACCTGACTCACATTTCTCAAGTATTTAATATTTCTGTAGATTGGTAAAATATTCTCAGGTCATTGTTTCTTTGAATTATATAAAAAGAAAGGTTTATTCTTATCAGGGATTGAATTTAACAAAAACTTGGACTCGCAAAATTTTGCGAGTTGATGAAAATAAAATCACTCGCATTTTTTCTCCAAATGTTTATAGCATACATAGTACTTTACTACAGATAGAACAAGTGTGTTACTGTGGAATAAGCAAAGAATATCAAATATGTTTTTACAGTAAATCTTTAATTATATTATACCATCAATCTATCTGGCTGTTTCAACGCTGATGTACAGCCTCAATAAGACAGTAGCGAGTTAAAATAAAAGTTACTTGCAATTTTCAAAATCCACATGCATTTTGCGAGTATGCGAGCTTAAATTCGCGCCCTGATTCTAATACATTATTAGTTGCTCACAGTTTTTTATTTGGTCAGTATTAATTTGTACTAACTAATTTTATATGCACTTGTATTGTTTTTATGCTGTTTCTCTGTAGGCACCATGGACATAATGAGGAACTTTTGTCAGTTATCTTTTCTTGATAAAATATGAAGCAATCCAATTGATAAGTAGTTCCTATCAGTTGGAATCCTCAAATTTTATCATTGAAGTCCTATGTAAGAGCAATAAAATCTAAAATATTTCTTGTTAATTAATATATTAACAGGAGTGATAAAATTTAGATAGTTCTTCAACAAAAGAATTTATGGCTTGATTTTCAAACAAATTAAATGATAAATGATTTACAAAAAAGTTATTTAAGATTAATTGTGGCTAATTGACATTGAAAAGTAATGGTAAAATCCAAGTAATCCAACTAATTAAGAGTATACAAGGGAAAATAACGGACGTAACCTTTATGATTTAAAAACTTATTAAAGTACTTTGGTATATAAGATCAATAAAAATAGATAGCTGTATTTACTGGTATGTACCGCAGCAGGGTTAACTTAATGTATGCACCTCTAAAAGTTTAATAAAATTGAACTATACAGTGTTTGCAATATATTTTATATTTGACAGGAATTGTGTACTTTTTAATTAGTGTTGAAATTCAGAGGTGTGATTCTTCTGGCAAGTCATTGTAAATCACTAATATTCATTAAAATTTGTTAATTCTCATATCAATTGCAAAAATGCTTAACACTTTACTGGTTTTGATGTGCCCCCCCTCGAAAGGTCTTCTTTGATGGGGAAGGTGCTGGCAAATAAAGTCATTTTTAGTGCTTAAGTGCTTTCAGTGCTTTTGTTTTTTAATTATTTACCATGGCAGGCTTGAAGGGTAGCTGTGATGAATGTATTTTCACCTTAAAAATCAGTGGTGCTTTTCACAAAAATTCTTACGAAAAAATCTTCGTAAGTCAGTTTAATATAATTAACACTTCAAAGTCAGACAGATAATAAGCATTACTATGATATGATTCACAAAAAGTATACACAATTCTACACAATTTGTGTAATATTTAGAATTGATAAGCCAAAAGATGAGTACATTATTAATGTATCTTGCTTTTGACTTACGAAGATTTTTTTCATCAGAATTTTTGTGAAAAGCACCACTGCTTTAAAACAATTTGCTAGTGGAAGTCATATTATATCTAATTCTGTTACATTGATTTTTTGCCATTTT
The DNA here is from genome assembly GCA_025267735.1 of Mactra quadrangularis. NCBI lineage: Eukaryota > Metazoa > Mollusca > Bivalvia > Venerida > Mactridae > Mactra > Mactra quadrangularis. The sequence continues at coordinate 1,265,921 of CM046301.1, read as the reverse complement.
TTGGATCAGCACAAAACATGTCTAACTTTATGTAAATCAAGAAGGATATTGACTGGTGCTGTGTTTACCCATCAAGTAGCTTCTTGTATTTGTATATATTGGCAATGGTATGGATGTTCTGTGTTGATTTCTAGATTGATAGATAGATTTCAGAAAAGTATACTATCATTAATTTGATAACTTCATGTTTAATTTTTATGTGTTTTTTAATTGAAATTGTTCTTGTCTTGTTGATAAATTGTTAAGAACAGTTACTATGTAACTTGAAGATAAATAAATATGAACTAAATAAAACCTTGGTTTTTTTCTTTATTTTGATTTTGAAAAGTATGTTATCACTCTTAGAGGAGTAAAATTTTTCAGGACTTGTCCTAAAAATACAGAAATTCAGGATCTATGAAAAAGGCATTGGTACCATGAAATTCAGAAATTTCAAAAATTATTAACTCTCACCCCATGTTCCCATTTATCTAGTTGTTACTTAAATATCTGTTAGCCTTTTTCTATTTCTAAAAACTTTTTTTTAAAAATGGGGAGAAAAGATCTTGTTTTCAACGTAAAACTTTTCTTCAATTAAGCACAGCCTTCCAACATGGAACAGATTAAGACCTTTTAGAACTCATTGTTTTCGTTATTGTGATCTATTTTTGCTGAAAAGTGATCAAGAGTGCTACTGTATTCAACAGACGAAATAAATTGATTTTAGATTTAATACCAACTTCAGTCCTTATAAAACTGGTGTCAAATCAAATTTTAATTTCTCTTTAATTTTAGGAAAATTTACTATAAAAGACCACAAAATTAAAAAAAAAAGCTTGATTTTATTAAAGTCTATTAGAGGCCAGGTCTTATGATCCATAATATGTCTGTCCAAACATAGTAACAGCATAGTTACATGTACCAATAGTGAAGGCAGAAGTAGAGCTCGTGATTTCTAATCTGGAGGTCCAAGGTTCGATTTCTAGAACAGGGTATCCCTTCCACGAAAATTTGATATTTTACATCAATTTTCTACCATAGAAGGACAAGTTGTCTCCTCTTTGATACAGGCGATCTTCGTCTATGGCTCTTATACATATATAAAGAGAGGTGTATATTCTATCTCTATATACAGTACCCACCAAAGGTTTGGAGACAAAAGAAATTCACAACAACTCTCGAATTTTGATGATTATTTTTGTCGAATGATCATTTTTTATATACTGTAGTGTTGTTTGTGATAAAATGAAACAAATTTCATAAATGCAACAAATTTAAAAATTCTGTATCTGACATCCTTAAGCCTCTAAAACCATGTTTATTGTAGTTATTTTCCATAACAGCTTTTGTGCTATTTTTGTAGTCTCAGTTATAATCATAATGATAACCAAAAATTAATGTAAGGCTACAAAGCATTTCAAAATAAACAGGTACCAAACTTTAGATAAATGCTATGCTGTAGGCCTACAAAGTAAATATGTCTCCAAACTTTTGGTGGGTACTGTATGTATAAGAGCCATGGACAAAGATCGCACGGCTCTTTGATTGAAGGTAAGCAAGTTCTGCTAAAGTGTCTAGAAAAGCTTGAAAAGTAAGTCTGCTTCCATACATAGGCTAATAAAAAGTGTTGATTATCTAAGTAAAATCCAACAAAAGAGCACAAAATAATCTTTTCTCGATTATTTTAACAGTCCACTATCTTGTAGAAGTTGCCTCCCTTTTGCCAGAATGTGAATTTAATGAATCATTGTGACCTATCCTCATATTTTGTACATGTAAAATTGTCATTACGTATTGAATCATAATTACTCATTTAATGCACTATGCTTACTCTGAAAATAATATATTTTGAGAGAAAATCCGCCAAGAACAATTTGTTACGTTAAAATGTATAACTCAATACTCGAATATGATGCATATAATTTAACAAAATAAAGATATTCAGAAACATAGGCTAGGCTCCTGGTATGGAAGAGCCACCGCCCCCCCAAAAAAAAATTATCATAGGCCTATACATGAACATATAATTTATTATATAGTATATATACACATATATAGTATATTTGTACTTTTTCTTTTTTTGAGAGCACTTTCATTCCAACAGTCTGTGTTCATTTACGCTGTTTAGATTTAAGCAACATGTGTGAAGAGTTGCCTATTGGCCTACATTGGAAATAACTTTTAATTTCCCAAAAAGTTTCATAAGTTAAAATTAGAACGTTATAGATTTACATGTGCTAATGGTTTCCATTAATAAAATTCGTCATCCATTTCTCGTGGAATTGTCATTGATATTTTTCAAGAACTTAATCGTGGGTTTCTCTTTTTCGAGAACATGTAAAACACGATAAAACTTGATACCTAAAAGTGAACTTCGAAATAATCTTCATTTTGCACATGTCGTCTGCGCGAGATTGAGATAAATTAACAACATTCTATTTGACAAGCGTCAAATTCCCGCCATAAGTTTCCACTTATGTCGTCCCAGAATGCAACATAACTGCTTCATTTATTTCCAAAGAATTATTCACCATCGAGCGCTTTGTACCACGTGGTTTCTAGTTTCAGAAATGCAGACGACTTTTGTTGCAACTTTTATATTGTTCAACGAAAAGATAATACAAATCGTTTTGTGACTCAATTACTCCTTTTGGGATTTAATTTGATATGAACTCATAAATTTCGTCTGGTAAAAACGGCAATAAGTTACATAATTAATTTTAGACAGTTTGCTTTTGTAAAAGTATCAGATTCTACTTCATGAAAAGTTTTGTAACAAGATTTACAATGTTGCAAAATTTGTAATTAATTATGTAAATATTTTGTAAGGAATAAATGAACAATGTTTCAAATCAGAACATTGAACAAAAGTAGATGTTTCAAAATTAATGCGTGCTGGATTATAAATTCTTCATCCGAACCTGTTGCTATCCGAGTATTAATCAAGTTTAACAAAGATATTCCCGGAAATGACAATTTATTTTGATTTCATCATTTGTATTCTTAGATCTTATCAAACATGAGCTATTAATTAGTAACAAGTTAGTATCATAATAAAAACAATATTTTATCAATACAATAGCAGCTTCCTATACATCATTTATAATCACATAACGATGCATTATGTTACGATAACTTTGGGCTTGTCTGCAAGCTGGCCAACGAAACCAGAGACCCTGATTTATGAAAATGAACTGAACAATTTCCAATAGACAATGTTGTGAAGATGATTAAATCATAAAATAAACATGCTCCACTGCAAGTATAGTTCTACAACCAGCGTTGACATATGTCAATATGTCTGCACTTTTGGTATGATCCACGGGCGGGGGGAATAAATGTCATAGCTTACTCATTGCATCGCTACATATGGCTGATTATGGCACATTTTGTCGTATAAGTCCTTGAATCAGCGAGAAAAGAAAATTCAACTAAAAGTTAGTTGTTGGTTCGAGTCTACATGAGCGCCCTTGTCTTCGAGTACCGTGCGATATGGCGAGAAAATTACCCCCCCCCCCCCCCCAGGGAAATATAAACAAACAAAATCATAACAACCAAATACGAATAATTGTCATTCTTGTGTTAAAATGAATTCATGTTAAAGGCATAATACGTTCAAAAATGAAAAAAGAGCGTAACACAATGGATACACTTTTGAAATTATTCATATAGGTTGAGAATGCGGTGAAAGTCGAAACGATAGCATATTAGACTTGTTCTTAAATATACCTGCATACTTAATTATGGACTAACGAGGATGTCGTATAAATTTGTATTTGTTTAATAAAATATTGTTCAGAAAAGTGATAAAGGCGTGATGGAGCGAATAAGGATTTTTTTGTCAAGCAAACAAATAAAAAAAGAAATCTATGGTGATGAGGCTTTAAGACTCCCAGTGGAGCCACCACGGTTGTCAAGGATTTCGATACCATTTGCAACAGAAGAATATAATGTCCTTAAAATAAAATAAAATGTTATAGTTTGGTTCAGCTTTGATATTGGAGTCTTCATTATCAGTAACCAAAGAAATAAATTCCCCCATTTAATTGAATGAAGCTAAATTCGTGCTATATTCTGCAACTTGTTAAGGATTCTTATTCTAACATGTCGACGTTTATTGCATGATGAAATTGCAGATCAATTTCTTGAGTAGTTTTGTAACAAACTCAAAGACCGGAAGTTCTAAGCCATTGGCTATTGTTGTTGACAGATATCAACCAATTATGACTGATATCCAGGTACGGTCTAAAACGCCGCTAAGTCTCATCTATCTTATACGGAATCTGTCATTTCTAATGCAATTTTCTTGTATTTTTCTGGAACAATGCATAAAACGACCAATTTCCGGAAGATAAAGATTCTCTTCTCGGTCAATAAAGATTGCGAAGAATGAAAGCTTAGGCGTATAATGGAATATTTACATTGACGGCAGACGATAGATGACATCACGGTTGGAAAGATGCTTTAAAAGTCTTGGTGGCATAGACGCACGCCACATTTAATCTCTAAACCAAGGAAAATGATTTACTTTGAGAAGAGATGTTTCTACCTTTGCTATTTTGTTATATTTTTCATTTTACTTTTGATATGATGTGGAAAAACGTCATGACTCAATGAAAACAGCGAGTAGTGTCGTATCGCAACAATTGATAACAGCTCATCTAATTTCATTGTTCTGGCGCAAAAGCATTTAGGGTCAAGTAAGTACACATCTTCAACGTTTGATAGATAATATTCAAATGAGTTATTAACATTATACGAACACAGAAATTGTTGATTGGGGTTATTATGATGAAGAGTAAGAATGTTTTGTACTTAGGATACCGGGATATAAACACGATGTCAATTAGAAGCCATTATAGATGCTATTTAATGTGTTTCCCACGACATTCAAGTTTGAGATCTTCTTAACAAAATGTAACATTATGATTTGGTATATTAAAGTTTATCAAGGTTAAACTGAAAGCTTACGCCACAAAATAGTTTGTGTATGGGTTTAGTCACCAGGGTCCGTCCGCTGCTGAGAATGCAAATGTGTAGACCCTGGCTAAAACTTAAGCATAACTTAATTGTATAAAAAGACATTTCATGGGAAGAACCTTCTTCCCTTGCAAGTCATCTTAGTTTCTCAGCACTGTTGTTCGCCCTCGCCATATCTCAACCGGACTCGGGACCATTTACGTCTGGCCACATAAATAAAAAATGCCAAAATGCAAAAGAAAACACCAATCAGATGCCCACAGCTCAATGTTTTTTTATCATGACTACATTATATACAATGTACCGCTAAACCGTGACTAGAACGGCATAAATTCTGCTACACGTTTAAAATGTTTGTGTGGTAGGATGAGAGTGTTTTGTAAGTACCACTTTGGACTTTTGGATTGATCTTTAGCACTATTAATGTACCAATGATAAGATGGTCAATTTACCCTGAAATGCTAAATTAAATGATTAATGTGGTGTAATTAAGGATCAAGACTTCCATAACATTTTTTAAAAATAACACAAAAAACGCACTCTGTAACTCTACATATTTCATAATCACCAGTGCATCATTGATGTAATTCTGTTGGGGTTTTGAAATGGTGGAAAACAAACGTCATTAAAAACTAATTCGAATGAAAACTTTTGCCCACTACATTGCATTCTATGTTTTTTCTTTTTTTTGAAAATCTTAATTTTATTTCTAATAGCCCCTTTTATTTTTACTTACTTGTGTCTTTCAAAAAAGTTTTATGGCTGTAGAAGAAATTTGGTATGTGTCTTGTTAGAACATGTATTCATTTATTTAAGGACCACAATAGAACTAGATGATTCACATATCCTTTTTATGTTATCCTTAAAAGATGAAAACATTTCCTTGGTCAATGAATGTACTTTACTTACAGTATCTATATTCTATGAATTTACTGTTTCAATCATTCTTGTGTCATGTACATGTATATTATTTTCATTTTATAAATAAACTCTATACTCGGTCGATCGAACAAACTGATTCTCTCAATGACTTACAGTTATTCCAACAGAAACAAAGACATTCCTATAACAACAACTGACGTCTTGAAGTACAATATATTTTCAATTACAAAGCCACTTTTAAAATGTCTATTATTAAGAAACAATAAAATAACAATAATTGCAAAGGAAGACAGTCAGTATCTTTTAATTATACAAGATTGATAGAACAAAGAATAACAATAAAATCATTCCAAGATGTAGTTAAAGATGCTTCGTGATGGTGAATCAAAAATGTTTCATTTTATTAGGAATTAATTGATTTGAAAATAAAAGTTGCATTTTATAACCGTATTTTATAATATAAAACAATTGAACGAGAAGAGGTAAACTTTTTACTCATGAGCACATACACATACGCGAAGTATGTAGTGTTTGCGCCACTGATTTTTAATGCTTGTGGTCATTTCGAATGTATTTTGAAAGGTGTTCGGCAATGCGCTCTAATACACTCTTTCCAGTTCAATTCCGTGTTTAAGTGTCTTGGCCTCCACAGAATCTGAAATTAGTTTTTAACTTGATCTAGTGAATTGCACTCAATTAGTAGTACGAAAAGTCCCCCGGAAAAAAGAGTCAGAAAAAATCGGTTTCATTGAGTGTGGAAAGAGGCAACATTGTGACTTAATGTGTTTTATAACATGTTTTCAATCGCTAAAACGTGGACCTTATGTTAGGAAAATATAACTGAATATAATGCAAATTTTTAGTTGAAAAAGAGCAAAAATTGTTTTTTTTCCTCTTTTGGTTCTTTCCCAGGGTCGCCATGTTAATTGGAATCGGAGTTTACAATGGCTTTTTTTCCGAAAGACTTTCACCCAGGGAATAACTTCATCATGTTGCATAATGTCAGTCAATAGTTAATGTAATGAGAGCCTTTTCGTGTTAAGGTAAAATATGGCCAACTTTCGTCCAAATCCTGACTTGAACGGGTAAGAAAGTTGTCCTCAAAATGTCAAGTGATAATTGTTTTCGGAGAAATCGCGAGTTCATGGCCATGGCTGTACAGAACAATGATATCATGTGCGTGCCTTGAAGATAAATTTGTTACTTCCTGATTGAATTATAATCGCTTATGTCATTTCCGGTTATTGTAAAACTTCTGGAGAGTCTAAAGACGAATTTTTATCGTAATTTCACTTGATGTTAGTATGATATTTGTGAACAAATATTGTTTTACAATCAAGGATGTGTTGACATAGTGATTGCAAGTTAATATTTATCTGATACAAGACAGTTTGCTTGTCATTGTTTGATAACAAACATGATATGATAATCTTGATTAAAAGCATGTACTCGAGTAAGTAGTTTTAATTTAGATTTGATGTAATTATTTCTATATATCATCTAACTATCAATTTCGGACCTACTTGAATACACACCTTGGGATTTACTGGTAAACATATTAAGCGGACTAGTTGTTACCCAATTCTTTGGTTGGTTTCTAATCTCATTATCGCCTCACTATTTAGATTATCGTGAATCATTTTACTATCAATTTCATGCCTTTTTGAACTTGTGGGCTTGTAACCCAAACCTTGGGGTTCGAATATCATTTTGACCAATTTGACTATTTCGGCTTACTTCATCGCAGTCTAAATTTCCGTCCTTCATGTTGCGCGAATCCAAACTACAGCTTAGCAAAACAATGGTCCAGCTGGTGTTATACAACAGAGGAAAGAAAATTTCAAGCCCTTTCAGAAGATACCAAAGTCAACATGTAATGTGAGATGTGAATGGAGAAATCAATAAGAAAACTAAGTACATGTGTACTTACATTTCGTCAGTTAACGCATCCGCCATCTTGGAATACTTCTTTCTTTTCTAACGTACACCGTTACCATAGAGTGATGTTTTCTGTTTCAGAAAACATTTTAGTGATCCCATGTTAAATATGGGTATGCCATGTAGATAAAAATGCTCAAAATTTTAGTGAAATAATCTCTCTGACTAAAATCTAAGAAAAGCTACATGTATTAGTGTTGAGGGTATGTTCTAATGTTTGAGAAAACTATGCTAATCTACTGGTGGTAAGGATCTGATATTTCTTGGAATGCTTATAGTTTCTTTTTTTATTAATCTATATTTAACCCCTCCATAAAAACAAGTTTGAAGTCAATGGAGCACAAATGCCCTATATACCTCTGCTATATATACATTATTTCATGGCAACTTAAAATGAAATAAAACAATTACAAAATGTACTGCATTTTACAGTCGACGTGAGTTTATTACTTTTTCCTTTTGGACTTGTGGCATAGGGTCATGGAGTATTTCCGCCCTATCTCATCATAAAGCCATCTATAATGTATTTGGAATTGATATATCATTCAAAAATGGTAAGTACAATGGTGGTTGCAATTTGATCATAGAGATAGCTTAATCATTCTTAGAAAATAGTAGACATATACATGTAATATCTAGAATCCACACAGTCGAAATTATGCCTTTCTAAAATGCGATCCTTAAAAACTTTAACTTAAAGCGTTAAAAACATAATAAAACAATAACACACGTGAAGTTTTAACCAAATTCTCACAATATGACTCGCTGCTTCAATATAGTGTAAAGTATGTCTACATTTTGCATGCTTTAGTGATGACAACGATAATGATCGTGGTAAATACGTAGGCGGTGTATACATTATTTGGAATTATTTGTTTTTGCTTCAGATGTTTCATTTGGTCATAAAAACTCACTATACAATTATGTGTTGCCCCTTGTCATGTTAGTATTACAGGAATAATTTCAGCGAAAGATACATCTTAATCCTTTATTTCATTTTTTTCTCGTAATTAAGAAAATAATTCCTCACCTATGTATTATCATTACTATGCAAGAACAATGGTTCACCATAAAACAGTCTACATCATTGTTTATTCCATGTTTGTCAAGAATAACTTTCGAGAGGAAGTTATTTGCATCGACATTAGCAAATAATTTTATATATTAATTAAACAAGCATCGTAAGTCAAATTTTGTCACAAAGCTGTATTAATGTGGTGCGTTGATGTCATGTACAGTAAAGTTCTGTCATCACAACTATCAAAATCTGTGGTCTTAATACTAATAGAGTGATAGTCATAATATAAAGATCCGTTATATCGTGTGCTTTTGCAGTAATAACCAAGGAGGTCTTTATAGCGAAATTTACAATGTATATATATGTTGCAAGATCAAAATGTGCATAATGAGAAGTAATAGGCTTATCAGAGGTGCCGTTACGAGAGTTTATAAATACTTCATACACTGTTCTTTGTGAATTATGTCATTTAAAATTAAATTGATAGTTTAGAACATATCATTTCTGCAATGACGATTTTTGTCAGAAAACAATACAAAACATTACGACTAACTAAGTGATGGCGCTTGTATTTAAATCACTATGTCATGGTATTTATTTTACTAAAATTCTTTCAATGTAATTGTAATAAGCATAGTTTAAGACATTGTCGACATATTCTTTCAATTAATAAGCTTATCATCTGAATCAAAACTCACGGTATTGTGTTCCATAAAAAAAGGAAGCTCTTCAGTTAAGGAGTTATAAATTCTCATTAAGGCACAGTATAAGACATCGTGTAACTACCATGTCAATATCGCTATCGTCTTTGTAACACAGTACTACATATTAAGACATGACGGCCAATTTGTTAGATATCAGAACTTCTAATCAAATCAATTAGCTATTCTAAGACCTAATCAATGATGTCTTATACTTCAAAGTAGCTGTAACAACGTCTTAATCATTTCTGAAGAGTCTGATTAGGACAATTTGTCATTCTTAAACAAAGTCGGTCCAGCCCTTTTGTCAGGCAATGTCGTGTGTTACACTGAAACCTTGATAAAGTATTTTCTTTTATACTCTCGCTAGCTGATATCTTTACTGTTTCTTTTCTAATTAAAGACGATGAAGACCTGTGCGTTCAAGATGTAAAAAAGTGTTAAGGTTTGCAAACGAGTGCTATCTTAATGAGAAAAAGGGAACTTATAGTATTAGACGGATTAGATGCCACAGTTTTTATGTTGTTAGAATTAAAGATAGTGAATATAAAAGCTTGCAATATCAGAAAATGAATGACGGAAATAGTTTCCATTGTTTTTGAAATTGTACCTTTCTATTGTTATTGTTATAGGCACATTTTTAACTTATGTCTAAACTTAAGTTTTATAGTAAATAGCTATGCTTTAGTATTATTGCAAATATATGACATTTGTCTCTCTATGTCTTGCTACTAATACCAATGACCACAATGGAAATAAAGACTAGATCGTTTTTGTGTTATCCTTGGTATAGGGAAGCATGTCATGGTACTATATTCAAATGCATTTTTGCATGTTCTGTTTTAAATCATTGTTTTAGTAATTAGAACTATATTTTATATTCATTTTCTGTCAAATCATATTAATTGTACCATTATTTGTTGCCTAATGCCGAAATAAATATATCTATATGTTGTATAATATTTTGTCAATTACTTGTCCTTACTTGGCCAAAAAGTTACCTTTTGCCACGTTTATACAATGGGGTATTTTAGGATACTCTCAATTTGTCCATTTTATGCGGCAATAGTGCAATTTGGTGATGTTCCCAAGATAAAAGTCTCTGTGGAATGAACATTTGATATCAAATCCTAGTATCCGAATGTATGCATGTACCGCATGACATTTCGAGGCGTCGTAAAGGTCAATGTTAAATTCTAATTATGTCTGCATATAATTAAAGTTTAAATCGGCTGTAAATGTGTCATGTTGCAAAGGAAGTTTTGATGATTCAATTAACATACTTAAAACGCAGCTTTAGTGGCAAAAACTGGAAACACTGAAAATGACTGAAATACTGTGCCGTAGGTGGAGTGCGTCTTAAGATCTCAGCAAGTAAAAACTCTTATCGACACCCATCTTCAATGAGAGTATATCAAAATCATCGTAAAAGTAAAAAAAAAACTTCTCTATATATTTCATTAAGAATACCTTGACCCAGATCTAAGGGCTCATCAAATTTTCCATCATGTATTTTAGTGGCAGAGTTCTATACAAACTTTTCCTACAGTGCGCTCGGAATACTCAGTGGCAGCCATAAGAAGACACACAAGTATTTTTAGCTTACCGGTGTTTATATAGAAGAACAATCATTAGTACAAAAAGAAAGCTGTCAGAACCAGGTGAAAGTAATGTACAAGAATTTTGTTATTGTGACATTATTTACTTATATGGCAATATTGGTCATTTTCCTTGACATATTACAGTTTTCATTCACATATATACCCTGTACAAGTATACATGTATTTCTTGTCAGCTTTGTCGGTCACTATTGGTACATTGACATTTCTTCATTGTTAAAAAATAGTTCAAATGACAATTGCAGACATTGGAAAGTCTGGCAGGGTTATTTTTGTAGCTTATATCTGCAAAGCCACTATTAGCAATGTTTTGTTTTGTGTTGTTGTTGTTTTCGAGCTATTTAGAAATACATTGTAACCTTATGTTGGCAACTATTTTTGATTATTTATTAGGCAATCCATAGTGCGGGATTTGTCAAGCCGTTATGTCTAGGCAATAGATTGAAGTGAACTCCATGGCATTTCGGAATCATATACGACACCAACCTCGTGACGCCTCTGTTCAAGACTTTTTATCGTAAATGTAAACAGTACTAAAATAACTCAGTAAAGGGTTTCTTAAGTCCCAATTCTCCTATGAACCCTCTTCATATCATAGTGCGTTTTCTACGTAAAAGATAAAAAATCCATTGCTCTAAATGCATGAAGTTTTAGACATTTCCGTCGAAAATGATAGATTTCAGCCAGGATCTGATAAATATGAAGACAAAAGTGTCTTAGCACCAAGACGCTTTGTCTAAGCAAACAGTAAACAAGAGATTCAGACACATGCCAAACTAGCAGCATAGAGAATAACAATCTGGCAACGCCACATTTTAGTCAGTCCTGTGTCCGATATTATAACACTCTAAAAGAGTCTCAGCTTAAAACAAAGAAGATTCAAGATGTCAATTTCAAGATATTTAACTAAATGTTGGGGCAAATGTTATGTTGGTGTACATCAGAATCAGGTTTAAATCACAGATAGCAATTATTTTGCTACTGTCCATAGCGGAACCCTTTTTGGTTCTTTTTTTCGCCATTTATTGGTGGCGTCTCATATGTAACAAACTTTCAAACACATTTCCCTCTTTGCATCTTGACTGTTGGGAGTGTCAGAGTTTTTACTGCTGCATTCCTGATATGTTTGCTTGCACATGTTTAAAGCAAATGGATTGATATGAAATTCACAGAATTTCAATGCCAACTTTTTCAAGACTAAAATCTATAATGTACATGCATACGGTTGTTTGAAATTAGGTTAAATCAAAGTTTATTGTTGTACTGACTAAGGAGATGAGCCCAAATGTTATAATGTCGAGCCTTGCTTCTTATAGCAACTGAGGATTCAGTCACTGTTTTGTGAACCAGTATATGACTAAGACCAGTCAACGTTATGTCGGAGACAAGAGAGACAAGTAATTTGTTAGGTTAAACAACTTGAATCCAAGTCTCCTATTTCTGGCATGTACTACCACTCCCTCACATCAAACTATCTTTTGAAATCTATTGGTAGCTTATTGAAGCATTGACATCGACAAAATCCCTCGAGTGATTCTTTTACCTTAGTGAAGGTATTGTTTTTCCTAAATACAAAATTTATGTCATTAAACATTTCATACGGCACATTTGTATCCATTTTCCACGAGTAATTAAATCATTTCATAGATTGAATGAAATTAAAAACGCAAAAAAGATTGTATTTAATAATTCAGTTGATGACAAAATTAGTTCTCTTGACGACAGTATCGTTTCGATTCACTTGATTATCCAACGAGTCTAACTTTTCCTAGTTCAATTGGAAATTTTCAATACACTATCAAGCTTAATTAATAATGATTTAATATGAAATTATGGAACAATCTAGATGGTTGATACATTTAGCAAGCCTTCTTCAATTATTTATAAGCAATTTCTGTCAAATTACACCGCATTATATATCATTAAGGCATATTGAAAGAGCACCAGCACTATTGTCGAAGATAAATCATTCTACCGTAGTGTTCCCAAGAGAAAAGCAAGTAACTGTTCGTCGATGGTATTTCAGAAAAGCGGATAATTAAGAAAATTACTTTCTAGACCTTTTCAAATAGCGAAATAACATCTTTTATGGTTAAATGGATAAATAAGTAATATTGCCCGATCAAAAAGCAATGGCGTCGGTAAAAGCTCCTCTGGTGTGCTTGTGGACTGTATACACTAATTCGGTATGTCATTCACGAAAATGTCGAATATAAATGGGAAAAAACATCATCTATCATACGCTAGTGTTTTCTAACATTGCTTTGATGTTTTTATCAGATGTAGAATGTCTCGTGTGCCGGCGAACCATTGGTCTGTTGCTATATCGAAAACAATATGGTGTCACGAGAAACAACCATGAAAGCAAAGGCCAAAATATCTAATTCAATCAAAGATATAACCATACCAATGGAAAAAATGGATTCCACTTCATTTGATTGAAATTTTCTTTTGCATTCCCATTGCGACATGGTTTACATGATTATAAATGGAATAACAGACCATGTCCTTCTGGAATGAAAAAAACTTCTGCTCGGCAAGTAAGTGTGTCCAAGAAATCTGGTTAGGAAATCCGGCTTCTTCTACTTCCAATTAAAGTGCAGGACCCACTCAGGGACATCAAGGCACATGATTATTGAAGGTATGCCAGAAATAAAACAACAACAAAAAAACGGAGTACAATCTATATAAACAAGCAGTGTTCCACCCCTTCATAAGCCAATGTTTACCAGCTGAAAGCCGACTCAACGATCTTAACATTGTTATGTACATGTATGTGCTTAGCTGAAATGAACCATAACTATCAACCCAATTTATATATTGTATTTAATGTGCAACCAACAGAAACACCGGAATGGCTTTTAAGAAATATATTACTATAAGTTCAACTAAGTAAATTAAATTGATACAATTTCAAATGCAACGCGTGCAGAACGTCATCTGATTGATTTTAAAAAACAAGTTTCGTTTTGCAGAGATGCAGCTCTGCAAAGAAAACATAGCAAAATTACAAAATTTTACCAAATTGATTGATTTTAGAAGAATAGTGTCACTTTATGAAAACTATTCCACTATTACGGCCATCGAATTTGATAGACCAAATAGTGGGCCTTAACTGCACTTTGTACAGATGGTTATTGTCTTGGGTTTAAGTGCATTTATAAACACGAAGTGATTCAAGGGCAACGTATGTTGACAGAATTGTGAAAATTTTGTATAAAATCTAGTTTTCACAAATTGAAAAACAATTGTATAAAGGTCAAGATAGACGAAAATTCACAAAATGATATGATAATTGGTAGGTCTTTAAGTCTAGTCAGAAATTATTATTCTAGCTCAACATTTCCTCTCTTTTCTCTCATCATAAAACAAGCCTGGAAAGAAACGATTCTCTCAACAATATTAATTATAGAACGAAGGATATAATCTACGAGGTGACCTTTAAAGAACGCGGTTGTTGTCTCTCCTCGTGGAGAGATTGTTCTCGCTTAAAGGTTGAGGTGGAGACGCGGTGTCTATACAATAATAAGACCACAATAATGGCCGTGTGAATATATAACTTATCATCGTGGAATGTGCTGGAATTATCATTTCGACAATTTGAGTTTTTATGATCTTAGAAATGCATGAGCGATGTTCCCAGAATTATGTTGCCCAATGATGAGTTTTTGTCGCTGTTTTTAGCTTCACAAGTAGGCAATAATAGACGTAAGTTGGCACAAAGTAGTTGTTGCTAATTATGTTGGTATGTAATGTCATTGTTTTTAGTAATTCATAGTGCAAGAATAAAAGGATAATTTGCTATACAAACGCTCGTAGCTGTGACTTTCTGTGACCCAATCAGTGTCAACCGTGAGATAGTTTGTAGCGTTTTACTTCAGCATTTGCATTTTGCTCATGTAGGAGGACATCGATCTAGTAAACAGTTATTGTGTGATGACAATGAACATTTTCAAGGCTATATATCTTGCTAATGACACGTTCACTACTTTCAATACTTTGCATGCCTATATTTGGGCCCGAGGCTCAAAATTTCGTTTTCTACATAACAAATTGCAGCATCGTGCACATATTTATCGTTCATGGTACATAAGTGCAAACCAAAACGAACTGCAACATTTCCAACCGATACAAGCCGCAAAAGTTTGAGTATTGCAATCAGTTGCAATTAGGAAATTAATGTTTCTAAGATACTCTCGACCATACGTATTGATATGCAACAACAAATTATTCCATGTGATGCAAATTGTCAACTTTTCCAACATTTTCCTCAGCAGTGCGAATATTGTTATTATTTCAACCAGTTAAGGAAGTTTCCGATACAATCAAACCTTCTCCCAGTACTTGTAATGTTTTCATTAAACGAATTCAATTAGTTGTTGCATTTCTTGTACCGGAAGTTCATGGTATGCATTATGGCGCGCATACGCAGCGGATGTGAGTTCATAGTCACTCTGGACGCTTGTCGGCGAGGCGCCATGCTAATTAACAACCATTAGCCGAGGGCAAAGTCCATCTTTTCACAGCCAGACAGTTTCTACGGTAGAAAATATAGCGACGTTAAATAAATAGCTGAGAGAAACTCTTATAAATGATTGATATCGTGCCTGTTGTGCGTAAACAATTCCAAAATGTCTCCTGAAGGAATTATTATCTTTCAAGACAATTTCAATTGATTCCTATCCTCATAACGTCTCTTTCCTTCATGGCCTGAATGCTTTTAATCAATTATAGTACGACTTGTCTGTCAGATAATTAATTTCTTCACTTTGGTATGACACATTAAATATTTCTTTTCCAGATTACCTGTGGAGACATTATTTCTACCGTTCCTACGGCGTTTATTGATTGCCATGACAACGTGGCACGTGGCATTCGTGTGTTTGCGGCGAATTGTGGGACAAAAATTGCCCGGATTTAGAAATGTTTGCCTAAGTCTCGTCTTAAGTCTCGCGCTGTGTCCGAGATTTCAACAATAACATGTATGATTTTAAAAATTGAGCGTCGGAATAGAACAATGCACTTCTATAATAAAAGTTTTTAATTATTTATTAAATTGATATTGAAGATAAATTTATGGTATCTAAAATGTGTCTCTTGGTGACTGGTTTTAATTGTTTGTCATTTATAGATTTAGTCACTACAGAGAAGCTGCACGCTGGTAATGACTTGTAAAGTGATCATACGCTATTTTATTATTTATGTACTGTCCTCGGCTAATATCCCATTACTTTATTGCGGTCAGAAAATGAAATATTAAAACTTAGCACTTCGTCTCACGTAAACTCTCAGCAATGTCCAATAAACCTGTCAGAAAAGGTAGCGTCTAATTGGTTATGACATTGGACTTGAGATGGTTATCTATTTTACATGGAAGCCAGTTTCACGAGGCTTTAATGCTTCTGACGCGTGGGTATCTCAAGCATCAACTTATACTTAATTCTTAAAGCCACTACATGTATACAGTGAATGAAGATATATGCATTAACAACAGTGACTTTAACACTGTTTTACAACCCCGAAGTTATCATAATATAACATGCATTAGAAACACAATAAACAGTTCAAGCCATTCTGCTTTAGCATTCCAGTTTGACTAAGTGTCCATTTCTTAAAAAAGCGGGGATTTATAAAAGCACACAACATTCATTTATACGCTAATGTTCAATATACCTGATCAAAAAAGTTTGAAAGCTTAATTATGTAATTAATTCCGAGTAAGTTTTTTTCTTTAACACGACTTCATCTTAAACATACTGCGATCAAAACCATTGTTTTAAGTATTGAACACCAAATTTTACTTTCGGGTTCGATCTACTTTCACTTTAAAATGCAGTAAATAACATAATTATGTTTAAGCAATATTTGCATTTAAATATAAGATATTGTTCATTAGAGGTGTTTGAAATAGATAAATGTCTATTTTCTTTGCAGTCCAAAAACAGTGTTACTTTTGATAATGGGGCTTTGAGCCTTTGTCATGCAACATGTGTGCTGCTTTTTTCTGGTAATTATTGATAAGTCACTTGTTAACTTCACAAGTACTAACTAATTTCTGAAATAATTGTAGGAATACATGTAATTGTAAGCCACCATATACGACCTACATTTAGGACCACTAAAATGGTTGTTCTTAATAGCCGGAATGGTCTTAATATAGGAACTCTTTCTAATTTTAAGCATTTGGGACTAAAACTTGTCAAATGATTTCATAATTTTGCAATGAACAATGTTGTATATTTAGCGGAACATTACTGAAATTGTTTGAAGTTACAAAAAAACTAAAACCGGATCTTGTCCGGACAGGGCAAAAAGTTCGGTTTTCTGAGGATTCCGGTTTTCAAAGGTTTACACTGAGTCATTGATTTAACCTCATTCAGAACACCTCTACAATTTATTGAACGAATAATCTCGGAAGGATTCGCCGCTTGGGGATCCACCGATAGTAATAGGTATTTTCTACATACGCGAGGCGAATCACAGGCGAGGCACGTACGGTTATGCAAACTAGTTTTGTCGTAAACACAAAGGGTTTGTAAATACATTTCTTTCACAATATAAGTGATTATACATTGTTCAGCGAATATCAGTAAATCGTGCACTTCAAAATTGTAGACCAAAAACGATACATTTATCACCGCTTAACGATCGTGGATTTGTTTACTTTAACGCCGGTTGAAGTATTTTGTCTGCGCATGTGACGCAAAGGTATTTCCAATATGGCGTCTAAATATGTCCGAGGTTATTCATAGTGCATGGCAGAGGAGTTCTGAATGGGGTTTACTTGTATCTGTAAGAAAACAAAACATTACGCTGTCTGATCATACATGTTTATTTAGATTATCATTGACTGTCATCTTATAGCCCTAAGCCTCATTTACAAGACTGTTTAATTACTTTTAGTAGTAGCCTAAGGTTCCCGGCACAGTTCAGAGCCACCATAGATACGAGTACACATTGTAAGATGTACATCATTGATAATTTGAGAAATTTACTAGGTTGGTCACGTGACCCATTTTTAAACTTTTCTCTGTAACTTTGCATTTACAAATGTATTTGTATTTTGATGTTTAAAGGGAAGTTGATTGAAGTAAAGGGTTAATGACGTAATGGTGCAATAGTCTGCTTTTCCGTTAAAAAAGATGTGCTCAAAACGACATAATTCGTACACGCTTTATACCAGAGCTTTCTAAATTGGATGGGGTTTCCCCATGTTTAGTAGCGGACTGTAACAAATCCTCATTAAAATTTGTCGCGGACGATTACATTCGGCCATGCGTGCGCTTTTAAGGGATAATAACCACTTAAATTAATATAGTTCGCATAACGCGTAACTAGCAGACGATATGCCGTTTGTGCAATTGAAGTATATCAAATCAAGCTTGTATTTTAAGGGAAAGTTCATTTGTTTCGCCTCTGTTATATTTATTCTATCAAAATTCCATGTCCGACAGCGATATTAGCGCTTTGATTTTTTGTAGCGTCTTATTGTCATGTTTTTGAATTTCAGGTGGTAAACACACATAAAACTATGACGTAAATTTATATGTGTACATGTAATATTATATTACAAATACTCTTTTGATTTGATTCCCCGTCGTGAAAAAACGTTTAAATCTCCACGTGTAAGATTTAAGAATATTGGATTAAAATGTCTAAGTTATTACGCAGTTTGTGTCTTATGGCCAATTATTTTTGAACTTGAACTTGACGACTGTCTTGAACGCGAGGTCATATTACTCTCACGTGAAGCTAAGATATAGAACATGTATTTTTATTGGTTTGTTTGTTTGTTTGTTTGGGTTTTACGGCGCACCAACACAAAAAGGTCATATCGCGCCGAAAGCAATCAATGATACTATTAATTCAAACGATATTAAGGATGTGAAGCTCGTATTTTCATTGGACACCAATATATATTATATACACTGAAGTAAAAGCGGTCCGCTGAAGCTAAATAGCGTTATTTTATCACAAGACTGGGAACATTTGCTTATTCCCTTAGAATACATACTGAGAGGTACTCTCGTAATATTATTCTCAAAAATGAAGGACATTGTCAGATTTGTAAACTTTTGGAAATTGACGATGAATACCATTTGTCATTAGGACTCATTACCTGTCCAGTTTATTTAAACATTCGTAAACTTTATATTAAACCTTATTTTCTAAATACACCTAGCATATTGATAAATAATGAACTCTTAACCCGAATCGGTAGTGCAGTAGATAGCGCGCCTGGAGTTCGAATCTAGTGTCCCGAAAGGGGTAGGGTTTCGTATCTCACCCGGGGATTATACCCTTCTATAATAATTTGACAATAATGTCAATTTTCTTCCATTAATAAAATAAGCTTTATGGAGAAGTTTCCGGCCTTGTGGAAGGGTAGGTGAGTACTGATTATAGACAAGGGTCCAGGAAAGCTAGGTTAGGGTGCGTCGGACGCCGTAAAATAATATAAAACTTGTGTTTACATGGTGTTAAACCTAATATAACAGAATTAATGAACTCCTAAATTCCTAATACATTACTGCATTGTGCTGTAAGAAAGCAAGTTGCATGATGCAGAAGCAATAGTTTTAAATACTACAGGTTAAGTAAAATGTATATGTATACAACATGTGCTCCTAACAGTAATTTATTGCCGATTACATGTTCATTTCAATTAATGGACTTTTGTTAAAATTGTTATTTGTTTTGTAGTTAATAATTTGTACTGATTTCATATCTTCGCGATTTTATACCAAAACCTTGACATTGACTTTGTATGTACTTGTAAGATATTACAACTGGGTTATATGTACACGTTTCTTGAATTAAGTTCTGTTATTAAAGTTCCACGCTGAGTTGTGACGTTGTTTTGTTTTTGTTTTATTGCTGACGTGAATATTTGACCTACATTGTTAACAACCAATGAAAACATCGGATTTACAAAATTCTATGGAAATGTCAAGTATACTAAATTCTTAATCTTCCGTGCTAGAAGACAATTACGCTCAAGTCAAACACGATTGACATGAAATCCTAGCAAAGGTAATACCATTAAAACTACCGGCAATGTCCTTCACCTCTAATGTCAACATGAAGTCGCTAGTAGTTCAATCTCTGGTAATAAAATCAGTCACGTAATGCGTTTTTTCCTCTGGATAAATAATATCTTGTAATCGAGAGATACGTCTATTTGAAAACACTTTTCTCGTGTCTCAAGTGGCAACACCAATGAAGAAATCGAAGAATGCTTAATGGCGGGAGAAAAGGAAAATCGGAGAAAAGGAATATGGTGGCTGATCAGAAGTGCAGGAAATGAAGAGGTTTTTTGATATTTTTCATTCGCTTTTAATGGGTTTTCTGTGACAAGACTACTGACAGGTATAAGTTATAGTATTCAATCTTACCTAAAAGGGATCGTAAAATCATTGTTTCACTTTTCAAATCTCGCGGGACCACGTGGTGATATTACTTCGCAGATACAAGTTAGAGATAGGAAAGCAGTGGTGATTAATTTCTCTTAAATTATTGCTCAGTGAAGTAAATTCTCTTTCACCAATATTAAAAGCTTTCTACGACATTAAAATCTCATCGTCTTGACGACAAGCTTGTCATATTTTAGAATTGTCGTCTGCTGTAAAAACGCTTTTTTGTCTTTCAGGTTTTTGTCTTTCAGGAAATGTTTTACGACTGTTCCAACAAAACCTGCCTTTTGTTTTAACTTTTCATGCAAGGTGTTTTTTTAAAGATAGGACGTGTGGTGCACAGCAGCAGCGACTAGGAATGCCGCGGTTCACTCAACTCATGACTCGGCTGGTTTTACCGCGGCATGGTAGCCGCGGTTCGGTTCGTATCATGGTTCACAAAAACTATCAATGATCTTCAGCAACAACTCATACGGTAATCATACACTTGTAATTCGCCGAGCATCGAGTGGTTACGACCAAGTGGTTACGACAGGTAGTCATTAGATGGCCAACTAAAAGTTGGTTCGAATCTCGTGCAAAACCATCTCGTTTATTATTTCTTTTCTACGAAATTTATCCTACTAGCTCAGTACTGTGGGGACAGAATGTTGTCTCGAAAGTGCTTAATCTATGCTGTTAGAAATTGTTTCACAATTGACCTGATAAACTGAACTAGTATACACCAATGACAACAATGCATTTTTTTCTCAAAAATTGCAACCGTGACAAATGTTTTACTCGGATTATAGTTTTTGGGCACGTGGTTAGACCGAACTGCGAATTCTGAGAATGTGTTAAAAATTTCCTACTACTTTACTCAATTATTTATTAATTATCAGAACTGCAACCTGAACAGGGGAAAAATGAAGTTTATGTAAAAGGTTTGATGTTATCAGTTAAATGAACATTTATTAAAAATCTTTAATAAAATATAATACAAATTTGATACACTGATAGTATTTATTTTTTATTACCAATGATTCAATGAAATTCGATCTACCTTTTTATTATTTTGAAATGAATTATTACGAAGGTTTGTTTTCAGGGAATGCTGTTCGCCCATTCGGAAAACCACTCGGGTGTATAGTGAATTCCATATTATATGATACATTCCAATTTCAAATAAGACAGTGTTTAATGTTCATTTTCTATAATGCTTCATATCTTATAGGGTTTTCATGAATCAGACCATGTTTGTAGTCGCAATGTTTACAGACGCCCTGTAGCTTCAACGTTTTTTAAATCGGGAACATATTTTGACGGTTAATAATCGCCAATTAACCAATACAAAGAACAAGTTACTTTATATCTCAAAATGGTTCTAAGATACATACATAGAATAGCAAACTGTATATACATTAGTTAAAATTCATAATTCCCAAACCATCGAACGTGTTGAGTTACCCCCCTTTAGCTGATATTAAACTTTGCCGGCAATAAATTTTCATGACAGTAAATGATACTGTTTTTTCCATATAATGTATAGCAAAAATGATATATAGCTATTGTATGTTATAGACATGACTTAAGCCTCTCATGATACATAAGTTCAGTAGCGCGTGTGACGGGAATGCTGATCAGCATCAAATGAGTAATTTTTATTTGTGACAGACTTCCCGCCATTTTTGACATTTTTTCACTCGTTGTATTCTTGACATATATCTAAATAAGCAAAAGAATATTTAACTTCATCATTCGAAATAACATTAACATGTCTTTCATCCGTGCAAGTATGTCAATAAAGAAATCCAGACGTGTTCGTAGATGGAACTAATTTGCCCCATATAATCACAAAATTAATTGATATTTTACGCAAAAATATACAAAATACATCTAAATAACGTCACGTTTTTCCATTACTTTTATGGCTGTAATTAGCGTAGATCGTGGTCCAATTATCACACATTCTTACTGAGAATTTGTCATAATATAATAATCATTTATTAAACAAGTATTTTTTCCATAGAATGCCTGTGGAAATGATATTGGCATGGCAATGGAGTATTGTATGATTAACGCATTCTTCAAGTCATAAAACTCGACAATTTTCCCATGATGTCATGAATCATTCTATTGTTGACAAAATATATCATATGTCACCCTAGTAGATGATGTGAAGTAAGCAAAATACAGGAAACACTATTCCTTATTGTTTTTGACATGCGCATCAAATGTTTCATACACTGTGTGTGTATATACAAAAATAACGAACAAAGGCAACACGCGCCCTTTTTCGTTGTTTAAACCGTGAAGGTTTTTGACACATTTGTAAAAGACTAATCAGAAAGTTGATAAAGGTTAAAGAGATATAGGGAGTAAGCCTGGGAAAAAAGGATATCGTCAACATAAATAAACAGTTCTTGATGAAATTTGTCGCACGTTTTGGACTAAAGGGTAATTTGTCAATCTAGAAGAAGAATACAATACGTTCATTGCCAATTAACATCGTATAAGATATATAGAAGATTAGGACAGAATAGAAGAAAATGTGTTCAAAGGTCTCTTCAATAATTCTGTTTTTCATACCTACCAACGTTCTGATATTTCTTACATTAGAATTGAAATCACGTGACAATTAAAAGACGCTTAGAGATTATACATGTCGGAGTCTAAAGTACTAAACAGAACGAATCTTGATTATATGTTACTTGCGCTATTTGTTACGTTATTCGTGTTGTTATATTTGCATTTGTAAATTGATGTGAAATGTACAAATCAGAAATAAACTATTGTGTATATTTTATATTCTATAAAAAAATATTCTGTTCTGCTACATTACTAAACTTTAGACCTTTTTATCTTACAAATATGGCAAAAATAGTACATTTATCAAACAATATAGATCTGTCCATTGCAAAAAGAACAGAAAGATAAAATGGTATGTACATTTCTAAAACCAAAATGTAACAAAATTATAGTTGGAAGAAAGATGTATGGATAAATTTCCGTCAAATCGTCAAGTTGTAGGTGAATATTTTATACAATTGACATGTAATATAAAAAATAAAAAGATCAAATAAGATAAAATTACAAGATAAAATACTTTGATTTTACGCTGTTAGCTAAGAATATTTATTTGGTAATTTAGGGGTATAGCTCACCTAACCACTTTCCTGGATAATTTTCTGTCTTAAATAGATCTACTCGCCTCCCCTATTACAAAGTGTCGAAAACTAAGCCCTCTACGAATAAGAAACATCTTTCTCGCAATGGTTAGTAATCTGCTGTGCCGGACTTATGGAATCGAATATGACTCGTTGAACTTTAAGCCGAGCATGCTAAATTGCTAACCTTTCAAACTCGACTACAAAGTAAGGATTGAAATAAGACAGGAGTTAGTAAAAAAATATAAAAAACACGATTATTTAAATTATTGTGAAAATAGTTTCACGTTGCTGTTAAGTCGAACATACTAGGAACGACTCGTTATTTCCGTGTCGTAAAAGGTTTTGAAGGCTTTGCACAGAAAGGGACGTAACTGACCTAAGAGTTGAATTCCCAAATGTCATATTATTTAAATTTTACTACCTTTATCAACATGTATTAGGTATCATATGTGCAGAGGCCAACTCACCTAACCAACTCTAAATGACGTTTGTTCTTATACCAATATTTGCTTTACCTTCCACGAGGTATAGATGAATTCTCCATTTATGGAAAATGTCGACAATATGTTGAATTTTCTTGGAAGGGTTTGGCCTCTTTTGCGATGAATGAACTAAGACCGTCGGATTTGAAGACAAGTGGTCAATCACCATAACTATGGTCAGCCTGAAGTGTAAAACACCAACAAAAGATGTGTTAATTTGATATACATGCATGAGTTAAGTTTACTGTTAAAAACTTGTCAACATAAAGTTGTATTGAGCGTTATTTATTACACTTATTTGTGGTTTATTTTGATAACATGTGTGTTTTTCATGTTTCGTGTTAAACTGTCATAAAATTATGAGACAAAACTAACTTATAGTACAATAGTATCGACTTCGGACATTTATCTGTCAGTGAATACCCCACTCGCAAGATGTTACATTGAGTTGAGCGTGCAACCGTCAAGTTCAGATGGCTAAGTTTGCCCTAAGGATTGGCGGCATGTGTTCGGATAAGATAGGGACAAAGTTTTGTTTTATCTATACATCTTTACATGGAAAATGTTGATCACATACAAATGTACGATGATATAGATGTCTAATCATAATTTTATATCATATCTGTCATTTATTGCTTACTAAATGTTTCGATAATTTTCATGTATAAAATGTACTCGCAAACACGAAAACTTTACTTTATCGTCGGGCGGTCTTTATTTTTGATGTAAGCGATAAATAATTGACTTTGAAATTTATGGTCGAAATTTAGTGAGAAATAAAATGATAATAATCTGAACTACGCGTTGTAACGACCTTACTTAAAGTGTTAAATAGTATCATTGGAGTTGTTAAATGGCTAGAAAAATAAATTTTAAAGAATTTAATAATTGAAATTATCAAATAAATTTTGTAAATAAAGTCAACATTATCATATATCTTCGATACATATGCTCAATAAAATCTATTTTATGTGGTTTAATATCTAATTATTTTTTGTTATATGGATTTTGATATGAGTCAGATTTTTGGTCTTAAAGTTGTCGTTAACATGTTTAAAACTAACAATCCGTGTCTGACTCCCATGGCGATCTCACTATGTAAAAGATAGACGCCAAAATTCATTGGACAGCCAGCTTCGCGTTGGTTCCAATCCAAACTCTACCTCGTTGTTTTCTTGAGCAAGAAAATTTATCCTCATTTCTCAGTCCTATGGGACCAGGAAACGGACTTGAGAGTGATAAGTATAAGCTTGTCAGAAATTCTTCCCAATCGAAAATAAATTATACCTCCAAAATGCACTTAGTTAAAGTCAAAGTCACGCGGTTGCGCGGCATAACTCCGTCACAGAGTGTTCGAAGACAGGTTGAGGAAGTAAATGTCAGAATCGCCAAAACAGAAAAGCAGACACGAAGGTCTACAAAATGGTGAACTTCATCAATTATTAAAATATGTCCAATAAAAATCTTACGAATGGCAATTCTAGCTGGGCCCGGAACATAAAGGAGTAGACAGATCCCTGTTACCAAAATTATTTTCAGCATTAGCTAACAGGATAGCTCAAACGTTTTTAGACAGCATCGAACTAGTGAAACCCGGAGCGTACAAATCTAAAACTGATGAATAATGTCTCATATGTTTCAAAATCTATAAGTTTTCATATCCGCTTGCGTCAAGATCCAACTAAACTCTGGGTACGATAATGGTTTTCATAAGCCCACTAAATGAAATCCTTGCTTGAATTAATATGTCTCTGTGATTTAATAGACACACTTGACTATGGCAAAATATTTAAATATTGCTCAACAGAAATTAATTTATGTTTCAAATGTCATAAAATATGACTACACCTTTCAATGTTTATAAGTAAGTTAAGTTTAAGTATATATGAAATTAAATACATTGTATTATTTTTGTCTAAATTTTGGCGTTTTAAAATGACTCCAACCAATGTATGAATATCTATTAAGTCAGATTAACTATCATCAAATAAAATACCGTACACGTCCATCATTGTAATTATACATTCGAATATTAACATCACTTTATGCAAGTATTGTCTTAACAATACTATATTTGTAAGTCAAATACATACACCAACAGAGGCGGATCCAGAAATTTTTCGGGGGGGGGGGGGGTCCCGAACATTTCTAGGAGAGGGGTCCAAACTTTCGAACCACAACCACATTATACACATTTGCAGAATAATGCAACTTATTAATAATAAAAAAGCTACATAACCATTAAATCTATGTTACCGAAGAAAATTGCTTCACGCTACTTAAAAATGACTTACAGTCAAGAAATACCCGAATGGACAGGTACATTTTGAAATCCTGGGGGGTCCGGATCCCCCTAACCACCCCCCCCCCCCCGCTAGATCCGCCTATGCACCAATAAATTAAGTTTTCAAATGAATTTAGAATACATGTGCACTTTTTACAAAAATTCTTACGACAAAAATAACGTAAGTGAATGTCATAATTTTGCACTTCAAAGTCACGAGGATAATAAAATAACTGATATGATATTCAAAAAGTATACAATATTCTACATAACTCAATAGTTATTGGAATTGATTGTCCAAAAATGACCGTATTATAAACATTTCTTACTTTTGACTTACGATGATTTTTATCGTAAGATTATTTGTAAAATGCGCCACTGCAGTGTATGAATAAAAACATGCATGTAACATAATTGATAGAGTGTGTGCGTAAATTTGAATATCATTTTAAATGTACTTTACCGCAAAGGTCATTGGATTTTTATCAAAATTATTTTTAGCAACACATTCTTGCATGTATTTCTTTATCTCGCACGAGACGTGAATATCAAATACATTTTTCATAATTATCATTTATGAATTTAATTTTAAGTCTAATCTATGTACAACATGAATATAAAACATATATATACATTTGTGATAAATCAAATCTCGAATAAAATCAGAAACTTTACAAGTGAATAAAATCAGAAAATACTCTAAGTAGTTAAACAATGTAAATCGATATGAAAGGAAAATATATTCATTTACATACAAGGTTGCTTTTGTGTTGTAATAATCATCAAGAACAATAATTATGATGTCTGACAACGTGTCGATTGTCTCCCCTACGTCATTATAATCTTTGCTATTTATTGCGGTAAGATCAGACAAAAACATCATAAGAGCCATTTTACGAAATGATTTGGGCGTAGAAAACAAAACGCCTCGACAATATGGACGTCTGTACCTCCATAAAGACACCTGTGAATTCAAAGTTAACATGTTGCGTAATTTTTAGGGGTTATCCTTAAAATTTTCTCTTTTTCTATGCCCGCAAGCAAGAACTACTATTAGTGAAGCCTTCATTGTCGATACAATACGTTATAATGAAAACAAACGGCGTATCGCGCAGCTGTAACCAAATAAGTCTTGTTTATCCGTCAATCTTGCGTCGATTTGCTGTCCCGTGATCCAATATTTAACGCTTTTTCACGGATGTTCATTTACACTGATCACCGATATAACTCCTTACGACGCGTGCCGAGATACTTTAAGGCGGAGCGATCGATTACGAAGAGAACCGAAGGACACGCGATTATGAAAAGAAGGCGTGGCTTAAGGCACGCGACCTATATCATCCTCTGTCACGCCTTTAGACACCGGCTTATTTAATCTTCATCGTTTTGAATCAAAGTTCGTATGTTACTTATGGTATAAACATTGAAAAATCTGTTTGCGACGAAAACTTAAAGAAAAAAGTGATTTTATTAATTTTTATCTAAGTGACATTTTTTCACAATAAAGAAGGAGTTTAACTGTGTTTTACAATGTGACAAAAAAGACATAAGACGTTGTCATAAAAATATATGTTTAACTGATTTGAAAAAAGTGAAGATATTTTAATAATCGGGTGAGTATACAGCGGTTAATTTTATTATATAAAATTATAAAAGCTTTCATACATTTATATAAAATTATGCATTTTTATTCAGATATGCAATCTTTAAATTTTTTAATCGTATATTTATGCAGATAAATGTTTATTTATGATTAACTTGCATGTGTTAATTTTCTAATTTAATGATATGCTTTGAATTGCTTAAATGAAAAATAAGATGTTTTTGATATTTTAAGAAATTTGTACATACTTAAGAAAGATGGTTATTTGTTACATGTTTATTTTATATACATGTTTATGAGTTAAAATGCTGACCGTAAACGAAAACGAAAGTGTAAACTTTATTAAGAAGCGGTGAATTTTAATTAATTTTATCTCTGATAAAATAATTTTATCAACCCACGTAAATATTTATATGATTACATTTATTTGTGTCATAATGTTTACAGAAATTGTAGTACGTGTATAATATTATATATAAACAGAACAGAACATTTATTTCAAGGCTTGAGCATTACTCATCACCCAAATAAATACAATATTTATGCATATACAATTGGGTGCGACTTGAAACAAATATAATTTAATATATAGATAGTGTTATTTATTTCCATAACATTTACAAATGCATGCTATTAGATGGCAAAACTTACATTTAATATAAACATACAAAAAGACGACAAAATACATTCATATATATAATCAAGTTATACTATTTAACAAATATATGTTATATACGCTACAATTTATATTTTATTTGTAAATACACATGTATCTATGTTTTGTATTTTTCTCTCTAGTTACCGGCCATTGGCCTACATTCTTGGAATTACGCTATATCTGTAAATGTCACTATTCATTCTAATATTAATTCTTAGTAAAAAAAGGCAGAATTAGATTCGTGGTATTGACAGCATAATTAAATATTATATTACATGAATGTATATACAGTACTTATATTTTTGTTACTTACAAAATATAAATAATATTTTCCAAATATAGCTATAGAATTGTAATATTTTCCATATATAGGCTTTGTTGGTTATTTTGTTTCGTTCTATCTTTGTATTTTACTAAATTTGGCACTCGTTGCAATAAAAAGGTTTTAACATGGAGCGCAAATATAGTGTGTGTTTGAAGGGTACCTTAGTGGTTGATATATACTCGTACTCCTGAATTTTGAATCAGCACTTTTTATTCACATAGACGCAAAAACCTGAGGGATATCATTAGATAAAATGAATAGATATTTAATGAATAAGTATTATATTGGATTTTGATACATTTTGCAATGTTCTGTCACTGATGCATTTTTTTCTAAATTTTGCCTTATCATTTTTTGCTGACATTCAATTGCTTTGATATTATATAAAATGATACTATAACCTTTTACCATACATATACTGTGCAGATAAAATAATTGTTCTGTTTTGTATTGTCACAGTTATGTTCTGTTCTGTTCTATTAATGTCGAACTCTTGTTATTCTTTAAAAAAATAAATAGATATCAGTTAATTGGAAATTGATATTTTTCAAGTATAATCTAAGCGGCGATTATGCTTAACTTAAAATGAAACAAACGACACTAAAAATTTCACATAACATTATAGCATAATTTTTATGCTCTAATAAAAATATAATTGTCTCATTTAACAGATACCAATAACAAAACTGTTCATATGTAATTTATTATATTTTTCGTTGTGCTGTTGTACTTCTTATTAAACAAGTTTGGGATTTGTTATCTTTTTGATTAAGCAATAAATCTATAAACCATATTCAATAAATAAAATATACAAAAATACAATTATATAACTGACATAAAATACGTTTCATTTCGAAGTTGAGTAAACGTGTTTTTATCATATTCGACATTTTTACAATCATCGATGCCATAGTTTTGCAAAAATAAGAGAAAAGATTATAGTCCGATCGGACCGTGCCGGGCCGTGCACTCAATTCTAGTACAGTAGTTATTAAATTACCCAACTTCATATAAATAGATGTGGATCATAAAACAGGTAAAACGCTCTGCCTTAATAATTATAGAGACTATATGATCATAATGTTTTCAGAATACAATTCTTTTTTCTAAAACAAATAAAGCAGTTGAAAAGTATTTTATTACAAACGTAAAATAGCTCGAATTCCTCGTCGTTCAAAAAATAGAACTATTTTATCTCAGGCTTTCCGGGTATTAAGTTATACCTGACGGAAAATGCCACATTAATTTCAAAATTTATAAGACTTCATTATACATTATAAGAATCACAGCGTAAAATGTGTAATTATATGTCTCTGTGATTAATTACACACCGTTGATCATGCCATGAAAATAAAACACTAATCAGCTATTTGTCTTGAATTTTAACTTAGTATAAAGTTACATGAAATATGATACATGTTTAAAATGTATAGTTACGTCGGAGTACACGATGAGTATTAAAATACATTTGTCTCGATATTATATATTCTTGAATGAATCATATCGTTTTATGAATGATAATTTCAATTCAAAATTTATAGAACTGTCGATGCTTAAAATAAATTTTAATCGCTATTTAATTATTACAATTTACGTTTATCAAATATACATACGTACTGCAAGACAAGACGAAAATGAAATCAAGCGAGAAATTATGATAATTCCTGATACAGCAAAGAAGTGACAAAACTTAATAGCTATTCCCATAAAATACTTCATTTTTTTTCTATCATAACGACGAAGATCATTTCTCAATCACCTGGTTCACTGACTCATGTCAAATTATATGTTTTATTGATTAGATCACTAATTGGTTTAAACTATTTCATACTAGCGTCTACACTGTGGTACATTGCATGTTGGTTTGTTTAGAAATGCTCGGTTTAATGTAAGTCGTGGGTGTTCTCAGTTCTTTTGTATCAAATGAAAGGATTCGGAACTCATCGGTCATTTTTCTATGACTCTTAAATGGTAGTTGAAGCCAAATGACCGTCCAGGTCTCTTGTATGCAAAAAAATATTCGGAATTGTTCGGTCATTTTGTACGACTGTTCAGCGGTCGTTTTAGCCACAAGAACGATGTGTTTCAATTGTGACTGAGGATTAGAACCCCTTGTCTGAACCCTTAGAACTTTTGTAGTTTGTGAATTTATGCAGCGTATATGGATATTTTATAATATGCTGTAAATATAATGGAATGTTTGATAAAATTAATTTAACATTTGGTTAGTGCTATATATATGACGATCCAACTGCATTGTCATATTCATAGCACAAACCAATCGCTATTTTGACATTTCTTATAACGCATCTTCGGTTCGACAAAAATATCTCACAGTTGGGTACGTGATTTGAATTAAACATTTGGTTATTTCACTATATATAGGAATATGAATTGTGAAGTATGACTGAAAAATGCGACAGTCATATTAAATATCATCTAACCTAATCGTGCGCTTTTCTCGCGAATTAAACATGTTCATTTCACCATTCAATATACATAAGTTAACCAGGGCAAGTTTATTGTATGTCTTTACTTGTATTAGATACATAATCACAGATAACAAAAAATGTAATTTATGTGTGGGTATAAAAATGCAAGATGCAATTAAAATACAGTGAAGTTCGACTATAAGGACTATCAAAATCGATGGTCTTAATAGCGAAGTGATCATAATATAGGGACATTGTTATTCTGAAGTTAAACACATGTGACTTTAAACCGTCAAAAATCGCACGATTTTGCAATAATCAATGTGGTCTTTATAGCGGAACTTACTATAAAAGTTATTTTAGTTATTTTGGAAAAAGATACGAAATTGTTATGATAAAACATTTTATTCTACTTTCTAGATTAAAAAAATAATAAAACGACGAATCGTCGTCTTTGATAAACGTTTTTTAAACATAAAAGTCACAATTTGTTTCGCTTATACATAAATACAAATGAATGGCTGAACAAAGTTGTATCCTTTTAATAACTTTTGCTCAGGTAGAATTCTACAATAATTGTCTGATATTCAATGCGTTGGTCACCGTAGACAAAAAGCGCTACTAGAAATAGTAAAAAAAAAACTATTAACTATTTTAAATTTTCAGAATAATTTTTTTATTAATACTCGGAACGTTTCGTATTACGTTACACAATCACGTGATATGATTGTAGACTAAATTATTATTTTATTATGTTTAAATAGTTCCTCAACAGCGTACATACACTAAAATAGATGTTGTTATTGGTGTATATGAATCCGTCACGTCACAGACTTGTATATTATAATGAAGCGCCGTGGTCACGTGACCGAAAAAAATGTGACACTTCTTGAAATTAACGAAAAAATGAGGATGGACTTGTTATCAATTTTGATAA
The DNA here is from genome assembly GCA_025267735.1 of Mactra quadrangularis. Lineage (NCBI taxonomy): Eukaryota > Metazoa > Mollusca > Bivalvia > Venerida > Mactridae > Mactra > Mactra quadrangularis. The sequence continues at coordinate 1,233,521 of CM046301.1, read as the reverse complement.
ATGTTTACACCCGCACCCAGATTGATACCTAAATACAGACTGGTATTAATTTGATAGAGCTATCGTATTTTCATTAAAAATATAGACTTTGTAAAGTCGACTCAGATATGATGTTTATTGTTAGGAGATGACAAGGTGACGGAGGTGATTTATCTTTAAGATTTTAGTTAAATGTATTTGATAACACTAAGACAAGATTGTTTAACTTGTTTACATTGTTGATTTCACTCGTCCGCCATTTTTTATCAACTTATCATACATAGTAAGTTTTGTTCGCGAAGATAACAAATAATGGAAACCTTTAGTTATTGTTACCGAAAGTGATGTAGAGTTGCAATTAAATTACACTTCCTCAGTACTCACTTTGAACTTGAGCCAAAAATTCGAGTGTGCGATTACTTAGAAATGACTGAATAACTAGATAGGAAGGGTACAAACTTCTTACACATCGTTGTCGTCACGCGCGCGCATCTGACTAATACGAAACTAAATGTAATTTCGAAATGATAAAAAGCGAATAATTATTCGACTTTTTGCATACAGTTCAATCAGATCAATTGAACTTCCGGCACATTTACCCTAAAATAAGTCTGGTTATAGTAATATCAGTCGAGAAAGCAGACGACAGGCGTAACATTCAGCATTTCTTGGAAGCATTAATTATTTACGCCCTTTCTGTTTTCTTGTATGAGCGAATCGATCAAATACGACTTCATGATAGACTTAGAAACTGTTTCACTACTTTTCATCTCGTCTTTGACGACGAGAGGCAGACGTTAATTTCATATAGTTAATGTGTACACGAAGACATTTTTAATAGAGTTATGTTTTGCGGCAACCAAACATCAATGTACATGTATTATTATTTTTCAATTCCAGCGTATAGTGAGTACACAAAAAGCAGACGATTTGCCAGAAGATCTGATGTTTAACAATAGGGCAGATATTTGCCAAGTAGTTGTTACAAACAAAGTGTTAAAATGGTAAACATTGATCAGCCTGTTATTGCAGATTCTCAAATAATTCTAAGAGAAATTCTACAGAATCGTGAACGAATTCCTCTTGACACTGATCTTGATAAACCAAGTATAATGCACGACGCATCTTCAGTTCAGTTGAAAGCTAAGGAACATGAAAATATAGTACCAAGAAATGAACTCAATGGTGAGCACTCTACACGTTCTGATCGCGGTTCAGAAATGGGAAGTGATGAGGAGTCAAGCATTAATGATCAAAGTAGAATAGATGAAACAGACGGCGACGATTCTAAATCAGACGCAGAAGACGCCAGATCTACTGGAATGATTTCTGGTGATGAGTCTAAGGAAGCCAAACGTGCAAGAGTTGAGAATATTCTTAGCTCAATGTCACATCCTCAGTACATGGACTCTGATTCAATGTTTGCTATAAATGAAGTCAGACGACAAAAACGTAAGCAGACGATACCGCAGCAGCATGACCAGGCAGCAAAAGTGAGAAAACTGGATGGACCACATTTTGAAGATGATCTATGGAATCTAAGACAATTAAGTGCTGTGCAGAACTATTTCAGACAATATGATCATGATTCCATTCCAAAACATTTAAATGGTTTTGCTGGTATGGACAATATTCACAGGTTGCACCAGACGTACTTTGCAAACTTATCAGCTAGGCACGCTGAAGAGTATCAAAAGGAACAACAGCAATTACAGAACAGGGCAGCTGCTTTAGGAGCATTTGAAAGAAAAGTGTCATCAGCTAATGATCATTTTAACATTGCTGAACATGTTAGAGAAACTATGAACGCTAATAAAGGTCTGTCTCAAGGTGTAGCTGAGCTTGATGATAGAGAATTAAATGAACTAATAACTAATTTAAAATCAAAAATAGAAGAAGCAGTTAGTGTAACTGTGGACAAAGAACTCTCTAGATTCTTTCAGAAACGTAACAATAATAAGACTAAAGAAGTTAAAGAAAACCATGAAAAAAATAATAGACTTGAAACTAAGGTGGAAGAAAAGCGTGCGTCTGAACCAGAAAAGAAACCAACAACGGATCACTCACTGAGTAGTATTTTACAAATGCCTGACAGAGTCAATAACAACAGTAATAATAACACTTCATTCAGAGCACCAGAAAGACACAGTGCGTTTGAGTTACCTAAGCTAGGAGTTGGTTTACCAGAAATACCAAGAACGCCATTTCCTCATCATCCTCCACTCGGTTATCCCCCATTATCTTTCTACCTCCCAACCACTCTCCATCCGCCTTCGATGTACTCATGTACGGGGATTCCCCCAGAGCAAACCGAGGCTTTATCTTTAGTTGTAAACACCCCAAAGAAGAAGAGGACAAAAGTTACAGATACTCGTCTGTCGCCTCGTGCTGCGCGCGCATTGCTGCACGAGAACGGTACTCTTGGCTCCGTATTTGAACACGAGAGGGCGCTGTCTACTAGTTTTGGACAAATGAATCCTCCATGTTTGCCAACCAGTGTAGCAATACCAAACCCTAGTCTTAATCATTCAGACATTTTAACATATTATAAGGAACAGTGTAACTCCCCGGCAGACAATGACAGACCTACACCTTGTTCATCGACCTCACCATCAGAAGCTGGATATGGTTTCATGAAAGGTGATTACTTCAACGACGCTGATGTATTCGATTCTCATGGAAAACAAACTGTATCCTTTTTCTAAAAACAACCAATTTAGTACAAATTTTCTATATTATATGCATGAACGTGTATGTAACATATATTGAAATTTTGTCCTTTTACCTCGTGATTAGTTCCTAAACATATACCTATGTTCCTAAAGTTCTAATTAATAACAAGCGTTTTAGGCGCAGCAAAACAATCTTGTCGTATTCCATTTACTGTACTGTTACAGTATTCAATTCAATTTGTTCAATTCAACTAGTTATTTAAGAACATATACGTCAGAAAGTGACTGTAAATGCATATCATGGTTTCATAAAAGATGTACGGGAATAATGTGGACTTAGAGTCCTGAAACAAGCATCATCACTTAACTTTTAAGTTTTAACTTTAAGAATATAAGACCTTGAAATAAATAAATGAATACATTTCTACAGTCAACTTAGAGAGCTGAATCATCATTTGGCAATTGACATGGGTAATCTGATAGCGTTTATTTCATCTCTGAATTGGGCATAAAAAGCAAAAATTTGCAGCAAAGAACATATGCATCGCCAGAGAGCATGTCTTAAAACAAATGGTATTGATTGCATGTATGGCATGTCACTCTAAAATTATGATTAGTTGAAGCTTCGGTAATGATTGAAAGTATCTCTAGGCGATGAAAACACTTTCTTTACACGTGTATGCTACAATTTTATCACTTTATGTCCTGATAATTTGTTAAAACTTTGTATTGCTCGTTGAAAAACTTGAAGACAGTCGTTTATCTTAAGTATGGATCTTCACATTGCCTTGAACAAATCGATTTTAGATCTTCAAGAATTTTGCAATATTTCATTATTCATAAACTCTACCACTACTTGTGATAAAAGCAATTAAGATGCCATTGTTTCTTCGCTCTTTTGATGCCAAGCTTAAAGTAAAAATCTTGAGAAGTTAAACAAATCGCAACGCGCATGCGCGAACGAAAATTCCGTCTTCTAGGAAATATTTTTTCTAAATGTCAAAAGCTTAATATATTTGTCATTTGATATTTCTGGTGAAGAAATGTCGCTCTTGTTATTTTCTAGCGATGAAAATGATACGCAAGACTTGCTTTGACAATGAAACTGGGAGAAACATCCTTATACATAGAACAAGTTCTTCGTCGAATATTCATAATGCCACCCTTGGGACGACATCATCATATTTATTGCATGCTCTAAGATATAGTTATCCGTCTTACATTTGAAAAAGTTAATTTGTTGATTTCCTCAAGGAGTTGACATTTTCTTTCGGCGAGTATTAGATGGCATTATAATTACGGCATAGTTTTGGACAAATGACTGGGTTCCACGAACTGAGCAATAAATTGGATTAAAATATTGGCTTTAAGGCTATCAAAGAACCATACGCTTTGAATATAATGGGTTTTCTTGCATAACATGAGCTAAATTTATCTTCAAATTCCTAATAACAGCAAAACAGTCATCAGATTTGCCTGAATGGGTTTGTTATGCTGCAAACATACTATCAGCCGGTGCCGTATATCTGCACATTTGTCCCTAAGCACCCCTTAAGCTTATCTTAATTGTATACTCACATTAATCAACAAACGATTTGTATATCATTGTTCTTTTAAGAGAAAATCACAACAAAACCTTTTCAAAACAAACGCTACGTTCGGATCGATCGTACGATCAAACTATCCTCGTGTTTCTGGCTCTTGACATCTATTGAGTGTTCTGAAAGCCATCGAAGACGCTTAAAACCCCATTCTAGCAAGTGTTTGAGTGATCATTAGTATCCCATTTCATTAGACGTGTCTAAAAACCCTTATCGTGAAGAAATAAGCTATTAAGAAAATTGTTTAATAACCGTTAGTATTCATCGATGAGACTTGAGATATCCCAATTGTCAATTCGTCATGTGACATTCAAAATGGCGGCTGGTACGCTCGCGCTTGAATTCTACGATCACGTGACATTTGTGAACTTAGCAATTTATCACAAAACGATGATCAGAGTTCAAGAATTGGTAAATGGCGATTAAACATTTAAACTAGCGATGATTTTCTGTAAAACGTAATCAATATGTTTGTCTTTTGCTAAAGTTTCGCATTTTAATAAGATGTCTTTGACGGATCTACAAGCGGTCGAAGAAGATACTTCACGATGTTTGTTTATGAGGTTTCATTATGAAACGAGTACCATGGATTGTCACGTCTCGTCGATATAATCGTCTTGCAGGAGGTTTTCAAATATTTACCAATGTGTTAAAGAAACAATCTCTTATGGAATCAATCTTTGTTTGTCTCTCCGAGGCTCATTCATTTCAATACAATTGAAAATATCTTTTAGATGTTCGCACTAAGGTACAAGATGGCAATTAGTAGCTGTTGAAACTAGTTTTTACAACATTGAGGAGTTTGATTGTGTTTCATTCATTTCCTTCTGGTAAACTTGAAGAAACTTGGTGACTGTTGAATGTAGTGGTGATCGCTTACGTTTTATTTCTATTGATCCGACCAAAACAAATGTTTCTGTCTTGTTACATTTCTGTGTGGGTTTGATGGAAATTGTCCTGAATGTATATGTACTTGTACTTTTCTATAAAATGAATCTCGAGGTACCACAAACATTTCCGTACTAATAACATAAGTAGAAATGCTTATACAAGTATATTTGACTTTTCTGTCACTTTATTTGTTTTAAATTGGGTTGATAATATAGTGATATTTTTCAGAAGATTAGGATAGAATAACACATTGTTTTTCCTTCTAAGCCGAGGATTTCCTAGATCTAGTATGCCGTTATTTAGCATTTTTTAAAGGCGACTCACTTATGTTTTTTTACAAATTACACAAATGCGCACTAAATTATGCAAAATAACCTAGTTGCTGATTTAAAATAATTCCTTTTATGTAGTATTAACCATTTTATATACATTCATAAATTCTGGATCACAAACTTTCTAAAATTGTTCTCATATTCTTTATAAAGACTTCAATATTTCTCTGTAATTTAATAGACACGGTTGAACATGACATAAAACTAGATCATTGGCCAACTGAAATTTAGCAATATATAGACTGTCATATACATGTAGAATTTAAATATTAAGATTGTTGATGTAGGAAATTCACAAACAAATTATGTATAAAATGTTACTTGTATTAATGAAATCCTTTTTATATGCCTATCCTCGCAGTGTGAATACTTATTTGTCAAATTATTGTGTAAAGTATCATTACTCCCATGAAAATGTTACAATCTATTATATACTTCTTTAATAATTTATTGCATTCTTGAACAACTGCCTTTCTTCAAGTGTTAAGGATAATTTAACTCTTCATTTACTTATTTGTTCGTTGTAAATCAAATGCATGGGTGAAAGTTTTCAGTATTAGTACTGAATTCAGTATTTCTAGAATAAATTACTATATATGTAATTTTGTATGAAATATGTTTATTTCAGTATTTCTGGTAGCTTTTCAGTATTTTTAAACTTTTCAACTTCCACCAATGCCAATGTCGTTCGTTTCCATTTATTTTCTTAACTCGTCTGTTCAGACTGACACATTGACACCAATGCATCTACGTAAAGCCAAGTTAATGTTCTTCTATGTACGGTATCCAAGTTCAGCAATACTTAAGGTCTATTTTCCTGATGTACAATTTAACAAGAACAATACAGCACAACTTGTAAAATGGTTCAGCAACTTCAGGTAGGTCTATGTTATATTTACTTTCCATTTGTTTTAAAGCCGGAGTACGGGTTGTAAAACCATAGGCGGCCGGTCCGGTTTCGATTCGAAAGCATCCAACATACATGTATAGTGTTTTTGATTTGGAACCGTGCCTGCCACATAAGTGTAAAAGTTGACAACATACCATGTAATTAGTTTCATGTAAATCTATATTAACATATAATATAAATCTACTGACTATTTACTTACATGGACATGTTTTTTTCTTAATTTTAGCACCTGGGACTTAAAAGTCGTTTAAAATTGCATAATTTTGCAATAATCATACAAGGTGGTCTTTTAGCGGAACTTTACTGTAGTATTTACTTTTTAAGGACACTACTTCAATTTGAGCTTCCTCTTTGTTGGTTTTATTCAGTTATTTTTTCATTGTAAAAGAACACAGCTGCATATATATTTTCTGAATATGACCTTCAAGAGTCTGCAAAGAACTGAAAAATCTAAATGTCATCACTACTCCATTTAGTTCAAATCGTACGACGTATGGAAACCTTTCCTGGTTTTCAGTTCTTACAGTTTTCGTTGAACAATACGATACCTGTATTAACAAGTAAGGACACATGGTTCATTCGCTTTGCATCATCGCGAGAAACAAACAGTCAATAATGTAAGGTGTTCTTACTAGGTTAATGGTCACCTTATTGTGTTACTGTTTGTCTTAGCAAATGCTTAGTAGTCAGTATTATTGTCTGAAAATTTCACACAATAAAATACCTTGGCGCCTTGGAGACTTTCTTGTACTGAAACTGTCGAAGCCTTAACATCTTGAAGTGCCTAAGTGCAAAGATGAACAAAGGTGTAGTCGTGTTAAGATTCCGTATTATATATACATCCTTCAATTCTTTTGTTCTGCGGTGGAAAGTTGCTAAGAAATATAATATTTTGACACTAAGATCGTAATTCTGCGAGTGCACATAGAGGAGTGGGGGTCAAATCTTGATTAAGATTTTTGTTACCATAGCAACCACGTCATAGGTGTTAGTGTGTTGTATTGTTTACCAGATACGACGACTTGTTTTCATCTTGAAGTTGTTTATTCATTATTTGAACTGTGGTAATATGACTATATTTGTAGCATAAAAGATGTCGGCTAAACTACTTCTTACATATGGTTGAATTAAAGAACCAAAAATACGCATTTTTCATTGCCCCTCTCGTGGCATTGGTTGACCTCTTAAGCTTTCACATTCGGTCCTCGCACATCACCACACATGTCAAATCTGTTAAATACGATGTTTGCTTTTCAAGCTCACCACCCCGAGACGATCACACATCTGTAAAGCGTAATTCTGTCCGAGGAACCCTCGACCAATTGACATTTTTGCTTTACGATTTGTGAACATGGCATTTAAAACGGGAGAAATTATTGTACTTTAAGTAGAGAATGTGTTCTCCAAATGAAAGCTTTATAATTACTAGTAATTATGTATTTAACATAAAGATTTCAATCATGGTACACTTCTGGTCAGAAATTGACTCCATGAAAAGGTCAAATATGATAATTCATCAAGGCACATGGAAAGTAGGAGAAAGTAGGATCATTTATTAATTTTCAATGGCTGGTTTAACTGTCATCGTATCGGTCTATTACAAACGATGGGTTTCAAAATTTCTGGAGAACTGAATGAATTAATTTCGACCAATATATGTACTCATGAAACTATCATAGTAATTGAACTTGACAACATACAATCTAAAAGTGAATGAAGTAAAAGTCAATGAATATTTTATTGATCATGCATACCGCTAGTAGTTTTACTATAATTAAAGCTTATTTATGTAACATTGCTTGAATCATATGTTGATAAAGCAATTTATGCCGAGTTTTTTTTTGTTTTTGTTGCGTTAAACGCCATAGCGACACATAGGTCATATAACGGCGGTCAGTTAACCTACTCACTCCTCCTGGAAAGGCTAAATCTCTGGATTTAGCTGTTTACCAACTACTAAGCACAAACTTTCGTCAGTGACTTACAACTGCCCTACATAATTAAAAATCATTGGTAGGAGGGAGAATGGCGGTAGAAATAATTTCATGACCAAGCTACACGAAAGTATGCCCCGCCTATGCTGAGTTTAAACTTGGCTCAGATGACACTTGATTTCTTTTATTATTGGGTAAATGTAAGTCGGTTCATCTTTATAACAGGACTATGTCCTAAGTGCATTTTGTATCGTAAGAAGCCAATTTACAAAGATTCAAAGTCAATTTCTCTCTACAGTATGTTTTTTTCTCAAAAAGCTATGAAATATGCATTACAAATAACACAGTAAAATTACATTGGGGGATTGGTTTCGTATGTATTTCTTTAAGTTATTTAAAAAATTCAAGCCATGCTTTCTCAGATAATAACTTGCGAATTTCTGATTTTAGCATCAAATGCAATATTAAAGTGTCTATCTTTGAGACCAAGGAACGCCGTTTCCGTGTTTGCAACATTTTATTTGACAGTATGCGACAATCTATTGGATAACGCTTGCTGTACTTATGTGTCTCCATGATAGAAGGAAATTTTTACGTATCAGTCTGTCACGTGATACACAAAAAACTGAAAACTCATTTAAAACGTTAATAAACGAGTTTTATATAACAGCCGCGAGAGGGCGCTATGAATGATGATTACTTTTCACACAAGGAAGTGGCCATTAAGATTGGATAAAACACCAACGACTGCATGACTCGTCACTCCTAGTCTCCACGAGTCCACAGCAGACGTATTTTCGTTTCGAATTTCTTTCGACAAAATGGTCGTAGAAAACACCAATAGTTGCTTTCTACCAGAAAATTGATATTTCTTTTCACGCCATCTTGGTCGTTTAATGACTAAGTATAACACATTCTTTTTGTGAGTGTTAACAGTTATTGTCAAAAGATCGTCATATCGTTTTTAAGTGGAAATTATTGTCTTGACTCGTATCGTCTGCTCAGAATCTCAATGGCGCGAAAAAGAAGTGTTTTCGTTCTTCTAGTCATTGACTTTTTGTCGGGTTGTTAAAACCTCTTCAATCCCAACATAGCGCGTGCTCCGTCAAGTGTACAGAGCTAATTCATTGTAGTATCATCTTGACGATTGTCTAAATTTTGGCAGACGATGTGTGCATTGTAGTAGTTAGAATGAATTTTAGTTACAAAATATAAGGTATCAGTCTTTTTTGGAACTAAACTGTTTGAAACATGCATTGAAAATTCACGCAATGCCTAGGGACAAAACATAGTAACAGAACAAATTTCTATTAGCACGATTCCTTAATTTGTCCAAAATTTAGTCTACAGACTGGATCACGTGACATTTATACGATGTCGTCTGATTCATGTCTTCAAAAGTAACTCACTGACAGTCACTTCCTTTTATGTCAGTAAAAACCGCACCGTGTTATTCTCACGAAGGTATTTTCTGTTTCATAAATGTCGCAGATACATCGTGCCAAATTGCGCTCCAAGTTTTTCGTCTGTATCAACATTGTTCTTACCAAGCAGACGAAAGTCAAATCAATCGCGCGCCAAGAATTCGTTCGGTAGATATATATTTAATATTGCTTATTTAACCATATTGGCACCCGGCCATTACCTAGTCTTGTACAGACATGGTGAATAAGATGTCTATAAATTTTCTAAGAGCTTAATTATAGACATACCAGAATGACAAGATTCTTCGATGAATTCAATGTTTGTCGTCTGCTACCTGAGATCGTTAATCAATCCAATTGAACGCGCCCAACTCTGACCACTTAAGGAAAACAACGACTATGAAATAGGGGCCGATCAGAAAATTCTAGAAATTTTTATAAGCTCTTACCCCTTACAATTTTTGAGGCAATTTTTCTTAAATATCAATGCTCAAACTTATCATCATCGTTTTCGTTCCATTGATATTTGTTTATTACAAAAACTATGTATTTATCACGTTTTAATCTAAGTTTCATTTCTTTATTTAATAGAAATTCTGTACTTAATGGTCGGCCCACGGAAACCTAAGCGAATCATGCATACTTTTCTTGCCAGGAAATGAACCGAAAGGAAAATTAAATCTTAATCGTTAAACGTTTGCCAATGGTATTAACTAACACGCGCCATAAGATTGTCTCGTGACGGTTAACCAAATCTCGCGATATTTTAAGCTTCTAATGAGCCTGCTTTATAGAAATTTTGTCGATATCTTTAATAATCTTTGGATGAAAGTAAATAGCAACAGTTTGCCAAGGGAATACTCGGCTAATAATTACCAAGACGGCTTGTTATAGTAAACAATCCTTTGTATGCATATGATTCGAAGAGTTTAGTGACATTAATAAGAAATGAAAAGAGTAAACACAAGAATTAGAACAGCTTGTTAAGCAATGTGGAAATTGGAGAATTTAATTTCAACAAAGAACATAATCAAGTTAATTTATCATTCAGGTGTCAGAGATAGGATCAGGGAAGAAATGCAAATATTAATATGAAATTTCATATTTTGATATCCTTAAAATGAGTTAGAACTTGAGACACACTCAGTTTGGGATGTTGGGAGGGCTATCCACTGTCACTGAGACATCGTAGCTATAATAACATAATGGGCCTGAATATGATGACACCCATAGGATAAGGGCTCGATTTAATCATCTTGAAACAATTTTGTAAATTTCCTACTTGGGATTATGAAACATGATATATATACATTATCATATTAATCGTTTTTGCAAATAGGTCAAAATGTATTACTTTGTCAACCCATTGTGTAAGTCTATACGTGAAGCCCTGGCTGAGTCCGTCTGCCATTGAATGCACCAGATAAATTAAAGAAAAAATTGAGTGTTTCCGTTACAAAATGAATGAGTTTCAGTGACATTTCTAACGGAGAGTAAAAAGTGACATAAAATGAATTACATGTATCTCTAAGTCATAGTTTTTTACCTTTTAATTTCAAAAGGATTCGTTGCTTTGAATGTAAAGAGTATACTTTTGCATAGGAATTGGCATAAAATGGGCATTCTTTAAATAATAAGGTTTAATCTTATAATTTCGAAAGCATTTTAAATCAGTATAAAGTTTTATAGTTATTTAGGCGTGTAATAATGTAATAATTGGTAAGACTTCTATGTTACTGAATTAGCCATTGTTTTATGTCATCAACATTTCAGAAAGAAAATGAATTTTGATCATGGGACCTTCCAAATTTTTATAGTATAAAGCTTAGATTGTACTTTTTTTTCAAATTAGGCGTGAAGTCTGATTCGATAGTGTTTTGTATATATGGTTGAATTTAGTTAACACCGGCACAAGATGATGTATACTATAATAATTATCATACTCTATAGTCTTATTTATATATTTTTAAATATCACCGAATTCCCACACATTATTATACAGTATGTATTATGAATGAGCAACTTTTTTAAATCTGAATTCCTGCCGCGTAGTATAAACATTGATGGGGAAAGTAATAAATATGACATTTAACAACGCCTTTGTTTTAGATTTCCCTGTGTTTATTTGAGTCTAGAGTTCTCATTGTTTCGTTTCTTTCTCATGTGAAAAACTAATTTATTTACAATATGTAATCACATTTGTTGAAAGGTTTTGGTCTTTGAATGCGGTTGGTATCATATAAATTATTGTCCTATAGACGTTGTTTGACAGTTATCAAATTGGATCCGGCTATAATAATAATAATACTGATGCTAATGTATGTATAATTGAAAAAGTAAACAAACCCCATGATGTGAGCGTGAGTTGAAAAACTAACAAAGACTGTTTGATTATTGTTTCTCAATATATGTAGAGGTTGAAAAGTGTCTATGTATAGCTGTTGCAAATTGACATGAGAGACAAAATACAATTTAAATATAATTTGCATACATTCAATCATTTAATAGTATATCGTTACAGAGTGTTATAATGTACTCGTATTTATCACAAAGTCCTTTTTGCACAGACTAAACTTGTCTCACGTTTCTAATGACTACAATGTGAAAAAATTGGGTAAAAGTTTGTATCTGTGATTTAATACTCACAGTTGACTATGATATTGAATCAAATGTTGTTAAAGAGAGTTGTTTGAACTTATCATTTTACCGTATATAAAGATTTATATAAATGTATATCGATGTGTCATCGCAAATTACACTATCTACAAATAATAAAGAATGTAGACAAGTTTTGTGCTTATCCATCAATATTCATATAATTAGAATTTTCATATAATCAGAATAACCGAATAATCGATGTGATTATATAATCTGAATTGTCATATAATCCGAGTGTTCATATAATCATTGATCATATAATTTTATTGGCTATATAATCCGGTTGGTCATATAATCTGGATAGTCATATAATCTGGATAGTCATATAATCTTGATAGTCATATTATCAATAATTCATTTAACCAGGGTTTTATATAATCGGGGTGTTTATTTAATCGTGTTGGTCGTATAAACGGGATGTTGTATTATTGGGGTGTTAATACGAGTATAACCGTGTAATGCCGAGTTCAACTGTACAGTATACGTAAATTGGATAATTTATGATTTGATATATATTTTCAGGGAGTTTTACTACATACAAATGGAGAAATATGCTAGACAAGCCATAGCAGAGGGATGTAAACATGCTGAAGAATTAGTTGTTACCACTGATTCAGAATTATATAGAGTACTTAATCTACATTATAACAGAAACAATCAAATTGATGTGAGTTTATGCTTTATTATTGATTTTAGAATATGTATTGTCATTTGTATGTTTTGTGTGATTCGGGGAATATATCAGGATTAGGCATAAGGTTCAAGATTTAGGACATTAGAACGTTTGACTTTGTAATGGCTGCTAAGATCAAACAATAAAACTTAGCAATTTAAGTAATTAAAATTTTGAGTTTTTGCCCTTTGCAATTATATCAAAATCAACACGAGTGTCCAAAAAATACAATTTTGTTTTTAAAATCCTTTTATGGATGGCAAATCAACAAGTGAATCTCTAATTAACCCATTTCATGTATATAAACATATATATAAATCTATAACTGGTAATATAATATATTATATTATAATTTTGACAAAAAAAATGTTCAAATATAAATGTGAGATCAATGAAGAATGATAATATTTTAAATTCTAAGCGACAAAAATAATCAGTAAAGAATTACACAGTGACACGATAAACTCGAAACATTCAAAATATGAAGCATAAACAGAAGGTCTCCAATTTTACTTGATTAGATTACTGTACCTGGTCCAAAAGCAACATAGATAATTTAAAAGTCCTGAAACCAAAGAGATTTAATGTTGTGAAGGCTGGGTTATGAATGCTGTAATACGAGCATAAGGTAAAAAAGTAGACTACATTTTTTTCAGTTTGAACAATAATAACTGCGATAATATCGTTAGCAACAAAGCAATTGTTTCGTGACTTTCAATTATTTATATACACACAATACCTTAATCTTTTCGCTTCCTTCACATTCGTATAAATCATGAAACAACTGTTATTATTGTATGTAAGTGGCTTTGGTTATTGAACTCACAGTTTAAATTATATTGAAACGCTTAGAGACATTGGTATGTGTCTCCGTATATTGAAGTTTTTTTCATTTACACATTCAATATTTTGGATTAACACATGAGCAGATTTTACAACCACTTGAATTGATTAAATGGCAGTTCTAAGTAGAATCAACAAGTCATTTTATACTTGTGCTTTCATTGACGTCTTTGTGCTACATTATTATCTTTCTGGTAATTCACTATTGTGCTTAAAGTATGAACGTGCCCATTATGTTCCGATCACCATTTGTTTACATCTTTTCGCTTCTTTGTAAACTTTTCTTATTATGGAATACAATATCATTCAACCTTTAGAATATGACAAAGATAACTCAAAACGTGTTGAATATTTTATGTCTTTTCTATGTCTCTTTTAATAAGGAAAATTTAGAATATACTCAAGGGAGACCTCAGAAGCGTTCCGCATTAAAGCGAATATGAATTCTCCATCTTATGACAGGCTCATATGTTATCATCAATACTGTTTCCTTTTTATTTTTGTTCGCCTTCCATATGTTTAATGACCGTACAATTTCTTTTAGAAAAAATATGAATATTTTATACCCATACTTGTAAGGTTGAGATCGGATCTGATAACACAAAAGCCATTCGAGTTATGCCTTGTTTGTAAAGCATTTATGAATAACACAAATGAAAATATCTTTTTTTTTTCGAGTGATAGAAAGACGTCCATTGTACAGAAATGGATTGGACATTACATTAAATATACATAGGCATCCTTGAGGTTTTTCTTTTTGTCAATTGATTGTTATTTTCTAGTCATCTTTTCGAAAGTCCTCCCATCATTCGTCATGAAGCACTTTCAGCTTGTCATATTATTTCAAAAAGCCCTTCAGAAATCATATTAATTATTCATGCCACGTGTCCGAAATGAGACAAAAAATAATATTTTTCCCGGGAAGACAATATGAATCGCTGTCCTCTTTGAAGAGCATTTATAGAGACGAAGATATTGAAGTTAAAAGACGATACAATTAACTAATGCACACTTACTTTCAGAATATTAATATCACTTAGAACATCTCGAGGGAATAAAATTTCAATTCTGATAAAGAATGGATGGACTCCATTAAAAGTGACTTAGATATTAAGTCTCCGCTTTTCCTTGGTAGAAAATCTATTTTTTGTGTTGCTGGTCCCATGGGTCAAGTCGGTTTCTGCAAAGTTACAACGTTTACATTACTCATCAATGTTTTCTCAGACGAGAGAAAGATACTTAATCGCTTATTGAAATGTAAAACTATTGATATAGGCCTTCATAAGAGCACACTAGCAAATACAGAAATTTCCATACAAATATGATGTATATGAAGGAGACGCACATTGTTTTATCATTTTCATACAAAAGAATTAACAGCGCAAGAAATCTAAAATCTATCACTCTCATGCCTTATTTATTGCACTTGACATTCCTTTTAATTGGTGTGGCGCATCCTTAAACCAAGCAATAGAATCGTCATTTATCGCTACCTAGGGAGTAATTTATAATCGCAGACGATAATGACACGGTGATGTCAAAACAAGTAGTATTCTATCAGAAAACATTCGTACTAATGCATTCTTTAATTTTCCGCTAATCTAGACTTCCTTTTGGGGCGTTAATCTAGTTCTGTGTTGCCTTATCAGCGATAGCTTATCTTTATTCTTCACAAAGAATCGCAATGCTTTCAGCGGGTTTTCCCTCAGGAAATCAGCGAGCTTATGAGACTGCGTTAAAATCTCGTCTGTTACGAGACTCAAAGATTCAAGATGAAATTTTATTGGTTCTGAAGGCGGCAAATAAACCAAACAGGGTAGAATCTGGAGAAAATAATGGTCCCATCTAATTATCTAAAAATCAACCAGTAGTCTATAAAATAGAAAGCATCCAAGTAAATTTAATAGATGGGAAAAGTAATTTAATCAGAAAAAATACAATATATTGTATACAAAGATATTGATAGCCATAGGCATTCTGGGAGAGAAAAAAGGGTATGTCTACTAAATCTGAGAAAATTCAAAGGCCACCGCGAAAGGAGATAAGAATTATGGCTGATGTTGAAAAATGACATTGGAATGAAAAGAGCAGAGTATAATATAGCTTTCCTTTTAATTGTACCCTGAGGGCCGAAATATGTGCAGAAGTAAAAAGTAATCAGAATCGTGATGAATTGTCCCATGATGATTCTTGGATTATTTTGATACATATCACTACGCGTCACCATTGTTGCTGGTTTATAGGTTAGAAAACAGCTCTGTAAGAGGCAGACGACCATTGTTATACCAAACAATTCCATAATTTATGAGGTTCAACAAATATACAATATACTAATCAGTTCAGATTTTATAACGCATGCAGATTTTTGCTGTGTTTTGCTGTTTCAGTTGACAGACCTAATAAATCTTATCGTCACTTAAAATCTTGTTTAAATGTATTTTCAGGTCCCGGAAAATTTCCGTCTGACAGTTCAAGCGACTTTACGAGAATTTTATTTGGCCATAATGTCTAACAAGGATGCAGAACCTTCGTGGAAAAAGCCGATATATAAAGTTATTGCACGCATGGACGATGCAATTCCTGAATACTTTAAATCTCCTAACTGGATGGACCAACTTAGTGACGCATAATGTGCCGGAAGAGTCACGAAATAAACAACAAAATGGCGGAGGAAAATATGTTTTTGTGCTAAGGTTTTCCATAAGAAAAATGGTAACTCTCGCATGGGTAATCAAGCAGTGAAATTTTATGAACAGGAATGGGTACGGTGGTTACAAACGACAATCTTATTATTTTTATTTAAGCATATTTTACTGGCACTGTTTAAAGTGTTTTTCTTGATGAAGAAAGAACAATGGGTGAAGACACAAATGCTCTCAACATAGCTACCGTCGATATTGTGATTGTAAACGGGCGTATATTGTGATGTTTGTGAGCCTCATGACATTCTGTTGCATGCCATGACTACAGTGAAGTAATTACTGATGTTGTTGAAGTTAAGGTAGTTGAAAGTACATTTTTATCTGAGACAGGCCGCAATACAAAGCCTAGTCACTTCTTTGTTTTTTAAAGGTGTTGTATGGTCAATGTCGAGTTCACATCGGCAATAACTTGTATTTCATTAGATTACATTCGTTTTCATTTAACAAATTCAGGTGTTTATGGTTTTGTATATAAATGTACTTCTACTTTTATCAATGTCTAAGGGTGACATTTTATCGATATCTTTTGAGATATCTTATGTTTTGAGAACATTTTTATTGCAACCAGTCAATATTATAAAATGATTATACAATGTACATAAATTGTTGTCATCTTACTTTTGATATCAAAATGATTTCCAGCAGGAATCAAACACCATTGACCATTTTGTACCAAAACCAACCTTACCAAACTTTCATCTTTGTTTTGACAACTGTCTCAACATTGTCATTTTCATTACTTGTAAATTCATCCAACTCATTATCCGTTATATTATTTTCTGTATGTGTATGATTTTTATGTAATCCTTATACAATATTGAGATCAAAAATTATCTAGTCAAATATTGAAAAGATTGGTTCATTTTTACACAAACGTGTTGTTTATTCTTACATACATGACTCAATTCTTTTTTAGTTGGTTGTTTATTTTTACAAGCTTGGGTTTTTCATTTTTGCAAATAACGGTTGTTTATTTTTTACCATATTTTGTATGTAACAATAACTAAATCACTATTTCATTGCAAAGTTTTCATTTGTCACATAAATTTCATCACTTTCATCCCATTGTTGTTTCAACACTTAGTCATTCCAAACGTTATATCATTCCTAGCAGTCTTTGTTGTTTATATTTAAAAAATAATTTCATGGTGTATTTAGCGTGCCATCTAACATTTAATTATTTTTACAGATTTTTAGGACAGGTCTCTGTCTCAAAAATGTGAATATGTCCCAGGAAATCTTCCGAATATGTTTGAAAAATAAGTTTAAAGAATTGTTGATTTTAGAATAATGGCTCCATTTAATTTTAAAATACACTGCACACGATATAGCTTATCATAGATTCTTGAAATTAGTAAGCCTATTCGTAATTAATACAGAATGTGTCATGAATCAATATCACATATTTTTTTTGTTAATTTAACAGTTTTTGAAATGTAAAGTAAATTTTAAAATCAGTATAAGTTTTATACACAATCATTCCAAAAATTGATAGTAAAATTTAAGGTCCAGTAAGTACCCAAATCATTCCAAAAACTGTTATTGAATTAGTGAATACACAAATCATTATAAAAATCTGTTATTAAAATTAAGGTCCAGTAAATCCACAAATCATTCCAAAAATCTGTTATTGAATTTAAGGTCCAGTAGATGTCATTATTGTCATACTCATTAACCAGAAGTTATCAAGGTTCCGGGTCCAATACATTAATAACATCGAGTGTGCGGGAGTACTTATAGCCAGCTTAGGATTACATGAGCCATTTTACATAAAACATCGTTTAGTTTTGTCTCAATTCATCCTAAACGACATATACATGTGATTAAAACAATTTCTTGTAGATTACTCACATGCCTCTTCTTTTGCTTAGGAGTTAGTTAATTATTAGTGCATATGTTTGTTTTATATGTATTTGTTAAATGTATATATAATACTACTGCGGTATCTGTATATTGTGCAATAGATCCTAAAAAATCTCCATTGATTTTACATGTTATTTTATATATTTTTTTCTTTAATTGTTTTATGTTGCAATACTTTTTGCATAATTATTATTTACATGTCAGTCATTAAGTGGTTTTATTGATTTGTAATTTGATTCACGTTTATCATGATCACGTGATTTTCATTATTTACATTAAAAATATCCCATAATACATTTCTTCACTTTCACCGACAGCGATATTCTCATCAATGGTTTTATAATAGTTGTTTTCTTAACTTGAACAGAATTCATTTTATTTATAAACCATTAAGATTCACTGTAATGTTTTTCTTTTATGTAGACTGTTGTCTAACAAAACAGCAGACATTCATTTAACATTTCATCGATACATTTTATCTGCTTGACTTCAAAATAATTTTATTTACAGAAAAGTTCCACTGTAAGGACCATCAAAATGATAGTCTTAATAGTGGAATGGTCTTAATATAGATATCCCACTGTCTTAAATGAAGCAATTGAATCTTAAAAATCATCAAAATCGCTTGTTTTTTAAAACAGATAAGGTTGTCTTCAAAACAGATTTTATTGTAGTTTGTGAACTATGTAGATACTATGTAATGTTTTGCTTTTCTGTTAACCTTTGTTAAATAACAAACATCTGGTAAATATTGCATTGGCAGTAAGGAATAAAATAAAGATGGGTAACTTTTATTTTTGTTGGAAAAGTAATTCATAAGTTCATAAGTTCTTGATATATATAGATCTCAGACTGAATTAAGCATTCCACCAGCGCAAGAGCATGACAGGTAGAGATGGTACAGCAGTTTTTTTGGCCAATTATCAAGAAAGTGCATTATACTCCGGACCGTCTGTTCATCGTAGACACTTAACTCTGTAAGACAAATTAAGGAAAGTACTTGGTGACATAGGTTTGGCTAGACATACTTTCTTACACGAAAACGAATGAACATTTATTATGTATTACCTGTCACAGACTACAGGATAAGTCAACGATGTCTCCAGAGACAAGGCCAACCTTTTTTCAGTAAATATTCGCCATTTGATTACATTCCATTTGTCGTCTGATATTCCCGCTCGAAAAGACAGCCATCTTCCTTCCCAGAATTCTTTAAACCGGATGTGTAAGTTACGACGCAGATTGGATAAAGTCCGTATCGTGACGTACATGTACGGCGTTTGTATTGAAATTAAAATGTCGGAGTAGAAAATATTTTTTGGCTCGTAATTAAACACTTGAGGACAGCTGTTTGCTGTCTGTTGATACAAAGGCATTGTTTTTTGAAAACTTTGTAATTAATATCACTTAGGTTGACATTCGAGATACACGAAAGAAGTTAAGTTACCAATCGTACTTTGCTGGTATGCAAATGTTGCATGTTACCCACGCGACAACTGTCGGTATAAAACAGTAAATTAGTATAAAAATTTACACGCTAAGGAAGGTTGTTTGACAGGATCGTCTTCAAAAATATTCAAATTGAAATCAAAACTATTGTCAAAAATAATTGCCCTTACTTTAATATCGTGTTTTTGTTGCGTATTGATGTACATAAACGGAACATATTGAAAGCTGTCACATGTTTATTCATTACTTTACCATTTTAACATTTTTTTGTATTTTAAATCATTTTATTGTTACTTGATTATGTTGTTATTGAAAACGTATATACTCTCTTATTTAATATTCTTTGAAATAAATAAATATTTACTCTTTATACTTCATATTTTGTTTTTGTTTTGCCAAAATTGGTTAATGTAAATTTGGCTATATAGTAATTGGCTGTGCATGAATGCATAACTTGAATGTTTAACAATGTTTAAGTGTTGTTCAAAGCCAGCTTCCATGTACATGTTCAGTCGACCTAACTAACATGTACTACAATCCCTGATCATTGAAATCACTTTCATATAGCTGATGCCTCACAATACTTATTTACATTTGGTGGTATGGAACAACTGTTGGTCAATTTTCTTGCTCAAGGAAATCAGCAGTGTCTCTAATGGAGTTCGTACTCGGGACTTCAAACAATCAGTGCATTTACAACCGACTGCGCGCAATGAAACTGGAAAGGATAGGCTGTGCCTTTATACCATTCTCGTTCCCACAGTCTAGTAGGGAGAATCCTACTAGACTCTGGGAACGAGAATGCTTTATACGTACCTCATTAAGAACTGTTGACAACAGCCTACCTATTTCAGTTAACATTATTTTATATGAGCAGCAAAGGAAGGCAATAATGACTGAACAGTGTGGCAAGTGATGACAGGATTCTATACATAGTCGGCAATAAGTCGCTATATACTGTACTGGCACTGTTTTGGGGTGCTGGTTAGAATTGCCTAGTTTATCTTTCAGATAAGAGCAGATATGAGATTTATATAGAAAGTAACTAGATATAAGGGAGATTTAAAATGACTTTTACCCGCAGATGTATGACATTTTGATGTTATGTATTTATAAACTACATGCTACGGCGACAAGGCAACATACAAAAATGTAAAATGCAAATCTCTTAATGGAATTCAGATGTAAACTCACAAGCACTAAATTACAATCATACATTAATGATGACCATTCTCTTTCTTACCACTGATTCTATATCATGATACAAATTCAGTTCTAACGAGGATTTTTGTTCGGAAAAGGTTGACAAATGTCAATCAGTACCTAATAAAGCAGCTGGATGAACTTCGCACGTGTAACATAATATATGTGTCAGTTTTAAACAGTCGTGTACATGTACATTAATATTCTGATTGCTTCAGTAAGAATTGAAGACACCTACACGAACGATATTCATTAAAATATCCCAGGTAATTGACTTTAAAATGAAGCAGGCGATGAAAAATGTCACCGTACCATATTATATCCTAATAAAAAGGTGTAAGCAAACATATCTGGAATGACAACAGTACAAAACACAGACCTATCTCACAACTAATAAGCAAATAGGGAGATTTAAAAAATGTGATGAAAGGGACGCTACAGAAAAAATCTTGCGATATTAAGTATCTAAAGGGAGGGGTATCCGTCTCGAAACGGACAGTTGCAAAACAATTAAAAAAATGCTACTTGGAGTTTAAAGCCGGTTTTAGGGTGCATCAACTTCCCGCTAGCCCCAAGTAGTTCAAGTTGATAAACTGTGTTGAAATAAAAATGAAGTTAAAATGAAGACAATCACTCGGGATGAACGGACGAGGAAGACAAGTAACAGATGTGTGATAGAGTATATTTAAATAATGTTATATTATAATGATATAGTCTTTAAAATGATACATATCTAGAGGAAATGTTTAATGACTTGATAATCGATTTGAATATATTTTCTTCTTGATTGTGAAACGTGTTTTATCTGGTAGAAGAGCAGAACGGAACAGCACTTAACAAAAACATTTTTTTATATAAAATATGCATGTATAATACATTCATTATAAAGAACAGAGCAAATATCAAGAATGTGTATGTATAATGTATAATACATTTAATTTACAGAACATAGAAGAAAAAAATCAAGAATGTATGCTTTTATAATGAATTTATTATTATAAGGAGTTTTTTTTTAAAGAAATTAAGCTTGTCCAAAATACAATACTTTGTTTTCTAATGCCCTCCAAAGAAAGTTTTCGATGTTGTTGAAGATCGAATGATGCCGACCGACTAGTTCAGTTGGTAGCTCACAAGTGTATTGGCCGAGGGGTCATAGGTTGATTCCCGGGCGGAGCATATTTTCATGAAACTTGGTCATGAAATGAGTTCTACGACAATACTCTCTCCCACCACTGGTTCTAAATTAAGTAAGTTATCGGTTGTCAGTCACTGATGGAAATATGCGCCTAGTAACTGGTTAACAGCTCAATCCAGAGACTGAAGGTTGACTCACCGCAGTTGAATAACATTCATTTACAATGTGTTGCTACGGCGTTTAACTGAACCAAAAAAGGAGATCACGTGACTTGGCTACCAGAGTACAATGTTTTTGTAAATGTCAGATTTTTATAGTTACTATGGTAACACAAGAATGCAAGAATCTAGACACTTCATAGTTAGGGTCTGTAGTCACGTGATCCACAACAACAACTAATGAGATACACAAGAATTTGTAATTGCCACATATTGACAATCGTGTACAAGATTGTTATATATAGAAATAATTTGTTGCTGAAGATATTTCTCGTCTAGCGATACAAAATATGTGATATTGCTATTTTACATAATTATTGAATGACAATACTTACCCAGTATGTGGCCATAATGACAGACGTGTTGGACTCGTGCTCCCATCAGGGGCTGACTTTTTATCTGATATGAAGGTGTCAGACTTGATGTTGAAGTTAACAAGATTGTCATTCTGACTTGCACAGCGGCAATCTTTTGTTGCTTTGTCTTGTATTGTCATAACCAAGTTGAAAAGTCTCTAACACATGTATATACAGTGCCCTCTAAAAGTTCTTGGACGAAATTATGTTCTAGGATAAATTAATTTTACATTTTCTCCATAAAATGAAACTATGGTTAATTTTCCCTTAACCATTTGTGTATATCATCTTTTACAACATTGAAGTATGTTTAAGATGAAGTCTTTTACACAAACAACCTACTCCTTATTACTTTATTAAGCTCTATAACTATTTTGAATCAGGTATATTGAACATTACCCTATGGACACTTGGCCAAACTGAAATTTGGGAAGCAAAAAAGCTTGAACTATTTATTGTGTCTCTAATGCATATTATATTCTGATTACTAGATGTTTGTAGAACTCTTTTAAAGTCTACTGTTAATGAATATATCTTCATATAATTGCATTTGTCCAAGAACATTTGGTGGGGACTATACTATCATGTAGGGCTGTGGATCGTTGTGCAAGTGGCGATCCGATCCGAACCACGATTCGTGCGTAGCGATTCACGAATCGAACCGTCACGAATCACTTGTTGATGGAGAAGCATACAGGAATTCATGTAATAACAAAAAAGAGTAAAGAATTACAGAAGCTTTTAGTGTTAGGAAAACCATGTACTCCAAACATTTCTATTACCAGGCGTTTTGGGGCATTTTCGGTGATAACAGTTTTATTTAAATGTGTATCAATCGAAATTTTGAATTAAATTAAAATTTTCATTAGTAGTGCGGTTCGTTTTCAGTGGTAATTAAGCTGAAAATGTTCTTTCATTATTTCCAAAAATAGATCGCAATCCGACGATTTCGGACGTGACGAATATTCATACTCGATTTTCTGGTCGGGATCGCGAATATCCGAGTACTCGGATACTCGCAGCAGCCCTGATATCATGCATATATTCTTTGTCCATGTAATATTCATTCCTAGTAAACAGCAAAACATAAAACCCTTGAAATCTTTAAACCTATGTATAAAATGTTAGATGCGTTCATACTTAATATTCCTGAGTATTTAATTAAGAATTTCTATAAATCAATACACAAATCCAAAGGAACTTCCTTTTTGAGTTTTGATTCCGTTTTTCCCTATTAATAAATCATTGCATATCTTATGGAAAAATAGAATTTCATTCAATTTTACTTGGAATTATCGTCCAAGACAATTGTATAAGGTTAATGAGATACTTTACCATTCGTGGAGAACAAACTCTCTCGTGGCTTAGACACTTAGTCCCATTTACAGCTTAGTGCCTACATCTCAAAACGATCTCAAGCCTCGTTTTGAAATTAGTAATCTTCTTACCTGGAAAGATCCTATGCGTCTTTTGTCCCCGCAGATTTCTTTCCTGTCGCCGTAAATTAAACCACTAAACCACAACTAACGACAATTGTTTGCTAGTAAAATTCTTTCTCGGAGAATATTGCCTCAGCGACAGATCTTTACAATTACACGGAAATTACAACCACCGTCGTGTTGAATGTGAATTAAAAATGCCATTGATAGGCCTGGAAAAAGGTAATCATAGACTGTATTGAGAAAGTCTAAGATTGCGGCATGGAACTGAATGCAAAAACGGTATCTTGTTAAACACGTTGATGGAATCCTGGAAAATTATTAAAAAATCGTGATCAAAAGAGAAAGAGATTGAGTTGAATGGATTGATGATCAAATGTACAACTTGAATCAAGTTCATACAGCGCTCGTGTTCTTATGTCTAAGTGTGTTGCTTTCATAAGCACCAGTGTATGATTCTAAAGAAATGACTGTCCGTCTTTGATCAGGCGTCCATGTTGTAGTTGTCATAGTTAATGCAAATTCTATTATATTTGTTTTTCTGTGTGACGTTCCTCTATCAAAAGATTTGATTTTCGACTTATTCAGTTAAAACGGTTGTATGCGTTAGATCAATGTTTAATTATTAATGGTCGTTATTTATAAGAGAAACATAATTATTTAACACGTTCATTACCAAAGTAAGTTTACGAACGAAGTCTAGTTTAACAGAACTTCTCAAATTAAGCTATGAATCAACAAGGGCGCTACTCACGCTTTTTGGGAAATCGAGTCTGAATGATTTTTTGTTGGGTTTAACGCTATGAGTCATATCATGGTGGTCAGTCTACCTACAATTAATTCCTGGAGAGTCTAAATCTCTGGATTTAGCTGTTAACCAGTTTCTAGGCACATACTTCGGTCAGTGACTGAAAACTGCCCTATGCATGATTTAGAATCAGTGGAAGGAGGGAGATCGGCTGTAAATATTATTTCATGACCAAACTACATGAAAGTATGCTCCGCATCCACGAATCCATGACCCCTAGGTCAGTAAACTAGTGTACTATCGACTAAGCTAGCCTGGATGGACCCACGAATTCGATAACATCTCTTCAGCATATTCATTGTAAACACTGTTCGTAAAACATCGGGTTATTCCGTACTCTTCGTAAAATATAGTCACATGACCGCCAAATGGAACAAAACCAAAACAAACAAAAAACTAATTCCAAAAAAGAAAATAATAATTATTATTTCAGTCAAGACCATGAATTAACTATAAAAAAACAAAAGTTGATGAAGTAAGAACACCTTTTCATATTGCAATTTAAGCAGTCTGGTTGAAGGTCTGTTTCCTCGCCAAACTTTGGTAATATTTTCTGCTTTCGTTTGATGTTAAGACCAGGGATTGATAAGATGGTTTAGTTGTTTCTTCAAGTGTTTGATGGTATTAATGTATTCTACGACCATTGTTATAGGTTCATAAAGTAAATCCCATAATCCCGAACAATTGTCGTCTGCTTTGAAAAAATTGGTCGTCTGCGTTTCTTAATTGAAAAATTATGATGTAAAAGTCTTCAACATGGTTTATAATAGATTTAAGAAAAAGTAAGATTTCTTTTGATTTTCACTTGAAATTTCTTAAGAACGCTTTCGATATTCACAATAGTAAAATTTAATATTTAATTTGAACACCTTTTAGACTTGAAGTGTAATAACTAAAATTATTTGATTTTTTATGATTAAAATTTTGATGTGCCTCTTGTGGCAGTTTTATTTTAAAGCTCTTGAAATTAGAGGCGTCAATTTTTTGTTAAAATGCTACTCAAGGGTTTCTATAGCAATTAATTATGTTATAAATAATTAACAATGCAAATTTCAACGCTCATTTACAATCCTTTGCACCATTTTAACAAGTCGTTTAAATTGATTTACTTTACAATGTAGGAACACCTGACTTTGTGAGTTCACTCAAAACGCTTTACGAATAGGGGCCCTTATGTTTAATTTAATATATGTTCCAAGCCTAATATGATTATGAGTCTCTCTTTTATCATTGTATGCTTTTCTTCATTCAAACGCTCATCGTTAGGTCGTCAATTTGACATTCGGCGACTTCAAGAGAAAATTTCAATTTCACGCTTTTTACTTTCTAACAAAAGCTTGAATTTCTTAAACTTTGTACACAACCAAAGTTCATCATAAAAAAGCTGGCCAGCACCTGTCGACGACAATAAAAAAGATCACGGACCGATGTCTCCCCAAACAAAACCATTTTATCATCCTTCACGCATAGTAATCTTTCACGCACTCTATATTCAGGGTCATTAATATTAAAAGGGACCCTTTTCCGATAAATTTAACTAAACGAAGGGAAGGGGGTCTTAAAAATCTTTCATATGACAGTTTTTACGACATTCTTAATATGTTCGTCTGCTTTCACTTGCATTTTTACGTCTTCAATGTCGTCAGACGCTTGAAAATTTCAAAGGAACGTGGCGACGATTGCAAAGTCTTCTGGTTGGCGTTTAAAATTATTATCAATAGAATTAATTTCAATTCTCTTAGGTCAAATCAGTCCACTTAGTCAATGGAGCAATTTGTTGCGAACCCAGGAAGCGTGGGTTCGATATTCTGGGATCTATACTTACCGATGACTCTCCCTTTTGGCTCTTTATGGATAAGGGCAGTTGACTACCAATTAAGAAGTTCTGTCTAGCTCAGTGCACCTTTTCACAACCATTCTTACGAAAAAAGTTATCGTAAGTCAATTTCATATACATGTAGTTTGCAGTGACAGAAGGATAATAAACATAACTTTGATGCGGTATTCAAAAGGTATACAATATTCTACACAATTCATTTATATTTGGAATTGATAAGCCAAAAATGACGGTATTATTAATTTTCCGTGCTTTTGACTTACGATGGTTTTGATCGTAAGGTTTTAGTGAAAGTCGCCACGTTTCTAGAGATCTAATCATCTCCATATATAATGATTAGGGGGACTATCCACTGCGTTATGATTTAATAAATATCGAAAAATATTTATACATTTTTTATAACTGTATATTAACATCTCATTTTAAAAAGTGAAATGATTGATATTAAGTTGTAAGAAAACTTGCTTCATAAACAGGGCTAATTTGTAAAAAGGTGGTGTATAAAAACACGTGCCTCTTGAGATGAGATAATACGTCTTGAAACAGATTGTGTTGATAGGTTAATGTATCGGTCACAGTTTTTATTTAAATAGTGTCTCCATATGTTACATACACTCTTTTAACAGTTCTCTGATATCACAGGTAATTGTCATTTTTTCAAGGGTCTATCATTTTTTAAATGACTCTTAAGATACTATATTGCCTTCAGATTGAAGATGGGCTCAACTTCAGATGAAAAGACAATTTTTTTTATAAAACCACACTTTATTTAAAAAAAAGAAATCACTGTAATTGGACAAAAGTATTGTTAAGTAATGTAAGTATTATTAAATTTTATTCATCTGAGATTGGCACATACATTAACACCAATGATTTAAATCTTAATTCATCGATCGTGAGAAGTACTGTATCAAATATTTAAATCAGCGGGCTAATGTATGCGCCGTTTGAATAAAATGTAATAATAATATGTTGAAAATATGTCTGTAAGTTTTAATGAAAAAAAAACTGTCACAAAAATGAACACCAAGTGTAATCAAAGACGCAAAGTTTAAAAAATACCAAAGAGATATAAACTAAGATAGAAAATACTTGACTTTAACAAGTAATTATGTTCACATAATTAGGTACAATTATATCAAAGCGGTGATAGGGATCAGTGGGTGGAGAAAGGGTTATAACTTTCAATTTTAAACAACAGTACACTACAGAACGCTATTTTAACACCAATATGATATTTAAGATACTCTGGTTAGATGTTATATAAAGATTCATTATGGCGTTAATAAAGATCACGACGACGATGATGATGATAAAAATATTAATGGTTATAATGGTAGTGATGATATTGATAATATTAATGATAACTATTATGGTGTTGATAATGATAACAATAATAATAATGATGATAATGATAATTATGATGATGATGTTGATAATTAAGTTTATGATAATTATGATACAATGTACTGAGGACAATATAATTGATGACTTTGATTTATCATGTAGATAATATTAATGGTATAAATTTTGATAAAATGAAATGGCGATAGTTCTTATGATCTGCTGATAATTATGATGATGGCGACGATGATGATGAAGATAATAAGATGATGGCGACGATGGTTGGTGATAATGATGGCGACGATGACGACGACGATAATGATGATGACGAATACGATGATGATGAAGACTACAATGATTGATAATGAAGATGATGACGAGGGTGTCTGATGACAATGTTTATGATAAACCTTTGCTTATAGTATAATGATGACAATATTGGTGACGAGTATGATACCCCGTACTATTTTTATATTGATGACGATGATTTTATGACGAGAGTGGTTTTATGAAAAGAATGATAGTGACAGTAATGAAGATGATAATAGAAATATTGGAAATTGTGATGACTTATATGTGGTAAAGAAAATTAATCAATTTGTCGATGTACGAGAAGATAGTATGATGATGATAATAATGGTGGCGAGAGAAAAGCTGATGATGATAATTGTGTTGCCAACTTTTTCAGCAAAGACAATACAGATGATGGTGATTTTAATGCTAATGATGAGTCAAATAATGGTTGTATTTATTATCATCATCAACAGCACCATCATCAGCAACGATAAGTTTAGTTATCATTGTAAATTTATATTATCAGTGTATTCGTCATCATCGTAATCATCATCATCATCCTTACCATCATCATTACCATCATCATTACCGTCATCACTACCATCATTACCGTCATCACCGTCATCATGATCCACCATTATCCATCATCATACATCATCATTGTCGTCGTCCTCTTTCAAGTAAAGCAATTTGCAGGTTATCGATTTTATTTGCTATTTTTGAGCAATTCAGAATTATTTCTATATCGGGGTTGTTCAAAAACTCGCCACGAAGACAATAGTTTAACACCTAAGCTAATTGATGGGCAGAAAGGTCTTAAATCTTATGTTAAACAATTCACGCCTATCAATCAATTTTTATTAGCCATTTTAAAATCTCAAATATTATGGTGTACGCCCTATAGTTAAAACATAAGAGATGCTCACACAGAATATTGTAATCTTCTCAAACTTGTATTTACCTTTTGCCTGATTTTAAGCAATATCTCACCTTAAAGCCATCTGCCTATCTGTTATACCAGCGGAATAATTACCATTTAAAAACTTCTTTGTGTTGTTTTCTACTCAAACACTCCATCTTCGGTGTAAAAGTCAATATTATATCGATTTTCCTCATATCATTTAATAAGACTCTTGTATTTAGTTGAAATAGAAAGCTTCTTACGGTAACCAAATACTTTCAAAATTACAGCTTTACCGAGCCCGATGAAACCCGAGTAAATTGATGATTAAACGCCAATTCAATGGTGCTTCATCGTCAAAGTGCAATTTCTTCGTTTTCTATTTATTTTTTACGGATAATTACCCTTTAAATTGCCACAGTCAATTTTCGAATATAATTCTATCCATAATACAGGCAAAAAATTACGGCGTACTATTAAAATTATGCTACCGTGACGAACTGTCATGCCTTGAGACGCGTGTCTCAAGTGCGTAAGGGCACGCGACTTAAATGTTGGCGCCTGATCAGGTGAAAGACTTTCGGTGCGAAAGTTTTGTTGCGATCAATCTACCTCGCGTGCGCTTTGTTGATAGAGAATAAACAAGGACATTATTTAACAAGTGTGTTGGGGTTCGTTCAAGCAGTACGTTGTTTTGGACAAACATGCTGCTGCATCGTCTTGCAGAATGAAGACAATCGTCAGGTGTCCGTTTCTAGTTTTATAAAAGTTTTTGTCACGGAACACGTCATCCTTAATTGACGGACTTTTTGCTTTAACCTTTGGCGTTTTTGTTTATTGTGATTGACAGCGAAGGCTATTTTGAGAGAAGTGAATTGATGCTGAATTCGGAGAACATGCGCGCGCAGACAGTTCGACTTCAATGTAATTTTCACTCAATTGACCAAGAAATTGCCATCTCATGTCTAAAAGGGGTTAAATTCTTTACATCTAATTGAGCAGATAGTTAGGGATCAGTTTTCTGTGGAAAGTGGGGCCATTATACAAAATTAGGATATACATTTCATACGATTATCGCTTCTAGTCGCTCTGTTAGTGTTTTATGAAATATGAAATGGCTAGCAGTCATTTCAAGGCAGATGTTTTCATCACGATACACCTTCTTTTCACTGTCACACGAAGAAGGGTTCCTGGCGCGCGCCACGCCCTATGTGACCCTATTCGCAAGGAACACCTGAAAGGGGTAATTATAGGATGTCAGAAACGTTGAAAGACCACAGACTGCGTGAATGCAAAAATGTGTAATCATTTGAGACAGGGAATATCTGAAAAACGTATGAAACCAATAAAATAAAGCTCAAATTAAAGCTAAGATTGACAAAACAAGCTATCTCAAGTGTTACATGTTTTTATGATGGTAGAAACACCCCGCTGTTTATTACTGATTAAACTTGAAATATTATTTCTTAAGTATCAGCATGCGTTAAAAAATCATATGGTTGTTTGTGGCCAATTTGACGCTTCTGGTCATTTATTTCTTCTGCCTTGATTGTCATTGTAGATACATTGTACATTGTTTAAATTGTTGAAGGGATTTATAAAAAGAATGGTATGCTAAGATGTGATACATTGGAACCGCAGGACGCCATCTTTGTTATCTTTAAGATGACGATTTTGGGGGTTTGGGACAATAACTTACATTATGCTATTTTGGGGTTGTTCAAAAGTATACTCTATACAATTAATTTCTCAAGTAGGGGCAATTTTTGGTATGTGGCGGACCAAACAATACGGCGAGGGTCACCTGTCGACCTTGCGGTAAAAAGTTTGCGTTTGGTATGAGCTGGACAAAAAACATGGCGAGGGTCACCTGCCGACTTGAAGGTAAAAGTTTGAAAGTTTGGTGGTTCGTTCATTTTGACATAACTGTGTCATTGCGATTTTATTCAAGTCGATGTATAAAGTCGACTCTTCCTTTCAAAGGAAATAAATTATCACATAGATATGTTGATACATTACTTGTCAGAAACAAAAAAAGATGTTCCTTAAATGAATGATAAGTATTATTTTAAAGGTCCAAATCGAGCTAATTAAATACAAATGGCATATTCTATCAATTATAAAACAGAACAGACCTATGCATGTAGAACAGATGGTCTGTATAGCGAAACTGTTTTAATATAGGGGTACTTTTCTATACATATTAAGCATTTTGAACGTAAAAATCGTTCAAAATTACATTACTTTGCAATAACCAATGTGGCCTATATAGAGGAACATTATTGTACATACACTTAAATGTTAAAAAAGAAATGTCCGGATTTAACGCACGCGATTGAAAATCATCGTGCTGTTGCGTGGAATCTCCACAGCACATTCATCAAAATTTGTTTCGTTGCCTCATTGTTGCAACATAAAGAACTAAATCCGACGATGAAACTAACATAACCCCCTGAATATGATTAAGTTGTCAAAGCGTGTTTAAAAATGATGCCAAATAATTGCCTTGGCCTATGCAACCCCTGGCCTATTTGTACTGACAAGGACCAAAATCAAGAAAATATATAACCGACTCACATCAAAACTTTTAAAGTTTCAGATAGTTTAATTGTGCTCAAGGCAGCAATACAGAACATATGAAGCAATTAGCCCGTAACAAATTAATGTGCAAAACAATAAATCAAAATGGAAAAAAGCGCCTAAAATCACGTATAAAGTCAATTGATGATTGAGGTATGGTTTTTACAACGCAATTATTTGAATTCTTAATTAAGTTAAAAATCAATTATATAAATATTTAAGTTTTTTACAACAAAATTCACTTTTAGAGTTTAATTTACATTGCAGTAAATTAATTGAACGATAGAAACTTTTTATTTTATTATCGAATCTAATATTCATAGAAAAGTTGAGGCGTAGGATTTTATTTCCAATCGCAATGACAATCGCTGAAAAAGAAGACATGGAAAAAACTGTTCTTATTGGATACTTTTATTGTATAGGTATATTTCTATAATTGAATAACCAAGCAAACATTCTCATTTTTAGGACTGTAAAATAGGGTGGCATATTTCTGCCACCAGATAACCAGATAGTTAACTAGTTAATTAAGTGGTTAACTAGTTACGTAACTAATTTACCAGATATTATACTCGTTAATTAAGTGATTATCTAGTTAATGTAAATAATTAACCACTTACCAGTTAGCAATATTTTGTATAAGTTGTAAGTGGTTAACTAGTTATGTAACTAGTTAACCACGAAATTAACTCGTTAATTAAGGGATAATCTATTTAATGTAACTAGATAACCACTCACCAGTTAGCGATATTTTGTATAAGTGCTAAGTGGTAAACTAGTTATGTAACTAGCTAACCACTAAATTAACTCGTTAATTACGTGAGTATCTAGTTATCGTAACTAGATAACTACTAACCACTTATCTATAAATAGATATTGTGTAATATCTTGAGTCTGCGATGACTAAAATGTGACTGTGCATAAATACAATGGTGCAAATTATTTATAGATAAGAGATAACAGGTTAAGTAATTACGTAACTAGATAATCACTTAACTAACTAGTTAATTAACTGGGTAACTAGTAACATAACTAGTTAACCATTAACCACTTATATGAAATATCTCCAACTGGTAATTCGTTAACTTATTACGTTAACTAGTTAACCATTTTATTAACTAGTTAATTATGTGGTTATGTGGTGGCAGAAATATGTCACCATAGTAAAGGTACATATATAATTTAATAATCAAACAAAATATCTCGTTTTTAGGACTGTAAATCAAATCAAGTAAAAATGAATGATTTATGAAATTTGTCAATATTTCTTGTATCATTTTTCGTAATTTTGCGAAGTGAAGTTCTTTTCAACAATTTAATTCATTTCTGAACTCATCAAAAAATGGTACACTTGTTACATAATTCAACTCTTGTCAAATAACAGATCAAATTTAAATATACTTGTTTGAAATCTTAAACTATAATTTAATATGATTTTAAATTATATATTCATCGGTATTATTGCCAGGTTTACATTTCGTTTTAATAATTTAACTATTAAATATTAACACGCATTCAAGTTATTAAAATATGGCGCGAAATTTCAATTTTATAACAATGCTATATAATATGTCATGTTTTTTTTGCAATTTGAGTTTAAGTTCTTTATTAATCTTAAAGGTGCTCGGTCTACAATTTCATCCCATAAAATTACGGCGCATCTTTGATTTTATCCAAATTATACATTAAGCCTCGTGTTCAACTCATTTAACATTTTGCAACATGATATTTAAGCGTTCACTACGTAGTTGTTAATGTGCGTTAACTTGAGTTCTAATTGTAGTTTCAAATAATTGAAACACATTTTTACGTCCTATAAATCATCGCTTTCCTTTCGTCTGCCTTAAAAGAGTGGTAAATTTGAAAATGCCTTGAAGTCATTAGAGCACTTTTGGCTGTAAAGATAAGCAGTTGTTTTCTTTGTCGCTTAGTGCATGGAATAAATATTAACAATTAAAAATTGAAAAAACATAGTCTTAATGTTTTTTTGGTTAAATTAATCAGTTTTTCATTAGTTTGCCAGCATGCCGGGTGCAATAGATGCATTCAGCAGAGGGACCATTTAACATCATTTACAAAGAATTATTTATAAATATTTCTACATTAAAGACTTAACGAGCGGTGGTCGTACTTAGGGCTTGAACAAATATTTTACCACGCGCCTATTATTCCTTAACAATGTTATTAGTTGACCACCTGCCCTTTCAAAATATTTATCTGTCCAAATAGATTTTTAATGATGTCCAAACCTTTATCTTCTTTGTCCACTGTTTGTCGGTATGGGGTTTTCATTATGTCGGATAAAGACGGCCAATCAATGTATCGTTGTTCGTCTGCAAATATTTGTCGTTTGGTTAAGAATGTTTTGAAACATCTTTTAACCAGTGCGGCATCTTGCAATCTTTATCCAATCTTCGGAAACCCGATATTGTTAATTTAATCCCATTGCAAATACAAATATATTTACAAACGACTTCTTATTGTCCAAAGTAAGCAGACGACACATAATAAAAGCACACAATACATTTAATGAATATGACAATAGAATAAGCGACTTGGTTTAAGGTAGAATATTACTCGGGGATCTTAATGTTAGAGTTACATTAATAGATAAATGACAAAAACAGTTTTGCATCAGACGACATTTGTACTATCGATTGCAGACGACTTTCATAATCTTTGGAGGTCGCTTAGGATATAGTATTCAATTATTCACTAAAATGATGATCTTTTATGAAGTTTTTAATGATATTTCTGTCATGTTTTATTGGATACTTAAGTACCTCGTGAATATTCATTACCATCCTAATAGCAGACGATATGAAATTGACAAGGTTGTTTTTCATGTACATGTATATAGTTCCTTTTTAGAGATGTAGAAACACTTCAGAAACTAAGAGTAGCAGGTGTCCTATGGAAAGTCTTTTTAAAGGGTCTTTCTGGCATTCTAAAAGTTCCGTTTTATTTTCCAATTGTTCGCTAAATTTTTGTTTAATAACAGAAATCATATTTCAAAGCGGAACAATTATCTGAAATTATCCCCATTCAGGAACAAAAGCACGATATAACTTTCATAGTACGCACGGTAGCAGACGACACTTATCAAATAATCGAAACAATTATTGAATAGTAATTAAATTTTGCACGCAAATCAGGAAAAACATTCTTTGTATTTTTGAGAAGGTAGTAACAAGTTCCTGCTGCTTTTAAGATGCGCTGTATCAATACCCATTTTCGGACATCACGCAATTTCGGATAGTGAAGTGGAGCAAAGCATTTAAAGCATGTTCTTTCGTTACCTCATCTATTCACGTAAGATTGTTTGTACTCGCGTGCGGCATTGAACATTTCATTGATTATGAAAAACACGTTTTCAACTTTTGTCAGTATTTTTACAGTTAACAAAAATTTGAGTAACCAAACGGTATTTTTTTCTTCTAAAAGAAGCCGGGAAATCGAGCTTACGATGATTTAAAAAACAACAGAATATCAACTTTGACGTACGTACAACTTACGACGACTGTCCTCTTACTATAGTCTTTGATTAAAAGAGAGATGTCAGTATAATTTAGAAAGCGCAAAACGCTTAGGAAACTAATCAACACTTTTCGCGATATATATAAGATATTTCTGACCACACTATTCTTGTAGCGGAAATATGGTGGATAATTCAGTTTTGTAATTAAATGAGTCAAATGTAAGCATTATGTCCACGTAGACAACGGCACGTCGAACGGTCTAAGTCTTTTTGAACACAACATACTATTGCTTAACGTCAAGAATGAACGCAGTTTTTTGCCATAATACTGTGCCTTCCAAACGTTCGTGGACAAAATCCTGTTTTAAGGATAATCTGATTCCTATTTGATCCACGAAAAAACCCCAAAGATCTATCTAATCAAATTCCATAATCAGCATAAATTACTTTATTAATACATGATGTAAACTGGGATGCACGAATAAGCTTTAAAGGAATTGCAAGGCAAAAGGTCAACTTCATCTTTCCTGATTTTGAATTATATTTTTTATAACTGTGAATGCAACAGACACACTGTTATATCACTTGGCAAAATATTTCTTTATTTTCTTCTAATATTTAGGGTGTCTCCTATCTACACCCACGTGGGTCAGGTTAGCTAAGAATAGATTAGTGTTAAAATATGCATTTACTGATGAAAAGATACTAGAGCTTGTTATTGTGCAACATTAGTATGATTCTATTAAAACAATATCCTAACCGCCTAAGAATGTTGAAAAGACAAGAAGCGACCAATGAAAAAGTTTAATTTCAGCAAGTACGACATATAACAAATCTATAAATAGCTTGGTGATTCCCTTAGTATCCTACTTTCGTTTTCAACAATGTGTATGCCACATGTTTTAATTCGTTCAGTTTAATATTATAAGTGGCAAATGTTATTAGTAAGTGATTTCTTACGTTCTTAATACTATTTTATTGACTAAACTTGGTTCTATACTTTTGGCACAGTCATTTGCCTGTATATCCCTTTAATTATAGAAAATTACTCGCGACATACCGTATACGTCTTCAGGGTTTCTCATATTTCATTTGTCCTACAACTTTTGGAGAACACTGTATTTATTTTCAATAAGAAACTTAAGTTTTATGAAATATCGTCCATACTTGTGTGAACTAATTGACCTGCAATGACCACTT
Source organism: Mactra quadrangularis (assembly GCA_025267735.1). Lineage (NCBI taxonomy): Eukaryota > Metazoa > Mollusca > Bivalvia > Venerida > Mactridae > Mactra > Mactra quadrangularis. Next base: position 1,196,797 of record CM046301.1, on the reverse strand, counting down.
AAGTCATCGCAGCTTATTTTCATGGAACCAAGTTAATTATGAAAAAAGGCGCTTCCATAAAATATCGTTCTGTCATTCAAAAGAATAGTTCAAAAGAAATTATGGTTCTATCGGTTATAAAGGAACACCCCTGAGACATGTGAGGGATTTCCGTCAGGAAAATACAGCCCCGCCTTCAGACGATAACGAGAGAATAGCAGACGACATCATTGAAATTGATGATGACAAGAAAATGGCGGGTTATAACCTTCGAATGATGAGAAATATTGTTCCTAATGTTAGTTATCGATTCAATCTCCATCAAATCGTCTGCTATAATGCTTTCTTTTACCGTTTGTGAATAATGAACGATAATGACTTTCGACCTCAGACGAAACGCTAGTATCCGTTAAATATTAAGTACTGTGGGAGTTGCCTTGCAAGATGTATGCCGATAATAGTTTGATAATTTATGATGATAATGATAATACTGATGATAATGGACTGGTTATAGGTCACTATTTATCCATAATAATCATTCTATCTGATATTTTTTTAAAAATTCAATAATTCTTAAAAACAAAGACTGTTCGGTTAATTTTCTAGAACATGTTCTATTTCTATTACGTGAAAAACAAATTTCAACAATCAAGTTCACATAGGCTATCGTTGAATCATGCAATGTTTGACTATTTATAAGTTTCAAATGCTCAATTTGATAAGAAAATTGTCTCTATTTTAAGACCATTCCGCAATTAGCTCCATCAATTTTACTAGCATTAATAGCGACACTTTACTGCAAATTTAATCACTTATTTATTTTAGCTGTTAACAAGTTACTATGCGCATACTTCCGGTAGTAACTGACAAGTGTCCTACATTATTTAGAATCAGTGGTTGGAGGAAGAACAGCTGTAGAAATTATTCTACATGAAAGTATACCCGTGCCACACGGGAAACGAACTCACAACTCCTCGATGAGTAGACATGTGCGCTACCGACTGAACTTGTTTTTTAAACGTTAAAAGAGTTACAATGGTAAAAACAATGTTTAAAACCCTCATTTCAATGCTATAAAATTGTCTTTTAATTGCTAGGAAAATGGTGTCTTTCTTTCATTTCCAGAACATGTTTCCGTACTGTGCTGACTCTTAAAGTAGCAGACGAGATTCTTTATGGTTTTATCACATTGTAACTTAAGAGAGATATCTTCAAGCAGACGACATCAATGTTTCTATTGAAAGCCTAGTTACCAAACCAATATCAACGTTCTTTCTAGACGGACATTATAATTGGCGTATAATGAAATAATTGGACGCTGGGTAAAATGATAAAAAAGCTTTATTGGATTTGCATCTTATGACTTTTAGTCTTGTGTCGTCTGTCTCTCATCTCGTGGTTTCTCGAACGTTCCAGACGAGACTTAACAGACGGAACTTGGAAATTTATACTCAATTTCTGGAAAAAAACATTCTATGGGAGAAGACTTTTATAGTAACATAAAAATGTTGTTTTTAGAGAGGAGGGATAATTGTGTCTTTTTTAAATAAACCTTTATCACTAAATGTTCAGTTTTAACAAATTTTTGACATATCTATATAACATGTCAAACAGGAGGTCACAGGAATCTGCCACAAGTGTTTACAATTTGTTACGAACATTCCGCCTTTTTGTATTTGAGAGTCTGCATAAGTAATCAAAACAAACAAAAATCACATTTCTGGTAATGACATCAAGACCAGTTTTTGAAAAGTATGAATAATATGAAAAACTATTGATTAACATAGAAAACAAATAGGATTTTCAATTCTTATGATATGTTGATTTGGAATAGTTTAATATAGTCTTACAACAATATGAACGCCTGCTACTACATCGGTATAAACCTGGATGGAATGATATACGAATATAACTAAAAAAGACACACACATGATAAAACAGTGTAAATAATATCAGTTGGTCATTTTATACCCATGTGTATTCTAGATAATTCGATTTCTTGTTAACTTAAAAATCCGGAGCATTCATAATTATATCTTTGATCCAGTTCTGGTTCTTTTAAAAACTGTATGCAAAAAAATGAAATCCAGACATCATTAAAACACGAAGTTTTTTTCTGATTTATTTGAATGTTATTATGCCAAAAGATATTGTTGCATCATAAACAGGGGCGGATCCAGGATTTTTTCTAGGGGAGGGGGCGAACTTTTTTAGGGTGGGTCCGAACTTTTCTAGGGGGGGGGTCTGAACCTCGAACCACAACCACATTATACACATTTTGCAGAAAAATGCAACATATTAATAATAACAACTACATAACCATTAAATCTATGTTAAGCACCTAGAAAAATTGCTTCATGCTGCTTAAAAATGACTAACTGGCAAGCAATACACCAATGGACAGGTACATTTTCCAAATTCTAGGGGGGTCCCGAACCCACTGACCCCCCCCTTCCCCGCTTGATCCGCCTATGATAAAAATACCAAATATTTAGACATTATATTTTGACACACATAGCTTGTTTAAGTATTAAACCCATACACAAATGCATACGATATACATGTACCACAAAAGTGCATTTAATATTTACTACATTAAATCTACATCAAACTAAAAAAAATCAAAGCACTGAAAGTACTGGGGTATTCATTGTGTTTAGATTTATTCAATTTTTGTTGGGTTTTATGCTGTGGCAACACCTTATATAGATTATATCACAGCGGTCAGTCCACCTACTCACTGTTCCTGAAGAAGCTTTATCTCAGGATTTTGCTGTTAACAAACTACTGGGTGCATACTTTGTCAGTGACTGACGACTGTCCTACATGACTTAGAATCAGGGGAAGGGGACAGAATGACCGTAGATGACTACTGTTGTAATTAGTCAATGCTATTAACTGTTACAATATGACCATCACATTATTTAATTAGTCTGTGTGTCAAAAAATCTAATATAGGAGAGATTTAAAACTATGTAATTGTTATCTGTTATGTGTGCTACGTAGTGCACATTTTTTAGTAAAGTTGGTCTAACACCCTGCTGCTATTCTATGATTTATATAGTAACTGAATAGAAAGTAATGTATTTAACCCCCATTTCTGCTTATCATAAAGGTCTTAGAAATTAATTTTACCTGCACTGATGGTGTTTAATGATGAAGGTTAAGATTTACAAATATTATTAAGAATTAATTGTATGATAAATTTCTTTTTTTCATTCGATGAACTGATTTAACAAAGAGGTTAATGTCGTCAAGTGAATGGGGTTATTTTTTGCAAAATAGTTGAAAGTGTTTTATATGCACAAATTATCTATATTATGTAAGAAAATAAACAAATGTTAAGATTCAAAGTGTTATGCTAAGATTTAATACCCGAGTTCATTAGTACACACAAACTAGAAAAGGTGATATATGTTCCAAACATTAATTATGTTGATGACTTCAACAAGTTCAAAGATACTATTTCGATATCACTCATTACCTTCTTATCATTCATAGTCAACTGTGTTTCATATTTCATTTTACAGGCCCATTATTCTACTGATCGAGGGGTCGTAGGTTTTATTCATGGGCGGGGCATACTTTCGTTGAGCTTAGTTATGAAATAATTTTTACGGTAATTCTCCCTCCTACCACTCAGTCATCGATGTGATTTCTTTTTGGTTAACAGCTAGATCCAGAGATTTTGCCTTTTCAGGAACAGTGAGTGGATGGACTGATCTCCGTGATATAACCTATACAATATGTGTTGCTATGGCGTTAAGGCCTCAATGAATTGATCATATGTTCTATGAATTTTGTCTCAAAAAATAGAGCTGGCCAGCGAAAAAAAAACATTTTGAGAAGCGATCGAAAGGCGAGGAATAAATGTGTGATATTTTCATGAGAATTTTTATACAAATGGAAAAATACATGTTAAATATGAACATTATACAGAAAATCACATTAGAGCATGTAGTTCAGAAAAAGCATAATAAGTAACTTTTTAGTGTTTATACCAGTTGGTCATTTATTCAGCATATTGATATGATACAATCATGTACAATGTACATTCAAAGATGAAATATGTCAAAATCTTTCTAACTTGAACCATATTATTTTGATATTGGGGTACAGGGCATATAGTTTTGATTATTTTGCAGTTGTTGTAAGAAAGATTATTTGCTGTTAACATACATAAATGCTTTTCATAAGGTACATACGTCATAATTAACTGTATTTTGTTCCATTTGCATTTACTATACTGCATAGCTAATACACTAAGTGAATTCATTCAATATTAACCTTTAATTAAATACTTCCAATATTTCTGTACAATTTAGAATAAGCTCGGCTAACATCATGATAGATCAAACCTGTTGATGTTGGTGTTTTAGTAAAGTCTTAATGTTATTGGGTAAATAAGAGAATGACTCAACAACATACAACTGCTCAATATAATTTAGTAATCCAGAATGAGTACCAGTTGAGCACCCCCGTAAATATAAATGGACGAGTCTTATTGACTTTTTGAGTATAAATAAAGTTATATTATTTGGATGATATGGGAACAACTAACCAACAAACAACTACTAAGATTATTTAAGCCATCATGTATGAAAATGGACCAAACTGGAAAACTTTAAAGTGAATAAATAGAGGCTTGTCATAAATTATGTGAAAGAAAACAATTACATCAGAACCCTTCTAAAATAAAAATTGACTAAACCTTTAGGTATATAAATATAGTCTTGGGGTACGTTATGCAAAATTTATTTCAAAATAAGTCAGTCGAGTATTTTGGGGCATTAACAATTATAATGTTAAATATTCTACCCCGTCTTACCTGCTTGTCGTAAATAACACAGCAGGGGGACATGACGTCACATAACTAGAGCAGTGTAGAGTTGATGAAAACATCAAGTTTACGTCAGTGTTCAACATGGTTGCATTTATAATTGATGTTTTCATTTTATAAGTGAAAAGTAACTAGAGCAAATTTTTTTTTCCATTTTCTGAATTTTAAGTGCGTAAATCTGACGAACATGATCAATTTTTTGTAGCCAAAACAAAAAAAAAATTAATAAAAAATAATGTTACGCGCCTAGGATTCGAACTCGCGACCTCATGATTGGTAGTCTGACATGCTAACCACTAGACCACAGACACGACGCTGATTATTGTGCTAAATTTATATACATATACAAATGCATGACATTATAAAAATGCGCAATGCACAAAATAACTTTTCTCCGTACACAGATAGAATAAAGTTTTATTAATGTGAAAACATTGAATAACATAATTTTAAGTACTATTTGTTTAAATTTGTATTTTTTTCAACTCGTCTGCAATTGATAGTACTCGAGTATACACATTTTTCTGTTGCTATATTATTTTCTGGGTCGCAACAGAGTGTTGACTGTTGTTCGTTCTTTTTCTCATTTCTGGGAGCGCTGACATAGAAAGGAATTGTTTGCAAACAATTCCTTCCAATAATGTGAATGACTGTAAACTGCATTAAGAGAAACTGATTTAGTTTCGAGTACTTTCCTTCAATTCCTTTGTCTTCCGATGTCTGTCAGCAAATGCATATTTGTAGTCACGTGACTATAGCGCTTGATACGGAAACGTAGTTTCATTCATAATTTTTCATGAATGAAATCGATGTATACATCCGCGATTATCAGTGACGTAATAATTTGTCTTCCATTGTTCAATTGATGTTCACAAATTTGTCAATACTCGGTGTCACTTCGAAGAAAGGTTTGATGTAGATCGAGTTAAATGCGTAATTAAATTGACGCGTAGGAATACACAGATGATCGATGAAACAAAAGAACTATTTGCGAACTATTTTATAGCCGGATGCTGTTCGGTTTCGTTGATTAGTATATAGGTCAATAGGTCAGTATAGGACTCCGATCGGAATACCGCTATTAATCTATTGGTAACAGAGTATTCATTGTTAAAAACAATGAATACAAAAACATAAATTTATATATTTTTCAATCTCGATTTTTATGGATCGTTACATCTCGCTTTTGAAATAGATGTTTTTTTGTGTTGAATTTTTAGAGGAATTAAGTAATTCAAATTATTTTAAATTCGAGTTCTTGTCGATAAGGTGTCTCTCACTTTCGTGAATTAGTTATTTTAATGCTGTATTATAGAAATTATATGTCTAATAAAACTCATAAACTCATGAAGCAGAAAATTTTATGTCAACGATTTAGCAGTAAATCATGAACGTGAACCATTGTACTTTGGTGTAATATCTAATGTTTAAATCAAAATTAAGATAAATTGCTTAAATTCGTGGACGAGTAAAGCAAGCTATGATTTTATGTCATAACTACATGATAAGATGCTTATCCATACGACCTGATCAATTTAATTGGCCGCTGGTAACGCGCGGCGTCCAATCAAAACTGTCGACACAAACGAGTATCGTATAATGAACAATGGCGGCGTATATGTTGACTTGTTTCACCTGCTTGCTGTACAATAGGACACCGCAGGCGATGTCGTTTTGTTACGTGTAATTGTTGCATTTGATAGAGTTCTCCCTTTCTTTACTGCCGTAGTGTTGTCCTAATTAACCAGTTCAAAGTTATAATTAAACACATTTTGTCATTATGCATCAATTAATTACCCTCACTCGCGTTACTTGATTCTCATAGACGTGAACCAAAACTGCCAATTAGAGTATTTACTCGGCCGTATATTAACAATAAGAGAAATTGCAAGTAATAATTTAGCTGTATGCTCAACTCTGAGTTGGTTCCCTTTTTTTCACTTATGGTATAATGAATATATTGAAAATGAAATAATAGGTCCAGCTATTTTGATCAACTATTCACGAATCACGTGTAAATCAAGAACGAAAATAGTCGTACTCAATAATCATACAGTAATAAGACATTTATGGTAAAAATTCAAAAAAAAAGAAAAAGACAACAATCTCTAGAAGGGACGAATCAATGATTTCTTCAAGGGAGCTCGACTAGATTATTTCTATCGAAGAAGCTAACTTGAAAATTTCTTGCAGTTACGACGAATGCCGAAGCAGTACTTCTTTATAATATTATGCAATATCTACAATTGAAAAATTCAGTAATCTGCAGTGTCTAGCACCAATAAAGATGATATTCGAAAGCTATCTGTATATTTGTATCATGTATTTAAGCGTAGAAATTCAGATCTTAGTTTTTTATAGAAGTGATAGTCGAAAGTGTCCGTGATTATATTTGTAAATGCACATTGTTGTGTATAGGCTGGAGGTCTGTTTATACAAAATAAACTGAAACTGAAACTGAATATGCGTAAGCGCAGTTAATATTTGTTTCACAACCCTGATTATTAATATAAACAATAAAAATATCCATATAGGGATGGTGGCTTATTTCTCTTAGGACAGAGTCGTCTGCTGGACAACAATACTTTTCTAAATCGCTACTACTTTCAATTTTGTTGGAAGTAATTATCATTTTTTTTTGTAATTTTCTTTATTTACAGCAAGTAAACATACAATTATTACAAGACTTGTTACAAGATTAGTAATACAATACAATATGTTATTAATACTGAATTTACGTTAACTTAATAGTACAATTAATGTAAGTTTTCATTCTCATCTTGGAGTGATGATTGACACATATAGTGTGAACCAATTATTTACTACAATTTTCGTTGATTAGAAAAAATTACAAAATATTTTAAAGCATTTACACAGAGTGTATAGCATGTATATTTCTTAAGAGTTAATGCTATTATAATAATAATAATAATAAAATAATCATTTATCATTTGTATACCATACTTGTATAGAGCTCTTGTCATATTGAAAATATGTCTAAAAGCACTTCGAAAGCATACGCTTTGTTCATGAATAAATGATAACATGGTTAAGAGGGGTTTTATATTCATTATTATTATTATTATTATTATTATTATTATTATTATTATTATATAACATTAGATTAGATTATAATCTTTAGGGGTTAATCTCCTAGCCAAACCGCCAGTTCCTTCAAGTCAGGATTGTATTTTTACAATGATATGTGTTTCTTTACTAAAAACGTACTAAAAACTGTACAGCTTTTGTAAATAAATGCATGCCCTGTTCTGTTCTGTTTCTAATATAATCATTCTTTCCTATTGAGATGTTACTGTAATTATTCAACTACGAGTACACGTAAGTCGGACAACAGAAGTTACACTTGTGGTTTATATTTATGAAGAATAATCAGTATGCTTACTAAAACCACAATAATAAATAATCATTTACCAAAGCAATTGTCATACAACAAACTGTTTGAATTGACTGCGTGTTTTAACCACAGGTAAATGTATCAACAAGTTATCTTTCTATAATATAACTATAGTTTACTTCTATTAAGCAGAAAAAGAAGCCTCCGTGTGTATTTGCCAAAAGTTGTGAACCACACCGTTTAAACAGACATTTCTGTTTTGGAATCACTAGTTAGACGTTTTATTTATGTATAAATAACTTCAATAACGACAAATATAGACAGTACATTGTATTTTTTGATATACATTTATGGACTTCATGCAAGGGACGTGTCTTTTTTCTTTTCTTTGTTGGGTTCAACGCAACACACTGTCTAATCATATCACTATCATATTTCTACCAACCGTTCCCGGAAAGGCTAAATCTCCAGACCAGTTACTATGCGCAAACTTCCGTCACTTACTAACAACCATCCGACCTAATTTAGAATCAGTAGTACGAGGGAGAAAGATCGTAGAAATTATTTCATGACCAATACCCAAGAAAGTGTGTCCCGCCCGGATATCGAACCCAAGACTTCTAGATCAGTAGACATGTGTGCTACCGACTGAGCTATAAAGAACACTAATTCATTTTAGACGATTTTTAAGTCCGAAAATTTGAGAAAAAAAACTTATATTAAGACCATTCTGCTATTAAGACCATTGTTTTTGTTGGTTCTAATATTCTAATAAAAGTACATCAGGCAAAGCATGATAATGGCGGCGCCTGATGTAATGCTTAGGTTTTGGATAATTTTGTTTTCAAATGAACATTTCTCACTACACAGGCTTAAGTCAAAGGATCATTGTACACGAATTACAGTGGATACCTTTTTAAGTTTTTCGGTTACTATTATGCTTAATAAAGTATCATTGTATAAACAAGAATAACAAAGGATATATTTTTTAATTTGTCGGGTACATTTATGTTAAATAAAGTATCCAAAATTCTAACGAGGCTAATCCACGGCCGAATCGAGTTTATTTTGCAGTCAGGGTTTTTAGTTTATCGAATGACCTATATCGTACCGAACTCCTACATGGTTGCTATCGTCAGCTAATGATCATGCAAAATTAAGAAAACGTAAAAGAAAAATGTGTAACTTAAATAATATATGAAGGCGCAGACATTATTGTGCTTTGTCTGACCCGATAGCGATAGTGGTAAGAGGCAGGCAATCTAGACTAGGTTCCAATAGTGAAAAAATACTGTACTTTATCACGATATAAGCGACAATTCGTTCGAACGTTCAGTACTGTAACCCGTAATTGTTTAACTCGGCGGAGTGTTACATTTCGTCGTTATCAGTAAAACCTGTGGACATGATGATGTTTCCATGAAAAAATTGCAACAATAATTATCTTTTGCATGCGTGATCCGCTGGTACTATTAGTTTGAGATATGAGGTGCAATTTCAGATGTTCTTTTATTTCTTGAGTGTCGTATAATGCATTAGAAATTCTACACTCGTTAGTGTTGCACAAAGACGACAGCTTGTCCTTTTTAGACACATAGAGAACTGATAGTATTAAGTTTGTACAAATGAAAGAGATTACACAACTGTATCAAAACAAAATAATTTTGTTGTTAAAGAGATAAGATTTATCGCCTACTGTTTTAATGATCAATTTTTCGACGAATCAAAGCTTAATTATACTCGGTGTATTATTTCTTGGAATGGATGCTTAGAAGTACAGCTTGACCCCGACTTCATCACCCCTTAATACGGATAATACCGGCTCATGATATATACATTTTTACGCGTTCCCTATACCATGTGTCTATTTTAAGAATAGCGAGGATCGCATACATGTATCCAAACAAAATTATTCAAATTGCGCATACATTTCGAAGGTTGCCTGTAAGACTGTAGTAAGTGCATTGCGTAAAAGAGCGAGCTACTACAGTCTTGCAGGCAACCCTCAATTTATCCAAATAAATGACCCGTAAGGAAGATTTTTCTTTCATACTTTGTGTTGTTAAATTAATGCAACTGTCAGTGGCGCGTAAATTAACCCGGCTGATTTAAATACTCGATATTAATTTGATAACACCCGTAATAAATACGGATTAAATATTTATCGTTCATTAATACAAAAGTACTGTGGTGAATATTAAAATCAGCGGGGTTAATGTATGCACCACTGATAGTTGAATAAAATCTAACAATGCACTTTTTCACAATTTTTATGGTGTAATTGCTTCTTTTAAGTAACCTATATAATAAAAGGTTTTATTAGGGGGGGGGGGGGGGGGTCAGTACTTTTTCGTGTTATCAACCGGCGAGTTGAAACAGTAACAACCACGCTGAATTCACCTTACTATTACTGGATAAATAGTGACAATGTGTTCAGAATGTTAATAAACCCTTTTCTGTATCATTTCTTCGTTCGGAAATGTACACATTAGCCTGTGAGTTGTAAATATTTTACTCTGAACCTTCCGTTCAAATCATTTTACATTATCGCAATTTAGGAAAAAAGTATAATACGAATGCTCTAAGTCGGACTTTTAGTGTTCTGCTGTTTTTACATTCATGTCTGATCAAAAATAGCTCCAAAATGTGATTTGCTTGCAAAAACTCTCATTTTAGACACTTTATGTTAATACTGCCTAAAATATTATTTAATAGCTTAAAAGTATAAAATCTCCCTCTTTACTTTTTGGCTGTGTGGAAGGTCTGCTTTTAACTGTTGCTGTTCCTGACATTTTTACAGTCCTTTTTGAACATCGATTTCTATGTAAATTATATACGTCTTTTAAGTTTTCTGACCAGCTGACCAGAAATGAAGGTCCAGTCTCCATCAGAACCAAACCATTGACCCTTATATTAGAGCTTGACCGAGTACCAGTGATGTCCAATGTTCTATACTTGGTGTTGACCAAGTACCAGTGATGTCCAATGTTCTATACTTGGTGTTGACCAAGTACCAGTGATGTCCAATGTTCTATACTTGGTGTTGACCAAGTACCAGTGATGTCCAATGTTCTATACTTGGTGTTGACCAAGTACCAGTGATGTCCAATGTTCTATACTTGGTGTTGACCAAGTACCAGTGATGTCCAATATTCTGTACTAGGTGTCGATCTACCTATATATTAATGGTTTTACTGTATACAGACTAATTATTTTTTTGTGAAACTTTATAGTAATTTCTTCTTTTATGTTTAACTACTTCAGCGTTGTTTTCCTCAGCTGTTTCCATCCCGTTATCAGTTATTTGATAAGCTTATTTAGATACATTTTGTAATGATATGTTGTTGATCTTTTCTTTACAAACAAAATTTACTATCCTTACTTGGTTACATAATAATTTTTGTATAAAAAAGAACATTAGTTACAGCTGGGAGATACATTAAACAAGAAATGTTTGAAAAATCACGAAACACAAGCTATTTCGAATTTGATACAAACCACATTTTCCCAGGTTAGAACGGATGCAAGCGACAGATGACGGAGACAGACGATCCGTGGAAGACAACAAGCAGACGACAGTCTCATAAAGAATGCCGTCAGCTGCACTCGAAGAAAGATGGCGGTATCAGTAGGACAGGGTAACATCTCTTAAAGGGTATATGTCTATAACTCACAGATAAAGTCTCATATATTTCAAAAAGTATAATCCTTTATTGGCCATGCATCTAAAAGGCCACAGCAGAAAGAATATGTGTAATTAATACATGTTAGTGAATTAATACAAGTAGTTGATTATCATATCCTTATTAATGGTTGGCCAATCGTAAATTAATCAGATTTCCGAAGCGGAATTTTGACGATATCTCGCTCATGCTAAAGCAACTGGAGTGTATACTTGTAATTGACTTATGACGTCAATGTTCGTGATCGTTCGACAATTTTCGTTTTACAAGATGCTGACGAATACAATTGTACGAAACGCTAAAAACTCAAAAATTCAGAGCAATTTTTATTATTATTGTTACATTTTAGGTGTGAATGATTGATTCTTAACATGCAACGCATAAACTGTAATAGAAACTTTGCCAATCAAACAATAAAAAGATATAGAAGTATACACTTTAAAGGTCATGATATATTGAGTCAGAAATGGAAATTTTGATACTGTAACGCCCTTAAACGTCGCAACGCCGCTAAACGTCGCAATTAACGTAAACCTCGCACCACTAACGCTAAATGTCGCTACCAACGCTTAAACATCGAAATTGCCCTGATGCTAAACGAGAGTGGCTGCTATGGACCTACATGAGGTTGTCGGTATATGTGAATGGTTGCTATGGGTCTAAAAGTGGTTGATTTGAAGTCATATTTGTTCTATGTAACATTTGTGTGCGAATAGGTTTCAATGTAGATTAGAAACAAGCTCGATATTTAACGTCAGCCGATTTTCGTGCGACGTTTAATGTTCGGACAATTGTGACATATAGCGTTGGTTGGGACAATTGGCGTTAGTGTTGCGACTTTTAGCGTAAATTGCAACGTTTAGCGGCGTTGTGACGTTTATCAGCACAACAGATACAACAGTTGAGAAACACAAACAGGATGAAGTACATATAGGCTAAAACATCACTGACCGAGATTGTTTATTTTTCTTTGAACTTTTTCTCCAGTAAATGTCAAATCACTGGACCCCATCAAAAGTGTTTAAGTATAACTCATTGTAAAGGGTCAATGACCCGATGAATTCCCTTTTACTGTCAATAACCGTAGTAATGACGGCTAATGGACTTATAATTACACACAATGATAGAATTAAACGCTCAATAAGAATGATAATAACTATGTATCGTTCTACCATTGTTTACCGTTATAATGTCCTTCAGTACTTATACAATTGTCCATCGTAAAATCGTTCTTTAATTCTTACTGCTGCGGACCATAGATACTGAGATTGATTAACAGTCGTGTTCCAGCAAGTTTTGTCAGATTTTCATGCAGACCCAGAGCTAGGCGTGAATTTTTATGACTAGTTTTTCGCAGAGACATGTGTATAAATACCCTTGTTTCAGGTATCCTCCAATAGGTTAAATTCTTGATTCACAGTCTAAAGTTTCTGTGATTTCTCTGTCTATTACTGATATCACTGCTGTATTGTTTGATTATAATATACTTTCATATTATATCTATCACTTCTATATTTATCATATGTACCATGTTATATTTGTAAATGCACATTGTTGTGTATAGGCTGGAGGCCTGTTTATACAAAATAAACTGAAACTGAACCAGCACATCGAATGCTAAACTGTCTACCAAATCTCAGCTTGACCCATACAGCAAAGACATACTCGTCGAATTGAAAACTGGTGATAGAAAGTGGATAATACCTTACTACATGTTCCAAATTTATAAAAAAAACCCAAGCTATATCTTATAAATTGCGTCAAATAAGTTTTAAACTGCATAATGTTTTCAAAATTGTATAGGGCATTTTAGAAGCAGAAAACAGTGTTTAGATAATGAAAATTATAGTACAAATTGTATTAAAACTGTAAAAAATAGTGATTTTAGCTTTAAAAAGTAACCCGTTGACAATTTTTGTGCGTTTTGTATTCGTTTAATCGAAATATTATTTCGTTTTTCGAAATAATATTTCGTAAAAACGAAATAATATTTCGTAAAAACGAAATATTTCGTAAAAACGAAATAATTTTACTATTTCAAAAAGTCACTTTAGGGGCTCCGTAGTTTTGTGATTTTATTCTATAATATTATTTCTACTTATTAATGGAACAGATTACCTTAAGTTTCTAATTAATTAATTGACAAGAAAGTTTTAAATGTCAAAAAGAATTTACCAAATCCTTGAGCAAGTAGCTTCAATGCTTGTTTTGTATTCAACTGTTGAGTATTTTACTTAGAAAATAAACCATAGAACGATAGATTGAGATTCTTGATAACCTCTTGGTACGAGAATATGGAGAATAATAAGGAATGGATTTTTCGACTAGTGACATTAAAATCGTTCATAAATCTATAGATGCAAGACCCTCTAAAAGTACTGAGACAAAATCTATTTCAGAATAAACTGATCCACATTACTGTACGTACGAGCAAAAAACTCGTACTTACGAAAAAAGGAAATAATAAGTAATGTAAGGAAATTGTGCTGTAGACAATGATCTAGAGTATTACTGCTCGCCAACATATTACCAAATACAGCTATTACAAGCATGTCAACAAAAACGACATATTTCCTAATACAACTATTACGAGCATGTCAACAAAAACGACATATTACCAAATACAGTTATTACAAGCATGTCAACAAAAACGACATAATTTTTTTCAGCATATGATTTACACTATGTTATATGAATTAAAGTATATCATCTATATATTATAGTAAAATTACCAACGGTATGCATGCCAAATTTTCTCAGAACTACATTTGAAATAAGAATTTCGGACGGCATTATTTTAAATCTAGTCAGCATCGTCTAAGCGACTGTCTGAATTCATGGTGGTCCCGGTTATAGAATGTATCACTTTTTATTTTACTGATTAAAATATATAAGTCATATATTCTGATCTTAAATTTATTTACTTACAGATTTATAAAGTTTTTGATGTATTATCTTCTTAAAATTACACATTAAACTTGCACGATGTTCTCAAAATTGTTATTTAAATTCTCGAACTATATCGTAAAGTCTCGTGGCAATCGCTGAGACAATAAATTAAATTATGAGTATCAATTTCGCTATAATAAATCACCAATACTCCGCCATAAAGATGTTTATTTTCAACTTATTTTAAATTTCTTAACGCAATTTATCTTAGTATTCCATTTAATTACAAATAATTTAACAATAATTTTGATTGTTAGTTATTACATGCACGTTAGGGCGAGATTACCGCAATTTAAACGTGATTTAAATCATACTTTTCACCATCTGCGGGCATTACACCCTTACATTAAATCATTTGGATATTTTGAGTTACTTTGAAGTTAAGTTAGATTCCCATTTAAAACTGAGTATTAAAATTAAATAGTTTCTACCTCCCAGCGATAATTTAACTTTATCTGTAATCGAATATCAAAACATGATGTTATTTTTTCCTTGGCCTAATTTGGTTTAAACGTGACTGTTTGTGTTTTATATGAGTAATATTCAGAATTGAAAAGTGAGGGTGGATAACGGACAAACGTGAAACGTATATATTTTTTAATTTAGGAATAAATCCTGGAGGCTGTAGAGACAGTAGTATGTCGATAATAAAGTATGTGTCGCTTAATGCAACTAAGTTTTAAAAGTACAATTTAACTTTCATATTTGGCCATGAAATGCACGAGGCAATATAAATTAAAAACACACTATATATTCAGCAAAAATGCATTTAACAAAAAGATTTTGAATTTTAGTGAAATTTGGTATAGCTTAACAAAAATATATAAAAAACACATTTATTCCGCCATTTCATTTCATTTAAGTCGAGCAATCCAGAGCTTACGTCCAGAATGTACGGAATATAAAAAAATGGCATTTAGCGTAGTCAAATAAGAAATAGCAAACAAAACCAATCGCCTAACAACAGTAAACAACAAATATTACTATGGTTGGCCTAAAATTCAATCATTATATTAAGTATCATAAAAAGGAGACACTAAGGTGGACACGGGCCATTGGTCTACCAAATGCTGTCTACAGAGATCGTTTATATAATTTATGCAGTGTGTATTGAGCATATGAATTTAATTAAACGATGTAAAGCAAACGCCTATATGTTCATCACCCTTCTTATTATGAGTAACATGTCCTTACTTATAATTCTTATTGATACCTCATCGGAAGAGAATAACAAACGAATTTGGTATACGTCTGGTGATTTCGGACTCACGTACGATATAAAAGCCAGTCTACAAAAAAGAATGATATTAAAATTGCATAATTTCTCAAAAAAATAAAAGTATTATGTTTTCATAATTAAAAATACATAGGAACAAATCCTTTTATCTACACGTGAATGTAACATTTATAGATATTTTTTGAAGAGTAAAATAATTATTTTAACCATAACAACTGGTGGGAATCTAATTGTTAGATATAAAAGGAGTCACAGAATAATAAAACGCGACCTCTGGTTGCATTGTGACTAAATGTTGCACCATTTATGAGCTACCTTGCCATATTTTATTAATAATTTATTGTATTATACCTTTTAGTTAACTCGCTGTTATTTTTAGAATGAATAGTTCCAGACCTTGAACCATATGGATTTCGAAATGATCTTGAACACTTGAGGCCGGCATGGTCCCTTTCCAACAAAGACACTTCCATTATTATAGTTCAAGTTTAATTTGCAACCGGGTCCGTCCCCTCCAAATAATGCTTTATGTGCGGACCACAGATACATTATACATGTACATTTGTACATACATACATGTATAAAGTGCTTAAGAGTCAGACTTTATCAGATTTTATCATTTCCGATGCATTCTCGAGGATTATTTCTCAGTCTATGAAGTTTGAATGCGACCCAATGGAGTATTTTAAATTACAAATTCCTAATAGGCTACGCAATGGAACTTGTGTGACATGGAACTATGTTTGATATCTGGCCATGTGTTTTCGATCTTATCACCTATGTGAATAACTCAATGTCTTCAGCAAACCCGTATGTATACTGTTAATGAACGGGTCGCATCAGAGGAAAAGGTGTTAAAAAGGCGGTTTGATAAAAAAAATTGCAAATATTTGCATTACACCTTATGAAAAAGTGCTTTATTTATTTCACCAAATTCTAAAACTCTTAAGAAGGAAATGTTGGAATAAGAATGTTGTGCAAAATCTAAGCAAATTCGATGTGGTAGTTTCAGTTATACTGGTGGTCTTTAGAGGTTCAGGTCCAACGCAAACTATATTACCGTATGATCATCTATTGCGTTATTCATTCTTAAACACACGATTAAGTACATTCATAATGAACGTGTCTCAAAATATGACAAGACAAAATCAATTAGTTCATTATAATTAAATAAATAATGAATAATAAAACCTGTAAAACCTATCAAGTCATATTAAAGCTATCTTCAACCGAATGGAAAGTTAAAAATATGATACGTCTTTGCACCAGGCTGTATGACACACGGGGGAGATATGAGTATCAATAAAATATCAAACCTTAAGTGTTGTATCATAAAATAAAGAGAAAACATTAAATATAGAGACGATAAAATGATAGCACAAAGATTATTCAAATTGATAAACATGATCTCGTACTATAGGATGTCCCCTTGAGAACATTATCAAATAACATTTGCCATCCGGATTCTTCCTTGCAGTCGTCGTTGTCTTTTACATGCCGCCTAAGAAATGTTGATGCATATCTATACAACGCATTGAGAATTTACGAAAAAGACCGAACTTAACCGACGTGTTTCGATTTTAAAATACCATGGCAACATCTTTTCGGGCCACGGAAATTGCCGAATGCGTACGTTTGCTAGCATCTGTTTGTGTAACCGTAATGGATTCGGCTTTCTAAGAGTAAGATCATATGCTCATGGCAATTTTTAATTTTCTTTCCAGTGAATTTTGCGCCGTTATTAAACTGATTTTGGCCTATTCTTCCTAAATGAGCTGACAACTTGATCTTTGATGGAGAAAAATTGATTTTAAATGTAGTAATTTCATGCAAGAGTAAACATGTATATCTTGTAAATTTTCATGGTAGGAAATCGAGCCCATGACCTCCAAATCTAAATCCTGCATTCTATCAAATGCACACGTGCAATGATTGGTTCCTTTCTATTGAATATATATTACAGGTTACGTACTAACTGTTGGGAACAAAATTTTATAAATTAAGAGGAACGTGATGCACACAAGGTTTATCATTTTCAAAAACAGCGAGTACGTGAATTTCAAACGTGCAAGCAAAGCCAATATAGAAGTAAGCACTCTCAAACTATATATGTCGAAAGGATCCATACAACCATGAGCAAGAAATCTCTGTCTGCAGTTTTTTATCGTTTAAATACATAGATATACGTTTTTGAGAATGTTGCTCACTTTTTCTTGTAAAATTCATCAATTCATTACTTTTCCATAAACAAACGACAAAATCAAAACATTCCACAAATGTTCCAGAAACAACGGATTTTTATAAGTTTTCCAGGTCTGTACGATCCACACCAAACGGTTGCTTGGTAACCAAGGACATTAACTTGGTAACCACGTACGCTAATGTAATGTAATTTTAACATCTCCTAGAAATCAGAGCAAACTATGCCTGTCTAGGGACCTAAATGTATTTTCAGTGTTAGGATGCAACAGTTGGAGTGATTACATCTACTAGTACTTCAAAGGTCTTCCTAAAAACAACTTAAAAGTCTTGATACAACAAAAACATGCCATCGGCAATTTGGACCGAAAAGACAACATTTAAAATGGCAGCTGCGTTTCCTAACAAAAAACATAAGATAACGAATGACAACTCCTTGCTAATTTAGTTTTCATCATTCGTTTGTTTTTATAGTTTTATTTAAAGATTTGCTATAAAGATTTCAAGTTCGAACTGAGTGCTCACACCGCTATAAAAATCAAGACAACGCAGTAAGACAGTACCTGGTCCGGAAAATTGTTGGTTTTATACCCTCTTTATCTACCCCAAAGGATATTTATATGGACAAAATGATCTGATGACGAGCTCCTGCAGCAGATGGATGGAAATTGGCGATGGCGTACAAGGTTACAATAGATTAAAATCGTGTTTCACGTTGTAAAAACGATTCGGCAATAAATTGTTTAATCTTAGAGCGAGAAACGACGTAATTAGCAATTTTTAATCGTCGGTTTCATCAACAAAATGAATTTATTGAATTGATGATACGTGTCCCTGTCAGTCTGAGCACTGACTGCCTGGATTCTTTTTGCTGGTGTCACAAAGTCGTGTGTACAACACGCGACACGGAGCAGTGCATTTTGATCAGTGATTTCAAGTTTTTTTCTACCTTTCCCATCTTTGCAATTGAAATACACAAATGTTGCGCGTGTGTGCAAAATGAGCAAACACCGTAGCTTGAACAATGCGTAATAGCCTAGAACCAACAGTGTCATTAATGACTAAAACCCGGCTTTTACTTCAATTCAGGTATGTCTTCTCTATTAATCTTTTGTAGTGAAATGATTTTATTTGTTACGGTCATCATACGGGCTTTTATTAAACATCGTCACCTTTGGAGCGTCATTGTCTAATGCAAGTTTCGCAATGGATTTCCGGGAACACCGGAAATTTATTTCTACTTTCGATTTGAATCAATACAACCATAACTGTAAAAGACATTCCTGACAGGATATTAGGGCATTGCTGGAGCGACTTGTCAACATTAGAACGCTAGTTACATTTTTAGAAAGAAAATATACGGAGACAAGTTTATGCCAGACCACCCGTTGTTTTTGATACCCGTATAACATGAGCACGTACAACCCGGATTTTTGCCACAACTTTTATCTATTGATTTAAATGGCTGCAAAAAATTAAGAATATATCAAACTTAAAATACATCTGAGTAACGCACTTCCGGTACCACTGGTTAGATATCGAAGACGTGTAGCTCATTGATTTTTTGACACAACCTCAAATCGAATCACTTTCTTGGTAACTTCCGGTTGAAGGAATAACTTTGCACGCGGGAGCTTTCTCAAGTTAGTTTAGTCAATATTCATAAGAATAAATTTCTAAAAGCTGAACAAATAAGACATAAATTGTGAGAACCTTTATCAATACTTAGCTAACTTTAACAGAACAATGAAAGCTTCTTGGTCCGGATTGTCTCCAAGCGTTTTGTTTTCTACCGTTCGGTTCCTAGTCCGGAAACGGGCATTTATACCCAAAGAAGGTCACGTGTCATGCGTAAGAATGACATTACGCAGGTTTTAAGAAAAGCAAACATTGGCGACGCGGTAAAACGGAAATGGTAAGATTTGAAAGAGAATCCATTCGATAAAATATTAGAAGGTAATATATCAGATATCGTACCTAAGTAAAAGGTCATTTCTTTTACTCCTTTGTCCGTATTTTGATTGCTTCGCTTCGGATCGATTTTGTCTTTTGCTGCCGGCATGCCACGCTATTGTCCTCGCATTGATTAATGTTTGCCAAGATAATTGATCGTTAAGTAAGAATGAATATTTCTGAAAAGGAATATCGTAGAGGTTAAGGTGTGAAAATTGTTGCAATAATTGGCCACAATTGTAGTAGTGTCATATATTTGTGTTTAATATTTTCCATTTACCATTACAAGGTATATAGTCACGGGATCTTCAGAAGAGGCACTGTCTCTTAGTAATTCCTTATTAATAATTATGTTTAATTTTACGTTCACCCTTTTACTCAGTCCCATAAAATCGTGGCTTGTTACGGATCCGTACGTACAGACAGTCGTAGGCCGTGTGAAGCCTTGCTTATCAAGGTGACGGTACGCACATGGTACAAAACAACACACCTGTACGGAGACGTAGCTGGAACATATGCATGTTAAATCCATACTCGGCCACGATTTTGTGCACGATTTGACTCTGAAACTGATAAGTGTATCCTAGGCTCATCTCACGGACCCTGAAAAAAACGTAATAGTCCGTACGGGTACGCAAGAGTTCGTACGGGTCCTTGCGGAGCTTGATCGCACGGCGCCCGTACGGTGCCCTCACGGCTATTTTTATGTTTATGGGACTGTAGCTTTACACAATCCTATGTCATTAAATCAGCATCCCATATATTTAATGTATTATCAGCATTCTTTACTAAAACCATTTGTGATGTTTGTAAAATTTGTAATCATTATTGTGACTATGTTAACAAGATTATGTACTATGTACTTTTCTGAAATAAATAACCTGTTCTGTTCTGTTCTGATCTTCAGAAGGTAGACACTCATTCGTTTTTCGTCGTATTCTTGTACCGGCTTCAAAGAAGAAACCAATGGTGCATAAAATTGTTATTTTTCCGAAGATGCCAACCTCAGCCTATGAATTGTTACTGCGTACACTTAAACCTCTTCACAAACAGTTTTGCAAATGACCTAGATTATCGCTGAACTCAATTTTTGTGCGGTAGATTAAGAGTTAACAATCAAATTTCTTAGGACAAATTAGACTATATCAGAAGAGAAAATAGTAGTTAGCTATTGCATGCGTTATGTTCCTTTTTAACTATTTGTCAAGTTAGAGGAATCTGCTTAAACGAGTGCTTGTTTACCTTTGTAATTGTTGTTTAGTGACTTTAGACCATGCATTAGAAAAAACAAGTGATTAACGTTTATGTACTTCCATGTCAGAAGTTGATAATGATATTCATAGTGAAGCGCTTAGTCAAAGCAAATGGCTGTTATACGCTTTATAAATTATATATTCATAAATTATATATTTTCCATGCGCTGCAGAATCATGTTGTACATCATACACGTCATTTGAGTCGCAATACATAAAACTAGTGATAAAATATCAAATGACAATTTAAACACCTGTTAAATTATTTTTTAATTATTCAGGCCCAAGGTCAAAAATTCAGGAACACTTTCTAACAAAACGACCACAAGGAGTACCTCGCCAATTATCTTCAAACAGGACTCAGTCTTAAGAGACAAATTATGCAAACAATTTCATTTTATAGTGTCTATGTTCATATAAGATTAATGACTGCGTAAATGCAGTTTAGGATTAAAAAGTTAAGCGGAATACTTCAGAAGTAAGTTCACATTAAATCATTACTCAGTCGCTTCATCGAACATAAGGAATATTTGAATATAATGAAAAGGGACTTGGAAAAATCATAGTTTAATAGTTATTCATTTATACAAAGTCTCTTTTATGTACACCGCAAGCAGTGCCGTCCAAAAGTTGTATGATTAATATAAATACCATTTTATAAGTTACATATAATTGATTAAGTAACAAACCTGTATTATATAATAATGATAATAATTATACACATGTAGTAATGATAACAATGAAAATAATAATAATGATGATGATGATGATGATGATGATGATGATGATGATGATAATAATGATGATAATAATGATGCTGATGATGATAATGATGATGATAATGATGATAATGCTTTTAATAATAATGATAATAATTATAGTAATGATAACAATGAAAATGATAATAATGATGATGATGATGATGATGATGATGATGATGATGATGATGATGATGATGATGATGATGATGATGATGATGATGCTTTTAATAATGATAATGATGATGATGATAATGATAATGCTATTTATAATAGTGATGATGATGATAATGCTATTTATAATAATGATGATGATGATAATGATAATAATCATATTATTAATAAAAATGATGACTATTAACAATAATGATATAATGATAATAAAATGATATGGATGATGGTGACGATGATGATAATAATGATGATGACGATTATTAAAATGATAATGATGACGATGATGAAAATGATAATGATGACGATGATAATTATAATGATGATGATGAACGAATAAAATCATGAGAAATATAGTTAACCTATACCTCAAGTTATTCTACTATAATAAAGCAAATTAACTTTATTAAGCTTATTGACGTAACATAGTTTGAATCATATGTTAGTTTATACTAATTTATTTTAGCTCGGTTGTGAAACAAGTACTTACAAACTTGATTTGTCACTTTCGAGTCCACTTCCTGATCCCCCAATACTGGGCTAGTAGGATAAATTTTCTTGCTCAATGAAACAACGGGGTAGGTTTGAATGGGATTAGAACCAACATGGAGCTGGCTATCCAATGATTACCAGTCCAATGTTGTAACGGCTCGGCTCCCGGATACTCCTCAAAATTATATATTAATAAACTAATAAATGCTGATTTTAGAAATTGCCAGATGACTCTCCGTTTTATCTTTTATCAAATGTTTATCCTAAAAACAAGAGTTGATAAAAAAACTTTTGGAAAGGACTGTATATTGTTAGATGAAATCAATTTTGATTGCTTCATATTGTTAGTTCATAATTTGACAAGAACATTGGCGTTTACGAAAATATATGTTAGCGGTATTTATTCAGGCAGTAAAACAAAATTTAGCAGAACGAACGAGATACATAAATTATTCTGTTTGAAACAGTAAAAATATTCATGCCGTTTACCTATGCTAAAAAAGATTTTTTCCCATAATAGATTTTACACAATATTATAGACACATGTATCACATGTTTTTTTGTTTAATCATTCCCTTTCAGTTGGATCTTTTATTGCATGCATAACTTACAATTGCACCCTGTCGGTCTCGCGCTATAAAAGCATCGAGACCCCAGAGGCTAAAGTTCACTTTCATCTTTTGAAGATTTTTTGTCCCCTGATGTGGCTAGTAGTGATGCAATGGCAGTTCTTGCAACTTTGACTCCGACAATCTTGGTATAATTACTTGTCTCGGCAGGTCATATCTCGCGTTTAGCGCAAAACGGTCGTAACTCAATAAAATAAAAGTGTGAGTTACAACCGTTTTACGCTAAACTCGCGATCTGTAAGATACAAAACATATTTATTTAAGTCTGTGTACAACATGAAAAATATAAAAACATATATACTTCACAGTCTAAAGTATGTACATCGCCACTCTTAAAGGAATTGCAAGACAAAAGTTCAACTTCATATTTCCTGATTTTGAATTCTATTTTTTATAACTGTAAATGCAACAGACTTGGCAAAATATTTCTTTAATTTCTCCTAATATTTGGGATGTTTCCTAACTAGACACACGTGGGTCAGGTTAGCCAAAAAAGATTAGTTTTAAAATATGCATTTACTGATTAGAAAATACAACATAAGTATAATTCTATTAAAAGATATCCTAACCGCCTATAAGAATGTTGTAAAGACAAGAAGCGACCAATAAAATGTATAATTTCAGCAAGTACGACATATAACAAATCTATAAATAGCATGGTGATTCCCCCGGTATCCTGCTTTTGTTTTAGTTCGTTCAGTTAAATGTTATAAGTGACAAAATTTTTAATGTTATTAGTAAGTGATTTCTTACGTTCTTAATACTGTTATAAAGACTAAACTTGGTTCTATACTTTTGGCACAGTCATTTGCCTGTATATTCCTTTAGTCTGTATGTAAAAATCCGGCACTAATGTTGATTTTTTTCCTATCTGTATACTTTATAGACAGAAATAATTTTTGTTATAGGCTCCTCTGTCCCTTGCTGAAAAGTACACGAAAAGCTGGCAAAACTGTTTCATGAAAACTGCGTAGATTTGTCAGATAAACGCCGTTAAATACAAATAGCTGGAAAAAGCAAACGCTGCTCCTATCGCTATCATGAAGAATTGTATTGCTTTAATACCTTAAACCTTTTAATAGGGAGAAAATTGTTTGCAGAATATGAAGGAAACAATTATTTTATCCAGTTACTTCTTAATGGTCAAAATCCATTTGTAATGTTTGTGTACCATCGTCTCGCTCGGTAACTTATGGACATGATTATTGCGATAAGCTCAATTTTCTTCTTTGAAATTCATTTAATATGCAAAACTTGGCGCCCAATCTTTCTTGTCATCTTAATACCATCTAGTACTTCATATTTGTAGTGAAATTCAAAGGCGTCAGGTTTCTTAGAAACCCAAGCCTACTGGGAGCAATAAAACGCCATCTATGTTGAAAAAACATGACGGTTAATACAAGTTTATTAATCTTAGAGGCTTAGAAAATGTGAAAGCATGGAAAACATCTCCTAATCGTGGAAAAGGAAAAAAAAACCTCAAATGTAGATCAATATCGAAAGTTTGCTTTTCCATGAATTATTGTTTAAAGGTTCTTGAAAACCGGCTCCAGAAAATAAAATGTCTGATTGCAGTTAATTGTGTTTTGCTATTAAATAGGCACACAAAAGGATGAGTTCCCTGCTCAATTTTATTTAAAATTTAGCACCGACCATTACTCAAAAGAAAAAACTAAAGACTAGTTTCAACTGCTGAAGTTCAGCCATTGTATTACTTAGATATCTCTAAGGACAATATTTACTCAGGAAAGATATGTTTGTTGATAAAAGAAGGACTGACAATGTTTCTTTTATAAAAAATAGTTTAAACAATTGGCAAACAATTATTATAAAAGAAAGCTTTTAGCATAACCGATGCTAGTTTTGAATAATTTATCGGCGCCGAGAACTTGATCGTTGATTGGTTGTCTTAACGTATCACAGCAATAGTACCCGAGTAACAGACAAACAAATGATGCTCTCAACTAGAAGAATAAGGTTGGTTCTTGTCTGAAGATGAATACTAGTTTACCAAAGCCATAATCACATATTTACAGATGGTCTTCCAGGAATACCTTGCATCTTACCTAGCAGCGATCAGAGCAATTTGTATAAATATGGCATTATTCTGCAATCCTCTGTGATTGCAGTTTCACGACGAATTGCTTTTTGGAACCTTTCTAAAAGTTCAGTACTGATATTCATACATCAGACACAGTTGTTCATTGTCGGTCGCAAATCTCAAATATCATAATCCTTGATAGTGTCACCATGTCACAAGGTATCGTCTGCTTTGAAGGATACGTTTTGTACAGGCGATTCTTGACTAGAGTTGCTCTACAGCGTTAAACAATGAATTGTTGTTAAAGAATTTGTCATAACTGAATGAAATCTTAAATATTACTCTATATTCTTCTTACGTACATTTATAACTTTTTTCCGCTGTGGTTCTTGTTTTTGTTATTTATTTGTAATTTTATAACCAAATAAAAATCTTAAAAAAATCCTTTCGCGTTTTGGTTGTGCGAAACATTTGTGTTTATGACTGTTGCTGTTCCAGATAATGTTAGCTTACACCTTTTGATAAAAGCGAAATAGACTTCACTATCAGTACTAATTGCTTTAGCATAAAAAATAAAGCGACGACGCCTTGTTTTTTTAAAAGAAACTTAAGTTTGTACTTTTTACATTCTTAAATGTGAAGAAAAACACAAGTCTGTATTTGTATTGAAAATAATTTAAAAGATATACCAATTTACGTTTCAGTATGGCGCGGCAAAAAAATCATGCATTCTGAAAAAGAAATTCGAAGAAAACAGTCTCCATGAAAAAGATTTCCCGATTATAGGGCACACGCCATCTTCAATTATTCTTTTTGAAATTAATAATGTCCTCTTATTAAAGGAAATATTTTATTTTCATGTTTTCAATGCAAACTGTGTTCTCCTTTTTCAAAGAAGCACGATGCTTGAACTTAAGTAGAACGTGTTAGTACTAGGCATATGATATGATTACAAATAAAAAACATTCGCAATGCACCCAGTGTGGGATCTGAATAAGAGCTGATTAAAAAGCTGGTCAAACACCTGTTAACAAGTTCTTAGTAATAACAGCGAACGTAATTATTGCATTAATTTTAATTGATGAGAAAAAATCAACAGTTTTCGCGAGTCTTTAAGAAAAAAACCGATTTTCTCGCGGAATCAATTATAATTTCAAATTAACGCTCAAGGAGAAACGCTACAGATAATGATAGAGAGATAGCAATTTCTTAGAAACTATTATTTTAATATTTGAATTACTTTGTTTAAGGATTATTGAACCTGTGGAGAGCAAACATGGTCGACTATCAAATGATATCGTGTTATCAATAAAAAGAACCAAGTGGCCTTATTCTTTACAGCTTACTTTCAATAGTTCTATTGAATTCTTATTCTTTTTCATGTCTGTAAAGTAATTTTTTACTGCATTTAAGTGGAGAAAATCGATCCAGAAAGTAAACATTCGCAGTAATCTCTTTAAAGCAGATGATCACCAAAAGCAGACAGGCGATATCATATTTCATGCGTTGTTTCTTTCATTTTCTAATTTGAGCAATCTTTAGTGCAACCTTAGTATCCCATGAAATTAATTAAAGCCCCTGTACAAAGACTTACACATCCCGATATAAAGACTTACTCGGCCCAACGATTGCAAACTAAACTTCAGCATTGCATTGGTTCTAAGGAGTTCGAAATTATTTGAAATGACCGCCCAAGACCCACTTGTCAGTAGTTATTTTCACTTATAATTTGTTCTGTGTTCAGTAACTACTGTTAGCTAACGTTTCGGGTACGAGAGAATTCAACCCGAAGACAATTCAACCCGTGCAATACTCAACTCAAAGTTGGGACAACTCAATCCGTTAATAGGAGATTGAGTTGTCTCGGGTTGAGTTGTCTGTGGGTTGAGTTGTTCCGACATCTCCGTTACGGAACGTTTTGGAACGTTCAAGGTAACCAAACACGCTGCTGTTAATGTTATTTCTTCCTTTTCAAGTAACAGTATATTAAAACCAAGAGTAGAGTTTAATTGTCAATATTAAAACTTTTTTGACCATCAAATATCAACCTGTAGATTTATGATGCTATTATTAAGTCATTATATTGTACTCATTTTTAAGCATTGTTTACTCCGTAACCATTTTATGTTAGAATCTTTTATATATTCATATTTACATGTATGTTGCCATGTGTATCTATTGTACATGTTTTTATCTATTTCCAATTGTTTGTATGTTACAATTTTTAAAATACCACCACAATGGTTTTTGGCAATAAAATATTTGGACTTGACTTGTGATCTTTGTAAATGTTTATAACATGATGTATATGTTTTCATTTGCATTTCATCTTTACCACGTATCTTGGTGTGAGTAAGTAAATGCATGCTTTGTTCTGCTCGGAAGATGATTTATCAAAGTATAGGGGCTTTAAAAGATGCGATTCTTTTCTAAGCATGTCACAATTACTCTTTTATACTTTGTCTTGTTTATTTATGTAACACACGCTTCTGCCACTTCACTGAAAAATCAATTGTTATAAGTTTTCGCGACATGCGTATTTAGCCTAAATACGCATGTAATGAAATTGTGCTGTATACTTAAAATGTGTTGCAGAAAAAGAAGACAAAGACAAGCAATTATGATATAACAACGATATTTTTGACAGGTTAATTTTCTGTCAAAATAAAACTCGCTCATTTTTGCCCGCACAGTCAAACATTCAGTAATTGTGTTTTAAAAGATAATGGAAAGACGGTTGATTTATTTCATCAGTTAAATGCGTGCGTTACTGATGCAGTAGAATTTTTGATTGACGGGGTTCAAAAGTTTGTAACTTAATAGGCTCGATTTAGGTGATTTAGTAAATTTAGGTCTCAAATCCGTAATAAGGACAACGTTGAATCCCATTAATTACCGCGAGGCAGGTGGCGTTTAAAAGACGCATTTATAATTGCAATATATTTTTTACTTTGACATATTGCAACTTTTTTTGGTGTCAAGACCAGGTATTTTAATGTTTCAGTACAAAATAGGCATACGTTTCTAATGTTGCCAATACCTTGTGTCTTTTTTGTATGGTTTTAAACATTTGTTGAACAAGATCTCCTTCAGCTGTCCTACTCCGTGATGTATTGTCGTCAAAATATGGTAATCTTTGATTTTTGTCTTCTTGTAACTAAATACTTTAAATAGTTTTCAACCATTTAATTTTTTGTCATTCATGTTTAAACAACAAACAGTTTTTCATCATAAATTTTAAAACAAGAATCAAGCAAAAACATCTACCAATATTTACCTGAGTTAAATTGTTCGACTGTACGTATATTGTATAATACATAGGTAACAAAGTTGTAAAATATAAGCTGTAAGATTGAACCGTTTACAAAAAATATGGAAATGAAATGAAAATGGAAAAAATATGCACAAAAAGAACTTATATCGTAGATAAAAAGTTTTCATACACACCCTTAGCGGTATACTTCCAAAAAATCTTAATATAAGAACAAGTACATGTAATAATAACTATACATTATAGGTTTTGGACTAAAATTGGCCAAGCGAGCGCTGACTAGTTGTTGCTACAGAGGACATTATCATTGGATAGCCTGCTCCGCATTGGTTCAAATCACACCCAGAAACCGACTCGTTGACTCTTTGAGCAAGAAATTTGCTCAGTACTGGGTGACCAGAAAGCAGACAAGACACTGATTTATATGTTGTAAGAACTTGTTTGCCTGATTGTTTGAAAGACCTTGCTTGACATTGGAGCTAGAATAAACTAGTATGAACAAATAATAACAAGAAATACACTGATTGATTTAATATTCTTTATTTTACGTCGGAGAATTGTTGCCATGACGATAACAATGTTTGTTTCTTCAATAAGATTTCTTTTTAATTGGTAAAGAAAAAGATAAAACTGTTATGAGTTTATCACAATCAAACTTGTAAAAGAATTCTTTGAGAAAATTGTGATAATATTGAATTCCCGGATAATTGCTAGAAAATGAAAGAAATTCTATAAGCCTTGTAGGAATTCTTTGTTTATCTAAATGATTTATACGTGGTAACAGAGTAGAATTGCTATTGAAAGTATTTTGAAAATAAAATATCCTTTTTGATACAATCAAAACTTTCTTTGAGTTTCTTTTATTTTCCGACTTTTTTCAGAATTATCGCTTTGCATTCAATATTGTGTAAAACGTAAGCATGACGAAACTTGAAATTAACATGTATTCAAATTTAATCATTTTCTCTTAAAATCTTCAAAGAATGATTTTGCATGTTATAATCGCTTTTTAATTTTCTAATTTATTTTAGCACGAGTAAGTTAAGATTCTTAGTCCGATGAGAACCCCAAAGATGCCGTGTGATTTGGAATCATTTAGGAATATTAAAATTTAAAGGACTTGCAACTACATCTGCTTGATGAATTATGTCAACAATATATTAAATTGTACAAAAAATGTTTTTGTCTTACATTCTATTGAACTCTGCATGCAGGAAGTTAGTGAAATTCTAGATGCATTCAATGATATTATAGATACATTTGATCATAGCGAACAATAAAACTTTGGTCAGCGGAAAATTAGCAATGTATTACATGGCATAAAACATAATTGCCACTTTTTTAAATGTTTGTTGGAGTACACAATGTGACTTAAATTGTATTTGTTTTCAATTGTGACCTTATACCATGAATTATCCAATGAACGAATCACTTTTTTGTCCTGGTGTATGAACAAAACTCGAATTCAAAGTTCGCTATACCAGTTATTAGTAAGTATAGAAATTAGTGATTTTTGTTCATGTGCCTCATTGGCAGAATCTGGAAATCTGAAACCTTCAGTTATACTGAACTGTCGATATAAACTACAGTGAACAATAGAGAATATACAGTGAGTATAGTAAATTCAAAGTTATATGATACTTTCCGATATCAAATAATATGGTGTTACATAGCATTATAACAGTCATAATATCGAGTGTTGCCCGCAAGACTGTAGTAACTCGCTCTTTAATATGGTGTTACATAGCATTATAACATAATATCGAGTGTTGCCCGCAAGACTGTAGTAACTCGCTCTTTAATATGGTGTTACATAGCATTATAACATAATATCGAGTGTTGCCCGCAAGACTGTAGTAACTCGCTCTTTAATGCAACTACAGTTTATCTCATATACTGCAGGACTAAGACTGAAAACTTAGAAAATGTCCCGATGAAAACAAAGGGAAGTAATATAAAAAAAAATTACTGCTAGATTACATATCGCTATTAATTTGCAGTGATGGGTTACATAGTTTAACATGATGACTTATTTTCATTGACAAAAAGGTAAAGAGACAATCCTTTTCATTTTCTATTTGGATGTAAACTTAGTAATAAGATCTTTTTGGCATAGAAAATGGCCATAGGGGGGGGGGATCATGTAGTTCAAAGTCCCAAAACTCTGTAAACCCCCAACAGAACTTTGCACACTTTTATCAGTGAATTGCTACTACCATGTGGGTTTAAAAATCATACCATAGATAATTACTCCAAGGACGGAGCAATGTCATATACTGGCTTTAAAAGCACTCATGGTTTTAACCGGAAAATGAGAATGAGCGATATTTCAAAGTCCCATTACTCTGTAAAGCCCCAACAGAACTTTGCAAACTTTTATCCGTGAATGCCTACCACCATGTGGGTTAAGAAAGTCATACCCTTGAAAATTCCCCCTGGGGGGAGCAAAAGTGTATCAGGCTCACGGCCTAGTATTATGCGATTTCGGCCGCCTATACAACTCGCCCATTATGCATAATAGGTGCTTAATGCGCGCACGCGCATCGTTTGCGTCATCAAGTCGAAATTCACGCGGCTTCAAACATAGCGGCCGAAAGAATTCTTGAGTCTTTGTCAAACAAAATTTTACATTTAGACGGACAGATTCAACAAAAATATACTACACATCGCATAATGGCGAGTAGCAACTAATCATGAACCTCTAAGTAAAAGTGATGATAAAATGGAAATCTGCAATCTTGTATAAGAAATTAAGTTATGAAATGTCGATGTTATTGTTTTAAGCAATAATAACTTTCATGTTATATAGTACACGGTATATTAAAAAAAAATAGCCACTACAGTATCTATTGGTGCCATGTTTCCGGACAATGGGTCATAAAAGCCCGTAGTGAAACACCGGAACCAATAGTGAAAATTCAATTTAATAAATATTATACAATATTTTTAAATTCAAAGGAACGCGGAAGGCGGCGAAATGTATTTGTAAACAAACTGTGTAATAAGATCAACAGTTTTGTAATTGAAGATCCAACACGAGTACAAACAATACTTGCCTTCAGCATTGACTTCAGTGGCATTCAATCAAATAAATGGCTGCCAAAGTAACAACCACTTAAAATGGGCGTCTTAAATTTAAAACCATATTGGTCGCTTGATTCGATTATTTTTCAACTGCCAATTTCAAACCATTGACTTGTCATTATTAACAGTAATCAGTTGTCGATGGTTCCTCGCGTGTTTTTACAAAAGACACACTTCCGTTCATTAATGATGTTCAGCCGTTGTCAAGTCATTGTTCGTCTGCGCCTAATTGATTGGACCAACTTTTCTTCTTTTGACAAGAATACTAATCACAAACAATGGATAAATATAACCATAGCGGGTCTTTATGACACGTTCGCCCTTTATTGACACCCGTTCATCGTCTGGTATTGACATTATAGCAAAATGTCAAGAGTTGAACTGAGCGCCTTGTAGAATTATAGAAACTCTTCTGAAAAGAAAATTTGAATAGTAGTAAGAAGAGTATTTGACATTTTGAATTTTACGTGTGACTCGTTGTTTTATGCCAATGTCTATATTATTTTCATGTACGTAAGAAATACATAAACTCATATATTTACAGAAAAATGCCAATGTTTCAATTTATTTAATTGTGCAATTGTCGAAATATTTAAAATTTCGTTAATTAAAGTGTCAATTTTTTATAAGGAAATCATCAAAATGAAAATGAACTAAACAATGTGTAATTTTCAAGTCTTAATTTCTAGATAAAGTAGTATCATTTAATTATTTTACTAAGTTTAGACTGTGTGTTACTGTCCATCCTCATACCCAGAGTCTAGTAAGATTCTCAATATTAATATTGAGAATCCTACTAGACTCTGGGAACGAGAATGGTTACTGTCTAGTTATATTTATATGGACTTGTAATTATGTTCATTACATCTTATTGTCAAAATTTATATTAATACGCCACTATGTTGATTATGTGTTTTGTCATACCTTTATGGTTGTATTTATGTATATGTACTAAGTACTTTTCTTATTAAATTTACTGTTCCTTTCTGTTCTGTTCTGTTCATCTAGATACAGTGTGCTTGCTGCTGAAGTAAAATGATGGAGCATGGTGGTGTCAGGGATAGAGACTTCCAAAAGCGCTGATATGAAACGGCACGTTGTAGAAAATTTCTTTATTTATTAATACTCAGTTTGATTAATGTATTTTATATTGCTAATTTGTAGATGTGCTTTTAATTGTTTATAAAAAAATTTGATAGATCGTCGGATGAATGCAACACTGCTCTAACACTATTTCGCTGAACCTTTGTACAGGTCAGTGGCTTGAAAACACACATTAATATGTTCATATCTTTAACTTAAAGCGAAGTGCCAATTAGGTTCGATCTTCCTTTAAAAAGATCTTGCCACATTATTTTATTCTTAGGTATTCATCGTTGAATTGTAAAAAAATGTAAAAACGTAAGTTTTTTAATAAAATCCAGATAGGGCCATGTTGCATTCATCATAGAAGATGTGATGGGTGCTTTAAATTATTCTTATAGTAGGCCAAAATGTTAGATGTAGATGTGGCTCACTTGATGTCATCAGAGCATTTCGAAAAAAGTGTTTTTCAATTAGTGCCAGTCTTGATGCGAATCGTTTTAGTTCGTTTGAAATATGATGATATATTCATCAATTTATTAGCAGCTATCTTGTAGAAGGAATAATGTTCAACTCGAATCAAAAGTTGCTTCAAGCCGCCCGGTTGGCTCAGTCGGTAGCACACAAGTGGATTGTAGGGCTTGTCGAAGGATTGTAGGTTCGATTCTTGTGCAGGGCATACTCTCAAGGAGTTCGGACATAAAATAAATTCTATGGTAATTTTGCCTCCTACCACTGATTATAAATCATTTTGGAGAGTTGTCAGTCACTGCATGGCGAAAGAATGCGCCTAGAAAATGGTTAACAGCTAAATTCAGAGCTTTAGCCTTTAAAGGAATGATAATAGGTTGACTGACTGCTATAATATGACGTATAGATGTGTTGCTTAGGTACCAATTCCAACCAATAGCAGGATGATAACAAGTCTTGAGCTGACCCACGGCTGACTGACAGTCGTTATTTTATCTAATCT
Source organism: Mactra quadrangularis (assembly GCA_025267735.1). Classification (NCBI taxonomy): domain Eukaryota; kingdom Metazoa; phylum Mollusca; class Bivalvia; order Venerida; family Mactridae; genus Mactra; species Mactra quadrangularis. The sequence continues at coordinate 1,162,847 of CM046301.1, read as the reverse complement.
AAGGTTTACTTATGTAGAAGAGAATACATTTTGTATAATTATAAAACAGCAATAGGTTTCAGAAGGCATTGGTCGTATGGAAATCTTTCTAAACGTAAAAATACATAGGTTTAAAGTTCATTTATGACCCCGGTGCAAATGGTTTAATATGGTGAATATAATTCATAAGTCCAAATAACAAAATAACTAATCAGTATTTTCTTATGATTGCTGATTATATTGTGATCATGTAAACAGGATTATGTACTGTGTACGAATAGATTCTATAAATTATATTTTTCTCAGTTCTGTTCTTTTGATTTGTACATAAAATTGTCAAAAATCTATAAAAAAACCTGGGCGTCTTCTTCTATCAATTTCTCACACACCCATACGATTTTAAGAAACCTTCTGGAGAACATTAACCAACCGAATGTAGTCACGTGACACGAGGAGATTTTCTTCAGAACATTTTATCATTGGTTTCTAGCCATTTTCAGTCTCTTACAGAATGTCTTAGCCAATCACAGCTCGTCTTTTAACCTATCCTCCTAACCCAAGATGTAAACCGAGATGTTGTCTATTGGTTTTCTTAAGACATTTTGTTGGTAAAATTATCTGGTTGGATAAAACGCTGACGAATTACTTCCGCGTCGTTTCCGTCTTTCGCCACATTATTACCGTTTTGACAGTTATTTAATTTGCATGGAAGGGGTGTTATAATGAATCAGAACGGGTTTATTATGAAAGTCAGTCTAATTAGTCTTCAAATGTGTTCAAATACTAGAAAACAAATAATTGTCTGTCTGCAGTTTATTCATTTGAAATTGTGATAAGCGTAAAATTAGCGTTCAAAGTTGTTTGAAGTTAAAACGCATTCGACTACGCTCCCTAAACAAATAATTGATTAAGTATCGCTGCGTGTAGATTAGGTAAAAAACATTTAAAGTTAAATTTTGCACATTTTCTCAATGGTTCTTTGATTGAATCTTGATTTGTTATGGCAATAAAACGGTTTTTTGTTGAATTCACAGCATAGCGAATGGTGGTATCAACCGCATAGCCTTTTCAAACAGTTATTTTTTTGAAAATTTACTTGAAGATTTTAAATGTTTAAAATAAACAAATTTGCATTTTAATGACAAAAACTTTTACAATTAATTTTATTATCTTTACATAAAACGTATGTTAACCATAAAATTCGTGAGTAAAAATAAATATTTTAGTCGATTATGTTCGATTAATTTCCGTAACGCATGTTTTGGGCGCTACAATGGAGAACAATGTTCCGGAGCGAAAAAAAATGCTTTTAAGATCAAATCACTCTAATTAACGTCTGATTAATTAGGATGAAATGGAAAATGACACAAAAAGTGGAATAAAAACACGACAACAGAAGGATTTAAAGAAACAAAAACTATAGTTCGAGAAAAAACTACATGAAAACTGGTTTTACTTGAAAACGCATCTTATCGTTACGAAGTCAATTAATTAACTAAGAGCCCGGGTGTTCTGTGTATTTTTGAATTTTTTAACCTAATCAATCAATGACAAGGTATCCACACAAACATAGGGCTGGTGGTACTCATACTCTTCATATTAGAGATTTATAGTTTTCAACATGCAATGATTGTTGTTGTTACTATAGAAAGTCACGTGGTCGATGTCACGTGGTCGTCGTATTCTTTGCCAATCTTCTTAATTTTCTAGAGATTTTTTTCTTATTCTAAGCAGGAACTTTAATTGGATTCCTATGTTCTTTCTCAATTTCCCCTTTCATGCATTTTCTCAACGTTTTTGTGCTAGCTTAATGTATTGAGAAATAAGATTTTATTAGTTACACGTTTCGTCATTTAATAAAAAGTATAATGTAATTGTAAGCATTATATATAGACGAAAAAAGACAGTGCGTTTCCATAACGGCTTACACTGCCATGATATAACTCTTTACTTCCAAAAAATGTTCTCAATGACTTTTAGAAACTACTCAAAGTAATTTTACTCACTCCGTCTGATCCTTTTTTTCCCACTCATTCCTTTTCCTCTCACACCACTTTCCCCACTTATCCTTTCACTACCAATCGTCCATCTCTTCTTATCATGTTTTCCTTCATTGTATTCTCCCTCTCTTTCATCCCCTCTTCCCCACTCACCCCCCTCTCTTTCACTCATTTCCCCCCCACTTATCATATCCCTTCCCTCCCTCTAATTCCAATCTTACCCCCATGATAATCTGTGATTTTCCTTAAAGTATACAGAAATAACTATTCAAATAAAAAACATTTTAAGTTTTGTCTCCTACATTTACATGCCGTGTCACAAAATATCTATTTGAAAACAAAATATAGACCAATTTCTGCAGCATACAATTTTAATTAAAATAATACATTTTTCAATTAAAACATTTCAAATATTACAATCTAGATCTATACAGCTAGAACAAGGAGAGAACGTTCTGTAAACACTATATTAAAGTGTTAATGTAGCTTTTCTCAAATGACAAAACGTGTAGTGTTTTGATTTATTAAATTATAAATTAGATAAAAAGAAATCTTGCGACCAAACGCAATGCAATAAAATACCGGTTTCCTGTTAATTTTGTGGCAGATTTTGAAAAAAACTTTCTGAGTCAACAGCACTAGTTTTCCGTTTTAAGGTAGTATATCTTAGACCAGTTTATAAATACTCCTTTTCAGAAGTATTTACGGTTCCGGGGTATATAGTATATAGTCCTCCTAAGGTGGGAAACGCTTGTTTTCGTCAAGTTCTTGCATCAGCAAATACAAACAAATAAAACAGAACATAAAATACGTAAAACAATTCTTTTTGGAAATGCCCACATAAGTTTTAAATAGTGATTTTTGCTTTTAATCGTATGCGCGTTTGTTAATGACCTTGTTTACCGCTTTGCTCATTAATGTGCGTAGGAAAAACAATCAAAATTTACAGGAACAATTTAGAGTGTCATTCTCAAAGACTTGTGGCGATGATATAAGAAAATGTTGAATAAATACATGATTCGTCAATATAACCCAAACATCAAACAAGCCCGAGCATGCGCACAACTAATGGCACAAATAACCCCATACTTTCGCTTTTAAGTAAAGGTCTCGAACATTCCGAGATAATTCATAAAAAAAATCCATTTAGAGTCCATTTCTTTTGTTATTGTTAAACTGTATTCACTTTTGTTTTCAACGCCAATGTAATTGTTACTAAATATTGAATAGAAAGTAGCCTGAATGATCTCATTGTTCTTACAGCAATTAACTATTGACGTAACACCTTAAATCATGTAGTCAGGAAACACCTCAGGTAGCTTGCATTAATATCTTTAACACGTCACTCGTCATATTTTCTGTATGCTTTATGATAGGATTTTAATAAGATACAAAAACCTCCATACAGACTAAAGTTTCCACCAATTTCCTGGTTTTACATGGAATGTGGACACAGTGTCGTTTTACTTTCCTGGGCCTTGCTTCTACGTACTAATTGTTTTATCTCCCGATTTCCTCCATAGATATGGTTTACGTTAACACTGATCGATATATGAAAGCTTTTGATGTAGAAATGAATAAGTTCATTTTTCCTTTTTCTTAAGTAAACACTTACAGTTACCAATAATTAATGTGGAAAGAAAGAACAACGGCTGTCAGAGTTTCTATGCATGAATGAATCGAAATAAGTGAAAGCAACTTTGCGCTAATGCATCAGAGTTTATTTTATCTCCCGTCTCCGTCGTTATATTGTTTAAAAGATTTATTCCATTTGTTCAACGGATCGAAGACTCATTGTCTATGAACTTTAGTTAATTTTTCATTCTTTTGTCTCAAAAAGACTATTGTCTTTCCGCTAAAGAACAGGTCTTTGTGTTTCTATAGATCCATTTGGGTTAGTTTATCTTGATAATTGATCGAAAGTGAGGCTTTCAACAATTCCTGTGTTAACAAGATTACCAGTACAATTCAGAGAATAGCATTACAAATAATTTCCACTGAAAATGAATTCCATTGATAATCATTCGTCGATCTACAAGTGTAAGATTTCGTTTTGATTGTCGATGCGGGGTTTTTATTCGCTTGCAGACACAATCGCATTTTAACTTTATTTCCGAGTGCTAGAGAAAGGTATCAAATTGGACCAGCAATGATTTTCTTTAATTGCTTTCCATATTTTATTCAATTTTAGAATTGAAATTTCATTACAAAAAAATTCCCAAAACTACTTGCTCTTTCATTGTTTAAACAACCAGTGGTTTTTATTCTACCACTGTCCGTTTCAAGACGGAAATCCTTTAGGTTCTTAGTTTCATTTCTTGTAACGTCCCTTTTACAAACAAATGTGTAAACATTTAAAAGTTCACTCCTACCCTTTTTTGTTGTTAGGTAGGTAAATATTTTGACGGTTGCTATTACTTATATGTTTGCTTACACCTTAAAAAACCCAGTTTTTTTTCAGCCTTTTGTAATATCCAATACAAATGCAAATGACGCAGTTTTTCATTGACACAATTTTTGTGCGGAGGAACTAGAGTTAACAATTTAAATTTACGAGACCAGTAGGAAAATCTCAGTTACAGAAAAGTAGCAGTTTCATGTGCTTGTTTCAATTTGATGTCATTTACTGATTTGTCTACGAAAAGAAATCGAAAAATTCCAAGTGTTTGTTCATCTTATTATAATGTTGTAGTAGAACACTCGACTATAGACCCTTGAGTTGTTCAGTTGTACGTATGCAACTTCGAGAACGTATTTTAAGCTCGACATAATTCTTTCTTTCGGCGTATTCTTGCTGATTCAACTTCAAGTGTTCTGGTCTTCGTAAGGTCGTTGAGTACTTACCGTTTACCTTTGTAATACTAATAGCTATTTCTATGTGTTTGTGTGATTTTGCTCGCAATAGTTCGAGTAAAGCTTCGGTTGAAGTTTTTTTTCAAGTCAAATTGTTATCTGTTTTATACCTACAGTGGCATTTTTGCCACTGTTTGTTCCAAACAGAAACCCCTTAGGTTTTTATAGTAAAAATAATGATCTAAAAATCTTCCTCTTTGCTTTTTTGGCTGTGTGGTAGGTCGGTGTTTTTGACTATTGTTGTTTCTGATATGTTTGCTTACTCCATTTACCGTTTGCTTACACATCTGATTAACATTTTTACATTGCTTACAAATGTAGGCCTATATTAGAACCAAGAGTGTCAGCAAACCTTTCAATCCCATTTGTCAGAGAGAATCAGATAGCTTTGTGATAGCTTTGTTATAGCTTGCCAAATGATTATACTCAACAGATAAATAGTCTTCTACCAGCAGACGATATAATGACACCAGCCATGTTTCCTTATTTGGAGACAACGTTTCAAGTACGACAGAATTGGTCGTGTACAAAAGGAGAAAAATGTGTCTATGTAATTTTACAGCACGGTAGAAAAATCATACTAACAATATACAATGGAAGGCAATCTCTTTTACAGACGAATTCTGTCACATAAATTGACTTTAATTTCTATTTCTCACCGTGATAAATGTGTGCGCAAGTTTAATTCAAGCAAGATCTTTTGTTTACGAGATCATCTATTGAGGAACCACAAGGGATTATGTCACGAAGCATCAATCATTCCCGTATGATTTCTATCTATTTGATGCAGAATTGTCCCAGAGCACTATTTTCCTCGTCTTAATGTGCGCTTGTTGCGTGTCCCGCAGTCGTAACCAGTGCGCCGTAAGGTAAACACTCTCAGAATCCAATATGGCGTCCGTTTTGTTAGATTTGATTTAAAATAATCATTGTTTCACCTAGTGTTTCCCTGTATCTTATCAGATCGTTCTAGAGGTTACTTACGCTGTTTAGGGACAATTAAAGAGATTGATCTTTAGGGCATATTCGCGTGATGATGACGGTTTTATAGTCGTACATTAAGGCTGGGATATTAAATGTCCGTGACTTGTAAACTTAAGGTACTGATAGCATCTCCACTCATTAATATCATGAAATACCTGTCACTCTTGAGTCTTATTAAACTACATGTTATGCATAATTTATTTCGAGCAAATATGAAAACCATGGTGCGCAACTGATTTAAACTTGGCATGCCGAGTTTTTATTTCATGATTATTGCTTCGGTTTTTGAAAATTGAAATTTGTATGAAATCGTTTGATTTAGGAATCGGAATCGAGTCGACATATCTTACTGTTAATCTGGTTTTGGTATTATTATTCTGCAATGCATGTAAAATCAATTTTCTAACTTTGGACGCATCCGTTTATAGGGAAAACACGGCGGTATTGTGGTCCAGTTTCAAAGTATTTATTCTAATAAAATGCTCAAAATATGTACGTGTGGCAAAGTATATAAGAGGGTAGATATTAATCACTTGTTTTTACTTAGATAGTAATAGAATATTTCCCTGATAAAATCTGAAGCAATCCAATTGGTAAGTAGGTCCTTACAGTTGGAATCCTCGGATTTTATCTTTGAAGTCCTATGTAAGGATAACAAAATATTTCATCTAATATCTTTCTTGTAAATAAAGATATTAACTGAAGTGATGAAGTTTAGATAGTTCTTTACCCTAAAAATACTTAGCTTGAATTTCAAACAAATTAAATGATTTACAAAAATGTTATTTAAGATTAATTTTGATGAATTGACATTGAAAAGTAAAGGTAAAATCCATGTAAACCAACTAATTGGACCTACCTATTTGAAGAGTATACAAGGGGAAATAACTGACTAAGGTCCCTAATTCTTTCCTATTTATGAAAGTTCGGCTCGTCTTTTGTTCGATTGACAAGCCGAAATATAAAAAAACCTATACAAGGTCGTTCATTTAAACATCGAGTATATAATCATAGCCAGATTCATTAAAAACACTATTAAGCGGTGAAATATAACAAAAAAATTTAGTTTAGTTAAAATCAAACATATTTTATTTATTTTGTCATTTTCCTATGCACTATTTATAATAATAATTTGAGTCTACAAGTCAATTGTTTAAAGTATATAAACATGCATGACCTATTATACGATCTGTAGATTTGAACTATATGAACGGGTAACCTAAACGGTTCATTACGTCTGATTTAAAGTATTTTTTTTATAATTTTTATACTAAATATTTAATTTGATTGTATTTTTTATTGAGTTTCGCTTCATAAAAATATAACAAATTGAGTGACTACCTCAATTATAAAATGGTTTTTTTAATTTGTCGTTGTCATCAAATATGTGTTGCTTTTTAATCAGTGTTATTTATCATCATGAATACTAGATTTAAAGTGAATTGATATTTAAGATTTAATGCTAATTTCAGTCCTTAACCCAATTTTTTCCATTTTTTTCAGCCATATCAAGATGGATACTCGTGTGTACTCACCAGGGGCGGATCCAGTTTTTTTGCTAGGGGTCCGAACTTTTCTAGGGGGGGGGGGTCAAAACTTTGGAACCAAAACCACATTATATTGTTCGTTTTTTTCTCAACTGCCAAAGCATGAATAATTACACGGTGAACGCATTTGTTAAAATTTAAGTCAAATACATCCATGAAATTCCGAAAATGTGTATTATGATCGAGAAACGCTGCTGATGCCGTGTGATATGTTTTAGTCAACATATTTTTAATAATAATTAGGCCGCCAGTACAAAAACAATGCATTCAGTCACCGTGAAATTATTCAAGCTTTGACAGTTGAGAAAAAACGAACAATACACATTTTGAATAATAATGCAACATATTGATAATAAAAAACTACATAACCATTAAATCTATGTTACGCCCCGAGAAAATTGCTTTATGCTACTTACAAATAACTTACAGTCAAAAAATACACTGATGGACAGGTACATTTGAGAAATTCCATGGGCGGGGGTCCGGACACCCTTTGAACCCCCTCTCCGCTAGATCCGCCTATGCTCACTGCCTCTGCATACGCTAAATCTCTAAGACTAAGTCGGTAATCTTAGGCGGCCGGTACTGTTGTGGGTCATCAAATCACTCTATGCACATAATATTGTGGCTCAGAACCGCTCTGGCCGCTTATGATCGTAACCAGTGCTCAACACAACAGTTAGTGGCATACTACGGATACAAAGCCTACATATGGGGGAAAGACCATAAAAGAGTTTTCATGACATAACCTCCCAGAGGGTAGGAAGGTAGGTACCAACTTGATATTGAAACTACAAACCATGAATTAATTGTCCGATTGTTAGGGTAACCACTATGCTCACAAGGCGGGTTTAATAGTCTATCGTCGAGTTGTCAGATAGTCTCTACAATGAAGGAGGTAGTTTGACAATAGGTTAATGTTAATGGTAATGATGACAGCGACTTTTAATGCTGCGGATGATGATAGTGTTGCACATTGCTGTTCAAATTGCGTGCTTTTTATGATGTTGATGATGATACCTAGTTGCTTTGATCAGAATTGGAATCTTTAATTGTTGCTGCTGCGATGATTTTGACGGTGAAGATGATGATCTTCATAATGTCGATGTCGATGAAGATGTTGATGAAGAAAATGATGATGATGATGATGGTGGGGGTGTTCATGCAATGATGATGATGACGATAATGGTGCTTTTAAGGAAAATGAGGATGATGATGATGGAGACAAAGAATATGACGATAATGATAGTGATGAAGAAAGTTGGCTGTGATCAATGCTGATGAATATAATGATGCTTTTAAAACATAAGCATGTTATAAAATTAACAGCTAAACTACGTTAGCTTTCTTACTACAGATTTAAACGGAGTCTAAAAATATTTGAGAAAATGTTTAGCTCAAAATCCGTGAAAGAAATGTTATTTCTGTAGGGCTACTCTCTTTCTGACAGCTATTCACACGGTAATGTTATGGACTAAACATCCAATCACAAGCTGAGAAGTCACGTGGTCACTGACCACAAATGAAAAATCTGTTCAATCTTAATAGCAAAAACATATTTTCAATATGTTGTATGTCCAGAGGACCTCAATAAACGATGTAACCCTATGAACTTGGAGTGCTAGATTAAGCGTCCTATAATTGTCGTATTAATATCTGAAGTCAGTGTGATTAAAGCGTCATATTACCAGCTCAAAGAACTCAATTGCCCGCAACTTTCCGTTAATGGACTTAATATCAAATTTGATTTACGGACAGCCTACTTGACGGTTGTCGTAAAATTCTCGTTTTGTCACATTAAAACAATGAAGTCTGCGGAAGACAACTTTTTTAGAGGCTTTGTCAGACCGGATGTAAACGAGATATGGCGAGAAAACCGAATATGTCGTCCCGATTTTGAAATTGAATTCTCCACAGGTCCACAGTGTGTTGTGCTAAGAAAACGATATTCGCGACGAAAACGCATTTACTTTCTCTGTCTGCGTCCCTCTGCGACAATCCAGCGTTTAATTGGCTCTTTAGTTGAACGGCAGAGTAGGTTATGAACGGTTATTAATCAAATTATATGCTAAAAGTCTGTCTCTAGTTTAAGCCGGATCGTCTGCGCACTAAGCACAACTGTCACATTAAGTCTTTTTACAAATTCTTTTTTTCCAAATTTCGCGGGCCATTTGCGGTTCTTGATAATTTATAGGTCTATGGCATTTTCTAAATATGATCTTACTTGGTCTCTAGCGAAACATTTTAGTGGAATAATGAATAACAATGACGCATATTAAGCCTTAGCTATTGTCTTCATTTTATAGTTAAATCCCACAATTGTGACCATCAAAATCAATGGTCCAAGTGTGGCGTAGCGGATGCTACGGATTGTTACTTGCCACACTGTTGTGTGAATCATGTGTTTGGTACACAAACACCAACATTAATACTTGGGATAAAGTTTATAACAACACGAGTTTGTATATGACGTTTAATAATGGTCCGTGATCGTTATTGTTTACAAACATATTTAATAAAGTTCTAAATCTAATATCATAACTTATAAGTCCAGATTCAAATCAATGTTCATAACTTATATGTTCGAGCCGCTCATAGCGCTCGAACCTCTTAATAATTATATATCCTAAAATTGCATGTTTCTACTTTGAGCTTCAAACGCTAACTGACAAGCAACGATATCAACTCACAACTTGACCATCTGTCAAATGTATGCATGTACTCTAGATATGTCTATATGATTAATTAGACATGTTTAGGATCGCCCATTATGTGACAATATTAGCGGATTGGTATTAACCAATATTGGGCCCTCTTCGGCTGAAATCCAGTATCAAATAGAATTTTAATTCTCAAAAACTGCAATAACCAATGTGGATTTTAAAGCGAAACTTAGTTTTGTAAATAGTTTTGTTTATTTGTTACTATGGCAATTTGTTACATTGTAAAAGTTTGGCATGAATGGAACATTCACGTAGCATTCTCTATGGGAGAAATTGTCTTGTGGACCGAAATTAGCCGATGGATCGCCAGGTGCTGGGTTTGAACCCTCCTGGGGTCACTGCTTGTCACTTGATTCAAATAGATTTTTACCGTACAAAATAAAGGAACCGTAATTGTTTATTTAGACAGAAAGACGAAAGGACGGACGGACGGACGGACAGATAGTCTTGTTTTTATTTTATCGTAGATTTTTCACAACCTGAGTCAGGAAATTCAATATTCTCAAATAACGCGTGAACACAATAAGTGAACAATATGATAAGACGACTTCAATGATGTAAAATGGGATTTAGGTCTATTATGTATTATGTATAATATACACATGTATTCTAAAACATGGTATGGGAGAACTCTATATCATCACACTAGCCCAAAACTTTATAGTATAATGCCCTATAGGGGAATGGTCCTCATTTAGGACTTAAAACTTCTAAAAAAGCATTCAGAACTATATTCTTGAAGCGTTCCTTACTAGAAAATGCAGATGTCGCAATAGTTTACAATTGTCATTAAGGTCTAATTGAAGTACATTGCTTATAGAATGTAACAAGAATGCATGAAGTTCAATGACAATTTACCCCCCCCCCCCTCCTCCCTCCTCCACATGTAACAGGGACTTCAGACGTTATATAAAATTTATATGAGTTGTAACAAAAATAAATCTGTAGACCGATCCTTCTCGTCTCTTTTTGTGACTCAGTCTTGACAAACACCAGGTTATTCTAGAATAGTTTGACATTCAAAATATTACACTATTTTACATCATTTCACCAGTTATCAAATGTCTTGATGAAAGACCGTCTCTTAATGATTGAAATGACACACGAGTACCATTCTTTGTTGTAAAAACAAAAGTATAAAATAGCATGTTAGATTCATGATAAGAGGATATACTAGTACATTGTATCACGATTTTGTTGCACCATTCACTCGTACTGTAGTTAGAATATCATTTTCATTCAGAATATGTAGGCTCGTAGTATGATTCTCTTCGTAAATTTCTGAATGAAAATTGTTAACAAATCTAATAAGTATTCCTCTTTGCTGTTTGGCTGAGTGGTAGGCTTGTGTTTCATACTGTTCCTGATTGCTGATTTTGGACTGGTAAATATTGGATAACCAGCTGTACGCCGGTTCGAATCTCATCCAAACCCTACCCCGTTGTTTCCTTGAGCAAGAAACTTCATACTTGCTCAGTACTAAGGCAGGGGTGGCGAAATCAATCGTCCGTATTGTCCGTGTTGTCCCAAGGCAAGTACGGACAAGTGGATTTTTCAATATTTTTATTCTATAATGTTCATACGGACAAGTTACTTTACCAGTTGGCAAGAACGCCCAAGTAAACAATTTTAAGATTTCGCCGGACCAGGAGGGGGGACCCAAGATTAATCGAAGTTGAAGAGGACAAAACTTACAACTATAACCAATAACTAGACAAAAATGCCACGTATTCGCTGTTGAACGCTTTCAATACATGATTTCGAATATGATCGCACAGGTTCTGATAAGTTCGTTAAAGAGTTACGGAAACAACCGATGATCAACGAAGTACACAAATTCTGAGAAATCGGCAAAGATCGGAGCCTGAAACTTAATAGAGTTACGGAAACTACCGATGATCTACAAAGTAGAGAAATCTGAGAAATCCGTATTGTGTGATGACATCACATGATTAATTATACTTCACAGTGAAGTTCTGAACGCCAGAGATCGTTAACTACACAAACAACCCTAATAAAACAAGTGGTTGAAAGCTAAAACACACTTCATATCAGGACAAGTTCCAGTCTCCAAAGATAAAAAAAAACACTCGTTGATCTGAGAAGCCCAATTGTTTCTAGAAATTGAGGAAAATGAAAAGGAAAGGTCTGATATTACGGTATCAAGGGCCTTTATATCAGTACATTAACATCCCTATCGCATTTCTATAGCAATCTATCTAATGAAAGCTCACCTAACTTCTCATTAATATTTCATTGTTCATCTTAGGAAGTGGGTTTTATATCTGCTAGCATTTACTCAATTAAAAGCTGGGAAAAGTGACAGCAACATATATATCATTGGAAGGCGAGGCCCCTAGGGGTTATAATTAAGGAGTAGATGGCTCTCTAAATGATTTGATAGTAAATGGTGATTCCAGAACTTCTTTCGAGCTTAACAAGTTTATGTCCCTGTAGACAAGCTATTTCATAATTGCAATTTATTATATGAATAATGAGTCGCTAAAGATGGACCTTTAATTATTCATGAATCCATTTACGTTTTTGAAATAAAATATAGTTTAAAGATGCGCCTCCAGATAATATGAATCAAAGGTGAAGTATTTTACAATACTGGTTGAAAATTAAGGTATGATCAACTTAATTAACGTTTCCTAATTGTATTGCTACGCTTCAAAGGTATTTTTTTATACTTTAAGTGTGTTATGTCTCGCTTGAGACCCTTGTTATCTCAGCGTGCACGCTGATGGTTAGAGACGCAACGAAAATAGATAGTTTTGTTCCAAACGGGGTAATAATCGTTTAACCGCGATGGTAGAAATTTTAATTATTTATAGTATGCCAAGCAAATTGGAAAAAGGGAAAAAAGGAATATGTCTGCAATCATAGACGCATTAAGATGCGCAGTCATAATCATCAAACCTAATCAGCCGCGGGGCACACACATATTAATTGTTTAAATTCTAAATAAGTCAAACTGATTGAGGTTTGATATTAATGAATGAAGCTTCAATGATAATATCATAAAATACTTGATGCGCTTGCGCAACTAAGCGTTTTACAGCAAACGACGAATTGACTTTAACAATCGGTTGCATCTCTGACGATTAAAGTCTGTGGGTTGCATCAAGCCTACGGTTTTCATGGTTAAAGGATCAACCGCGCGATCTCTCGAGGCTCAAGTCGCTAACCTGACGAAATTATAATTATTTAATTAGTTTATTTTCAGAGGCAGCTATGCCTTCTACAAAACAGAGGTTACAATCTGGTATAGAGAAAACATTAGAAAAAATAATCAGCTGTTCTCTTGGCATAAACACTGTTTGTATAAGGGAATCGTGTTGATAAAATGCACGGTAGATATGTTTAAACGGGTTTTCCTTGCGAGTCATAATATTTTGTTTTAATTGTGCTGAAAGCATTTACAAATTAATATGATGTAATTAGCTGCATATACATGTACATGTAGTCTAATTTGGCGACTTAATTGTTTATATTATATATAAGTCTAGTGATTTAGCCGAATTGCTATTGCTGTAATACGTTACATTGAGAAACATTTTACGAAAGCTTTTAAAAATGCAATCTGAAACCAGATCAAAATTTGGTATAAACTTAGTCTCCGTAAACCAAACCGGTACTTGGCAACCTAACAATTGAATTAATTTAAATACTAACGAAAAATGAGATTAAAAATTCTACAGTTTGAAGGCTATTTTTACTAAAGTAGTTCGATTGCAATCTAAAACATGCCCAATAACCTTGAGCAATTCGAAAACTGCAGCATCATTTTTCGTTTTGTTTTCCAGCCTGGTTTGCGTTGGACTTGTTTTTTTATGATTTAATTTTGTTCTGTCTTTTAACTTTAAAGAGTTAAATCGATATTTCCAATCTGTTTCCATTAAAATTCAAAACCTTTTTTTTCTATCAGAACTTTTTATTTCATTAGTTTAAGTGATGTATCATTTTTCTAGGTAACTATTTTTGAAATGTAGAGCAATGAAAAACTGCCGGCAATGACCTTGTAAGAAAATTCTCTTCCCAGTTTGGTAACGTTTATCTCAAAATGTATCACTATACCTTAATAAGAAATGCACTTAGAGCTTTTGAAAACAAGTCGTCGTCCATTTTTGAATAGGATAAACGTTAAAAGAATCGGATTTCCAAGGTTTTTGCAAAAAGTATAAAGCTGGCGTTGGAGATGTGATGCGCATCAAAAGGTATACACTTTTCTGCTTAGCCTTGAGAAGGTATCATGGAAATGTGACAAATAAATAACATACTTACAGCTCTTTACAACTCTGAGTCGAGGCGGAATTTTTAATGTTTTCCTCTTTAAACCGTTGCATTTGTGATGTCATGGTAACGATTGCCATCGTAAATAAGCATTTATTGTTAAATAAATTATTTTATGGAAAGGTATACATAGATAAGTTTACGTACAGTGTAATGTCTTGTGACATTTTTGCCACCTAACTAACAGGTTAATTAAGAGTTTAACTAGATATGTACATATTTAACATGTTAAATTACAGTTTAGCGATTCTTTGGATAAGTTTTAAGAGGTTAACCAAGTTCGTCACTGGTCAACCTTTTATCACTTGTCTAAAATTACAGAAATAAGCCACCATAGTAATGATATTACCTTTTGCAATAAAAGCTAGTGAAAGCCCGAACTGAACTTCTCGTTAAATATCATGATCGTTTGCGTCATTCTGCCGTTTGAGTTAGTTGCCTTTTGCTTTTAGATTCGCAAAATTTGTTAACCTCTGTTGAAGAAATAGAAGTATGGGGAGTTTTAATATTTGTAATCATTCGACATGCACCTAGATAACAGATATAAAAACTATTATCAAGGGCCTTACATGGATGAAAAGTTAATAAATTGAATTAATTTCCTTGAATGTACAATACTTTATTGTTTCAGACAAGGCCACCCACGGTTTGCGACTACATGTATGGACAAGTAACAAACCACAGTTTTATGAGACTGAGACACCATGGGATTGTGGTTTTAAGGGATGGAGTCACTATGGCAGTAAGGCATTATCGGACGGAGTACTGTGGCAGTGAGGCATCATGGGTGGGAGAGAGGCAATATGGGAGTGATGCATTGTGGGAGAGAGGTATTTGGGGGGAGAGGCATTTTGGGAGGTAAGGCATTATGGGAGTGAGTATTATGGGAATGAGGCATGATTGGAGAGTGGCATTATGGCAGTGAGGCATTATGGGAGTGAGGCATTATGGGATTGAGGCATTATGATGGGATTGAGGCATTATGGGAGGTAAGGCATTATGGGAGTGAGTATTATGGGAATGAGGCATTATTGGAGAGTGGCATTATGGCAGTGAGGCATTATGGGAGTGAGGTATTATGGAGGCATTATGGGCAGTGAGTATTATGGGAGTGAGGCATTATGGGAGATATGCATTATTGGAGATTGGCATTATGGGAGTGAGGCATGGGAGATATGCATTATTGGAGATTGGCATTATGGGAGTGAGGCATTATGGGAGATATGCATTATTGGAGAGTGGCATTATGGGAGTGAGGCATTATGGGATATATGCATTATTGGAGAGTGGCATTATGGGGTGAATCATTATTGGACTGAGGCATTATGGCAGTGAGGCATTATGGGATTGAGGCATTATTGGAGAGAGGCATTATGAACTGTAAATTAGATCATTTGCAAAATGATTTGTGGTTCAGAGGATTCAGAATAAACAATTGAATGTATCTTTTATTTGTTTACAAACTGTACATTTAAATTTACTTAATATGTATCACGCATAATGATTTGAGACTATAAAGGTTTGTTCTATTCTGTTCTGTTTGTAAAATTTACATGATAGAAGATAGTGTGAGCATGTTTGTACATAGGAAGATAATAGTTATTTTATGCACTACTAGAATGTTTTCTGTGTTTGTCTGCTGCAAGAATTTGACAAAAAAGCAACAGCTTGTTTACTTTCTGACGATCACGTGACTATATACCCTGTAGCAGATCTAGACTTCAGGAAATATCTCTCTTTTATATGATTAATTACTATAATTATTTTACCGTAGAAATTGGTCACGTGTCTACATTAAAATATCTTAATGTATTGTGTATTACCGATTTAAGTGTTGTTTCTTAACGGTCTTAATACTTGAAAGTAATATTTTATTTCGTTTGTTCGAAAATCAAACAGTACTTTCTTATCGATCAGCAGTTTCTAAATTACTCACAGTCTGTGATAAATCCGTTACAATATGTTTATTCCTTTGTCAACGAAATAAAAACAAATAAATTGCAAAAGTTACCAATAAACATTACACCGAGTAATTTGACTTCTTTTAAACAAGTAATTATATCTAGAAAAACAAAGTCGGCGTGAAATGTTACAGTACCCTTTGAAGTTACATCACTTAAGTGGTGAACGTCTATTGTTCATGGTAATAATTTATGAAAAACCTTTGTTCTTGAAGATTTTACACAATTGTTACTTTATGTTTCCATGACATGTGTGTTGTTTTGATAGTTTATTTTCAAATTGTATATTGTTTAATTGATCTTATAGGGAAGATTTCATGCCTGCCAGAAGTTAAATTAAAACAACATGTGGTCGGAATCTCGGCTTGAAGAATAACATCAAAACTAGTCTTCAAGACTAAAAGCTGTGAGAAAATCCATTATCCATCCTCGATTCGACAGGAAAACATCATGACAATCAAACATAAACCCTGTAAAATTTCTCGGCTTACAACGTTACGCCATAGTCATAAAGAGTGTTTACCACGCGATCTCACGAGATATGGGGATTGTGCACGTCTCAGACAGTTCCATTAATTAAATCTCGCAATTTCTCGCGTACTGTGTTATTTCGCCACTGACATCAAAACAAACCATATTTGGTCATAATTTCTTCTTAGAAGTGACAGGCGAATAGAAAACAATCAAGTTTTGATCGTTGTTTAAGACTTTGGATATAAAATGAATTAGTCGCTTTGAAGTCACCATAAAATACGATAGAATACGCGGAAATAGATTGAATGGTGTAAGCGACAAAGCTCAGAAACAGACAAAATGGCGGCGTCTGGGATCAATCAGCGATGCGGCTCTGACATTTGCGAAATCTATTACTTATAGTAGATTCCATAAAGATTTTAGTTCGTCTGCTGAATGGAATCAAGCTTAAGTACATTAGGATTGGTCTGTGAATGCAATATCTATATACAAGTAGATGTTTACTGTTTCACAGATAGATAAACTAATCACATACAATCAGGAACTAGTGTGAATGACAAGATGAATGTGTTAAAGATGGTATTAATGGCTTTGACATGTTTTTATGTCTTTAAAGTACACCATTAGTTTTGTACTAACTTGAACTTATGTTGCCTTTTTAACATTTTACGATAAAAAATCATCGGAAGTTAAAAACATGAAACACTAAAAAGTCGGTCACTCTTTGTTCAATCAATTCCAAATAGGATTTAATTCAGCACATATTCAAATGAACTGATTTAGAGACAATGGCATATTAGGTCAATTCAAGTCAAAATAGTTGGCAAAAACAAAGTTCATCGACAGAAATCATTTTGGTTGTATTTTACAAAATAATAACAAATAAACATTTGGAAATATAAAGCAAAGCAAGTACTATAAATACAAATGACAAAGTACATGTAAGTATATGTATTGAAATATAAAAGTTCCAATATAACATCGAACAATATTAATATAATATGGTTTCAAAGAAAACAATGATCCGAATGTTTTAATGCTTAAACATGTCGATATACAAGTTTGAGAGTTTAGAATTTTTGATATCAGAGTTAAAATCTGTGAACGAGTAGTTTTAAAGTCTAATTTTAAAGTCAAGCTAGATTATGTAAGTGATAACATGTCAACGGTTACATTAATTTTGCAATCAGACTGGTCCACAAGTTATTCCTACATTTACTAATCGCCTTTTCCATTAAAATAAAATAGTAGAGTAAGGGAGGTAACTACGGAGTAAACTTGAATTAAACAAAACCACAGGATGTAGAAAAGAACAGCTCGTTCTAACAACACGGCCCACTATCGGTTCCATTAAATAGAAATAAACACCAATATTTGAGAATGAAACATTATAACAATTTCATAGTTTGTAAGTTAAACATATTTTATTAATATAACACCGAATGCAATTTACAATCTACAAATGCACTATATGATAATTTTCTAATGTCAGAGTGGACCTTAGCTGCAAGAAATAATTGATGCAAAACATCAAAGAGTGCAGGGAATTGTTTACACATCATAATATGTAAGTATGCATTAAGAAAGGCAAAAACTGTGAAACGGTGTGATAATCTGAAAACATAGCATGTTATGCAGTACAATTTACTTACGAATATATGTAGTAAAATTTCATTCCTATATAGTAAAAAAACATTTAAAGGTGAGCACTTTATGATTATTATTAAACATATCTAATTAACATAACTGCAATTTTAATGTACTTTTAAATGCAATATGCATGTTTATCATGAATGCTGAATGTTAAAGTGTTGTGTTTAAATCAGTAAAATTTTGCATTACGAATCTTTCATTCTAGCATAGCCTAAAACACTTTAAAGATGAGCAATTTATGATTATTCTGCTGACTAACTTTGAATGTTCATCTACGACTTGATCAGAATTGATAACCAGCAATTATCATATAAATTATGGTCACAAGTGACAAACATACGCCGCGTGACATTTTCTTCGCCGTTTGTAGCTCTAAAATAATGATATTCATTTAACAAATTTAATTTTCGATATCTTTGCAATTTTTGCATAAAAACAAATAAAGTCTTGTCACCAAATTGTCACATAATCATCGGAAACCATCGGTTGTGGTCAAAATAATTGGCATAAAATGCATAGCAAATGCCACAGTCCTTTGTTAACAAGTTGCGGCCAATTTAGTTCGGACACATTGTTCGCGTGTCCACCACGCGACGGTCAGTAAACCCTTTTGAACTTGGAGCTATGCTATCTGACCCTAATCTATGATACTCCATTAAAATAAGGGACCCTATCTTAAAATGATATCTAAACCCCTAAAACCGATTTAGAGGTTTTTGAAATGAATTAATTTATAGTTATCCAAAAAGCCAAGTGATCTTAGCGGGGACCAGTGGGTTGTATTGAAAATGGATGAATAATATGAAATAAATGCGATATGAGACCATGCCATTCATATTACTTTGCTCTTAAATGGTTAAACACCGCGTCTTTATGTCCGCAGATAACCTTTGTGTGTTAAGGGTGTGAATTCAATGAAAATAAAATTAAAATGACAGGTGAAATTTTGCTTAATATTCAAACTTATCTATTTTCTTTATATTTTAATGTGCGTTTTATGTAGTCAATGATCATTTGCGTATTTTCTTTCGCACTATCTGGAGAAAGCGTAAAGAAAAAAATGAAGAATATTAAAACGTTTAAAACTCATGCGCCAGCTGTTCATTAAATACTTGAATGATTTTTATCTGTAGGATGATAAAAACAGTTTATGTTTCGAAGAAGTATATGCGCGTACAGGTTCATTATTTTCCCATTTACGATATTTGGTATATTTGTAAAATCCACGACTTTTGGCCTCCAACGCATGCTTCCGTAAAATGAAATTGCAAGTTGAAAAAAATGTTATAATACAACATTTATTTATCTATTTCAAGATGATAAAAACTTAGCTTTTAAACATTAAAAAGTATAATGGAATGATAATACTTAACCTGCTCTGCCGCTCAGCCGGTAGTTCACACGTCTACTGACCGAGGGGGTTCGATTTTCAGGCGAGGGATTCTTTTGTGGAGCTTGGTCAGCGGTATGTGCTTATTACCGTTCAATTGATAATAGAAATTGAATATGTAAGCTTCTACAGGTAGGGTCAATAGATCGACTTACTGCCACGCTTCGAGCAAATAAATGTCGATACTGCGAAAAGCTATATAAAAACTCGTTGTTTTTTCTTATAAAGTACTTGTACATACAAGTATCTCCCTTTGCAACGTGAATGCCAACACCAACTGCAAGACATAATTGACGTAGTACTTACAAATGACATACTAAATATACAGAGAAATACGCTAACTTAACCTACGACCTGTATGTAATGTTATATATTAATTATAATGTTTATGAGTACTGTAAAATAGATAGGTAGCCGGCACGGTTCTGATACTATTTATAGCAATTTATACACATATAAGGTACATCGTATATTACTCCGAAAATGGTAGTTTTTTACCAGAGTTAAAATAGAATTATGAATAATAGAGAACCTGGCCACTAATTAAACTTAGGTTAAAACTACCAGTTTTGAGTAAAATACCTTTAAATATACAAAATGCACCTATATTTTGTCTGAAATCGGTGCCGATCGCTTATGGTAAAAAATATTCGGTCTTACAATGATGCACTTTTTATGCAATTCTAGTTGATAAAATATCTATCTATCGTATAACTTGTTGTCAACTATTTTAACAACCGATCCTTTTGACAAACGTATCATTTCTCTGTAAAAACATAATATTCTATTGTTTCAAGTTTTTAGACAACTTAACGTTGTTGCCGTGGTAACCATCTGTCGCCATGATGATTATTAATGACAGAAAGTTGTTTGTCTACGCATGTTTTTTGAGTAATTAGATTAAAAATGACTTCTGGTGGGTTTAGCCTTAGAGTAATGATCCGAAACTGCGCACAGAACATTTTTACAATCTGCACGAGATTTTAGCTAATTTGGATAGCTTCGGTCTCTATCGTTAGACCGCGTGATGAACCGGTGTCGGTCACGTGACATTTAGTGAACGTAATAAAACTTAAACAAGACGATGGGAATTAATTCAAATGAAAAACAGTGCGTAGTCAACTAAGGAAAGAAAATCAATTAAAGTTAATTTGAAGCGCAAATTAATTGACATGATTAATTGAGCATCAGACTATATGAGTTTTATAAACACGCATGACTGCTGATTCACTAAATATAATGAAAAATGTACGATGACTTGGAAGACCCTACTTTGGGACCCTTTGGATGTTGATTCATGTTTTGTACTGTAGCGCCATTGTCTTTTCTTGAAGAAATTCAAGGGAGCAAAACTCTAAAATATGTGTAAACGGAAGGTTTATGTATGTGCATTCGAATATGTAAAAAGGTGGGGGTGTAGTAAACTTACCAAAAATAGCAACAGTCAAAAGACAGACCTAACACACAGCCAAACAGCATGATCGCAATTGTTTTTACATTTTTATTTGTTGTTAAAAGGACTAAAAACTAACGAAAACAATTAGCTAAGGAGAGCTAAAGATGTAAAATCTGCTTCGGTGAAAACATTGGAAATGCCATGTAGAATAATTATGATACCAGTTTGTTTTTGGAAACTTTCAGAGGAATTAATTGACTTATATTTTGTTTGCGACTACAGAAAGCTTTAATCGTAGTTCTATGTCCTTTTTTTCAATTCGCCAAGAATATATCTCTACCATGCAATAGCCTATAACATTTTGCCTAAGTAGAAGACAGCTCATTTGTAATTCCAATGTAGTTTTTTTGATTTGCTGAGAAATACTCTTAGGATAGTCTTAAGACATGCGCCAAACTGATAATGGAAATCGATGAACCATCTTAAGACAATCTCTGAATCTCCCCAGGAGGTTCCTTATTGGTAGAAACATAACTTTATCATCGGAATAAATGTACATGGGTGGGTATTGGGCATTGAGGATTTCTGTTCAGACCAATGGTCAAACTACACTTGACTATGATGTTGTTTTTATCTATTATGCTTTTTTAATGAAAATTGTTGTTAAGTAAATAGTATATTCTTCCTCCCATGTTTGATTTTACGATTCTAGTTGATACTTCTCGGTAATTTGTCACCCATATCGCCGCGTTCAGATGACCTACTCATTGTTTCTTAGAGGTGTTACCGACTTGCTGCACGTAAGCTGAGCGTACATTACAGCAAAATATATACATCTCGCTTCTTGTCATCAGTATCATTCGAAGCCGTTCTGAACAAGGGTTAAGTCTTCGAGATACAGTTATATTTCATGACTACATTTTCCCTTGAGTCTACAAAATGGTGTTTGTCTCAATTAAGGTCTTGCAATGATTCTTAAAAATAAACAAATTACTATTTAACAGTACAATTACAATTCCACGTTAGGTCCATCAAAATCGATAATCTTAATAAAGGAATAGTTTTGACTTTTTTTCTTTAATTAAGCATTTAGGACGTCAAACTACCAAAATTTCGCATTATTTTGCAATAACCAAGAAGGTTAAAAAGCGGAACTTCGATATTTCAAATGATAGCGCACCGAACGTTCCTTAATACAATTTAAATCACACTGTTTGTTTCTCTATTTCGTATCAGTGATTATAAAGTGATATGCCGCATATAAAAACTTTGAGGTTGCTGCTGATGAGGTCCCAAACCTGAAAAAAGCCGAAACGACGAACATCGATAACAATTCCAAAACAGCAGCGCTCAAAGCCACGCCTACTTCAAAGTGATTTCAAAAACCTCATTGTCTTTGATAAATAAAAATGAAACAAACATGTCTGACAAGAACACTGAGAACAAACAACAGATGTTCAATAAATGTATAAAGTTGAAGCCTCAATGCCCTTGTTTGTGTATCATGTACTAACTTTGTTAATTATGTGTCAATTTTCAGAAATCTGTTGCCAGTTTAATGTCGTTTGGTTCGCCTGCAGCAGACGACTCTCGTATTGTGACTTTGTTATCATCTAAGCCTTCAGGGGACATACATTTTCAAGCATTTAACAGCGGAGAAATAGTGTTTGTCGTGGATGTGAGATTGCTTGCCAATTATGCCCAAGGTGTATCAAGTATTAAGTCAGAAGATAATAAATTAGTCCATAAAGTACGAGTTTGGTTTGCAGATTGACTGAGATTGATTTGCAGAACAGAACTCTTCACTTACCCCAGGTTACGTATAACATGGATATATTTATCTATTTACATAACATCATAATAATCATAATTATAAAATACAGAGCAAAAAACAAAGAAGACAGTTTACACATTGTGCATTGCCAGAAACCAGAAGCTAATGGGTTTGCACCTTGGAACGGACAGCGACGAGAGACATGTTTCAGGGCATTAAATCTGCACAATTGACGGGCGTATGTTTGCTTCCCTCAGTTCCGCTCTAGATTCTAATGTCAGTTAAAATTTAGAAAGTACATGCACATGAAATTTATGTAAGCACGGTGGACTATTAAAAGTTATTAATAAACAATGCGTGCAGAAGTTGTAGAAACTCCTTCTTTTCCGGTTGGAGTTCGTATAAAGTAAGGCGTTACATCACCTGAAGCGGGAGAGGATTTTAATTCCTGTTTCATGAAATCATGTAAAGGTGTCATATAGACAACAAGATCACGTACCATCCTAGTAAAGGGCGATAACGTTTCTTATTCTGACACCAACTTGTTGAAAAAACTGTTTGCCAGTTTGTTGAAGCGGACTTTAATTCAACAATTAAAAAAAAGATGTCAACAAAAATCGGATAGGCAGTTTCACAGACAGTGTTTCAGAACTTGAATGTGAATTGCCTCGGAATATATAAAAAGAATCAATTTTGGCCCTAGATTTTCTTGAGCACTAGCCTTATTTATTATATCACATGAAAGCGTAAACTTCACTAACTAGCACTAATTTATAAAAATAATTTTCACTAGCCCTAATCAATCTTAAATTAGCCCTGGGCTCCGGACTAGCGGGTTAATGCGATGGCTGAAAATATGAAAAACTACTGTTTTATCTACTTGAAGACTTAAAGATTCTTTTTATATCATAAATAATATTACGAAGCAAATGGTGTCCAGTCGGAACGACTCGACAATTACTGTGACCTGAAAATATATGTTTTTATTGGACAAACCAAAGTTCAAGTTCAAAGTGGGTGGGTTTTTCATAATATCGCGAATCGTCATAAACACGAACTAGCTGAAGGTCAGTCCAGTACATTGACTACTGTGTGATACAAACCTTATATGCGTCTATAAACTGTGGCAATGGTGACATTAGCTCATAGGTAAACAGTAACGTAAGAACAATCTTTAAACTGATAAAACAACTATAGGTCAATTTAAAGCAGTTGGCACACCCTGTAAGATCGTATGCAATTCACAGCGATCGCATTATTATTGTTAGTCAATAAGATGATCGTGTTGACAGAAAAATAGTTCTGACAAACCAAGTACTGTACCTAATAGCATACAGTGCCCTGCAAAATTTTATGGACAGATGAAACCTTTGAGAAAAACTGATGATGCCGATTGCTAATAAAATATTTTTGATACAGTTGTATAACTTTTTCGTGGAACACATTTTGAATCATACTTTAATAAACTTAACAGTGTAGATTTTAGAACTTGCTCAGATTACTATTGGTTTTTTGTTGGTGAATGTGATTTGGTTCATGTCATTCGAAACTCCTCGGTCATTCACCAGGAATAACCACGGACAAATTTCGACGCCAGTTTGGAACTAGCTTGGAACAGTGTAGATTTTAGAACTTGCTCAGATTACTATTGGTTTTTTGTTGGTGAATGTGATTTGGTTCATGTCATTCGAAACTCCTCGGTCATTCACCAGGAATAACCACGGACAAATTTCGACGCCAGTTTGGAACTAGCTTTGCGTCACATGCCCAAACAAAATACTTAAATCTGTGTTGAAGTAAATAAATCAACGATCGTTTAGATGGTGATGAATGGACAATTATATTGTCACCTTTATAGTTAAAAAAATGTAATGTATTTACTAAGCTTTATGCGTTTACGTCAAGAACTATTTTGCAAAATCGTTACGTGCTTCGCCTCGCGTGTATAGTACAAATCTAGAACTATGGGTGGACCCACCACGAATCCTTTCGAGATTGTTCATTAAATGAATGCTCGAGGTGTTCCGAATGGATTTATCCTGAAAACAGAATTTTATCTAAGGGCTTTTGGAGGACACTATACATATTAAATTCTAAAAATGGTATAAAATGTTAATTAATCAACTAAAGGTGATATGAAAGAACTTATGGATATTATATTTATCATATTACATGTATTACAAATGTATAATTTTATTACTTACGTTTATGCATTATACTGAATAAAAGGCTGTGATTTTATACTTTAGGAAATACGTTCTCTTTCTTAAATTTCTGTCTGAAACAAACAGCTATTTTTAACACAATTGTATGGGTCATATCGTTGTTGTCTATTCAAAACCTCGTAACTTTTCCTTTTTTGAATGGCAGTTTCGAGGTTTTGATTAGACAACAACGACATTACGGCAGCCAATTCCAGGAAAGGCTAATTCTCTGGATTTAGCTGTTAGCCAGTGAGTTACTAGGCACATACTTCTGTCTGTGACTGACAACTCCCAAACATCATATAATTAGTGGTAGGAGAAAAAATGGCCATAGAAATTATTTCATGACCAAATCCACGAAATTATTCCCTGTCCGGGAATCGAACCTATGACCTATCGATCAGTAAACTTGTGCGCTACCAACTGAGCTAGTCGGGCGGTTGACTTTCACAAAGGCATGAGCCAAGTTTCACATTTTTTTTTAATTAAGGTTTGTCTCAAGATTAATTTCAACTTTTTTTGCTGCACATTTATATTTTTCATAAGAACTGCTATCAAAAGTGCATGACAATCATTTTAAAACATACAACTCATACAACTTGTTACAAAATAATACAGTAACGTTCCACTATGTCGCTATGAAGACCACCTTTGTAAATGCAAAGTTATATTACAGGCTAATTTTTGAAAATGGAAAAATAATAATATGGGAACAATCAGATTATGTAAACTATTGGTACATTAAATGTACTAAATCGATGCCTGGCATCAACATAGTAATTAAATCTCACAAGTATTTTTTTTGGTGGCGCTTTAAGTTTAGTTCTCTTTTTTCTAATAAAGTTTAAGCTCGATTGTAAAACAGCACCATTCTCCCAACGGTCGTAAAAATACTTAATTGTTGAGTCAGTCCAGTTACAGTCCAGCCGTACAACATATCATATTGTAAATAAGTATTTCTTTGAGTTCTTCTTGTACTATCAGAACCAAACGGCACCATTCTTCAAACAAACGTAAAAACAAATTTATAAAATTTAATCCAGTTGGCCTTAGATACATCGCTAATGAATATACCTTATTAATTTTCTTTTAGGCTTAACCGATTACTAACCACCATCAAGGTGGCGAGGTACAACAATGGTTTTGTCAGCTTGTTGCCGATATTTGTTTTTCTTTGTTCGTCATGCCGTTGATCTTTTATCCTATTTATCAACTTATTCCTTGGATTATAATTATCTCCCTTTGTATTAAATACATTGAATGCTGAAATTGACTTATTAGCTCTTCATTAGTGAGGCGAATTATGAACTGCCTTATTACTTGAGATCGAGAAAAAGGAGTGATAATACTATATAATACATACGTTAACATGTCTATCCAATAAGAATATGGAGCTGTTATTAAATAACTGTGAAATATGGCCAGTTCTGTCTTGTTGTTAAAGGTATATGCTCATATTTGGGTTTTCATTAAGTGTATATAGCCTTAAAGTCATTATACATGTTTGAAGATATAGTCATTTACACTAGCCATGAAAATAGCCTGGATTACCTGCCCCTTACCACTATCGTTATCGGGTCAGGCAAACGGGAATCATGGCGGCCTCCTCAGTTATTATACTGATATAACGTTTTCTTAATCCTGCATGATCATGTGCTGACGATAGTTACTTTAGTAACATGTCTTAAGGGAACACAATTCGGACGTGGATAAGTCTCGTAAGAATTTCGGATACTTTCTTTTGCATAAATTAATGTAACCAAATAACTAAAAAGGGTATCCACTGCAATTCTTGTACAATGATCCTTTGATTTAAGTCTGTGTAGTGAGAAATGCTCATTTGAAAACATAATTATCCAATATCTAATTCATTACATAGGGCGCGGACATGATCATGGTTTGCCTGACGTACTTTTACCTGCCAAAGTACGACTGGGAACCAGACAAGCCATGAAAACTGTATTTAAACAGTTAGTTATCAAAATATAAAATGCATGTGAGACACAATAAACATTTCAATCCATTTTGCTTTCTATGTTTACGTTTGACAAAGTGTTCATTTCCTAAAAAGGATGACCGTTTACAAGAGCACGTTATGAAATTCATGTTTTTTGTGAAAACTTTGACTATACATGTATATGATCCAAGAAGATTGAGAGCTTATTTACGTAACTTGAATGAAGTTTATTTCTATCATTAGACTCCATCTCAAAAATGCTTTGATCAAAACTATTGTTTGAACTATTGTCTACTTTTGCCTAATTCTACAATCAGTTTCGATATACTTTCAGTTCGAAATGCTATAAATGACATAAACTAATATAAATCTTAGCGATAATAGCATTCATCACTTTCTCTTTAGCATTGTTTGAATGAGATTAATGCCTTTTTCTATGCACTTCATGCCCATTGACAGTGCTACTTTTTATGATGGGGCTTTGAACCTACAATAATTGAAGTGTTTGACAGTTTAAGTCTACAGAGCAAAGTTGTCGGCTTCTTTAAGAATTTGAAGCGAGTGCTGGCTAAGAGAAGAATCTATGAAAACTAAGTGAACTGGTCTTTGTAAATTACCGATTTCTATTAATGGCCTTCTGTAGAATATCAAGTAAAATATAACGAGTGCTTGTAAAAAGTCAATGACTGTCGTATATAACTGAAATGAAACATATATAAAGTATAAAAATATGGAATGAATAGAGAAACCAAATTAGGTTGAGAACCTTTATAGGGTAATTACTTTTGTTAGAATGTAACAAATCTGGAAGATAATTAGAAATCAGTATGGTATAACAACCCTTAGTTCTTATCTGAGATAAGTTGCTTAGAGATGAATATATTGTTCACACATTGTTCTTAATATAACAGATTTTAGTTTTTTGTTCCTTTAACAGATGATATGTTATTTGCGATGTTATTAAATAACAGGATAAACAAATCGATGTGTACAGATCTGTAGTCGGCTTGATGTAATACTGCTTTAACTAGGTTAACTTGCTTAGAAACGTTGTATGTAAGAAATATAGTGGTCTTATAAATAATGTCTTGTAGCGAATCTAATTTTTTACAAAAAAAGTAATGTATTTTTACACGACCGCAGTAGTATGTGTGCACAGTTAGTGAAACGGCGTCGTTGATGCGTCAGTAAAAAAAACTTGTCAATTTGTTTCACTTTACTATATAAATGTACTGACTTTTCCTTGTAATTTACTATAAGCCTACATTATAATCACATATTAGAAGGATCAGGTACTCTAATTTATCTGATAAAAATGGTGAAATAGTAAAAACAATATGGAACAAACCCCTGTTTTTATTTGATATTTTGAGCAACATTGGTCACAAAAAAGTAATGTTTTGTATAGTTATTCAGTAATAATTCCCTTATACAGTCTAATAAAATAGGTAAGTAGGACCTATCAGGTGGAATCGTCAATTTTTATAGGTTTTCAGTCACATAAAAGAATTGATATACAAATTTACAAAACACAAACTTATTCAAGATGGAACGTGGTCATGGAGTTGACATTGAAAAGCAAAGATAAAATCTTAGTATTCCAAGTAATAGAACCAATTTGAATATCGCGCAAATGGAAAAAAGCCGACTTATGCCCATTATTGAATAATATTACGTTGTGTATTTAAATCATGGTCCCAACCACATGTATAATCTATTCGCAAGTGTTATTTCAAGATGTTTGTCCTTTTTGGTTCGTAAAACACCGTAATACTATTTAAGTACATGTCGACGTGCAGGGTCCATGAGTCGATGGTATATAAAATCCCTGAATATATCAAGCACTTTATTTCGAACCAAAAGGTCTTTTTGAAAAAAAAATGTATGAGTGAAATTCTCCTACGTGTTGCCAATTATGATAATAGATATAAAACAAGAAAAGATTAATGCAAAGCATTAAATACCGCCGGATAGTAGTAATATTATGTGTACATAAATCAAAAGAGAAAACAAAGATACATGCGGCAAAAAGAGTACAAAAATCTGTATTCTGAGGTATAATACAGAACATGTGAAGTGTTCCAAGATTAAATGGCACAGTTTATAAATCTATATATTTACTACATTATTTAATTAATACATTTTTCTTTTTTACAAACTTAAAAAATACGGCTTATTGGCCACTAATTACAGCAATAAATTTATGTTTACTAAAATGTACTCGCATGTCTACGTGTTTAAGTCTAAACCAGGGTTTAGAAGAGAAGATAATTTGAAACTTCTTGGAGAAACTCCTTTTAAACAAGATATATAAATGTTTTATAAAATAAATGAAATTTATGTATACAAAAACACACCATATTTTACATCATGCATTTAGCGCTTCGTATACGATAAACCCAATCTATTAATTTCTCAGCTCGCGTACTTGCTTATTTACCACGAGTCTATAGCAAATTTGTTCACGGAGACGTGCGTGAAATATGTACGGTACGTGTTTTTTTAGCCTGAACCTCAATTAAGGGGAGCAGATATTTTACAATGTCTTAAAATACAAATTAAGGATAAAATGTTCTTTAAAATGCGCCCCAAAAAGCACGAAATTTTATTGCAGTACTATAAAACTAAAAATTAATACAATTTAGCTCTGTCAACATTTGTAAATAATAAAAAGAAGGACGCAAGTAAAAGAAATCATGAACTGCTCCTACCATGGTCATCAGATTCTGACGACTCCAATATACCACCGGCCTTCAGGCCGGCGGTAAATGACTCTTGAATAATTTACGTGCTTGATCATATATATATCAAGCTTAGTCAAAGGGAAATAACTCAACTTTAACCATCATAATTAGGGACTTTAGTCAGTTATTTCCCCTTGTATACTCTTCAAACAGGTAGGTGTAAATAGTTGGGTTACTCGGACTTTACCCTTACTTTTCAATGTCAATTTGCCAAAATTAATCTTAAATAACTTTTTTTTGTAAATCATTTAATTTGTTTGAAATTCATGCTAGGTATTTTTAGGAAAAATATCTATCTAAATTTTATCACTTCTGTTAATATCTTCATTAACAGAAAAGATATTAGATGAAATATTTTGATATCCTTACATAGGAATTCAATGATAAAATCCGAGGATTCCAACTGTAAGGACCTACTTACCAATTGGATTGCTTCAGATTTTATCAGGGAAAGATAACTGACTAAAGTCCCTAATTATTGAAATGAAAATATAATACAAGGGAGATAACCGTTAGATATTCATGATTACAAAACTAATCGAATGCTGTAGGATTTATTTCCCCTAAATATAATCTTATATTGACATTGCAATAAACAATGCCACAACATTGTATTAATCTTTAAAACCTTTAACAATTAGGAACACATAGTTTGTGCACTATTCGCTATATACAAAATAATTTAAGTTGCATATATCTAAAATTCACATTAATAAATTTGAGATACACGAATGTTACTACTCTCAGCGGTTATTTCCCTTTATTCAATCACTAACAATGAGGGGCTTGTGTGATATAGTATATAAGTGTAAAATTATTCACTAAGTCCGAAATTCAACTATGTTTTTTATATAATATTCTTTTCAATATTATTATGCGTCTAACACCCAGCCATGTTCCGCCTTTCTCAGAATTATACACTACCAAGTGCCCTAAGCCCAACTTGCCCGTAAGGCAGACATACTATAACTGACGACCTGATTTTATCTAAATGAGGGTCCGCACTCTCCATAAAGATGCATTAGTCATTAAGTGCATACCAAATGGCCATCCTATCAAAATTTGTCGTTACAATTACGTCTTAGAGTAAGGTCATAGATTGATGACATGAATATTTTGTTATTCAATTTTATTCAATTTAACATGTATAATCTCCACAGCAATGGATAAAAGTGTGCATGTGTACTCAGTGATATAATATGTAACATCACAATAAGATCACTGACTTCAAAGCACTAGTACTTCTCACTTCAATAGAATCGTAGTTTCGAGCATATTTCTAACTTGGTGTGCATTCTATAAGACTGTGAAGATATCCAAATTCCAATAAGACCATTTGAGTACAAAACGACTTGGTCAATTTATAAGAACAAATAATCAGTTGCTTACAGAGAGTGGGAACCAAGTATATGTGAATCAAAGCAGGGATAGGTTAATGAACTAGCTGGCCGCTGCGTATTACAGACTCTAATCATAGACGGTCATCACAGTTCCATTTATTTAAAATACACAAACAACAAAAAGTAAAGTTTTTAATTATTTTTTTTTTTTCTATGTACGTTATTTATAAACTATAGCATATGTCATGTAACATTTTTTTTGTACAAATAATAACTTTATACAATTGTAATTACAAATAATAAAGTGTAAGTTTGGGGGAATGTAAGTTGATATATAAATATTTTTATACATGCATTCACAGAAATAAAATGTATACATTCAAATATAGTGAAATAACTAAATTTTTATACATTTGTACAAAGTTAAAACAAAATACATGTAGACACATTCTTGGATTTCAGTATTTCAACAAATTTTACAGAGGGGAAAACTTTTTCTTAATTATTTAAAAATTCTTTTAATCAGGACCAGTCATGAAAACGTCCAACAAAGCAAAATACATAAACTATTTCAATTATTTCTAAAAGATGTTTACATAACCAATAATAAAAGTCAGCATAAGATTAGTATACATCAATCTTTATTTACATGTAGGAGGCCCTATGACTAGTTCTGCTCTTACTCATCGATATGATTTTAAGTAAATAAGTTTTCAAAAAAAGTGCATGTATAATTGTATGATTATGGTTCTAAAGTTTTATAATATACGACCCTGCACTGAAGATTTTATAAACTTGTATATGAAGTAGGCTGTGGTGCCGAGCCACTTGTCGTCTGCCAAGTGGAAGATGGTGAATAGTATGGATTGCTAAGTGACGTAATCAACAAAGGTTGGTAAGGGTCGTCTGAGAACGAAGACATCGGGTATTGTGGCGCAGGTCTGAAAATATGATCAGGTTGACGAAGACTGGACAAAACCATTGGCTGTTCAGCCAGGAATGGGTATGGATAAATGCCATTGAACGGTCGTACCGGTGGAAACGGAACCATACCGGGATGTGGCGGGAAATGTTGTCTGTCTGGAACTCTTCTATCTAGAGGCGATGTTGTTAACACTGAAGATGACGTCTGTGATGATGGACCGGTTGAAACTGGTTCCTTGGTCGTCTGCAAACTGGGTTTATATGTCAATAGTTCTGAAAGCACTGGGATTTCACAATTAGGATTATTTGACGGTGATTGGTAATGTGAACTAATGTCAGGTGACAGATAGTTTGCAGGACTTGAACCAAACGGAAATGCACTATTTGACATTAATCCTGGAGTTAATTGTTTAAATTCACCAGGAGAACTACTTACTGGTGGACTTTCGGATGTGCTTGATATTCGGCTAATTTGAGCAGGCTTTGTGACGTCACGTGGACTAGCAAATGCAGACGCACTTTTTGAATGGTTAAATCCCATTTTTACTTTTTCAAAGAATGCTGTTGGTGTTATTTGGTTTGGCGGATTAATCATGTCATAATTTCCTGATATAAGTGTGGAGGCTAGTCCTTTCTTTATCATTTCTTGTTCTTTCTTTTTGTTTGATTTCTTTTTCTTCTTTCTATTTTTCTTTCCTTTTAAAGGATCCTCTTTGAATTTTACAAGTTCATCTATAACACTTTTCATCACAAGACTTGGAACTACTTGTTCCGGTGATTCAGCTGTGGGACTATTTGACGTGTTTTCATCCGAGGAACTACTCTCATTGTCAACTACATCCACCGCAGGACTATTTTGTTGAGAGTCGTAATCTTTACTACTTCCGGTACTATTCATACTACTATTACTTGTGTCACATGATTTGTCTCCCTTTGATTTGCCAGAATTTCCTATCACGTCTTTACGTCTTCTGTTTTGAAACCATATCTGCATATATAAAGAAAAAAAATGAGTCATGGTATCTTACAAACTTTAAAAAAAATCATGTCATTTGCTTTACACTTAGGCAAAAGTGAATATGTATGTCTTTCTATTCGATAGGGTTGCTTGATAGGCCGGGTCAGTTAAACCAGGGATTTTATATAACAGGGATTTGTAACGATAAGTAAATGTAATAGATTTTCATCAAATTTCACTGTCGTCGCTATTATTTTGGCCCATACGGAAAACATGTATAATAAGTTTAAATAAAGATATTCACATGAAACTTTGTACCAGTACCATTTAAATTGACATTAATGTTAGGAAAAATGTGTTTCTAGATGATTTTGAGGTAAATTACGCTCACAGACTGTTTCACAAAATAATGCATTTTCCCGCCGATCTGCCATTTTTAGCCCCATTTTACATCACCTAAAGTCATATATTCGGTCATAATTGCAACATTTTTTTGTAAAAAACTTCAGAAACATTCTCAAGTTGCAGGGACGACATGTACAAAAACATAAAACAAGTTTTTAAACTCTGGAATGGTTTGTTCAGCCTGCTTCAGCCAGTTATAGACAGTGACGACCGTGAAAATAAAAAAAAAACTTCGTTTCAAATCCCTGTTATATAGAATCCCTGGTTAAACAGACCGAAATGTTCAAACGGATTACATCTATGTCTCATGACAGATATTCGTGAGTTTGTTTTACATTTCCAAATTCCATATGAGACTTATCAAGTTTATACTTATTGGGAAAATTGTGAGTGAAGCTAGCTACTAAGTATACCAGTTTGTCATTAGCAACAGAAAAAATACCTTTCTGATCGAAAACTTAAATATGAAGTTGGCTACTTTTTCCAATTTAACTAAGAAGTTGAATATGGAATCTGTTAATCAACTTAGTCTTATCTGTCTGACGTTGCTTATACAAGAGTGAGGATTTTAATTATCAATATCGACCTCAGTGTTTTTTAGAATGAATTGCTTAATATAATTTATATGCATTTGTCTGGTTAAATAATTTGGTTTTTAGTATTTTTCAAAGCTTTCTACTTTTATTCATGATTAAAACGTTCGCGATGAAATTTTACGCTGTAAAAAATCATTATGATGTCTGTAGTAGTATGTAGTTATGTCATCCAAAAAAGTGCATGTTACTCATACTGTTTTGTGGTCTTAACGAAATTTCATTTTTTTTAAATATTGTTTGACATTTTAGAAATTAAAAAGGTTGACATAAATTGATAGAAGTTTAATAACCGCTGTCAATTGTTAAGAAGTTGTCTTGCAATTAAAAAAGTTAAACTCGTCTGACTCAGAAGGAAAAACTTGACGCTGCTTACGTCATTAAAAAAGTCGCTTACAACATTCCAAAATATCGTTAATAAAATTGTAACCCTCTGTAAATTAATTTCAACGTTGCCATCGTAATTTCCTATATAAATACATTAAAATGATTCAAACAACTTTACGACTCGTAGATAAATAGCGATTAGATAATAGGAATTAAAATATTAATGACCTGTCATAACAGAATTATCTCCCTTGTATATTATCGTAGGTTTATTACCCCTGGTTATCTAAAATGTTATTGCAGTTATTAATCTATTATCTATTTTAATCTATGTTGCTATAATAACAACTCGATTTATTAGGATAGAAACTTGACACACGTATTCTAGAATTGATATTTCATGAGGCTTTAACTTAACACTGGCTTGAAACATTGCTAGATAAACTAAAACAGATGTTTAAAGCCAGTTAAATTGACTTGAGATATGTTTTGAATAATTATCTTTAAAAAGGTGTTTTTCAAGTTATCAAAGCAATACGCCAGATGTCACAAAATGAATAAAATCTCTTAGGTCGGCGTATTTTACACGATGGTGTTGCTAATTATGAATTTTAGAGCGACCATGCATGCTACTCGGCGTGAAGATTTTCCACGTTTTGCTATTTACTCTAAGATGTTTGCAAAATTTGAAAGATTTTAGACTCTGAAGCTCGGAGCCACGTAAAATTTGGCCTATAGAGCCATTCAAAAGGCCTAGAGGCAAAATTCTGGCTTTAAGATGTACTGATTCACATACATTTACCAATGGAACTCAAAATTTAAAAAGTCAACTTAGCAAGTTCCAAAATCAACATTAAATCGATGACAAACATGTTACAATTTTAACGAAATTACTACAATATGCATTATCTGTTTATTTTCAAAATTTAATTTGTCCCAGAACTTTTGGAGTGCGTTGTATGTACATGTATTTAAATAAAGAGAAGTGCGTGAAAAAGGGTCCAAATTTTTATGGAGAAAAACCCTATGTCATTTCTTACCTTGACTTGTTCTCTGGTTATACCAACACGTTTAGCTATAAGTTGTTTCTGTGTAGAGTTAGGATATCTTACTTCTTCATATATACCATTTAATAATTCTAGTTGATATCTTGTATAACTGAGTCTTTCTCTTGGTGGAGGTGGGGTGAATGGTCTGTCCTCTGGAATATATGATATGGTCTATTTATTTAGTATATCAGTACATAGTACTTGTATTTTCTAAAAAAATATTATTACTGGACAACAGAGATTTTTAAAATAAAATTATGATAATATTTTCTTATAGTATTGTTGAATAAAAAAGGTTAAAAATTTCCAGTTGCACAATAAAGAGATATTCATATAAACATTAAACATGTATAGTTCCATAGGCGTTATCATACATTGGTAATTTGCATACATGTAAGAGAAACTTAAAAAATCGTGGTCCTGAATTTCATTTTTTCAGCATCTTTAATATATAAAAAGTTCTTTGATTCAAAGTATTCGTGAACCTTAAGACTGGTCATGAAAACATTCAATATTGTATTCACAAATTTACTGTAGTTACATTTGTAATTTATATTCGTACATGTATATATAAAATTCAAATCAAATAGACATTCAAAGTAGCCTTTTTTCAAAAAAAATAATACTCATACATTAAAACATTTGCATCGATGGGTCAATGCGAAACTAGTCTAACTAGATACATGTATATAATTAAAGACGAATGTAGACTAGTTTTGCACTGACCAATCGAAATCTTTTTTTAGCAAAGTACTTAAATCATCTACATAGGTGAAAGTCCAACATTGTTAAAATCCTGAAATTCTAATTTTTAAAGACTCATATCAAATCTTAAACTTCAGGACAAGTCCTGAAAACATGCATCTATTCTATTCAATGTAGTTCAAACGCTAACACAAACAGCCCAAAGCCAATAAGGTCAGAAAACAGAGCGGAATACAGATCGAACTCAAAAGGGTTATGTATAAAGCAACAGTAGAATAAAATTTTACCATCATCGTCGTCGTCATCTTCATCAGATTTGGTCACTGGTGTGGTAGGTCCAGGGGGTGGAGGAAGGTGTTGTGTAGGTTGTTGTAATCCTGGGGGTTGATTCCAATGTACCAGAACCCTATGTCTATCATACCCAGGTATACTGACAGGTGCTGTACCTGCCAGGGGATGTCCCGGGCTCATATAAGTTGGCTCATAGTGCCCTGAAATAAACAAGAATATTCTTATGATTTTGATATATATTATGATAATTTATAAAATTTGATATCCATTACTCATTGTTACTTAGAGAAACAAAAGATAAGCAGTAATATCAGTTTGGTGTGTTTGGAACTAGAACCCCAAAATCGGGAATACTAGTTTAACAGAACTGAACATTTAACTATTAATTTGTACAACTTGTACGCTGATCCAACATTACAAATACTCGCATCAATGTCATGTTTTAATTAAATTTGAACTTATAGGCTATGAAATTGTGATAATGTTTATTCGTGTGCTTGCATTAGATACAGGTCCGTAGTTTCGTGACTTTTTTATATTATGGAAGCATTCATTTTTAATATCTATTTTTTGTTTGTTAATTAAATATTAATAGGGAGTAACGAAATTAGGGTAACAGTGTAAATTTCATGTTTATAAATACTAAAACTATTTGCCCATGCAAAAATGCAATAATTAAAAAATGTAAAGTCTTAATTTAGGAAATAAAAAATAGACTGTAGTTTATCATACAGTGTTTATCTCATTAGAACATAATAAAGAATTGGCACGTTAGCCTTTATAATAAATTATCATCATCATGAAGTTAAAATGGTTTCAAAAATAGCAGAACAGAACAGAACATGATATTTATTTTGCTATTACATGTTACATTTATTTAAATAACAGAATAGGCAAAACGTTTTGCATTGAAATGAACTAGAATGTATCATAATAGAACAGAACAGAACATACACTTTATTTAACCCAGGTTATATACAGCATGATTTCTAATGATCGAACAATCCGAATGATTTCAAAATTAATATATAAAATAACAATCCTATAAGAACGCAACTAATCAGAAACATATATTTTATTTATATTAATATTTACTTACCAATACTAAAATTTCTTCGTATATTGTCCACTTCAATCATAATTCCATGAAATAAGAACTTCTCACAATAATATAAATAATTCAAATACACTTAATAAAAATCAACAAAAATATATCTTTAACTATATCTCTAAGTCACTAATTTATCAAACACAAAATATATGTTATAAAATATCGATGCAAAGATCTCCAATCAGCGATATCGATCAAATAATATCGATTCTCTGTTACCACTTCTTTAATATACGTTTTTCCTCTCTCTCACACCGGAGTAATCGTTAATTAATTTGTAGTTATTATCAATATCATCAAATTGCTCTATGTCCAAATTAGACTACAAATTAAGAACTATTATAAATTCTAATGACCAGAGCAGTTTTATTGCTGAGCAAATTAACTGTCATTAATGACAATCATTTACTCGTATTTATCACTTTAATTGCCCTTCATCACTCCTTTAATATGAATTGATATACATGTTTGTCACGTGTCATCTTTTCCCAGGTATCTCCAAATTTGGCGGATATTTTTACCCCTTGTAGAGTGACACTTAACAACACTTTCAAAGGTATTTTTCACACTTTTTTGACAATTGTATTTATGTTTTCTAAAACTGAGAAAATTTTAACTTAAAAGTATCCGTCTTTTAGATTTTAGATATTTACTTTCAATTGTTATATTTTATCCAAATTTGAAAACGCTTAAGAAATCACAAAATTTCGATAATATCGAAACTATATTTTCTAAAACTGCTGAATTTTGCTTAAATCACTTAAATTGCGCATGGACTGCATCATTTATTAATCCAAAACTATAAAATACGGTTTTAATATAAGTCGCAGATTTGTTAAAAATTTTGGCGCAATCTGATTGGTCAAGCTAATATCTGGACAGATTAAGGGAAAGCCACTGATTTGCCACTTAAAACTGACTAAATTATTAAGATTTTATAACTCCGCGACACTGGGATATTATAACAACTGTATCCAATTTTATAATTTAACTATTTGTTTTTCTTTGTCCGCCAATATCCGATTTTGAAAAGGTCTTAAGACGAGAATTGGTCAGTTAACTCGTTATATACTTAACTAGCCGTTTTCTCTGTTAATCCGTATTGAGAAAAAATATGTTAGAAAAACATTTTGTACAAATATTTTGTCACATATGAATGTAGAGATTTGGTAAAGTTTGTACAAAATTTTCGCCAAGTGTACTTAGCCCCTGCTAAAAGTTACACTTAGTTATTATAAAAGCTTATCAGAAACTGCTAATTGCAACAAAATATTTTTTCAACGGTGGATTCTTTGAGACTCGTTATCGACTTAAGTTGTCAATATTTTTTATACAAACTTTTCTTGTTGAAAAGCAAATCGACAGAAATTGTACTGCAAATATTATTTTAGTACAAAAATAATCGTTAATTAAATTAAGAAAAAAGCAGAAAACCGGGTTTGCTGGACTTAAATTTCCCGAAGTTTTGTGTTTATGACCAAATGTGTTAATAATAGCAATTATGACTTTAATTGCCATTGAAAGACATGTGTCAAACTAATTGAGACAATAAAAAGGGAAATTGACACAAACTATGACAAACACTTTAAAGGCGGCGACAAGTTGAGTAAAACGCGTAGCGGAAATTTAATTTGAATTATTGATATTGAGTATTGTTTGTCCGCGACATTTAGCGTTAATTTTTTTTATGACAAAATCTGTCAACAAAATTTTCATTCTTAGAGTCTAAATGTAGCTTGTAAAATCCGATAGCTTGAATAAAAGAAAACAACAACATACATATTCATGCATAAAATGATAATTATAAAAATGTATTTTTCTGATGAAATATCGTAATATGACAAGAAATGACTAATTCCCAACACACGTAATCACAGACACTATTTCTTAAATTACAGACTATTAAAGTTTAGTTGCTAACATGCAAGTATTAAGTCGATCTTAAATGTTAATTTGTCTTCATTCTTAGAAAGAACGAAAACTTTGAGTTACCCTTCCAAACGATTGAGAGATCGATTCGGAGTTTTGTATCTCAAAAGCTAAAGAAATCATATGAGTTTCAAATGACTTGATTTCATCGCCTTGTTAACCAGCCATTATTCCTGATCATCGGGCTATTTGTATCTATCAATCTCCCTGAAGGGCTCTAACTGCGCTTACATGTAAATTTACAGTCTCTACATTAGCGCAACAGGGTTATATCAACAGGCTCGCATGCATCCAGTTGCACTTGGACGGAGGAAAGCGCCAGCAAGCTAATAATTGCTCAAAGAAATTAGAAACGCACATGGTTGGGTTCGAACCGGGGACCTCTCGTCCCTAAAAATCCATCCAACTACTGGACTACTGCTCCAGTACGAGCTACAATCTGCAACCTTACAAAGCCTCACCAATCGACGAGCAGATCACTCAGAATGATTTGTGTACGCTGTTCATTGGTCGGTTTTTAACAGAACAAACAAGGACTTGTTTTAACCTATCGCGAACTAGAACAGAAACATTCATGAAAGTAAAAAGTCCGAAAAAATCATAAAAACACCGCTGATTACAGATATCCGTAAATAAAAATACAATTAACTAAGTCTATATTAATTCAATGATAATGAACCGAATGCTCATTTGAGTTAAATATAACGAATGATAAGTAAGTTAGTTTTCCATTTGTTGAAATTATCGTAAAATTGCAAACATCAAAGTCAGTAAAATCACTTCGTTAAATAAGAACCGGCCTTGTTGACACGCTGCTTCCGTCGTTTCAACAACCCCATATCTCGTCGCCACGTTGTTTATCTTTTACAGCCAAGGTTCAAGCGTTCGCCGACATTCTTGTCAATTAAGGAGCAAAAGGAAATTGAAATCTTATCTCTTGTACTGTCAATAAATTCAGTTCAATTAGTAGTAAAACATTGAGTACAATCCTAAAATTGCTATTTAGAGATTAAAATACGTATAAAATGAGACAGGGGTTTAGATTAGGGGTCAAATAGTTTAAGGGTTGGTCATAGTTGAAGTATGAAGGGTTTTTTGTTTAAATATAACGCTCATATTTTATCTGAACTCATACAATAGTGACGGTTATAACTGCCTTCTAGAGACGGGTTTCCTATCCGTAATTTTTAACTCAACATTTTAACCATGTTTATTAGTTCACTTATTAATCTAACTGTTATGGAAAAAAAAACTCAGTTACACCGGAAAATGTAACAAACTAAGACAGACTTCCACTCCAGAACAAGCATATACATTAGAAAAGCTCCATAGTCAGGGAGGGAGGGGGGCACACTGCTTTTTCAGTTAATGCAGTCAACACAGATCAGAACCGACTCAACAGTCAGAACTCCTAGGCAAATTTTCTTGGCAAATATACGCATATCTTCATAGAAGATAGCCGTGGTATTCCAAACATTACTTATCAGTGTCATTTGAACCATAGATGGTCAAGAAGGCTGTCGACCTATAGTGCTTTCCTTTTTTTTTCTGTAGAAATAATTTATTGAAGTCTTAGACTATGTTTTTATATATATTGAACCCATTTTCCAGTTTGAAAAGTTCCAAAATTTTCGATTGGAAAAAAAATCATAATATAACACTTAATTGAGTAAATATAAGATAAAAATATAAACAGATATTCCTCTATCCTTACTAAACCATTAAAAACCGCAAAATTTGAATCATGACTAGCGAGATGGTTAATTCAAAAATTGTTTTAAACAAATGGGTGATGAGTCAATGATGTTGAAGGATACGGTGATTTTATTACTTCATTTATCATACAAGGGATTAACATACGTCAAATGTCATCAGAAATCTTCAAAAGATTTAAGATATTTACCCTGGTTCTTGAGGAATCATCACATAATCTCTAAACCACCCAATCGGATTTGTTCGGACTTAATGGTTACATTGAATTAAGTGGAAAAACAGAGATATCAGTTTAAACCCGCCCTGATCCTTTTGTAATGTATGGGAATATAATGGTAAAAACTACTTTATAAATGATCCCTTAACACTGTAAGGGATTTGTATAATGAGGCAACTAGATATTCATCGATTGCGAGCAATGGCTATGTTTAATTTTTTTAAATTTGAAACTGCTGCACCAGACTATCCAGCTTATTGAAACAATTTCACATTCGGAACTGCTCGGCTATTTTCCACGAAAACATACATTCGTAGAAGTTTGCCATGGTATTCTGTTCTGTTCTGGTATTCGGAATGCAAATTTTACAACAGAGGTATTCCTATTTGATCTCCAAATGCAATGTAGGGATGGAGCAATAACTCAAAAAGAAGATCGACACTTGAACATCTAGCAAGTTGTTGCTTAGTGCAGCACAAATAAGCATCTGGGAATAATTTTGTCATCTTAGGACAATGTTGTTCTTTTTTGAAAGAAAAATGTAAGACTACATGTAATAATTTCTGCTTGCTTTCCTTTAAGGGAGATTTTCAGACAAGACTATTAAATACCTGCTAAATACCTTGCGTTTTACTTTGAAAGGAGCTTTGGATGTAATGTACCAACTGTTGAAAATGCTGAAATATTTCCGACAAACAAAAATTAAGAAAAGTCAAGGGACAAAGTTAAGAGGAGAACTCATTAACATGTATTCAATTGTAAACAATTTCTGTTATGTTCTCTGATATACTTGAACCGTCAAACGTCACGTGATATTAGCTAATAGAAGCATTAATAGACTTGTATTTAAAAGGTGTTCCAACACATAATGAGTCATTCTTTCGTTCCTGAAATCAAAGCTATTGTCAAGTTATATATTTGTATATAGATATTTAATACATTGTATTTCTTTTATACCTACCGTACTAGTTGCTTTGTGTAAATTTATGAAACCGCATAGCCTTTGTGTAAAACTCTGAAATTAAGAGAAACCAAGACGCTGAAAAAGACCAAGAAGCACGTTTTTGTGGTTAGATTCAACCCACTTTTATCTACTAGTTCATATTTTCATTTTAGTTTGAACCAATTCACCCGTCGACAAAATTTCGGGCGACCATTATCAAATGTAGACGAAGGAAGATACAGATAGTGCTCTATTTATGATTTTTGAAAAGAACGCTGAAGAGGGCCGCGACTTCCGGTGGTTTGAAAACGAGGTTGCTAAGCATTGTGGTATACTATGAACTATGTTTTATCACATTTTTGTTGTTACAACTTAATCACGCAGACGATATTGTGGTTAAATTACTAAGCGTTGGTTTTATTTTCATTTTTTCAAGTGACCGAAATTAGTTAATTTATCTGTCTGGCACTGAGATGTAAAAACTGCTTTTTTATCCGCGCCTACAAGACTTAGGAACTTGGACCAAAACTGTCATCGTTTGTTAAAACATTACTCCATTTTAATCGCAGATTATCGCAAAAAATGTTCATACAAATTAAGTTTTTAAATATTTACTCTGCTTATAGTTCTATTGCATTTACGGGAAATAGGATTTTTTAAGATTGATTTGTGGATGTCACTTGAATTCCATTCTCGTGCCCAGAGGCTATTAAGTTTCTCCATACTAGAATGAGAATCTTGAAAACCTCGGGGATACGAGAGTGCTTGACTTCATTTTGGCTTTATAAGTAGCCCAATCATACCGGCAAAATGAATTTACTGTTTTTGATATTACGATCGGTAAAATGTTTGAAATGTCTTAAAATTATGAAAAAGACTAACAACTGCAATAGTGGAAATGACACTATTCAGTGTAGAATTTTAATGCAATTTGCATTTTGTTGTATTTACGTAATAATTTGAGTTTCTTTAAGTGTGGTCTTTTGGCTCAGAAGTATTCAACACTTGTTAAAGTCAAAGGCTAAAACTTGATCATAACAACAATGTAAACAGGAAGCACCAGTTAACCACTTCAAAATAACAATAGATACTCAATACTACAATGAAATATTGCTTAACCCATGCAAAAATCTATTTAAACGGAAATGCGCGGCGATTAGCCGCCATTTTAAACTTTAATTTTTAAAGCCTCGTTTTCGATTTTTATTTATTCAAACAGGACGTCGATAAAAAGAATATTGCAGAAAATTATCGCACGAAAATCCTTTAAAAGGTGCAATAATTGTTGTAACAGTGTAACATTATCCACTTCAAACGGTGATATATTAGTTTTGATTTTGAGAAAAACAAACGGCTCCCACTTAACAGCGCAAAAGTAA
The DNA here is from genome assembly GCA_025267735.1 of Mactra quadrangularis. Lineage (NCBI taxonomy): Eukaryota > Metazoa > Mollusca > Bivalvia > Venerida > Mactridae > Mactra > Mactra quadrangularis. The sequence goes on along the minus strand of CM046301.1, from coordinate 1,119,028 downwards.
ACATATCAACGGATACGACAAAGTTTGGATACGGTCTAACGCGTCTTTACATAAAGCTGATTACCATTTTTCAACGAAAGCCTACTGGTAATATTTTTTCCGTGGGATATTTTTGAAGATGCGCCACTTTTTTAGTCAATGATAATCGAGTAAAGAAAGGAGTGGCATATACATTTAGTTAACTTTGTTCAAAGAGACCGACCGTCAACTCACAGTGTTTGTTCCTGTTTAACTAACACCAACATTTTATAAAATAATTCAACAAATAAAAGAAATAACTCACATCGTTAAACATTGTAAAGGCACGGCACGGATTTACAAAGCAAACATGCATAATTAGTTCAACCATTGTTAAGAAGTCACATCAGTCGAAAGACAAATGGAATTTAGACAGAAAAGAGCTATCGTTCATTTTCTGAATAATCTATTGTACTTTCCATCAAGAAACCTGTGCAGTCGAAAAATAAAAATTATAAAACAATAAAATAGTGGATAGATAACAATTACATATAATTTTTTCCGAAATTATCCACATTAATTTATGAATTGTAACTGCTTACCCTGAACCCTCTGCACAAATTATTTTTGCACATGACCTAGTTTACCGTTCAATTTCTTTGACAAAAGAAAAATAGTAGTTATTTTATGTGCTATTTGATGTCATTCAATTATTTGTCTGGAAAGAGAAATTGGCCATAAAACAAGTCGTTGTTTACTTCATTAATTGTAATTGTTGATCACGTGACTATAAGCCCCTGATTTTGTGCATCAACTTATCCTCAAGACGTACGGAATATTATAAACAATATTTAGTTGAGATCAGTTTAATTTCTGATGAATCATTATTGACACCTGGTTGAATAAAACACCCTGCATGATATCACTTATAAAACATCATGTACTCTTCATTGTTATCTCAAAATATTGAAATATTTGTATTACAGTAACTTGGTCAAAACTTCGGACAAATATTTGATCACACCTGTTTATGCTGGAAATTACAGAGAAACTAAAAACCCGGCTTCTTTCTCCATGATTATTTGTGATTATTTTGAGAAATTGTGAGGGTGAGCAACTCCGCGTTAGATGCTTTAATAATAAGCATGGCCGAGAGGAAGAAAAGGTTCTTCTTATCAAAATATCTCCGAGACACTTAACTTGTTTGAGTCAAGTTCTTGAATGGGTTTGCATATTACGTATCCATATGGAGCGGACGGATAGTGAAAAAGTTAACAACTTTCATCATTATTATCTCAAGCATCGTATTATGCCTCAGTCCCATTAAATCGTGGCTTGTTGCGGATCCGTACGTGCAGACAGTCGTAGGCCGTGGGAAGCCTTGCGTATTAATGTGACGGTACGCACATGGTACAAAACACCACACCCGTACGGAGCCGTAGCTGGAAGATATGCATATTTAATCCATACTCAGCCACGATTTTGTTCACGATTTGACTCTGAAACTGATCCGTGCTGCTCATCTCACGGACCCTGGTAAAAACGTAACAGTTCGTACGGGTACGCTTGAGTTCGTTCAGGTCCTTGTGGAGCTTGGTCGCACGGCGCCCGTACGGTGCCCTCGTGGCTATTTTTATGTTTATAGAACTGTAGCTTTAGGCAGAGTATATCATTGAATTGATTATTGTAAACAAACAGTTGACTTGACTTCGCCAGCAATGTAACACCTACTTAGTTTCCATTGACTACTCTAAAATGTGATTCATCACTTTAAGTGACCAAGATAATTATAAGTTAAATGGACATATCAGAAACTATAGAAAATATGAAGTGCTTTTATATCATATCTTGATAAAAGATGTCCACAGCATACTTGCAACATTCTACGTACAATCACCGTCAATGTATAGTCCAGCAACATTCAATCTAGGACACTTGATTTTGTGACAATTTTTCGGTACACTACTAACTACAAGATTGATTCAAATAAACTACAAAAAGTGTATTTATTTATTGGTCATGCATCTAAATGGCCTAAGTTCTATGAAAATTTGTTTGTGAATAATTCAAATGGTTAACTATAATATTCTTAGTAATGGCTCGCCAACCGAAAAAAAAGTTAGCCAAAATAGCAATTTTGGCCACTTCGGCTAGCAAAACATTTTTGCTAACTTCAGCGACGTTTTTCATCTAATTTCCGAAGCAAAATTTAACGATATTTCGCGCATGCGGAAGTGAATGACGTGTTTCCATGTAATCGACTTTTTCCGTCAATTTTCGCGATCGTTCGACAATTTTCCGTTGCCTTAGTTGCTTACGAATACAGTTGCATGAAACGAGATATATTTCATTTCAAAAATTAGAGAATTTAGCGCATTTCTTAAAATTAGATATAATATAGTGTGCACGATTGATTCTTAACACGAAACACATGAACTGTAATAGTAATTTTGTCAATCGAACATTAAAACTCGTATAGACGTTTACCCTTTATCGTAATCGAAATAAGAACGGTCATGGAATCAAGCATACTCGTGCCCAGAGGCTATCAACCTCTGGCCATGAGAATGGAAATCTAGTGTCATTGCGTTCGATTTGTCTGGTTGTATCTTGTAGTTAAAATGATACGTTTACACGAAGCATTTTATGTTCAGGGGCATGCCTAAAGTCGATATTTCAGTTTGTAAACAGACAAATAATTTATTTACATGTACTTGTTAAATATTAACAGACACAACGTACTAGTATATACAATATATGTATGCCAATAAACAGGTGATCAGCAATAGTTGGGATAAGGTTATATATTTTTTCAAGAACGCTCTTGACCATTCACTCACATTATTTTAAACCTAATTGCCATTTTACAAAAACAAAATTGCAATCGACAATTTCCAAAGCGTTTACAATTCATCTTAGATAATTCCATGCGCCAAATTAAAGCAAAACTGACATAAACTAAATCAACAATCGCCCAATGTACAACAGTCTTGCAGTTATCTTGAATTCAAACTTCTAAAAAGCCCCGACTGATTATTCTTTTGACATTAATGAGTGTTAAGTTTGAATTAAAGAATAAAGAAAATTTGATCAAACAATGGTATATAATCCTTTAACAGGTACAAATCTGTACTTTAATTTAATCCCTTAAAATGTGCCAAGCTGTATTATTTACGTTTAATTTCCCGCATAAATATAATATAAGATTTTATATATACAGTCTAGAATCACACATTTAAACACTCCTAATGACGATTAGAAACAATTAAAAGATTTAAGGACATAATCGCCTTAATCCCATATACAAAAGTTGGTATAAATTACGATTAAATTATATCTTAAAATAAGGCTTCCACTTTAAGACCTTAATTACTTTTGGACGTAAGTCACTAGAACAAAGTTTGGTCAAAGGACAATGTCACGAGTATTTATAAGCGTACACCCATGTTGAAATAAAGTACATTTTCACTAAGTACTTTGTTACTAACTTAATCTTCTACATTCTAGGTAAAGCATAAAGACCAGCCGAAGCCTGTTCCAATGACGATCGAAAAAAGCGAGGGCAACACTGACTAGGAACTTAATGTAGACCAGCAGAGGAAGAATTTAAGGTTCTTCAAGCGAAATATCCCTCTGGAATATTTACTTTCAAGTTTGAATTTAAAGTTCTAGCAGGGGCAGCACAAAATACATCCATATGGAGAAGAGGGACAACGGTGAATAACTATACACCGAACAGAGGTTGGTGGCACATAATACTAGCACAATATTTCTCCAAATTACACAGTCTTTGGCTTCCTTTCCAGCTTTTACCCATTTTAAGTTAAGACTTAGTGTCTGCCTCCAAAGCTCATCTCCTTGTTGTCTGAGATCTGTCCTGATGTCTCTCCTTATGGAGTCCATGAAAGAGTATGCAGTTTTGGATGGCACTGGCATTTTTAAGACAAATCCTAAGTTCCAAAGTACCGTAGATGTCTTTTTCTGATTGATTATTCAAACAATACTGGATGGTTTTGCCATTCTGTGTAGGTCTGTTACTAATGACTAATATAAGCGTAACCATGAGCCCATGGTGTAACTCAGTAGTAAAAAAAAAAACTTGTAATAATTCAGTTTTTAAATAAGATTTTATTTTTATGATAATATTATGATTATTAACAATACATTCAAAGAAAACAATTTTTTCTACCAGTAAGGTAGTTCACAAGAACATAGTTAAATTGTATGAATATAAATACATTATATTATTTCATTGACATATAATTGGACAAAATAGGTATTGGCAATACACATAATGAACAATTTCAAAGCACAAAAAAACATACCCTTTACTCCAACTTTACCATATATACACTTATCAACATATAGCACATTTCACGTCATTCTCTACATATCTAAATTCTGTGGAAAAAGGTTTAATTATTTTGCAAAAACCAAGTGAGTCTAATTAATCACAGGATATTTCCTATTACGAATTTCTTTCCATTGTGGTCATTTGGTTGAGTGGCAAAATAAGACAAATTATGTGACATCGTTTGTTTTGTTTTTGTTGGGTTTTTGTGTGGTAGCAACACATTTTATCTTTTCCTGATTTTGCATCACATTTTTATAACTGTGAATGCAAGAAACACACTGTTATATTACTAGGCAAAATTTTTTTTTTCGTAATATTTGGGGTGTTTCCTAACTAGACCCACGTGGGTCAGATTAGCTAAAAATAGATTAAAGTTAAGATATGCATTTACTGATGAGAACATACAAGTGTTTGATAATGCACAACATTAGTATAATTTTATTAAAAGATACCCTTACTACCACAGAATGTTTAAAAAGACAAAAAGCGACCAATGCAAATATTTAATTTTATCAAGGACAACATATAACAAATCTATAAATAGTTTGGTGATTCCCTCAATATCCTACTTTTGTTTTCAACAATAAGTATGCCACATGTTTTAATTTGTTCAGTTATGTATGATTAGTGACTGACAAATGTTATTGGTAAATGATTTCTTACGTTCTTGATACTGTTTTAAAGACTAAACTTCGTTCTATACTTTTGTCACAGACATTTGCCTTTATATCCCTTTAAAGCAAAAGAGCATCTAAGTTGTTAGTCCAAGTTAAAGAATTATGTTCCCAAATGTTGTTACACAATCAAGTCAGCAAACAGCACATTCTCCATCAGTAAGTAGGAAATTCTGGATCAACAGTTTTAGCCCATGATGTGAGTCCACCAATAATGTCTTGTATAGCAACATTATCATGTTGTAAAGTTTCTTTTATTTTCTGCACAGCTAACTGGGAGTCATTGCCTCGCCTACATACACAAATCAATGGTACTTTATCTTTAGTCTCCTCTGACATGCTATCTATCATTGATGATAGTTGAGTTACACTTGAAGATTTATGAAGATCATTAAGTGGTATATCTAGTGCATTGTTAAGGTAATGATAGCCACAGGTTAATATATATATTAAACATGAAAACTGGGATGCATCTACTATTTGCTAAAAAGGGGTACAGTTCCCCCATACTTTAAAAAGTTGGGAAATTTCACTTCAACTTAGGGGGTTCAGTATCAGTCTTGATATCTTAAAATTGCAAATTATTGCTTCTGACCTTAAAACAAATGCTCTGTGAGTCAGCAATTGTACAACCTGAGCAGAATATGTTCCACATATTTTGACTAGTTAATCAAATTAGTTCATAAGAGGCCATTTTTTGCAGGCTTTGGGAGCACAGTTTCCAAATTTAAGGTTTTTTTTCAAACTTGCAGGAATCCCAAAATGCCATGCTCTAGATGCATCCCTGCTAAAGCCCCTATATCTAGACTAGTTTAACATGTTTCATGGACTGCAAAAAGTCATTTACTTGGTACAAATACTATTCCAAACACCCCACATGAAAAAGATTGTTAAAACATAGGCCAATTTTGTTTAGATGTATCTATGGTATTTATAATTGCATTTCAAAGTGAAAGTTGATGTATTGCTGCAGTGCAGTAGGCTACATATAGATTTTCAAATCTTGTGTCTCAAAGGAGTTCCGATGTCAAGCCTCACACTAATGTTATACCCTTCCATGAAAAACTAATGTCAATTTTCCTCAATGAATAAGCTACATAGAGAAGTTGATAGCCTTGTGGAAAATAAGGGTACCAGGGTAGGTGAGTATACTGGTTATGAACAATGGTCCAGGAAAGCTAAGTTTCACGTGCTGGCCACCATGAAGTGATATAATTTGTCTTGACACAGCATTAAATCCAATTTAAGAAGCAAAAGGTTTGCAATAGTACAATATATAAATGCCACTGTTAAACACAGCCCAGATGTCAAGATTTATTCATTCTAACACACTAATTGTTCTACCTTGGTGAATTATAAAATTATTCATTGAAGTGACAAATCTCACAGCTAATCTATAAATGGGTATTAGATTAAATATAGAAAACTAAAATATGCAATTAAAGGATTAACAAAAGATTAACATGGTTAAACTGTCAATCAGTGCAACTTTGACCTTGACCTAATTGCATGGTCAATTAAATCAAAGAAAGTTGATTAAAAATAGGCCTAATTCGGAACTCCAATTTACTATTTTTCAATCTGTGCACAGGAGGTATAGACACCGATTGTAACACATAATTGCTATGAAACATGGAATTCTTCGTACACACATTTTTATTGTAAGAGTAAAGTTTGTTTGTATCGCAAGGAAAAACCAAATATTGGAATTATGGGATTATTCTACTAAAACAAACATGTTACAATGCAGCATCTACATACGACGATGAACATTTTCCCTGGTTTCAAAAATCTTGAAATACAGGATAAATCCTGAAAAGTTTCATCTATTCATGCCAAACAATGTCATTCCCAGAGGTTATCAAGATTCTCGATACTAGTGAGAATCTTGATAACCTCAGGGTATGAGAATGATGCCAAAAAGATCAACACATAGTTGTAATAACTAAATTTCTAACTAAATTTGATGTTACGCTTTGAAACATTTGTCCAACGTTTATATTGCGCCAGATGAAAAGAATTCTTTTTTACAACTAGTACCAAGGTATACAAATCAAAGGGTCAACTGACTTCTGTATGAACAAGTATCTAATATGGTGGCATATTTCTGCCATCAGATAACCACATAGCTAATTAGTTAATTAAGAGGTTAACAAGTTAAGGTAACTACTTAACCTCTTAAGTTAATTAAGTTAAGTGGTTAACTAGTTACCATAACTAGTTAACTTCTTAATTAACTAGTTAGTTATGTGATTATCTGATGGCAGAAATATGCCACCATAATCAAATACAAACATTTCAACAAAAATAAAAAAATCTTTAAAATGTTAACAGCAATTTTCCAAAAGCATGTACATTCATGACTCATTCTAGAGTCCACTTCCTGGTTCCATTACAATTGATACAAAAAGACCTTAAATAACTCACCAAATAAAAAGACCTTGGATATAAACATAAACTTATGTAAACAAAATAGATAAAGTAATTGTATCAAATTGTATGTACATTGTATATAAAAGGATACTAATGGAGTTTTTAGGTAATTTACAAATATCTAACTCCACTGGTTGTCTGACATCTATTAATATATGGGGCTGATCCTTATCTAATAGGGATTTATAATCCTGTAAATAAATATATAAGTCTTATTATATACCATATCTGAATACAATGTACCACTCTTATCATATTGAAAATATGTTCAAAAGTGTTTCTACAACAATTATATGCATAACTCATGAATAAATGATAAAAATGGCTAATACATGTTTTTTAAGAATATAAAAAATAACATTAGATTTGAGTTTTTGGAAAGCAAGACATATTCATCATTAAAAATGTACATGTACAAACATAATAAATAAAGTAGCTATATACATAGAAGCACGTGAAAAACATAGCAAAACATTTCAATATATTGTGCGAGTGCCATCCAAAAGTTCATAGACAATATTCTGTTTTTGGGATAAACTGACTCTCATTTACCCATGATAAAAGAAGCAAACATTGGTAGGAGCATACTCCAAATCAGCATTAATAGGGACTTTAGTCAGTTATCTTTCCTTGATAAAATCAGAAGCAATCCAATTGGCAAGTAGGTCCTTACAGTTGGAATCCTCAGATTTTATCATTGAAGTCCTATGTAAGGATAACAAAATATTTCATCTAATATCTTTCTTGTGAATTAAGATATCAACACAAGTGATGAAATTTAGATAATTTTTAATCCAAACAATACTTAGCTTGAGTTTAAGACAAATTAAAAGATTCACAAGAAAGTTTTTTAAGATTAACTTAAAGGGTAAAATAAGGGTAAAATCCAAGTAATCCTACTAATTGGACCTACCTATATGAAGAGTATACAAGGGGAAATAACTGACTAAGGTCCCTTATTAGTTTACCAGAGTTTCATTCTATTCAAACTATACTACATGAATAAGCTTAAACTACCATAGAATCACATAAAATAATGCAGTATTTATTTGTCCAACAATTTAGGAGGGTATGGTATAATCAAATATCCTGCATTTATTAATCTCTGGAAATTAGAGTAAATCCAATCAATTATGTATAATATATTTTTTTAATAAATTCATTGACACTCAAATGTCATGGGTATCAAAAAGTCATTTAAATCAACAGAGCACAATGAGACAGAGTTTTTCATTCACATAAATATAAATACATTACCGCAGCAGAAAGTCTATCTTCTTTGTTCAGTACAGTTAAGTTTTTATCCTAAAAAGAATGATAGATCAAATAAAACTATTGTTTATGAAGGCACAAGTAAGCAATATTATTTATCTCTAAAATACATTTGATCATTTGGTAATGCTATCAGTAGATTTTTATTTCACCAAGTGAGCTCAGAAAAATATGTTTTCATGAGTGGTATGGCCACTAGTAAAAAAGGTGGTTTTCTGAAATAAAAAGATCATACCGGTATTCCGAAATTAACAAATATTCTGTTTCTTTAATGTTTTTTCTGTGTTTTATTTGAAATAAATTTTATACAAGTATATCACAATGTTATTTCTCCACTAAGATGAAGTCAGTTATTCTAAAAGATGAAGTCATTTTCATGCTTTTATATTTCCAAGTTCCAACATATATTTTCATTCTCACTGTAAAAAACCATCTGGCTAGCTCATGTGGTAGCACACTAAGTCTACTGATCAAGAAATTGTGGGTTCAATTCTTGGGTGATGCATACTTTTGTGGAGCTTGGTTATGAAATAATTTTTATTGCCATTCTTCCTCCTACCACTGGTTTCAAATCATGTAGGGCAGTGGTCAGTCACTGGCAGAAGTATGCGCCTAGTTACTGGTCAATAGCCAAATCCAGAGATTAAGCCTCTCCAAATTGGCGAGTAGGTTGACCCCCTGTTGAAATATGACCTATACAATATGTTGCAGTGGCGTTAAACCCAACAAAATATTCATCATAAATCAGGAAGAAATTTTATTAATCTTACCTTATCTGAAGCTCTAGCCCCACAGAACTGTTCATAATCAATTAATTGTTTAATTGTAGGATTATCACCACATATAGGACATGTAGATTGACGTCCACGTAATCTTATTGTACGAAATGTACCTTCTAAACCATCGTACATTAATAACTTCTGATTGTATGAACCTAAACTTTAGGTTAAGGATAACACAAACAACATGGTTTATTATAGAAAATGATAGTAAAATGTCTAGCCCTTTAAGTATAGATACATATATAGGCAGGGTAGGTTAACACATTAAAACACAAAGCCTTAACACTGATTTCATCAGTTTTTAAAGATTTGTGCATCCCAGTGGACGCAGGCTTCGTTATATTATGGGTTCCAGAATCAAATTTTGCATCCGGATGAAGGAATTCTGTGTCGCTGAAAAACCATGTTTAAAAATAAGGGTCTGTTTCTAGTTTCATCTCCCCTAAAATAGTAGAGTTGGTGAGAAGGTACTTTAAAATTCTTTTGTCAATTGATATTTGTCGATTATTTGCATTATCTTCCAATGTTTAAAAAAACAACAACTAATTTTGAATAGAGAGAAGTATCATCAGCTGTTAAAAAAAGGTCAGTTGGAAGACCAGACATGTTACTATTGCTTTTATGCCAAATACAAATTACCAATGCCCTTTATGAGTGTAACGTTATGATGTGTATCACTTCATCATTATATGACAACAAAATGTCCATCCTTTACAAACAGAGATGAGATGGTACCAGTTGTCCACCCCTGTCAATTTTATATCTGTACACTTGTCCAGCCTGGCAACACTACATGGGACCAGTTGTCCACCCATGTCAAGAATGGCATGGGACCAGTTGTCCACCCATGTCAAGAATGGCATGGGACCAGTTGTCCACCCATGTCAAGAATGGCATGGGACCAGTTGTCCGGCTCCTATGACAAACATTATTACACACATCATAGCTGGTCAACAGTTGATAAAATAACAATATAATTTAAAGGATACATTCATTTCCTGTAGCAATCTTGATAGCCTCTAAAGCTTGTAAACTACCAATTATACCAGGTACTGAAATATAATATAAACTAATCAATGTTTTTTTTAAAGCCATAGCAACACATTGTATATAGGTCATATAACAGTGGTCAGTCAACCTACTCACTGTTCCTGGAAAGGCTAAATCTATTGATTTAGCTGTTAACCAACTACTAAGCGCATACATTTGTCAGTGATTGACAATTGCCCCAACATAATTAAGAATCATTGGTAGGAGGGAGAATGGCTGTAGAAATAATTTAATGACCATGCTTCACGAAAGTAGGCTCCACCTGGGAATCAAACCATCGACCCATTGATCAGTAGACTTGCGTGCTACCAACTGAGCACTTAGAGGCTTAAAGATCAATAATACAATAAACATTAACATGTACACAAAACTGTACGCACATACATGTATCTATAAATTTGAATTTCTTTATTATAGCTCTTTTGTGAAGCAATTCTCGAAACATATTTTGGCTAGAAAAACAATCTTGGGTTACTGGGAGCAGGCAAATTGATGATAGGTTACTACAATTTAATTCCTGAAAAAATTGGAGCTCATTCTTCTTTATTTTGGGGAGTACAACTGTCTGATTTGTAAATATGAGGGTAAAATGGAGCAAATGGCTATTTCTTGCAGCAAATAACTTAGGAAATACTTTGGCCAAGCTGCACATCTTTCACACCAAAGTAACAAGAAAAGAGTAAATCTCAAGATGCGCAATTGCATTTAAGTGACAAAATGGTCAATTTTTGGCCAAGTCAGTACTAGTTAATGGGTTAATATATAAATATACATTAAGTTAAGATATGTTTATACACTATACCTAAATATATAGGGAAATCTCTATTTTGAAATGTAATAGTCATTGTATACTTATGTAAATTACTTGTGTACTATGATTGAATATGTTTTATACGCTTACCTTAAAAGAAGAAAATATCTATCTTAGTATATGTAAATGATTGTACACATGTTTATTACTTGTATACTTTGTTTAAATATGAATATGCATTATACTTTAATCTTGATAAGTTTGGGTAATTCTATACTCAGGTAAATTACTCGTGTACTATGTCTAAATATGTGGTAAATTACTTGTGTACTATATTTAAATATATGGTAAATTACTTGTGTACTATATTTAAATATATGGTAAATTACTTGTGTACTATGTTTAAATATGTGGTAAATTACTTGTGTACTATGTTTAAATATGTGGTAAATTACCTGTGTACAATGTTTATATATATGGTAAATTACTTGTGTACTATGTTCAAATATTTGGTAAATTACTTGTGCACTATGTTCAAATATTTGGTAAATTACTTGTGTACTATGTTTAAATATGTGGTAAATTACTTGTGTACTATGTTTAAATATGTGGTAAATTAATTGTATGTTTTTAAATAGTTTGAGTATACATTATACCTAAAAAGAATGAAATTTGTTTCTGGAAAGGTTTGTACATGTAATTGTAATAGTATACTTAGGTAAATTACTGGTGTTATATTTTAAACATGTTGAAACATTACATTTGTTTAAACATTTCCTTTATTGAAATGGTTGAGTAATTATATAATTATGTAAATTACTTGTTAACTGTGTTCAAATATGATTTTACATTTTACCTTAAGAGTGGGAAATTCCTATCTATGAGTGACTGTATGCTAATTATGTGAATTACATGTATACTATGTTTGAATATGATTATACAATTTACCTTAGAGATAATAGTATACTTATCTTAATCTTATTGTTAAAATGTTTCTCCATCACACTGATATGTTTTTGTATGTATGTACTGTAATAATTATGTGAATGGGCCGTTGGCCTTAGTTATCGCAATAAAGTATATAAATATACATACTGACTCCAAGTACACCACCATCAGAACAATTAGTGACTGTCTCTGGTGGGGGAGGTTTAGGATATAAACATCTATAGCATGGTCCACCTTTATAATTATATACTGTCAACTAAAAATATAAAAATATACATTTATTAGTATTAACAAGGATAGAACAAAAACTCAGGGTTAAATGGATGTTGCAGACATGTGGTTGCCTGATTTAAATTTATATAGAAACAAAATTTGAGTTTTTTATTTACTTGGGTGTTAAAAGAAATAAAAATAAGTGAGTTTAAAGTCAGGTTCTATATGAATATTCAGCCGACTTGTCAATTTAGTAAGATAACCCATGACCACTGAGATCACTATCAGGCAGGTGATTCATTTACACCTGGGTGGAGTGGAACAACTGTAGGTAAATTTCTTGTCCTGGGAAATAAGCAGTACAGGGTTCAAAACTGGGACATATCTTTGACTTAGGTCTAACATTATGTCAATGATACAACTTCATACTAGGCCCTAGCAACATCCAAATGGTCAATAAAAATAAGCAATAAATATTCCAAGTGAAAAACAAGAAAAAGTATCGATAATTCTTATTCCGAACTCTATTATTCATTACTTTTTTCAAGTGAATAGGGTTTGTTTGTCTGAATGCATCCAGTTGCACACAGTTGCCGGACACAAATTTTCCTTATTATAGAATATATAGAGAAAAGTTTGTGTCTGGCACCTGTGTCCAAGCAGAACAAAGATTATTCCACAAACTAGTATTGCGGTAAAGTATGCAACTCATGTTAAAACCTGTTGTTCAGTGCACACACAATTTTATTTCCTCTTTGCTCCACATGAGTACATCAGGTACTAGCTAAGTTTTCAGCTCGAAAAACCCATCAGCTTGAGTTCCCAATGAAGACTGTAAGTTATAAATGTACCAAGACATTATAAATGATACCAACCTGTCCTTCAAATCGAAGAGCACTTCCTGATACTAAAGGTTTACCAGCTAATATACAAGCATCATTTAATAGATATCTTGTAGCAACATTATCTGTAGCATCTAATACAATGTCATATCTTAATAGTAGGTTAAGTTGTATATAAGAAACACAAGTAGCAACTACAGTACCAGTACAGATACTATGTGAAAATGAATCGTTCTGCTTCTATATAACTATTCAATAAAGGTGAAAAGTTGCCTCTATATTTATTTCCCACAGATTGTGGAATATATCCTTACCACAATGTGAAATAAGAAACTGGATTGAACTGGAATCACAAGCAACAGTAATTTCCATGTCAGTAGATCTTTTCACTCAGATTACCCAATCAAATTGGATAATATGGAAGATGGTTATGTAAAATATTGAAAATAGATATTCTAGACTTTCTGCTTGACTTTGAGTTTAGTTTTTAAATGAGTCCAAATAATAAATGTTCAGAAATATTCTCAAAGCACATTTATTTTTAATTTAAAAAGTATTGTGTTTATACATAAAGGATACTGATTGATAATTTTCAAAGCATTAGAACCGTTTAATTGTAGATGATATGGTACACACTTAACAAATGAATTCAACCTGAAAAATACAAAACCGACAATAAAAAGTTTTCCAAATCACAACAGGCTAATGTCATATAGCCGGACTAATTGATAATATTTCTTCATTAAATAACATAAAATTTTTGACAAAAGTTCCAATTTAAGACATGACTCAGATATGATGAAAGCCTTATGACTTTGAAGAATGTAAAACTTCTAAATGCATTTGCATGCAAAACAGTTCCAAATGGAGTTATAACCTATAAGTGTAATTGCAGCCAAGTTCAACTGTTGGGATTATCAAAAGCAAATGCCTTAATTAATAGCAGAATGGTATCAAATAGAGAACTTATTCGTTTAAAATTAAAAATTTGGGATTTAACAATTGTCAAAATCACATGATTTTGCAATAACCATGGATGTCTTTATAGCAGAAGTTTACTGTCTTACACAAACAAATGATGTAAAAACCTACTCTGTACAAGCCTGGGCAGCTGACACACTTTTCTTCACATTGACTTTTCTTTCAGAATGTAATATTTGTCTATGTAAGTTACTAAGTTCAACTTCATCATAATCTACCAGTCCTAAACAACCTGTAATAGAAATCTCATATAATAAAATTGACAAAAACTTATCACCCTATGACAGAGGAACAGATAAGGTTTGGGGTGTATTGGGTATTTACTCCCAGTTTTCCAGACAATTGAGTAATGCCATTTCCAATAGAGTGCGTAATTTTTTTTTACTCCAAGATATTTTACTGGATTGAGTATTTTCCATTTATATGACGATAAATTGAGTACTATTAAAAAAACATGGAACTAGGTATGCACAAATATACTTATAAATATTTATTGAAGATATTGTAACTAGGACAGCAACCACCAGTGGTTTTTTTCACATTTTTGGGAATATGTCCCATACCCCTAGAATTGGGAATTTTATCGGCATTTTGGTTTAAATTGGGAAAGTATAATGTCAAGCCAATCGGTAACAATAGCATTCAAAACAATGACTTTAGTTTTTATTCTCCATTCATTTTGATTGTCAGAACTTTACAAAGCAAGATCTTTCAGACTCTTACTATTAGATGCATGTTCTTTAAGCAATTAACAACAGCCTCAAGCTGGTTATAGTCTAATGACTTATAATGACAACATGTTCTCTTTAGAGAATCCAAAAGAGACTGTCGAATCCTATTGCATGAAACAGTTCACATGGAATTCATAATGCTGAAAACCCTTTCAACGGTGGCTGTTTTGTTTGGAAGAATTTTGCTTTGACCAATCAGGCAGAACATTGCAGGAAAATGTTTCAAAGATTTCGCCAGAATTCAGTTCACAGGAGTGGAGAAATCTACAAAATAATGACTTAATTTGAAAATAACTTTTCTGTATCAAATAACAACTTGTCAGTTATTTGGTTATTTGAAATTCTGATTAATCAACAAACTGTTTTATTCAACTAACTTTTTGGTTATTCTAACTCTTTGTCATGGATTACCATAATTACATAATGATAATGATAAACACAGTATAGTTATGATAGCATCTTCAGTATTTTAATTGAATTTAAAAAACATATAATTATGCTTCATTTTAAAATTACACCAAAACAAATGTTGGCAAGTAAAAAAAAATGTCTGGCATTTTGACATTTGTTTTATCAACGAACACCAGAAAACGGGAACGTAAATTCGAATTTGTCGGTTCCTGGGGCACTGTTTGCTAAATTAAGAAAAACAAATGAAAAATAATAAGCTTATTACATTAATTATGAAGATTTAAGAATGTTTTACTTAATTTGCGATAGCGTGGGTCGCGAAAATATATGACAATTAGTCATCATGATTGAAGGGATTTTATTTTTACGAAATACAATACTAAATTATATATTATAAAATATTTTTGTTGTAAAATAATACAAAACACTATTTATAAAATTTAATTACACAAGACAGTGTTATTGACAATTATCGTCAGTAATTTTAACAAAGAAAAAATGACTTCCTGGGATCACCGATATCGTTTTTATTAATTTTATAAATAATACAATTTAACAAATTAGGTCACGCTAGTTAAAGAATACATTTTTCATGACGATTAATTTATATTAGACTCCATGATTACATAATGAGACATTGCAATTATGTCATTGTTATGCTATCAAACGTCGACAAAGTAAGTGTGAAAAAATGCCGACACATATCTTAGATTGTTTACCTCAATTTCTGCTCAAACTGCAAACACATATTTGTCCTCAAACAAAAGATTAAAATTGATTTAATTGCTGCAAACAATTAAAATATATATATGCGCTATTTCCAATGTACTCTGACGTGTATAGGTAAAGGTATATACAGATGTTATCGAGCGTGTAATCATAAGTCGGCGACTTTATTATCGATTTTGTGACATCCTTGTGCATTCATATGTCGGCGAGTTAAACTCCCAGCGTGTGAACGACATTTGGGTTTTAATGAGATGTAATTGGCATGTAATTGCCGCGTGAAGTTTCATTTTTCACATCTCTATTCTCTTATCTGACCAGTTTCGATTTTTTTATTTACGTTCGATACGCGGCGATTTCGAGACTTTATGAGTAAAGGAGTTTTTAATTGGGTTATGATACGCAAATTTTTTATTCTTATAGGGTTTTTGAGATTTTTAATTGCGTATTTACGCAGATACGCAGCTTATCTGTTCCTCTGCTATGACATGATCACCCCACATGTACTTGAAACTTACCATTTCTAGGGAACAAGCATTTCCTACCCACTAAATGTGATTTAAGGAAAAGAGGGATAGGAGTTTTTTTTAATATCTTACATCAAGGGAGATAATTTCATAAAAAATAACAACCACTAAACTCCTTACGAATGACCTCACATAAGAGAAAATTTGGTTCAAACCCTTTGAGAAATGTACGAGTTGGCCACAGAAAAACTGTTAACACCTGCCCATCAACAGACATTCACCGAGCTAAAAAACAGGGTTTTCCTTCTTAAAAAACTGTTTTTTTAAACAGATAATATTAACCTATTAACCTACCTACGCCAGCAGCTGCCAGATAAATGGCAGCAGGACAACCTAGACCACCAGCTCCTACTATCAAAATTGATGTATTAGACAGTAATACTTGACCTGAAAATTATGTATAGGGTATGAGATAAAAAACAGAATGAACAAAAACATCATTAAACTCTCATAGTCAACATTTTTCTACTCAAACTAAAATTTAACAATTTCTTAGTCTGACATAAGTTTTTCTTTATCTCATAAAAATAGGAACTGATAAAATCTTCAATACTAGTTAGCAGAGTAGTTCACTTCCTTCCAAAAGCTGTCCATTTTAGACAGACTTGCTGCTTACAAGCAGCTTAAAAGTGCCTGTTCGAGACCGTTCCACAGCCTGGTCATGTTTAAGAGTAAGAAGTACAATGTAGGGCTTCTGGTGGACGAGAGTACGTTGGTTTTTTTGGTATTAGTTACTTTCCTAGGTGATTATTCTGAAGTATAGGAGCAGGGCATAACACCTTGCCACTTTTATCTCTTCCTATCCCTAAATTTTGCTCTTTCCTATATATAAAGACATGTATTATTATTAATATGAACCATCAGATGATCCCTGTCCTATTTATTTCCATCCCCAAACATTCTGGGTTCTTTAATGATCACTACTTTACCTTTTATACCAATTTCAGGTAGAATCAATTGTCGGCTGTATCTTGATATCTCTGGGTTACTTAATTTTGATTTGTTTGGCAAATCATGCACGAAGTCCTCATCAACATGAGTAATAGTTGGGAAATCTCGACTTTGGATGCTTGTTGCCTGAAAGACATTTTAGACAAATCTATCTAATGACATCCTTCAGAAAGTCAAAGCAGTCAAATATATTAAATCTTAAAGTTAACGAATTGTTTAAATTTCAATGATTTATATAATAAAACTAAATATAACATACAATTAAAACTCATATCCGGAAATTATTAACATCCGAATATATAAACACTACGTGATCAACAATAAATATGAAATGCTACAGTGAAACGGTTCCAACGCGGTGTGAATATTTAGTCCAAGTAAATTTAAATCATCCAACCCCTTTAAGTTTTTCGATTTCCTTATCTTTTTCCGCAATTAACTGTTTTAATCGTCTAATTTCATCATCAGCCATGGCTCAGACAGACGCTTATTAGAAACTATGCCATATGAGAACGTCTGGTTGATTCTGTTTTAAAGAGTAGTTTTATTTATTCACAACACGTGGTTCCGGTTTGAAATTGTTTATCTCCCCTTAACAATTAAAGTCTGGCAAACGGTCTCCTATTTAATAACCCTATTTCACAAACTCATTGACACATCTTACACTAATTTTATCCACTATTTTCCAACTGTAACTCCTATAGCGTACGATGCAGTGGCCATGCAATTCTAATACATTAATCCAGGGAATTAGTTTTATCTATGTCTCTGATTAATCATAAGCGTGTTCATTATTTCATACTTTAAACTAATACATGTATATTTTTCTTCGTATGCACACTAAAAATACTTTAGATCATATATTAGTCCTTATGACAAATAGGAATGATTCATTTATTAAATTCATTTATTTATGTAGCATGAAGTGATTTTTCACAAGCATTCAATTTGTCATGATCATTTACACAGGAATCTAAATCACTGATTTTAATTTACGTAATCTTGCTTTTGGACTTGATCTTTCTTGAAACTTTGTCGATTTTTATCTTTAGTTTTCTTGATGGTCGTTTAGATAAGTACAAATTTTACTTCAATATATTAACAAAATCACCGTTGTAACAGAATACATATTTGTGCGACCCTGTTTGAGACAATTGAGGCAAATCATCGGAGGAAACTCGTGCCATTCTAAATTACCCTAGTGATAATTTGATCTGCTAGCTTCTAAACGTGTTTTTTGGGACATATTTTATAAATATTCTTATTAAGTAGAGTATATACTTTTTGTAGTTTGTAAAGTTGATTGGTCTATTTCCCGTTATGGCGGCTTGCACCAGAACTGGTATGTCTGGTGTTTCAGTCATCACCAATTAGTCTCCTTTATCATTAATTACTGACTATCAAACTTAGCTATTTTATGATTATTCTAGAGCAGAATAGCATAGCGCTGCACCCTGCCCTTTTTCACTCCTCCCTGCCATTTTTGGCTCCATCATGTGCAGGCATGATCACTCTAAAATAGCCAGCATCTGCCACACCGTGCCCCCTTTTCTGCCTCCCGCCCTTTTCTGAGTTCTTAAAGAATCACTGAATTTTTACCTAAATGAAACAGGGCTATTTCAAAATGCTCAGAAGAGTCATTTAAACCCAACCACATTACCACGACCATTCTAAGAAATACTGGTGTAGATTAAGGAGACAAATGCAGTATTGCTCTTTCTAGACCTAAATTTGCATTTAAATCAGCTATATATTTTTCTTAATTGAGGTCTAAAGTGATTAAACAAATTTACAAAATTTTCGTAAAAGAATGGAATTATCCTATCTTGTCACCATCATTTTCCGCACTAGATCATTCAATTTTTCGGACGACGAGGTACACTGTGTAGCCTCAAACAAAGGGCAATAGAAAGGGGACATTTTCCTTCTGGGGCTCAATAGGTATATTTTGATAGGAGATTCGCACGAAAAAATGCTCATTTTAAAAGGCGTTTCCTATACATTGTAGAGAAATACATTGTACATAAAAATCAAGTTAAAATCACTAGATCTAATTTCAAGTCATGAGACGGCCATTTTAAAAGAGGTGGTAAACACGCAAGAAATTAAAATTGACCAAAAAAGATTTCACCATAAATCTTATCCATGCAAAATGATTAACACGGAATAATATAAATATACAAAATGAAACACCACCGATAACAGTGATACAGGTCGTTCACGTAAACATTGCGTATATAAATATTGCCAGTTCCATTACACTCCAATATTTAGAGGTAAATATCTTTACAATTATATAGTTTAATTAGTTTACACTTTATTTATAAACATACTACTATATGAAATTTACTATGTGCTTATACAGTATTTAAAATAAATGTTAAATATCAAAATTATATGTTAAAATCAGTAAAATGCTGTTCATGGATCAGCTTATTCACCTTTTCAGTGGGCAAGTCCAACTTTTATAGTACAAAAACACGCATGACCTAGAATACGACCTATACTGGTCTTACTAAATAAAGTGTACCCACAAGCGACCGGCACGTACGGTCCTCAATCAAAAACACTATATTTAAATAATTATGTACATTAATATTATTAATTAAGTGTTTTAGATTCAGGACAGTGCCGACCACCTGCGATTGTACCACTTGGTGATACAAAGATATCAATTTAGTACGCCAGACTAAAATATTAATGAAATAATGATTGATTATTTCACGGTCAAAATGTCAAACTTGTATTTTATGATGAAAGTACTTGTACATGTACTCAGATTGATCATCGTTCATAAAACATGAATTTATATACAACGAGGAATGATCCAGAAATAACCGGTCCGATAACCTAGAGACAACAATATTTACCACATACAAATTACACACTAAAGAACGAGCAACCCCTCTCAATTCAATGAGAAAAATATTTCACATAAATCTTTATCTATTCCGCAGAAAACTATTCTTTAATAACTACAGTATCGCAGAGGCGGTGCAGCCCGAAATTTGTTGACGCTGCACACACAGTCCGATTATTTCTGGACCATCCCTCGTATAAATTAATTTCACAAACTATGAATCATATTCAATTTTCACTTATTAAGTAATTTGTGATTGTCAGTATTTGTCAATCTGACGTAACAATATGTTAATATCAATCATTTTAATTAAACATCCATAACATTGTTTTTACCTTCAATTTAAATAGTACTTTAACATTAGATAGCTTGACATTTAGGTAAAGTACTTAACTGAAGTAGGACATAAAAATGAAGTTCTGTATTTTATTGATATTTGCATTCATTGTGTTGGCATCAGCTCAACGTAAGTATTTTTGTGTCTTCAGTTTTCAAGTACGTAGATATATGGCATATGCCATGAACGTATTTATATCTAAATGTATATGGTCATCCACAAAGCTTGACATATATATATCGTACTTTGGATCCTATATATTCCTACTTCTTATTATAAGCACAGACGGCTGGCACGGTCCCGAATCAAAGGCACTATATAAATATAAAGTGTTTTTGAATAGGGACCGTGCCGGCCGCCTGTGGTAACGAGAATATGGGTATTTTCCAAGTACGATATAGAATATCGAGCTCCAATGGATCATTACGTTTATTTTGTTTTCCTCATTACATTACAAATAATGTTTAAGTAGTGATTAACATATACAGTTATCTTTATTGTGTGTTAGAATAAAGACATAGACATGAGCTTGATGGCCAAAATTAAATACATTTGTAATGAGTGCTTTAGCAGGAATTATGTTATAGGCGTACCAAGATAGATAGATTCCTTTATTGGTCCCTATGAATGTGTTTTCTACTTTACTGTATGTTATTTCTCAAACATTGTGTAACATTTTATTCCGTATTTATTGTAGCATTTGCGCAGCGGCACGGACACAGGAGACCACGTATGTATTACATTTTATGAATACTTTGTTAACATGAAGTGAGTTTACCAGCCTGGTACCAGGGCCTGGCTTTTGAAAATTAACCTGAGGAAAAAAAAACAATATAAGTACAACGTATAACACGCATTAATCTTAATTTACATGCGTCAGCGACGTGATGTGTCCGTTAAGACATAAGAAAAACACAAAACATGGCAAGAATGTCCATCGAAGAACGCTCTATAGTAGTTGGAATGATGGAAGCTGGTACCTCTGTCAGGCCGTCATTGCAGCTGGTGGTGGTCACATTCCGTATTAAGTTTAAACTGTGATTTTCCCATTTTTGGCATGTTACGTTCACGTTACTTTTTGAACGTTATATTAATATGATATGAATAAAATTGTTGAAAAAACGCAAGAATATTATAGACTTGTATATGTTATGATAGATAACAAATCTTTCTCTAATTATTTAACAATAAAATATCACCATGTATCTAATGGCGGTTTAGAACTTTTGAGTAGTGAATAAGACAGTTATATTTATTTTGAGAAAACAGGCACGTAGGAAGCATTTTCAGATGGGGGGGCTAATTTGTTCTGATTTATTTAAAAAAAGAAAACGTTACCTAATGTTACATTACTTATGTTTAAGTTCAATTTTACACTGCATTTGAGCATCTTGTGCCATAAAAAGTGTTTGCAATATTGATTTTGCCGAAAAACCACACCTGTATCAATCAATTTAGTGTGACAGATTAAATACAGAGCCTCAATCACTATAACTGATGAAAATATTGGCCTAGCCCCCTCCCCTTGTTCCTACGGGCCTGGAAAAGGTAACATTTGGTTACTGAAATCCAAAATTCGCAAATGTGGCATATTTGTTAATATATAATGTATTTAACATACGTTGTATGTACTTGCACTGATTCATTTTTTCATTTATAGCTTGGTGTCCTCCTCCAATATTCTGCTTCGCAAATCCTTGTCAAGTGAAAACATGTCCTGCTTTCCCTTGGGCAAGATGCATGTGAGTACATTAATATTTATATAATTATTCTGAATACAATTTATGATGTGTTTAATCGTGACACGTAATATTTTATGAATAATTCTTAATTGAAACTGGCTTAAGGATGAATTGTCGATTTTATTCTTAACTAATAGTGTAACGGGGTTCAGACTTATTTATCTATCTATTCGTTCTAGCCATTTAGATAAATAAATATAAGGGAGACAACTCAAAATCTGGGTTTGAATAAGTGTTATATTGATTATTTCCCTTAAGTTGTACTGGGTATAATAATATTTTTTCTACTTATTGACGGTATCGGTATTGTATTACGTTTTCTCAAGACTTTGAGAAACTAAAAAGAAAGAGAGACAATGAATATGAAAGCAATTAAGATAATAGTGTTACATCTTGTTATGTTTAAAAAAACTGATTTGTAATCGGGTTTTAATTGCAAACAAGTTGTACCACAGACATAGCAGTACTTAGCGTTGTTTTTCTATAACTGTATATGTTGGCAGTAATAACAAGTAAATTTTGCATGTACATTGTATTTATGGCATACTCGTTGGCAATAAATCAACTGTGGATATTGGTTTTGACTAACAAACACCTTGGTATGCCATAAATGTATCTTTGAATTCTGATAGGACATAAAGAAATGTATACTTGACTTCATAAAACATAAATTGCAAAATAGTAACATAAAATGTAATATTGATAGTTTGAGTTCAATTTATTGGTTTTCTTGTTTAGTTGACTGCATTTCACTTTTATAAATTTTCTGCTTTTTTTGTTCCCATTGAGATTGATAATTATACAGGCAAATTGAATTAATTGTATGTGCTGTCAGAACCTTGAATAGACAATAAGATGTCACCCTCACATATCTAAGATTTGACTTAACCTTTTATGTGTTTGTTTCCGTTCATTACAGCAATGATGATCCATGTGACAGAGCTTGTACTGGTCATTTCTATATTGGATTTTATAGACTTGAAGATTGGCAATGTAACTCGAGACCTAGACGTCGTCCACACTGGGACTAGGGTGAATCCTAGTAATTACATCATCTCTGGTTGCTACTGTTGTAATGATGATAATGACGATGATGTAATAAAAATAAAAACACTTACGAGTAATGATGAGTTTTCATTCTTCCTCATACATGTTGCTAGGACAGGGAAACACTAGCACTAGGCCTACAAGTTAATCAGGGGCATATCCAGAATTCTTTCTAGGGGGGGTTCCGAACTTTTCAAGGGAGGAGTGCCCGAATTTTCGAACCACAACAACATTTACAGATTTTGCAGAAAAAATGCAACATATTAATAATAAAAAATACATAACCATTAAATCTATGTTAAGCACTGAGATAAATTGATTCATGCTACGTAAAAATGACTTACAGTCATGAAATACACTAATGGAAAGGTACATTTTCCAAATTCTAGGAGGGATCTGGACCCCCTGACCCCCCCGCCTATGTTAATAAAGAATGAATTTGAATAGTTTTGCACCGACTATACAATTTGCTTTACAAATTAATCCTTTAGAGTCATCGGTGGATCAAGCAGAGGGGTCAGGGCGGTCCAGACCCCCCCATAATTTTTTTCCAAAATATACCTGTTCATTTCTAAGTGGCAACCATTTTGAAGTAGCGTGATGCAATTTTTCCTAAGCTTGCATCGCTCTTTTTTATGTTTAATATTTTTAATAGTCCCAAACTAATCACAAAATGTCATACGGTATTGACCATGAAATTAATACTGTTCTAAACAACATCACACCAGGTAACTAACTCTATAAAGCATGTTTTATACTGAAACTGTTACATCTGAACACGTAATCAACAAGGACTGTATAACATTTCAATACCCATAAACCTGTGTTTTCAGCAGGGACAGGTAAGGCAAGGTTGAGAGAGGTTTGCATCTATACATGTGTTCATGGCCTAAATTGAAACTTAACATAAAAGAATTGATAAATATAATATTATACCTCTGCATGAATTCATGATCAACAAAGAGCACCATGCTGTTACCATTGACAATACTATGAAAGTAATGTACAATGAACAAGGCCATCAATAGAAATATAACAAAGCAAGTTAACATTGATGGTATTCAAATATTTTAATTTTTACATTAAAGTAACTGAACATTTTAAATAACACAACTAGATAACTGAAACATAGTAAATTTTAAATTGAAATCATTTTACTGTACATACAAGTTAAAGTTTGACTAGGCTAGTATCTTGCACTACTCAATATGTTTAAAACAATATGAAGGAGAAATAATACATGAATTCCATATAATAAGGATAATATGAGAGACATATGCTTCAACAAAGACATCCCCTGTTGCCAATCACCTCCCTGAAAAGATATTTATTTTGTAGAGCAAGTTGAATATCATTAATATCCTTCCAACTGACCACCATCAGACCTGGCACACAGAGACTTAGCTGATCCAGGAAATAGTACTGGATCAAATAATTACACACTCTTCATCCAGTAAAGCTCAATCAGTATACTTGGTTAGGATTGTGGCAACCTCAGCAACAAAATACTAATAGTAATTACTATTTGATGCCCTGAGAGCAAACTTCCATTACAACATACATGACTTGTATACATGGAAATTAATAAGTGAAAGTCAAACATTATTTAAGAACAAATAACAACAACTTATGAACAAAGAATCTAATAACTAACACTCACAACCATAAATGTAATACTCACTTCAAAAAAACAACAAATGAACTTTTGAAAAAGAAATGTGTTAAATATTATACAAGTACAAAAATCAAAAACTTATTAACAAAGAGAGACCAAGTATACTACACATACTCTTTTTAAACGCCCCATCCCCAATAAACACTCCTCCCCTTTTTGTAGGAAAACTATGATTTACAACTTAATATTATACATTGTACTTTCAGCATACTTTGATGCTATAAATAACACCCCCTTTTGTAAAATTGTAAAACCTGTGGGTCGTTTAACAGAAATTATATGGTAGTACATTGGAAAACTGTACCAAATACATACATAGATAAATGTTGCATGTTATATATATAAATAGTGTTACTAATGAGTTCATGGACAGATGATATCAAGTCATGTTCTAGATTTAAATCATTTTATAAGTCATGAATTTTTCGATGTACAGATATGAAGACTTTGAACCTTGTTATCATATAATAGTTGAAGAATACATAAATCACCATAAGTTGACAATATACTACTTGCACATTTATCAGCATAAAAGTTTGTGTGCATAAATCTAACTTACTATTTAAGTGTCCTACATACATGACAACATTACCCCCAAATGTCCTATCTAATGTTCTGTTTTAAAGATAAATTGATTCACATTTACATGTGATAAATGAATAAAGAGTCATTTTAGTGAAATTAAAAAATCAGCATAATTGGTATATCACTATACATATATTTAAACTACCTAACATTAATTAGCTTTGATTATAGCACATAATTTATGAAATTGAAGTATGCATGATCTGATTTTCTCAAACTTTCATTAATATGGACCATACTAAAAATTGGTTTTAGCCAAATATGTTATACACATTAAATAAAGTCGTTATTATCATTAGTAACAAAGATCAACTTTTTAAAGCATTGTATATTTAAAGCTAATAATATTTCAAATACATACATACATATACATCTTACATCATTTTATGAACACATACATCCAAAATGGATTTTCTTATAGTACATTACATAATGCTGTTCAAAGTCAAAGTAACTGATTACAAACGTATCAGAGAAAATCACCACTATCTGTGGCATATAACACAGAAATGAATAATAATACTTTGTAAATTGAATGGTCACAATCAAAGAGGTAAAGATGAAGTGAACAATCATGATCAGTTAAGCAAATTTGTTTCCTGCAAGCGCCAAAACCCATTTTGGAATGTGTACAAAACTGGGTACCAAAGCAGCAAGCCAGGAGTGTCCTGTGCGTCTAAGAATAACGTTGACTTGTGTCATATTCATGGGTGCATGTCCTTCCTCATCTTTGAGTCCGTACTTCTTGGCAAGGTCACAGGTAAGTAGAATCTTCCCAGTCACTTTCATGATATCTGGATCACTAGCCAAAGCAGCAATACATTGACCCGAAAATTCAATTGTTTCCCCTTGTTCAAATAATTGCTTCATTTGACTTTGACTCTGATTAAATCCACCGATTTCTTTTTTCTCCAAGGATTCTGTATCATCAAATTTGGATAGAACTGTTTCTGTCCCAACAGCTCCTGGCCATAGACTAACAAATGCTACATTACTTTTTCTCAACTCATATCCGCAGTCAGCAGCCATACGATCACATGCCTCCTTTCCAATTCCATAAGCTACATTGAACAGGTACCTTAACCCTCCACCTGAAGATATGTTCACAATTAGTCCTTTCTTTTGAGGTACCATCAGTCTGGCTGCATAGACGCTGCATATATAATGATTACGTAAACCTACATTATTAACAGTGTCCCACATATCTGGCGAGGTCTCCCAGAATTTCTTTCCCATTGAATCAAATATTGCATTGACAGCAGAATAAGCATTGTTAACTAAAACATCAAGTCTGCCGTCATTTTCACGTTTCACTTGATCAAATAAACGCTCAATATCTACATCTTTAGAATGGTCGCATTGTACAGGTATACATGTACCTCCACGTGCTTGAATTTCATCAGCAGTGTCACGAAGTGACCCACCAACTTTTGAACCTTTGGGTGGATCAAGAGTCCTTCCAGTTATGTAAACTTTTCCACCTTTTTCAGCAAGTTGTAAAGCAATCCCTTTACCAATTCCACGCGTAGCACCAGTAACAATACAAACTTTTCCAGCTAAAGGCGTTGCCGACATGTTGAACCCTAAATGTTATATAAATTATATATAATAAGCTCTAGATAGTCTAGTACACCGGCTCAAAATGTCCAGATAAATCCTTACAACACAAAAGAACTGGTATAATAAACAGTTAACTGCCCTGCGAACCTTGTACTAGATGTATTACTGTAAACTCGAGGTATTTATGTGAGCAAACTGATAATGAATTACGTACCCACGGTGTCCTGACCTTTATTGTTTACATTACAAACGTTCTCTTTATTAACCCGGTCGATGGTAAAGACCGGTTCACACGTAATCGCTCTGTTCACAGTAGTAAGCTCCCTTGAAAAACATATATTTTATGAAATTATATCTGTAAAGACTGGCTGAGTTTAGGGTTTGTGTAGTATTATGCATGTATGACAGGACTGGCTGAGTGAGTTCAAGTAATTTGTGTCCAGAAATTTATAAAAATTCATTCTTTGTGAGAACTGTGACTGAGAGGGACAAATGAAGTGAAAATACAGTAAACTCAAAGACAATCAGTTTCAAACTAGTTCCGATATTTTATTTATGTCCACCTTCCCCATTGAGTAAAAGCAAAGATTGGTTTCTACCAACATTATTAATCAGTTTCAGAAGTAATGTATGGTACCAAACCTGTATATGTCAGGACTGATCAGGTGAGTTTAAGTATTGTATGGTACTAAACCTGTATATGTCAGGACTGATCAGGTGAGTTTAAGTATTGTATGGTACCAAACCTGTATATGTCAGGACTGATCAGGTGAGTTTAAGTATTGTATGGTACCAAACCTGTATATGTCAGGACTGATCTGGTGAGTTTAAGTATTGTATGGTACCAAACCTGTATATGTCAGGACTGATCAGGTGAGTTTAAGTATTGTATGGTACCAAACCTGTATATGTCAGGACTGATCAGGTGAGTTTAAGTATTGTATGGTACCATACCTGTATATGTCAGGAATGACTAGGTGAGCTCAAGTATTGTATGGTATCAAATCTATATATGCCAGGACTGATCAAGTAAGTTGAAGTATTGTATGATACCATACCTGTGTGTCAAGACTGTTCAGGTGAGTTTAAGTATTGTATGGTACCAAACCTGTATGTCAGGACTGATCAGGTTAGTTTAATTATTGTATGATACCATACCTGTATATGTCAGGACTGATCCGGTGAGTTCAAGTATTGTATGGTACTAAACCTGTATATGTCAGGACTGATCCGGTGAGTTCAAGTATTGTATGGTACCATACCTGTATATGTCAGGACTGATCCGGTGAGTTCAAGTATTGTATGGTACCAAACCTGTATGTCAGGGCTGACCACGTGAGTTCTAGTATTGTATGGTATCATACCTGTATGTCAGGGCTGGCTGGGTATACTATATCTGATGCCCTATATTCATAGTACTGTATAAAGAGTACCGAATTGTTCTGGTCAATCCTCAGAATCCTCTTGTTATCAAATGATCGAAGCCTGGACACTTCTTTAACATTTATGCATGTTATGTACTTATTATCAATGATGTGAAAGCCTTCCATGTGGTACATCTATATGTGTGTATAGTTATATATATTACAGTCCTAAAATGTATTCATAAATGATAGAAGTCAAGAAAGATAAAGAACAAGGAAGACATCAATATATTATGTTAAGTTTATTATGATTCAAAAAATATATAATACGCATTTCTTCACCAAAACTGTACAAAAAAAATACATTTTGTTTATTTTATGAAAATAAATATTATCAAGACTTGAAGAGTCAATTGTACAAGGATATTTTTACATGGCACTTCTTAGCAATTTTTCTGTGCAAACTATTTGCTGTATGTTTAGAACAATCTGACAATTCTGGAGTACTAAATCTTGACCCAGTTCATTAAGGATATTGCTACCAATCAATACATTGCAGTTTCCTATGCTGCAATCTTGGCTTTGCAACCAAGCATCATTGTTGCATAGTACTTCACCAATACACTATAACACTTTTAAAAGAGCTAGGTAGCTGCTTACTTGTACAACTGACTCTACAACGGTTCTGAATTGTATTAATAACAATACTTAATACAAATCAACTGATGAAAGCAGAAAAAAATAGCTCCCAAAGTTAACTTGGAGGTTAACTTGATACTGGCAATATCAAAATATAGCAAGCTTTAAACAATGAGAAAGCACTATGAGACCAGTTGTATAGCTAGTTCATATTTACCTTACTACATTTGTAGAATGTGGCTACCTAATTTAATAAATGTAACTAGTATTGATTAAGCATTTTTCTTATGGCTCAAAAATGAGACCATTTGTACAGCTTGATCATACTCACTTGTGACTACCTGATTTAATAGATGTTAATGTTATTAATAATGTATTCCTTTTTCTAGATCAATGTAAACAAGCTATGCACGATAATACAGAACTCACGACCAGATTTACAAAATAACAATAGAAAAAAATATGAAATAAGAATTAAGCATGGATGTTTAAAGGACATGTGTAGGTTGAGCTTGAAACTTCTAACAGGTCAAAAGTAACTGCATTTCAGTCTTTTCATGCTGATGCATGTTAACAGACTACAGCAATTACCCCTGGTCATTGGCACTGATATCTGTTATCTAGTGCTTCTGGTTGAGTTCAAACCCTGAACCTCTCAATCCTTAATCCCATTTCCTACAACTGGAGCACTGCATCCAAACATGTAAATAAATTGATCATGATATAGATAAATACTACAAATATAATAAGATATACATGTAATTGTTTTACCCAATATATTTATCCCCCACAAGTATTCCCTATAAAATTATAATAAAATAAATGAGATTCATGGGCAGCATAATGAACAACATTCTTCTATATCAGAATTTCTCACTGTTATGTTTATAATCACTCCTAATTTGAGAACTTCAGCATTGTTATTCCACATAGGTAATTGCATTTAATGCAGTTCAACAATTATTCTTAGGTCACCATATGTACAGCAATAATGGTAATATATGTATGTCAAACCAACTTAAATGGACTTTTTTCTTAACCAGTACTAGCTTATTCTTCCACGATGAGTCAACAACTTCTCCCGATGCAGGGGAATATTGATATCACATTTTAAGTGCAAGGACCAGGAATTGGCCCTAGGACTTCTAAAATTGAAACCTTGGACTCTACCACCACAGTGTCATGGCCATGGCTCTATTTCACTCTCAACAAACCCTCTTCAAATAAATATTAGTTGAAGAACTATTGAACACGAGTGAACATAGAATTATGATATCTTCTGATATAAAAGAATGATACAAAAATACAAGAAAAATAAATTGGTACATTTTGAGGTTTGAAAATAACATTGGTTCAAACTAGTTTTTACATACAAAACCCACTTACCAGGTAAACTAAATGTGTTGTCAAAATATCAAATCATGTGACCCTTGACCCCTTATAAAATATCTGACATAACAACACTCAACTATTCCATACAAAATCAAGATTCAAAAATTCTAAAAGATGGCAAAAACAGGCAAAAATATTTCTTATAAAAATATATCACAACAAACAATATATCGCTGAACAGGTATTATTATATATAATTTATAATGAATCACTGGTTCAACCATGTTACATTATGTAAATACATTGGGTGCGTTCAGAGTTATACCACTGGTAACTGATGGTAGCATTGGTAATCATCGGTAAAAATTGGTAACAATTGGTATACCGAAGGCAAGGTAATTGGTAACCAATTCTCCCGCGACCCTATAAGTGAGGTAGCTTTAGAAGCCTCGTTTTGATTCAAGTCATGATGGCGGCAACACTAAGAATTTCCTTTATTTATATACCAAGGTGCCACAACAACATAAGCATCACCTTTTCTGTATTCACATATGGGCCTGTAGCTTGATTATAACTTGGAGATTTCTCAAATAACGGGAGAAGTGTCTGGAATGAGTCCCTAGTGAGCCTAAATGGACTCTTAAAGTCATCTAATGAATACAGTGGAATTATTTGGTCATAATAATGCTCTATTCTAGGAACAAAATCTCTTTTCTGTCTAAAAAGCAGTTCATTATTACTTGAGTACATAGTAGAGGCTATTTTAGATACAAGTGTTAGCCTTTAGTGTTGCAATACTGCAACAGTAGCTATGGCACATTTTTGCATTCATCCACCATTTAAGGTTTGTACCGTTGGTTACCATTGGCAGCAATATGCTACCATATACTACCATTACTACCAAAGTCCGTTCAGAATTAATTGGCAACCAATGGCATGTTTGGTAACATTCGGTAACTTATGGTAACCCTTGGTAATTCTACCTGGTACCAGTTGGGAGAATCCTGAACGCACCCAATGTAACATAAACTAGTTCATAATAAAGGCACATAACTCTATCAATGCAAAAATGAGTCGGGGTGTAAGGAAGTAACTACCTAGTGTTTATAAAAAGGAGATTTTCACCTTAGCCTAAAACCATGCAACAAGACAGTAAAACCATGACACGGCCTTGGCAAATGACTGATTGTCTGAGAATACCAAACATATTTAGCTTACAAGAAAAACATGCTACCTATTCCTGCAGGGTAGCAAAAATTGTAAAAGAAATTGCTATGTAGTACTAGGTAGCAATATCCTTATACAGCTAGCTCATGTTTACAAATCATTTCAATTGTCTATCAATTTTAAACTAGGTAATGAAATTACTTTTTTAAATAAAATTGAACAGATTTATACCATACACCAAAGCAATGTAAATGTTGTAAAAGGGTGGTGGGCATGATATGCATTAACTTTCTCATACTGATTAGAGAACAATTTCAATTTGCAGTTAATTAGCAAAAATGATAAATAAAATACTAGTCACTGTTTCAAACTAAAATGTCAAACTTATATCTAAATGTAAACAATGTCAAAAACAAATCTTTGAATTTCTGAGCAAAAGTAAAGCATATAATTCCATAAAAACCTTATGAAATTGCCAATTTAAAAACAACTAAAAAGAATAGAAAATCTGGAAACATGAACAAAGTTAGTTCATCGAAAAAGTCACAACATTGAAAAATTGTGCATGAAAACTAAATATCCAGGTGTTTGCGTAAATTTCATAACATGTTGCCCAGCAACAAAGTAATCTTTGAAAAAACTAAAATGATTAGAGACTGTTTGTAACCAGTACATCAAGAAAAACATAAATAACATCTATTTTACAGCAATTAAACTATAGACTATAATAATAATAATGAAATGTTATCTATAAATTTCACATCAAAATGGTTTTGTTCACAACAACTAATGAAAATGCATCAAATGATCAATAATCTCAAAAAATCCTTCACATTGTATTCACTACAACACACAGTAACACAGAAAATAGACATGTTCAAAAACATAAGTACTTGTTGTACATTAGATAAGTGCAATACAAACATTTATGAAGTAATGAAGTCCCCTTTCTGATTGCCAATACAAAATACAGGAAAGTTATGTTAAATGAAACACCATGATAATTGTAAAATCATGTGATTTTTAAGTCCTAAATTCTATAACTTATTAAGACTGTTTTTCAGACCATCCATTTTGAGGTTCCTTAGTAGAAATTTACTGCAGTAGCCTAACAATCCACATGTCAGTGACCAAAAGTGATGTGTGCAGAGTTTCAACACTCAAATAAGTGAACCAATTTGTAAAAACTAAAAACAAAGCAAAGAGCGATACTTAAAACATGGTACAATTCAATGTACTGTTAAAAATGGCAATCAGTTACCTAGAATGAAAGATCTTTATAATCAATATGATCAATACATGGAAATAAAACAGCAAACAATATGCTTCTACAGTACCCACCTAAAATCTGGAGACATTTTCATTTTGTAAGCCTACTACATAAGTTTTGTCAGAACTTAGATAACCACTAATTTTGAAATGATTTTGAGGCTACCAAATTAGCTTAATATCTATTTTATTGAAAAGAATTACATTGAATTTGGGATATCTGATGCTGAATCCTATAAATGTAATGCATTCAAGAAACTAGTTTTCATTTAATTATAAACCATATCATCTGTACTAAAAATAAAGGTTCTACCGAAAACAATCGACGAAAGTTAAAATTTAAAATTAACAAAGTTTCCTTTGTTTCCAAACTTTTGGTGGATACTGCATTTACTCAAGTGACTTGCATAGATTCTTATAATTTCAAAATATAAATATGACAATATAAAATGCGTAAGCAAACAAGTCAGAAACAGCAAAAAAGGTGGGATACAGAAATTCAAACATGATATAGGATACAAACAAACATCAAGTAATTTACAAATACAATGTACAAATAATATAGCAAAATAGTTTATAACAGTGTTCTCACATCAAGTGAGCTGATAAAGTCCTATTGCCATCACCATTGCAATAATAAACAATATAATAAACATTATATAAAATAATACAATTAAAAAAGGCAAGCAGATTAATCACAATGTAAGTAGATAATATGAATGCCATAAGGATGGCTTGTCAAGAAATTTACAACTATTTTACAGTTACTCACAAGTTATGTACTAAGTTTTCCATCAATAAAAATGATAAAAATCACCAAAATTGTTTCTACAGGAAAATTTACATAAGAAATAGATGCTTGTTCAAGTACCTTAACCCTGAACTTGAGAATGGATCCAGAAAACTTTCACCAACAATATTGTATCTTTTTGTAACAATCAAAACCATTTTCTCAATGAATGTGTGATTAAACATGAAATTATCAATGTGCACTGTGAAAGTAGATCTAAGTATCAGTTATGTAAAAAATGTAAGTTAGAATCAGCCTAGTGTTATTATCATTACATTTTTAATGTCAGATAACATTGTGTTAGCAATGTCAATTAATGCATATCAAACTTGGATTTTATGAAATGCTATTCAAATCCCACAAAGGGAATTCTTACTCTAGAAATCATGTAATTAATATAATTGTTGTTGCAACAATAACTAGAAGTCTATTACTAAAAAGTATAGAAATCAGTAACCACACTGCAGGCACTTGTTAAAATGGAATGTAATAATGTTCATGGAATTTTATATTAAATTGAAATGACAATGAAGTACAGGCATCTTTAACAGCACAGTACACAAATAAGTACTTGATTTACGTATAGTCTTTTACACTTAGAACATATATTTGTGTCACAAATTCAGTTTGGATTTCATTAAAATATACAGGGCAGCAATAATTTGGTGCCACATAGATCAGTTGCAAGAGATGCTGATCTGTGTTCATCTATGTTATTACAATAGAAGCAGAAGCGCATCTAACAGAAAATGCAAATTGACAGGGAGACAGTACTTCTTTTGTTACATTTTTCTCAAGTTCACATTTATAGTTGTAAGCATTTTTCTAGTCACTTTCGGTAAGCCTCTTGTATTCCTAGACTTAGTTACAATGATAATCTACTGATAATCATTCAGAAAAAAAATCTATTTGCATCAATGATCTCCTTCTGAAGCAAATGTTGAAAGTTTCGATAAGTTATCTTTCATCAATAGTAGCTGACTTTAAGCTCAAATGAATGATTTGATGTGAAGTATACTATTCAATGAATCAAATCAAAAACAAATCATATCAGGAAAAAATAATAAAGCATTGAATCAACTTTATAAAGATTATTGTGGCCGTAATAATTTAATACTCTACAAACTAAAAAAGGCTGTGTACTAATTGTTGGCCTGACTTACATGTACTTCAAGCCAAAATATATCATTAATGCCCTTGTAATGTATTTTAGCAGCTAAATTATGATTATGTACCTAAAACTTATTGCATAATTACACAGAAAATAAATGATTTAATAATCTCAAAATAATTGAACACACAAATACAACAATTGCTACATAATCTCAAGTTATTTAAAATTCTGGATTAAGTTAACCAAGTCAGTAGAGCTAAAATCACAACAACTAACATTTATATAGTGCAGACTGGGAGCTACTAGTGGTTTGAATAATGACTAATATGGCTTGAGGTAGTGGCATCAATGATTGTACTTGTGCCATTGCGTATGTGCTCAATAAATTACCTAATAACATAAACAAGACAGGAAAACACAAAAACATGTACTGACAAAAAGATTAATAAATAAAAATGTTTGATTTTTTTTTGTTACATGGCACAAACTCCATTTCATCTTTGTATAACAAGACTAGTTCTTTAGTAAAAGACAAATTCATAAAACCTAACTAAACAAGTGTATGTACTTAGTAAGCCTATGAAATCACAACACAATTTCACAAATATTTCTTATTATTATTATTTAAGGAATGATATACAGTTATCTGTATTTTATTTTAGTATAAAACAAAGGAAAGGCATATGCTTTTATGTGTCAGATTAAATAACAAGTGCTTTAGCTAGAGTTATTAAATAAACACATTAAAGTAAGTGCATATGTTTTAGTTTACAACAAAATATAGAAACATTGTAAGTTATTTCGATTTAAACATTGAAAAATAAAAAAAAATGACAAGTTTTAAATAAGGGAGTAAATTATAACAGCTATGTATTTGTTCAATAATAAAATATAGACGGAATCATATTAAATATTGAGTGAAAATGCACAAGCTATTTGAGAATAGAATATAATTCTATTGATAAAATAAAGTCGTGGCTTAACACATAAATATAATAACAATTCCAGATACATTTAACAGCCCCTTGAAATATTAGATGCAATGATATATTCAAGAAAAAAATAATTAACGGCTTTTAGCAATTCTAAGCCATGTTGCACTGACAACGATTTACAGACTGAAGTCAGACTGATAAAAAACATGGCGTAATATTTAACTAAGAATGTATAAAAAAACAAATTAATGCAAGTAAAATTTACAGAAAATCAGCAGTAATATGAAATACAACAAATTACATAAGAGTTTTGTCCATAAATACAAAAATTGTTCATATACCTTAAACAAATCTATTATCAATGTACAAATATATTTAACAACTCAACAATTTATTGACAAAAACTTAAAGAATATTTTCACAAATAAATATCACATAGGACAAAATATTGTGCAAACAATTAATAAATTCTCTGAATGTATAACATACAAGATGGATGTCAAAAAAGATGAACTCAGAATAATGTGTTTTTATATCTTCACTAACAAGGTACTAATATAATGTTGTACACTTTTATTATTTCTATTGCTCTCTGTACACAAAATTTTCATTGTAATGGTATGTGTTTGTTTGTACCACGGGTAAAAATCCATTAATTTGAATTGCAGATGAGATCTATCTCATCTTTACAAAATATTAACTCTTTTAATGGAAATTAAATAATGTGTATTTTACATCAGCTGAATCAGCATATTGACACATGAAGACACATCGAGGGTTACCAGCAAGACTGTAGTAACTCGCTCTTTAACGCTGCAATTACTACAGTCTTGCAGGCAACCCTAGACATGTAGACATAAAGACAAGACAGTTAAAACAAGCATAAAATAAGTCACTTTACAATTTTAACAAGTTTTAAAATTCCCATGTGTCCAACCATTTTAATCCATACATAACACTCTCAGGGTTATTTGCAGGGATTTCAGCCATACCGTAAGTTAGAGGATGAAATAAGTAAAAACTGAAAATAGAAAAAATAATGTTACAAAATATAATATTTATATATCAATGTCTCCTCAGGGGCGTGGAATTCCTAGTGTTTCCACTAGTCCATGGACAAGAGGAAACTATAAATAAACTTGTCTTGGATCAAAATGCACTTGTCCAGAAATTCAATACTCATACTAATGCTGAGAACTATGATATAAAATACATACTAAATGTCAGAATACACCGGTGGAATTGAAAATAAAATAGCAGGAATAGATACAATATACAACAGTAGCCTCAAATTTTCTTAAGTATTAGCCAAATTTATTATGTTGTACATTAAAGGGCAAAATTATTCAGAGGTCCACATGAAAGATTGGATTTATCCATTGTGCAGTCTCTTTAAATGAAGTCGGTATAATTATTATTATATTATTTTAATTTTCAAAGCCATCCTCCATCATACCACAGATTCATAAGCATGTAGGATAGAAGTTAGTCACTTATGAAAGAATGTGTCTAGTAACTGGTTAACAGCTAAATCTAGAGATTAAGCCTTTCCAGGATCGAGAAGTAAGTTTACTGACCACCATGATATTACCTATACAATGTGTTGCAATGGCACCAAACCTAACCAAACATAGAAAAGATGAATATAAAACAAAGATATATATATAAATACCTGTATGCTATAACAGACAAAACCAGACCATTACATACATGATACATTGTTAATGCTAAAGGTGCAGGAAGACAATTTACAAATCTTTTAATCATCATATCAGTAGTTATACCTGCAATAAAATAATACATACATAATTTTTTATACATTATCTTGAAAACTGGATGTCTTAAAGGGTACCTCTCAGATAAATCTAAATACCTTTTAAAAAGTATAATTATTTATTGGTCATGCATTCAAATGACCACATCACAAAAATATTTTGTAAAAACACTCTAATCTGTCTATAATTCATCTCATTGTTTGGTCAGAAAATAAATACATGTATTATCTTATTTTCAAAATATTATTATTGACAAAATACTCCCAGAGAATGATGAGAAGAAATAAAATATTTCAAATTGACTTACTTACCTCCAACCATACAAGAGTATAACAATGCAGGAAAATAATGATGAAAGTATAGAACTCTTGTCATTGGCCAGAATGGTAAATAATGTAAGGCCCAGCCTAACATAGCCCACCAACCAGCAGTAAATGTATGATCTAAATATACTGAAAATATATAACATATGAATCATGTAATAATTTATACCAAAATTGAGAAAACCCAATTTACAGGTAGATTGATAGGTAATATAGATTATATTCATACAGTCATGTTTTTACTGTTTTGAGTGTGATATGTCCTTTCTTGTTGGTGCATCGTAAAACCAAACAATTTACTGTTTCGAAAATTTGTGTGCTATAAATATTTTTTTCATTCAATGAATAAATTTTATCAATACATCTAACAGGTCATGCTGATGCATATACATGTATAAGTACTTTTAATAATGGATTTGCCCACTAAAAAAGAGATTAAGCAGATACATGTAAATCAATTTACTGATTTTTACTCCTTAACAGAATTTATCCTCTAATTATTGGAGCTTCATTGTCTATGGGACTATCTAAGGGTCCACCGATTCCAAGTGGGTTATTTATGTTGAGTGCAAAATGAAACCCAATAAAAATTCACAGTTCAAACTGAGATTCCCATGAGAAACCCATGACCTCTCAAGTCAGAAGCAGACACTACCACATCACCATTAAAGCTTGCAGAAGGCAAGGGAGAACAAGTGCGGAATAATACCTCTGTTACATGCAAAAGTGTAAAATACTAAACTTGGACTTACTTTTAATCTCCTGGGATATTTTAACTCCTCGTTGTAGTCTAATCTCATGTACGATATATAATACAATAAATAATGTCATCAATGCTAACAAACCATACCAGATTATAGGATTACCAAGTAAATATATCTTGTAATCATTACCTGAGAAAAATTGACCCTGAAAATATATCCATCATTAAAATTACATAGTTGTAAATTGCATTTAATACAACTTGTGTAAAATGTAGGCAATGTCTTTGTGCAATGGTATACTGGGACCAGGGAAACATCAGTAAGCACAATATTTCCTTTTTACAAAATGTGTTGTGATAGACCTAGTTGTTGTTCAGAAATTGGAAAACAGTGCCAAAACGACCTTGACCTATGACCTAGATACCCTTCAATAGAGATCATCTACTGCCAGTGGCCAAGCATGAGCATTGTCGAACTTATAGTAGTAGAGGTTTTGAACAGACAAAAAATTTCAATGCAAGGGCCTACTGACCTTGACCAGAAGTCCAGTGACTCCAAGACCAATTGGGATCAAATACTAGACAGTCTACCTACCTACCAAGTATGAACACAGTAAGGATATTAGTAGTTACATGGAGATAAAATTGTTAACAAACAACCCACAGACAGATGGTTGGGCAGATGAGCACCATGCCATATGTTCAAAAGTTTGACATTGAATGTATAAAAAGGTACGCCAAATCTACAGACCAGTAAACAAACTAACCCTTAAGTTGATAGGCCACTGCCAAGGTCTAGATGTTACTTCTCCATCTTTTGGTTTTAAACCTGCATTACCCTAAAAGACAAACAATATACATGAAATACCTCTAGAAATACTCTTTTTATTCACACTACATTGTATTATTTTTTCAAACATAATAACATTTTTTTACAATACTATTATAAAAAAAAAATCAAAATTAGTATTAGTATTACCAGTATTCTATCTTTTTCAAAATAATATTACTTCATATTTTAAAAAATAATTCTTATGTATTTTTGAAATGCCAGACATTGATGGCATGACACTGTCATTGATGAATGCGCATGCTATAATTTCTTGTGAGTTGGTCATAATATATTTTCTACTGCCATTCTGTTGTCAGTCACTGGCAAAGGTATTTGCTTAGTACTGGTCAAAAGCTTTTGTCCAGAGATCTAAGCACATGGACAGTGAATAGGACCACTAATCACTGCAATACAGCTGTAAATTGTTGAAGAATGGCACCTATATAACAGGGAACAGAATGACTGACCGCTGTAATATGGTTGAAAAATTTGTTAAAATTTGGCACCATTCATTAAAAAAACTATCCAGTGCCATCCAAAATAACCTTCACACTTGTAAAATAGCATGTTTTTCATTTATACAATTAATTCCATGTCAGATGTATAATTGTATTTATGCATTATGATAGTTTATTGGATAAAAATACCACCAACACATAACACTTTTATTATTGCTCACTGATACAACGTTTTGCCATACAAGGCTTCTTCAGGTACGGTATAAACAACAATAAAACAAACGGAAACAACACAATGACATATTATGATAGTTGGAATAGATTGTAATATTTAAAGGGGGAGTTCTGATACTTTATACAATTGAAATTGTTGTAAGATATATTTTTAATTTCTCAAGTATTGGTAAAAATTGAAAAAAATCACATATTTACAAAAATATTCAGGTAATTATGGATGGCACAGTATAAAACATACCTGTGTCATAACACGATGGCTTTCTATAAATTTTTGTAGAAATGATGGAGAATGTACTTGAAAACTGACATTAGGTACTGAAAATACAAAACAATATATAGTTTAGTTTATACTGATTTATTAAAACTTAGATGTGAAATAAGTTCATAGAACATGATTAATCACTTTAGAGTCCACTTCCTTATCCCCTCAGGACTGAATTAGTGGGATAAAGTTTCTTGCATATTTAAGTAGGTTTTTTAATGGGAATTTTAACCAATGCAGAGCATGATATCAATGATTACCAGTTCAACATAGTAACCGCTCTGGCAATATTATGTAAAGTAATATTAAATGTCCAAGTAATAAATAACTTTTATCATATAGTCATTTTCTTAGTTGATATTGAGCCCCTTTCATGTATGATCTTGGAAAAAAATGTTAAGATTTTGTGTGTGATTGACAAACTGACTGGCAAGCTTCCACACAAATAAAGATTGAAACACACATAGAGTCCAGAAGTTTACAACAATCAAAAAGTAATATCTGACAGACAGACAGTTCATCTAACCATAGATACATGAGAGCTAGACTAATATCAGCTAAAAGCGACTGCTTTCTTTCTCACATGTACAGAACTCAACATTTGTCGTCTGATTGCCCCTGACAACCTTTATTTGGATTTGGGCAATTGTTACTGCTAGTAAACATTTGATTGGAGCAAGTAAAACAAGTAAATCTGTGAGCTAATGCTCACTAGTGATACCCCCGCAAAAATCTAAAAATATGCGACAAACAGGAAGTAGATGAAATCGCTTTACACCACATGGGACTATGGGATAAAGCAATATGCAAAGTATTAGGCTGCTGCATGTTTTAGTTGCTGAGAAAACTGCGACGGAAATTTTGTAACGGACAGACGGACAAGGGTAAAACAGTATACCCCCCTCTTCTTCGAAGCGGGGGTATAATAAACAGTTGGCTTTCAAAGCTGGCACTGGACTTTCAAAATTAATGTCGAGCCCTGATGTTGGACTGTGTTTGTATGCGAGGCTCATCCCATAACACTATACTAGTAGTGACAGGACAAAATTGAGTACAGTGACTTTTTCTACTCGATAACAGAGGTTTGTTAGAGAAAAGTTTCTAGATTCAGTACTCACATCTTTGATCAATGATTTCTTCAACACTCCAAACTGTACGCCAATCTTTAATGCTTGGATTACATGTAACTTCAAGTTGTTCAAAACCCCTAAAATATAGTAAAGTACAGTTGTAGAGCTTGATTCTATTACTGTAATAATTTCTATGACACAGTCACACTCTGTTTTTGGACACTGAAATCTTTTAAATAACAATTTGACCTGGTTTTACAAAGCTAAACTGACGGAAAACTAAAAAACCATAAAGCAATGAAAATAAATTAGTGACACTAACTGGGACTATAAAATCTTTACTTTGTCTAACTAAATGCATCCACTTCCTACTTGTGAGCTAATCATAGCATATTATTTTAGCAAACAACTCTTCAGAATAAATATCTGCCACAGTTCTTATCTGTTCATGTTACCGGGAGATAGATATGCAGCTGATCCTAGTCAGGCTGAATTTTTTTTCACCAAGAAACAAACCAAAACTGTAAGGGTTGTTAAAAGCTAGGCAGTTTATTACTTACCATTTAGGTAGTTTTTTCTCTTCTGAAGCTACAGCACATTTAACATGGTAATGTACAATTTTTATCTTAGACTGTACAGAATATACAGGGGCTCCATCAGCACTTCCTGGTATAACAATCTGCCATATATCATTAGCATCACCTGAACCATTCTGTAATTATATATATATATTAAATGTATGGTGTCCCTAAAGTGACATTACATTGTTTGAGTATGATATGTATGGGGACCCAAAAAATACATTGCATCAGTCTGTAATCATAATTTATATTATTAGTTATAAAGATTTTTGACAGTGTATATGGGTCCTTATACCCCGAGAGCACACGCCGAGGGGTTATATGTAGCTTCGAGGGGTATAAGGACCCATATACACCGTCAGAAATCTTTATTACGATTTTATAATACTTCAAATCCCTTTAAAATTGGTCGGGAGCTGTAAAGTGTACAAAAAAAACAAATGCAGTATTTTAGTTCAATTTCCCCATGGCGCACCCCAATTGCTTTTTACTACGTTTGTTCATGATGTCATACTGGCGACCGTGTTATGAAGTTGATAGTATTTACTATTTGACATTTTAAGTTTTAAGCTTATAATTTTTGTGGATTTAAGGATCGGAAGTACATGGATCTATTTAAAAAGAACAAAAATGCACACGGAAGATAGGGATATATGGACTTTATTAAGGAAATACTCGCCGACGGGATAAACTGTGAGGGCAAGATGAAAATGGTTTTCCGAAGATAGAGCAAAGAATATCTACGGGGATTCGTACTTGAGAAAGATCTTTGACAGCCAGTTTCATTATTCATTCTTAATGCATAGCTTGACTTGCTCCAATGAATGAAACGCAAGTCAACCTTTGTATTAACTTTATAATGACTGGAAACTTTGTCGTATTGAACACAGTCACACAGAAATTTATGCCTGGAAGAAGCACAATCCATTGGGATGTTGGAGTTAAAGCGTCAAATTTTGGGCCCTTGGTTTA
The DNA here is from genome assembly GCA_025267735.1 of Mactra quadrangularis. Lineage (NCBI taxonomy): Eukaryota > Metazoa > Mollusca > Bivalvia > Venerida > Mactridae > Mactra > Mactra quadrangularis. The sequence goes on along the minus strand of CM046301.1, from coordinate 1,075,795 downwards.
CAGTATTGTGAGTAATAGATTTGTTATTATGTTGAAATTCTGCTGTATAGCGTCATTTCATAAAGAACAGGACATCGATATGTCTTATTTGCTTACAAATGTTAAGATTACAAAGAAAACCATTATCGAATCGATGAACAAAATGGCAGACATTTGACAAGAATTTCTGTTACATTATCATGAGAGGCTACCCGAGGGGACACGGTATATATGAACTCACACACGGTGTATATGGATTTTTTTCGCACACCCGATCAGCCAATCAAAAGCCGTCAATTTTATTTGAAGTATTATAAACATTGATATTATAATATTTATAGAGTCCCTAAAGTGACATTGTCATTGGTTGGATATATGTATGGAGACCCAAAAATGACACTGTACCAGTCTGTAATTATATATACATTGATATTAGACTTACCCATAGCCAGTCACAAGTCCAATTGAAATGGAGATGGCAACTGACTGGAAACTTGACAAAGACATTGTAAGAACTTGACAATTAAGCTAAACTTAATTGGTATAAACTAAACTGTACTTACTACACCATAACATGACACTTGATAATGACCTAATGTTAAAGGAGCTGGTTCTCTGTGGCTGTGTAGATTTCTACTTGTTCTGAAATACAAAATTTATACTACTTATCACTGGAAGAAAAAGTGACATCAGTGAGGGATTCAAACCCCATAACCCATTCCGGAAACCAGATTTGAAATCCTAAAGAACAACCAACTGCACTATTGATCCATGTCAAAATTAACCTCCACATAGATGGAAACTAAAGTTTGTCTCTACATTTCAACATCTTCAGACTTTGAACATGACTAACCATAAGTGCTAGACTATACAATGAATATAAAGGAAAACTTGAGTTTGGTATCTGTATTACTAATAGATTAAGTCTACCAATTCAGTTAACAGTGACCCTGTATAACTGCAATCAAGATTAAGGAAGCAATTATGTAAAGCTGTTACTTAATAAAACTAGACCTATCCCTGAATGTGATAAAATATCTCGGAACGGGTGTTTGTAAAGAAATTGGGTGCTTAGAAAATGACCAGACAAGATTTTTCATCAAAGAGCCATAACTTGGCAAAAAAGCAATGGACCATAACCAAAACTGGATGCACATGTCTGCCCGATATCTGGAATATGTGTGAAGTTTGAATTAAATCTGTAAAATAGGTGCTGAAAAATGAGCAGATAAGAAAAAGCTACAGTCCAACAAGCTGACTCTTAGTATATATACCCCCCCCCCATTTAATTTTTTAGGAATAATAAAGCAGAAGGAAGAAGGAAGTTCAATAGACCAGAAGCTACAGTAGCACCTTTAAATACCTTTACACTATAGTAAACGTATATGGTAACTCTTTATAATACCAAATTTAAAGAATTAACAAAATTTCTTTATACATACATAACAATTCTTAGTGAAGAATTATCATCTTTTCCTAATGTTACAATCTAATACAACTATTTTCATGCATAAATACACAGACACTCATTCTCTGGGGCCGAATATGTGATTAGTAAAAATCACAACTGTAGGCATTTATGAGTTGACTGAAAATGCTCTATATTGTTTTGAAGGACAAAAAATTCCACTGCCTGAGGGTATGGATACCTGTCCCCAAAATGTGTCTAGCGCCCTGCATACGTACATGTAAATGTATTGGTGACCTAGACACAAAAAAAGCAGCAGCATTCCTATTTTTTTATCAAGAATACTGTTGATAGTGAACACACGAACCTATTCTTCAATGGAGAATATGTGTGACATAGATTTGATTTTTCTCGTATATGAAAACTTGTAGGTAAAACAAACCATACACAAAACTTACACAACATGAGTTAATCTGACTAGATCTCCATTCTTCACAAATACTGGGGTATCTGAATTATTAACACTTTCAAAAGCTGGTTGTATTTGCCACATATTATTGAGATCTTTATGAGTGTATGTTGTCACCTGAAATGTATATTTTATTGTATTACAGCCTACAAAATTAGGGTATGAAACTGGTTGTCCGAACAGGTCATTTTAGTGGCAAACACTATATCTAGTTTGTAGAAAATTTTGGTTGCTCATAAGAAATTATTGAGAGGGCTGAACAAAACACTATTGTAACTCCCTTTATTTTCAATTAGAGTTATAACAGTGTTTTGTTCAGCCCTCAATTGGTTGCCCTAAACTAAAAAGTAGTCATGACAGGCAACCGTGCACCCGCTTATTTGTTCATAGGTGTAGCATTCTCAAACACAATTTATCAAGTGCAATTCAAAAGTCAAGGGACAAGGAAATGATTTAATGATAATCTGATAGGGGTGTAACGGTTAACGGATATACTGGTTAATATTGCAATACGACTTCTGACGGTTTTTAACCGATTCATTTTTCTCTGAACCGAGTTTTCTAGTTATGTTCCATACTGATTGTTTCTATCAGAGTTTGAAATTTATATTTTTGAATAAATGGTAAAATATGTTCGGAAACTTAAAATATTTTTCGTAAAGTGAGAGAATAATTATCTTTGAAAGTCCATTCAAAGCCTTTTTTTCTAACTTATTCAAACATTTGCATAATATGTGTAGGTCATTTGAATGTACACTGTTGATCAAATTAAGATGCTGCACGTGCATTAATTCATGCTATGCATGTATGCGGAAAGAACAATATGTATTGCAATATATTACAGTGCGGGTTTCAAGTATTGCAATATATTGCAATACAGTTTTTACCATATTGTTACACCTCTATAATCTGATTCACATTTTCCCTGACCCATGAAAAAAGAAACAAAGAGACATTAGAAAATATTCCATAATAAACATTAATTTGTTTATCAACATATGATTCAAATCATTTACATGACTTTAAGTTTAGCAAAATTATTTGGAAAATACTTGATTAGTTTTACTCAAAATTTTATTTGCTTAAAAACTTTTGGAGGGTACTGTATAATACATGTTTGTGGATTGAAGAACTAAAACCCTTTTCAACCCTTTGTACATTTCAACAGTACAAGTCATATGGAGGGCAGTTCCCCTAACCAAGGATTAAGGATTCTAGGATTAAGATGTACTAAACTCCTATCGTCCAGTCTACTTTTCCATATGAATAACTGTTTCTAGCCAGGATTTCAACAATGTCTCTCAATTTTACAGCTAACACCCCTGGTCACCTAGTAACTAGTATATGTCTACCAATCTCCAGCAAAAGTCTTTTATTCAGCTCATGCACAACAGAACTAAATCACCCTTTCCATTTACACCAGCTAGGGTGGACTGTAGCAATTACATGTAATTTCTTGTTATGAAATTAGCTGTATCCTTTGCTGGGATTGAACCCAGAACATCTAGGTTCCTAAACCTGCTTGCTACCATACTTCTGCTCCCATTACAGCATTGAAACACCACAAAAAAACCCATGAAAATACCTGTTGTTGTTGAGGTGGATGTTCTTCAGGATATAAATGACCATGTGAATGTAGATAACCACCACCTGTCCTTTGTTGTTTAAATGATACAATACTACCGAATGCTATACCTGTAACATACATCCAAAATGGTTCATGTAGACTTCTCATACATACATTTAGGGACTTTTAGGGCTTTTCAGGGCATTTTTTACTAAGTTTAGGACTTAATTTTCATGATATATATGAATGTTCTATTCGGACAACTCTGACTTTCCCCTGGGAAAACTGGATAAAGCACTCCACTTAAGTGTTTGGCCCAGAGTCAATTTGCCTAAAATACAGAATTATATGTTATTAAAAACATAATATTTTTGTGGCTTCATTGCCATGTAAATCATTTAGATTTTGATTATTTACCAACCTTATAGTTTCCTAACTAAATCTAGGGCCTTCAAATAGTAATTTAGGGCCAGACAGTGCAAATTTAGGGGCTTTTCAGGGCCAGTCATGCAATTTAGGGCCTTTTTAAGACAAACATCAAAATTTAGGACTTTTTCAAGATAGTACAAACCCTATACAAAACATGACAACATTTATTTAAAGAGTTATATGCCAAACTAAACTGTATAATTTATGCAAATTTACCTGATATTTATATTTATTACATTCACTCTGCTGATTTAAATCTAATTTTATCGATCATGAAATCATCAGGTTATTGATTGTGTCACTGACAAGTGAATAAAATGTGATAAAATACATCGTCGGTCGGCTGCTAAAACCTTGTATCTTAATTTTTTCAAACTTTTCAGGAGAAGGAAAAAACTATTTTATTAAAAAGTCGTATCTCAAAATTATCCAACTAAAAATAATAATGTTTTGTTTCAAAATGTCGTAACTCGCATATGACAGACATGAAATTCATTTATTGCAACATTCGTCAAAGATAACTGTTTCCCATGCTTGCAAACAATAAAATGTAATAAATGCATTATTTCTGCTTCTTAATTTAATTGCTAGTGTAGAATACTTGTCATCATTAGTGGAACCGAAATGACAAACTATTTTCAATCGTTTTTGACGAAATAAAAAGTCACAAGATGCAAATCATATAAGATAAACATACAAAATTAATGTTAAATGAATGAAGTGGTTGAAATAACACATATTTTACCTCTTAAAAGAAAATAATCCAACTGCATGATCATTTTTTATCAACAATGGAGTGTTAAGTGTGAGATACAATATATTGACCGTTGTTCAAAAAACCAAACGGAGTTACGATATTTCATCTCAAGACAATATTTCGGGTATTAATTGGCTTGCAGGTACAACGTTTTGAGACAAAGCGGGAATCGCTTTGGCGTACTTCGTGCAGTCGAAAAGTCATTTTTGTCAAAAAGCATAGTTACGACCTTTTGGCAGCCGACCAACGACATGCTTTATACAGTTGTTACAACTTTCAACCTTCCTGTCAACATCTTTGTCTCTCAGTACTAAGCAATAAGAATTTTCAGTTGTTGCTGATAGAAACAATTATGTATATTATAGAAAGGATGTAAACTAAAACGTAAACGGCTATTCAATGATAAATTTAATGATTTGGCAATGCCCTCAAAGATTTCTTTTTTTTCTTAGCATGAAATATCAGGATGCATGACAGATATTATATGCAAACAGGACATATTGAAGTACAAATCATGTATTCACAACACAAAACTACATTTTGAAATACATGTACATTGTACTTGTAGAATTAGTTAAAGATCACACACTTAATACAAGATCATTGTAGGTGTACCATCAAACACAAATGTTAAATCGTAAAGTCAAAAGGAAAACCCCTCTATTCCGGAAACCTCTCCAAACCAGAATTTTTTCTTGGTCCGAAGCGATTCCAGTTTAGAGGAGTTTTACTGTATATGCTTTGTAAAATGTTAATGGGCTGGATGCCTGAACATATGAGAAACTGATAACCAGGTTTTATTGAATATCAATAGGAAAACATACAAAATATTGACAGAACTAATTAACCAACACAAATATAATCTTCATATACTTACGATCAGGCATACTGACATTGTATAGTCTGTTACCAATTAACTGTGACTGAAATTGTGAACTATAAAACCCATCTCCTGGACCACTGGAAAATATAAATTTATTTTCATTTCAACTTAACCTGATACAATGTAAATAACATTTTTATTATGGAATTTTTGGCCAGCCTGTTCATCAAACAAGTTTCCTTGATAATACTCTTTTACAAGTACTTCCTTACTGTATCATTAGAAATGGCAAACATTCCAAAATGCAAATAAATATTTACAAAAAGAGAGTTTAAAGTCAGGAACAGGAAAAGTACAAAGCCAAAAACTTTCAAGTACTTGGTAGAAAGCTTTTATTTACACAACTTAACTACGATTGATAATCAAAGAACTACAAATCATACTAACTACTATTTTATATGGACAAAAAAATACACTATTTTTATATCAAAGGGAGATAATAACTCACTTTCATAAAAAATCATTAATCTTTGCAACAGAATGTTGTTCATAAATCCAACTCGTGCAAAATGATTACAAATAATAGATATTATGTTTTGCTATCATTTATCATGATTTTAAAAAGTATAAATGATTGGTAATAGGCATAATAAGAATTCTACCTTAAGGCAAACAAGAAAGAAAGACAGAATTACATAATTTTAGAACACTAACTATAAAACTTCAAAAAATATTTACCTTTTTCTGAGAACAGCAAAATGTATATAAAAGAAAATCATATAACAAATTACTGGAAGAAGTATTAGACAAATAGCTCTGGCAACAAAATGTTTGGCTACATCAAACTGGAACAGAAAAAAAGATCTTAAAAATTAACTGTAAAGTTTAAATATAAGAATCCTCAAAATCGATGGTCTTAATAGCAAAATGGTCCAAACATTAGAACTTTTTCTTAAGCATCTGGGACCTCTATTTTATTTATTTATTTATACTCTTTAATAAGGGACTTTAGACAGTTACCTTTTCTTGATAAAATCTGAAGCAATCCAATTGGTAAGTAGGTCCTTACAGTTGGAATCCTTGGATTTTATCATTGAAGTCAAATGTGAGGATAACAAAATATGTCATCTAATATCTTTCTTGTTAATTAAGATATTAACAGAAGTGATGAAATTTAGATAGTTCTAAACCCTAACATTACTTTGCGTGTTTTTCAAATAAATTAAAAGATTCACAAAAAAGTTATTAAAGACTAATTTTGGCAAATTGTCATTGAAAAGTAAGGGTAAAATTCGAGTTATCCAACTAATTGGACCTACCTATTTGAAGAGTATACAAGGGGAAATAACTGACTAAAGTCCCTTATTCCACCTTACGGTGATTTATATACATGTAATGATGTATATGGCTGAATAATTAGAAATCACAGAATATTTACATACATAAGTATAACAAAATGATGAATGAACAAAATGAACAAATAAGAAAATAGGTGCTCGGGAGGGGGGAGAGGGTATGATTTTCATAATCTTTTTATAAAATGCTGTCCAGTGTCATAACGAAGTTGGTCTGTATTTACATATAAACTTACCAAAGACAAACTATGATCACCTAACAATCTCCATAAATCATTTATAATACAGGAACCAGCCAGTAATACGACAAATAAACCAACAAACTTTACACTGAAATAAAAAAAATACATATGATAAATGAACAATTGTTTTCATAAAAAGTTGCTAGCTGTAGATCACTCTTAATTTTTCACATGGGGATATGTTTTGCTTTTATGATTTATTAACATTGGATAACAATTTTGCATTGTACAACCTTGATTATTACAAAATAGATGACTTAATAGCTAATGACTTTCATTTTGAGCTAATGTCTTTCATTTTGAGATGTCTTTCAATTTTGACTGTGATATTTTGAAACATTGAACATGGCTTCCTATGTCCCTATATAATTGTACATTACAAGGACCACTTAAGAAATATACCTTAAATTTATCTATCGCAGTTTGGTTGAAATATGAAACTTAACATGAATTTATGCGCAGATAGATATCTTTGACAATAAGTTAGATTTAGGCTACCTATAATACAGCCAATAGTACGCAAAATATGCCAGTCAAATATGTGGTGCATTTTGTCTCAATTTTAAAGAAAGAAAAGGTGAATAGCTCAAGAACTGCACAAACTGGAATTACAGTTCTTGTGTATCACACATCAGCTTGTGGCAGTGAACATGTATACCAAGGCAATGACTGTGAAGGTTTTAGGTACAGCTAACCTATCTATACAGCTCACCATGCAGTCCACTTAATTTAATCAAATGTATCCTTGTTGTAGAATCATGAACCAGTTTTTTTGTATACCATATATTGATACAATAACACATAGTATAAACTGACAAAAAAGTTGTAAATAGGCTAGAGTTTTTTTTAACAAATTGTTAAACTAACTTACCCCATACCACAAGCAAGTGATATTCCAGTCAAAGATAACCAAAACCACCAAACTTTAGAATATGGCCTGAAACAAGAAATTAATATACATTCAAACATAGCATGTAAAAATACAACATGAAGCCATGCCAAATAAATCTTTCTCCAACTTTTCAGATAAACTACATACAGACTTACACAACAAAATATTTGCTATACAAAATAACATAAACATAGTAATCAAAATTGCTGGTCTTTCATAGTGTTAATAGTGCAACAGTCTTTATATAGGGACAATTTTCTTCTAAAATTAAGCATTCCAATCAAAACAATTGTCAAAATAAGCATGATTTTGCAATAACCAAGATGACCTTTAAAGGGATATACAGGCAAAAGTTCAACTTCATATTTCCTGATTTTGAATTATATTTTTATAACTGTGAATGCAACAGACACACTGTTATATAACTTGGCTAAATATTTCTTTATTTTCTCCTAATATTTGAGGTGTTTCCTAACTAGACCCATGTGGGTCATGTTAGCTAAAAATAGAAAAGTGTTAAAATATGCATTTACTGATGAGAAGATACTAGAGCTTGTTATTGAGCAACATTAGTATAATTCTATTAAAAAGATATCCTAACCACCTAAGAATGTTGAAAAGACAAGGAGCGACCAATGCAAACGTTTAATTTCAGCAAGTATGACAAATCTACAAATAGCTTGGTGATTCCCTCAGTATCCTACTTTCATGGTCAACAATGTGTATGCCACATGTTTTAATTCGTTCAGGTAAATATTATAAGTAACAAATGTTATTAGTAAGTGATTTCTTACGTTCTTAATACTGTTTTAAAGACTAAACTTGGTTCTATACTTTTGGCACAGTCATTTGCCTGTATATCCCTTTACAGCAGAACTTTAGTAACGTTCTTCCAGTATTTAAATTTACATTACTGTAAGAATATCATACTTACTGGTCCTTATAAGATAAAAACTTTAGAACTGAGTAAGTAGAAGTCATTATAAAAAACATCAATATTGGATCTAGTAGAATATATCTTGTCAGAGTATTGATTCCAGTATCTGTAATGATAATAAATAATGGCATGTTTTGGTGAATTATTCAACATTTAAACACTTGGTCATTCATATTACAGCAGTCAGTTGTACTATTCACTGTCCCTGGACAGTCGTTGTTAAGCATACTATGGGGACCACAATGGAAATACGGGGACCACAATGGAAATAAGAGATTTACATCTTTTTTGTGTCATCCCCGGTATTGATGTGCATGACATATGGCATTTTACATACTGTGATATTTCACCATTTGTATGCCATGTGTCATATCATTGTTACTGAAATAAAATTATTATTATAAACCTTGGGACAAACTATTAGACATGATTTTGTGAAAATATTTGTTATAAGGAAGCAGACATGACATGTCTAAACACCAAATTGTCACGTCAGCCAGCTATCCTACTATAGTGTACTGTATCTAATACTGGGGATAATATACCTTTATGGTCATTAGCATTACAAAACATTTAACTACTAGTTGATTGGCATCTCATCTGACTGTAGTAGAAGCATTTGGTACATGGATGAAAGTCCAAACTTTATTAAATCCTGAAATTCCTAAATTTCATAATATCAGCTGCTTTTAGATAGGTGGACCATATTGAAAATTGGTTTACACCAAATATGTTATCCACAATAAATAAAGTCGTTATTATTATTATTATTATTATTATTATTATTATTATTATTATTATTATTATTATTATTATTATAGGCTAGAAAGCCTTTCAGGACCCCAGAAGTCTTAAACTTCAGAAAAAATCATAAAATCTTTTATCCAAGCATTTTTATACAAACTTTCAAAATTGAAATATGAAATATTTACCAAATAAAATAAATGATCCAGCAAACAAAGAAGCTGTCACTGATTTACATAACAACCATGTAGACATGTATACAAGTGGTACAAGACAGGCTCCAAGACAGGCACAAAACTGAAAGTAAAGTTAGAGGTTTTACAGTGCTCTCCAAGTATTCTTGGACAAATGAAATTTTGAGAAAAACTGATCATGCATACTGGGGTAGTACAAATATATTCCCCATAACTAAAACTTTTTGAGCAAAATAGTTTGAATAATATGTTTAAAGTTGCCATTCATATTGCAGGTTTAGCACAAAACGATCATAACTCACTCTTTTCTGATATTGACTGTTTTGCGCTAAACCGGAGATATACATTATTCTACTTCACTTTTATGCTGGCTGGCATACAATAACAAACTACCACTACTTAGATGCCATTCAAAATCATCAACTCTGACCCTGATTTTTGCTCTCTGGAATACCATTATAAACTTTTCCAATACAAACAAAGCATTGTAACCTTTGTATTACATAAGAGGGTGTAAACACCTCTACTGAGACGCACAACTCATCCTATTTATTGGCACATTGGCTCCATGCAAGAAATAGTTTAGTTTTCATGGTGTCTGTAGGGAGTATAGAAATTATTGCACTCGTCATAGCAGACTTTTCTGATTGATTTCTGATAATATATTGCTTGAACTATTTTCAGATTCTGTACCTGACAATTAATAGCGGCTGAAATTATGGTATGAAATAAAAATAAGTATAGATAACTTACAACTCTCATTCCTATATAATTATGATCATGATATTCATCACCAGGTTTCTCAAAGGGAAATGTACCATTATAACCAGTTAGATATCCTGATAGACCTATCATCATCTGTAATATATGAACTATGTTAGTATATCTTGTAGGAGTAGTAATCCAGAGTAGGATTCATGCTTAGGGAGTGAGAGGTCCAGAGCCATTGTGTCAACTGCATATACATGGAGTTAGAGAATTCCAAGAAAGATTGATAGATAGATCCCAGTAGCCCGATGATAAGTGGTAATAGCTGTAATGTTGATGAATGTGCATTAACATGAAACTTAGAGAGTTTGAAATACATATACATGTATTTAACTTTCCTCAAATTAACATAGGCTTTTTACTAGACCTAAAGCTAAAGCTTAAACTAAAGATGATTACATATTCCCAGAATTGCTATGCCATAATGATCTTACTCTTTGATTGAGGTCATTTTCAGATGAACTTAAGAAGAACAGCCATTGTCTTATTTTTTCTGAACCACTAGTCTGATTTATTGTGATGTATAGCGCAGAGTAAATTATCAACAAGTCCAACTGTGTTAAATAAGAAATCTCAGGCTTCAAGCTAGTGGGATAAAGCAATGACAGGGAGAAATTCTATAAGAGACTAACAGCGAACATTGCGCTTTGCCTAACTGTGTTGTCTCTATACATAAAGTCTTTATTATTGATAATGATATAATAAATAGTATTTTCATATTAACTGGATTGTTTCATATTAAAACTTACCTTTCCAAGTGGTGGATGTACATCAAAGAAAAATGAACCATTAATATACCAACTTCCCATCTTACCAAAATGTGTCTCATCCCAACTGTAAATAGCATGATAATAAATCATGAAATCAATTAAACATTTATATAAATATAATAAGAATTTCTGAAACATTATCAGTTTTATGAATCCAGATTAGGGAAGTGATGGAGTGTTGGGACCCCTTAAAATTTTAACATGGCATATTTTTTTCTTTATCTATAGTTGTCCTTTCCTGACACCTGGTAAATATAATTAGGATCTAACCCTTTATGAATACATTCAGCTGTAAGGTGGGTTAAAGTTAACCAGAAAATTACCATTGTTAAGTTTAACCAAACCTTTATACAATTGATAATCTAGTGCTTCAACGTAATTTTAACAAAACCCATTTTGACCCAGCGGTAAAATTTCACTAGTGTTAATACCATCAGCTTCTGAGGTAATGAGAAACCATTAAGATTGACCTTCTTTTGCAATGGTCGGGATTCCAAAAGTCTGTCTTACAAATTACTGTGTATACTGGTAAATCAATTCATTTGTCATTGGTGCATATATTAACCCCACTGGTTTAAATACTTACTACAGTATATCTGAACTCACATTCGATAAAATTAGATATCCATATTTATGTATGGCCATTATCAAACAAATATTGAGTGTTTAAATCAGTGGGGTTGTGTATGTATCAGTAGAAGAAATTTACCAATAAAAGTATTGAATAATGTTACAAAGTTCTTGTATAACTTATATGTGATCAGAACTGAATAAATTTATAAGTTTCTGTACACAGAATTTCATGTCCTACTCAGAACTTCTATAATACATGCACAAAATGTAGACAATAAGACTGCATGAAAAATACTTAAAGTGAAGATCAAACACTAAACAAACTTGGACCGTCTTACAATTGTTTAGTGATATATTATATACTGACTTCTGTTATACGAATCCCATACAAGTATAATTGGTTAAATATTTAATTGACATTGAAGCTTAAAATCATTCAATAGAATTGCTTACTTAAACAATCAATATCAAGTTTAACCCTTAACCGCTCAATCCCGCATTTTTACGTGTCTAGACCCCCCCCTCCAAAATGGCTGCCACAGCCTTGAAAATGGTGTTTTTTAACTGGAATAAGTGAATTTCACTTAAGGATAGTTGTCCCCGAAAAATGAGCTCTTTTTCGCGCGCCTCCCTCCCATAAAGATGTCTCAGGGGGGTTTCTAAGGGGGGATGTGCCCCCCTTTGTTGCTGGGGTTTGAAGGGGGCGCAGCGCCCCTCACCGCCAGAAAAAAAATCGGGGTCATTGAGTGCAGAAAAATGGCGCCAAATGCTGATAAGTAAACACGTTTTCAGTATCTGAAAAGACCTGGCACTTTAAACCTCAATTTTGGAAAATATTACCGTTTGAAACGCAAATGTGGGGTTGAAAAAGAGCGAAAATTGCATTTTTTGCCGTTTTTGCTCCGCCCCAGCGTTGCCATGGTAACGGGGATCGGGGCTTAACTTGGTTTTTCTGAAAGACATTCTACCAGGTAATAACTTGGCCAAGTTGCATATCTGTATGATAATTAGTAATGAAATTAGAGCATCTTGAAATAGCCCTTGCGCGTAATGGTGAAAAAATGGCTGCTTTTCACACATGTCGCAACCAGTAAAGGGTTAACATAACTTAAATAGTAAATATTATATCAGACATTCAGTTTTCATGTAAAAGATATATTGGTAGTAAATTAGGCCATGCCAAAATGGAATTCTGTTAAGCGTCAACTCAAATTTGACAAACCTAGGTACCTATTCACAAAAACACACAAACCGAAAACAAATATTTTTACCGCAAAAAAAATTATTATTATATCATTTTTTCGATGGAATAACATCCTCATAATATGAAACAATGGTCTGAATTAATATAAAATGACTAGTGTTTTTACTATAATATATATTGTATTAATGACGCGGTTATGATAAATTGCTTATGATGAACACAATTTTCCCTGAAATTAATCGTCGTATCGAATCCAGGAACATCGAAATTATTAAAGAAAAATTTACCTACAATTTTGTTTTTTATTTTGATCGAGGACTCTAAAACCTACGTGCACGAGGACGCTTAACAAAATTCCGATATGGCATGGCCTTATATATATATATATACATGTACATAAAGGTATCTTCATGAAGTATTATCAATATAATTATTAATATAGTAACTACAAGTAGCTAGTTCAATGATATTCCACTTCATGAATAATATATTTTATAATGATAAAAGAATGACATTATCATTGAACTAGTGCTCAATATTAACTGTGATATTAATAATTTTAAGGTTCCACTGTCATTACCAGAAATTCTGAAGGAATCTCTACTTTGTTATTCAGAGATTCTAGGGATGTTAGAAATTTCCCCAATAAAAATATTGGATGCAGTTTTGCTGTCACTAATAGCGAAAAATAAATTTATGGAAAATCAATTTTCAGAGATCCTCATCAGATAGAATCCCCAGCTAAGAAATACTGGAATTTCTGCCATGTTTTTGGATCCTGTGAATCCCAGGACACAGTTCGTGTTGAACTCTTAAGTGGGTCTATCTTAGTAAGACAAAATCAATTAAAGATGGGACTTTCATAAAATGGCAATGAACAAGTTCTTGATTAATACATGGGTGCAAGATGAAAATTTTGAAAAACCTGAAAACTGTAATTTGAAACCATTTTTCTTCATAATTTAATAGCAAAACATTGTCAAATTTGTTGTGAAAAACCTGAACTTCAGGCATATGCCTGAATACTTGCACCCATGTTAATATAATTACTGAGGAATTATAATGATGCAAATAATAACATGTATATACATGGTTAATATTGAACAGGGTTCCTCATTATCACTAGGGGTGTAACAATACGGTAAAATGATCAACAGTACGGCATATAACTACAAAAACCAGTTCAAGAAAAAACGAACCGGTTAAAAATCGTAAGATTTCGTATTGCAATATTAACCGGTATATCGGTTAACCATTACACCCCTAATTATCACTGATAGTATGAACTATCAGTGTTCAAGGATTCTGAGAGTCCCAAAAAACATGGGAGGAACCCCAGTAATGCCTAGCTAGGAATTCAGCTAGGATCCCTTAAAATTGCCCTGTTCTTACATGAATCTTAGCTTCAATGAATTGTTTATCAAAATTTGTGACTGCAAACTTGTATCTAAATTTTGTGTCTATTATTCGATGTACCCCAAACATTTAGGAGGAATATCTGATAAGAAATTTCTTCAGGATCCCTGGTAAGAACAATAAGTATTTACCGGTAACCCTGGTGAATTTTGAGCTGTAGTAATGTTTTGAAGTTAAAAATTTTCAAAAACTTAACTCACAAGTAAAAGGTCTTAATGACTGTGTCTTAATTAACACACTTACTATTTCAAATTTAAACTTAGTAAATTAGCGCATGTGACAAGTTAGCGATATACTGGTAGTTTATTTCACAAAGGAGTTTAATAGGATGACTATAGGGACTTTTTAAACTGGGATCATGCTGAGCAAAATACAAAGTTGAAAAGTTGAAATAGTAGTCAGTATCTACGTGTCTATCTTACATAAAACCACAAGGCACACTAGTATGACATCTTAAACATTAAAAAACAAGTATAGAAGAACCACAGCCTGCCAGGCAAAACCTCAAATTTGTGGACAAATAACCCCCTTAGGCTCAACACGTAGCTTTCACAAAGTTGACATCAAACAGTAGATAAAGAAAGGACTGGCCATTTGTTCAATAAGTAAGAGACACATATATTTTAAAATTCATTTGGTAAAATACTTAGTTACAATTTATATAGGCCATTTTTTGTTCAATAGGGTATTCTTATTTATACAGGCCTTATATAGGGCATCTTTAAACTAAGAGCTCTGTCAGCCTCAGGGCTCAGTATTTAAACGCATGATGTTTGAATTAATGATGCTTCACTGTTTGATAAATCTCATTTTTATCTAGATGTTGCATTTTGACTTCAATGTTATTATTGTCTCAGTTTTAATCAGCCTGAAGGGTTAAAAGTTCAAAATACTAAAAGCAAAAAGTCACAAGAAAGAAGCAGTATGTGTATTTTATAAAAATATGTCTTCCATTTTTACTCAAAAGTTGTTGTCATGTAGAGGTATGAATTTTGTTATTTACTATGCTTCACATAAGTTCAACCATAGTCACAAAATAACAATTAAAAGATTTGAGACAGAATTGGTTTGTGAATATGTGCAGCAGCCAACTGCTTCTAAGGCAACCTACAAACTTAGCTGTTTATCTATTTAAGTACATAGAATACAAACTAATAACTATCAATGAAGTCTACAATACTTCCTATACTTCAAAACTGTCATAAAGTTTGGTTTGGTTTGATAATTTTATCACTCAGAGTAATACAAAGGACAGTTCACTTAACAATCTTTCTAGAATTCTCCAGAATTAAACTTCCATCTTTAGTAAGCATAGTCTCTATCAAAACTAGATTCAAACCTACAATTCTTAGTGAGCATAGCATTGAGAACTACATAGGCATCACTGTTTATATAGAAAACGCATGTAATGTCAATTTCATTCAACTATCAGTGGCACATACATGAACACTGCTGATTTAAATATTTGATATTTGTTTGATAATTCATGTGAAGCCTACATAAATACAGATCAATATCTTTAATTATCAACGTTATTACAGAAGTATTGTACTATAATGTAGTGAGTATTTAAATCAGCATGGTTAAATTTATTCATCCCTGACAGTTGAATAAAATTCAACAATACCAAGATAACCAACAGGCTATTGACTATCAGTTTACTTGTTGAAAGTAAAAATCTGATCAAACTGATCAATAATATGAACTTAAACACTCAGATTACCCTAAGAATTCTATGGATATTAGTCATAATCTACTTTCTTTGTCTTGGTAGGCTCAAACATATGCCCCTAATAAGTAAAACTAAGAGGTAATGTATTATACCAATTTGAAGTCAATGACTTGAACTTTTCTACCCACTAGAAACACTCAAATCATACTGATAAAACACAGACCAGATTTAAAACTGCTATGTGGTGATAAAGTTGCTGACCACCTTTCTTTTTTTCTTTTTTCCTATCTACCCTGACCAATTCTATATAGATCTCTTTCTTTCCTATATATTTTCTCTATTCTTTTATTTTAATAATTGCACCATGATCAAATTGTCAGTTATTGACAGAATCATGTAGATGTTGATGCTAGTATATCAGTTTATAAATCTAACTCCCGACAGCACTGCCATCTTTACTAATCAGTACAGGGATGTATGAATTGACATCAGACCTAGCTGCATAAGATTCTTATCATTAGACCATTTCAACAACAAGTCAATTAATTCTTTATTTTATTAAGCACACCGTGATATAATGGTCCATTATACTTATAGGCAGATTCATGCATCATGTAGATGTAGAATAAAGTATACTGTTTCAGCCCTTTTCGCAGTACTTACCTAGTTCTAAATATAAGACCCTACGTAACTTTTTTACCATTTGGACATTTTTCTGTTACATAGAAGAACATCCATATGATAAATCGGCTATGTAGGGTCTTATATTTAGGACTAAGTACTTACCCAACAAACAAACATTGGAATTAACTAAATGTTGATCATTTCTTAATAAAATGCTAGATTTTTTCCAGTAATATGGGGAAAACTCGAGCGGGGCCAAAGGCTCCATGAGCTGTGAGCGCTCTTAGATAACTAACATTTATTCTTTACTTTTGAAAACTCTGATAAAATCAATAAAAAATACTATACACAACTTACAAGTCAGTTTTCTGCGTCATAAGAACCACCTAAATTTATATTAAGATAATGACATGCAAAAAAAAATGTTAAAATTAAAACTTACCAAACCCAAGCGGGCAGTTCTACCTTGTATAATCTGGTGACGAAACTTAGAATAGTTAAAAACAGTAATACCATATAATACTGTGTTGATTCTTCATTGTCAATGTTAAAAGAATATGAAATATTTGGTATCTTGGTTGTTGTTTCTTTTGAGCTGTCTTCACCTTCCACTTTGTCTTTGTGTGTAACTTCAGTGGATTCTTCTATCGCGTATTCATCCCTGTCTGCCTCATTCTTTTCGTCTTTTTCACGCGTCATATCAGACTTTTCTGATGTGTCAGTGTCTGTTGATTTTTCCCAAATAAATTCCTTCTCTTTCTCAGTATTTTCAACAATTTTATTTTTCATGTTTTCCTTGGTGACCGGACTTGACACTTCAGTGTTGCTCGTCTTCACGGGCGTTCTCCTTTTAACTGGGATGCCTGATGTTTTATCAGACATAATTTCGATATGTGTGCTTACTTCACATATAATTCAACAGTTTTAAAGAAAGGAAAGTAACACACGTGTCCTTATACCAAACAAAACCACGAGTTTACGATTCCCATTTACCTTGTCCGACCACTACCACACTTCCGCGTTATTGGTTGAATTTGGCCGTAGTTTCGTAAGAATTGTTTTATCGTAAGTTTACTTTTTTTGTCAGTTTTTTATTGGAAAATGAATCCATCATATAACAAATATTAAATAAAATTCAACAAATTGACAAATTATTTTTGAGTTTTTTTTTCATCGTAAGTGCGGTTATTAATGCTGCGCCTAGCTCTTATTCCAAGATGGCGACGAAAGTAAGGAAATTTATTAATGTCAAATGAATTTTCATAATTCGAGCGTTTTCACGAATGTTTAAAGAAATCCCATACTGTAAACAAACTAGCAAAATACTGAAGAAATTGGAAACACTGAACATATATGGTGACATTCTCTAATTTACTCAAGAGAGGCCCATTTATGGAATACATGTTTAGCCGGTCTCTGCACTGCAGCTCTGCAGACTCTGGGCGTATGGCTTGCTCTTGAAGAGCAACCCTGTATTGACTGTAGTATATGTTTAAATCATCTGGTGATAAACTTATACATGTATGACTAAAACAAAGCCCCTAAGCTTAGAAAAGATCTGCATGTATGTATGCTTGCTAACAAGCCAAATTAGATTAGTTTTTGCCTATTTTGCAAGGTGAGCACTCTACCTTGCAAATTCCTACGGAATAGTGGGCTACAAAATACGAGTTAATTATCTCGTAATAACTAGTTAGTTATCTTGTTATTACAAGATACCTATCTCATTATTACGAGTTAATTATCTCATTATTACAAGTTATCTCATTATTACTAGATACCCATCTCGTTATTACTAGTTAATTATCTTGTTATTATGAGTTATTTATCTCATTATTACGAGTTAGTTATCTTGTTATTACAAGTTAATTATCTTGTTATTACGAGTTAATTATCTTGTAATAATGAGTTAGTTATCTCATAATAATGAAATAATTGCCTCGTTATTATGCTCAAGTTAGCTATCTCGTAATTACGAGATAATTATCTCGTTATTACGACATAGTATAATTCTATTTTTTATTTTTATGTGACACCATTCGGCTTTCGTAATTTGATACACCTCTGCTTTTCAAATGTGTGCCCAAATGGGAACAGTTTTCTTTTTCAAGAGTGCTGACTAATTATTTTACTTAATTCATAGATTTTGTAGAAGCCGTTACAGTATATACAAATGTTATCATAGTGATAATTGGTTTTCATATCTTTGTTTTCTTACAATTCTGAATTTTGTTTGTGGAAGTTGCCATCATAGATTTGCTACTTTAAAGCAAACCATACTGTAGAACTCTTATGCTACCAAGAATCGATAGTGATCTTCTTAAGGAACAGGCCCTAGGTAACTGAAGTGGTACATGTAGTTAAGGTGATATAATCAGCTAATTAATATAAATAACAAACAATTCATACATAATCAGGGGTTGCCTGCAATACTGTAGTAAGTGCATTGTTTTAAAGAGTGAGTTACTACAGTCTTGCAGACAACCCTCAATATATACAGCCCTGTTACATACTGTTCACCTCCAAGTTAACAAATACATTGTTGTAAGTTTTATCATTTACATTTCAGCCTGTTCTTTATTCGTACTTCAGAAGTTCAGCTTCCTGGAGAGTAAGGATAGGTAAGTTGTCTTATAAAAATAAGAAAATAATTATTCCTATAATTCAGTAAATATGTGCTAATTTGTCTGTGACCATTTTCTGTTTAAAGTTGAATATTATTTTTAGTCAACTTTGCAAACAAATGATACAGCACAGATTTGAAGAACTTGGTTACAAAACAGACTACAGATCAAATTATAGAGTTAATCGCATTTCTAAGTACAGTGTTTTAAAAACTGGCTATGTTACATGATTAAAATAACATCTACATTTTTCAATTTTTTTCAAATATAATTGTTCCATATTGTTGACATGTTTTTTTCTTTGTTTACAGTTTTAGCACTGAAAGGTATTGATTATGAATACAAAGGTGTAAACTTGGTCAAGGATGGTGGACAACAGGTACAATCTAGTTATTCTCTTCATTTGTACAACCAAGAACCTAGTTTAAACCCCCAGTGGCAATTATTTTGCCACTGTCTGTTCTATGTTTGAAACCCCTTCGTTCTTGTTTTGTTATATGTTTGTGGCATCCCTATTGTAATGAAAGTTTGAATATCCATAAAAAAACCCTCTTTGTTTTTGTCTTTGTAGTAGGTCTGTGTTTTTTACTGTTGCTGTTCCCTATATGCTTGCTTACAACTTTATAATTCCTGGTATTATAATTTATATTACACTGTATAAATTGTTTTCTGAAATTTAAATCTCTCTGTTTACTCAGTGAAGAATTCAGCTTCAAAATACAGTTTGTTGGGTTGGTCAAGTGTTGTATAATAAACTTTCAATCGATTGTCACTACTTGTGTTCACTATCATTATTTTTGCAGAATACTGAAGAATACAAAGCTTTAAATCCAATGGGACAAGTTCCTGCTTTTGTTATTGGGGACACAACATTGACTCAATCTGTGAGTAAAAGATCTATCTATTTGTTGTCTTATTACTATTTGCAACTGATTAATTCAAGTCATAAGTGGATTCATATTATGAGAATTTTATTTTTACCGTTTAAACCTCATTCAATTCAACTCATAGCTGTAGGCCTTAAATGTGATATTTTTCCCAGTCGGCTTCTTTTTTTATCCAGACTATTTTTGAGAATAGTGGGGCTATCCTACTTAGTTATATGTCTGTATTGGTGTGACACGTCTGTTCAGTTTTTATGTGCAAAATTAATATTATGTCTTTGAAACTTCTGATAAGATTTACTTTGAACTTCACATATGTCTGCAGCATTACCATTATCAAGTTGAACAGTCCTGACATAAATTTTGTGTGAATTATTGCCCTTTATTCTTAGGAATATCTTGGTTAGGTTTTTGTGCAGCATTTTATATTGATGAATGATTTTATGAGTTTTGTTTAACGTTACTTTTTATTTGGTTTATTTTTCACTAGCTTGCTATCATTGATTATTTGGAAGATACTCATCCTGAACCAAGTATTACACCTAAAGATCCAATAAAGAAAGCTAAGGTAAGAATTTAATGAATTATTTGTGTGATGGAATCTCAGTTGAAAGTTTGTTCTCAGCTACTGTGGGGATTATTTTTGTGATTCTTAGTTATGTGACCACTAAAGCCATCTTAAGCTAATTTTTATTATACTCATGTATGCTTCTAGTTTAGTTTGAACTTTTTTATGAAATGTAACATAAGATGTGCAGCTTAAGTGAAGATGGTAAGTTCTTACTACTGGTAGTCATGCATATTCTATGTCCATTTAAGAAAATATGATTTTAAATGCAATATTAATGTATATTTAAACACAAACGTGATTTAGCTCTTAATGCAGAACTCTTGTTCACTTCAAAGATCTCCTCAAAGTGTGATTTATAAAGTGAATATGACCATTTAATAGTCATATAGCTGTTAGGGAAAATTTTCTATCAGGCATAATTAAGTATCTACCAATGTGGCATAATTGTGTAGCTCCATTTATCAACTGCAAGAACAACTTACTTAAAAATATCCAGTAATTTGATAGATATTAGAAGCCCACTATTTTGGTAGTTACTGTTCAGTTGGTTAGCATACACCAGCACAAATTTTAAATGAATGGCAATTAATTTAAACTTTAACCATGTATTTGATCTTATCATTGACAAGTGTTAGTAATGTTGAGCTTGCTGCCAAAAGGTGATAAGACCTACCCTCTATAAAACACATTAATACTTTTTCTTTGTATTGGTACCAGGCTCGGGCTCTTGCTGAATTGATAGCTGCTGGGACACAACCTATACAGAATCTATTAGTGTTACAAAAGGTTTCAGATAATGCTGATGGTCGAGCAGAATGGGGGAATTTTTGGATAGATAAAGGATTAACGGGTACGTCTTGGTGTTATGATCATTTAAGGTAGTTCTACCATCTTCATATATTGTGCAGTGTTAGTTCATAGAATATTAAGGTAGAAGTGACATATTCTATCTGGATATGTTTTTTATGTACAGTAGAACCTCAGTTTTAAGACCACATGAATAATTAAAGCAGTTTGAAAATTATGACTGTATTAAATCCCTAAGTTTTCAGTTTTCTTGCACATTTTGTACAATTGAAGTTCCAAGTATAGAGTGTAAGTCTTCTTTGGATGCATACTAAGACTTTCTAGAGTTTTCATGAAAGGACTTCACAGCAGTACCAACTTGAATGATATTTGTAGACCAAGACAATATATGAATCAGGACTGTTTTGACTGGACTAAACATTTTAAGATAATTCTAAAATTTCATATAGTAGAAGATCCAAATGAGTAGAGTTGGTCTTCTTTGCTTTATACATTTTAAGACTTTCACAGTTTCTCTATAAAAGAACATGGTCTCTCCAGAAAAAATCTCCACATTTAGAGTTCTATGTAGTCATTAAGTTGAGGTTTTACTGAATACATCAAATAAAAGTTGTAAAGAGAAAATCCTATCTCTACATATTAAAATACTGTAATTCTAGGCAAGAGCTCTTGCTGAACTGATAAACTCTGGTACCCAGCCCATGACTAACTCTACTGTATGTAAGGTCTTGTTTAAAGGGGATTTAGACAAAAGACCTGAATGGAGTCGACAATGGATTGAGAAAGGTTTAACAGGTCTCTATCATAGTTATTATGCAGAAAAATTTCACTATAAGGACTATGATCAACATCGGTAATGACAGAATGGTCTTAGTATGTGGACCATTTTCTACTCAAGTTAATCATTTGAGACACAAAAATTGTCAAAAATCATATGATTTTGCAATAATCAAAGGTGGTCTTTATAGTGAAACTTTACTGTATATTTATTCTGGAAACCTTGAAACTTGTATCCATTCTATGTTTTGTACTATTTCTGTCATGAAAATTTTACTTTAGAACCTCAATTATATGTATGATGTCAGCTGATAAGATTTATATCTATAGGTCAGCTCCTAAATTTCAGGAATTTAAGTCCTAAGAAGGTGTTCTTTTCCTGTCTATTGTTGCTAGAGTTATGAAATTCAGGATCTTCAGGATTTTGAAGTTTTTGAACTTTTACCCTTGTACTTGTATATTACAAAAAAAACTATGGAATTGTTTTGTATAAATAGTTTAGGTGCATCCAAGTGCCTCAAATTTGACTTGTCATTTTGATAGTCTTTAAAGTAGAGCTATACTGTACTCAAATGTATCAAATCACGTAGCAATTACATTACTTGTCAAGAAATTTTTAGCTAGATTTAATGAATCATGTGTATTAAAAGTCAGATGTTGAGATATTAGTTATACAGATAATTGAGGTTCTACTGTTTCATGCTTGCCTAGGTATTGGTAATGCTTTTAATGTCATGTGTCAATCTTCCTCACAACATTCTCTCTACTATACTTGGCTACTAATCTAACTATTCTTATGCATTGTACATGTAAATGCATTTGTTTGTATACTTTTGTGTTTATGTATCTGTATGTACTAGAAAATACCAATATAAATATATGTATGCAAATGTAAGGCTAAATGTATGATGCTTAGAATTGTGCTTTTGTTAGGAATCAGCAGGCATTTCTGTAATTGATTATCAGTGCCAAGAAATAAACTGATTATCAATTTTATGATTTTTGTCCTTTATCATACTAGTATTTTTAAGTATAATGAAAAAGGAAAAGTAGTAAATACTGTTTCCTTTTTTGTATTTTAAAGTCATCATTCTGATCAATTAATTCTGAAATGTATTAAATGGTCTGTTTTATGCTCAGTAACATTTTAAAAGTTCATGAATATTTTCTGTAAATAAATACACACAAGGGCTTTTTTGGACTAATTCAATGAGAAATAGTTTGAAAATATAATAATCATATAACCAGACCTGTATTTAACATAAAGTTGTGATATTACCCTTACCAGTTGTTACAATACAGACTCCTGTATCAATGCTATAACAATATTATTGATAGCTGTCTACTGTTGGGGTCAATGAGAGTGTGCCTGATCAACATGTAGTCATGTCACAGTCTGGTAACCCACAGGAGAGTGAAATTAGGAGAGAGTTGTATTTTAGCTATCATGGGTTAGAAAGTAGACACAGGTTATCTGTAATGTAATTTAGATATGAATAATAATAATTTAATGATTTGATTAACTAGAACAATTGTGTTAGTTTCATTGTCATCTAATATCCAGTTTATGGACAGAGAATTTTATGCCAGCAAATAGTATGTAATTGAAGTTGTCAAATATGGAAGATGTGTAGGTCCATTTTGTTTTCATCATTACTAACATTTCTGTTGTATTATGTTGTAATATATTTGTAGCATAACACTACTATACTGTAATGTTTTAATATATTTGTAGCATAACACTACTATACTGTAATGTTTTAATATATTTGTAGCATAACACTACTATACTATAATGTTATAATATATTTGTAGCATAACACTACTATAATAAAATGTTATAATATATTTGTAGCATAACACTACTATACTGTAATGTTATAATATATTTGTAGCATAACACTACTATACTATAATGTTTAGTATATTTGTAGCATAACACTACTATACTATAATGTTTAGTATATTTGTAGCATAACACTACTATACTATAATGTTATAATATATTTGTAGCATAACACTACTATACTGTAATGTTTAGTATATTTGTAGCATAACACTACTATACTATAATGTTTAGTATATTTGTAGCATAACACTACTATACTATAATGTTATAATATATTTGTAGCATAACACTACTATACTGTAATGTTATAATATATTTGTAGCATAACACTACTATACTATAATGTTTAGTATATTTGTAGCATAACACTACTATACTATAATGTTTAGTATATTTGTAGCATAACACTACTATACTATAATGTTATAATATATTTGTAGCATAACACTACTATAATATAATGTTTAGTATATTTGTAGCATAACACTACTATACTATAATGTTATAATATATTTGTAGCATAACACTACTATACTGTAATGTTATAATATATTTGTAGCATAACACTACTATACTGTAATGTTATAATATATTTGTAGCATAACACTACTATAATATAATGTTATAATATATTTGTAGCATATGAGAAGTTGGTTCAAGATACTGTAGGTAAATATTCTGTTGGTGACGATATAACTATAGCAGATATATGTCTGGTACCACAGATGTTAAATGCTCAAAGGTAGGTTAATCATTACTAGATTTCACATAGCATCTTAGGCTCTTTGAGTAAAGGCATCTTTGTATAAGCCTTTAGATATGTTTCATTTTCAGGTATGCATTAGTGCTAGTTTTCTGGCTGTTTTGATACAGGGAAAAACTTCTTTTCCTAAAATTGAATTTCAGGATGGAAATGTAATAGTGTGAAGGCTGTCAAGAGGCATTGCTTGAGAAGCAGGTTTGCAAATTGAAGAGGTTTGCTTTGGAAGTACAGTGATGGAAATTCGCACAAGCCTGACAGCAAAAAAACTTTTGTTGATTTTTCAGTAGGGCTTATAAAAAGATCCAATTTTACTAGTCTGACTTGCTTGTGCACATCAATAGTGCTGAGATTTTTTACTGTATTTTACAGAACATTGTACTTCTCTATGCATTGAGCAGGCAGCTTGTGTCATTTCGCTTTTTTTGAGAATGCTGAATGTGAAATAAGTTGACTGTCCAGTATGCATACTATATAGAAAATTGCGGTGTCCTCTGGTTACTGTATTGTTGTGTATTTCACTTATTAACATATTTGTCTCTAAGGAACCAAACAAAGGGCTTTGGAGTCAACGTATAATATGGCTTGTAAAATGTTTTAACTTTATTTTCAGATTCAAAGTAGATCTGAGTAAATTCCCTACCATTATGAAGATAGTAGATGCTTGTTCTGAACATCCAGCATTTAAGGCAGCTGATCCTCATGTACAACCTGATTGTCCTGAAGATTTGAAGAAATAATCACACATTTAAACATACCAGCAGTATATCTGTATAGGTTGTATACAATGTATATGTGATTTTGTCTTCTGTTTATCTAATTTTCATTTTACTATACAAAAAATAATACATGTACTGTGATCAAAACTAATGTTTTAAGTATAAGCAACTTATTCCAACTTTCAGTACAAGCTACATTCACATTTAAATGCAATATTTGCAACATTTTCAGCTTGTAAACATTCAATTTGACTAATGAAATAAAAAAGAGAAGAGCAATAGAAGAACAAATCTAAATGTTTGGGTCAAGACAATGTATTGTAGATAACAGGCATTTTCAAATTTACTTTGTATATACATGTACATGGATCACACAAGAGAGATTTTAATTATGATTTTTGCTCTGGTTTATTTGTTATTGCAAACTATGATAAGATGATTGTTAGTTGAACATTAGTTGATTTAACAGTGTATTTTAAACTGACATTTGTATGTAGCTACGTACAGCTTTAGTTTCCTGTTTAAACTGTGTTGAGCAGCAAATAAGTTAGACTTGGGATTAGTGAATTAGTCATAATTTTAATGGTTTTTTTAAATATTTTATAACAAGCATTTATTTGCACTTCTTATATATCTGTTAAATGTTTGTCTACTTATTATGCTAGTGCATCAATAAAGATGGATGAAGTTTTTTAACAAATACTTCTGATCAACGTTTTATACATTTATGTATTGTTAAATTGATTCAACTGTCAGTGGCACATACATTAATGATGTAGATTTAAATACTTGATATTTGTTTAGTTGTCCCCATACTTAAATATGAATATCTGTTTTTATTGATTTTAGTTCTGAAGTACTGTAGTGAGTATTCAAATCAGTGGGCTTAATGTATGCGCCACTGACAGTTGATTAAAATTTAACCATATAATGTTTTTTGTTATATACTTGCGTTAAGCTTTACTGACTTTGGAGTTTTTTTATTGATGCATTAACATTTTTCGTTATGATCTGATATATTGATATTGTGTTTGTTTGATCATTTTTGATAAAATTGTGTGTCAGCCATGTCACATAATATATTGCTAAAGATCTCTTCTATAGTTCAGTTACTATGATGTTAGTGATGTAACCTAAGTAAAAAAAAACAATGAAAATATTTATGCAAAACCCCTGTACACATATATAGGGTTCTTAAAGCATATTATCTATCCTATAACTGTATAGGAACCTTGTCATTCATAGTTTTGTAGAAACATGTTAAAGTTAAAGGGTGGTTTAAAGCCTGCTTCCATATACATGTTCAGCCGACTTTACAATCTTGTACGATAACTCCTGATCATTGAAATCACCCTCAGGCAGGCGATCCCTCACTGTACCCATTTACACCTGGGTAGAGTGAAACAATTGTAGGTTAATTTCTTGCTTAAGGAAATTAGCAGTGCCCCTAGTGTGGATCGAACCCAGGACCTCTCGATTCTTAAGCCCGCGTTCTACCACTGGACCACTGCTCCTACTGTATTTAAGCATTGTCTTGCAACAGAAGTTTGAAATCACCAATGTCATAATAAATAAGGTATTTTTGATAAATTATTTCAGAGTGTATAACTAAAAGTTACCCTTGAACTCTTGTGATTACTAGAGTTACTAGTATTGATTTTAGTTAATAGGACAATCAGTGTTTATATACAAAAATTTGCTCAAGAAACTGTTGTTTAAATATTTTTATTTGTTAATCTGGTATGTTGTTATCTGTATTTTGAATTTTAATCATAAAACCCTGGGGTGTTCGTTCATATAGAGTGCAATTTAGGAAATCATATTGTACAATTTGAGACTGCCTTGGTACTATAAATACTATACACCCTAAATGCATGCCTTATGCCCACTTGTCTGAAACACAAAATAGAGTTTCAACTTTATGTTTTATGTTTCTTTATCTTTTAAGAAACTTTGTAATATTCCATAAGTCAACTCCATAACTCATAAATGATGATAATGATCATGTTAATAATAATAATAATAAAGATGATGATGTTAATGATGATGATGACGATGATGATGATGATGATGATGATTTAAGATCTCAACATTTAGTATCACAGCCACTGTGGTTTTAATTGTTTTCTTTATTAAATTCAACTATTATATGAATGTAAAAAGGTATTAGAACATTAAAGGCTAGTCCTATATTGAATCATAAACAGAAATGTAGAATGTAGGATTTGCTGTGTTTAGTTTTTGTAGATTTAGAATGTGATCATACGGGGAAAGCAGTCATGTTTCATAAACAGTAACTTGGATACTTTTGTCTAGAAATACTGATCATATGTCATAACTTAGTGTATACCATTGTAAATGCATTCACTTTCTTGAATTATAACTAGTTTACTTTCATAGTGTATCAATTTGAATGAGCCAAAAATGCAGGTATTTTATTTGAAGTTATGGCTTTAGTATTTTTGTGTTTACTACAGAGAAATTTAATGTATGATATTATACTTGTCTTTTTTAAATCATACTCTTGAAAGTGAGCCATTTTGAGCGTTAGTGAACCATGTTATTTGCCATTGTGCCTTAGAAATTAGATCAAATATTTACTACCATATTACATGTAAATACATACATACATGCCCACACATATGATCAACAGATGTTTATACATTTTTTCACCTTTACTTTCATTTAGGATTTTATTCCTTATATTTTATAGAAAGCACAATGTATACTTTTTTGCAATCTCTTCTCATGATGATGAAAAATCTCTACATATTTTTATGGCAGAAACCTTAAAAATGTGGTCAAGCAATGGAGGACACTTCATTGACTTTAATGTTGCATCAAATGCAGGACAAAATATTAGAAAATTGTTTGTAAGGTATTAGAGGCCAGAGCTTACATAAACCCTGACAGTTCTTAATGTCTTACTGTATTAACTACATTGTTCAATTCTTCGTTTGTTAGACTAGAATGCTAACCTGGTAATGTGAAAGTGTCAAAATGGGTTATCTCATTGAATGTTGGGTTTTATTTGGATGCTAGTAGTTAACTTCTAGACCTGAATATTTTGATTGGATTTTGTAATACTTAGATTGTTCCAATGTATGGTTGCAAGGGTGTACATTTTATTGAAGTACACGATGTTCAATATGTAATTATGCATTCTGGACTAAAGAATGATGTACATTTTAATAAAACATTTGTTAGCTGAAAGTTTTGTCTTTGTTCTTATACATCCTTGCCTAGTAGAAAATACGATATATTCATTTCTCAAAACATGTTATAATTAATACCAAATGGGGTTTATTACACTGAATGGTGTACACCTTATGAACATGGCATCATATTTAACCTGTATTTTGATATGTGGATGTTTCACAACAAACTCAAAAAAATGACCTACCTAGATGTGAGTTGTAGATGTTCGAATGGGGCCAGTTGCCTAAACATATCACTATGTATCCCTTTATGCCCTGGTTGGTTGGTACCATCCTTATTCCGAAAGGAATAAATATGCGATATCAAATTATTAACGGTACCAGGGGGCAAAGTGCTAGACAGCAATAAGCTTAGGCAAATTCCCCTTGGGTTTTGTCTCTCACCAATGAGTTCCTATTTCACGAAGGTTGGTAAAAAAGAGAAATGTCAAAGTACTTGTTAAAAATAAATCTGTACATCTTTAAAGCTATTTCAGATGCCACTAAATTATTCCTTAACATAAGACAGTGCAGTGCTTCTGTAGTATCAATAATACAATGACAATTATTGACATTGTGCTTGTGTTACCATTATGATAACGGACGATTATTTTTTATAGAATGACACAGTATACATCTTAGTTGATTTTAAAGTACTACAAAGAACTGAGACTCTTCAGATTCTAATAATGCAATAGATCGTTGTTACCAAGTCGACGATCAAGAAAATTTGAAAGGGGGGTAACTCTTGTAATAATATGTATTATACTAATGCGATAGCCTCCCTTTAAACGACACAAAAGCGTATACAATTTCATGGTTATTTTGAACAACAGCTAAGACATTATATACGTGATTTATGACATCCTATGTTTATATCATCAATTCAGAAATGAAAGTATTCAAGCATTTACAGAAATGTATAAAAACTTTATCTGAAAGGCTGTAACTTAAGACAAAAAAGAAAACGTACTTGTAGCTCAACCAGCATAATCAGTTAGTGAGGATTAGTCGTTGACCACCCTCGTTCGAAATGTCCTTTTCCCTTCATAATTACAATCATACCATGTCATGACAATCAGTAGTTTTAATACTAAATGACAGGGAGGACAATGAAACACTGTTTAGTTTATTGTACGAGCTAAAGAGGCTGCACTGGTACCATATTTCTTAAACTTGTAAAGAAATATGATCGGAAGCAGTTCGACTTAACATGAATCGGTGGAATCAGGCTTTCACCCGCACTTAAATATTGCCAAATAATAAAAATAAAAACGCTCTTATAAATGCTGCCATGGAATATCAATATATACGTTTGTATATAAAAGTCGTATCCCGGCCTTAAAGGAGTCCGCCCGGCTGGTTCAGTCGGTTGCACATGATTCTACTTATTGAGAGGTCCTGCGCTTAGCAACTGGTTAACAGCTGAATCCAGAGATTTAACCTTTCTAGGAACGGTGAGTAGGTTGACTGACCGCCATAATATGACCTGAACATTATGTTATTATAGCATTGAACCCAACAAAAACATAGAAATTTAGACAAGTTAGAAATGCTGATAAAGGATACAAATTGTATTTTGACCAGTGGGAGAATTTGCCGGTTTTATGACCCTCGCAAAAATATCAAAACTTGCAATCCTTGAAAATGCTAACTGCTAATCTAGGAGTGTAACATCGTTGTGATGTGTCCTTTGTCAATGGCAGATTTTTAATAATCAAGGTTGCACGCTATGATAATTTTGATAATTGTTTGGAGACATGCGGGAGTGGTCTAGCATATTCATTTGTGATTTGAATCCATCCACGTAGGCGTAAGGATGAAATTTCTTGTCAGGCTAATTTGTATTTCATTTGTCGCTTTAATTACACACAATAACATGTTATAATTAAGATAGCACAATTGTATAATTAATTCATGATTATTTTGTAATTATTAATTTGCGAATATTGTTGAATGAAGTACATTGTATAATAATATCACGTGGAAATATGTAGGCCTATTGCTGATTATGCGAAATATATTATACGTTTTCTTGATAATAAACAATAACCCCTCAATATAACGACCACCATATAGCTCAAATGTTGTGAAAATGTTAATTAAAGGTATTATGTAACCGATGTTGATATGTTTATTTAACTAGTTGTTTATGAGTCTATTGTAGTACAGTAAAATGCTACTATTATAGTACATTCAAAACGGACGGTATTAATATCGGACTGGTCTTTTAATATAGGTACATTTTTCTTTTCTCAAATACAATGTAAAGCATTTAGGACATCGCAATCGTCAAATATCCCAGTGCACAAATGGTTTTTATAACGAAACGTTTCATGGTTACTGAAAATCGTTTTATTTCTGAATCTAGCGTGGTCATATCATTGACTTAAGGATAACCACTCGGTTGATTCCGTAAACTATCACCATAAATATTATTGAGTAACTCAGATCACCTAAGTTAATATGCTTTGCTTTAGTATATTTCTTTAATAATCATTCAGAACACCTCTGCGATAGCTGCTCTAAACTATTTAATCGTCAGTTTTCTAAATCACCCGAGTGGTTTTATGAATGTTCGGAGAATACGGAAATACCCGAGTTTTACGCCTGATACTCAAAGTGGTTATTTACAGAGGTTCTACAACAGTTTAACCACATATATCTGCTGAGTGCGCAAATGATTGTATGCACATTATCTTGCATTATGTCTACATAATTTTATATAATATATAACCATATTACACTGGGTTTACCAAATAACGTCGAAGTATAAGCTTAGTGATATACAGTATGCAGCGGGCGTGGCCGAGTGGTTACGACGTTGGACTGGTAATCATTGGTTGCCAGCTCCGCATGGGTTCGATTCCCATCCAAAACCTACCCCGTTGTTTCCTTGAGCAAGAAACTTTCTCCTACTATAGTTCAGTAATCGGCATTCTCGTACCCAGAGTCTAGTAGGATTCTCAATACTAGCTAGTATTGAGAATCCCACTAGACTCTGGGTACGAGAATGGGTACTCGGGGACCAGGAAGCGGACCAGAAACTGATAAATCTAGGTTGTAAGAACTTGTTTCACAATCGAGCTTAAATAAATTAGTTCAACAATTTGTCCTTGAAGTACTTCTATTGTATAACACAGTGTTCACCGATTTAATGTAACAAATTCATGTTTATATAAGTGTGAAAAGCGTATGTTTATATTAGCGTGAAAAAATGCATGTTATTATAAGTGACTCATTTCGGCTACATAGTTTATCATATGAATGTCAGTAAGTCACTTTAGTAATTGCAATGATAAATTAAATGATTCATTTAACTACTTATATTGTACAATGTTTTCTTAGTATTTACTTTTATGGTCATTTATTTTTCACATGAGTTTAAGCGGCCTTCTGAATCAAACTGTCGTCTGTGTTAAATGACATTGAGTTGGCTTTCTTTGAAATTCATGTCCGCTCATAACGATAATGCTACAGTAAAGTTCCATTCTTAGGATCATCAAAGTAAATGGTGGTTTTAACTTGCAGATTGGACATTTTTTCATCAAACTAAGCATTTAGGACTCTTAAAGCAAAACTATATTTGTCGTGAACGAAAGTCAGATTAAAGCGGTTTAAATCATTTTGAATTTGATAGAGTAACATGTGCACTGAATTTAAAGTACGGGGCAGATATCATCCAAAATCTTAAGACAATTTACCGATACAAAAAAAGAAGATTTTACGACTAAAATCGGTCGTAAGATGCTTGATAAAACAGGGCTCTTGACAGCATCACTCCTCTCGCATATTATCAAAAATCTTAAGACAATTAAACAAAACAATATAGAAGGATTTACGACTGAAATCAGTCGTAAGACGCTTGATAATACGAGCCCCAGGTGTCTTAATAAACTGCAAAGTTTGTAATTTGGAACTCCAACAGAC
The DNA here is from genome assembly GCA_025267735.1 of Mactra quadrangularis. Lineage (NCBI taxonomy): Eukaryota > Metazoa > Mollusca > Bivalvia > Venerida > Mactridae > Mactra > Mactra quadrangularis. Next base: position 1,042,854 of record CM046301.1, on the reverse strand, counting down.
GATGCAATAATACAAGGCAGACTGTTGTTTTTGCTGTTGTATCTCAACCACACGTCCGTATTGTTACATCAACTGAATGTAGTCAAATTAAGATCATTAATGTACAACATTAAATAATCATGTAGTAAACTTATGTTATTAGCATGAGTTAAGAGTATTTGACTATTTGTATTAGTTTTCATAAAAATATATTAATACAAAATGTAATTAATCATTTGTTGACGCCATATAATAACACAATAATACAGAGTCACTGTTTAATAAGCAGTTGTAATTGGAAAATTATTTTGATCTTGATTACATATTTATGGTGGTAATTAATCCAAGAAATTGAAGAAATGGTTGCAAACTGAAATTTGTTGCTGTGTTATGGGTTTATTTTTTTACCAGCCCCCCCCCCCGCTCCATGTGGATGCATTATGTGCTGACCCCTACTAGAACTAAAGTCAAAGTGCTTTGAGTAATCATGCGATAATAACGATTTATACGTAAGATACTCAAACACGATCTTGGACAGCTACTTCTTTGAAGTAAATACAAATATGGAAGGGGATGTTTGATCTTGTAACATTTTAATTACAAGATGGCGGCTAATATGGCTGCAAAGACAGCAAACAAAATTGTGGCAAAGATGGCAGAGAAGATGGCAGACAAAATGGCGGACAAGATGGCGGACAAAATTGAGGCAAAGATGGCAGACAAGATGGCGGACAAAATTGTGGTAAAGATGGCGGAAAAGATAGCAGACAAGGTGGTGGAAAATATGGCGGACAATATGGCGGACAGCGGAAAAGATGGTGGAGAAAATGGCAGAAAAGATGGCGGAAAAGATGGCGGACATGATGGCGAACAAGATGGCAGACAATAATATGAAAGGGGTTTCAATGATCTATGTTACAATAACAAAATAAGGTAGCATGTTTAAAGGAATTTCAAAACTGAATGTCTGACCATTTGAATTACAGAAGTCTAGCTTTACACAGACAACATGGAAATAAGAAAAAGAGAAATAGACACGAAAATTCTCTCTAAATCATCACCTCGGGGTTAGTTTGACATTGAAATAAATTAGAAATTAGTTCAAAATTTAGACAATCAAATTGATTTATATATATTGTATTGACCAGTAAACATATGCAACCATCGCAGCAATTAATGCTCCCTGACATGTGTGCAAACTTTTTTTTGATTTTTGGTTGTAACAATAAGCTAAATTCTATATTGCAATATGTATTGCTTATAACTTTTTGAATAGATTCAATGTTTAACCTACACATTAAGCGTGCTATAGATCTTAGAGTAGTTGCCATGAAATACGAGTAACACGTTAAGGTTCTCCACTAAGCAGATTTACCAAGTGCGACGTTCAGCATCAGCGTTGCAACCTTTATCGTCAGGACAATTGCTACGTTAAGCGTTGATTGATATATCAAGCGTCGGTGTTGTGACGTTTAGGGGCGCTACAAACCAGATAAAACCCGTCAGAATTCGTATTCAATATTAAATCGGTATATCGGTTTACCGTAAACACCCTTGTGCGTAAAAAAGTTCATTCTTTGCGAGCATTAACTTATTACATCACCGCTGGTGAGTACGTGAAAACTCAGCATGTTGATTACACGATGTATACAAATATAACATTGTTTCTATATAAATATTTATTTGATATAATTAATGAATGATTATGTATGATTAAGTAATTAATTAGACGTAATGACAGAATACCTGAATATATCGTTAACAATCTACAGACTTGATAACCTATAGCCTCAAGGAATACATTTTATTTTATACATAAAATGTATGGTGTACCAGGGTGGACATCAACGTTTAAGACGCCATTTTGACTATTTGCTCGATCAGCTGTTCAGAATCGTATAGGCTTTCTAACAATAAAGTTGAAGTTCGGTTTAGAACCTTTCCTTATACATGTTCAGCCGACTTCACATATTTGTAGGATAACTCTTGATCCCCTTGATCATTGAAACCTCTTTCAAGCAGGTTGTCCCTTACAGTACCCATTAAACCTGGGTAAAACAACTGTAGGTAACCGTTTTGCTCAAAGAAATTAGTAGTGCCCCTACTTGAGTTCGATCCCGGGACCTTTTGATACCCCATTCGCGCGTCCTACCACCGACCAACTGCTCCGAGTGATCCTAGTCATTATTATTTAAGTTGTTATCGTATTAGCTTTTGTTAATGAAAGTGTGGCCTTCATCGTAACTATTTTTTAATGTTGAGATTAAATGAAATGTTTACCGAGGTTGTGAATATTGCTGTTATTTATTACATTTTACACACCTAGAAAAAAGTGTATATCCTTTATGAAGAAATCTAATTTGCCTGATTGAAACTAACCGCTGCAAGTGCGTCATCTAGATTGTGTCAGTTATAGCAATGTTCAGTCCAGTAATTAAATGGTCTTAAACGAATAAATTAAATAAGAAGGATTCTGTGTTTTGCTAATGGTAAAGGTAACAGTTTGATTCCACTCAATGCTCATTTACTTTTGGATTTTGGGAGTAGCTCAAAGTAATTATAAATGATAAAATTTCACAAAAACATATTCTTTATAAATAAACCTGTCTTTGTGTTCAAATGGTTCAAAGTCCCTGACTACAATCTTACCCTTTACGTACAAAGATTCGTGGGTTCGAACCAAGTTATCTACTGTAAAAATTTTATGAAATAGTACTCAATTCCATACGAAGGAAATGATTCTAGCCCTGATGTATCTCAAGAACGACGGTTAGATGAACTGTCAACCTTATAGTACCATGTCTGTTGAAAACAAAAATAAACAAAACTTGTACTAAACAATTAATATGTGGTCGGCACGGATATATGCATATTGTTTTTTATTTGTAGCCGTGCCGACAGCCTATGACTTCGTCATTCTTTTTTTGCTGAGGACAATTGATTGATGTCTACTACAGGACACCATACATACATATTGACAATATTACGGTCACTAACAAATTAGTGTACGGCAAAGTTAGACACATTTTGCACTGATTTGTACAACTACTGTCATAATATGATTTATTGGTATGAACATAATATACTGTAACAATGTATTAGTGTATGGCGAGTATATAATGATAAAAATCAAGTACTTTGTTATATTTATGTGGGTCAAACTTTATTATTTATGTAACTAGATGGGTCAGATTTAATAAAAGAAGACTTGACTTTGAAAGCTATATAAGTGTATAGCATTGACCTCTTGAACGACGTCATTTATTGTATAATATGACAAAGACTTGTGTTATCAAAAAGACATCGTTTTCGACGATTCTATAAGTCAATGACAAACATGAAATGAAACGAGGGGAGTCTAGTGATAGTGTTGTCGACTAGGCTCTTCTAGTTTTACGCTTAATGTTTAAAGGCTGGCCAAAATAGATGAATACATGTACCTGCAATTGGTCAGTAATATAAACGAAAGACTATCTATATCATGATAGTGTCAACAGAATAAATCAAAGTCCTGAAAGTGCTAATTAACAGATTTATCGGCAGTTCTGATATACTTATAAATGACAATTATCGGTGGTAAAATTCCATATAAAACTAGCCCAAATATGCAAAAATGGCTTTTTTACACTTTTAAACATGTTGGTATAAGTTTGCTTTCACTAAAGACACGACATAGGTAAAACTTTGAACTGGCATCGAGTGCCTTTTTCATATAATAAGTCCTTCAAACTTATTTTAAATATTGCATTGAACTTAAGTGTGTACTGATATTATTCAATTAATTCAGAATAAAAACGCCATATGTTTTAAAGTATATTGAGCATATAATCATAATTAATCAAAATCGTCCGCTGCTAACCCTAATGAATATAGCACAATAGTGAATAGTACATCTACACGTGCCAAAAACATGACTAAACTTTATTATGTCAGTATTTTATTATCTTTGAAAGTTAGTTTTATAAACACGTGAGATTAGATAGGGTGATAAAAGATCCGACATTTTAGTTGAAAAAAAACTTCCTATAAAAAACCATAGCTATTGTTTACCATCCACAGTATAGTTTTTTGTTTGTTTACAATATCCCAACTATGACAATACAAATTGTTGACATCACATATTGATTAGTCATAAATTCAAGCCGAAACTTTATTGTAATAATTTGTGGTACTAGTATTTAATACGTTATTTGTATGCTGGGAATTTGAAAAATAGCAGTTTCAACATTCCAGATTAGTCACTGATACAGTTGTAGTTCAAATATTTAATATAGGCATATGACGTTTTTGCCGTCCAGTGACTAAAGAGTTAGTTGAAGTCTAAACGAGTTAACATAGAAAGTACGCCATGAGCGTACAGACACGCGAAAGTGATCCGGTCATTAAAACACTTTAGCTCCTTTGGTGCGGGCCCACGCGACTTCACGTACGCATATTTAACTATACACGGAAAGTGGGTCACCTTACATATAATCCTTCGAGTTGAGTTTCATTCTAGATAACGACAGGTCAATAGGATCCCTACCGCAAAAATGTCGATTTTCTTACCTACGTGAGGGAAATGTCTGTTACTTATACCATGGTATGATAAGCGAGTACATGTACACCTAGGGGAAGTCTGGGTGCCAATCATGTTTTTGTTTGTTTTAAAACCATGTACATGAATGTTCAGCTACAAGAACCATATTGTTATTGCGAAGCATGCTAGTCCTAAATGCATGATTTTAGGTGAAAAGGGACCCTTAATTTAAGACCATTCCAGTATTAATTAAGGACTTTGATTTTGAGGGTCCTAAAAGTGGAACTGCACTATACATTAACCATCAAGTTTGAGACTCTATGTATTGTTTTACGCAATTTCATGTAAAGGGTATAAAATGTTAAGCATGGGCAGTTTACGAAGTTTGGTCATGAAAACGATTACCCAAACAGAACATTTTAGCTGCAATGACTATCTTGTTTGTATATTTTAATTGACCCAGAGCAACTTTTGGTTGCCTGAACTAAAATGCGGTTGTCTCGGACAACCGGATACTCAATGTCGAAGTCTGTTGGAGTACATAGACGACTGTGTGGCAAGATATTGTTGTACATGTACAATCATTAAGTCTTGATGACCTATCTGTGTATGAATTCGTTATTGTTTCGTCGCAGCTGTCTTAGCCAACCTTTGACCCATATGCTTAACCAATACATTTTGCTCTATCATTCCTGTTTGTCCAATGCAATTCTCTTCCGGTATTGCGGAATGAATAAAATTGTGTGATACCATTGGTTGTCCTGAAATGAGGTTTAATATAAGGTCCTTATTAACAATATGCGGATCCCGAAAAAAACCGTCTAGTAAGCGGTCCCATATTTACATTTATACTTCAAACGAAATAAACCTTGCCCCTCGACGAATATCTTTCTTTTTTAAAGGTATTTCTTGTTTTTTCTTAACGCGGGGAAATGTTTAGATTTACAAGTAGAATCTACATGTACCTGTATATAGATAATGATATGATGGATTGTTCGTCAACATGTCATAATAAGCCGCTTTAACCATCAAATTGTATAATTTTAAATGTCAACACTTAAATATGGCTGTTTCTTGACACGATACTTAACCACAATGATATTAAAAACGTTCGTTTAAAGCCTACGTAACAATCGTTTTTGTTTCCTGATTTCGTGGTGAAAAGAGTATTTTTTACAAGCGTGTTAATTTTATGATTGACACCGGGCATACAGCTTCCATCGACCTCGATTTATGCATGAAGAATGGCGGAGAACTGCATTTTGACGTCGCTGGTGGTAATAACTTATGTTAATTAGGTATAAAATGCTAATTATACTCATTATATATAGATAAAAAATATGTTTTCAAGATCTTCGATCAACATCTTTAAAACATCGAACAATGCAGACGCTGTCCTTATCAATTATAATCATAGAACTAACTTGTATTGATAACTCGATGAAATCTAGCCAAAACACTTTATCATTGCATTCTAGGGTTGATTGATTACTTGCAACATAAGTCTTCTCGTCTAGACCGCTTGAATGTTAATATTTCGGAATCTAAAAGTAGAGCATTTAATGATCATGAAAAGTCTGTTGCTGGTCTGCATAAAGCCCATTCTCATACCCAGAGGTTAGAATTAGAATTATGAAACCCCCCCTTCTTCTTCCAAGCGTAAGACATTGTTATTAAGTTTAAACGTGTTTTTTATTTCTTTCGTTTACGGTTTTGTTAGTGAATGACATTTCACGGACTTGTTGAAACATTTCCTCGAAAGCACATGGCATTGTTCTGGACACTCATTTTTACGGGTGGTCAGTAGGCCTTATGCCTTCTTCCTTCTTAATGCCTCTTCGGGTAATTTGGTTGTAGTATATACAATCTATGTACATGCAATAATCTGGAACTACTGTTGAGAAGGTAGGGCTCTAGTCCTGTGGCGCTTTTCACAAAAACCCTTACGATAAAAACATTGTAAGTTCAAAGCAAGAAACATTAATATGAACGGTCATTTTTGGCCAATTAATTCCAAATATTATTGAATAATGTAGAGAGTATTGTATACCTTTTGAATATCATAATATTATGATAGTTATGTTTATTATTCATCTGACTTTGAAGTGCAAAATTTATGAAATTGACTTACGATAACATTTTTCGTAAGATTTTGTGTGAAAGCTGATCTGACCCTAAACTCATCTGGTGAATGGCAGTCTGTGATGTTTGTCGATAGGCTACAAATGTATTGAATTCACTCATGCTTCTTGGGAAGAGTAAGATGACCGAAGTTGGTAAAATCGGCTGATAGGCCTAATACTGGGCACGAGAATACCTAAAGCCATAACATGTGTGTTTTTACCATGCGGAATTGTCTACCTAAATGGCCATGGGAGTAAACAATGGTATTTACTATTATTTACCGATCTTATGCATCTTATTTGTGACAACAAATGTCTAGATATGTCCTTTCTCTAAATTTACGTTTGTCGCCAATAGGGCTCGAAGGCACAGCATGAGTAGTTTTAAAATTGTTTACTGAATGTCACTCGACCACGAACGAATGTCGAGAATAATGGCTTATAAGGTCTGGAGAAATATACTACATGTATTGACAAATGTAGCTTTGTAGCGCGTGTTTATTTGATTTTGAATCCGTATAGGAAACCGTACACACAACATCAATATTCAATCCCTTTATTGTGTCCCTTTAAGCAAGCAAACTGACTTATAACTGAGGTATTTTAATCAAGACAACGAGTCCCAGGGGACATTGTACTGTAACTGTCGATCGATTCCAATATCTGAGAGATTTTCTAAGAGAGTCAGCGAGTCAATCTTTTGTTAAGCATAAGTGCTTTTGTAATCAAAACATTAATAGTGACGCGAGTCAAGCTGTTTTAACGCTAAAATCGGAACACTTTGGTTTTCTTCGTTGTGTGTCACATACAATGATAAAAGACAGAAATAACTGAAGATTTACAAAATGAAATAGTGGGATTGTCAATAACCTTGCTTTTTGAACGCTGATCTCGGATTGCTTCAGTCTTTTCCGTCATGCGCTAGATAAAAGACAAATTTAACCGTAGATTTCCGAATGAAAACTTTCGGAGGATTGTTCAATAATCTATTTTACAGAGATTGTCTGAAAGAATAGCCTATAAGGGATTGCTCGATATTTATGAACCCAAGGAATCTTACAGAAGTGTGTATTAGAGAGATAGTAATTTATTCTGCAAGTAAAATATTGTGAAACTACGCTTCAATCCTGCGTCAGCTATGGTATGGAATATATTATAATTGGAAATAATTGGCCGCCTCCTTACGGAAGAAAACACCACATTAAGGAAGATATTCCTTACATCTTTTGTAAGAATAAATGGATGAATTGATAGAATTAAATGTTTTTATGTTATTTACAATTGCTTAAGACCAAGCCTGTGTTGTAATAAGTTGTCACAAGTAGTGGGGAAGTGTTACAGAGTCTTCAAGTCATTGCTTAACAGCTCGTAAGTCGTAGGTTTGAACCGAGGCTTTTGTCAATTCAATGATTAATTTTGTGTCTTCCACCAGACTACTCAATCCATCAAAAAATATATTTGGATCCAAAAAAGTGAATAAAATTCTTACGCATATTAATTAACACTTTTGTCAAAACCAACAGTTGAACCTAGCTAGTACTAATAATTTACTATGTTTTGTTATGTGATAACGTGTAGAGTGTAAATAAACTATAAACAGGTCCACTAACCAGCGGATGCAGCGGGCCTTCGAAGAGACTCGAACGAACCCACTATCTTTACGTAGGAGTATGCTTAAATGTCACACTTCGAAGTTGGAGAATCATATTCATACATGCTTTGTTCAAATTAAATATGTAATGCGTTGTTTATTCAAAATTTTCCACGAAGTATTTTTGTTACTTATGTTGCAAAACAAATAAAGAACAAAGTGCATTTTTGTCAGAATGAACCTGGAAAATGTTCTATGATCGTTTACATTACAAGAAATCCTAAGGTGTGAACCATGTTATACAGAACATGATTGAAATCTAAAGCACGAAGGTACGTGACAAAAGTTCGAGGAAACCGGGTGCTCGGTTTGTCCTAATACGATATTATTGCAACCCTTTGTGTTTTTTCTAAATTTGTAGGGGTTTTATTGGATTGGTGCCAGGCAAAATGTTCGACCCATTCAGATAGTTGGAGCTGTTCATGTCCGGGTCGTCGAACTTTCACTAATATATACAGAACAACATGAGAATATCTGGAGCCCGTTCTATACGGAAATCGCTACCTAGCGCTTTGTCACCTGGTATCCTTTTTACACTAAAAAGTAATAAGTATGTGATATCAAATCGAGGGTACCAGAGGTCAAAGCGCTAACAAGGGATGTGTTAAGGCAACAAGCCCCTGAAAAGAAAATGTCAGGAAATGGTTTCTATGGACGCTTACATTTCAAAGTATCCCATTCTTGCTGAATCTACCTTGCATCTTAGATTACATAGAAATTAATGAAGGTTTTGACATTTGGCAAGCACAATTATGTCGTGCTATTCACATACAGACAGCATAGCTCACTTGTAGTGCCAGAGGTCTCCAACGTTAAGAATGGTTCCAAGTATCTCCAAGAACTGTGTCTACAGACTAGACAATTAAAGTCTGATTTCATTGTTTGTCTTAGATCACAGTTGTATGTTAGATGTCTATGTTGTCTGTAATTATAGAGATATGCAATGTAACATCATTAATATCGATATTACAAGATGTAAGTAGGCTTCATATTGATGAATAAAATATTAGAAGTGCTACCGTAGCAGATCAATACTTGTACAGGAGCAAGGGGGCGTCAAACCTAACCAATCACTTGGGTTCTGTAAGGCGTATGGGTGGGCAGGGGTCTTGTTGCCGTGAATCTCATTTAGAATTTTATATTCAATTAATTGACAATGACATTGAAAATATGTTTGTTTAAAGGACATCGATCCATACAAAATAATACAGTACATAAAATATGTACATAATTACATAATACATAATTCACATTTACATTTGGTTGCATACATTTTCTCATATATTTCAGGGGGTGCGAATTTCCCCCTCATCCCACTGGGATTGTGGTTAATACGTTCGTGTCTGCATTAGATGCGCTGAATTTGCATCTATAGACCTAAGATGGTAGACCAGTCGACACTACATGATGTTATTATTCACTGCTTGGAAAGATAAAATATACCTTTGATTGTATATTAATTAAAAAACAAAGCTAATGGCGAGAGCAAATATTTTTGAACGCTGAAAACGGAACACTTCGGTCTTTTTTCGTTGATATCTTTAATTGCTGTAAAAAAATATATGAAAACATATTGTGGTACTTCTCAAACTGCATGAACGCTGAAAACGGATACACTTCGGTATTTTTCGTTGATATCTATGATATATTGATAAACAAATTATGAGTACATGCATTTCAACATGTGATTGTTACCGTACGTTCTTAATGCTTACACTAATAATATTGTCAACTGTGATTTAACCTGTTGTCACATTGTTCTACATGTGACTAAAGCTGGTTACTGTCATATAATTGAATGGTGGTTAGATCTTTATAATTTAACTGTACCTTTAATAAAGCTGCTGGCTCATGGATTTGGTTATTTTTACATTTTTGTTCTAAAGGAGCAGTGGTTCAGTGATAGAACGCGAGGGGTCCCGGGTTTTAACCTCACATGCGGCCCTGAGCATCGAAGTTACCTTCAAATGCTCTACACCGCCCATGTGTAAATGAATACTGTGAGGGATCACCTACCTGAAGCAGATTTCAATGATCAGCAGTTTTCGTACAAAAATTGCAACCGTAGTGGATCGTACAAAAATTGTAAAGTCGACTGAACATGCATAAGCAGACTTAAAACCGCACGCTAAGTAAAATGACTATCAGTGTGTGAAATTGTGCAGAAAGAAATGTTTTGATACTTTCCAGACAAAGTTATGCATAAATTGTAAGAACTATAGTAAAAGGCACATAATATAATAATCTACAAGTATACATTTACTTGATGGATATGTTTTATTCAATGTAAAATCAACAAATTTTACTGTTGTATGACAATTTGCACTAAAATTGTCATTATCAGAGCACCACTTTGTTGTTTCCAAACTGTTTCTAACATTTTGTTTTAAGTTTTAGAAAAGTTGATATTTAGATTGAAAGCTATGAAATAATAGCTGTAATATTTTATTATTTTTATGTGACAAAAGCACGCGCAGATGTATCATAATACAGTTCAAAATGTTGTCACTTATAAATGTATACATATTGTGTCTGTATGCCACAGCTGTCCCTATACGCCTTAGATCTACGCTCAGTATTTCATGAGAGTGTGGGGTGGTCAGGTCAGATAGTAACAGAATAGCCAAATGAATCTTAAAAAATAATACTAAAAAAATCATGAATATACATCTGTTGTGTTTTGTTTGATTTTAATCAGGGAGTGCCCTGTTTTTGTGATTGCAATGATTGCAGACTCCTGGGTATGACTCCCTATCCCTAAAATATTGATTTGTGAGTCTAAATTGAGTAAAAATGAGAACAAGTTCCTTATTATATCCCTCCAAGATAGTTTCGTAATTGCCAAAACGTGTTTTTGCCAATACCAGTGGTGGGTTATTTCCTATAATACAGTACATTGTACTTTAAAGTTGGAATGTTTTACTATGTAGGTAGTGTTTTACTCTGTACCTCTTAATTGGTGCATTGATGAATTTTCGCGTATGTCACGGTATGGTACAGGTATATTGTTTTCGATTTTTGCATCAGACTTTGAGGTATAATAAGAATATGTTATCTGTTTCCTAAGAATTCGGTTTTATTAATATAAAAAAATAAAAATGCTAAAATTTTCAATATGTATTTTATCAGTTTTTATTAGGCCTATTCTAGTATGTCAGTAATTTTGTTGTCGAATATAATCATATGCATTACATCCGAGTTATTTATAACACCATACTATTTAAATATGAATGTATCACTGTCATTTAACTTGGAATTCGCTACATAATCCCGATTGCTCACACAATAGCCGATCGATAGTTCATAAGTACGAACGATCTCAGAATTACGAACGATCTCAGAATTTCAAATTTTTTACAACAAATTCACGTATACATAATTATTTTGTCGTACCAGTTATTGGTATGTTTAGGCGCTGCATGAACTAAATTTAGGACTGAGTTTCAGCAGTTTTAAATCCTATGGATAGATGTTCTGATACTTCCGTCTCAATACCTGTATTATGTAAAGGGATGATAAATTGGATATTCTATTGAAAATCTAGCATAAGTAATACAGCTAATGAACTGTCAACATGTTGAGTGTTGAAAAAAGATATCGCGTAGTGAGTTAAGTGAATCCCATGTTTTATAACACATTCTAAATATAAGTAATACATGAATGTTTTTTATGTTTGTTGTCACAATGAAAATTAATGATACCCTGGATCACAATTGTGCATTATCCTTGATAATGATATGTAGATATACGTGCTTTGTTCGAATACGTGGCTATCTTGTATGTAAATCCATAGTTGACAGCACGGTTCCGATACAAAACACTATAATATGCACATTAAACAGTTTTTATATATATACTTAAATAGTGTTTTGTCATGAACCGTGCTGGTTGCCTATGTATAAAGCAATTTTGTGTTGTAACTGTATTATCTTGTTTCAATTTTGCCTTCTATGTATTTGATCTTTCTAATAAATGCATTCACTATATCTCACTACAGTATTATTGCTGTCCATTCGCACTGTTTTTGTGAGTCTCCTCGAGTAGGAGGCTGTTGAACAACTGGACGTTTGATGCATGGTCCTTTAGCTAAATGTGTTTGGAGTTGTGTATATGTTCTTCAAATTGGTGCATTCGGGGAAATAGTCAATATAATAATATTGCTCCCAGAGATTGTTCCTTGGTACTATTAAAGTAGTACGTACTTGTGATATCCTATGGTCTCCATCAACTCGCTAAATGCAGCCGTCCGGCTAGCTCTGTCGATAGCATAGAAGTCTTCTAATCGAGGGGTGTAGGTTCGATACCCGGGACAGACATACTTTCGTAGTGTGGTCATGAAATAATTTCTACGGCCATCCTTCCTGCTACCACTGATTCTAAATCAAGTAGGGCTGAAATCAGTCACTGACGGAAGTATATGCCTAGTAACTTGTCAACAGTTAAATCCAGATATTTAGACTTTCCATGCAGGAACGGAAAATAGGTTGACTGGATGACTTATGTAGTGCGTTGCTACGGGCGTTTAATCTAAGCAACACAAATAACTCGCTCAATTAATTTTCTCAATGATAAATGGTTCATAAAAATGGAATAAATAAAATACTCATATAATTGTTGTTTATTTTCTTTATTAATGAATAATTTATTCAATATTTTTACATAAAAACAATTGCGAACATGGCAACAAATAAAATATAATACATTTCTCTATGTAATTATAACAACCCACAAATTAAAATGGCGTACATATTCTGTACAGAATACTTCATAGATCTACAATTTTATAATAAACCTGGGACCTTATATTGAGTCCCAGAAAAAAAACGATCGATACTTTCAATACAAAATTACAAGAATTTCTTAGTGCGTGTCATTAGAAACAATACGATAATTTTCCGATTTTTACGGAAGGTGCCGGAAATTTCCGTAAGAAATACGTAAGCACTCACATTTTAAAGAAACTCTACAATTAAAGACTAGCTGAGCACATCAGATATTGCAATGATAAGTGAGACATACAGTCGGGACGCCTTGGCTATTGCCGTGAAAATTCATCAAGAAAATAGATTTTCCGAATCATTACGGAAAAGGCCGAGGTGTGCCGATTGTGAGCCATACATGCAATCTAAACAAATTTTAACATTCACAGAACCCGATGGTAACCGAGTACAAGCACTATGGATATACATGTATTAAAATAAGGCAGACTGGTTTACAAACATCTATCATGTAAGTACAGTCATGAGACCAGTCTGTTCTTGGCTTTCAACCATTCGGGACGTTTTGGGATTTTCCTTGCCAAGCACTTTATAGGTTCATATTGTTACAAGTTATTCAACAGTCAATGGTGCAAACATTAACTTCGCTGAACAATAAAATACTCGTAAGTCAATAGATCGTAAGTCTAGAAATATCGTAGTAAGTATTTAAATCAGTGGGGTTAATGTATGCACCATTGACAGTTGAATAAAAAATTATCAATACATAAGTGGCACAGTGTAATCATCACGAACGCTGCAAAAATATTTTAAATCTTAACTTTTTGTACAATAAAATGTCTCTTCACGTATTTTAAAAAAGATGTTCTATTACAAACACACGTAGAAAAATTATAATAAACAAATATTTAACCAACACCACAGTAAAAGAGACAAATTCAGAGCTTTGAACATAAAATAAATACATTGCAGTTAAATAAAATATTAATATAATAAAAAAATATACAAACAAACAAAAAATAATAATTGGCAATAAATAAAACAAATTTGCAAAACTCTTATGAAAGAATTGGCATAGAGCAAAATAAACCATTTTTGAAATCAGAACACAAAGTTCTAATAAATCAACGCGTATAAATAGAAATAAATAATAAACAGAAGGTGGCCATCCCTTGACACCGTAAAATTTTAATGTTCAAATTTAACTTTAATTACCATAAAACGTGTTTATAAAGACAGTTTATTGATCGCTTTCAACTGATGGTATTTGACATTCATGTAGTTGTGACACAGGTCAGGACTCGGACCGGTTTATTTGTCCTTTATCATCTCAATGGTTGGATATAAATAACATGATACTGGTTAAGCCCGGATGATTAAGTAAACCGGTCAATCAAACTAATCTTTAGCCACAATATGATGTATTTTCAAACAAAACATCTCTCTCTATACTTTGATCATTTTACAATAATTGTCTAACATAAAAAGAAGAAGACAGATAGCAGACGTTGAAATCATTGATTATCTCAAGCATAAACTTTATAATGCATGATTATTTGAGTTTCAATCATACACGCGAAGGTTGTCTGAAGTACGTCAACAAAAGTACGTAAAACTTTCATTTCAGTATTAAATTGTCTTTCAATAAAGCAATTTAACTGAACGTTCATTTTTACATGTATTCACGATATCGTATAATGGCTGTGTGCATGCAACCAATACAGTAAAAATTAATGCAAAGTAAACATAGGTGCAACCTTGAACGCAGAAGGGAAAAGCAACTGTAACGATTACAAATAATGTTCTGAGCAAGATAATACAACAAAAACAGTGCAAATAGTTATACGTGCACAATGGCCTTGTACAATGAATGTAGCTATCTATAACCTTCAGTCACAGTTTAGCTGAAACTGAAACTGCAAACTGAGCGTACTAAAATAAATGTTCAAATAAAAGGGAAGGGACTAAAGTTAAACAATCCGTACGATGTCTTCACGTAATCAGGTCTATGTACACAGTATATCCTTAGATCTTAAAGACTGGGACACTTTAATAAAAATAAAAAATAACATTTTTATCATTTTGTTAACATTATCGTACAAACATGCTGTGTAAATTAAATGATTTGTTTTCATTTTGCGGTCTACAATTTCTAAAAGTTCGCGAACAAAGACTATACCTTTTATTGTGGGACAGTTTTAGATAAGAAAGAATAAAAATCTACACTTCTATTTAAACAAAATTTACAATTTAATATCATCTAGTTAACAGTGGCTATGACTTTGCAATATTTATTTAAATTAACTCGGATCAAATCGAAATTTCGCTACTTAAAGCGTACGTAAGTTTTTTTATCTAGGCAAAGAGTACAACTAAGTAAATTACACGCTGAAGTGAATAAAACGTTACACCGTTAAATCAATCAAATCATGTTTGCCAAAATTAGTCTACAATTTTAGTTGTTTTGTAAATTTTGTAATAAAGCTGTCGTTTCGTGCAATGACGTACGAGTTACGTAATGATTAAGTAATTCCATATAACGTGGGGCTTATAACATTTATAACGTAACATGATGGTCACAAAACATCAACAGTCAGGTTGCTGAAAGGTTGACCCCTATTTGACCTTGCTTTGACCTCTGGTAACAAATGAGATGACTGGCATAATGAAATGACAATAACTTACTCTTTTAAAGGGTTTAATGGAAAAATACAAACTGTCACGCTACAGCGATTGTCACTGAAAAGCTGTTAAATCCAATTTAAAAATGCCACCACATTCACCGAATAGTGAGTTTGCTATTCAGTCTAAAGGACAAGAAAGTAATATTTGTATCCAAACAGAGCGAGCTCTAATTCTTTTAAGGTCCAACGGACTTCAATCATTTCGGTATTAGTCATTTAAGTTAGTCATAGTTTTTGACAATACATGTAAACCATTAGTTTATTATAAAGATATTAACTAAACTCATGTTTAATGAGTCAACTTACTCAAAGTACAGCAACAAAGGATCATTTATCATTGAAATTACTATGACAATTACAGCGTTATCACACTGTATATTATATTAGGCTCTCTTTGAATGATTAAATCGTGGAACTTCGGGCTTTTCCGTAATTTGATATTACAATTTGGTTGCAACCGTAACTACTCGACTATTTCGTGATAGGAAAATATCCGAGATCAAATCACGGAAATTGCCGAAAAGTTACGATTCTTTCAGAGGATACAATTCGGGTACAATCGGATCACATCGTTATTTTTTCATATCAAGCTGGAAAATAAATATTTCAGAGCAACATGGTAGCAAAACGATCTTCACCAAGTACTTCCGATTTGTAAAAGGTCACGAATGACGCTAAATGTCAGACAACCCGTTCAAAGCACGGTTTTAATATATAAATGTATAAAGATCAATAAACCAGTTTTCATAGATGTATAGTACAAAGAGAAGCCGTAATTAGACTATTAATAATGTATTCCTATGTTATCAATAAAAATAATTTCTCTGCATGTTAAGTATAAAGGCTGTCAGAGAAAGAATGGATTGAATACTTATCACCTTAAAGGGTTTTTGCTTTGTTCAATGTATGTGTTTAAAGTGATTGATGCTATCTTAAAGCTTAAGTTTTTATCATCATTATACCATTTTATACTTATTTTCTAACTCATTGATTTTATAAATTGTTTATTGTGTTTGTAAAAACTTATTGAAGATAATCGTTTGTAAATCTGTATCACAATAAAATCTCTTACAGGTGCTGATTCAGATATGTTTGTTTTCACCTTTATACAATATTAGCTCAAATTACATGGCGACAAATGTTGAAATTGTAATGTTATGAAACCGTAAACTTTTAAAAACCATGCTATTGATATTTGATGATCTAAGCAGAGGATATTCAAGCGTACAGGAACGATAAATGGAGAATGGATCTTCAAAAAAGTAACATTGAACCCATAAACCCGTTCAAATAATGTGTTTGAAGCAAAGATTTTGAATAATAAATTGAAGCTGTCAGCAACGTATGGAAGTTAACAGTGAATGCAACAGCTTGCAAACAACGATCAATGAAAAACTAGAAGTATGAGAGTAAATTATGCGAAGTCATTACTACATTAACATGTGTTAGATAAAAACACTGTTGTATATGATTGAAACAGATGTACGTCTACAGTATGTACATGTATTCCAACAATTCTGCCGGTACAGAGATAGCACTATGTAGCTATAGACAGTACATGTCGCTAATTCGGATCTCCTCGGCCATTCGCTACGAATTATTCATTCATGAAAGATCGGGGAGTTCCAAATGGCATGTCGCTATGAGCAGTTTTAGACAGAGGGACGCGTGTACACTGCAAAGTTGGACTGTATAGACCACCTTGGTTTTTTAAAACCATGCGATATTTAGAATTTGTAAGTCCAAAATGCTATAATTGAGATTAAAATGTCTCCGTAGTACTTAAGATCCTTAATTTTAATGGACAAATTGATGTAACTTTTTTGTGACAGGCATTAAACTAGAAAAGGGACTGATTAAAGCAAAAATGCATAATACAAGGAAGTGTTGCTTCGGGGGGGGGGGGGGGGGTTTCAATGCAAACTTTGCAAACTTTGCATCTTACCAAAGAGAATGAAGGGGCTGAGACGAAATTAAAGGGTCCAGGGTGTAGCACCCGGCTGCTAGCCTCCACAAGACCGTTCACTATAATAGCTCACAAAACAAAAACATAACAAGAAACAGCATAAAGAAAAATACTTTAACAAAACAATAAAATCTAAGATTCTCCCCGTGTGAGAAAAACTTCAACATATTGGATAAAGATGTAGCCAAAAAACTGTCAGCCACTTGTACATTGTATTAGAGTCTTGTCTCGAACAGACAGCTTGGAGTAATAAATATGATAAAATAATTAACATATTGTACATTGTACTTTTATTGTACATCTGAGTATAATGTAATTATTCATTCAGTGTTTATTGTCTATCTTGTATCTACACTAAAAGAAACAAAGAGAGGGAAGCGGATATACGAGTTAGTGAGTAGAGTGCAATAAGGGTAGGCTCAAATATCTCTATCAAATAATAGTGAACTATTATTTGGATCATAGTCGGTCGGTAAGGTTCCGACTCGAAAATACTACATGTATGTACATGTAGACAGTGTTTTCGATTATGAACCGTGGTGGACGTCTATGATTTGGACTCATTACCGCTATCCCTTTAAAAGGGTGCGCTGTATTCAAACACCTCCTTAAAACAGGTCTGAGTAAATATTGAAATCCTTATTGGTCGTTTTCGATAGATTTATTATTTCAACAACGCCTAAAACCTAACAAATAGAGTATTAGACTCCAAATTGATATTTCCCAGGGATCTAGCCAAATAGGCCCTGAATAATACAATTTAGTCCTCCAATCCTTCAACTCTACGAACATACCCGTGCCCTGAGACGATTCTTGATCTAGATAAACTCTGGGTACAAGAATGCTGTTCGAAGACCATTACTGCAAAACCACCGAGAAAACAAAAGCATACATTTGTAATACTAAATCAGGAGGAAGAGAAAAAATGTATTTCCTTATGCGTCAAATGCACGTATTATTGAGTCAAAGGGTTTCCGATTCTGTTCATATAAATATGTAGATAATATTATGCATGTATACGTCAATGACCTTTATATGAAGACGGAAGCTCTTTAATGTCATAGGTGGTCACACTTACGTTGAAATCAATGGTTTTTCTAAGTTAGTAAAATAAATAATTCATTGTTTGTAAGCAAAAAATGTAGGCCTATTTCCGTTTCCTACTCAGCAAAAAAATAAATAATCATCCTCCATTTTTCAGAAAGATGTTACAAATAATAAATAAACCATAAAACTTTCATAAACGTCAGCCTTTATAAATCAATTTATTCTTACACATGGAAAACATAATTCTAAGTGTGTTTGATACATAAAGCTTGAAAGATTGTAACTGGCTGATAAAAACACACACTGAGTTGATCCATTCCAGGAATATTCATTATACAACGTATGACAGACATTTTCTCAGAAAGTTAAGTCGAGTAAAAAAATCATAGTTATAATCATTTGCACTCCGGCATGTTTTTGATATGAGGTAAAACTAACAATACACTTATGAAGTGAGCGCTTCATTGCATTTGAGTTAGCACACTATTCGAGTTAACTTAGCACAAGTTTTACACCTTTCCACTTAACTAACATGTGTGCAAGGTATTCGCATTAAGACTCGTAGCACTAAAATTAAAGTCTTTTACAACAGGTGGAAATTGTCATAAGTCGATATCAATCAGAAGCTTGAATTCCTACAAAAGCCTATAACATCACTTCCGGTTCATGCGCGCGCGCAACTCAACAAATGCTACTCTTCATAATAAAGGTCGACGCCATGTTATTATCAGCAATAAAATATTTTAAACACGATAATGGTAGCATGTTTACGTTTAATTCATCATGAATGACCTGAGGCTTATTGTAACTTCTGATGATAATGAGTGGGCAACAAACATTGACCTTTCACATTTTGAGTAAGTTATTTACAATAGTAAACAACGCCGATACTGACGTCCTGAAGATGGCGCTTTGTAAAATAGTGTCTGGGATCTCAGAAAGAGGCCGTGAAAACGACAGCTCCGTGTCTGCTCTTTTAAAATAGATTATTTTTTGCGTTTTTAAATAAATCACGCAACGGATGATCATAAACATGATGTAACAAAAAGTAAAGCTGGTTGTTTACGAGGCTTTAAAACTCTAGGAATAAACAATATTCCCTGAACCGTTTTTTATTTGAAAACACACACGATGCTTAGACAGTTGTAGAGAAGCTTAATTTGAGACATGTTTAATATATAGTCAGAGAGTCTATTACCCACTGATTAGTTAAATAATTAATGTTTATGTATTAAAGCATCTTGGATTAAAATAAAAAGCCGTAACATTTTACCTATGTCAACATTAAATAAACGTTTTCACAGAAACGTACTGAAAGTGCATAACCACGTTGCTGAGGGAATTTATGTAGATTAACCGACATGATAAATCAAAACGTATTGCATTTGAGTTTTAAGTTTGCGTTTCACATTAAAGTTTGTGCGTAAAATTATCTTATTAACAAAAACACTTCTCTGTTAAAATAATTAAAACAAAAATATAAACAGTTTAACATTCTGATAACTAACTAAAAGCTGATTGTTGAAATAAAATATGTGCATAAATTATATAAAGTATTAACAAGTATAATATATAAACATGGTTGGTATGATAAACATGTAGGACAATATTTCCTCGCATTGTCAGAGATGCCCTCATGTATACATAGCAACCTGTCAGATCTTCCCGCTATATAAATGATATAAAGAAAGACAAAACTACATCAATACACTATTAGCTTATAAGCCAAGCACGTAAGTATACATTGTGTATGGTATCAGCATATTGCATTGTAGTGTACATGTACTGTAAGCAAAATATACTATGTACATATATAGCCACCCAAGCTGTTTTGTTACATAGTAACTAGCTCTAAATTTACCTGCTCCCCCTATTCTACGATATAAGCACCTTAATCAATCGGTAAACATCGGAATACGTCGGCTATTTCCGTACGTCACTGTTCGGTAAGTGATAACTTTTATCGCCAATGTGTTTAGATTATAATCTAAATGAAAACATGGAACCAGACTCTTTGTGATGTCTGGTCACATGTACAAACATGGAACCAGCCAAAGAATCCTAATGTACGAGCATGGAACCAGCCTTTATATCTTATCATACGAACATGGAACCAGCTAATTGATCTTAATGTATGAACATGGAACCAAACAATTTGTAACAATGTAAAAGAAACAGGTAAGATAATTATCATGATAATGATTTCATGAACATCTGATCTATCTAAGTAATGATAAATTATGGGGAATACAGTAAAACCCCCACTGTAACAACCATGCTTTGAGCTTGGTACTAGATGTACACATTGCCATCTTGAATTATCACTGAATTGAATTATCACCGAAATAAATTATCACAATCTTGAATTTTATCTTTGATTCACTATTAAAGACTTCTTTAGCAGCTTAAAAATCACTTAAATTAGGTACATGAACAAAAATGCCACTCTGACTTAGTCTTAGCAATATTTAAACATTAAGTATTAAAGCTTGTTAACTGCTTAAAGAACCACATTAAGATCTCTGTCGATGGACTGAAACTCCTTTAAAAGTGAGAAATTAACTTTATAAAAAAACATCCCGATTTTCAACATGAAATAATTTAAAAAGATTTAAGTTTAACTTATTAAATAAAATAAATAATCAAACAAAAGAACAAAAATATGCCATTACCGTATCAATTAAATCAACAAAAAAGAACTAAATGGCCCTAAAGAATCAAAAATAAGCTACCATAGGTTGACTGGTCACAGACACATCAAGTTTGACTGTAACAACGTGTGTGTGAAAATGAGCGAGAAGGGGGGGGGGAGGGCATGTTAAAGGAATGGAACATTTATATCTGATTTAATATTCTTATCAATACCTAACACTGTTTGTAATTCATACACATTGTCAGCTATGGCCTCAATATCGCTAATGTCAACATTCAGATCGTCATTGGAATCAGTTAAGTCTTTGTTAAAATGAACATTGGAATTTACCGCATTTCCTGCGTGAGAATTGGTATTCACCTCCCCTGCTGTGTGCACGTCAAACAAAGGCATAGATCTATCACATTCCATAAGATTATTACACTTAGTTTCATCCAGATCTGACAAGTCACTATTCGTAGATAAAGTACTACATGTACTGGACGAGGAAACCTGCATTGGTTCCGTTGTGTAGTGACTAATACAGGAATTACACTTAATACCTTCCATTGAACATTGTTTGCAAGCATATGAAGTGACTAATTCAACACACCTGCTACTCGAATCATAACTAACACTATTAGTACATTTAGAACTTGAATCTGCTGAGCACACAATTGTCGTCTGCGCCGATTGCGTCGTCTGCACCGATTGCGCCGTTTGCGTGGTTTTAGCATCAACCTCACACTGTTGTCTTTTGGTCTCGTTTGCAGTTTCATTAACTGCGGAATCGTCACATGATTTATCATGAAATACATTATTGATTAGTGTTTCGGTCATGTCGTCTGTTATTTTCTCATTTATTCCACATAAGAAAGGATCATCGTACAAATAAGCATTAGATAAACAATTGTTGTTTAGCACATTGTATCCTGTAAAAGATTTTCGTCTGCTCGATTCAAATCGTCTTGATCGATATTTTTCTTCACGTAATTCTGATTGCATTCTTTTCATTGTATTGTTTACAAGAACCGTTCTCCGTAAAAAAGTTTCCGGATCTTCGAGTTGTCTAAGCTTCTTTAAGGAAATCTTCAGAACCTTTTTACGTTCATCTTTTCGTTCCTTTGGAGTATTCAAGAAAGGTGATACTCTTTTCGTTGGTACATGATCAATATCATACGTTTCCGCTTTTCTCTTTACTCCTTGTTGCATTTTACGATCGTTGGGTTCATTATTGTAAACGGAAATCAGAGCGTTCTTTGAGTCACAAATATTGACACTGTCATCAATCGTTGAACCTGAAAAGAGTAAAAAAAAAACCCAAATATTAACAATCAGTCACATCTGTTCCGGACATTTCCGAATACATTCACGGAAAATTCCGAATACCAACACGGAAAATTCCGAACACAATCACGGGAATATCCGAAGTATAACGAACTATGAACCCACTCTTACAGCCTTTCTCACGGAATGTACCGAATGACTCCGAACGATACACAAACACATCTTCGGAGTTTCAACTACTAAAGAGAATGTAGTCAAGTAGTTGTTTTAAACGATCGTATTTCAACAGTATTACGAGAAAACTAAAACACATTACCGGCACCTGTTTCATTTCATCAAAACTATTTATTTTAGCATCAAAAACATGTTTGTTATAAATTAAAACTGATCCTATTTCAGAAAATAAACCCTTATCAGCGTTGAACAAAGTCCTACGAAAATAATGTAAAAAATGAACTCAAAGTTTTCCTCGAGACATTTTGGTTACATCGTCTGCTACTTGCATATGTAAGTAATTATGTAGAAAAGGGCAATTACCAGTTTAGAAACACTTACAACTTTAATAAGCCACTTCATACAGTACTATCATATTTCATGAAAGTTTATAAAAAGCTAAACGAGTATTTAACAATCTCTTAGTATTTTAAAAACAACGACAAAAAACTTTTTTTAAATCATTGAGGTTAGACTTCTATCTAATTAAATTGACATTCTATTCTGTAATTACCTCTATACATAACTAAGTCATAAATAAACATGTTTGAAAATAAACATTATTAAATAGAAGTTAAAACTACTTTTGTAATGATCGTAAATAAACTTCCCTACTGTTTTTATTGCTCATGTCAGACTATTTGACAAACAATTACTAGTATATGAATCTATAAATAGTTTATTTAAGATATTACAAAGCAAATTTTACGAAACCATACTATATTATGATCGTAGATAGTGCTCACGTAATCAACCGTTTTACTGATGTCATAATTTTACCTCATAAGTCTAACGACCATATATAGAAGCTCACCACGAATTGTAAATCCCAGACTAGACAAATATGGTATTCCCAGCAGAGAGTTCATGTATATTAAAACTTATGTTTTAAATAACGTCATTCTTACATTTATATAATACGTGCATGTAGGCATTGTTTAGAATACTGATGAACAGTTAGCCTACGTCTTGAGATAAAATGAATTATTCAATAAAAGTTCATTGTTGTTTTAAATGTCAACATACTTTATAGTAAATGTAAAACTTATAAATCAATCATTTATGATAAACTCATCACATTCAAATAACTCCAGGCTAGTGCATCAGAACAGAACAGAACAGAACAGAACAGAACAGAACAGAACAGAACAGAACAGAGCAGAACAGAGCAGAGCAGAGCAGAGCAGAACAGAACAGAACAGAACAGAACAGAACAGAACAGAACAGAATAGAATAGAATAGAATAGAATAGAATAGAATAGAATAGAACAGATCTGGTCAGAACGGAACGGAACAGAATAGAATAGCTAGAGCGGAACGGAGCAGAACAGAAAAAACAGCCAACATCAGAAAAAGAACAAAACCTAGAATAAAAAATAACAGAACAAAAATCAGAACACAACCTAGAACAGGAAAGAACCTAGAACAGAACAGAACAGAACAGAACAAGTATTCATAAAGTACCATAACCTATCTCAATAATCATTTCATCATTTCTGTATGGTCAGAGTATAGACATTGAAAACCTGTAGTAACAAACCAATATTATAATATTTATTATGTAAGTAAAAGAAGCTACAATGTATGAGTATTAAAAGTCTTACTCAAGTCATCAAATAAGTAAGTACGTACGTCAATTTTGAATTTAATAATGATAACAATGGGCACAACGCCTATTATATTAATCTAATATAGTTAGCATATAGCGCGTGAAATACGCCTAATGAAATACGAGTGAACTTGCACGTATAATGTGAATAGTTTCATCGTGTAGTATGACATTTTATCTATTGTTACGTCACACGGATATTTAATGTTTATAAATACAACAGCGTATGATCTTAAATATCATGAATAATTTACAGTATATCACAATTTATGTAATATATACAGTAAAACTCCGATGTTAAGACACTGTAAGAATGTGCGCAGTTCGAAGGCGGTCTGGTACAAGACGCACTCTTCAATCTTCTTAGTATTAACCCAAAGATACGAAAATACGTGAATTGATTATTAGTATTAACCAAAGTTACGAAAATACGTGGTTTTATTATTAGTATTAACTCTAATAAAAGAAACTGAATAAAATAAAAGCGAATGTGAGGTAGCTTTACGAAAGTGTAATTAACGGATATTGTTTTTTTATTGAAATTGTTCGAAACACCTCAGCCATAGTTGCAATCGTCAAATTACGGGATCACCCGAATGGTTTTCCGACCGCATTGCACTTTCTTTTTGTGAAATCTGAGCTATTGTGTTTGACTCCGAACACAACCTTTTCATTATAGTTTATATCTATAGATAAGAGGAAATAAATTGACACGTTATTTATGATTTATTTAACTGTAAAAGATCAGAAAAGAAAAACACTTGTTAATCCTTTTCAGAGTAAAAAAGTAAAGTAGGGGACTTTTACAGTAGAGTGTTCATAATTTATTATCAATAGATGTTATAATTGAAACAAGGAAAACATCCTGAATAATTTTCCCATGTATAAGTTAGGGTTAACTTTATATGGTTATCATTCAAACAAGGTTATTTTGACGAAGTCATAATGTAACAGGCCATTGTGATAACAGACGCCTTACTAGGAAAAATCTTTGCTACAAAAATTCCCGCCTGAACAAAACTTCATATAAATAAATTTCTTACTAAAAACATTGTATTTAAATGACTTCCGGTCTGATATTGTGGGAGGAAATATTCAAGTTTTGACACATCGAGTGAGTCAAATAATCACGATTCCGTTTTAATTATCAAAACGGGACTATTCCGGAAACTGACAATTATGCACAACTTAACACATAATCATGCTGATGACGGCCAAATATATCCGATTGTTATCGGAAGTATTCGGTTATTACCCGCCGATTACATAGTTAATGGCCGCCATGATTAATTAAATGCATAATAGATAATCTATCTAGACGAATGTTCTGACTTAACCTTTTATACTGTTAGATCATTGCCTTAGGGGTCACTGGGAACGGTTGGGGGTCACGTACTATCTTATGTCGTATTAGTACACAAATATGTCTTGTAAGTACACAAATAGTCTACTTAATCAAAGCGCTGCTGGAATCAACTGGCTAAATCAAACCACATGTTTCAAACCTAACCAAGCAAGATAAAATATCGCTCAAAATATTGATTTAGCAAATGATTTATGAAGCGATCAATAAGTGAACTTCTTTAAAAGGGTAAAAATAATAATCGATGCCTACACAAATGTACTTAAATGTCACGAGGTCAAATGAAGTGGTCATTTTGTTTAAAACTGTAAATCATCCGTATGTCACCATTTTTTATTAAACATTGATATCAAAATACCTTGTAAAAATGTCGGCTAATTCATTCAAAAAACGGATGGCCAGAGACCATTGACCTTTTGGTTGTGTTGTCCAAAAAAATTGCCATTAACCGCTACAAAGGTGAAACCTGGTCAGTATACTTCACATAAACGTATAAATAAAACAGAGCTATATTAATCAACTAAATGTAAATGTATATTTTGATAGGCTAGTGAACTGACGATAATAAGTCAGTTAAACCTTATTCTATAGGTCTATTATTAACCTCGATTCGTTTCTTTAATTATATCTTTAGTGTTCATAGTTTAAACAGTAAACAAATATTGAGTTAATAGTTTGTTTACTTGCTAGAGCAAATACGGCCTATCCCATCATGTTACTCGTATATTATATACATGTAGATGGTGCGTGTATGTCTGTAATTAATATTTTTACTATAATAAATGTATACATTGTAACTTTATTGTTAGATGATTTATTTAAGTTATCTGATACTTAACATATTGTAAATCAATTTTGTATTATGCATAGTCCTATAATGTATTTTATCTTAAATCATTATTGTTTTAACGTCGTATTCAACACATTAATAGGTCATATATACGACGGTCAGCTCTTCCTACTATAGGTTTCGTGGACACTTTTTCTATCACCAGTACTAACTTACCCTATCACGAGGCAGACAACTCATGTATAGGGTATGACCTGCCGATCTCCGGATTCGAAGTCAGACATGCTAACCACTACGCCATGGCCGCGGCAAATTATTAATACAACGTATCTTTATTTTGTATTATACATACAATGTACTATTATTTTGTATTTTACTTAAATGTATCTGTATTTTGTATAATTCATAATATGTATTATTTTAATTTATCAATACAATGTATTTGTTTTTGTATCACTTATGCAATGTACATGTACTTTTTTGTAAATTATAGTTTATTAATTATTTAATTTTGTATTACATTTAATCATTGTAATTTTTAAAAAGGCATACATAAATTATATTTATTTGATCACTCAAATCATTCTCGTACCCCGAAGTCATCAAGATTCACGATCTAACTAGTATCGAGAATCCTACTAGACTCTGGGTACTAGAATGGTACAAATGTCCTTTTGCTAAAAATAGCGTAAACACACAAACACACATATAATACACAATTAATTTTATTTATTTATACTTAACAATCAAACCTACGGTTTCACTGTCAGAAAAATAAATCATAAATATTTATTTAAATAACTCAATTTGTTTTATTAAATACATGGCTTATACCACGGACCTACATTATAATAAAAGATCCGCGCTTAAACTAACCGTTCATTCAAACATTTATGTAGGCCTATTATATCTAGTATACATAAAAAGTCAATTTATATATGTATATGAAAGTACTCTCAGTTAATGCATTCCAATAATAAAACAAATATTATTAAAATGTTTTAAAGCACGAAATCAAAAGCAACGGGGGATATAGGCCCTACATTTCATCAAAACAATATTGATTTACACGCCGTGGTTTTAATTTTCTAAACTGCTATTTAGAGACGGAAAATTCCAGCATTATTTGCTTTAGTCTGGCTGAGAGAACAGTGGAACTAATATCCGCAAGTTCTAGAAATAAAAAAACTGTTTTAATTTTAGATGTAATTACTAGAATTAGCCAGTCTTTAAATAATGTTGACATTTAATAAATTGTCATTTCCCGCCGATTTCAAGGACATACGTACTTCGGGTTTTTTTTGGTTTCATAGAAATTGTAATTTTCCATAAATAAAAAAATCTATTATTATTATATTGCGTAAGTATTTCTGCTATATACCACACTATCTATAAGGGCAACAGTGTGTTAAGGCCACTAGCGGCGAAACACGTGGTGAGAATTACAAGCATTTTACGTCTGAACGTTGTTTTTTTAATCAGCAACACATCAACATAGATAAAATAATCATCAACGAAAAACAGTGACGTGGACGATGTCTATGTCCATGGGTGAAAAAATCAAAATTATCAAAATCCTGAAATTTGATATTTTAAGGGCTTTTGCATGGAAAGGGAAACCTTTCTCAAGTCCAAATAATTTATTTATTTCTGGACTTCAGTAAAAGAATAAAAGATGTCATACAAGTCGGTTCATACATGTATTTATTTACAACATAAGGTCGTGTAAAACTACGGCAAAAGTAATTAATGTGTGCTAATAAACAACGCTACGGTCAAACCGACAAAATGACAAAGGCAAACAAATGCAGAACTATCTCAGCGGTCAATATTTATTTATGGTCACTATAAAACAATGGTATCCGAGTGGCCACAAACATATTAATTAACAATAGTGAATCGGTCAGACATAACACGAACATAATTCACTATTCTTGACATTACGCTTATTAGATTCATATTTAATTAATGACTTGTTACTATAAATAGAATACAGAGCGCGTGCGTCTATAAATAGTAACAAAACTTGTAATGGGACTGATAGGTATTAATCAATATAAATCCCGCTATGTTTTTTGTCAGTGATGATGTAATATCATATTTTTATCATTATTTTCGTCACAAATGGAATTATTCGAGACTTTTGACATCAGTTGCAGAAACAGCTAACGTATTAGTCGATTATTCCTTAAACAGCATGGCGCACTGATATCGTCTGCAAAATCTCTCCGATGTACACCAGGTGGAGCTTTGTTAAATCTGGCTAGAAGCGCAACATTTGTTAGAATTAAGATATGGATCAATTCTAATGCTAGAAACAAATACATCGAAAGACAATATTTATTTGAAACATAAGTATCCTGACGTTATGATAGTTATGTCATTTTTTTCTAACATATTTTTTCAAATAATCATGAAAATGTAATAATGAAATAAATAACTACCTACTCACCGCTAATCACTAATTTCAACATTGATTAGGGCAGTTATTATAATTCATCCATGAATATCCTTAAACTACAGCTTGGTGACATTAAAATCATTAAAAAAACATTGGATAATTTGTTGTAATAATTACAATGTGGGTTGAAGTGATAAAAAGTTTCTTCAATACAGATAATTCTAAATATAGAAACGATATTCCCCCAGTTTTCTTCCCGGAAGTGGGAAACCTCTGAATAATTTAATGGTGTTTTTCCTACAACGTCTGAAATGTAAACTGTTTTACAAACATACAAAATACCCCTACGTAACAAAAAATATTATAATCAACTATTTCTACAATGTATTCTATATAATATCACGTTAATTACAACCCACTCGGCAGACGATATCAACGTATCATTTTACCCGCGCTTTTTCTAATCGATTAAACACTGCAGATCGATCTTGACATTTAAACCAAAGAATTTAATCACTGACTTTGTGAGAATATATAATGGTATACAAGCATGGTTTAATGTTTATATTTTGTAATACTATACACTCATAGGATTTCTTGATATACCGTGATACATTAGTTTTGTTAATTGTTAAATGTGTATGCGAAAAGTTGGCTTTGAAGTTTCCCATTAAACTGCAACAAAAGATCACAAAAAACACAATAATACCCAGTATAAGGACACATGTACTCGCAAGTATATTTTCTGAAGTCATTTAATGAGGAAACTTTACAAGGCTGGATTCTTTTCTTACGTATGTAAGAACATTAAAAAAGATACATGTCTCAGAAAACGTACATTTCTCAAGCAACCTGGATTAGAGCATTCTCGGATCCAGAGTCTAGTGGGATTCTCAATACTAGCGAGAATCTTGATAACCTTGAGGTACGAGAATGGGAATAGAGTAAAAACTAGCACTTGTTAGAGGTGTGAGTGTAAATGTACCTAGATATTATCAATGTCCCTGACCTAGAATCTCGATAACACCTTGGTAAGAAATGGGTTCCAGATAATAATAATGATTATTGTGCTAAATCACTTGTACCAGTAAAAGCTATTGAGTCCAGAAAAGTAAACGAGAATCTTGATAACCTCTGGGTACGAGAATGAGTCCAGTCGAGGTTCGTAAAATAGAACAGAACAGAACATACACTATATTTGGGTTAATCCATGTTATGTATAAAATGCACCCATTAGAAGCGAATGGATTCAAGTAAATACTAAACTCTAAATCATCATCATCATTATTAACATAAAGGAGTTTGATAAAAACCATTCTCGTACCCCGAGGTTATCAAGATTCTCGACTAGACTATGGGTACGAGAATGGATAAAAACAGGAACAGTAACATAAAAGGAGAATCAATTCTTCCACACAGCCAAAAGCAAAGCAGGGAAGTGTTTATGTTTTCAAACATTTTGTTTTAAAACGGACACCACAAAGAAATAACTAAAGTAAAAAAAATATCGTATACTGCAGCAAGGAATTCCTTATGTCAGTGACGTTTTTCACTATGTATTAGAGATATTATCTAAATCCCTGCAGTGCTACTTTAGTAAAAGAATGAGGTATGTCTGCATGTGTCTGTTTTCATTTGTGAGATGTCATACATGTCAACGTATATTTACTAACAAATAAACTAACATGTTGTCATCATTGTATAAGTGTCACTAAACATTTCCTACTGTTTTATATACACTGTATGATATCTTAGATAAAAATCTGTAATATCAAATATACAAGTTGCGGAACGATTCGGTATTTTCCGTTACATTATCTTTAATTTATCACAGTTAATAACTGCATGATCGCTTAGATAAAGATCGGTAATATTTTATATTCAACTAATTTCGGAACATTTCGGTCATTTTCGTATATAAATCAGAGTTCATGTATGTCACAATTATTAAATCATTCGAAAAACCAATCGGGTGATTCCGTAAACTGATGATCATCCCTCGGATATTCTAAAAGGATAAATATGTCGTTACGAAAATGACCGAGAAGTTCCGATAGATTCGACTGATGACACAAATGCCAAATAGATCCACCATACATTCGTTGAAAAATCATTTACGGAAATGGTCGAAGATTTCCGAAAGATACAACTGATTATATTATAGATAATGCCAAGCATGAAATGTCAAATAGATTACATTACATTGTGTATAATAATGTTGCCCTGAGGCGATTTTAACAAGAATAGTTTGTTATCTCAAATTTGAAACTTAGGAAAACAAGGAAATCGATTAGACAATACATCATGTATAATAGAAACATGTAACCTTGATCTGTTTCAAATTTTGAATTCAGACTTGTCACTCATAGGATAAGCCCAGGGGTGCCATTCTCGTAGTCGTACCCCGAGGTTATCAAGATTCTGGATTGTTACTGAAAATCATTATTTTTTGCCTAAGAAATGGTGTTTTACTTTGAACAAAACTACTGAAATCTTATAACCCATAAATTTCAGAAATTTAATTTCTTAAAACTTAGCAAATTCAACCTTATCATGAAGTTAAGAACCCTATATAAACATATAAAGGGTCCATCGCCTTTTGTAGGTTCGAATATTTAGTACCGGGTCCGGTATTAAGTATTAAAACAACGACGTGAGCAAAGCTTGAGCGACCTGGGACATGAAATGATTCTACTTGTGTACGCATAGACCTTTAATACAAGTAAAAATTACAGTGTTATACAAATCTGGTATTAATGCTTTTAAACAACCAATAAAATTACCATATCGAGTATTTTTTGTCAGAGACTTCAAGCAGAATGGTGAGAAGTTGATATAACTCTATATACACATCAAAGGAACATATTAATATCATGATCAAAGTTTTTGATTTTCATAATTTTCATCATATTCATGTAAATTCCCCAAGTGTATATTTAAGTATCGTTCTAGCACAAACATTGTACAGTTCCCTTAAAAAAGTTCAGGACATTTTTTCCTGCATTACAATTTACTGAAGATAAAACATTTTGAAAAAGGCTGATCATGCATATTATAGTGAAGTTTTTTTATTAATTAAAGATTAATTGCTTAACATGGTACATTTCATTTGATGATTAACGCATTAAAAGATGATTTTAGAATAGACTCAGAGGATCAATTGTTTCTTTTTATCATGGGAAAATGTAAATCGGTTAATCATTATTGTATCCATAGACTTTTGGAGCACGCTGTATATTAACGTATGTAAAAGCTTAGTTTACTTTGATCCATTTGACTGTGTGATAAAAGAATGTTGTGGTTTTATCTTCAAATGTAAAACTTCACAAAGATTATTTCTCTGTTTTATACAGTCTTCATATTAATTGCTTAATAACACATGCAGGTGGCTGGAAAATTGTGTAACATTTTAACATTCGTTGCACACGCGGCTACGTGTATTATTATCACAGCCGATGAAAAGAGTAGATGAATTATGAAGATCAGATTACATCCAAGTAGCTGAGGTTGAGATCTGTTGAAAAGGGGTTTAGAACAAAGCAGGTGATTTGGTTCGATCTTATATGGATATCTTTTACTAGAAAAAAATGATATTTTACGTCCAGTCAAGATTGATAGTATATAAATTGTCCAGGCATTACATGTCATTTAGCATTAGATTTAGCGAGTAATTTGGTTCGATTTGTTATAAATCTAGAAATGTCTCGTCTCGTCGAAATTGATATTATAAATTTTTCCAGTCATTGCAAATCGACGGGTCGGAACAAATCTAGCCTAGATATATGTAATTATAAATGAATGTAGACTTGTATTGCACTGACCATTCGATATAGAATTTGAAACACAGATCTGTTGGAGGTGAAAATAAGCCAATAAAATAGCTCGACTTTTGACTTGCCAAAAAGTTAAATATACATGTACTGTAGTCTGATCGGAATTCGACCTAACACCATCCCCTTAGTTTAAGTCTAGTCTGTTTATCCGATATATTTTATAACTGAATGATAATAAAGCACGTATTTTATCTATATCCGCATATTTTCTAATTTGTATTCTTTATGATTACAAACATCGTCCAAATTATCGTCTTAGCAGGCTTTGCTTAATGTAGAAAATATGTACTCCTTTATAGCAATCAATGTACGATAGTCCGAGATAGAAGACGCAGATAGAGAACAGCTTTGTTATAATCGCTATATGATCACTGTACTACAATACCTCTAGAAATGCTATCAAGTGCAGTCTTCAAGTGATGGAAACATAATATTATCCTATCTGTATGGAAGTCATCGATAGTATTATTTTACTTGTGTGTTCCGTTCTGTTCTGTGACCTTGGAAATAGTTCATAACAATTTCACAACAAGTTAGTATCACATTTAGCAGACGATAATGTGAGTAGACTAAGAGTTCAGGAAGGTGTAGAAAGGTCATTTCGTGCTATGATAAACTGCGTCATTAGATACTTATTCATTACGTTATAATTATCAAGTTTTTTTTTGTTCCAGGTTTTATGCAACAAAAGAATGTATGAATGTTTCAAAGCTCTAAAATTCATAATTTCATGCTTGTAACATAAATTTTTATAAATAATGGACTTTTTCATTGGTCCCAAAAGATCCAGAAATTCTATCGAACATCTATCAAAAGGTTGTTGGTTAGAATCTAAGGACGCGCTTCGGTGTATCATGGACTTTAGTCAGTTATCTTTCCCTGATAAAATCTGAAGCAATCCAATTGGTAAGTAGGTCCTTACAGTTGGAATCCTCGGATTTTATCCTTGAAGTCCTATGTAAGGATAACACAATATTTTATATAATATCTTTCTTGTTAATGAAGTTAATGAATATATTAACAGAAGTGATGAAATTTAGATAGTTCTTTTACCCTTAAAATAATTAGCTTGAATTTAAAACAAATTAAATGACTTACAAAAAAGTTATCTAAGATTAATTTTGGCAAACTGACATTGAAAAGTAAGGGTAAAATCAGAGTTATCCAACTAATTGGACCTATCTATTTGAAGAGTATACAAGGGGAAATAACTGACTAAAGTCCCTTATTGCTTGGCATATTTTACGAATAATAAGGAAATATCCGATGATTTACGATTAAAATCATCATAACTTATATGTCCTGGCACGTTTGGAATAGAATAATAAAATCAGGTCAAATGTCAAGCACATGTTCTCTATGCAGTAACATCCTGTACCAACTCGACTAAATTGTAAATAAATACCATGAATCAAACACAGATAACATTCTACATTGAAAACAAGCGCCAACCAGATTGACTTTAACATAATTTTCTTATCAATAAAATAATTGAGATGTCGATGGCCTCACCTGTACTTAGACCGAAAATTCTGTATCATTTCATTGTTGATAAGCTATCAAACTAACACACCCTCCATGGATATTTCTTGTTACAATATTAACTTGCATCGCTAAAGGTTTGGTCAATGCTTGCAGAACGTGTGAAAATATCGCCAAACTTAGAGTAAACTCTCATTGTCTATGAAGAGTCGAGTTAAAAACATAGTTGGATGTTGTTCAAAAGCAATGAAAGT
The DNA here is from genome assembly GCA_025267735.1 of Mactra quadrangularis. Classification (NCBI taxonomy): domain Eukaryota; kingdom Metazoa; phylum Mollusca; class Bivalvia; order Venerida; family Mactridae; genus Mactra; species Mactra quadrangularis. The sequence continues at coordinate 1,008,303 of CM046301.1, read as the reverse complement.
ACATTCTTGTACTGAAAACCTGCTTTCAAAATATCGAAATAGACAGATTTCATTGGAATTACATAGAGTTATGTATTCTTAAAGTACTCTATTCAGCACTAATTATAAAAACTTTCACCCAATGGAAAAAGTTCAGGTTTTCACATCTGTTTTTAAGCAGTCACCTGTTCTATTAAATCACCAATTTTAGAGCTTTCTTAGTCTTGAAATAACCTGACATTACCTAGGGATTACATTTATTATTATTAGATGCAGTTGAATAGGTGCTTGTGGTGAAGAAAGACCATGTGCTGTAAAATGTTTAATTTAATTGATCAGTCCAGAATAAAAGTATGTAATAATAAGATAGATTCTCAAGTTGCACATCTAATTTTGCATTTAAAGGTAATGACCTCCGCTAGCTTGGCTATGTTAGTAACCGCAAAGTGGGGCGTAATATTACACGTGTGAATTGAATGTATAACCGCGTACACTAGCCCTGCGGCTATAATACATAACATGTACAAATAACTAGGCTAGTTCGACTTGCTGAGTCTAGAATTCAAGTACATTCGATCATATTATCCATAAAACCCAGACGTTATCCATTTATCGTCAAATAGAGTACAACTGACATTAACAGCTATTACTATCCTATTGAGTGTTAGGCTGAAAATGGTGCTAAAATTACTTCAAAAGGAAATGAAAATCAGTCTTAGAGACTAAGCGTAAAAACAGAAGGAATCCGAATAATTCCCTCTTCCCCACAAAACAATTCTTACAATAGTTAATTAATTCCTATCACCAGCTGATCGTAACAAAGCCCACGATAACAAATCAATGGATCGTCTTTACATTTGACAGCGTGATTTAAGCCAGCTATTCATCTAACTAGTACTATGAGGCCTGAACTAGACTATTGTTTGGCCTATATAAAGTTTGTAAAAAGTCTCTTTGTTTAATAATTACTCACAGAATGGAGTACTGTAGAGAAATATCGGTCACGAGGGAGATTGCTTCTATAATTGTCGCTTCACAAATCATTACAGTAGTTTTTTGTGTGAAAATATTAGTTTTGACTAAGAGACGCCATGAGTAAAAATTTTTGGTTGAGGCTAAAAACAATGTGCAACCGTACTTTGCAATTCGTGATTACATGTATATATCTATACATTATATGTGCATACAAGGACAAAAGCGTTATTACGTCAATAACTAAAATCTGGGCTAAGTTTGTATCTACCATACTTGTAAACAAGGCACTTAAGATACAGAAAGTGGTTGATGTATTTAAAAGCCACATATGAGCAATTATATCTATAATTGTACATAGCAGAAAATGCTACACTTAAACGAGTTGCTATACTTTAATAATGCTGTATTTACAATAAAGATGGATAGTTCCACCTTTGCCACTGGGCTACAGTAGACCCTAAACTGGTTTTAATTGAGGATAAGTAACTGCTAACTGGTTCTCTTTTGTTCGAACCAACAACAAAGAAAGCAAAGAGTATCCGCCTGTGAATATTCTCGAACCAAAATGTTATCAAGGTTTCGATCTAGAATAGACACTCGGAAAAAGATCTTCTTAATTTCAATAAGAGATTTGTTAAGTAAATAGTGTGTAATATAATCCCTCCATTATATAATGTTCATTGTGCAGTGTTCTCCAAAAGTGTTTGGACAAATAAAAAATTGAGAAAATTGGATCACTGCAAGTTAAATGTAATGGCATTTATAGTCTATGTTTCATGCTTATGTACGTTCACCGACTTTACAGCTATTATCCCTGGTCATCGGACTACCGGTATCTATCTATTAATCTCCCAGGTGAGTCTTTTACTCCGTTTATTAGTTCATCTCAAAAATTGGCACAACGGAATTATACTAGCCTCGCAGGTACACATTTACAACAGGATGGAGTGAAGCAATCGCAGGTAAATTTCTTGCTCAAGGAAATTAGCAGTTCCCTGGTGGGATTCGAACCCAGGACCTCGCGATCCCTAAGCGCGTCCAACCACTTAACTACTGCTCCTACAGTAATATTACAATAATTAAATTTTATTTAAGTTTTCTAGTTTAAATCATATGTTGATCAACTAATTAATGCCTGATTTAAAAAAAATGACTCGTATTTCCTATTTCACAGTTTTTTCTAAAAACACAATTTTGTCCATGGACTTATGAAAGGTCCTGTATATACATGCTAGCTACATTATACGATGTATGTTAATATAATCATCAGTAGTTTTAACAACATGTAACACGATAACCCTATCACCTCAAGACTAGATATCATATAATTGTAAAGTCTTTTAAAATTGAAACATCTTCTAACATCTTCTTATTTACAATTTTACAAGCGTATACAATATTATATTTTTTCCTCAAAGCAACATGACTCTAGTTAATTGAAAACAGAAACGCGTATAATTGTGTACAATAGAAGTTGCCAGGAGAACGAGTCTCTACAGACAGACAGCGAACTTGGTCGATCAATGAATACGTTTGTACGTATGTATGTCACTGGAGGACGATAATAGAATTCAGGGCACGAAGGTTGCAACACTTGAGAACTACCTACATGTTAACAGCTCTAGTGTCATTCTCAATTTACAATATGGTTTTTTTAAATTGGAAGTTTTTTAAGCTAAGCTTTATTCATTGTAAAGCGATTCATGTCTTTTTGTATAAAAAATAAACGATACCTAGAAAAAAAACATAGAGCACAAAGAATGCTGTATAGTGGCGTTGAGAATAAAAGTTATTTAATGTCATTTCAGTAATATAACTTGAGATACTAATTATTGAGTGAGGGATTATTTATTTACAATGGCTATGTTCTCGATTGCCTAAGGAGGAAATATATATTATATAATTTATGTTTCATTTTGAAGCTCATGTAATGGAAAAGTGTCGCTGTCTACAAACAAAGAAGGCAGGTTTCATAATTGAACATTGTATGCAAAAAACAAGTCATAAAAACTCATACTGTGAAGCAAAGCAAGTCAATTTCATCAATATTGTTAAATGTCACGACTGCAATCAACGATTAAAATATATTCATCTTTAATCACAACTAAAAACCACATGTTATAAAATATTTTTCAATCATGCTGCGCGATAGATGTGTGAGAGTCGGCACGTACCGCAAACAACGTGCATGCATGCGTATGTATATTCATAAATTAAAAACGAGCGTGTTTTAATGTTTGATCATTGTGTTTTACACAATTGATATTTTTTTAGTCAACTATCAGTGGGGCTGTAAAGTGGCGTTGAGACACATCAGTGTGGCACACATTAACCCCGCTGATATAAATATTAACAAAAGCATTTTATTCCATTGTCAATGACTCAATGGCGTAGTAAAGTGGTGTTGAAAACTTGAGACACAACAGCGGTGAATACATATACCCCACTGATTTGAATATTAACAACAACATGAACAGTACTTCTCAGCTATTACATTTCTACATTTGTTTGAACTCGGCTCTGTTACTTACACATTATTGTAGCTTGGATCATTTTCCATTTTTCCATGGCTTTGCTCAACACGATCCCTAGATCATTATTTGTTATAAGATTCTCGTATTTTGTGTCACGACAAATAATTTTAAACAATTTTGAGAACGAAATGCTTCAGAATACTTCTAGAAAGATTGTGCGGCCCGCTTTGTCTGATTTTTTTTATACATTCGTCTTATATCGTCATTGGTGGCATTTATAGAACAGAACAGAACAGAACAGAATTTTATTCAATAAACGTGTACATAGTTATAGTACCATACATATATACAATGAGTATAACATACAATGTCAATGTTTCTATTTAAAATCAGGAATATATTTTAGTAGGAAGTATTTTAGGTGACATATATTTATAAATTTTATACATCAACAAATATCAATATTTAGCAATAGTTGGAAAATAATTAGAAAATATATCGCTGTTTCTGTTAGAATATCATACACAGTGTATACAAAGAGTTCATTTCATTCAAAATAGATAACAATATATTGGTTATGCACAAGGTCAGAAATGACCTATGAACATAGTATTAATACAATTAATGAAACATTGAGTTCAATCGTAGAGCCATATATAGTACATAATGTAAACATAAATTAAAATTTATCATCATAATAGAGCTCAAAAATATGGTGATCAATGGTCACTAATATACATTTGTGATAAATACAGTGCCCTCCAAAAATTACTTCACAGTACAATTTATTGAATTGCTACAAATTCCAAGTTTAAGTTTGAAGAATTATAATTGTATTGTTTATTTTATTCATTAATCAAGCATGTAAACCAAATTTCAATTGGTATATGTCATTTTTTGAGTTGCAGCAAAAGTTATCTATCAGCCTCCAAAACTATGGTCAATGCATCTCAATGAACGAGAATTAAGTTTGAGATCTTTTTGTAATTTTATATCCAAAAGAAAACTGAACTGATTTCATAAAGCAAAATTTAAAATCATTTTACAATTAACTCCTTTTACAACTTATGTAACTCCATGTAGTACAATGTTAACTGTGAATGAGTGAAGGAACTTTTGGAGGGCAGTGTATGTGTTCATGTATAACTTATAAACAAACGTCTAAGTAACTTGATGGATTACAGGTACACTGACATGAAAGACGATACATAACGACTGATCATCGTCAACTTGGTCATTATGAGTAATTTAATAATACATGTATGTTAATAAATCAACGAATATTACCGAAATTAGCCGATTATTACCGAATGAATTATATGATGAATTTTCTAGCTTTGAGAGACAAATACAAATTTACTAATTTCAGCAATTTAGCACAAATGTGCGACAGGTAAGGGAATAAGTGTCTGTCATGTATAATAAATATTACCGGGAAATTGCTAAGAGAGCCGAAGATTACCGAAACGTGAGTTACGAAAGAACACGTTTTGAACTTTCATTTTCATGTTCAAGACTAATGTACAGGCAAAAAAAGTTGCGAATGAAATAGTGACCTTATATGGTCATTTCACGCTAACAACAGAAATAGCTATTTATAACAACCAGCAAATCCTTTCCTTGAAAACTTCTAATTCCGTATCAAACCATCTTTATTGTTTGAACAACCCGTGACTCAAGCATTCTAAGCCACTTCAGTCTTGTTGACGCATCTGTTTCAAAGAAATTGCCAAGGTGAGGCCAGGAAACTATATCACGCGTGATGAACACTAAATTAACTTTTAAGTAGGGCTTCGAAGGACTTGAACTCTCTATTTTCTGTTTCAATCCCCATGCATGGACGTAATATTCAGAATTAAATTGTTGCCATTACAAGAGTTGATGATTAGGAGATGTTTTTTTTCTAGCTTGGTGCACGAATACAAACAAAGACTGTGTTTCTATCTATTTACAAAAGAGTATTAAAAACTTGAATGAAACAGGATTCACTAAATGGCGGACGTTGTCATTTCAATGTAAACAATGCTAAAAGCAATATTTCGATTTTCAAAAATACAGTTCAAACAAAAACGTGTTAAAGTGGCAGTCAAACATAAATATAGGCTCATAAACAACAAATGGCTTTCAATAAAACATCCGGTTTGTAACAAAATACGATTGTTTAAAGATCTTATCTGACACTACTAATCGACAGCTCCTTAGGGCCAGCTTGAAAATCAATCGAAAGTCCTCGTCTATTTCCGCTTAAGAGCTTGCTTAACAATGACCGAAGATATCCGAACAATTCCGAAAGAAGAAAACGTAAATATTATGATTCAATAGTTAAAATCTGGCTGTATCCATTTTAAGTTAAATACAAATCATTAATTCATAGAAATGACCTTCGAATTCAAACTAAATCATAATTATATAGTTTTGAGATACATAATATATTACGACAAGAAACTTCCATCATGAAATTGATTAAACAAAATATTGTCTTAAAATAAAAGATTAAGTTATAAATTATTGTATTAATGTATGGAAAATATCGATCGTTTGCTGTTAGGATTCCAGATATTCATTTAAATCTTTATAGTTAATTTTTAATTCTCAGGTGAAAGTTTTTTTCAAAATCCTCTAAGTACTGAGTTCAGCCCTTTTTATATCAAACTCGCACCCAGTAGTTATTTATATCATTTTATATAGAGAATAAAACCTTTTCTAAGATTCTAAAAATCCAAACTTCATGACCAATCCCGAAAACCTTCCAGTAATGTTAACTCAATACGAACAGCACCAAGGAACATCGAATTATCGGTATACATGTAGTACATGAGCACCGATCCGTTCAATGGAAAATTTGTCTGGAAAATTTAAACACTTTGACGTGTTGTCTCCGGTATAATAATAAATATTAATTGTCTAGAGAAGTGATATCTTTCTAATACTTTCCAGACAATCTAGATTTTGTCAATTGTCTGAATCAATCGTATTACTTCGGGCATTTCCGTAGGGTTTCGTAAAATACACTCTTGTACAGCATAAAGGTCGAGGTGATCAGGAAGTGTCTGTACTCTGTATGTAGAATTACAGAACAGAACAGAACAGAACAGAACAGAACAGAACAGAACAGAACAGAACAGAACAGAACAGAACAGAACAGAACAGAACAGAACAGAACAGAACAGAACAGAACAAATCTTTTATTTCATCTAATGTTCATGTTGTACAGCAAGAGGTAAAGACAAATTTAACAATACAATTGTAACAATGCAAGTAATGAAATATACAAGCTATGTTACGTAAGAAAAGTTAAATAGCTGCTGGCTATGGGTGACATTTACTAGTTGTATGTACCGCGAGCATTATGTCATAGGTTTTATTTGTTGATGTATTTTGTTTTAATGTCAAATTGGTGTATTCACTTCTTATCGGATGGTGACGTAACCTTATTAAAATTTAATTAGATTTAAAACAATATTATACAATTCATTTTATTTGTCATTTTGATATCGATGTGCACAAACCATGATTAGGAGAAGAACTTTATAAGAATTATTATTTTGTTGTAATACTATTCAAAAAATAGTTTAACTGTATAAACTATTGTCAATGAAGAATTTGTATTAATATGCACATTCTTAGAAATTAAATGTGTTTAAACTAAACGTGATTTTGCATTTATCTAATGGTGTCCATTATCGTACTCCATACTTTAAGTATTGTTTGCCATTCTCCTAAATAAAGATCGTTTATACATGTACGTACACTGTTTTAAGACAAAAGTTCGCCATATACTTGGTGCTTGTGACCTTGACTGAAGGAACTAAAACTCGTTGAAAAAAACCATTAAAATGGAATATGAACCTAATGGATTAGTGGAGATTTTTGTTTTCAATGTTTTGTAATATTTTGTAATATTATACTTCACAAACACGGTCTACAATAATTACTAAAGAAAATTGTACAAATGTTTAAAGCTATTAGATGTCATTTCACTGCAGTAGAGTAAAACTCTATACTGATTATAACTTTAATGATTGAAAACATGGTTTTATTGATCGCACAGCAGTAATGTATCAAATGAAACTATTAAGCTATGAAACTAACTTATCATTGAATTATCCTAAGTTCCAACTAAGCTAACGAGTGAAATTGCGAGACCGTGCAGTAGACTACGCACAGAATCTCGAATATGGTGTCCAGTAAGGATTGCTGGTTCGAGCCTTATCCAGACAAGTTACAGTCAGCTTTCCATGAAAGTTAGGCAACAGTGGCAATTTACGTTCATTATTAATGTATATGGGGTACTTGCCGGACTAGAGGAGGGTGGGGGTAGGTGAGTACTTGTCATTAAACATACATACATACATCTTTATTGGCAAATAACGGCATTTACATTAAAAAGAGTCTAGGAAGACTATGATGGGTTAAATGGCCGCCATAGATGGTCATATTTTGTTTTGAAACGACATTTAACCCAATTAAAAGCAATTTGCAAAATATAAAGAGGCAACATTTATCCAGCCATGATATCAGCGTTTCAGTCAATTTTGTATATCATAGATCCTTTATATGAGGTCATAGGTTCAGTACAAAGCATTTTATTCATGAAGGAAAGTAGTAAGTTGTCTAACAATACGCGTGATCACTAACTGATAAACGTTAAGAAACCAAGTGAATCTAAAAATAGGAAACATGTCTTAGGGCTATGAAAACAGAGAACATTATCATCTTTATTTCTACGTATACATGTAGAGCTTGTTCATGTTGACCTGGGACCAAGAAATCATATGAATGACATTTAGATTAATCAAATAAATGGCCATTTTGTAGACTGCAGTAATTGATCATTCTCCAATCAAGAGGTTATCAAATTCTCAATTTAGACCTGGGTATCAGAATCTGACTGATGGGCGTAATGAACATTCTGTCTGAGGTCAAAATGCACAAGCTTTAACAATTAACGAGCAAATCGTAGCAAATGAGGACTAAACACTTCCTAATTCAACAACAATGGTAGAGCTCAAAGACGTAACGCCACTCTCAAGCTCTACAGATCTTAAAAGTAAACAAACGCCTGGATGACAGTCGCTATTTTTAACATATTCTTATCATCATGTTTTCATTTTGTTTAATGCACGCTTCAAGGACACGATAGGCGTATCGTATTCAATTACCGAGTGCCCTGTCTTTCAAATGATTGAAAACATACTTTATAAAATTAAAACTAGCGGTGAATGACTTTTGACTTTATATCTGACCTACTGAGTATTTACCATTGTATTTCTCCCATTTACATAGATCACCATACATAAAAGTCTTATAATATCAAATATAGGTTATTTTTCCACAAGTTCGCGAAGTTGACTACAGTATGACAGAGTTATGTCGACTCTGGTTAAACAGACGTATATATCATAATAGTGCGTGGCAACAATATGTAAATGTATCAAATTATAAATAAGACAAATATCTTAACAAAATGTCTAAATAATTTTTAACTTTTGTGGTTGTTGTTGTTTTTTTTTTGAGGATGCAACAAACAACATTTTCAATTCATCAAAAAACATCACTAATACAAGATGTTGTCTTTAATCAATAGTGTACAACAAACAAGACGTCTGGCTGCAGTGGCTATGTTAATTTAAACATCAAACAAGTCTCTTTATACTAACTTTAAGTGTGTCGTCTGCTTTAAAGTAAAAAGTTTAAACAGATTTACCAAAAGGTGTGTGGATAAAATGAAATCGAGCATTTAAAAATGTTTTTAAAAAGAGTTGACAGCAATAGAAACTTATCTCGTGCTATGTTTACGTCACAGTTACGATATTTTGCAGACGACCGAGCAGACGGTAAAGCTAGGCAGACGACAAAGACAAGTTTACATTATGAATAAATCTTTATTACAAATGAATGGTACCGTTTAACCTTATCTTATTTATAACACCGTTTTAACATCGGCGTGAACAAAGAAAATTTATTTTACAATTCCGAAAACGATGCAACTGGGTTAAAATTATGTTTTTGTTGATAAATGCCCATCAATTATAAGAATTTGGCTTTATTTTAATAAATATATATAAACACAGTTGGGGAATCAATTTCAACAGACGAAGCGTTTGAAATGAGTGAAATTTATAAACAAATAAATAAGGACAATTTATTTACCATATCTATTTGTAGATTGTGTCACACAGTCCACAGACGATCCAACCCTCGGTCTAGAAACACTGGAATCCACAGTTGTATGTTCAGAAACACTTTCTGGTTTATACTGTCCCATCAAACCATTAGATATGCTGTCAACAACACTGCTAGTACTTGCTTCAACTCTGCACGTCGAAACATACGAATTACTTGACTCCCCCATCCCAGGGGTTTGATGTTGCGGTGTTATCCATTTAAAATCATAATTCTCACAATTCTTTTTATTTAAATCAGAATTATCCTCAGAATAAACTGCACATGGATTTTGATATAAATGTGAAATAGATAACACACAAGTCATTTTTATCATATAAATATTATATTGTTTCAAAAACAATAAAAATCCAATTTAGTTTATTTCTCAATAGCACCTTATCTCCAAATATCAACACTATAAAGTTACAAACAAATTATTATCAATAGAAATAAACGCATCAATAATTATACAATATTCAATTTAAACCTTCACAAGAAAATAAAAACATTAACTCAACAATGTAAATAAGATATTCAGCGTATCTTTGTTAACCAACAAATTGACATGTTATCCACGACCGTAGTACACTCACTGATTACCGATAGCCTACTGAAGGTTTACTACTAAAACCTATCGAGTTCATAGCTAGCTAATGGGATGCACGCATAGGTAACGGCCGATAACTCGCCATGCTTGTAAAATACAGTGTTAAAACAACTTGACTACAAGTAAAGCTAGGAGAGTTGCCCTATACTGCGATAACTTAGCTACCACGGAACTATAGATGTAAAACTTAACATTGTAAATCATCTTTTGACAAGTGGAAATAGATAAAATAAATATCTAGTACGGAGAAGGTCGACTTTATTTATTTATAAATACTATACTTATGTACACAATCTATTGTCAATTTTATGTCTAAAATTACAAGATATCTTACGATTGACTTACGACCGAGTTAATCGTAAAGTCAACACAAGATCTAGCTATTTAAGATTGGCTTATATTCTACCGTTGATACAACTGTGTCTCTGATTCAGCGGAGCGCGGAGCGTAAAATTTTAGCTGACAGCACAACATCTTTAAATTACAATTAGTGTTTCGATGCAGATTCAGTTTATTAATTACAAATTGTTTAATGTCCCCACATTTGTAACCTCGGGCTATGACAAAGTGTATTTAAAATTAAATGACGCGAGCAAAATAAACCTGATCAGGTTTGTGCGGTGCATATGTACGAACAGTTGATTTAAGTAAAATGTTAGTTGGCGCATAGAAACTCGAACACAGGTAAAACTCGATCGGAATGCATCGGTTAGTTAACCTGCATGGCCAATGCCGAATATTAACGTAAAATGCCGATGTCCTCCGATACAGAAAACCCTATCTTAAGTAGCTATACAATGACAGGACAAGAACTCAATACTAATAAAGGTGAAAAACAGAATTTAAATCAAGTTTAAAGTACCTTGCAGTATTTAAATCAGCGGGGTTAATGTATGTCTCTCTTCAAGTTGAATAAAATTTATCCAAAGTTTTGAAACCCTAGAAATGCTTGACACAGTTTTGAAAAGTCACGTCACTAATCTAGTTAACTGGCTGCAACATTAGAAAGAATTCCGACTATATAATTTAAAATAACTTAAAGTATCAATTAAGCTCATTTATAATTAATTTTGTACGTCTAGGACTGGTCCGACGTGCTCTGGAAAATTCTAGAATTTGCTTAACGTTTTATTTCTACTAATAAAGAAAGTAAGCTTCAACAAAGTGAATTTTTACACACACAAAAAAAACAACAGAACAAAAACGCTATGTAAATAAACATATAGCATGGAATAAACTCGGTCTTGTATAGTCCGTTTTTTCACAACTGTCAAAGCTTGAATAATTTCACGGTGACTGAATGCATTGTTTTTGTACTGGTGGCCTAATTGTTATTAAAACTGTTATTAAAAAAATATCTTACTAAAACATATCATACGGCATAAGCAGCTTTACTCGATCATTTTTCACACTGTATTACTACAACAATTTTAATCGTATGTTTATTTACATATCGTTTTTTATCTATATAAGTAGCGATGACAATTATCTTTAAAGTGAAGATCGTATGGTGAGTAAAACACCTTGTTTCAGGCCTCTATCTCCATGGTGGTATGGTTAACGACACTGTGGGAGCAATTGTCCAGTAGTAGGAAGTGTTCTTAGCTGTCGAGATGTCCTGGGTTCGATCCTCACAACAAAATTATAAAGTAGGCTAAACATGTACAGGGACGCAATCTTTAAATGAACTTGAATAAGTTTTTTCCGAAACTTTTCGAAAACCCCTCGTAACTGTGAAACTCAAGTTATAAACTTCCACCGGTCGCACTATGATGTTTCATTAAGTCCACCTCGTATGAAATATTTTTTGAAAATGGCGTATAAAAACCATATATTTTATGTCAATTGTTTGATTCTTTCGTAGGATCCATTTTAAGCTACTCTTCTGAGATTTGGGGTCATTTAAAGTCACTTGAAATAGAACGCATACATTTAAAATTTTGTAAATCTATATTAAAAGTCCCTAGAAGTACACCGAATATAGCTGTCTACGGTGAGCTAGGGCGATATCCCCTATACATGTATATTAAACGTTATGTTAGAATAATAAAATACTGGTTGAAAGTGAAACATTCTGATAATATTATTATGAAAACTATGTACGATGAAAGTTTAAAAGATTGTAATAATGGCATGTCCAACTGGGAATCTGATGTTAAAAAATTATTGAATGAATATGGTTTTTGTAATGTTTTTAATAATGATAATTGTGTTGATATAAAAACTTTTCCATATACATTTCAATCTAGAATAATAGATACATTTAAGCAGGAATGGTTTAATAAGTTAGAACAATGTAATATGTTGAAGAATTATTTTTATTGTAAAACATTGTTTCATTATGAAGAATACTTAAACGTTTTACCCAGAAAGTATAGATTTTATTTTTGTAGATTAAGACTTGCTGGGCATCAATTCCATATTAATTCTGGTAGATATTTTAATAGTAATACTCCACATAATTTAAGAATATGCAGATTTTGTACAAAAAACGAAATAGAAGACGAGTTCCATGTTATATGTATACTGTATGTCCTTTTTATCTTAATATACGTAAAAAATACTTAAAACCATATTTTTACAAAAAGCCATCAATGTTTAAATTTATCGAATTATTGAATTGTCAGTATGCTCCAACATTAATCAAAGTTTCATTTTTTGTTAAAGAAGCTTTAAAAATGAAAACTCAGTTAAATAGTTTGTAATTTAATCGTTTTATTTTCAAAAATATATTTTTGATACATGAGATACAACTAGTTAAATATATATATACTTGAAAATATGTTCATCTTCTTGTAAAATTCACATGTATACGTTACTATATTGATTATGTGTAATTATGCTTTAATTATTGTATTTATTTATGAATATGTACTTCGTACTTTTCTAAATAAAATTCTGTTCTGTTCTGTTCTGTTCTGTTCCGTATAAAACAGACTAACCAAGGGCGGCTGATATAACGTGAGGATAGGGAGATTTTATTCACAGAAATTATTTATCAAAATTTAACATATTTTCACAAAGTTAACATTATGATAATGATATTCAATCTTTGTGTTATATTTCATACCTCAATTAATATAATGTATTTATAAATATAAATTTGTACGTTGATACATAAATTACATAAATAAACTACTTAATTGTAGATTAGTACATATGATTAACATTGTTGTATTAAAACAATACAAGTAGATGAACTATGTCCAAGTTCTAACAAACTTTATTCTTTATAAAGGTCGTGAAGAATTAGTCCCAAGCACAGTTATGAATTTTTGTTTTGTTTGTTTTGTTGGGTTTATCGCCGTAGCAACACATTGTATAGGTCATATAACGGCGGTCAGTCAACCTATACTCGCTCCTCCTGGAGAGGCTAAATCTCTGGATTTAGCTGTTAGCCAACTACTAAGCACATACATTCGTCAGTGACTGACAACTACCCTACGTAATTAAGAATCATTGGTAGGAGGGAGAATGGCCGTAGAAAATATTTCATAACAAAGCTCCACGAAAGCATGCGCCGCCTGGGAATCGAACCCACGATCCCTGGATCAGTAGACTTGCGTGCTAACAACTGAGCTAGCCGGGCGGCGTCCCACTTATGAAATGGTGAGGGCAACAAAGACTGGAAACTAACCAAATTCTAAACGGCTAATGTATCTTAGTACAATCGTAACTTCAGCAAATTATTTACGAAAACGTTGATGAGATGGCATCCAACAGAGGAAGAAATTCTTTAAATGAAAATGCATACTTTAGACATTTAATTTAAAGTTTGAAGTTTAGTTTTAGTCAGGGTTTGCACATAATACTTCCTTAGAAGCGGAAAGACTACAATAAGGTACTAGGTAATAAACTTAAAACCAAACAGACGAAGGGTTAAGGACGATGAAGAATAGCCCATTTTCATACCTAGAGGTTATCTAATTCTTGATCTAGAACCTTGATATCCCCTGGGTACAAAAGTGGAATAGTCCCAGAATGAGCACTTCCGCACATCAGAAAGTAGAAAAAAATCAGTAATCAAAAGAAGACCACGTAATCAACAATCTTGCGAGATTTCGGATATGTGATGAAAAAAACCCGAGATTTAAAGACATGTCCTTTAAAATTCCAGGTAATTTGAATTATCTGCCATCTGTTTTCTGGCCTGGAAATGAAAGACAAGACATGTTGTTGTTAACAACGAAATCTGACTAATTATTCATGTTTCGCAACTATTTTTTCACACCTCGACAAAGTTCGATCATAAACCACTGGATAGCCAATTTGAAGCCCATCTAAAATCAACCCTGTTGACCCTTTGAGCTAGAAGTTATATATCACTTGATTATTTCGTACGGACAAGAAGGCATATACGATGAGGATTTACAACAAGGTTTTTTTTGTTGTTTCCAAAACGGGATTAATCAAAACCTTGAGCTGTACTAAAAGTATAATAATTTTACCTTCTCCCTTCATTCATTGTGGATGGCTATTTCTTGGCATTAGCTGTCGAAGGAGTAATAAAACATCACATAAATAAAACAAACAAAAACGACAAGTAATGAGTAAATCCTATTTCTTGTTCTTTATATAATGCATAAACCTCACTTCAAATTGTAACCTAATATGGAGCAGATCTAATCAATAAACTGTCTAGTCTTAAGAAATAGGATAAAAACGAAAATAGGACTTGCTACTCTCCTTTTTTAAGGCAAAAAAAGATTGGGTTTTCCGCAAACTAGGATAAAGAAAGAAGTAGGACTAACTTTCCTTCTATTGTAAGACAAGAAAAGGTCTAGTTCTTCTTCTTCCAGGTGAATGTACCAAACTCTCTCTAGAGCATACTCGTACATAAGTTTTAACCATAGACATTACAAAATAGGATAAAGATATGTGGGACTTCCTACACTTACATTATATGCCAGGTTCATGATAATAACTGACAGATTACAACTTTTTTACATTAATGAAAACCACACAATGCTTTGGCCGACATTTTCACTATCCTTCTAATACACCTTGTCACATTTAATAATGTACATATCGTTGCGGGTTGCGGTTTATGTTCGGAACTCTTCGTCTTTTTCCGTACCACTGCGGTTTCTGTTCGGAACCCTCGTCTTTTTCCGTAACACATTTAACATCCATTGAGATTTGAATACAAGTAGTGAGCGTGTATTTATTATATAATTTCTGAAACAAACGATTATTTAATTATTCAAAAGTCTTTATTGTTGTAATTAAGCATACATTTTAGCTTTAAGTCGATAATTAAATTTACGGACGACTATATCAATTATTAAACAAGTTGACGCCATCGTGGAATCGAACTTTTGTCTAAACACAATCGTTCCAATGTTTTTACATTTATGTACACACCAGGTAACCTGCAAAATCAGGCGCGCGAGGCTATATTCAATACGATCATTAAATCGCGTTCCCTCTCTTATTTTTTCTCTTTTTTTGAAAATATAAAGCAATGTACTGAATCGGCAAGCCCAGCCCGATAGATTGGTGCTGCTATTACAACATAAAGTAAATATATAAAGAATAATGAACGAAAATCTTACACCGATTGTGATTAAAAAATGTATCGTATTGGATATCGCCCGAATTAGCCTCGCGCGCCCGATTTAGCCATCCTCGGTAACCCAGGGTATTACGTCAACGATAATGTATGAGTACCGTGGGTTACCGACGATGGATTTAGCGGGTTACCTGGTGTGATGTAGCGAATACCGACACTGGCAGCGGTGCCAAGTACCTTTACACAAAGCTATCTAGTAATGGAAATACTTTATTGGCTTAATCAAGTGTCTCGAAGGGGGAACAGATTCGAATCCCATCCGAGGAGGTTTTACCTATCAATGAAAACTTGACAATTATGTCAATTTTCTTCATTAGTAGGGATAGACGAGTACTGGTTACATACAAGGGCCCAGGAAAGCTAGATTAGGTGCACTGGACGCCATAAAACCCAGAAAGTGCTGACACAGCGCTAAACCAAGTATAAATAAATTGAATATAACTTATACATGAACATTGTGAAAATATCCTATATTTAAAACATATCAATACGCTGGAACACAGTATCGTGGCCTACTTTATTCAATTATTAATGTTCTTATTGAATGACATGAAATGCGTGTTTTTTACCATTTCCTTTTTTCTATACATCAAGAGACATTATAGTGAAGATCTTACGAGAGTTTTTACTAAGTACTCGGTCGCAGATTTTTTATATATTTTGAAATTAACAGCCTGTGTCTGAAATTATGAAACGAAAAATGAATACAAACTGTCTTAGAGTTTGTGAGAAATATTAAATAAAACTCGTAATAAAACGCATTTTAATAATCTAAACTTCTACTAATGTTGTAGGTTTTTATATATAAAAATCGCCATGTTTTACAGTTGTAAGTCAATTAGCACTTAAAGGTACTCATTCAAAGATTTCATCTCGAATATAAACTTTTTTTAAAACTATCAAAAACGTGTGGAAACATTTTTGAAGCAGGAAAGTAGTGTTCTGATAATGACAATTTTAGTATAAATTGACATATAACTACTAATTAAGGTATTTATTTCATGTAGTAAATATCTACCCCGTATGTCACGGTATAGACAATTGTAGTGCATTTTTGTGACGTTTATTGTATATTTCTTGCAAAACATAGGTCCGTTTGTCTTGTAATATTAAGAAATAATGTTATGACACAATTACAGATACTGAATAAAATTCTGAAATTACAGAAAAAAATAACCAAATCTGTGAACTAGTACCTTTAAATTACCATTACCAACTTTGTTTTCAGCTTATAATATGTTTCTATACAATTTTGAGAAAAATATACTATACAATTGACAAATGAGGGATTTAGAGAAGTTGATATTTAAGTTGAAATCAAGAAACGAGCAGCTTTGATAATTTACAATGATAAGCTAATGTTACATATCTAATAACACATGAAAGTCATATTTGTTAGTTCTCGACATATCACGCATGTAGTTACATGTTTTATTTATTTATTGGAGTTAACGCCGTATCAACACAATTTAGGTCATTTTACGGTGTCCAGCGCACCTAACCTAGCTTTCCTGGACCCTTGTCTATAACCAGTACTCACCTACCCTTCCACAAGGCCGGAAACTTCTCCATATTATCTAATCAATGGAGGAAAATCGACATTATTGTCAACTTTTCATGGAAGGGTAAAACCTCCCCGGGTGGGATTCGAACCCGCACCCCTCGGGCACGAGTATCCAAATCTCGGCGCGCTACCAACTGCGCTATCGACCCGGGTTAGGTTACATGTATATAATAAATAGTTCACATTACATAAAACAGTACATGTACTACAAATATACCATTTCTAGCTAACATCTTGATATAGTGAGAAGGCTACTTTGGTATTTAGCTATTGTCAATATTTATTTAACTGTCAGTGGCGCATTCATGATGCCCCCCTGATTTAAATACTGACTCACTACAGTACTTCTGTACTTACTATCGATAAAAATGTTATCCGTATCTATATGTGCGGGAAATATCTAGCATGTATCGAATATTTAAATCAGTGGGGTTAATGTATGTGCCACTTATAGTGGGATAGAATTTAACATTTCTATGTACAAACGGTTTTATTTTCATTGCGTTACTGGTTGGACATACCTTAGACAAACAAGTCGTGATTTGTTATTGTACGTATTTTAACAAACATATTGGGAGAGTGAAAACCCTACCTTTGATGGTCATCAACCTGGAACAATAATAATATAGTATTGGTATGAATACGTTCCTTGATTGCTTGTTTGGTGCAATGGTCACCATGGTTATACTGAAGAGGTGTTCAACTGTAGTGAAAAGATGACAGCATAAACGGTCATCTTTTGTCCGTTCATTATGCTCCATACCTACATTTGAGTACAGTTAAGGTTCGATGTAAAGACCACTTGGTTATTGGAAAATATGCGGAACTTCTGACGATTTTTAGTCCAAAATCCTTAATTTTAGAAGAAAATATACCTTTAGACACTTCCACTTTCGAGATAATCGGTGTTAATGGTTCTAATAGTGAAACTGTATAGTTCTTTTTTCTTAACTGTAATAACATGAATAATATCACGGTGACTTACATTAACATTAACATTAACATTAACAATAGTAATATTGCAATAGTGTGCATTCAATCATTGTGAAATTCAAACTTCGAAAGTTGAGAAAAAAATGGACTATAATATGAAACGAATTGTAAATATAAATATATAGATAAATTATAGAAATAAATAATTTTTTTTGGCTGCGTGCCGAAGCAATACATTACAATGCGGTCATTTCAACGCTCCTGGAAAGGCCAAATGTTTGGATTTAGCTGTTAATCAGTTACAAGGGGCATACTTCCGTAAGTGACTGACAACTGCCCTACATGATTGAGAATCAGTGGTAGGAGGGAGAATGCCCGTAGAAATTATTTCATGACTAAACTCTACGAAAGAATGTCCTGCTTGGGAATCGAAACCACGGCCCCTTGTGGGCTTACAACTGTGCTGGTCGGGTGGGCCGAATGAAATAGGAGGTTTAACCGTCTTTTATACCATAGAATCAGTGCTGATTCTTATGAAAGTAGATTTCATTGAAGACATATTCCTCCGAGACATTGTCTATAGTTACAGGCTCTCATCGTTCTCTAGTGTTGTGTCGTAATTGATTCAGGACATGAAATAAATCTAATCTTAGATTTTATCATTCGGAACACAACGGCTTTCTTCTACGAAGCTTCGCCTCGAACATCACAAGTGGAAGGAATACAGCAAGTTATAAAAGGACCGGCGAATAACTGGCTAGCAAGTTGTCATATCTAACTATTTAGTTGCCAATTGTTCAGTCATTTAGTAAAACTTTAAGAAGTCTCCCCCACTGCAAATGGTCAAGGATTATCTACATATACATTTTAACACGACTAGATTCGAATTTGCTCCGTAAAACGCTTTATCAAAATTATTTCATCAAAAGTACTACACCGTATTTCTGTATAGCTCAGGCTATTCAACCACAGAAACAAAATTCCATTAAATTCTTATGAATGTCCGAGGTATATGTGCGTAGAAAATCACCGTGTAGTTCCGAATGAGAATTACATGTAATATGATGTCACGTGATCTTTGATCTGTGTCAATTGGGTGATTGATTGAAACATGACATCCTGATTGAAGCCTTCCCACACACCAAAGGGAAACTCTAAGAGGCGTAGACGAGAAGACACATGAAGAATTAGACATTAACATTTGAAGATTACTCCTCTTCTTTTCATAAAGAAGGCATTTATTATGGTCTAGTTTTCACACTTACGAATTTTTCTTCAGCTTCTTGACAGCCATTTCCCCTGGTCATTAAGCTACGAGCATCTATAAATTATCCTTAAGAGTTTTTAACTCTGACTTATATAAAAACCCTCATTGATGCCACGGAATTATAACCACCCACATCCATAGACAGCCAGTACCTTTCCGATACAAGAAAACTATATACATGCATATATAATGTGACTGACTCGGAATCGCTCCGGTAAATAAAGCCGTCCAATATACTTTTCTTTTTTCCAAAGGTATTAACAGCGAGGAAGGTATCCCAAGTGAACCACTCGGACCCTGCAAGAATTTTCAACTGCTAGCCCAGACGCTCCTAATACTTGCAATGCTTTTATTTTGATAATACACTCATCCTGACGTTAAGTGAAAATGTACGTTTCATTGGGTGCCTGCATTAAAAAAACACGTATGAATGCATGTAAAAATGATAAAAATATGCCAGGTTTAGATCAAACAGTCATACTACACTAGGAATCCTGTATTAAGACCACAAACTAGCCTTTCAAAAAGTTTATTTCATGTATCATTAAATAAAGAACAAAACATCCGGTTTTATCAAACTGGTCTTATTAGCGAGGTGGTCTTAGAATTGGGGTGTTTGTAAAGTGAGAAAACCGTTCAAATCAGCGGGGTGATTCAAGGATAGGGGATTTAAAGTGAGAAAACTGGTCGAATTAGCGGGATGGTTCGAGAATGGGGTGGTCTTAAAGTGAGAAAACTGGTCCAATTAGCGTGGGTGGTCTTTGAATCGGGGTGGTTGTAAAGTGAGAAACTGGCCGAATTAGCTAGGTGGTCCTAGAATAGCAGTGTATAGGCGGCAGTATATAATAACCATTGGCATGGTTTTACCATAAATTACCGAACGCCACCTGATCGAGGGGTCGTGGGTTCGATTCCCGGGCGGGGCATACTTTCGTGGAGCTTGGTCATGAAATTATTTCTACGGCCATTCTCCATTCTACCAATGATTCTAAATAATGTAGGGCAGTTGTCAGTCACTGACGAAAGTATGCGCTAAGTAGTTGGTTAACAGCTAAATCAAGAGATTTAGCCTTTCCAGGAGTAGTGAGTAGGTTGACCGACGGCCGTTATATAACCTATACAATGTGTTGCTATGGCGTTAAACCAAACAAAAACAAATAAACAAGGCTTCAAGCAACAACTAAAAGCGCATGCTATCACACTAGAATGGCTCGCGTAGAAAAAAAACTATCTTGATGCAAAATTACAGTATAATGAATCAATGAAAGCTTGGAGAATACTCCTGGAATCCATTCATTCAGAAGATAATAATCTATGTGGGCGATTTGAAAGTTTACAGATGCTTTCATATGATTCATAAACTAGCACGCCAACGTAGATTGTCATTAATATCCAAATGATGCATTATTCTACATGATTATTTTAATAGTTGCGCGACATTCACGTGGTATAATTTGCTTAGTTTTGATTAGGTTTAAAGCGGTGTCAACCCAAATTATGGTCATTTTCGGCGACCAGCTTACCTAACTAGCATTCTTGAATCATCGTCTGTAGCCAGTACTCAGCTGCGTTTCCGCATGAACGATCACTTTTCCTTGAACCTTATAAATGAAGGGAAATTGGCATTTATGTCTAATATTCTTAGAAGGGTTTAACAAACCCGGATGAGGCTCGAACCAACTATTCCTTAGACACATAGGATTCTAAATACTGCGAGCACCCAACTGCGCTACGGGTCAGGGTAGGCTTTACACGAAATGTAATTTACTGTTTTGATCAAGGTTCTACAAGCAAGATGGTGCTATAATGTTGAGGTGTGCCTGTTGACCTAGGTTCAAATCTTACTACATGTACAGGCATTAGTTTGTGGTTGATTGACTCAGCCGCGTTGTTGTCGCCGCAGGTTACCCTCGCCTCTGGGTGACCCACTCTTAATAGTGTAGCATACTCTAGTCACTCCTTCGATTACAAAATGCACAAGTTAAAGTATCAGTTAAGAGTGTTGTAGGCGGTCTGAGAGGTTTGACGTGCACAATACAATAGACCCGTTCAACAGAGGTTTAAATGTTTTCTTCTAATCAGGTCACGCTAAATTGATTCAATTGTCTAGTCAAAAATTTTAAACCTTTTTATCAAGCAGGAAAAGAACGGCTCGAACGAAAAATAAAACAAACAAAATATTTCATAAACTGGATTGATCACTTCAGTTGTTATCAATAGGTAACCGGTTTGTAAGTGGATCTGCTAATTTCTAACTTCCTATTTCTCTCTATTGAGTAGAGCTTTGGTTAATTAGCAAGCAATATAGGGTCCATGTCGTTGTCAACACTATATTAAAAACACGGATACATGTATCTACTCTTGCATTTTAATTTTATGGCATAAAACATAATTTATTTAATTGATCGTAAAGTACCTGTATAGGCGTCTGGCTAGCTCAGTTGGTAGCGCACAAGTCAAATGAGTGAGGGTTCGTAGGTTTGATTTCCGGGCGGGGCACGCCTATTCTTCATCCTACCACTGATTCTTAATTATGAAAGGCAGTTTTCAGTTACTGAATGTAGTATGCATCTAGTAACTGGTTTACTGCAGAAACCTGAGATTTAGCCTTTCCATGATCAATGAGCAGGTTCACTGGCAATCGTTATAACAATGCGGCGTTAAACCCAGTCCAAAATCCTCCTCCCCGTAAACGCTTAACATAAAATTGATTTGCAATGACCTAAATTAAAAATGACAAAATGTTTAGTGAAAACTAACGACTTCATATTGGATATCTAGGTCAAATTGAATGACCTATCCTCAATACAATCATCATACTGTCAATATCAAATGTAGGTTGACCTTATTATTTAAGTCGAGATAGACAGTGTAAGGGGACACACTCCTAACATACTTAGTAAGTCAAGTGTGGCTTGCATATACTTGACTGAACTATGCCTTATATAATCATAAATGAATTTATTGTCAGTTGTACTCGTGTCAATTGACATGTTGTCAACTATAAACATAATTTTATCATACTATATATAATGAAAAAGTACAAAAGTACAAATGTATAAAGTACATTTCTTTGAAAAAGTGCACAGAATACATACAGAGCACTTTATTTAATGAAGTACACAGAATACATAAAGTACACTTTATTAGTTAAAGTACAACAAATACATGAAGTACAGTTTATTTATTGAAGTACAAAGAATACATAAAGTACACTTCATTTGTTAAAGTACAAAGAATACATAAAGTACACTTCATTTGTTAAAGTACAAAGAATACATAAAGTACACTTCATTTGTTAAAGTACAAAAAATACATAAAGTACACTTCATTTGTTAAAGTACAAAGAATACATAAAGTACACTTCATTTGTTAAAGTACAAAAAATACATAAAGTACACTTCATTTGTTAAAGTACAAAGAATACATAAAGTACACTTTATCTGTTGAAGAACAAACAATACATAAAGTACACTTTATCTGTTGAAGAACAAAGAATACATAAAGTACACTTTATCTGTTGAAGAACAAACAATACATAAAGTACACTTTATCTGTTGAAGAACAAACAATACATAAAGTACACTTTATCTGTTGAAGAACAAAGAATACATAAAGTACACTTTATCTGTTGAAGAACAAACAATACATAAAGTACACTTTATCTGTTGAAGAACAAACAATACATAAAGTACACTTTATCTGTTGAAGTACAAACAATACATAGAGCACACTTTATTTGTAAAAGTACGCATGATTTCTAAAGTAACATAATATCTTAAGTACTGTACACTGTCTTGTTAAAGCATTTCTGCGCTGCGTTTGGTTGAAATACAACACTTGTTATGTAAAAGGGGTACAACTACAAAGAAAATCAAAATCCTAATATTCCTTAATTTATGATACCAGCAATATGCGAGTTTCTTAGTCAATGTACACGGTGTGTTCCTGTGTTACATAATTATTTGTTCTCAATTTTGATACGTTAGAATGATTCTTATATCAATATAATCATGAACATATTTTGTCTAATCAAATATGTATATTAGCATATATAATTTGTTACGCTAAACTGAATACACAATTATGACAAATGATAAGAAGGTTAAATGTAATAAACGACAAGTTAACCCATATTTTCTCGCCCTTCAAAATATTACTGGCCCTCGGCCATTTTTCTATGACAGTCAATTAATTTACTGATGTCTCGGTTGTTTTAATACTTCGGTGTTTGCTTCATACACTGACGTGATTATATTGAACGATTTTAGTGATACGATGACAACATCGTTAAACATCGCATAGTTTCGTAGTTTTCCGTAATTTAATCACAGTGACCATAATGAAGCATTCGGAACTACTCGGCCATTCTATGAATGGTCGAGGTGTTCCAAATGTATGTATACTATGATAAAACATTGAGTATCACCCAAAATTTCCGTACAATGAAATTTGTGATGAAAGCCGAAGATATACGAATGAAATTGACATTCAATTAGCAAAAATCGTTTAATTCCGTTGAACATTTAACTTTAAACACCGAGGTTTTCCAACATGCTAAAAATAATCATAAAACCATGTGACTAACCGGTTGTATTTTTATACGGACATGACATGTTTTATATCAAACCCTATTATGAATTAGAGATTTAATGTCGTTAATAATAATGACACTGTCACCTATGTATGAATGTCATTAGTAGTAATGTTAATTTGACAGTTGCTCGTGTACGTTGTAGAATAACAAGATATATAAAATAGTAACAAGACTCGTGAGATCTTACTAAAACAATCCACGATCTTATACTTTACCTTGACTGTAATTAATGATTGTTTATTGTTTTTATTTTGGCTTAACATTTGACCTGATTTCAGTTGTTGTGTCATTTTGATGCCATTATAGCCATCATTTTCGTGGGAACTGTTGACATCATTGTCATCAGTATTTATGACACAGTTTGTGGTGCTGTAAATGATATTGTCATCATCGTCAGCGTCATCATTATCAAGTGGAATAACATAATTATCATTATCACCATCATTATCAAAACCATTATCAATATCAACAACATTAAAATTATCCCAGCCTACATCATCATAGTACATGTACATCAACATCATCATTATTATCATTATCACCTTCATCTTTATCATTATCAACATCATTAAAGTTATCATCATTATCATCATCAAATGCATCTTCAACAACACCATTGTTGAATGGAATCATTTGCATACAATGGCTGTCATCTGTGAGATTAGTTACCACATGAAATCATGTTATACTGTATTTTTAATCATTGTGTGCTATGTTTATATCATTTTTATTTATTGAATTAACTATATCTGTCTTTCTACCATTATTATCACAATCATTACTATCAACATCATCATCACCTTCATCGACATTCCCATCTCAACTACTTGTATTAATATATACCTCTTACTCGTTAATCAGCGCGATTGTGAAACAAGTTCTTACAATTTTCTGTATATATTCTCGAGTTTGCTTTCTGAATCTACAGTGCGAAGCAACAGGGACAACTTTTCTCAAGGAAACAATTATGAATCTAAGCATCTGATAAAATTTTAACAAATGCGAAGCTAGTCATTCCATTTAGTTTAGAAGTCCAACGTTGTAACCGCTCGAAAATAACAATGTGCCACGTACATAATTATCATGTTTTTATGGCAAACCAAACGATGCCTGCTTCCACGAAAATATACAAAGAAATCTATTTATAGACACACCTCCTACTTGTGTATTTGATTCACAATGTTGATAACAAAATATACCCACCTTGTTGTATCAAAATAAATTGTTCAAATGACCACCTCTATGCAATCACACATTCAGCCTACTTATCGAGTAGAATGTGTTTGTTTCTAAAACAAGACTTACTGTGAAAAACCCTTTCTTCTCCTTTCTGTTCTAACCACACACCTTAGTACACTATATACAGCCGCCCGGCTAGCTCAGTTGGTAGCACGCAAGTCTACTGATCCAGGGGTTGTGGGTTCGATTCCCGGGCCGGGCATACTTTCGTGGAGCTTGGTCATGAAATTATTTCTACGGCCATTCTCCCTCCTAGCAATGATTTTAACTATGTAGGGCAGTTGTCAGTCACTGACGAAAGTATGTGCTTAGTAGTTGGATAACAGCTAAATCCAAAGATTTGGCCTTTCTAGGAACAGTGAGTAGATTGACTGACCGCCGTTATATGACCTATACAATGTGTTGTTACGGCGTTAAACACAACAAAACAAACAAACACTTTATACAATGTACAATAAATATTAGCCATTCACATGTTTCAACAGTGAGCATGAACCAAAAATATATGTTGTTACAATTACCAAGAAACCAAAGTCTTTGTCTTCTAAAATAATAAAGTGAGAGTAAGATTAATTAAACTTATATCTAAGATCAATGCCTAAGATACATTTTAAATGTTTAAATTTTATTATTGGTTGGGTTTAACATGACCAAACTCCATGAAAGTTTGCCTCGCCCGGGAATAGAACCAACGATCTCTCGATCAGTAGGCTTGTGTGTTACTGAATGAGCTAGCCGAGTGGCTTCATTAATAAACTAATATAACTGGTAGGCCTATGCATGCATGGTGTCTTTGAGTAGGGACCGTGCCGCTTACCTTTGCTTTCAACTGTTTGTGGAATTATCGTGATATGGTTATTACATTTTATTCTCAAATTAAGCATTTTGCAATATCAAATTGATTTTTATAGCGGAACTTTACTGTAATAGACTGCATGACTGGGATGACTATCGACGTCGAAGTTCATAAGAATGCTTGTTTTCTCCTGATTCATGATTCACTAATTATTATATAGTACCCACCAAAAGTTTGGAGACATTTTCTGATTGTATGCCTACTGAATAGCTATATCTATATTTTGGCAACTGTTTATTCTGAAATACTTTGTAGTTTGGCTTTATTTTTTGGTACTTATCATAATTATATCTGAGACTACCAAAATAGCATAAAGCTATGTAATGGAACATAACTAAAAATAAACATGGTTTTGGAGGCTTCATGATGTCAGATGCTGAATCTTATAAATGTGTTGCGTTCATAAAATTTGTTTTCATTTTATCACAAACAATACTTAAATATATAAAAAAATGATTCTACAAAAAAATCATCAAAATTCAAGAATTGTAGTAAATTTCTTTTGTCTACAAACTTTTGGTGGGTATTGTACATAGTGCAGATAGTTTGTTAATTTTATATGTTATTCACCTGTTGGGTTATATAACAGTTCATTAAAAACATAACTATCGCATACTTTGTTTCTACCTTTCTCAAGCGATGTAGCAAGCACGATTGCACGAAATGCACGAGCATTTCTGCACGTGTTCAATTATAAAAGTATCACCTGCTTATAGTCTGCATGACGAAAACTCTTTATAAAAGAGCTGGTAATAATCATTTGGTTGTAAAAATGATTATTAAACTTCTTTAGAAATTATACGTTTTATGTTATTTACAGAGGAATATAATTCGTATATTTCACCGCTTCGAGTTAGATCTTTAATTAACTGTAATTCAGACTTTAGTGAATATTTTGTAGAAACATTAATTGTACGTCTGTAAAATTCTAAGAAGTTTCAGTATTCGAGGATAGAAACGTCTTAATAAGTTGATGTGTAAACATTTTTTTGAGGGGGGGGGGGGTAACGCCGTAGCAACACATTGCAAAATACTCAAAAACCTACTTTAGCTGTTAACCAATTACTAGGAATATACTCTCGTCAGTGACTGACAACTGCCCTGCATGATTAAGAATCAGTGGTAGGAGGAAAAATGACCGGTGAAATCATTTCATGTTCATAATCCACGAAAGTATGACCTGTCCGGGTATCGAAACCACGACACAGACCACGGTGCCGAAATGTTAAGCAAAATTGGTGTGGCGGATAAACCAACCACTCTTAGTCAATCATGCTTGTAGTGGTAGAACACTTAACCACTACACCAACAAGACACACAGACACTCAAAACATCAAAATTATATATTGATAGTCATCCTGAGCATCCCCTGTCGTGGATTAGTTCATTACATTATCTTTATATACAGTGTTTTGGTTTTTTTTGTACGAACTACATGTATATATGTTTCCTGTTTATTTACATGTTTCCAAAAATGTCAAGACAAATTATCATATTTGCACAAGTTGCAGCAGAAGTATCAGTTGTTTTTAATCTTCTATTGGTCAATCCCATGTTTTCACGTGTTTTCTCCCCAACCACGTTTTAACATTAGTGTTTAGTACTGGAATTTACTTAAGAAAAAAAAACTGTTACTTTTGCATCTCACCCATCAAAATATACCATAGGATTGCCAGAAAACTTCGGGTCATTGAGAGCTTATAAATGGTGAGTGAATAATATATTCTCAGAAATTGGTGGTCAACACGGTTCCAAGACACAAACAAAATACATGCATATTAAGTATAGTCCATTTTCTCAACTGTCTAAGTTTGAATAATTTCACGGTGATTGAATGACGATTAACGTTGGAACGCTGACGCTAAAAAATCGCAAAAAAATAAACTGACGCTAAATATTTCAACCTCGGTGCTGAACGTCGCACTAGGTATGAAGGTTTAGTCCCGAATCTAAACGTTACACTGTCGAATTAACAAAATACGCATTGTTGTAAGCACGTAACTTCAGACCCTGAAGACTAACAT
Source organism: Mactra quadrangularis (assembly GCA_025267735.1). Taxonomy (NCBI): domain Eukaryota; kingdom Metazoa; phylum Mollusca; class Bivalvia; order Venerida; family Mactridae; genus Mactra; species Mactra quadrangularis. The sequence continues at coordinate 980,048 of CM046301.1, read as the reverse complement.
ACATAAGGCCACAACAAATTGATCATAATTATGTTCTATGGATTCGCTCGCACCTTAATTTTGACGGTTTTTACAAAAAAAATTTTTATTTCCTCGCTCGCCCATAAAAATTTGGTCAAACCGCTATATAAAGCAAGTGAATAAAGACTTTTTTAATCGTTTTTCTTCGCTCGCTCGCCCCATTTTTTTTCCAGAAAAATCCATAGAACATATGATCAACTTGTTGTGGCCTAATTGTTGAATCTAAAATGGGTAATGGACCTTTTTTACACGAACTATACAAATATTCATAAACAACGTTATAAATTAATGATAGAGATCAATGTCTTCGGTCTATTTAATATTTTGCTGCATTCTTTTTCGTAACATCTCGCTCATTCATAAAGTCATTAAATCACAATGATCAACTCATGCGTTGAGGTTTGAGAGAAGACGTTTCAAATATAGTTACTGTTTATGCAGAGTATAAGTGCATTGGTACTTGTAACCATTTTAAGTAGAAATAAATAAACTGGGACTTTACGTGAAACGACAAGTACTTCATTATATAAATATTCATTGAAGTGTTCTACTATTACATTATTAACAATTTGACATTCACAATAAACTCTTTGTATGTAAATCTGTGTTGTAGTTTTACTATTTTGTGAAGCAGAAAACTTGCTTTCTTAAGATTTAAAAAATCGTCCGCCATTATGACGCATGCGCACTCGTTAGGTGCCCTGCACTCAGTGTTCTGAAAACAGTGGTTTTGTTTTTTTCTCAGTTTATTTTTGTTTCTTCTCACAAGAATGTCTTGCACGTAATGTAGTTGCACTGACGATGAATAACACTTATGTATAAGTAATTAAGGGATCTTAGAGGTTTACATGTTAAATTATAGAACGCTCGAGAAGTGGGACGTGATTATGGGAAAATATTGGAAGAAAGGGTTTGTATCTAGATAAATGAAAACTTGAATCATAAATTTTACCATACTTGAAAACAATTTTTGTCAGATGTTAGTAGGATTTGGTTAATCCGAGCTCAATGGTCATTTTCACTCGCGGTTATTTCTTTGAAATTATCATTTTACGAGCAATCAAAACAGTAGAAAAAAGACATTAAGCACTTAAAATGTTTGAGTGACCGCATCCCGTGTTACTCGAAGTAATATTAGCATAGACCCTCCACATAAAAAGTATCAGTTTCCATCAGGGTGTGCTTTCGGAGCCCCTAAGTGACATTTTGGAAAAAAAACAATTTCAAAGTATTTCGTAATGAAATGAATAATATTATCTTGAAAAAAAAACACGGAATAATTACTTCGAAAAAGATATAATTTCAAACAAAAACGAAATAATTACTTTGAAAAAGAAAACGAAATAATAATTCGTAAAAACGGAATAATATTAAATTAACGAACTATTTCTAAAAGTCCCTTTAGGGGCATCAAATGTTCCTATTTTCCATATAATGATCTTAATTACAAATGTATTTCCATGGAAACATGTTAAACATTTAATATTCATATCAAAGTGTCATATTATAGCAATTAGCAAGACACACATGAAAGTGACAACATGTATACATGATATAAAATACTGCCTTAAGGGCAAGTGAAGACAACAGCTTATACATTGTAAGCTAGGCAATAAAATAATATTTCATTTTCAAGTACATCGGTATTGACGTTTAAAGGTAATTGCTCACAAATTTGGTTATTGTTTTTGATATTTCAAATTACCAAAACCCGGGTCGATAGCGCTTCCGGAATGTTTTTATACAATGTTGTCTTTCAGAATATTTGACATTTAAGTTAAAATATGTGAACGAACAGCCCTTACAAGTACTATTTGATACACTTTAACCTTTCATATGACCTGTACTTTAACATGACTCAAGTCTTTAGACCTCTTTCAAAACTCTTGTGACAAACATATCTACTATCATGTGTCAATTTCAAGAATAAGTGACAGACTCTCCGATGAAAAAAACAACATGTTTACCATAGGATGGCCTAACAAACAGAACAAAATATATTTCTAACAGGAAAATCACACCATGTTCGTCGCCGTTACGAAAGTGTGATACAGCTAGCGGTAATCAATTATTTGATACATGAAAAGTACAAAAGGCTTATATTCAATAGCTTCTGTATTTTTAAGACGATTGTGAGTTGAAACACTGAAATATTATACCTTTTTTAGACTTTCCATGCTTATGTATTGAAATATGTCGTAAACTATTGCTATGGAAGAAGAATTAGAGATCTTTATTGCTAGAATTTTGTTTTTTTAGAATACAGAATGTATAAGAATACAATTATGAAATAATCTGCGGCTTGTAATCTCGTATTTATATTTCACCAACATGTCCTATATGTATTCGACGTTTAGACTCACGCGATCTTCTGAAAGTTAACAAACTCTTGTGTTTCATCAAATTCTTGTAGTAGCCAAAACATACATAAAATAAAATATTGAATAAAATAATCATTACATTTTCTGGTCTTGATCAAGGCCCATGCGCATACGCTTTTGAAATCAAATTGTTTTCTTTGAATCCTCTTCACTAATTATTTTTGTACTTTGCATAGTTTTCTAACTAGATTCTATTTTGGTGCAAAGGATTTTAATGTGTCACGATCAAAACCCAATTGGTCAATTTGTATTTTCCACTAAATAAAGTTAAAACTAATTCTATATGTTATTTGATGTCATTCGATTGTTTGTCTGGAAAGAAAAAAACTAGAATAAAAACAAATTGTTGTTGACTTCATTAGTTGTAATTGTAGACCACGTGACTATACAAGAAAAATAGCATCAAGTATCGTTTAATTACTCAACAGTGTCTTGATCATAGAAGCTAACGGTAAAGATGGACTTTGCCGGTGTTGAAGTGTGCTGTCTCTGTAAATATAGCCTATATCAATACCATCCCTATTATCATCATCATGATCATCATCATTATTAATATCATTATGATATTTAGGCCCTATCGTTACCATCATATTATTATAATTACAAACATTATTGAGAAGCCAGTTTATTACAATCCATCTCACTGAAACTGACTTTAGGAAATCGGAGTGAGTACTGGTGCGACCCAGAAACGGCAGTGTGTGGAACTGTTCACCCCACGCGACTGTGAGTATTCAAAGGGACCCAAAATTAGAAAAAGACAGACCTATGGACCAGAGCAAAACTAGTGTAGTTATTTGAAATTAAAAAGGATGTATAAAGGCTTGTTTGCACTGGTGCATCGCTACTATTTTGTATGAAGTTATGAATTATTTTACATGGATCTTTATCAATGGGGAAAAAATTTTGGCAAAGGAAATAATTTGAGAGTTATATTGTGGTCTAGAGGTGTACAGTTTAGACTAGGATGGTGACTTATTTGACCTGAGGCTTATTTTAACTCAGTCAGTGAGTCAGTGAGTATTTCAGTTTATTATCGCTTAAGGGAACTAAGAAGTCATACAAATTATTTATTTCACAGTTTTACACCTTTCAAGTCACCGATATAAATATATCCAAAAATTTAAATGATATTAATTCAACAATTAACGCTGATTTCGGGAGAACTCGGCTTTTATTGTCCGTCGCTGTGACAGCCAATATATCTATAATTGGAGCGCGATGACCTAGTTATGTCATCAGCAACGTCTGAACTAATTTAGGTGCATTCTATAAATAGACGGTGAAGATATCACCTCTATACTAAGACGCGCAACCGTCTCAAAATTCGGCGTTTGGTACGCAACAGAATAAAGTGCGGCGGATGAAGACAAAATCGTTGCATTTTTTCGTTTTTTGACAGACTCGTTGTTGAAATGTAAAATAAATGATCACTCATAGCTACAGGATCATAAATCTATCAATACAAAGTACTTTTAAACCTCTGTAGGTATAGGTGCATAGTTAAACCGTGTAACCTAGTTTCGAATTCATATTACTGTTTAAAGAATGACAGATGTAAACACGTTATGACGAAGGTTTAACAACCGGTATAAAAGTTTAATTTAATGAGGTTAGTTGGTTGGATAGTCAAATTTCATTGAGTAGACACAAAATTCATTCTATTTTTGTTCAGTATACTTGAAGGGGGGAAATTGATAGAATGTAAACATTGCCACGTGTTTTCAGGTAAATAAACAGTTTACCCGTGATGCGCGGCGTCTCCGTACAGAGGTCAGTCAGACCGTTTGTGTACAGAATGAATTTAGGTGTACCTACATGTATTTAATTCAATATTTCATCCATGAATTTATGAAAAATTGTATTTTGTAGCTCAGAACCTGCAAGGCAGTCTGATCACCACCGTGCTTCTAGAATACATCAGTCAAACCTCACAAATGGTAGCGTCCATTTCGTTATGACTTCGGCATTTATTACCGGTTATCTTTACATGTTCTATGGTTATTTTTTGCCTCTCCAAGCATTTTGATAGGTGAAAGCAATATAATCATTAACATAATTTAAGGCCCTTTAAGGCCTTAAAACGATATCCTAGAGTAAAGCTCACAATGTGTTGATATTGGTACCACAACGCCCTGTGCCAAAACTTGTGATAATGGTATCCAAGACCTCAACTGGATCTGAAAATGTATGGTGTAATGTAATCATATTGATTCAAAATCAGCAGTAACATGTGAGTCTTCACTGCTCGGACACATTGCAAACTATACTTGTTCACCTCGCCCGACCACTAGGCATTGAAATGTTGAAGCAAAAATACCATGACTACATGTATATTACATTAAGATCCAATATAAAGACCATCAGAATTGAGGGTTTAATAATGGAACAGGCTCATAATAACGTTATTTTCTTTACACATTAAGCAATAGGGACTTAAAAATCTTCAAAAATTGCATGGATTAACAATAACCAATTTGGTATTCATGAATACACGTGTATAGGGGAACTTGACTGTCCGTGGATTCAGAGTTGATTAGCTTGTAGTTATGTATTATTGTATATATATTATCATTAAGTTACTCTATTATGACCATCAAAATAATTGGTCTTTATACAGCAAACTTATTTTCTACATAAAGAATTAGAGACTTAAAACGACAAAAATCGAACAAAAATGCCAAGATTGCACAGCAGAACTTTACTCTCTATAGAGATATCGCTGATTATCTTGTGACACATCTAGTTTGGTTGCTGACAAGTACAATGTATATTTCTTATCACTGAGTACGTTGACTCTCACTAATGAAGTATATTGTGTAAATACCTTTACAATTATAGTGTAAGGAAGGCTAATGACCGATCTAGCGGTCAGATTATTGGATAAATATAGACCATTGAAAGACTTTCTACAATAGAGAAAGTCAATCGTAACATTAAAACGTTATTCAACAGCCAACAGCGTTCTCGTGAATATAATTTGCATTTAACATTTACCAAAGAGAACTGACACCTCACACTTAACACCACAAAATGTCGATGTGTCAGAGGTCTCAAAATTCAATCTCAATGTCAGCCTCGTGCCTTCTACAAACTTGATACATGCCATATACACTGCCCTCCAAAAAGTTCTTCACAGTACAATTAATCAAATTGCTACAAATACTATGTTCAAATTTGCAGAATTATGATATTATTATTTGTTTAATTCATTATTCGTGCAATCAAAAAGGATTTTGTGTGAGTGCATTTTATTTTTTGAGTAACAGCAAACAGCCTCCGACACTATATTCAATGTACCTCAAAGAGCCAATATCAAGTTTGAGATATTTTTGTAATTTCATATTGATAGTTAAAATGTACTGATTTCAAAAAGCAAAATTTAAAGTTGTTAAAACAATAATTTGCTTGTAAAACTTTTTGAAATTCTATTTAGTACAATGTAAATTGTGAATGTGTGAAGGAACTTTTGGAGGGCAGTGTATAGGTTTCAAATATAAATGTACAGCATAGTATAACTTTTTGTCAAGTATCAAGACTTAGTAACACTTTGATTAGGTCAAAGCACGGCGGTTAGTTAACCTACTCACCGTTCCTGGAAATGCTAAACGTAGTTACTGGAAACATTCATCCGTCAATGACTGACAACTGCCCTGCATGATAAAACATCAGAGGTACGAAGAAGGATGACCGTAGAAATAACTTCATGATATTAAGATAACTAATAATAAGTCTTTTGTTACAAACAAAACTGTAATAATAAGTCTCGTATTCAAAAGATAACCAAATCATGTTTCCAAAGTGTACGATATTGAGTGATAACTGATAATAAATCTCGTACTTCAATAAAACCAGTGTCAACACAGTATACGGGTCCCCGGGATGGTGTGATAACCAAGAATAAATCTCGTACTGCAAAGATAACCAATATTTCCTCAGTGTACGAGATAGTGGCATAACTGATATCAAGTCGCGTACTGTAAAGATAACCAACATTTCCACAGTGTTCGAGATAGTATGATAACTGATACCTAGTCTCGTACTGTAAAGATAACCAATATTTTCATCGTGTACGAGATACTAGTAACTCTAGTGTGATAACTAATAAAAGGTCTCGTACTAAAAAAATAAGCAATGTTTCCAGAGTGTACGAGATAGTGTGATAACTAATGAGTTGGTCTCGAACTCAAAAGACAACCAATGTTTCAAGAGTGTTCGAGATAGAGTGATAACTGATAATAAGTCTTGTACTCCCAAAGATAACCAATATTTCCTCAGTGTTCGAGATAGTGGGATGACTGATACCAAGTCTCGTACTATAATGATAACCAATATTTTTACTGCGTACGAGATAGTATGATAACTGATAATAGGTCTCGTACTCAAAAGATAACTCATAGTTCCTCAGTGTAAGAGATAGTGTGATAACTAATGAGTTGGTCTTGTATTCCAAAGATTTCCAAACTGACAGTGTACGAGATAGGCGCCAATGATTATACTGACTCGTATATCGGAGATTATCAATAATTTTGTTTTAACAAGGTGTACAAGCAAGGTATTTGAATTATAAATATTATTATGTAACATGTGCAATGTATACCTATATCAGTTTTTCATGAATATTGCTCATTGATTATATATTTACGGAATGCTTTGATTTATCAGCATTATACTTTTATAAGATATAAAACAATTAACATGTAATAAATCGAGTGTTCGTATATTTTAATTTGCACAGTTTATTAGTATTCGTTTTTGCACAATTTTTAAACGTTGACTCATTTTGGCACAGCACTCAATGCACCTTATTGTGAATATGATATAAAAATGTTTGGCTTAAAGTTTAATTTTTCTACTGACGCCGCTGAGTATAAACATTGAATGCCACAATCATGTTTAATAAATTTATACTGCTTATATTATAAGCAGTAACTTTCAAAAGTCCTTAGACAAAATACTGTTTTAAGAAAACCGATCCACATTTTCCCTTGCCAAGACAAAGTAAGAGTCACCTGAGCAAACTAAAAGATGATATGAATTAGTTAATCAACCCACGAATCAAAAATATGCATATAATCATTTTTTTCTCCCAAACTTTAATTTGTTGAATACCCTTTGGAGTGCATCTTACATGTGTTTTAATGGGTTTTACGTCGTGTCAAAACAAATTATGTTGATTTCACAGCGGGCAGCGTATACCTTATCTTGCTTTTCGGAACTCAATTCTATAACCAGTACTCCTCTTCCATCAGACGGACATCTACCCAATACACCTTATTTATGGAAGAAAGTCGACACTAATGTCAAAATTTCAAGGATGGATATAACCAGCCCGGATGAAGCTCGAACTAATGACCTCTTCGGGGCACTTGATTCGAAACCATAAGCGTTGCCAACTGTACTTCGGAACCGGGTCGTACTGTATGTATCGCCACAGTAAACATGCACCTAGATAAAGTAAAGTTATGGCATTTAATAGTCTTAATTTTATGTTTATGCAAGTTCACTGACTTTACAGCTATTACCCCTGGTCATCGGGCTACTGGTATCTATCTATCTCCCTGGGGAGTCTCATTGCTCCGCTTAGTGCAGTCAACAAATTGGTACAATAGAATTACACCATCCTCGCAAGTATCAATTTACACCTCGGTGGAATGAAACAATCACATGTAAATATCTTACTCAAGGAAATTATCAATGCCCCTGGTGGGATTCGAATACGGGACCTCACGATCTCTAAGCGCGCGTCCCACAACTGGACCACTGCTTCTACATTCTGTTAACAAGAAAAAAATTCTTTAACAAATGTACAGACACTCGTCCCATTCTTATATTGATGTATAACATTGTACGCCATCGGACACTTATTTTAGTAAGTTAATTATTTATATAATATGTTTTATTAGTTAACAATGGCTGTTGTATTGATTATAAACGACGTACAGTCTGTAACATTAATACTTGACTACTAGAAAATGATTTATTTTATACATAGTACATCCAATGTTATCTACAGTCAAACACCAACTGGCTATACGTGTAATTTACGATTATTTGGATAAAATTTGAATTATTTTATGTGTCCATGTATCGTTATTGGAATTTTAACAAGAATTTAGCACCATGATAGGTTTTTTCGATTTCAGTATCACTATTCCATCAGTACTATCAGTGCTTTGATTATAATTACTCAATAGTCTGATTCATTAATAGCCTGTCTGTTACACTGTGTATTCTATAGCCGGCAGGCTAGCTCAGTTGGTACCACGCAGGTCTACTGACTGAGGGTCATGGGTTCGATTCCCGGGCTGGCATACATTCGTGGAGTTTGGTCATGAAATTATTTCTACGGTCAATCTCCCTCCTACCACTGATTCTTAATCTTGTGATGCAGTTGTCAGTCACTCATCGAATAATGTGCCTAGTAACTTGTTAACAGCGAAATCCAGTTATTTAGCCTTCCCAGGAAATGTGAATGGATTGACTGACCTCTGTGATACGACTTATACAAAGTGTTGCTACGGTATTACCCCCTCTCCATACTGTACGTCTATGTATAATATATTTCTATTCATTATACATTGTGCATGTAGGCGATGGTTTAACATCATTTCACATATTTGCAATGTACTGACTGAAACAAAACTAAACCCAAAGCGCTAGAGCACTGAATTTGTTTAGTTTGCAAAGTTAGTAATGCTATGAAATTGGAATATGTTCTTTTTATATAAAAATGACTTTGAATTCTGGTAACCAGAAATCTAAACACATATAATGCTGGCATAAAATTACTAACACATCACCGATATTTAGATGCCATTCGAAATCATTAACTCAATCCCAGATTTTCATGGTCCGAAATACGATCTTCAAACGTTTTCAATATGAACGAATCCTTAAAACCATTCTATCAAACAAAACGATGTTAACATCTCTACAGAGACGAACAACTCATCATACTTACATACGATTTGGCTTCGCGCAAGAAATAGTTCGATTGTCAGGTGTCAATAAGGAGTTTAAAAGTACTTGCCTCTGTTTAAGCTGTTTGACTTTTTTCCTATCTTTTGCCGGAACTATTTCCTTATTCCCTACCTTAGGATTGATTGAGGCTGAAATTACGGTCTATGTATATGCATTGTTTTTGGACTGATAGCCCCCCCCCCTCCAAAAAAACTAGCTTTGTGCGTGAAGTTCGTAGAATATTCAGATTAGTAACTCCTTATTGGTTTTCTAATGTTATAGTAAACGTATACGTGACATTCACATAATATCAATAACTTCAAATTTTGTGAAAACAAACTTTTTTGTCTGGTTTTAAGGCCGAAGCAGCACATGGTATTGGTCAAATTACGGCGGTCTGGCAACCTACTCACCGTACCAGGAAAGGCTAAATCTCTGGATTTATCTGTTAGTCATTTGCTAGGTTCTAATAGTACATAAAAATAAATATCTGATCTAAGGCTGTTTATTCTTCATAAGGTCATGTTGGTGTTGTGATTCTATTGCCTAGACTTAATTTACCAAAATACATTTATAAATATTTTGAACTTTACTTTATTTACTAGTCTCAGTAAGACATATGATCATTCTTTATTTAGAAACCTTAATACATAAATGGTTTAGCAAGAATGTCAACTTGTTTCTTAAGGTTGTTTCTAACACGGTTTTTAGAATAAACGTTTCCATCAGGATTCGTGGTTAGTACATCTTTAAATATCACAGTCATTTACAAAACGCAGTAAAATTGGAGAAAAAAGAGATTTACAACAATTCTTGAATTTGGGTGATTGTTTTTGCTGAATCATTTTTTAAATACATTTAAGTATTGTTTGTGATTAAATCAAATTTTATGAATGCAACACATTTATAAGATCAGCATTTGACATCTTTAGTTTTCAAAACCATGTTTATTGTAATTATTTTCCATGACATAGTTTTTATGCTATTTTTGTAGTCTCAGTTGTAATTATTATGAAAACCAAATATTAATGCAAAACTACAAAGCATTTCAGAATAAACAGTTACCAAATTTTAGATAAAAGCTATATTCAGTAGGCCAACAATCTAAAAATGTCTCCAAACCCTAGGTGGGTATTGTATATATGTTTTAAATTAGTCATCGGCCATATTCGGGATATTCATTGCAAAAAGTAGGCATACTTTTCAGCTTGAGCCTTTTCTGACTCACCAAATTTACTTAAAATCTAAAACCCGTATTCGAAAAAAACGACATTTAAGTTGAAAATCTTATCCAGAATACTCCGGCTATTTTCATTTCGCTGAAAAGATGTTTTATCTTTAAGCAGGTTTTCTCTATTAAAAACCTAATAATGGAACCCGTTTAAGCATTTGGATTTGTTCATTGCTGCTTTTTCTTTTTCAGGTACGGAAATAGCCGAATGGTAACGATTGCTAAAGTCTCCGGAATATCTCAGTCTTTTCGGTTGAAAATCTTTTTTTCACAATTAAAATTCCATTGTCACGCAATGTTTGTCTTGGATATTTATTTCACTATGAAAATCACGGAATGAATCATGGAACATGCATTGCATGAAAATGTCATTGCGCATTTCGTCAAACTCCTCACAGCGATTAGCCTACATCATGCTTTAATGAAGAATAATGAACGCTGCGGTGAGCTATCTTTTATGACGTAGATAGGTATAACATATAAAAGGACAGAGCAAAGGTTTCTGATAAAATACCATTGTTAAATGCATTCTACACATCGACGCTGTGAATCGGTAAGAGCGTTTGGGTACAAAATGTCGTGAAATGTCTTGATTTATGTAATCGGAGTTCAAACGATGGGTTAGAAAATGACAAACAAGTATATTACGAAAGTGTCTACGTCATTGAAAAGTTTGCATGGCGGCATATATCACAGATTTGCTTGGTCTTTCGTGTGCAACTTTGTATGTTTGGCAATTTCTGTATATTGGAATATTAGATTATTTTATTAGACAATACCCGCGATCTACTCACTGTTTTGGGGCTTAAATTGATGACATTTGGAATTGACAAGAAATAATCAGGTGACTGTTCATGGGCGGATCCAGCGGGGGAGGTCAGGTAGGACCCGGACCCCCTCTAGAATTTGGAAAATGTGTTTGTCCAACAGTGTATTTCTTGACTGTATGCCATTTTTAAGTATCATGAAATAATTTTTCATGGTGATTAATATAGATTTAAAGATTGTGTAGTTTTTTTTTAAATAATTGATTGCATTTCTTTCTGCAAAATGTGTATTATGTGGTTATGGTTCGAAAGTTCGGACCCCCCCCCTAGAAAAGTTCGGACCCCCTCCCCCCTAGAAAGGTTCGGACCCCCCTTCCTAGAAAAAATCCTGGATCCATCCCTGTTGTTGTATAATGGACAGAAACCGATCGACTCGATGATTTAAATAACATAAGCTTTGACGTCATCACATCTTTAAAGGACTTTGTAGAGGGTTAAGTTGTTTGAGCACTTAATTCTTATTTTAGATTTTAGAACGAGGAATATTTGGCTACGCAATGCCAGGTTCATTGATGTCTATGGGAGCATCAAATAAAACTTCTTAATAACTTAAAGTTCCAATTCTAATAAAAATAGAGACAGGTGGAAATTTTATGAAAAATGCAGCTAACATCACGATTAAAGTTTTGCCAACGTTGCGATCTTATGCCATCTAAGAAAACTGTATAGTTAAGAGTAAAATAATGTGTGAATGACAGAAAACATGTTTAAAGGGAGGCAAATGCAACGTATTAATGCATTTAAGATACACGAGTTACCTCCCATTATAAAAATAGAAATAAAATATTATGCCTTCATCTGGTGTGAAACTCATGCATGAGTCTTGAACTAGTGATGAAACAAACTAAGTTAAAACAAGGAGGTTTAGAATGGAAATTGCTTTCAGTTACCACAAAAATTTGACGACCGGATCATGACGAAATAAAACAATAACATTTAATGTGACCGAAAACTTCAAAGGGGATATAACAGCTTTGTCTCGTTGTTATCCAGCAGTCAAATGTTAAATTATCGGAGGACCAGCTCAATATACGAATGCAGTTGTGAGTTTGAATACCAAAATCAGCTCGATATTCGGCAGTCTACGAAATTAGTGGGTGTCTGGTTGCCCGGGACAACTTCTTTATAGTTCGGGCAACCGAAAATTTCTGTGGGGCAACCAAACATCTACGAACAAGATATAGTTCTTGCTACTCAAATGACTTGTTCGGACAACCGCTTTCAAAGCCTAATTTCGTAGACTGATATTCGGCATTCATAAATATAAGTCTGAATGTAGTACTGAGTTTGAATATCAAACCAGCTCGATATTCAACATTCATTAGTAATAGGCAAATGTTGTTCTGTGGTTGAATATCGAACCTTTGTATATTTAAACTGTTTTATTGCTTATTTTACCGTTTAACATTATATTTGTGGCTCCCAAACCTTGTATAGTAACCTAGTACGCCGATCTCACAGCGTGGGTCATGTACAATAAACAGGGGGGGGGGAGGAAGAAAGGGAGGTAATGTACAATTGGTTTATGTATTTCTCTACTTTTCACTCATATTTACCTCCCTTTCATATAAGTAAGAGCGATGCATTTCTTCAACGCCTCAAATTTCTTTATTCAACTTCAGACATAATGAGGATGTATCAAACTAAAAAAATGCTTTAAAACGAAACAAAGCTACGCCATGTCATTCTCGTACCCAAGAGGTTTTCAAGATTCTCGATCTCAGGTTACTTTATATATAATGTTTATTGTTATCTAGAACCTCAGAAAGATAGTTTTTTCTGAATCCTCTGCACAATTTGTTTTTGCAAATAATCAAGTTTTCCGTTAAATTCAATTTCTGTACGGACGATTTGAAGCTAACGATCCAAAATCACGTGACCAATTGAGATTTTTGAAGAAAAGACGGAAGAAGTAATTTTATGCACTATATGACGTCAGTCAATTATTTGTCCAGGAAGAGAAATCGATGAAAACCATGTGCTTGTTTCCTTGTTGTAAATCGCTCTCGTGACTATAGACTTTGGTATACCTTATTTGGAATACCTCGGTCTCATATTGATGATGTACAAAACAAATCTAACTTTTCCTGATGTCACAATAGCAAAATAGGAATTTATGTACACAAAGTCTGTTTGAAGTCGTGATTAAATTCAATTTAATGCAATTAACAATGACAAACTCATGACTATAAAAATATAGGGGGTTTTTAAAGCAAAATATGCGCATGTGCGGATTTTACAGAGACGCTCTGACGTTCTTTTCTTGAAAAACAATAAACATGTCAAACAATATCAAAGTTAAAGTTCGTTTCTGTTTCTACATACATGTTCAGGCAACTTCACAATTTTGTACTATAACCCCTGATCATTGATATCACTTTCATCCAGGTGATCCCTCACTGTACCCATTTATACCTGGGTGGAATGGAAAAACTGAAGGTATTTTTTGCTAAAGGAAATTCGCAGAGCACCCAATGGGTTCGAACCCAGGTCTCTAAGCGTGTCTTCTACCTTTAGACCATGGTTACTAAATCATTCGATAAAAATTATCATATACAGTAAACCTCTCTTGAACAACATCCGCAGGAAGGGACTAAAGTGTGTTGCTGTTTAGAGGTCTTACGACAAAATTCATCGTAACTCATTTTTATAAATTCTATACAATTACTGGTAATAGGTAATATGCCGCGATCGTGACAAGGTGGTAGAGCACATTTCCAGAGATACTATACCCTCCAGTGAAATTCAGATATCTAATATCAAATCTCTTCCATAAAAGAAAAGTTGCTGATCCCTTATTGCGGCTTAGATCAAGAATTGTCAACTAAACCTGGTTAGAAGAGTCGGCAGTCGTATATAACCTGTTATAAGTGTTGATAAACAGCTTGAAATCCAAATACAGAACACAACAGAAATACCGTATATTTTATTAATAAGGACTTAAATATAAACATAATTATTTATTATCCATAAACAAATTTTACATCATATAAAAAGTCAAAGTTAATATACATGTACGAGAAAAAAACCGAAAAACGGTGAAAAAACCATGGCATCATCGTAATTATATACTGTCTAGATTTAATGGTTTATATTTATAACTTAAGATACAGTGTAAATAGTTTATCAGTTGTTTTACCAGTTGTTAATCGTTAGAAGAAAATAAGTCAATCAGTTTTGGCATGCTTGGTTTATCATAACGATATCGAGGTATATATAACGTTTCCTGAACATATTGTACATAGAGCACTTATACAAGAAATGGTACTCGTCTTCAACTTGCCCAGAATTACATAATTGACATATTCTATCAGCTCTGTTCACTCTATTCCGTCCATACTTTTTTGTAACAATATACCAGCAAAACCACGTGTAACAATTAAACACTTGAGTATATTTCTGGGTTTTTTTTTAGTTTTCGATGATTTTTGTCATAACTTTTTTGTGAAACACTCATGTAGAAAATCCTAAACACTAACAGAGATTTTGTATAGTATCCGGAATAAAATTGATCAAAGTAAATACATTTTTAAGTCAACGAAAGTTTAGTCTCATTATACAATGCATATACGAAATATAGTATAAGACGATGGTTTAAGTGAAAATTTCAACTTCACACAATGTAAGTGCACCATTACCATTTATTTGTATTTTAACAAACCTTCCCATTATATCTGGTTCACATCGTATTGTTTCCGTTGAACCATTTTTACCC
Organism: Mactra quadrangularis; assembly: GCA_025267735.1. NCBI lineage: Eukaryota > Metazoa > Mollusca > Bivalvia > Venerida > Mactridae > Mactra > Mactra quadrangularis. The sequence continues at coordinate 964,910 of CM046301.1, read as the reverse complement.
GGTCCCTTAAACTCTCCACATTTGACTTCATCCCCATTCTCTACTTGACTCACAGTAATGACCAAGTCATGTAAACGATCCCCACAGCAGTCTTCACGATTCTTTATTACAACTTTTCTAATAAAGAACTGACCTTCTAAATCAACCTTCCACCACGGATCCTTCTGGCTTCGTGTATGAGTACAACTGCCGCCGCTCCATATTCCATTCTTGTTACCGTCAGTGGCGGCATTAGGTCCAAGTTTAGTATGCTCGTCAGAGTATGTGGAGTTTTCAGTGGCTGTCTTGCCAAGAGCTATGTTTGTGTCCATCATGGTCATCATTGCTCGCATTCCTAGGTAGATTACGTCAACTTTACTGGACAGTTTCTTCACATTAGCATCACATTGTTCAATTTTATCATTGGACAGTTTAATTTCACTGCATATTCCATCAAGCCTTTGTTCAACTTTACCGTCAAGAGATTTTACATTCAAGTTACATTGATCGATATTTTCGCGTGTTGATTTTAGCTCTGTCTTTACGCTAGCGATACCAGCAACTTTGGAAGACATTTTACTAATATGTTCGATAATCTCGTCAGTTTCATTTGCAATTTCTTTAAGTGTTGCAGCTATGGTAACTTCTAAGTTGATCAGCGATTCTGTGTTTTTCTTTCTCGCAATCTTCTCAGCTATTGTTCCTTTATATAATAACTCCATAGACTGTTTTAAATCAATAATTCCTTTCAAAATGTCAGACTTGTAAGCTTCAGCTATTTCATTAACCATATTTTGATTTCCAGATTCCAAATCAGTTTGTTCTTCATCAATATCATTACCACGGCTATTAATGTCTTTAAAGCTTGTTAAATGTGTTGATTCTAGGTTTGCAATGTTATTTTCAGCCTGTAAGATGTCTTGAACTTCTTCGAACAGCTTTGTAAGTAATTCGTATTTGCTCCTATGATCACTAGCTGGATGCGTAATATTTTGACCACCAACGAGAGATACCGCGAGAAAACACGCGAGAACAACATACACGTTCAGAATCATTTTCGTACTTGTCTAGTTTGCAGTATTTTCGGCTTTTTAAAAAAACATTCAAAGCAGCTAGACGCAGTCTGAGAGAAAATAGTTTGAGCACGTCTATATATATGTCCAAGTTGTCTTGATAGAAGTGGTATGGCTAGTAGCTCAATGAATCAACAAGTACAATGTACATTGATAAGAATTTATAGTATGACGAATTTATTAAGGATCAAATGGTCACAGGCAACAATATCAATTACTGACAACAGCATTAAACTGTTAAACCACAACTTTAATATAATAAGTGAATACCAACTTGTTTAATACATTGATTTTGTTTCCTGGTTCTCTCACTTGTAAGCGATGTTTCTAATTGAAATCAAAATCAGTTTTGATTTCAAATCGATCTAGTAAAGAATTTCTGGTTATATAGTTGTACATGTTATCTGTTATAGTTCACATAGCTCACATAGTCACAGAACCAAATGTGACAAAACACATGCAATTGGTTTATTGAGTCCCTTTTACGTTTTCCCAACTTTACATCATCCAACGATGTTCTGTACTCACACACAGAGGTTATGGCCATAACATGCAACTTAATTTTTCAACCACCTGCCGGACTCTGAGTAGACTTACTACGTATCCTATCACTGATAAGAGGGTTGTGGGAGCGAGTCCATTATCAAATAGGCAATTGCTTGTAGCATATAAAAAACGGTACTTAGGCGAATTGAAGAAAAGATGGTAAGGAACCTTCGTTTGCACTTACAAATGTATTTTCAGTTATGCAAAGTTAAGTTGAGCATGTACCATAATATTGTTGTTTTTTTTGTAATGTTAAACGCCATAGCAACATATTGTATAGGTTATATCACGGAGGTCAGTCCACCTACTCACTGTTCCTGGAAATGCTAAATCTCTGGATTTAGCTGTTAACCAACCACTAAGCGCATACTTTCGTCAGTAACTGACTACTGCCCTACATGATTTAGAATCAGTGGTAGGGGGGAGAATGGCCGTAGAAAATTATTTCATGACCAAGCTCCACGAAAGTATGCCCCGCCCGGGAATCGAACCTACTACCCTTAGATCAGTAGACTTGTGCTGTAACTACTGTCCTAGCCGGGTGGGTCCTATAGATATCTACCATTAGTCAATGTTCTGGTACTTTCCGACACTTTGTCCTGTGGTTCAACATCTCATAGTCAAGTACCGGTAGTTAAATATCAATTGTTTGAGCTACTGTAGTCACGTCAAGTACTATTTACTTTATTTGTTTCAAGTACAGTTGACGCTTTACAATAGCACTAAATAAACTATCAAAGAAACACTATAAAGGCATGAACCATGTACGTAATTCACTGGGTTTTTTAAATGACTAAATAGAAGAATGCATCTTTTAATGAATCGTATTATGACAATGGAACAGTCATTTGTATTCCGCACTGTAAGCCCTTGGGAAGTTCAGGGAGGATGTTTTCATCTTCAAGCAACTATCCAACTTCTGGTTGGCTGCATGGGAATTGTTTTCGCGCCAAAATGACGAGGAATAAAGTCGTGACTGTAGCTGTATACTACACGTGTTTTTGCAATGAATGATTTGGGTTTTTGGCTCCAACAGTGTGCATGATTTTGCAAGATCATTTGAATGTTTCAAGACTATAGAATAGGCATTTGCTGGAGCGACTCCGCTGAGAGAGAAATCTATAAGAGCTTTTTATGTACCAATATTTGCCATCAGTTAATATGTGCTAAAAGTCAAAACCCTTGCTATTCCCTGGGAATGGGGGTCAGGGTTAAACAAAAAATATTTATTTTTAAATCGGCACTGAGCAGGGTTCTTTTTGATTGAAGTATAAATGTTAGTCAGCGAATATGGCAGCAATTTACTTCTCTTATTAGTTGTGTCCTCTTAAATTTTTACCAGGGTCTATAGACATGTGATCTACAGCAATAACTAAAAAGGTAAACGAGAATCTGCAAGTCAGTTGTGTCCCCTGACGATAGCATATGATATATATTTTCTGAAAAAATAGGTATCTATAGGTAATGGTTATGCCTCAGACAAGCAAAATATGACAATACCTTTTGAGTTATGCGGCAGACAAGAATAAGGAATTAGAGGGCAATAACTCAAAAATTGCAAAGGGCAATTATGGCCCTTGGGCACGGCATTTCTTCAACATGAGATCTATTCAGCTATGAAGTTTCAAACTGATATCTTAAAACCTACAGAGTTATTCCCCAGACGAAAATTAAGAATGAATATTACAAAGGGCAAAAACTAAAAACGAAAGTTATGATTCTTGAGCATTGCACCTTCCCTCAATGGGATCAATTCAGTCATGAAGTTGCAAGTTGAAATCTCTGGTACTTTTAGTTATGTCCTGGACTAGCAAAAAGTATGAAAATTACAAAAGACAATAACTCTTACAATATGCATAGCAGAGTTACAGTTCTTATGCACTGCACTTCTACTTGACAAGATCTATCTACATACAAAGCCAGAGGCACTGCTAAATTCCTTGAGCAAGAAATTAACCAACCATTGCTAAACTTTACCCAGGTGTAAATCATGGTACCTGCTAGGTTGGCATAATAACTTTCTGTTGTGCCAAAGTGTTGGCTGCACTAAGCAGAGTAAATAAATCTCCTTAAGAAGATTGATTGATAGATACCAGGGCAGCATATTATAAAAAGTCTTACGATAATTTAACAATACAATATAGAAGGATTTAGGACTAAAATTGGTCGTAAGACAGATAACATGGGCCCCAGAAGCCTAATGATCATATTGCAAATTTACAAATATACAATACAACTGATTTTATGTCATATCACTATTAGATGTCACATTTTACCTCCCTTCCATGATTATTGTATTTGAATATAGTATTGTCATCTGATTGTATGTACATAAGTTCTGATACAATTAATGTATTTGTATGTATTTTGATGTCATTTAATTGTATATATGTTTGATGTGTGATTTGTATATGTATTGATAGATCTCCTATATGGAGGTAAATAAATATCTATCAATCTATGGTGAACATGCATAAGCATGAAACTTAGACTATAAAATGCCATTACTTTATAGAATATGCATCTGGCTTGAAATATTTATGTAGTTGAAGCCTTTGAAATGATTTTTACTATCAAACTAATACAATTATCATTTTGACAAGTAACATCACCAAACATAGCTTAATAATGTACATTTTAATTAGAACAAAGTAAAACATTCACACATAAAAAAACATAAGACAAAACTGTATCAAAATTTGCTTTTATTTTCATCTATTTAAAATATTTAAGTAACTGACAATATGAAATTAAAGTCAATCATCTAACATATAATTACACTAGTACTCTGCCAAGGCAGTGAACACAGTTCCAAGTAAAAAAATTACATAGGAGGTATATTACTCCAAAAATGGTAATATTTTTACCAACATTTGTAAGTTCAGTAATAAGTGGCCATACTCTACAATTTAAAATTTTCCATATCACAAGTTTTCACACATATAGGTCGTTTGCATTAAAGGTGGACCCCTAAAAATATTATCATTATTAGTCTTAAGATCAACCAATTAAATTTTAATAAAAGAAATACATGTACCACTTATGGAGTAATATACCTTATATGATTTATAATAATATAATCTAACCTTTTTCACTCGGACCTGTGCCTGCCACCTCCACCTAGGCTCTAGTACTATGCATTACAAATTGCATTTACAATAAAAACAGTCTATTATGAAGATTAGATAAACCATTTACAGTTCATGTACATATAACAAGATGGAACTATATAAACAGATTAATTTGGGACTTCTGATATTAGATTTTAGACTATCTAATTTGTTGTAATTGCAGCTTTTTATATGATTGTGGAAAAACGACATAATCTATAAAAGGACCTACTGTTTCATTCTTGAAACTTGTAAAATTAATAAGTTTTAAATATGAGAAAAAAGGCCTCCAAGAGGGCTTCAAGAAAGTATAGGCTTTTATAGTTTGTTTTTTTTTAAAAAAAAACATTAACAGTTTAGTGGTTTTTTTTTCAAAAATAAAGAGCCAATAGTGGTCTTTTTAAAAAACAACTCATATATAGGTAACCCTAAGGAATTCATTATTGTCACAGCATGAAGCTTGCATTGGTATAAAATGTTTGATAAAACAATATAGATATAATAATAACCACAAATTACATATTTATAAAAATACAATTTAAGCAGGATTATTATTAAAGAGATTTCCAACAAGCTAATTTTTTATAAAAATTCTCCAGTGTTGATATATTTTTGTGGATCTATTACTTGCTTATTGCAAACAAGATCTATCACTAAATGCTAAGAAGCGGATGTGGCTGAGCGGTTATGACATTGGACTGGTAATCAAAGGATAGCAAGCTTCGCATTTGTTTGAATCCAATCTAAAAATACCTACCCTGTAGTTTTCTGGAGCAAGAAACTTTATCCTACTAGCTCAGTACTAGGGAACCAGGAAGCGGACTTGAAAGTGATAAATCTAAGTTGTTAGAACTTGTTTCACAATCTAGCTAAAATCATTTAGTATAAACTAAATGTGATAAAAAACTCCCACAGGTGTTTCTCAAGAAATTGGGGGCTGAGAAAAAGACATACATTAAGCATCAAAGGGCCATAACCCGGCAAAAATTAAATGGAACTTAACTGAAATGGGATATGCACATGTCTTCCTTATATTTCGTATATGTGAGAAGTTTGGATCAAAGCCATAAATATGTGTTAGAGCAGACAAAAAAAAAGCTACTGACCAACTAACAAGTTGACTCCTGATATTTTTTTAAGGGGGAGGGGGGGGGGGGGTATCATTTAAAAAATCTAATCTATGTTTTTACGTGTATCTATAAATTCAGACTTAAAATACCGGTAAGACTAGGAAGTGAAAAATGTGTATCAAAATGGTAAAAAAATCAGAACTTTGTGATGTTAATCAAAATCACCTTAAAACACATTCCAGATACATCCAAATAGGTTTTTCTACAGGGGATTTCTTTTTCAACATGGAGCAAAAATTTATTTATTTTGATTTTCACCTTCAGTTGACTAATTAGTACCCATGATCAGTAAAGGGTTAAAATGAATTCTTATATTATTATCACTTGCAGAAGTAGCAGTAGTAGTATATATCTAGTTGCAAATCCCACTAACATAAAATCCTTGTTATACAGTTAATACCACTATAATTAACAAAGATACTACAGAAATTAGAATATTACAGAGTTACATTATAGCATGCATTCAACAGGACGGTTGAAACAATTTACAAAACAATTTTAAATCATAGATAAGTCTTTGTCCTAAAACTTGTTAAACATCATATAAATTTTATCACATACAATATCTAATGTTATATATAGGGCTGTCACAATATATCAATATATTGTGATACGCAGATGAGGCAATTATGTACCCCGGTACTAGTTAACATACCAGTATTTGGAAACATTTTTTTATTTCATTGGAAAATTCTTCCCTTTGCAAAATAAAAGTATACAAAATACAAAAATTTAACCAATTGGGGCGCATCACAGTCCTAAATGAGTGTAGATACTTAAAGAGGCTAATTTCTACCAGTAGCTGCATGTAAAATTTGTATTGTTTCTATTAAATACAGCACAACGGATCTAAAATCCCTCAATACATCGTGGTATGTATCGTGATATGGTGCCAGCATATAGCAGTATATCGCGAAATGATTATAGCCTATTGTGACAGCCTAAGTTATATACAATGTACATACAGTATTAACAGTAAAAACACAGTCATCGCCTTAACCCACTAGCCCGAAGCCCAGGAAAAGTGAAAATTGGTTAGGGCTAGTGTTAATTACTTATTAATGTGTTTCATACAGTTGTGCTAGTTGGTAATTTTCCCCTTTAATATTTAACATAATAAATTGAACTAGTGATTGAGAAAATTGAAGGCAATGACAGATATAATTATACAATGTATACATAATATAATACATAATTTATCATGTTCCCTACATATTTTACATAATCAAGTAATACAAGATTCTTCTCTGCTCACGGACTGGCGAAAAATTTTTGTAATTTTATCACAGAGTCATATGACATTAAAATCATGAAGAATGAAACTGTGTATGTCTATGTCTATGTCTATGAAGTACTGTACATCTGTTATGGAGATCCAATGCACCTGGCATATTATGTTATACCCTTTGACTTCAATTCAACTTTGTCAGTTTTGTTGATTGTTGATTGAATTAAAATATGTTTATCTCTGTTTTACGATAACTCCATTAATTTTAACGTCATCATATGGTTCTTCATTCTGAAGGTAAAAATAGTTTAACTTGAGATGAAATACATATGCAATTTAACTTGTTATATTAAATACATTATTATAACACTATTAACATAACATTTTTTATTCATTCCTTTATTTGATTTACAGTCATATATGATGGACAGTTGTTCTAACCATCATCCTTGGAATGCACCATAACAGGACATTTATTCTTTTTCAGGCAGATGCCTTCTTTATGGAGTTAAGAGCCATTGCTGATATTGAAAATATCATTGTCTGAGCTACAGAGCTGTGATAAAAATGATCTTACCTTACAATGGACAAACAATTATTTTTTATAAGTCTTTTACACTTAATAAATGATTTTAGGAACTAGAAATATTCTTATTTTTAAAAAAAAACAGTAAATAATAATTCAACAATCAGTCATATATTACATGGGGACAAGCTTAGTACACCAATGAACAATGTCATAAAATCTATTTAAATCAAAGCACTTAGAGTGCTGCTGGACAAGTGGTTTTGATGGAGTATATAAACACAGAATCATACATCATCATAGTGTTACAAGGGAATGTTCCCTTACATTTATTTATTGAATTAATTTTGTTGGGTTTAACGCTGTAGCAACACATTGTATAGGTCATGCAATGGTGTCCAGTGCATCTAACCTAGCTTTCCTGGACCCTTATCTATAACCAGTACTCGCCTAGCCTCCCACAAGGCCTGAAACTTCTCCATACACCATATTAATGGAAGAAAATTGACAATTTTGTCAAATTTTTATGGAAGGGTATATCCTCCCCAGGTGGGATTCAAACCTGTTCCCCCCAAGGTAAGGCTTAAAAACTAACCACTTTGATTGCAGTAAAACCATCCCTTTAATTGTGCAAACTCAGCTTAATGTAATCGCACGCTGTGGATTATAAAAAGGATTTGCAACAGTCCACTACTAAACATGGGATGCCCCATGTAAAATTCATACAACTTATGAATCAAACAAAGCTTACCATATCTTCTTCCCCAGAGGATGAATCAGAGTCATAGTAGGCGCCAGCTTGTTGAAGAGTTCTTACAGCCTCAGTTTGACCTCGACCCCTAGCTAACATAATAGGGGTCATACCACTGTACGTCGTACAATTGATATCTAGATCACTATGACTCTGTTGTAACAAGTATGTTAATAAACGCATACAGCCAGATTCTGCTGCGTAATGGAGTATCGTTCTACCACTTTTTCCATCCTATAATATATAAGTAAAAGAAAATACAAATCAAGTACAATTCATTTTTCAAAACATGCCTTTTCAGCAATAGTGTTAAAAATTCACGAAGACTAGTCCAATTTATCACATGTTACATGTTTATAGTAAAAAAGCAGAATTATTAACCATCTGGCTCTGGGTATTTTTGCAATCCATACAGATCTTCATGTTGAATCAATGAGGTTCAGGTGGCTTGCCCGCAGGTCATCTTTGATATAGTCAGACTAGGATTTCTTAAGTCACTCACACAGGTCTACAGGATGCAGATATTCTCGATTTCAGACTGGGCTAGGAAGCAGAAAAAGGGGCAGGACCCATCAGTAGGTTGATATTATAAAAAACTGACATCTGCATAAAGGAGAAAAAGGAGAGAAAAGGAGAGAAAAGGTAAGTGTGCAGTGCTATGCTGGCCTGTTTTAAATTAATCAAATAATCACTAGAATCATAATTCTGTATCAAGAATCTTACCCTAGTGTTAACATTGGCTCCTTTACTAAGTAAAACATCAATAGTTTCAATGTGACCATTCTCTGCAGCTAGATGTATGCAGACTTGACCTGAATAAAATGGACCATAAATTTATATACTGAAATAGTTTCACATAAATACACAACATAATAGAAGAAAACAATATCTGTCAAGCTGTAGACAAGTATAGATCATTTAGGAAAACTTGAGACAAATCTGAACATTATTTTGTGTAAACAATGTCTCATGTTATTCAAAATGAGCTTTCGAACAATTCTTTAAAACAGTACGACAGGGGTGTAATGGTTAACCAATATACCGGTTAATATTGCAATACGAGTTCTAACTTTTTAACCGGTTTGTTTTTCCTTGAACCAGTTTTTGTAGTTAAGTGTCTTACTGCTTGTTTTTATCAGAATCTGATAATTAAATGTTTAAACAAATGTTAAAATGAAATGAATACTTGAAATACTCTTACTGTGCTTTTAAAGTTTAAACACTTCGTCAATTGAAAGAAAAAATATTTTCAAGAGTCTGTTTCAAACCACGCATTTTTCTAACATATAGACAATTTTACATTTGTAAATCAAACATTTGGATAAGAGATCATTTGAAAATACCCATAAGCGTGCTATGCTGATCCAATTAGAACGAGGCACATGCATTAATTAATGATTTGCATGTCTAAGCGAAAAAAACGGTAAGTATTGCAATATATTGTAATATGGGTTCTGCATATTGCAATATATTGCAATACGGTTTTTACCGTATTGTTACACCCCTACAATTAAGATTTCAATTCAATGAGTCAAATAGTCATTCTAATACTATGTATGCGTAGAGTTTTCTGCACTTGCCAACCCACTACCCAGAAGCCTGGGAGTAGTAAAATTGATTAAGACAAGACGTAGAGAAAGTGACTTATTTCATTTAGTTGGGCTAGTTGAAAATTTCACCTCTTATTATATAAAATAATTATCAGGCAAGTGCTTGAGAAAATTTAAGTGAATTTAATTTTTATTCATAGCTATTTTTTTATATCAGTCTGTGCTATGATTATGCACATCTGAAATTTGAGTTTAAAATCTAGGGTTAAGATAGAATGCTGTGCAAAGTTGAACAGAGCAAAGATTTTCGAAACAATCCTGATCCACCAAAGATACTGTATATACAGTAGGGCTGTCACGATATACCGGTATATTGCAATACCCAGCTGTGGCAATACAAAATGTGGTACAATTTTAACGTACTGGTATTTGGCGATATTTTTTTATTTCATTGGAAAATTCTTCCCATCGCGAAATTAAAGTAGCGCAACGTCAGTTTTTCCATAGTTCATTCCATCTAACCTTAGGTTCCAAGAATTCAACCGATAGGGGCCCGTCACAGTCCTAAATGACCATAAATACTTAAAGAGGCTAGATTCTATCAGTAGCTGCTAGTAAGATTTGCAATGTTTCTGTTAAATACAGTGGATGCTCAGGGAATCTTAAAGCCTACAATATATTGTGGTATGTATCGCGATAGATGTATTGCAGTATATCTCGATAAGCCTCTGGGGAATCGTGACAGCCCTAATATATAGTGTCTTTGTTGGTTTGGAGCATGCCGACTGCCTGAGGAACACAGCATTATCTTCAAATTTACAGATAAACATGCAAATGAAATCTTTGATAACATACCATCATAATTCCTTGCTTCAAGATCCTGTGGAATTTGTTGATACGGCAACTTGTATCTGTTTTCTTTAGTTTCAGAGTATGTAATAGGCTCAGTTAGAATTCTAGCAAAGTAGACTAAGCCATCTCTAGAGGCGATATGAAGTGGCGTATTCCCTATATGGTCTCGACTGGCAACGACAGCTCCTGATGTCATCAATTTCCTTACAATTATATCATTCCTGGTTAAGACGGCCAGATGGAGAGGAGATTGTAGGTAATTGTTCTTGAAGTTTAACAGGTTAGGGTGATTACATATCCAAATAAAATATAGACTCAATGTGGTGTTCTCTTGAATAATAGCTGTATGCAGCCGCCTGAAAATACATTCATACCAAAATATTAAACTCCTGAAATGTAGCTTATTGAAAAAAAGGGTAAAGTAATTCATAGAACATGGTTTGACTTAAAATTGTGTTTTATGTTAGTTTTTGTTTTTGGTTGGATTTTATCCAGTAGCAACACACCGTATATAGGCCATATCACGGCTGTCAATCAACATACTCACCATTTCTGGATAGGCTAAATCTCTAGATTTAGCTGTTGACCAGTGACTGACAACTGCACTACATGATCAAGAATCATTGATAGGAGGAAGATTGGCTTTTATAATTATTTCAACACCAAACTCTAGAGCACAAAAGTATGCCCTGCCTTTGAATCGAACCCCTCAGTAGACTTGTGCGCTACCATCTGAACAAGCTGAGGAGGCTACATACTTACTTACATATCTAAGTATCTTTTTACTCATGAAGGGATATTTATTGGGAATTGCCCATAAGCAAGTCTGAAATGTCAGTTTATGGTGATATTATTCTATTCTGGGATTTACTATAACACCGGCAGTATGAAATATAAACCTTGGACTTTTTTATAAAATTTCTTAAGTAATATGTCTATGCTCATTTTTTACTTCAATCATGTAACAAGATTCAAAAATTTATTTACTACATAAAGTTAATTCTTCAAACAAACTCAAACAAGTTGTAATGATATCTTTTCCTGGTTGAATGAGTCCAATCCAAGCCTTAAAATTATTCATTTATTGTTTACACCAGTTGGAAAATAGGATTCCCTGGGTTTTATTTTCAAAATGACGAAGTATACTTCAAATAAACTTGATAAAAGCAATCATGACAAGTAATGTTTATATCAGACCATAAAACGTCCCCAATTTTTACCTAACTTCCTAATTTACATAATAAATCAACATAAGGCCTACTTGGCATGACAACCTGTATTGAATAAATCATATAAAATGTAGTAAGCAAGGCCTATGCCCACACACAAAGAAGAAATTTGATTGGCTGCCAACTTTATAGATTATAGTTATACAATAACATATGTTCCTTCTACGTTAGCGAATCAGCTGTTAGGGGAATACCGGAATGTTCTAAATATGAATCCTTGTAATGTAATAGATAAAAAACCCCAAACAGGCTGGGCCTAAATCATTCACCGAGATAATGAACCTTTATCTGTATAGATGTAATTCTAGGAATGAGTAACAGTTGAATATCATATTATAAATCCAATTAAACCCTGTAACGATATTTTTAGTCATGAAGTGAAGTCCTTGACCTATTGAGCTATTCAATTACAATGTACTATTCATTAGTCCTATATATAAGACCCTCCGTAACTCATTTCACATTGGGACATTATTCTGTTACGGCAGGGTCTTATTGGCTTCCCTATATATTGATGTAGCAAAACGTGCACAGATTTAAGTGTGCGTTTTAAACGAGTGTAATTCGTTATTATTAAGCAATTTCCTAAACAAACCTAGTAAGACCGCTAGTACATACAATAATTAATCACATTATAATATGAGAATTACAATAGGCCACCTCAGCGAGTAGAAATATTCCATTGTTTCCGTTAAGTCAAAAAAAACCTGTCTTCCATTTTTAAAACAACGCTAAATTCCAGTCATCGGGTACCATTTCCCGAATCGTTACTGATAAACGCCATTTTGTCGTACCAATCCGGATTACAGATTTGATTATTTTTAATTTTCGGGAGACAAAAAATATAGCTAAATGCAAGTATTATTGTGTTAATTGAATTGTTAGAAAGTAATTTTGTTTCAACGACGACGGAAAAAATGTTTAGTACAAATGTTTTGAATTTGTAATCCGGATTACAAACGGATTGTGTGGCGTTTATCATAACCAGTCCGGTATCGGTTACGGCCTAATCGAACTTTAGTGTTAGAAGTATTCAAAACGAAAGTCTGGAGTTTTGAGTTACGGAAACAATGGATTAATTCTACAAAATAAGGTTGGTTATTTTATATCTTATGTTGTAATATGCTAGATAAATGTGTATATTAGTGTTAGGAATGGGTAAAACAAAATTATTTTTGAAAAATATTGAATAATGCTCGCTTTTTGTCGCGCGAGGGAATCCCTGCGCATTTTGCTACATCAACCTGTATGGAAGTCGATAAGACCCTACGTAACAGAAGCAATGTCCAAATGAAAAATAAGTTACGGAGGGTTTTATATATAGGACTAACTATTCATATGATAGTAAAGTTACACAATGGAAGTTTCGAGTCTCCCATAAAACTTACGTGTCACCATCTTCGTCCTGTTGATATACATCAAGAATGAGTCGCTGGTGTTCCTTGTTGTCTTCTTCTGAAGTTTGGGACTCAGTCGTTTCAGTTTTAACCCTTTCAATGAGTTTTTCAGAAGAAACAAATCCTTCATCAAAAGACTGTATTTTGTCCTCATTTTCTAAGTTCAAACTAGCAATACCCTCCACAGGAATTGACCTTTCCTCATCACTGAAGAGTCTACTCTCACATATACCACTGTCTAAATTTCCACTGGGTAATCCTTCCAAACTTTTATAGCCCGATGAATACACTGAATCAAATCGTTCATCGCATTTTCCACTGCCATCATGGCGTCCGATATCTAAAAATTTTCCTTTGAATTTTGAAGCTCCTAGTCCTACAGGGCATGAGTCAGAGTCTAAATCAACGTCTTTGCTTAAATCCATTTCAAATTCTACAGAAGCACCATAAACGGTGTCACACAAAGCAGTTTGTAGGCCCGGCTAAGTTCAAATGCGTTCAATCTCGCCCGTTGACATTTAGGAAAGTTTCGGGGATTTCCAACTTTTATGACCAATTGCGCATGCGTCAAAACTAGGTGTCTCACGGCAAAACCACTCGGGTGATTCCGTTAACGGACGATCAGTACTCGGATTTATCGGATGTCTATTTAAACGCACAAATTAGTAAACAGAATGCACCAGCAATAATGCCAAATTGTTTTTTCATCTAATGTCTTTTATTATTCAATGTTTAGATATCCGTCTGAATCGAGAAGTAGAAATAAATGATAACATCTTATGAAATCGTTGAATAAATAGAGTCTAAATAGTCATATGGGATTTCTATATATAGCTGGGAAATATTTGTCGGGAGTCCCTTAATCATAGGTAACCCCCAACATTACAATTACTTTAATCAAGCTACGTCTTAACTCAACTTTCGACTTAAATATAGACATTACACATACGTATAATAGGCATTGACTTGACATAAAAAATAACCTTTAGAATCTGTAGACATCACGTGCAGTCATGTGACTAATTACCCATACGTATATATTATAGTAATTGAAAAAAATCCACAATTTTCATCCATCAACTAGTCAGCCAAACAAATAACAATTCTCATGCTAGCCTAATATGATTCAGTACAAGGGACGGTCCCAATACATGTAGGTCTAGACACTAAAAAATGCCATTTTTCGGTAAAATAAAATAATTTTCTGCAAAATAGATTGAGTAGGACTCGCGCCTACGGGAATCGAGAGGTCCCGGGTTCGATCCCCATTGTGGGCATTGCTCATTTCATTGAGAAAGAAATTAACCTACAATTGTTCCACTCCACCCAGGTGTAAATGGGTACTGTGAGGGGTCGCCTGCCTGAGGGGGAATTCTATGATCAGGTGTTATCGTACAAGATTGTAAAGTCGGCTGAACATGTATATGGAAGCAGACTATAAACCACGCTTTAACTTTTTTTTAAATTTCAAACTAGTATTCACGGACTTGTTTTTACAATACTTATTTTGAATACTATAGGTGAAAAGGTAAAACGATTTTCATTCTCATACCCATTACCCAGAGTCTAGTATAGGACTATCGATTAGATCGAGAATCTTGATAGTTAACGTCGATGTACGAGAATGTTAAATTATTACTTAACCAGAAGTTCTGTAATTAACGCTAGAAATGAACGCACAAGTGTAATTGATTATTAAACAAACTGTCATACACTCGGAGGAAACTTACATGCATTCAATATCATAAAAAAAATGTTTCATGTTTCAACAGCAATTAACGTTCTGGGACAATACTTGTAATTGCCAAGTAATGAAAATAAATACATATATATACATGTACATGTATGATGTGCCTTAATCATATGGATTGACTGTCGCAGGAGTTTGAAGGAGGCCCAGCGCTCCTCATCACCAGTAAAAATCAGGGTCATTGAGGACAGAAGATGGCGCAAAATGATAACAAGCTAACCTGTTTTCAGTCTTTGAAAAGAACAAGCACTTAATACTTCATTTTTCGAAAATTTAACTGAATGAAATGCAAGTCAGAGGTTGAAAAAGCAAAGCTTGCATTTTTGCCCTTTTGCTCCACCCCAGTGTTTTCATTGCAGGTGGGATCGGGGTTTAAATAGCCTTTTCTGAAAAACATGCGGGAATTAATTTGGCCAAGTTGCATTTCTGTCCGTCAATTATTATTGAAATAAGAGCATCTTGAAATAGCCCTATCGCAACTTATTGAAATGTTGCCAGTTTTCGCCAATGTTGCAACTAGTAAAAGGTCAAGGCTATACATTAATTAATTGAAGTACGATACATGTACTAAATTAATCTGTACAGAATAACGCACTATATGCACCAAGCAGACCACTTGTTTTTAACCAGTTTTAGCGGAAGTTATGACCATATTTTTCCGGATTTTTCCAGCACAAACGTAAATTGGCTTTGAAAAGAAACGAAAAAAAACCTTTTTTATGAACAGATGTAAACAAGATGTTGTCGCACATATTTTTCAATTTAAACTGGGGCAAACTTGTTTACGCTATGCTTATGCAAAAAAGACCGTATAATAAAAAGCCTACGTAAGTTTCTTATTTGATTAAGCTAAACTAGGTCAAAGCACTTGATATGGTTTTCCATTCATTCATGTACATTAGGCCTTTTGACCTAATTCTGTCTATCACCTAACCATAGGTTAAAACCTAAATGATAAAGCCAGCAGATCAACAAAGCTATTGCCAATTGCTTACCTAGTATGCAATAAATAAACTCGTATACAATAATTGTGTAAGTTGCATTATAGATATAAATACATGTAAAACGAAAATAGTAAACGCTTATAAATTATTTAACTCAAACTTTAACGGTTATTTCCGAAAACTTAATTGGGAATTTCTAAATTAATTGGAAGTTTTCCACTATTCTGTCAGGGTTTTCTATGAAGCATTTAAAGTATGCATCGGGTTATTACAACTAATTTATGCATGATCATTGTAATTCACTCATAGTACTGGACTACATGTATACATAAGTACATTTATTTCCTACTGAATTACTAGTCGAATTTTTAACAGGCTCCGAAAGTTGTATTTTCTGTTTCAGTCATATGGCAAGTCAGTTATATATTTAAGGATTTGGATTGTATGAACAAGCTAAATAATAATGAAAAAGTACACAAAGAAATGCCCAGATACAAATTTCCAGAAATAGTCTATTCAAAGTAACACGGTATCATGCAAGGTCAGTCAGCTCGAGTACTGAACCATTAACACAATTAGATATTGTATAACCAGTGTTTTGGATGGCTATGGACCATGCCAGTTATCTTTGGTATAATATAATTCTAATATCATAGGCGGATCCAGCGGGGGGGGGGGGGGGGGTCAGAGGGGTCCGGACCCCCCTCTAGAATATGGAAAATGTAACTGTCCATTAGTGTATTTCTTGTCTGTAAGTCATTTTTAAGTAGCATGAAGCAATTTTATCTCGGTGCTTAACATAGATTTGATGGTAATGTAGTCTTTATTATCAATATGTTGCATTTTTTCTGCAAAATGTGTATAATGTGGTTGTGGTTCGAACCCCCTAGAAAAGTTCGGACCCCCCCCCCCTAGAAAAGTTCGGACCCCATTAGAAAAAAGTCCTAGATCCGCCCCTGAATATGCTGCGGATTTTTTTCCGTACAGACAAAGAACATATCGTTTTATATTACCATTACCCAGAAGTGTTGAAGAGAAAAATGCCATTCTGAATTACATTTGTATAATAGGCCACAACAAGTTGAGCATGTGTTCTATGGATTCGCTCACACCTTAATTTTGACGGATTTTACAAAAAATATTTTTATTTCCTCGCTCACTCATAAAAAATTATTCAAACCGCTATATAAAGGAACTAAGTTAAGATTTATTTCTTTGCTCGCTCGCCCCATTTTTTCCATAAAAATCTGTTGAACACATGATCAACTTGTTGTGGCCATAATTAACTGTTTTCTTCACAATTTACAAGAAGGTTAGTGAATGGCAACATTATATAGCAATAGTTTGATAAGGAATGATAATTTATTATGGAGTTAAGTAAATATACAGTTAAAGGGAAGTAACTGTAACAAAATATTTATGCTTGCAATAAAACATATAATACATTTTTATGTATTTAATACTTGCATGTTATTAAGCATATCTTACCAAGTTAATTTGTTTAACAAAGATTGATTATGTACTCACTAGTAATTAAAAAAAGATTGACTTTCCAAGTTTTTTCTAGTGTTCGGTTAAAACATGTTTTAAAGCAGATTCGAGAGTGATTAATATCTAATTAAGTTGCATGAACTTGTTTCACAGTCAAGCTAAAATAAATTAGTAAAAACAACTTAAGTTAGTATAGTTACACTGAAGAGGGAATTTTAAGGCCATTATGATCATTGACAAGTCATCTATGGAAAACCAGATAAAAACATTGAAAATCCTGTATTTCCCGAGAGAAAAAAAGTATTACGAAGTATAGGGGAATCCAACAAGCTGACTCCAGAGTGATCAATATACGCTGCTAAAGCAATTACACTAGAAACACGAGAGGTTATCAAGCTTATCCTATACTTAAGTTACTAAGGAGACCATATCAACCACTGTCTAACAACTAGGGCTGTCATGATACCCCACAAGTGTACCGTGATATATTGCAATACGCTGGCATCGTATCGCGATACGTAACACTATATATTGTGGGCTTTTATATTCATTTGCCTTCTCTGTATTTAGCCTCTTTAAGTATTTACGGTCATTTAGGACCGAGACCAGCCAATCGGTTAAAATACTTGTAACTTAATATTATATGGAATGAACAATGGAAAAACTGATGTCTGCTACTTTAATTTCGCGAACGGAAGAATTTTCCAATGAAGTAAAAAATATCGCTAAATACCGGTACATTAATATTGTACTGCGGTATGTATTGCTGCAGCTGTGTATTGCAATATACTAGTATATTGTGACAGCCCTACTTAACAACCCAATTTCATTGTAAATAAATTCCTCTATACAGTACTAAACCATCATACAACTTTTTGATAATATGTATAATGCCACAATATTAAAGTTAAAGTTAAAAAGTTAAAGCAAGGGTTTTTGGAGTCTACAATTAGTATCACTATTCAGTCAACTCTTGACATTAACTTCCAAGATCATCGAGTCACACACCAACTGTTAACGAACGGTGCAGATTGCAGCCACAGCATACAGTGCATGACCCTTACAGGTAACCATTTACACCTGGGTGGAGTGAAGCAATCACAGGTAAATTTCTTGCTCAAGGGAATTAATAGTGCCCCTAGTGGGATTCGAACCCAGGACTTCTCGATCCCTAAGTGCGCATCCCACCACTGGACTTTTGCTCCTGCTTGAACTACCTTCTTATAATAATTCCACACTTATATTAAATCATGGGTTTCCGTTTAACTAATATACACATGTTTATAACAACCTATATGACTATAAATCAATTTTGTAAAAGTGGCATGTTATTGTACTTTTAATTTTGGACATATTAGTTATAGGGGAAACACATAAGTTAGCAATCTTACGAAAACAGAAATAATTGTTCAGTACGTGTATTTTGCTAAAAAGCTTCCGATAAAGCACGGTTTACAAATGAAGACAAATAGACTGTAAATACTGAGCTTATTATATTCTTGCATAAAGGTTAAGGTCAGGTTAATATTGACAGACTATAATCCTGATGAATGAGAAGTCCCTAGACATTTTCAGGGCTGTACTAACTGTCCAACAGTTATTTTGTCGACTAACACTAATAGTTATGTTCCTGTTTACACAATTGTACGAGTCATAATTATGTTTTTATACAATATATATAAGATAGTGAACATGTATATTTGGACAATATATAACAACATAAAATTACTATTTATTGTCATAAGTTAGGACTCTGTTGCACTTTTTACAAAAAATTCTTAGGATAAAAATCACTGTAAGTCAAAAGCAAGCAACATTCATATTACGATTATTTTTTGGCAAATCAATTCCAGACATTATTGAATAATGTAAAATATTTTATACATTTTGAATATCATATCATGTGAATCATTCTTCTGACTCTAAACAGCAAAATTTATGAAATTGTCTTACGATAACTTTTTTTGTAAGAATTGTTGTGAAAAGGAGCACTGGTGTCCATATGCAACAACATTTTCCAGTCTTAATAATTCATTATATAATCAACACAACATTTTGCTATATCATTCATAATCTTTTTATTCATAGATATTTTCACATCATAATGAAAACACAAGACTTTAAAACACATAGCTCTACATATACAATATATTACATCTTTTAAACAATGTATACTAAGAGAAACACAGAAATCAAAAATGAAATAAATGATTTTCACTCATTGTGCCTCATACCAATAAAAGTATTTGTTATAATGAAGGTCAGCTGAATCAAGTCAAATTGTGAGACTGTAGAAACCAGGTTAAGTTTTTTTGGTTGGGTTTAACACAGTAGCAACTAGCAACGCATTGTATAGGTCATATCATGGGAGTCAGTCAACCTACTCACTATTCTTGGAAAGGCTAAACCTCTGGATTTACCTGTAAACCAATTACTAGGCACATACTTCAGTTAGTGACTGACAACTGCCCTACATAATTTAGAATCAGTGGTAGGAGGGAAAATGGCTGTAGAAATTATTTCATGACAAGGTTCCATGTAAGTTTGCCCTGCCCTGCAATCTAACCTTTGACCCTCAACAGTAGACTTGCCTGCTACCAACAAAGTTAGCTGGGCAGCTGACTAGGTTAGTAAGGAATAAAATATATCTAACTATAATTAGTAACTTATCCAGAACTATATCCACATGTTCATACAAAATGCTCAAATCTTTGTACACTTCAATCTGACATTTATTAAATACAAAATTCTGTGTTACATGATAGTTAAGTCACACTATGATACTATTTTCACCAATTTCAAACATTTCCCTCATATATGAGATGTACTAAAACAAACCCTCATATTATAAGAGTACACTTAAACAAATCCTTCATATATGAGATGTACTAAAACAATACCATTATACACAAGGGTGCACTCAAACAAAACCCTTTTCTATGAGGGTTCACTCGAAAAGTTCCTCATATAAAAGAGTACACTTAGACAAAACCCTCATACATGAGGGTACACTCAAACAAACACCTCACATGTGAGGGTACACTCAAACGAACACCTCACATGTGAGGGTACACTCAAGGGTTCACTCAAACAAACCCTCATATATGAGGGTTCACTCAAACAAACCCATATATGAGGGTTCACCCAAACAAACCATTATATATGCGAGTACACTCAAACAAATCCCTCACAAATGAGGGTACCTCAAACAAACACCTCACATATGTGGGTACACTCAAACAAATCACTCATAAAATAAGGGTGCACTTAATAAAACAAAAAACCCTCACATAACTACACCCACATGTTAAATGCATTATCACAAATCATACAATTATGCTAACTGTACATTTTAAACATAAAAGAAACTTTTACACACTTTTACTGAAAACAAGCCACACTTCTTATGAATACTTTAATTTATGTAGGGACCAAATTATCTTGTATCAAAATTTTGATAAAAACACATTTAAACAAAAAATTATTACAGAAAATACCCATAAAATGTCTGGTAATGTTAGGTGTACATGAATTTCCATATAGTAAAAGCTTCAGTAATTCTTCACTTATTTTTGTTATTACATGAATTCATGAATGCTTTTCCATTAACAAGTGATTTGGGTTTGATTCGTGAATCCATACACTTGAATCGTGGTTCGGATCGGATCACCACTAGCTCAACGATCCACAGCCCTAATTATCAGGTCAATGGGAACAAGTTATAACAAACAAATTTACAACAGAATCAGTCATGATAAATGTCAATTACATGTGACCCAATATTTAATATTCAGTCCTAGCTTTAACTAGATAAAATCATTGACTAAATATCTAACAGTGAGCAAAAATATACATATAAAAATATCATACACATAATATCAAATACATGTAACAATTCAGCAAACATACTATTTAAATGTATTTAAGGTAGTTGATCCCTGATAATAAAATAACCTATAGTAGAATACTTAAAATATAGAACTATTATACAGTACCCTCAAAAAGCCTTTGAACAAAATCTTGTTTAAGGTTAAACTGATTCACAAAATAACCTGTGCTCCCCCTATCTTTGAAACAGATATCCTGTAGAGCATTGTCGTACAGGATCTCTACTATCACAATGGAGGGTCACGTCGAGATGACCTTTGTGTTGACGACTCAATGCGTAGGTTTCATCTAGACGAAACACTATTAATAACATTTTGATTTCGTAATTTCTATTTTTAGACCAAGGTTTGCAAGCTAATTTAACAGCGGTATTATTCACAGTCAGTGATTGGACGGCTCATTTCAAATTGCATGACGTAGACGATGTAAACAAGTTACGTATCATAACAATTTCGTCATTAATATAATGATGAGAAAAGGTCACCTGAAAGTGACCCTCGTTAGAGAAAGGCCAGATCTAAATTAGCTAGTAGGCAAGCAGAACATTTTAGATCAGGTTTTAATCAGATTGGTGCTCCCCTGGCAGCTCAGTGAATATAATACTGGAAATGAATGAGAGTGAGTCAGCCCATGGGTAGGAGAGTAAAAATATCCAGGAGAAAAAAAACAACTAAGAGTCATCTCAGCAAACTTTGAAAATCAACATTAACTAGTTTATAAACATATGATTCATACTATGTCACATGAATAAGCTTTGACTCTATCTGGTTGTGGTCTAAACTGCCAGGTTTTTTCGAAGAGACTGAAAACATGTTTTCTTAGCATTTTTGCGCCATTTTTCTGCACTCAATGACCCCACTTTTTTCCCGGGGACCCCCTGAGACATCTTTTGATGGGGGAGGCAGGCAAAAATTTATTTTTATTTTTTGGGACAACTTTTCTCAAGTGAAATTCACTAAATCAAAAAATAAAAAACCCACCAATTTCAAGGTTTGGGCAGCCTTTAAGTGGGGGGGGGGTCCAAACACGTAAAATGCAGGATTGACCGGTTAAGGGTTAAAAGTAGTTAAATCATAAGTGTCATACATAATCAGTTTTTCACACAATTTTATTAGTACAAAAACTTTTGGTGGGCACTGTATTCATGAGACAGATGAGAAATCCAGAGTGTTGTAAATTATTGAATATATTTAAAAATATGTTGTCAAGGTATATGCATTCCTTTAATCGAAGACTAGATCAAACTTAAAATAAAGCAACTAATCTACACATCTTCAATAAGCAATGGAGATAATAACTAAATTAAATCTAAAAAAGCAACAAAGCTACTAAATTTTCATATGCAAGGGGGATAATAGCGAGACCAACCTATTAAAATCAATAAAGCTAGTCATCTTTTTTAAATGCAAGGGAGGTAACTATAGCAAGTTTGATTTTTCCCCATTAAATAACATTGCTAACAGTATCTTTAAGACAATAAAATGTTTAAGTATAAATGTTAGCCAGCAAATATGACTTCAGACTACTATTTATCTCAATTTCACAAAAGTGAAATGATACATTAAATAATGGAAAATTTTGGATCGTAAACTTAATGTGATTTTCTGGAGCCGCATATGGAAAATTTTGATTGTATAATTAACTTTTTATCGGGACCAGCATTGAACATATTATGAGACTGTATACTGAACATATTATAAAAATATGGGACCCCTTACTAAATTTTTTTAATGGGACCCGCATATTGAAAATATGGGACCATATACTTAACTCTAGTTTGGGATCATACTTTTGTCCATTCCTTAAAACCTAAAGAGAATTTCATTGGACAAACTATAATAGTGGAGCAAATTGTATTGGTTAAAAAAATAGGTAAAAATTTGGCTTAGACAGCTGCATCTAAAAAAAGGATCTAGACATGGGAAGGGTCCATTTTATTCATTCATATGAATGAAAAGTCTTTGAACCATTGAATTTTAATAGGGACTGACTACCTTAAATATAATATCCCATTACCAAATAGTAAACAATATCATTTGTTCTACATATTGTAGGTTTAGCGCAAAACAGTCATAACTCACTCTTTCTTATAGTGACATATGATTGTTTTGCGCTTAACTTGCGAATTATATCTATAGTATGATACATTTTCATATAAAACATAGTTTCTTCGCTAGTGTAAATCATGCTCTATGACAAAATAACAGAATGTTAGAATCTTAATCTGGAATTCAAAATTTTGGTTTTCCCGGCAGTACAAACAACTTTCATCATTACAATGAAAATATGTGTACAAAGAAAAAAGGATTAAATCTGAGTTTGTACTTTTCTGCAATCCTGTGCAAGAATGAGAAATCCAACAAACTGGAGATCCAAATAGACTTCTAGCAAAGGGGCATAACTCTGCAAACAAGCTTTCCAAAAAGCAAAGTAGAGTTATAGGACTTACTTTAATCATGTAAAATAATTACAGTGAACAAGTAGGGAAGTTTCAATCTATTCCCTGAAGCAGTTATGTAGATACCAACTTTAACATATAAACTTAATTCACATAAACACCTGTGCGATTGTATTAGGTCCAGTATTCTACAAATAGCTAAAAAAAAAGGTTGTCTCATTGTCTTATATGTATTTATTCAACTGTGCAAAAACAGTAGACCAGCAGTAGGACATGTGTTTAAGGATCAAGAGGTCCCATGTTCAAATCCAACCAGGGGTACTGTTAATTTCCTTGAGAAAGAAATTTACCAGTGGTTGTTTCACTTCACCCAGGTGTTTATGTAAACTGATACCTTATATAGTGGTATAATTCAGTTGCCTGCAGAAAAAAGGAGTGGGATATTGATAGATACATACCAGTAGCCAAAATGACCACAGGTAATGGCTGTAATGCTGGTGAACATAACCAGCAAGAAACTATAAATATTTACGCTCCTTGAAATGATAGAAACAAAATGGTGACCCAATGACAAGGGGTAATAGCTATAATATAGGCAAGTGCGCATTATCATGAAACTATAAACTGCAACTCATTTACTTGTTTCTTTAATTCACAAATACACTACATATAAAATCTGAGTAGTGGAGCATGACAGATATTGTACAAAATGTTTAAATACAGTATTAATAAAACAAATTATCTACAAAACAAATCAAATATTCTACACAAAGGTGACACATTTGTACTGATATGAGGAATGGTAAAAGTTTGATGAAAATAGTAAAATTTACAACAGCATCTTGCAATGGAAGGGCGATAAATTAGCTGATGTAAAGGAGGCTATTGTTGAGAGGCCATACTTATTGATAAAATACACAGAAATAGGAATTCAAAATGGTTGTAGTAAAAAGGTAGTCATGAAATTACCCTTTTTTAAATTACATGTATATTTGTTACTGATCATAAATATCAAATTGATCCAGAATCAAAAAAAATAATAAAAATATTCAATTATTATTGCTTGCAAATAATGCCACAGTAATTTATGTTAGATAAAAAATTGATAAAAATATGACATGTCAGTCCCATTCCATTGAGAATTTTAAGTTGAGAACCAGTACACATTGAAAACTAGCACAACTATTCCATGAAAAAATATAAGAAATTATGCAATCATTTTTTGAAAATAAACATGTGCGTTGGTTTCTATTTTAAGTAACAAAATCTCAGCATGGCGTCATTGTTATTGAAGAGTATTTAATTGTAACAAGTGATTTCATTTCCCCACCCTCATGCATATATATGAAAACGAGATTTTGCCAGTCAAACTGCCCACGGTACATATGGAAAGTAACGGAAAAAAGTACTGAGGTTGCCAACAATGAATTACATGTAAATCACAATGAATGTGATTTAGATTCACGCTGACCCATCTATAACGTGATAATACTGGTGAAGAAGACAATAAACAGTGGGTTTAATATGACGCTTTTTAAAACTACAAAAATAATGGATACACATAAAGGTATTCACACACTTTTTTCTTGAAATTTACGGTAAGGGATTTTATCAATGATTCACTTTAAAATACATAACATCAATACTATATTTAACATCTGATTTAATACATAAATACAATATATCAGTACATAAAATAAATACTATTCTTTATTGTACAACAATATTGACCCGACACTAACCTTTTACTAAAAATAATGACACAGTCGAATTATACAAGCTTTTTGAACATCTATTGCCTATCAATCTTGTTTAGGGAAAACTTTATTTCATAAAATATATCAATGTAAGTAACAACTCAGATTTATTTATGCAAATCCCTGAATTTGAAACATCATTACAATGCCTTTTAGAAGGGATGATTTGATTTTTTTGGGTTTAACAGCACATCTTCACAGAAAGATTATATTGCGCCAAAAGCAATTGATGAAAACAATCAATGCAACCAAATAATAATGGTTAAAGTCACAACACCCCAGATACTCATAATACAGTTTCTTATCACACAAAACTCATCCAAACTTAAGAATGTATTACGAATCAAATTAAAGTTATCAAAAAGGCAATTTTATGTTATGTGCCCTTTAATGAACACGATAAAGACATTAGAATGAAAGCCCACATGGAAGATTGGACTTGTCCAAATGTGCAGCCTGTTTAAATAAAGTTGTTATTGTTATTATTATTATTATATCAATATTACTATAATTAGTCAAAGCACAAAATAGGTCAAAGGTCAATCGTACCAGGTCAATACTAAAATACAATATTACAGATAAATTCTTACAATATAACAAATATACAAACAGATCATATCACTAATAGCTATGTAACAGTCTATAATTCCAACCAACTAATATTTATTTACCTTAAATTTAACATTCAATATATTGTATCAAATACATGTCAGAACAAGAAATGTAAAGTGGAAACCACATTAAAGCCAGACTTAAAAACTTTAACACATAAAATTCAAAGGGAAATAATCCATTATAAAGCCAGATTAAGTTGCAGTTACTTTCTAATTCTGTTCCTCACATAGTATGTTATCATTGTATGAAGTTTCATAAAGATCTGACAGTAAATGGCAGAAATATATGCTAGATTGAAAACTTTAATGCAACTGTTAACGACACCAGACGCCCGCCCGTCTGCCCGCTCGTATTTCGCCTAACTGTTAGCTGAATTTTTTCTTTGAAAATCCAATAAAACAAATGATAGGCCAGCATTCTGAAAAGGTCTATTCCCATTGGAGAATTAGCACAGTTGCCACGGATCAAGACAGCCAGAATCCAAGTTAGAATCTGTGACAATGATTTTCTGAAATTGATGGAGACTTTCTTTTTGCTCTGATGTGTAAATAATGTAGAGTTTGAACAGAAAGGGCAAGAAGTCGACCCAAATCCCTTCCTGCTGATCCCTGCTTGAATCCCCCTATGCTGATTCCTGCTTTATTCCCTCCTGGCTGATCCCTGCTTGAATCTCAACTGATCCCTGCTAATCAGCTGCATAAGTATCATTTTTTCTACTGGTTAAACACTTCATTCATGAGAGTACATGTATATGAATATAGTGATATTCAAAAGGAAGTTTGAAGGTAACGTCTGGTCCATTGATCAATAATTAATGGTTTAAATGCTTCGACTCCAGGTAAAATACTCTTATAGAATCTATAACAACAACATACTCCACAAAAAATTCATTTATAAATATAATGATCAAATTTCCTTTTCAATGTATACATTGGCACATGGACATATTCTTTGGCTTTAAACACATAGTTTAAACATTGCTTTACAAAAAATACACCATAAGTTAACCTATATTAAAAAATGGCACATTTTCAAGAACAAATTTAAATTATATGAGGATTGAGGTCTCAAGTAGCATTTTTTAAAACCTAAGTTAAAGTAAATATCACTAAGTTGGAATTATTGACATAGATAAATTAATACCCTAAATTAGCTAATTAATGTTTATGCCCAATGCTTAATATAACTGGAACAATAGCGCCAAACACTAAGGCAACTAAATCTAATTTAGCGAATCCTTTATGATCATGTATAACCACTGTGCCATCTTGTAAAGTCTGTTTGGTTTGGCGACTAGCTATCTCGGGTAAAACATGAACTGTAGCTACGTAAAGAAATGTTCCTGCACTAAATAACATAGCAATGCCTGTGGTGTGAGTATCATTTAATGACTGCATGCTTTTCTGAAATAGAAACACAGTTAGATTGATTGTTTTGATGTGTCAGCTGATTTTCAATACAAGGGAGATAATTCCAAAACAAAACACAAATATGTGTCAGCATACCATCTAAGGGAGATAATTCTATACCTTCACTAATAAGTAATATGTGGCAACTTACCATCAATTAAAGGGAGGTAATTACAAGAAATGAAACTACTTCAATATGCATCATCTGTCACACACAAAATGGAAGTTACTTTTTGCTCATACCAGTTAAAGTCATTACAAAAGTTGCACAGTCATGCAGCTCTAGAAGGTCATTTTCATTCATAATTTACATGATAAATTTAATAATTGACTCTGAGCAAAAAGAAGTTACCAAACAAGGAATACAAACTTTTGGGGGGCCACTGAATATTTCCCAGGTTTAAGCTCATATAAATTTAGAAAACCAACCAGCTAGCTCAATCGGTAGCACACATGTCTACAGACAGAGGGGTCGTAGGTTCCATTCCTAGGTGGGGTATACCTTCATGAAACTAGGTCATGAAATAAATCCTTTGCCCATTCTACCTCGTACTAAAAGCTTTAACAGCTAAATCAAGAAATTTAGTCTTTCCAGGAACAGTGAGTCTGTGGACTGACTGCCATAATATGACCTAGACCTTGTGTTATTATAGCGTTAAACCCAAACCATAAAAATAACAAATAAAAAAGTATATGTATAGAAGTATAATATATTACCTGATTTAAGCACATATATGTTAATATAGCCCCTACTGGAGCAGCTGCAGCAAATACAAATAAATGACGACGTATTCTAGCTCTATCTAAACCTTCATGTAATAGGAATGATACTAAACCAAAGGCTGCTGGGGCCTGAAATATAACAACATTGTATTATAATGTAGATCTAACATAATGTCATGTAATATTGTTGATAAATAATTCCATGGGTGAAATTCAAAATTTTCAAAAATCCTGAAAAACCTCATTTTTATTATTTCAAAGGCATTCACAATTGAAAAGAACCCTTCACAGGTCTCAAATATCCTAAACTTCAGGACGAGTTCAGAAAATGTTCAACCAAGTAATTCAATCATGGAAAAATTATAACATAAATAAAAGTAGAACTAGCAATAACAATTGTATGCCAAGATATTACCATCATTTAAATATTTTAACAGAATTGTAGTACCAATACAAGCATAAAAGATGACTTAGTGAGAGACTAATAGCTCAGGCCGTTTTGAGTTAACTGAGCATCCCTGGTCCTTTTTGTACAATAGTTGCAAACATTTGAAGCCAAAGGAATTAAACCCAATTCAACACAATGGGGCATTTTAAGAAACTCTTTATCTTGTCACTTTTTGAGTGATAGAGGTGCAATTTTGCATAATTCATACTAAGCAATACACAGTACTCAACAAAATGTTATATTCACTTTTCTACATGAATAAAGCAGGACTGCATCTTAATAGCTTTTTTGTAGGTAATAATTCTAAAATATATGTACTAGTATGTAATAAAATAGAAAATATTGCAGATATAAACCCACTTTACCTTATGTAACATAATGGCTACAAATACTATTAATGTTAAATGAGCTGTAGACATTGACACTGCTGCACCCATAGCTATACCATCAGCTGTAAATATATATAAAACCTTGTACATGTATATACAAGTAAACATGTATGGATAAATTAACTGTCAATGGGGCATACCGTGTACCACTGATCTAAATACTTGATATTTCATGGGTTAAGCACAACACAGTTGTAACTCCCTCTTTTCTTATATTGAGTTGCGACCGTCTTCCGCTAAAATTTGTTCATTTAATCCCAGTACATAAATAGGGTTACCTATGTTTATAGCCACCTGCTGCCCACCCCAGACCAGGTATACAGGCAGCAGATGACAAATAAACCAAGATATGATTGATTGATAGAAAGATGGTGAGTACAGAAGTACTGTATTTGATATGAGTGGGGATTATCAAACAAATATCAAGTATTTAAATCAGCAGGGTAAATGTATGCCCCATTGACAGCCGAATAAATCTTGGATTTCGCTATAAACCAATAACTGCATGCATACCTCTGGTAGTGGCTAAAAACTGCCCTACATGATTTGGTGTCAGTGGTAGGATGGAAATGGATGCAGAAATATTTTATGACCAAGCTCCATGAAAGTATGTCCAGTTTGAGAATCACAACCACAACCCCTCAATCTACAGACTAAGCTAGCTGGGTGGGCTCAGCACTCTTAAGTTATCAATAGAAACAAACATAGCAAGTTTTCAGTTAATTAATAGAAGAGATTTACTTGTGCTTCAGAAAAATTACACAACATATGTTGCAAAGTGTAACAGCATGAGACATAGGAATATTTGAAACTCTCATAAACTTAGATAAATTAACAAACCTGCAGCATGTACAACTAAACCTAAGGTAGCTGTTATTTTATGTCTATTTTGTGGTGAAGAATTTGATGTTGGTAAATCTGATTCTACAAATAGAAATGAAAAACACAATTTTATAAGTAACATATATAAGTAATCAATGATCTCTACATGGAAGCGCAGGTGCCATACACAAGTTTTCCTTTTTATTGCATTATATAGTTACTATAAGCAAAATTTGAGTCTAGCACCTGTGCATTTGAGTTACCTGCATACAACTTATCACAATTTAGATTTAAACGGCCAGTGTACATAACCTAGCTTTCATGGACCCTTGTCTATAAGAAGTGCTCAAATGCCTTTCTACAAGGCTGATAACTTCTTCATACATCTTTACATTCATGGAAAAAAATGACATAATTATTTCATGGAAGGGTATAATTTACAAATTTAATTCCTTTCGACAATGTTCCCACTTGTAGTTCCATAATGAAATAAGCTTCACATTATATTTAATCAATCTTCATTATTGTCTGTCAATACTTAGCAATCAAGATATGAGCTCTTACTCGAGGAAACAATCAGATGGGGTTTGAATGGGATTCAAATCAATTATAATCAGTAAGTATACATGTAAACTTAAATCTCTTAGTTAAATATATTCAAACACTTGACTATGTTCTTTTTATTGTATTTACATGTACATTGAATATTCACTAACTTCTTTTCTATTGTATTTACATGTACATTGAATATTCACTAACTTCTTTTCTATTGTATTTACATGTACATTGAATATTCACTAACTTCTTTTCTATTGTATTTACATGTACATTGTATATTCACTATCTCAACATTGCATCAATAATGGTAAAAGTGTAATTATTCCCTTTTCATCTTCTACATTTCCTTTCAAGTATACAATTTTATTATAGAGAATGCATGGGTGAAAGCTTTCAGTATTAATACTGATTTCAGTATTTTGAGAATAAGTTACTCTATATAATTCAAATGAAATCTCTCTATGTCAGTAATTTGATTGCAGGTTTTCAGTAATTTTTAAACTTTCAACTTCCACATATAAGAATGACATTTTGTGCATGGTATGTAGGTCTTAATCAAATGAGTTTGAATTCAATATTTCTAATGCAAGATAGAAAGCATAGTACTTAAGGAGTTATAGACTGGAAAGTTTTGGATACGTATCAAAGGGCCAGCACAAAACTTGTATAAGCAGAGGTAAATAAATTAAAGAATGTACACTATTTTTGCCCTGACCCATTGGTATCATAAACTGAAGCAGCCATGACCTTAAATGTTCTCAGACACAAGCCCATTTAATTTTGTATCAATATAGTAAAATGCAACAAGGCAGATCCAGAATTTTATTCTAGGGGGGGGGGGGGGGGGGGGGGGGGTCCAAACTTGTTCTAGGGGTCCAAACTTTCGAACCACAACCACATTATTCACATTTTGCAGAATAATGCCACATATTAATAATAAAGAACTACATAACCATTAAATCTATGTTAAGCACTGAGAAAAATTGCTTCATGCTACTTAAAAATGACTTACAGTCAAGAAATACACTAATGGACAGGTACATTTTGGAAATTCTAGGGGGGTCAGGACCCCCCCCCCCCCCCCCCGCTAGATCTGACTATGTGCAAAATTGTCAATTAGCTAGACTATATGAAATAACTTATTTCCGCAAACCTGAATTAATTTTCAAAAACCCAATGCTTCTAGCATGTGGATTAAGGCGATCACCGCGAAAACTTTAATTGTCAACCAGTGAGGTGTGCTTACCTGATGGTGAATGTATATGATGCCCCGCCCCTCCAATCTGATCCACCAATAACATAAATATAAAACCAGACACTAATGTGATACCAATAATAGAATGATCATCTATCATACTATGTTCATGTTCATGTTGGGACTCTGTACCTTCATGTTTATCTTCACTGTGATGATGTTCATGTTCACCTGAAATATACAAAATATCATTATATTATAAATTATTATAAAAAATTTTTTTTTTGTTGGGTTTAACGCCATAGCAACACATTTTATAGGTCATACAACGGCGGTCAGTCAAGCTACTTACTCCTCCTGGTAGGAGGGAGAATGGCCGTTAAATCAGTTTCATGGCCAAGCTTCACAAAAGTGTGCCCCGCCCAGGAATCGAACCCATGACCCCTCGATCAGTAGACTTGAGTGCTACCAACTGAGTTAGCCGGGGGCTCCCTAAGTAAGGAGTAAGCCACAATAAACAGTATATGCATTTTTGTAAATATATCTAAATCTGAATAAGCCAGAATCAAGCCTTCAAGGGGTAAGGAATTCCTATGCCCCACTTATCAGGCTTTCATTAACAATGTACCATAAACATGCATTTTATTGTTAAAGTTTATTCAACTGTCAGTGGTTCATACATTTAACCCACTGATTTAAATAATCACTTCAATTCTTTTATACTCGCGATTGATAAAAAAATGGATACCCATGTTTATGTACAGGAATTATCAAACAAGTATTGAGTATTTAAAACAATGGGGTATTCTTTGCTCCACTGAATGTTGAATAAAACTTAACAAGATAATTACATTGTATGTATAAAGCAAAACCAAAGTAAGCCAGAATCTGTACTATCTAGAAATTTAGTTGATACAAGGCAGCTTGGAACATTTTTTAACCTTAAATTTTCACAAGCACTGGGCTAATACAATTTATTTGGTTTGTTAAGAAAATGGCAAAATAAGGAACTAGCTTGACAGTAAAAAATAATTAAGCTGCCCCGGCTAGCTCAATTGGTAGCACGCAAGTCTACTGATTGAGGGGTCCTGGGTTTGATTCCTGGGTGGGGCATACTTTCATTGAGCTTGGTCATGAATTTATTTCTACAGCCATTCTCCCTCCTACCAATGTTTTTTAATTATGTAGGGCAGTTGTCAGTCACTGACGAAAGTATGCGCTTATATAGTAGTTGGTTAACAGCTAAATCCAGAGATTTAGCCTTTCCAGGAGGACTGAGTAGGTTGACTGACCGCTGTTATATGACCTATACAATGTGTTGCTAGGGTGTTAAACCCAACAAAAAAAATGAAAATAATTTATTTTTTTTCACTAGTCCGAACCATTTTTCATTGGTTCAGGGCTTCGAGCTAGTTGGCTAAGGCAATGACTGTTATAAAGAAATGTACACCATGTTGTGACTAGCTAATCAATTCATATCAATTACATGAACTAGTATTCATTACTTACTATAACAGTATTGTTATATTGATGAGTTAAGAATGTTTATTACATTTATTATTCATGTCCTTCATATATATAGCTTTGTTTAGTGTTATGTACTATGTATGGTGCTATACGCTATATTGTTTTGTTTTATAACTATGTACATATAGCGATGTCAATTGCAGGTTAAGAATTTATTTTTGTTGTTCTTTTTAATGCAGTAGCAACACATTGTATGGGTCATATCATGGCCACTGGTCAACCCACCGGGTAATATCTTGGGATTTCCCAGCCAACTTTCCTAATAAGGCCACATTTTTTATACTTTTAGTCATAAATGACAATTTTCTTCAAAAAATGAGTATGGTAGGTCGAAATAAAGATAAAATAAAAAATATAAAAGATGCCAATTACAATTGACTTTCAAAAACATTTTGAACAAGTTCTGAAAGAAATTGTCATTTATCTAAGAAATTCACTAATATTTTCTCAAATTGTGTGATAATAGACACATTGAGCTTATCCCTACTTGGATGGGTTCTGTTAGTTTCTTTTTTGGTGCAAAAGTAAGTACGTTGGGTAATAAAAAAATAGAATAATCAAGATTTTTTTCAATTTCTGAAAAATTACGGTCGGGCTTTTTGTAAGACGAAAATATAAAAGGTCTGGCCTAAATGTCAGCGGATGAATGAGTCAGCTTAAATCTAGTCTAACAACATGTAAATAAGAAGGGTAAAGACAACATGCACTTTGGAACTAAACATATCAATATAACATTGCTTAAGTCTTCATCCTAACCAAAGTCCACTGCCATGTGACGATCAACCAAAGCATCTTTTTATGTATTTAAGCAATTATCACAGATTTCCAGGAGTATACTATAGTCTGTGTATACATGTCAAAATAGTTTATTAAATGATTAAGTTTACAGCTAGATTCATTAGTGTGCAGAGGATTTGGAGCTAAAAGTCAAAACTCACAGAAGTAAGTGTAGGTATTGGGGAAAAGAAAAGTTAGGCTAGGGCTATTTCAAGATGCTCTAAACTCATTACTAATTCACAAACTAACATGCAACTTGGCAAAGTTATTCCTTGGGTGACTGTCTTTTAGAAAAACCAAGTTGAGTCCCGATCCCAGTAACCATGCTGCAGTGCAGCAAAAAGAGCAAATGCAATTTTTGCTCTTTTTCTACACAAACTTTGCATTTCAAACAGCAATATTTTCAAAAATTGAGCTCTAAAGGGCCAGTTCTTTTCAGAGACTGAAAACATGTTTTCTTGTCAGCATTTTGCATCATTTCTTTGCACTTATGACCTTGATTTTTTTCAGGGGACCAGGGATGCAGCACCCTCTTCACATCCCAGCAACAAAGGGGGACACATCCCTCCTCGGAACCCCCCTGAGACATCTTTTCATGAGGGAGGCAAACAAAAAAATGTCATGTTTGGGACAACTTTCCTAAAGTAAAATTCACTAAATCCATTTAAAAAACACCAATTTCAAAGCTGTGGCAGCCATTTTGAAGGGGGGAGGGGGGTCCAAACACATAAAATGTGGGATTGACCAGTTTAGGGTCAATGCACTATTTAATGTCATTTGATTACTTGTCTAGAAAGAAAAATCAACAAAAAAATGTTGTTTACCTTCTTAGAGGTTGTTTTAAATCATGTGACTGAGGGCTCTGTCTTATTTAATAATTGACAGGTAAAATGCATTACATCAACAAACTTGATTGATTAAGAGTAATCTTTGATAAATGAAGATTAATATATCAGCAACTATTGAACCGATGCATCCTGTCATGTTTCAAATCAACAACCCATGCAAAATTTATATTCATAAATGTTGTCTTCGGAGCAATTTTGGTACATGACTCTTTATTAGTTTTTTCCTTTTTGTTGGGTTTAATGTTGTAGCAACACATTGTATATCAGGTTATATCATGGTGGTGGGCACCAACTCACTGTTCCTGGAAAGGCTAAATCTCTGGATTTAGGTGTTAATCAACTACTAGGCGCACACTTCAGTAAGTGTCTGAATACTGTCTTACATGATTTAGAATCAGTGGTAGTAGGGAGAATGACCATAGAAATTATTTCATGACCAAGCTCCATGAAAGTATGCTCTGATCATGTCCCAATCAATTTAAGAGTTAAGCAAGAACATCTGTATACAACATGTAATAGAAATACTTTAGCAAACTTGCATAGAACGAAAAATTCAATTTAGATTAAGATCATAAATATTATATGAAATTTGAAAATGTAAAAGCACTCAAATGCAAATATATTTGGATGGTTATACAAATCATTAACTAGGTAACATGTCAACACCCAGTTATTAAAATTACAGAAATTTTGAGTGACGCAGTCTTATATTTGAATTGCGACAAGCACTTGCCTTATTCATGTTTTATAGGGATGAGCTATATTTTCAACCAGCCTGACTACATGACATAATCAATTTTCAACTAGCTAGACTATATGAAATAAGCCTTTTTTACAAGCCTGAATCAATATACCCTAGTCTGACTTTAGGCTAATTAGTTAAGCCAAAGACTGCCTCGTGTTCAGTAACTCCTGTTAGCTAGCGTTACGAGTACGGGAGAACTCAACCCGAAGACAACTCAACCCATGCAATACTCAACTCAAAGTTGGGACAACTCAATCCTTTAGTAGGAGATTGAGTTGTCTCAGGTTGAGTTGTCTATGGGTTTAGTTGTTCCGACACTTCCGTTACGGAACGTTCAAGGTAACTAAACACGCTGCTGGTGACACTTTATGCAAATTAGATGTTATTCAAAACTACAACGACTTGTTTACAATACTTAACTAGTGCATTAAACTACTGTACATCATTCTAAATGTGTGCAACAGTTTTTGTATTTTTAACAAAGCTATAAAATAATTTTGTTCATTGTTTGTTGACATCTGATTATTCAAATTATCTTGCAATTTGATACAAACAGGATGTAGACTACCACAAGTCACAATCTCATACTTGCTGTTTTGTCATCACAATTAATAACTTGAGGGTTGCCCGCAAGACTGTAGTAAGTGCAATATGTTAAAGAGCAAGTTACTTCAATCTACTACATCAAGTTACTACATCAACTCTCAAATTATATAAAGCTAATTAAAGCTAGTCACTTACACATTTCAACATAAATATAAAGTTTTCAAAAACTCAAAATTGTAAGGAATAATTCTGGAAGCAGTAATAGTCTTCACAATAGACTCCCATCAACACTGGACATTAAAACTTTTTAATGAAACAAATGACAGTTAAATGTATCTTGGTGATATTTAAAGATTTGCAGTCCATTGTAATGATTTAGCATGAAACAAATGTATATCCTACAATTAAATAAACAATCTAACAACAAATAATGATTTTATATTGAAATATATATGGAAAATTATCAAGACCTCTCACATTCAAAAAGTCACCGGACCCATGGTGATTTTGGTGGACTTGGTCCATGGTTCACTGGCTAAATTTGTAAAACTGTGGTAGTATAGCCTGGATGGTCTCAGAGATGTACGGTGGTATAATGAGAGTTGGTCAGAAGAGTTGATTTGGTAATGATCATGCTCCACAACATTATGAAGTGATAAGTTATTTAGCCCTCCAGCGTATTTTGATTCTAATTTAGAATTCATGCTTTGTTCATCCTACATTTTTTATGGATAAAAAAAGTATTGTTTATTTGTATTCAACTGTCAGTGCCCCATACAATAGCACCACTGATTCAAACATTTCTTAATTGCTCATGAATACTGAAGTACTAAGTGTATATTAAAATCAGTCTGCGCCACTCACAGATAAATCATTTGAACAATATTTCAAATAAAAATGTTTTTTCCAGAGGCTTACATGGAAGATTGGATTTATCCAAATTTGTAGCCTTGTTAAATATAGTCTTGATTATTATTATTAATAAAAAAAAGTTGGGCATATAATCAAATAACAATTAACAATACATTAAAATTTCAATAAAAAACATAGTAGTCAGATTAAAAGTTCCACCTAATTTTAGTAATACATTTGTATTTGCTTACAAAATGCTAACATAATATTCCTTATAATATGAAATTCTTCATTCAGTTTACTTGATATAAAAAATATGCAAAATTAAAGTAATGCTAAATTGAAGTACTTGCAAAAATAACCAATTTAATGGTAAAACTT
This sequence comes from Mactra quadrangularis, assembly GCA_025267735.1. NCBI lineage: Eukaryota > Metazoa > Mollusca > Bivalvia > Venerida > Mactridae > Mactra > Mactra quadrangularis. The sequence continues at coordinate 927,476 of CM046301.1, read as the reverse complement.
AATAAATTTTGATGATAGGATCAAACATGATATTACATAAATTTGTACTTTAAATTATACATTCTTTACAAGTTATTTGATACACACCCTATCGTTTATAATAAGTTTTGCTATTTTTGTACTACCGGTACCCATTACATTGAGCCCTGACCCGGAGACGGGTAAAGTAGGTGAGCCTTTGATAGCAGTAAACATTAACTTGTAAATGCAACTACATTTGAATCAAGATATTTAAAACAGCTGATTTAAAGGGTAGGCACATTAGAGGGACAGGGTTAATGTTTTAAAGTAACTATTTCTACATAGACTGATAGAGATAAGCAAAAACAAACATAAAGAGAAAATGTGCAGAGAGCAATGCCTAGCTGTTCTGCTTTAGATTAATCACTGAAAGTGCCGGCCAGCTAGCTCAGTTGGTAGCACGCAAGTCTGTTGATAGAGGGGGTCATAGGTTCCATTCTAAGGTGGGGCATACTTTCATGGAGCTTGGTCATGAAACTACTTTTACGGCCATTCTTCCTCCTACTAATGATTCTTAAGCATGTCCGGTAGTTGTCAGTCACTGAAAAAAGTATGTGCCTAGTAATTGGTTAACAGCTAAATCCAGGGATTTAGCCTTTCCAAGAATAGCCAGTAGGTTGACTGACTGCCGTTATATGTCCTATACAATGTGTTGCAACAGGTTTAAACCCAACATAAAATCACTGAAAATGACTAAATTATCATTATTTCAAAATGACATAATGCATGAATTTTGGGGTTTAGTGTCCTTTAAATGGTTCATGATAATATCATTCCACTACTTAGATAGGACAAACTGTTTGGACCATAGGTCCTTTTAAATTACCAAGAAATGTAAAAAACATGATATAATACCTAGAAATGTAAAGTACTTGGCTACAATTACAAAGAAATGTAAAAATCTTAGCTTTAATTACAGAGGAAATGCAAAAAATATGTTTTAAAAATTGTAACTCAACATAACATTACTTTATATGCAACTCTTTGTCTCTACAAACAAAGCTATCAGACATAAACCTGCCTGTACTTTATGTAAAACATACATTTTGAAAACCACAAAATAATTAAGTTAAAACAATAGAAACAATTCATCAAAAAAATAATTGATCTGTACAATTACAACCTAAATTAATTACATAACAGTAAACACATGAATACCTTACATGTAGTAGATTAAGTTACACAAATCTTTTTTTTAATGGGTTTAACGCCGTGTCAACACAAATTAGGTCATTTTACTGTGTCATCTCACCTAACCTAACTTTCCTGGAACTTTGTCTATAACCAGTGCTCACCTACAAGTTCCACAAGGCCAGAAACTACTCTATATTATCTAATCAATGGAGGAAAATTGACATTATTGTCAAATTTTCATGAAAGGGTATAACCTCCCGAGGTAGGATTTGAACCAGTACCCCTTCAGGACACAAGATTCCAAATCCCGGCGTGCAACCAACTGCGCTATCAACCCGGGTTTATATACATGTAAATCTAAAACAAAAGGTTAAAAAGTTAAAGTGTGGTTTATATTCTGCTTCCATAATTATAATACTAAATGTTCTAATGACTTTACAATTTTTTACTATAATCCTGATTATTAAAATCAGCTTTAAGCAGGTAATCCATCACAGTACCCATTTTCACCTAGGTGGAGTTGAACAACTTTAGGAATTTCTTCCTCAAGGAAGTTAGCAGTACTACCCCAATTTCCATAAACAGATATCCTGTAGAGGGTTGTCAAACAGATCCTAAGGTTCCCATGGAGGGTCACATCGGGATTACCTTTATGTCGACCAATCAATGTGTAGCTCTCATCCAGACAAAACACTAATTATAGCATTTTGATTTTGTAATTTGATTTTGTGTGAGAGCTAATTTGACAGCGGTATTATTCACAGTCTGGAACTGGACGGCTTATTTCAAATTGCATGACGTAGACGATGTAAACAATTTACTAAACATAACGATTTCGTCATGAGTATCATAATGAGTAAAGGTCACCTAAACATGACCCTCATAAAAAATCGGCCAAATTTAAATTAGCGGGTAGGCAAGCAGAAATTTTAGATTGGGTTTTAATCAGATTGGCAGTACCCCTAGTGGGGTTTGAAGCGGGCCTTTTGCCTTGCCACTGGACTACTGCTCCTACATGCTTTGTCAGCTCATAAGAAGACTATAGACAATTCAGATAGCCACCTGACTAACAGTCATTACTGTATTAATCCACAAGCCTGAAACCGAAACCCCAGATTAGTTAAAAATCATTCCGGCAAGTGAAGTTAACTGATTTTTACATAGTTAGGGGCTAGTTGATAAATTATGTTTTCTCTTTGCTATATAGCATAATAAATTGGGTGAGTGATATAGAAATTTTAAGTAAGACAAAAAAGTACTTTAAAGTAAGCCTAGAATGGACAATGCGCAAATTTTGTTTGAGGTATACATACACATGTTAAACTAAGTATATAGATCATAGAACAAGCAGCCACTAAAAACAGCGAGCTGTATGCTGACTAAACATTATCTAGTGTGGAATCAATTATCATTGACAACTCAAGTACCATTACAACATTTTGCCTCATTAATTCCTCAATTATCACTGAGTTTTAAGTATTCAATTAAGTACAATATAATACATACACTATCATGTATCATTATGACGATGTATAAGGTTCTGGTTTGAGAGATCTAAATTGTTTCATTGAAATTCTTTTTTATACTAGGTTTAACTGTGTCAACACAATTTAAGTTATTTTATAGAATAACCAATTTTTAAATTATGATGCTAATAATGTTACTTTATATAAGATTACAAATGTATGCAAGATATTTCCCATCATTATAATAAATAAAACTATTAAATATATGCAAAAGATTCAAAGGGTCCTATTTAACTTTTTTTGACAGATATTAGATCAGAACTTTATTTAACCCAGGTTGGATAAAACACTACATGAGTAATGACTGTACAAGTTTGCAAAGTTCTAACATAAATATGCACACGGAATATGGATAAAGAACTACATGTATATAAAATCTAGATATGTGATTATAATTGAGACAGTTAATTTTTCAAGATGTATAATTTACTATGTTTGTTTGTTTTTGTTTGTATTTGTTGGGTTAAACACCATTGCAACACATTGTATAGGACATATAACTGCGGTCAGTCAACCTACTCACTGTTCCTGGAAAGGCTAAATCTCTGGATTTAGCTGTTAACCTACTACTAAGCACATACTTTCGTCAGTGACTGACAACTGCCTTATATAATTAAGAATCATTGGTAGGAGGGAGAATGGTCGTAGAAATAATTTTATGACCAAGCTCCAGGAAAGTATGCCCGCCTGGGAAACGAACACTGATCAGAAGTCTTGTGTGCTACAAACTGAACTAGCCAGACAGCAATATAATTTACTTCTTATGATGGTTAATCAATTTTAAAATTTTTGAACAGATTATCTCCAAGATCATCTCATAACAGACCATTATTCATGTATAGTCCAAATTAATTTTAATCTGAATGGTCATTTTTTTTATGAATGAACATGCAATAATACTTAACTGTCAGGGTGTTGTTAATCTTACGATACATTGAAGTAGTGGTATAAAATGTTAAAAGTGATACAGATCAATATTTTTGATCATACACAATGGTGATTTTAGGGGCCATGTATTTAACGAAATACACCCGATTTGCCGAAATACAGCAATTTTCCTGCAATACAATTGATAAATCAGTATTGTGCTGTTAAAACATGTTTAAATTTTTAAATATTGATTATAATGCTTCAAAGTATGTTATATCATAAATATGCGACCCAATTTGATTTGTTAATAATAAAATTAAGTGAAAAAAATTAACATAATTACTAAATTAGTCATGACTGACAAACAATCATTATAGTGTATTTCGGGTGCTATATAATTACGATTTTGACATACATGGACCTGTGATTTTATATATTTTCTTAATACATGTATAATTCAATACATACTTGCTGAAGCAATTGACATAGCATGGATTCCTTCAGGTATTATTACAGCCAAAGCAGTTCCAACCAGTAGACCTGCTCCTAGAACTGTCACCAATTTTAATTTGTCCTGAAAAAAAATGTAATGAAAAAAGTCAACCATTAAAACACACAAATTTTTAAAGTTACCTGGAAAATTTCTAATCCCATATTGATTTCAAACACTGGGGCCATTCAATCCATAAAGGACAATAACAAATTCCTATTAACTATATAAAAATATAAGAGATGAAGTGTCATTGAGCCTGTCGCCTAATTGTCCATGGGACAATTTCTAGGTTGAAATCACACTCATACCAATAATAAATCTGAAAAAATTTACAACATTTCATGTGGGTTAAGGGCTGCATATCTTTAAGAGAGATGCGATATGATACATGGTGTGATTGTCTTTGCAGGGTTTTTGTTCAGTATTTGGGGAAGGGATCTGAGGCCTTTCTTTATACAGAACATTTTGGAAAATTTTATTGCAATTTCATTGATAAGGGAACAAAAAATCAAAGGCAAACTCAGAATTTGGGTAGAGCCAAAGATATTTAATTTCATGATATGAGGAAACTGCATGATTTTAAAGAAATTTCAGGAGGGGAAGGCGCCTGCTAACAGCCCCTATTATCAAAAGGTCTGCTTTTTATTGTCACATTAGAAATGATAATCGGCAGACTTTCACTACTCGCCGATCATGCATCTTTGTGATAATATGGGCTTAATTAAGAAATGTAACAAGCCTGATAACACTCATAGGCAGTGAAAAGCAATTACAAAATACATGACTGTCATGATAAAGTAAAATTTTCATGAAAACTGCATTCACAAAATGATCACAAGCTCCTAGCCTTAATACTTATTTTCATATAAAACGTAAATAATCACAGTCATGCACAAACAGAGCATCCAGCCTGAGTCAACCGGCAATCTCCATAAATGACAAGTTTACTGACACAGTGTCTTGACACAAGAGCAGTGAACACCTTGATCGCACCAATAAATCGGGTACCTGTAACATAAAATGTAGTTTAAATTAATACCTCTGAGAAGTTTATAGCTAAGGGTATCACTCCTGCCAGGTAACATCCCACCAACATGGCAAGAGACAACAATAACAACGTCCAAACATCATCCATCTTTCTAGCTTTTATTTTGCCATGTAGACATTGGCTGGTTCCTTCTTACGTCCGAGTCCTACTAGTTTTACGTGGTGACGTAGACAAAGCCGGTAAACAATAAACGTATAATCGAAAAACTTTGATATTGTCTACTATCGAAAAAGACAGAGATATACCGCGTGTTGTTTGGTTCAGGAACAGCAACTCCAACCGACACTTAAATTGGCATAGTTTGAGTTATTTACCTTGATCAAGTAAAAAATTCTTGCGCTTTTAAAATTATCAATGAGGATCAAAACACCAAATTAAAAATATTTGCAAGCTCAGTTGGTGCAGAAGCTGTTTTAATTTGGTATTTGATTTTGTTTTGCCACATTTAACGAGTGATTTTTTTACTGATTTATAGAGACACACGCAGAGAACATAGTACATGTGATGAAATTGAAACTTTTATAAAAGTTACTGTTTTTTTCCCAAATTTTATTTAAAACTCGGTAGGTACTTACAAGTCAGATATGATGACTTTAATTTCTTTTTGTTTTTTGCTTTAGAATGAAACATAGTCCCTTGTTTTGATACCAACCACAGGTGCCAGATACATTTTTTCTTATAGTATATATAGAGAAGGAGAATTTGTGTCTGGCACCTGTGATACCAACTGTAGGCCTACATTATTTTTTTAAATCGATTGAAATCAGTATTTATGAATATACTTGAATAATTCCAAGTCGCTTTAAACTTTATTCATGGAGATATTCTGACATATATAATTTATTATAGTATCCAAAACTGATCATAAAAGCAAATTACATTTATGTTTTTCGTGTTGTTGAAGAAACTTGTTCGGATAGCATTTTTAAACAGTTACATTAACAGTACTTCGTAAGTTTTGTTATTAGAATACATTCTCGTACCCAAATTTGAGTAGGATTCTCGATATTAGATCGAGAATCCAAGTAGAATCTGGGTACGAGAATGTATAATGATATTAGATCGAGAATCCAAGTAGAATCTGGGTACGAGAATGTATAATGATATTAGATCGAGAATCCAAGTAGAATCTGGGTACGAGAATGTATAATGATATTAGATCGAGAATCCAAGTAGAATCTGGGTACGAGAATGTATAATGATATTAGATCGAGAATCCAAGTAGAATCTGGGTACGAGAATGTATAATGATATTAGATCGAGAATCCAACTAGAATCTGGGTACGAGAATGTATAATGATATTAGATCGAGAATCCAAGTAGAATCTGGGTACGAGAATGTATAATGATATTAGATCGAGAATCCAAGTAGAATCTGGGTACGAGAATGTATAATGATACTAGATCGAGAATCTTGATAACCTTGGGGTACGAGAATGTTAAAAAATGATTAATCTGGTTATTAACGGAGACCAACTAATCTGTCTGTCATGATTAACCATTTTCTTTTATACCTTCCTTCATCTTGATGGAGGAAAATGACAATTGTTTACAGCCTGTGGAAGCATGAACTACCGACCAGTTAGCTCTGTTTTAGTGATGTGTCTGACCACAAATTTGGAGGTCGTGGGTTCTTTTCTCAGGCGAGACATTCATAGCTGCATTTAGTTTGATCATGATATATTCTAAACGACCTTTCTCCTACCGACCTCATTCTCGTTCCCAAAGTCTAGTAGGATACTCGATACTTGTTAGATTGAGAATCTTGATAGCCTTGGGGTACGAGAATGGGCATTCTGTATCGTTCTTAAAATAAGGAGGAGGGGTATTTTTCATAGAATGATACAGAACGTTAAGCTCTTGTGGTATCTGTACGTATTGATTTAATATTATGTGCAAGGGTTTCCGCATAGAGGTGTTCTGTTTTTTAAAGAAAAAAAGACAAAGACATAATACATTTTAGTTAGATTATTATAAAAACATGTTAAATAAAGATAATCTTAAACTCCTAATATTTTATCTTTAAATCTGAAGTATTCACTATCTGTTCTTCTTTCTGTGTAAACTGGTTTCTTAATTATGTCTTCACTACATGGTTCATTCTGTAAGTAGATAAGTACATTGAATTACAATATGTAGATTTATTTAGAGTTTAATGAATGACATCTAGAGGACGACCTGTTGTCAAGTACTATGTATCAGCCCGCTTTATCTCATCAAATCTTCTCCTTGGTAAGGAACAGAGATCCTAAAGTACGATTATGTACAAAATCATCTCTAGACAAGACAGTAAAGGAAGAAATAGTCACATGACCGTCTTATAATACTACGTATGTATGTATTTGTTTACCTAAAGCCTTATTATATACGCTGTATATTCTAATTTTGCAACTTTATTTTATAACAAGTGTTTTAATCCTCAAATGATTAAACAAATGTATTTAAAATTGCTATTGTAAAATCATAAATTTCAATGTTGTTTATAATATAAGATATAATCAGAGTATGTTCATGAGCATGACAAAATTTAGTGTGTTCATAACTTCATATAGCTAGCCATTGTCAAGATATTTGTACTTGAATATCACTTTAGAACAGATCATTCATGTACACAATGAAACTTTAAACATGTCTGGTTCCGGCAGCATGTGTGTTCCTGGAGGTGTTTCTTTAGGCTCGCCTGTATGCCATGATGGCTTTGGGCGTGCATTCCATGTCAGGTTCCACTAAAACAATATTTTGGGGTGGTGCATCATGCCATATAATTACATTTCTTAAGTTATTCTACTTTTTTCTCACCTGTGTAGTTTGAAATTTATATTTCCTGCAAGCCTTTTCGTAATACTTCTCAGCTATAAATTCGATTTCATCATAACTGTAAGAAAACATGAAACGTTTTTTTAAGTTTAAAACTCTTATTCTAAAACTTTTTATTATTTTGTCAAAGCATTCTTGGTTTAAATAATCTATGATTATACTGATATTGCCGTATGAAAATTTTCCAGTATTATGAATAGAACTGCATCGGTTGTTCTTACGCATGAATTTCTGAAACCACTGACTGTTAAAGATACTAATTCAAAGATTTTAACTTAAATATAAGCTTTTTCTAAAACTATCAAAATTTTATGGAAATATTTTTGGATGCAGAAAGTAGGAAGTAGTGTTCTGATAATGACAAGTTTAGTGCAAATTGACATACAACTACAAATGATGGTGTTTCATGTAGTAAATATCGAACCCGTATGTCACGGTACAGACACTTTAAATGCATTTTTGCGACTTTTATTGTATATTTCTTGCAACATTTGAAAAAATAAACCAAATCTGTGAACTTGTACCTTTAGATCTGTCTGACACCTTATCAGTACTCTAATTGAGCACGCATTGTCCAATTTGTAATTGTTTATTGATTATGTGACAAATGTTATTTTGTTACAAATGTTATTATGTGACAAATGTTATTATGTGACAAAAAATATTATGTGACAAATGTTATTATGTGACAAAAAATATTATGTGACAACTGTTATAATGTGACAAATGTTATTATGTGATAAATATTACTTTGTGACAAATGTTATTTTGTGACAATTGTTATTTGTATTGTTTAATCTGTATATTGATGATGTACTTTGTACAAATCGTGAATAAAATATATGTTTTGTTCTGTTCTGTATTCACAGAGATTTTATAGTTGTTGAAACATAATTATATATCTATTCTATATAATTACACATTTTTATTACTATCAAAATCTGTATACAAGGTATACATCAACATATATGTACAGAAGCTGAATGTTCCGCACGCTTTGAAAACCGGAAGTCCAGAAAACTAAGAAACTGTTCAAATGTTTTGGTCCGGAAATCAATATAAAGATATTTTATACTGACCTATAATCTACATTGTAACTGTCTACATATCGTTCAAGAACTTCACACATTCTTTCTTTTATTTGTTTCTCTAAATCACGTGATAACTGAAAGAAATAACAAACAATATGTCAGGTAATAACAATAGTCATATAAATCACATACTAGTATATTTCTTTTGTTGGGTTTAACTCCTTAGCAACACATTGTATAGGTCATATAACGGCCGTCAGTCAACCTACTCACTTTTCCTGGTACGGCTAAATATCTGGAATTAGCTGTTAACCAACTACTAGGCGCATACTTTCGTTATTGACTTACAACTGCACTACATAATTAAGAATCATTGGTTGGAGGGAGAATGGCCGTAAAAATAATTTTATGACCAAGCTCCACGAAAGTATGCCCGCTCTGGATTCGAACCCACGACCCCTCGATTAGTCGACTTGTGTGCTACCAACTGAGCTAGTCGGGCGACTAATCACATGTAACCAACATGTGATCACATTAATAAAATGAATACAATTTACGAAGTGAACATTGTTTTGATAGTTAAATTTAGATCTACATTATTATCCCAAAAAGTTCATAACGCAATTATTATATCGTTTTAAGGATTACGATACGATACGCTTCATGTGAAACGGGGTTAGGGTGCAGCCCTTATTGTTACATGATATTATATCTCATTTGGTTCTAAGAAGATATTTACCATAAATATCAGAATTGAAGCAAATATTGACAAAATAGCTGATTTGCAAATAACATGAGAACAAAAATAACAAACGAATAATACATTTTGAAAATAACAAATTTAATAAATAGTTTTACCTTTTCAATTACTTCTCTCAGTGAAATCTCTCGAAGCCATAATGTTTCAAAGTGAGCTTGATTCCTTTGATGTTGCTGTATACATTGATCAGACTTTAACTCTGTTTTATTTAGAGCTTTCTTACACTTGTTGTTGTTGTTGATATTAGCTACAAGACTTTGTTGTTGTGCTTGTAAAGATGTTGTATATAACTCTAGTTTCTGTTTAGATTTTAAACATTTCTGTAATTATACATAAATATACATAGAGTTTGGTTTAGATTAATTATAACACAATCAAAGCAAAGAATTAATTAAAGAGTGGGTTAAAGTCTGCTTCCATATTCATGTTTGGCCGACTTTACAATCTTGTACGACAACTTCTGATCATGGAAATCACTTTCAGGGAGGTGATCCCTCACAGGACCCATTTACACCAGGATATAGTGGAACAAATATAGCAGAATTCCTTGCTTAATGAATTTAGTAGTGCTCCTGGTGGGGTTCGAACCTGAAATTTCTCAATCTCTAAGTGCGCGTCCTACCACTGGTCTGCTATTTTCTCCAAAAACTTTAGGGGAACTAATTTGATTCACATGTGAAATCATAAATTGTATTAATTATACATGTAAATTATTTGGCGTTTTATGAAATATACCGTTAATTATTAATGTTTTATACGTCACCACCGCACTTGTCTTGTTTTTGCATGAAATCAATCTGTTTGTATGATCCATTTATAGTCCGTTTTTTTCTCAACTGTCAAAGCTTGAATAATTACACAGTGACTGAATGCATTGTTTTTGTACTGGCGACCTAATTGTTATGAAAAAAATCTTGACTATATAACACATATCATACGGCATAAGCAGCTTTACTCGATCATAATACACACTTTCGGAAACTCATGGATGTATTACAACAATAATTTTAACAAACACTTCACCGTGAAATTATTTATGTTTTGACAGTTGAGAAAAACAAATTATACTAACGAAGAAAAATATAACTTGTCATACTATATTTCTAATAGATAAATTATACTTACGAGTCTGGCGTCTTTTAAATGTTTCAAAGCTAATTCATGTTTATGTATACAATTTAACAATGTTCTTTTCTTCTCTCTTAATTCTGTCATTAATCGTTTAGGAAGTCTGAAATGACATAAATATATAAAAAAATAAAATGATTTGTTGAATACATTTATATAAGTAGCACGTAACACTGCTTAATATGCTAGGACATTTCCGTATCCAGAGAAAGATTATTAAGGATTCTCGATCTAAAATCTTGACAACTTATGGGTACAAGACATTCTAGTTCCCAGGGGCTATCAAGATTTTCGAATTTTGGTTACCTCTGGGTACGAGAATGGGCACGGGAATGATGTAAGGGTAGTAAAAATAAAATCAAATAATTTGACATATTTAGTTATTTTAATACTGGTCACGATAGAAGGTTATACGTATACTTGACTAATTCTTACTACGGACAGTGTGTACTGCAGGTCCATTACAATAACATGCATTTGAGAAATTGTTAATTCTGTGACATTATCTTAGTTATATATCTTTACAAGATGTTTACTGTTTGACCTCTATAGTCACGTGATTTCAAACAAGTATTTAAAATTTGGTAAAAAACATGTTTTTCTCCATTGTGATCATGACCTCGTAATCCCCCGCACAAAGTTGAATCGAATGGTTAACTAGTTCATATGCAAAAATAATTTGTGCAGAGGGTTCAGAGTAAGCAATTACAATTCACAGGGTAACATGGACATTTTCAGACAAAGGATTGTTATATAGTGAATCCGTTTGTCAAAGGATTTTTTGGAGACCTCAGAATTTATAAAACATAACTTACACTATATCACAAGTTGTATCATCATTAAGAATGTCATAGCTATCTTGTCTGGTAGAGCTCAGTAATGTAGATTGTATAGTTTGTAACATAGCACTGAATGAAAAACCTGTAAATACAAATGTATAATTATAGCCCTGAACTTTAAGAACATGATTTATGATTTGTGGTGGCTGATTTACGCCATGTCGTATTTTCGTTTCCTCGCCGCGAAGATTAGAAAAACGAAAATCCGAAGACATGACAATCTGTGAATTCGTGCCTTCTTTTTTTCAAAGAAGAAACGAAAAAAACGTACGTACAACAGATGTCAGGCGAAAACACGAAACATTTTATCAGTCCTAGTGTCGCATTTATTCTGTCGTATTTTTGTTTATTCGCCGCAAAGATTAGAAAAAAACGAAAATACGAAGAATACGACAATCTGTGAATTTGTCGTATGTTCGTTACTTTTTCGTATTTTCTAATCTCCGCGGCGAAGAAACGAAAATACGGCATGGCGTTAATCAGCCACCAAAATGATTACAACATGTAATCAGAAAAATGTCACAATTAAGACCATCAAAATCGATGGTCTTGACAGTGGTATTTACATAATATATGTAGACATTTCTCTTCACATTGAGTTATACATAGCATTTGGGACTTACAAGATCGTCAAAAATCTCATGATTTTGCAGTATTCAAGGAGGTCTGTATACATGTATAGAGGAACTGTATTGTAAAAACCCTATCATGTATATCCATATTGTTTATACAGTCCTGAATATTGACACCATAATTCAAAAATCTTACGATAATTTAGCAATACAACACAGTGGGATTTACGACTAAAATCGGTCGTAAGACCCTTGATAATAATGACCCATGATTATTGATTGCTTGCAAATTATGTTAGCTCAAATTGCCCAGTGGTTTGGTGCGCTAAGGAGAATTAAGAGGTCCGAGAGAGACACAAAGTTCATGAAACTATATGAACTCAACCCTGCATAGTAGAAAACAAACAAGAATGGACCATGACAATAAATATAGATATAATATCATTTCTATAGTTTGTACAAAAGCACTGTTAGTATAAACAATACAATGAACTAATCCACGACAGGGGATGCTCAGGATGACAATCAAATATACTATTTTAATATGTTTTATAAGTATCTTGTTGTAGTAGTGGTTATGCGTTCTATCGATCATTACAAGCATGATTGATTAAGGGGTGGTGGCGTGACCGCCTAGAACTAATTTTGTTAAATAAACTATAAAACTATTATTTTCAATACTTCCTATACCTCTTTAACGGATTGGTTTATTTTTAATGTTTACACAAACATGTCAAAGTTTGTTATTTTATACGCGCTATATAAAAACAGGCAAAGATAATTATAATTATGGACTATACCTTGTGAATTTTGTTGACTTGATACATAATCCTTGTAATCTGGTATACCATAGAAACATGATGCACCATAATCATACCTGAAATAGATAGTAAAGGAACTATTTCTACATGTGTATGCTGTCAGGGTGGTGTTAGGCATAAAAACTGTAAACGATCTAATAAAAAAATACCGAAGGTTTTTAGATTTGAAAGTAACTAACGATAACGGATTCACCATTTCACCTTAATTCATCAAATGATAAACGGAAAAACACGAAAACTCAAATAAAAAAATAAATAAAAAATGCCTACATGTCTTTATATATCTTTAGTACAAAAAGTTTTGGTATCAAAATTTCTGTATCCATTATTTTCTTATAATTATATTGTATAAGTAAATGTATGTCTTGTCTCTTTTTAACTTGAACGTCAATGTCTTAGTTACAACGTTAATGACGTTATTATTATGACGTCAAATGACGTTATGTTTAAATCGTGTATCATCGTGTTTTTCCGTAAACCCCCGATTGACGACTACAACAAATTATACAAGCTATAACTATTGCCCAGAAATTTAGATTAGCCAGATTTTAATGAATCATAAATTTCGAAAAATATGAGAAAAAATATCAGAAATAAATACAAAGGCTTGCAGATATAAGTCAATGGCAGAGTTTACAGCACATGCGTAAGGAGTGTGATGCTCTACACCAGTGAAACTTGGCCCCTGTCCAAAATTAATCTGCAACGCCTGCAACGTAACGACCGAGCAATGGTCAGGCAGATTTGTAACATAAAGCAACAGGACATTGCCACCATCAGATCGCACAACCTCCTCAAACAGCTCGGCCTAGAAGACCTGGACCTCATCTTGAGGGAAAGGAGACTACAATGGTATGGCCACGTAGAAAGATCAAGTGGTGCAATCAAGACAGCCAATACCATGCAGGTCACTGGGACACGCAGACCCGGAAGGTCCAAGTTGACATGAAAGCAGTTAACAGAGATGGATCACAGAGAATGGAACCTCTCTGCGATCGACCCTCAAGAGAGAGACACCTGGAGATCAGGTGTGAGAAACACCAGGCATGCAGCAAGCCAGCTACCTGGATGGGGGGGGGGGCACTGACGTGGATAATGCCCACACATCTGCACGTTAATCAAAAGTTTGACGATGATGATGATGATGATACAACGAAACCAATATTTGAGCAGTACAAGGACAGTGTGCTCGACTCTTCAGAATCTTAATGAAAACTAAAATTATCATTGCAACACAATCCAATTGAGAAAAGTGAAATTCGATTGAACTGAACGCGGATACAATGTACCTTTGGTTGTTCAATAAATAAAATTTGCATACAACACTTTTAACCAAGACTTCTCATATGCGGATCTAGCGGGGGTCAGGGGGTCCGGACCCCTCCTGGAATTTCCGAAATGTACCTGTCCATATTGTGTATTTCTTGACTGTAAGTCATTTTTAAGTAGCATGAAGCAAACTTTCTCGGCGCTTAACATATATTAAATGGTTATGTAGTTTTTATTTTTAATAAATTGCATTATTCTGCAAAAAGTGTATACATGTACATGTAATGTGGTCGTAATTCGAAAGTTTGGACCCCCCCCCCCCCCGAAAAAAGTTCAGACCCCCCCCCTAGAAAAAGTGCGGAGCCCTCTAGAAAAAAATCCTGGATCTGCCTCTGCATCTTACTTTAAAAGGGTCACATAAAAAAATCATAATTAATGAAAGAGTTATGTGACTTGTATTTTACCTACAGTGATTACCTCACAAAAATAATGTGATGTTAAAAAATTAATTCATTTGAATATTTGCAAAAAATAACCAATATTTTTTATATATAGAATAGCTATAATTCAGTTATAAATGCTTGAGCTATGCAACCTTGTAGTTTACTACCAATGGTAACGCTGTAAACGTGTTTAAATTTTTGAATGAATACATTCAATTGTTGCATAAATATTATGATATGAAAATGTTGCACATAAGATTTTTTACAAAGACGTGTAACACTGATGCACAACTGAGTAGCACGGCTCCACTGTTTTCCGAACAGTCGACTTTATATTGCTTTAATTGCCTTTGTTCACATATAAAACTTGTATAAATGCTTATAATGTAATTTTAAAAACACAAAAAAGGAAGCTATAAACCATTTAAAAACTGATAGTTTCTTATAGTTGAAAATAACTCAACGCAAGTTGAATAAACTCTATCTATCTAAACTCTAACGCAATATTTTTACCATTTTACCTTACTTGAACAAAATACTTAAAATAAAAGAAGAAAAATCAAGGAAACTCAAATAAAAATAAATAAATAAATGCCTACATGTCTTTATAAATCTTTAGTACAGAAAGTTTTGGTATCAATATTTCTGTATCCATTATTTTCTTATAATTATATTGTATAAGTAAATTTATGTCTTGTCTCTTTGTTAACTTGAACGTCAATGTCTTAGTTACAACGTTATTGACGTTAGTATTGTGACGTCAAATGACGTTACGTATTTATAAAATCGTGTATCATCGTGTTTTTCCGTGAGTAAAATAAAAATGTGTCCGCGGTTTTAGAGGATGAATGTGTCTAGGGGTTAAAGTCAATGGTATCTTTAAATAAAAAAGTGAAATAATCCAAGGACCTAATATATTATGTACATAGGGTCCATGAAAATTACTTACTTTGAAAGTCAATCAAATTCTGTGTTTCAGTGCTTTGATTTTTTTATTGGATCATAACATAAGTTTATATTGACAATTTCTACTTTTATTGAATTAAAATGGCCGCACCATAATTATAAACACAAGATATCGAAGTTGGAAATTATAGAAAAAATAATTTTAATATACCGTCACCAACCAGAGAAAGAGCTTTCAGTTTCACTACCATGCAGTGTAAAGAACGACTACTCTTGACAAAACGACAGGACAGAGTTGTCCCGCATGATTTTCTCGCAGGTTTTAGAAATCGCAGGAAAACCATGACAACGATTCGACAGTTCACTTGTGATGATTTATTCCGGTTTAATAATGTGTAAGTATTCAATTTAAATCAAATTAAGTTGATAACATCATGAGGAGATAAGTAGGTACAGGCAGATCAACGACTTTCCTAGTTGAGTAGTTTTCGGATACAGACTACTATTTCGGATATTTGCTTTGTTTTCATTAATGCCTGTAAAGGATGTTATAAAATGCTTTTGTAAAGAGAAGGAAATAACATTTCTGTATTTTATTGTTTTATTTCAACCTATGGTTTGTAAAATAAACCTTTAGTTGACACTTGTAGTGGTGTGGTAAACCGTTTTAACAGAGATCTATTTTACTGATTCATCTGCACATTAGCACATGTCACACTTTACACACAGTCATCAAGCTTGTTAATGCTTCTGTGTCTGACATGCCTTGTACTGTCATTAAGAGCATTGTTGCCCCACAGTGGACCCTCCTATTCAAAGGGAAGAAGACAGTATATGGAAAGTGCATTATCAATGTTATTAGGATTATTAAAATCAAAATGTTAACTGACTTACTTCAGGGCTCGCGCTGCCGATCGCCATTTGAGCCATTGGCGACAATTTATAAAATTTGGCTCAAATAAATCGAATTTGGCGAAAATCGTTAAAAATCGTATTTTCGCCAAATCAAAAGCCGGATGTACATTGTCTCATAATTTATCATCTCAAGTCTTGTGTTAGGCTCTAAAATCGATAATTAGCTATCATTATCACTAGGTGGTCGCGTATACAATCAACAAAGTGACACTTTTATGATCCAATAATTATAAATTACGTAATACACCTTGATCAATTAAACCCATATCGGGTAGTGTTTAACGCCTGTATTGGCC
The DNA here is from genome assembly GCA_025267735.1 of Mactra quadrangularis. NCBI lineage: Eukaryota > Metazoa > Mollusca > Bivalvia > Venerida > Mactridae > Mactra > Mactra quadrangularis. Next base: position 910,587 of record CM046301.1, on the reverse strand, counting down.
GTACAATATCCGTAATAGTGATTGTTTTTTATTTTAAAAAAATCAATTGACAGCAAATTTCGACTTTTTGTGCGTGCATAGAACATGTATACAACTTGTAAAATAATATTTACAAAAAGTTCGGTAGCAGAAACAAATAATTTGATGAAAATGAATTTCTTAAGATCTATTCTTTTTAAACAAAGAAAGGTCAAAATTGATGACAGTATAAACACGTTTTCCAAAAATAACAAGGTCACATTGCACTTTCTATTTTAAACAAAGCTATCATTCTTACACATCAAGTTTGCAAAGGGTAATCAAAAATTAGCTGGTAAGTAGGTTAATTATCACAATTAATTCTAAATAATTGTGAAAATTTCACAGTTTTAACTGTAATAACATTTAGTCTGATAGGCCTTATTATTTGTTTTTTTTTAACCGTTGATCGTATTATCAACAAACTTGTATTTATTGGGGTTTTTTTTGTTATGATTCTGCCAAGAACGTGCCCATGTGTCATTGCCGCGCAGGAGCCGAATGTCGCATAATTATTAAAAAGAACATGCGCTATCGTCGCGTCAAAATTCAATCAGCGAAATTTGTATTTGCTAGCGTTTTAAATATACAAATTTGATTGTTCGTTTACAACGCAATAATCAAATGAATAGGACAACTAGATTAAATCCTTGGTGACGTACAGAACCTACGTCGATCCACGTTATTTCACTGAGAGTCTTAATCATTTTCGTGGGGTCGCGAAAATACGTTACAATTGCATTTTCACGTACAGTAGAGTCTCACCTAACGACCGGTCCGATAATAAGACCAACTACATAATACGGGCAGTTTTTGAAAGACCCGAATTATTTCCTCTATATTTCAATAGTCGTGAGGTCCGATAATAAGACCGGTCCGCTATTCCGTAATACGACCGCTTTTTTAGACCCAACCACTCTAATTGCACTAATTTGGGGTCCAATATTACGACCAGTTTATAGCAGTCGTTGACACGTTGTGTAACAACTTTTTATCGAGTATATACAACTTAATTGATTTTTGACATGTATACAATTACGTAATAGGTATGACAAGATACCCATAGTAACCACAAAATAAGTGATAAAAACATCGTTAACATTGATCAATAACAAAAGAATTGTTTGTAAAATGTAATTGTCAATGATTGCAAATGTTTGGTGAAGTGAAACTGCCCTCAAGTCCCTTAGTCCCTAAACTGAACTTCGTCGCGAATTATTTTTTTAATAATTTAAGATTAATTAAAAATAAGGTTAAACAGACGGACTGCGATAATCTATATTTTTGTTTGATATATCAAACTCAAATTAGTTAAGAATGCGTTTCGTCTGCTTACGTAAGCGTTCTTACAGAGCGTTCTAAACAAAGAAAACGAAAGTAGCATTTCCTTAGCATTTCACATAGTTGTAAAAACTATGTGAAAAGTCGTCTGTCTCATCAATTTGCATACGGTTTTTAGCGAATATGTTCCAGTTATCTGATTATTTTGCGTACAATTCTAATTTTAATTTGTTAAAATAACTGCCAAAATTAAAATGAAACATAGCGTCGTGTCGGATAGGTATAAACTCCAGTGTACGGAACAGCGCGATGGTATAAAATCTTGCGACGGTACGGACTTCGTGAATTTTGCGGTGACGAAATCATATTGTCAGTCAGTTTCTTGATTAGATTATTAATTCACAAAATATCATTAAGGCATAGGCGGATCTAGCGGGGGGGGGGGGGGTTCTGGATTTTCTCCGAGAATTTCATAAATGGACTTGTCCATAAGTGTAAATCTTGACTTTAAGTTATTTTTAAGTAGCATGAAGCAGTTTTTTTTTCAATGCTTAAAATAGATTTAATGGGTATGTAGTTTTTATTATTAATATGTTGCATTATTCTGCAGAAAGTGCATAATGTGGTTGTGGTTCGAAAGTTTGGACCCCCCTAGAAAAAGCCAAGACCTCCCCCCCCCGAAAATTTTTTTGGATCTGCCCCTGAAAGGACTGTGATTTAAACAGTGTCTAAAATTTATAAGTTAAATGCATATGTTTAGAAATAATAGCATGAGTATTCTTATTTTCTATTTGAACATTGTAATCATTAACAAGACATTTTAACTGTATAATTAGTCACTGGCAACGTTAATAATTTTTGGTACCTAACTGTTATACTCAATATATTAATAGGTGGGTTCGCTATTAAGACCGACTCGCTATAAAGACCACTTTCTGTAAGACCGCCAGGTGGTCTTATTAGCGGAACTTTACTGTATTTTCAAATTTCTTTTTCATCATCAATAATGTATACTGCTTTATAAGAATACCAGTACATTAGTTAATTTTACCAGAAATTCATGTTATGTCTGAATTGTTAACAATATTAATAATAATGTCAGTTATGTTTATGTCATTCATGGGCATTGGTTCTATTTTTAGAACATCAATTTTAACCATTTTTGTTTTAATGCTTATGTATAGTACAAATCAAAGAGCAAAAAACATGCTGATAGTGGGGATCAAAAGGTGCTGTATTATCTGATTATATCTATGACATTTGGCTTTCAACAGACATGTGAAAGGGCTTCAGTGCCCAAAATGGTTTTTAAACATATAGAAATATGCTGTCCTAAATAGACAAAAAGCATAGAATTATTTATCAAAGATTTAAGTAAACAAGAAAGTCATTGCCATTGAACATCTATTTTCATAGAGAACTAGGTATGTTAAGCTATTCATATCATCATCCAATGAGACTAGAAAAAGCTCCTATTCAAGTTCTTTGTTGCGACTAACTTTTTGGTCGCGACTAAATATTTTGTCGCGAAATTGGCTCAAAGAAAAAAAAAGCCAGAGCTAGCCCTGTACTTTAATACTAGATTCCCAGCAGCAGCAGGTCATATGCTTCCGTAATGAATAGAAATCATAAACCCGGCTTTAGTGCAGTGAAGAGTGTGCCAGGATTTGGAAACTAGTTTCCTGAAGTGGTATTTGTTGGAATCCCACTTGGGACAGTTATACTCTTCCATGAAAATTTGACAATAATGCCAATTTTCCTCCAATAATAAGCCATATGGAGAAGTTGTTGGCATTGTGGAAGGGTATGTGAGTACTGATTAAGGACTAGGTTAGGTACACTGGCTCTGCAAAATAACCCAAATTGTGTTGACACATTATATAAAAACATAGAAAGTTTTGTTTTTCCATGTATTTGATTTAAATATATACATCATGTTTAATCGATATTTGGCTTTGGTCTGTTTTTACTCGAAAAGTTCAATTGCTATGATATTGACAAATATTCTATTTTTATTTCAGAAACTTGGATCCATTAACTGAAACTGTATCCTTGTATTTAGAATTCACACTATATAACACCTCAATACCTTTTTTACTCAAAATCTTTCTCCATCATTGTTCTTTCTTTACTGATCACATTCATGATAAAGTAAATATTATATCAAATGTAATAGTGTGAAAATATAAACAGAGTGAAGATAAAAACTGAGTTAGGATGTTAGATATAAAAAAAAATTTATAGAGAGAGGTTGGCTTGAGGCTGGACATATAAGGTCTCAACAGAGCCCGCTGACTTAACTTCTTTTGATGATTCCAATTCAGGATGGTGCGAGTAATATCTTTGAACTTGCCCAAAACTGCATTATTTGCTATCTGCTCACTAATTTTGCAAATGCTTGGTTTTCTGATCATAAGAAGTTGATCAAATGATAAACCGGTTTTCTATATCTGGAGCACTTGTCAGCATGCCATCATAAATGATAACTTATGTTTGCCTAATTGAAACAAGTATTTTACATCTGATCTAATGCATTGTAAACCTTTTATATCTGAATGTTTATGTGTGAAGTGATTTGTATTTGTTTATGTATTCCATCGTCAGCAACCACAGTACTTTCTTTCATTACACTCCATATGTACTGTGGGCAATTTGACTGGCGAAATCTCATTTTCATGAACATGCATGAGGCAGGGGAGAACAATCTTCTTCCAATAAAATTCCATGTTATAAATAAATACTCTTCAATAACTATGATGTTATACTGGGATTTTCTTGCTTAAAATAGAAACCAACACACATGTTTATTTTCTCAAAATTGTCAAGTAATTTCATTGGCTAGTTTTCAGCAGGGGTTTCCTTTCAGAACCAGTGAAACTGCCTCATTAATTATTCATGATTACGAGATTTTCCTAACCAAATGACCCACAGGACGTGACTCAGCATTGCAGAGTAATATATTGTGGGATAACCGACGATGGATGTATTCAAGATTATTCTAAAACTCAGAAAAGGGCTTGAAGAAAAAATGACTTAGGGTCTATCAGAGGGTTAATGTTTCAAATAGTCCGGTATATAAACTACAAAAATCGACTGAACCGTGCATGGAATGATGTAGAAAATGTTTTTGCATTTTCTTGAAGCTAAGACTTTGCAGTTTACGAAACTGGATGATGCCACTTCGGCACTCTTGGGCAACTCCCAAAATTCAAGATGGCGGACAAAATGGCGGATAAAAGCTGATTATTGTATAATAAATCCATCATTACCACAGTCTGATCATTTAAATAGCTGAAATTGGTCTAACATTATCTGCAATTTTATTTCATGCAATTTTGGTACCCCTCGTTTAGTATCCGATCCAAGATGGCGGACAAAATGGCGGATAAAAGCTACATTTGTCGGGAATATCAACCGCGATGAGCAGAATTGTGCATAGAGGTATTTCAAAAAAGTTTTAATACATTTTTGATGTAATAACTCTTGAGTTTAGTTTATAAAACTGGTTGATGCCACACTGGCATCATTGGGCAATTTCCAAAATCCAAGATGGCGGCTAGAATGGCGTAAATAACTAACTGTCGGGTATATATTAGTCTGGTATATAAACTACACAAATCAATTTAACTGTGCATGGAAGGATGTAAAAAATGTTTTTGCATTTTCTTGAAGCTAAGACATCGTAGTTTACGAAACTGGATGATGTCACTCCGGCACTCTTGGGCAACTCCCAAAATTCAAGATGGCGGACAAAATGGCGGATGAAAGCTGATTAATGTATAATAAATCCATCCTTATCACAGTCTAATTTTAAATAGCTGAAATTAGTCTAACATTATCTGCAATTTTATTTTTTTTGCAATTTTGGTACCCCTCGTTTATAATCCAATCCAAGATGGCGGACAAAATGGCGGATAAAAACTACACAAAATGATTTCAATGCATTTTATTTCGTAGTTAATCCTTTTTTGTTTATGTAACCGATTGATGCCATAATGGTATTCTTGGATAACTTTAAGAATTAAAGATGGTGGTCAAAATGAATGATTAGAGTTTGAATATTAATTTCTATTCACATTGAAAGACATAACTCCTAACTAATGGGTATACAGCATTATGTTTAGGTTTTTATATCTCTTGGTCTTGCGAATATCAAATCGTTGATACTTGTTAGCTTGTCAGTTGACTCTGGAAGCAAATTGTTTCTAAGATGGCAATTTAGAGACACTATTCTGATAAAATTTAATTCATTGAACAACATATGTTGTGATATCCTTAGAATAGCGACCACTTTCCCAATATGTTTGCCACTTCAATAATTACCAATATGTATTTAAAGGAGGTTATAAAAAAAATAAAAAACTGATGACATTGTAAGTATTGTGTACATGTTCTATTATCTTTCAAGAGTATATTTATGCCAAAGCAATTGATAGAAATTCTGTTGACATTGTAACACATTTTGATAGTAAATAAGAGAAATTGCAATAGGATCATTTCAAGTACGATCTAGACATCAGATATCACAACTGAATCATGAATGTTCTTTATTTCATTGTAAATGACTCTGGCCATTGATAAAAAAATGGAAAAATAACAAAAGCACATTTCCATCAAAAGTGTTTAGTAGAATTTGGTTTTATTTTCAAGGATTGAGAGGAATAACGTGGCGTAGATGCCAATTCTTATTATAAGCGTATACACTGCTATTTGAACCCAGTGTCTAGCTCTTGATTTAGCAAATAGTGTTACACTGTGCGAGATGGTGGTTTTAAGGGATTCATTAATTACAAAACACGGCCAAGTAGAATATTAAAAATGTATTGTTTCACTTGACACTAAATACATGTATCTTGAAGAACACATAACAGATCTGATGCATCAGTGCCAAAAGTTTTAACATGTCTGATTACTAAACACATTTGGAGTATATTCACTATCAACGGCAAAGACTACCCCAAAGAAGGATGGTACGTTGAGACAACTTGTCATCTCGTATGTAATATTTAAATATGTTCCACTCCAAACATTATATGCGATGCATTGCAAGATATGGTGATTCTTCTTTTTTTTTCGGTAACATTACATATATGTTTAATCGCATAAACCTTTAAGACTTGGCACGACATGCACAGACAACAAAATTGTTCAACAAATGATCACTTCTGCTGCAATTTGCTGAGCACCAAAAATATCTGACGACATTGGTGTGCTGATATTCTTTTGAGATATATATCTTGTTGGAGTGTCAATTGACATTTGTCCAAAATGTAATGTTACAAGTCAGTCAGTTTTTTACAATGTAAAGACGGTACACTATTAGCATGGGTTAAAAATATGCTTTTAAAGCTAGTTCACATATTCTACATCAAAAGTGAAAAAACATTTATGATATCTTTTGGCGATAAGCTAGTACCCGCTTGGATACTTTCTAAAGATAATAATCATTAATATGTTTAGTTTACCATTGCAAATGCTTAGAGTGTTGAGTTCAAAATACTCTGTCAACAATAATTTGTGTCATCACTTGAACATGTTGTTATTAACATATAAAACGACCAGAGAAATTGTGCTATCGTCATGTAATATTATTAGACAGAAGCAAACTTAAACATTTAAGCACATATTCTAATTAAGTCAAGTTTAGTCAAGTCAGACTGTATTATTATGTAATATTATGTAATATTATTAGACAGAAGCAAACTTAAACATTTAAGCACATATTCTAATTAAGTCAAGTTTAGTCAAGTCAGACTGTATTATTATGTAATGATATTGATCGAGCTCAGTCAATTAGTTTCTTCCTCGTTTTTTGGCACATGCTTATTTTGCTATTGACATGTTTCAGTTTATTTTCACTGCATCGAAATATTTCAACTAAAAGGATTATAAGCTTTTCAAATATCCACACATATTGCAATCTTAAACAAAATGATAGCACTTCATAATAATCCTAAATTAAATTGTCTACTGTAAATTGTATATTAACCCAATTTTATTTCTCGCTTTTCTTTATTTAAATGGCTTATATTTTGGAAATTGAATTAGTTTGTCTATCACAATTCGAGGGTTGCCCGCAAGACTGTAATAAGTACATTGCGTTGAAGAGCTAGAATCTTGCGGGCAACCCTCGAATTATTTATCAAATTTCCATTTCATTTAAACCTCGGCTTTTAGGAGATTCAGGCATTTTGATTGCTTCCGAATCTCATAGTGACCGAGTTTTCTCATGAAGGCCGTGTTTCTTTCTTCCACAAAAATGCCGCCATTTTAAATGTTGGTACAATCTGAGCGTTTTTTATTGGGACCCTATCTGCGATAATGGTAAATTAAGTGTTTTCATAATGGCCTGTATTCGGCTGAAGACAGTCATTATTAACCGAGGCCACAGGCGAAGGCTAATATGACTGTTTTCAGCCAAATAACTAGGCCATTATGAAAACACTTCATTATTTACAATACATTATTGCTAAAAAATTGAACTGGTTGAATTTGCTTCGTAATCGTAATCTTTGACCCCACCTTGAATCTTGAGTTGCTAATAGATTATCAGGTGGGATTAACTAGTTTTACAAACTTGAGAGTTTATAAAGATTCAAAAAATCATATAACAAACATTGAAACTTAAACCCAAATGTGTTTGGTTCCGTCCATGTATGTACTCGTATATTATGTACTGAACTATTAGATCATATCGGCCATTTTAGCCGCCATTTTGGATTTATAATTGTTAATAATTAATTATGACTATGTGAAATCAATCGGTTTCTTTAATAACATGAACTATTCTATAAGTAAATAAATTTCTACAGCACTCAGTCTCTTTCTGCCAGTTTGTTCTTTAGATACTAAGAAAATAGCCTTTACCCGCCATTTTGACCGCCATTTTGTATTTAAAAGTTTGTATAAGAATTACAAAATTTAACCAACTCGATCTGTAAATGTTGAAATCACTTTTGTCCTTCATTTTAAAACCATAATGTGTAAAAATACATTTTGCATGTATAATTTAGCCTCTAGCCGCCATCTTGGTCGCCATCTTGGATTCTGGGAGTTGCCCAAGGATGACAAAGTGGCATCAATCGGATTTGGAATCAGTAAGACCATGTCTACCAATAAATTGAATAACATTTTCTTCATCATTTCGTGCAAGGTCATCCTTGGTGTTGGCCGGACTAAAAGTAAAATTTTCTGCAAGAGAGCAGGGTGTACAGTAGTGTCATGCTCTTCTACTTTAGAAATTAGGATAATCTCTTAATTACTAGTAAATTTACTGTTTTTTTTATTATCAAGTTATAAGCTTATCAAACTTAACTGACTATTTAGTATGGCCTACCATTTTATATGCAGTATATGGCACATTGGCCTGAATACTTCCAGATAGCAGAGTCACCATCTGGAGAAATCATGGGATATAGTAAGTATGTGTTTACTGTAAATAGATTAGATGGGTTGAATGTTGATACATGACAATATACTTGGTGCTTGTTCAATAAAGTTCTATTATTAGGACCATCCAAATCAATGGTCATAATTGTGGTACGGTCTTAATATATTCTTGCCAGATTGATCATGGCCTATTGATGGAAAAGTCATGCAATTTATTTTTGTAAAAAGTAAGTTGTAGAGCCTATATATTTAAACAAGTCTCCATTTCACCAATTTCTGCTTCATCTTGTCCATTTCGCCCTAAGTTCTCCATTGTGTGTTTTAGTCATAATGTCCCATGATGCAACAAGTGATAGGCACAGTAACCGGAAGCATTCTGAATGTGCAAATTTAGTTAGAAAAATTGAGGGTATGTTATCTCCCTTTTAATTGATTTATAGAAAAAAACAAATGGAGGTAACTAGAAAACAAAAACATCAACACTCAATTCAGATTAAATAGTATACAGACATTAATCTGTCAAAACTCTCGCGATACCCTAAAGTGTAAATGACATTCATCTTTTCCATATTAAGAGTACGACGTAATTTGTCATTGAATTCTAAAATGTTGGTGTTTGTACTTTTGATAATAATTGTGTAATAATACATTGTATATTTATTACAGTTATGGGTAAGGCAGAGGGTAATGGTGATAATTGGCATGGTCATGTGACAGCATTAACTGTAGCACCAGAATATAGAAGATTGGGTCTTGCTGCTAAATTAATGAATAATTTAGAAGAAATTTCTGAAAAGTGAGTAGTTTGAAATTTCCTGCCTATTATGATACCTTTCTTGGCAGTTTTGAATTGTTTTGTTATTTGGTCCTTATTGAAAGTAATTATAACTCACATGTAATATCTTACTATGAAAAGACTACTTGAATAGAAAACAACAGAAATTCAAGTATGTACAAATTCTTTGTCTGCCATTATCTGCAAAAAAAATCTAAAGGAAATAAGGCTTGTGGTTATAGAATAACAGTGTTCTATCACAATTAAAATGGTATGATATTTTCCCACATTCAACAGGTTATGTAGAAGCACAGTTCTGTACCTGGCCCTTTTTTCTCCCTGCCATCGTTTGCTCTTCCCAATGCAGAAATTGCTACTCTGAAACCTAAACTCTCTGATAGGCCTTGTCCCTTTTCTGCATCTTTTCTAATAACTAAGTCCATAAACTGATCTTGTTCAACTCTGAAAATTAAACTTTTCAGTTCTAAAATCATAATTTTAAAATGTTTATAATTTGACCAGAATTTTTTTTATAAGAATCAATCAAATCCGGGATTATTTGTCGTCTGCTTCTGGTATCCCAGGAACTAGGATAGGCCGAAGAAATATTTTTTGATAGTTTTGTAAAAGAAAGAAATTGTTTCTATGTTTCAGGAAGCGGTGTTATTTTGTAGATCTGTTTGTAAGAGTATCCAATAAAGTAGCTGTAGATATGTATAATAAACTAGGATATAGTGTATATAGAAGAGTTATAGAATATTATTCTGGAGATGTTGACGAGGATGCCTTTGGTAAGATGTTTTTTATACCCGGTATTTTAAGGTTAATTTTTTTGTTTAAGGGAAAGGTGGCTTGGCCCTTTAGGGAGGTGGGGGGATAGAATTGAATTTAGGGGAACACCTTTCCTTCATTTTCAATACTTTATTTTAACACCAACTGGCAGAGATATATTTTCAAAGGGATAGCTCTGTCACTACTGAACTTTAGAAGCATTTAATGCAGCTCTACAGAGGTTATACTGTATTACATTTCTCTTATCTTTTTGGTGCCTATGAAAATCTGCAAAAATGAAACAAGGAGAACAGAATTTTTATACCAAGAAGAAAATACATACTTTCATACTTTTGTCCAGTTCTGTTTTGTAAGATTTTGTGTTTGTAATTGAAAGATAATGTACAAAAATGGTTTATACTTTGTTAATAAAACTTGTTTGTAATTTTTAAGTCATAAAGAACCTTAACTCTGTAAAGAATGTCAACTTCAGTCTCTCAGTCAAATTTGATTATCTCCCTTTCTTGAAATTTTTCTTTGCTTCATTTTCTTTAAAAATTTCATCTAAGAAGAAACACATGAATGCAAAACAAACTTCTGCATGGAATTTATGTGAACAAGTGTTTTGTACTTAGCTTATATCAATATATTGCTAGGTTGTTCTCTATTTTAGAAGGTATAAACCATTATGCTATACTTACATTGTTTTGATTGTACTAAATGCATCGTTTATGATGTAACATTAGATTAATTACTTCAAATCTATCACTCTTCATTGTTTAGTTCAGTGCAGTTACAGATGGCAAGCCCTTCCTTGTGAAAAACTAACAAAACCAAAAATTTTCAGAAAAGTAGATATTGTATTATCTTGCACTGGCTAATGTCCCAGAACACGTGTTTGAAAATATGAACAAATATATGCAATAGTTGTGTATATAAACTTGTATATAAAATCATTCGCTGCAGGTGGGGTTGTTCAAAGTTGTTACAATTTCAAGTGTAAACTTCTAGATAGTACCAGGTGTTAATCATTTGTTGAATGTTAAAATATACTTTTATATTGTTTCACTAAGAGTGGATATTGCAATCATATGATCTGATTGTTTTCTTTATTCATATTTTATTACTTTAAAACTCTATTGGATTATTATCAATAGAAATTTGTGAATGGATTGTGTGATTATCAACTGTGATATGTATTTTTGTCTTTCCTTCTTTTATTATCATTAGAAATCTACTGAATATAGGCGGTTTATATTAGCAATAAAGTTCAATATATTTTTATAATAGGCCCTGGGCTACTAATTCTGTGCTGCATTTTCTACAGATCATGTTTTAGGATAAATACATATGTTGGTGGTTTGTGAGAAAGTGCAAAACCTAGATCCTAGGTTCATTAAGCTCTACATAGGATTTTGAAATAGGTGTCCTGAAAGGGTTCGTGCCTCACTTGGGCCTGATATATACCCTTCCACGCAAAGAAATTCCTCCATTAAAAAGTAAATGGAGAAGTTATCAACCTTGTGGTGAGGTAGTTGAGTACTGGTTATTAACAAAGTGTAGGAGAGCTAGTTTTGACAAGTTGACTGCCATTAATGACCATAATTTTTGTTGACATGGCATTAAACCCAATAATATAGTGCAAGTATTGCTAAATTTTCATTGAAAAAAACAAATAATAAAAATATTGGAAATAAAAATTGTTATTGTGCCAAATAACTTCTTATTTAAGGTACAATAAGCAAATTCTTTTCATTGTTTGCCTTAATTCTGCACCGTATAACATTGTGCTAGCATACATGGTGTCCCTCTTACAGAATGTTATTGCTCTTTATGAGTTGATATATATCTACATGTTACATTCTCCTACCTCACGCACAGTACATGTGGAATAACAATATGTTATCTCTTTTAATCTCCTTCACTCATCACCTTTCATACATACAATGGTGCCCACCCCTTTACTCCCAGCCAGCTGCATTGTCTGAATATGTTTATTGAAAAAATGTTTGAATCACATGTGTTTACTGTAGTTTCTAAATCTCTGATTTAATTTATGGATGAACAAAGAGTTGATCATTGAGTGCTTATACTTTGATTTTGGTTTATCATTTGTAGCAATTCTATAAAACAAGTAATTGACTTGGATTTATCCCTTGTATCTTAAGAACAAGGCTAATGGGGAATTTTATATTTGAGGTGTATTTGTAAAAATTGCATTTTTTAAACAGAAACATCTTGCAACTTTAAACAGAAAATGAATCAGATGATTTTGAAGGATGAGAGGCTAGTAGACCTACTGGTGCATTTCAGGAACAGTTGTCTGTAGCAAATTACAAAACACAGCCAAATCAGATCTTATTAGTTATGCTAACAAATTTACGAGAGGTGTTGGAAAAGTTTTTTTTCATTATCTTAAATGTAATGATAATTGTTAAAAAAAAATCTTTTCTACAAATTCTCTGCATGACACTACAATCTTGTTGGATAACCTCTTATCATTGAAATTACCTTCAGACTGACAATCCCTCACAGTACCTAAAGCCGCCCGGCTAGCTCAGTTGGTAGCACACAAGTCTACTGATCGAGGGGTCGTGGGTTCGATTCCCAGGCGGGGCATACTTTCGTGGAGTTCGGTCATGAAATTATTTCTACGGCCATTCTCCCTCCTACCAATGATTTTTTATTATGTAGGGCAGTTGTCAGTCACTGACGAAAGTATGTGCTTAGTAGTTGGTTAACAGCTAAATCCAGAGATTTAGCTTTCCCAGGAGGAGTGAGTAGGTTGACTGACCACCGTTATATGACCTATAAAATGTGGAAATTAGCAATCCCTTAGTGGGGATTGAACCAGGGACCTCTTGATCCCTATATGTGCATCCTACTACTAGACCACTGCTCCTAGCTTAGTAATTACTAATATTCCATTGATACATATGCACATTTCATACTTGCTGCAAACGATGCTTGATGTATGATCTCCTTAGCAACACCATGTTGTATTATTGACGAAAGCAGGGCACATTGATGTCACATATTTTCTTCTATCTTCAGATATGAGGAAAGCATTATCAAGGGATGTAGAGAAGAAATCTGTGGTACCATTAGGTCATCCTGTTAGACCTGAAGAATTAGACTAAATATATGCCCTGTATTCTCAAATAACTTACCAGTCCCTTGTTACCATGGTTACAAAACATTTCTATGGCCTGTAAGCCTGGGTATTTTTTGTAAGATTTGTCTATATCGTGTTCAGAATTGGTTTCTTTGAAACCAAAACATATTTCAGTCTACAAAATTAGAATATGAAAGTAGTTGTCTGAACAGATCATTTTAAATCAAGCTCTGTATCCCATTTTCAGAAATTTGGTTGCCCCCAAAAGAAACTGTTGGTTGCCTGGGACAACTGGACACCTACTAATTTTGTACACTGATATTTTGAAATCCTATTATGTAAATTCATATTACCAGTACATGTATACTGAATTCACGTTTTGAAAATTTCAGAAGGGGGGGGGGTTAATTCACGTTTTGAAAATTTCAGAAGGGGGGGGGGGTAATTCACGTTTGAAAATTTCAGAAGGGGGGGGGGTTAATTCACGTTTTGAAAATTTCAGAAGGGGGGGGGGGCTTATTCACATTTTGAAAATTTCAGAAGGGGGGGGTTGATTCACGTTTTGAAAATTTCAGAAGGGGGTGGTTAATTCACGTTTTGAAAATTTCAGGGGGGTATATCAAGACATCCCTTCCTCATCTTTATCAAAATAAGCAAATTTTATTTGGTACTTTTTAACTAATCAATTTTGCTAGTGTTATTTGAGAGATACAGGGCTTTTTCATTTATTGTAAATTGTGCATGTGTTCGTTTGTGTCTTAGTGTTTCTTTAATCTTTATATTTGTTGCTACATTGTAATATTAAATTTTGAAAGTCTTTATGATCTTCATAATCCAATGGTTTAAGATTTTAATATTTTGTCCAACCTACATGTTCAATGATTGTATCTTGGTTGTCTAAAATGTTTAGCTCTAATGCATTTTCTCAATCTTTCTCGAGTTCATGACAATGTTGTTGAACAAACTATCCTTATTTTACATTTATTGGTAGAAATATCATTGCTAATAAATATGGATATATATAATATATGCAGTCTCATTACTATTATATTTTTGTAAAGATTTTTGTAACATATTCCAATAAGTTTGTCATTTTACTATGTATGTAATTGTAATAAAATATAAAAAACTTCAAAGATTTGTCATGAAAAAGTGTATAAAATGTTACTCTGTGCCAAGGTGGAGCTTGGCTGAGTGATTCAACATTGGACTGGTAACCATAAATGTCCTACTCTGCATTTGTTGAAATCATATTTAAATACCTCCTCATTTCAATTAGCTTGAAAACTTTTGCTACCAGCTCAGTACTGGGGATTCTGAAAGCAGACTCTGGAGTGATTAAACTAAAGGCAGGGATGGACTAGGTCAGATCACGTAAAACATGGTCAAATGCTTTGTTATGGCAGAATGTAAAACAAGAGGACATAGAACCATCTCCGTCCTCTTGTCGATATAAATCTAGCAGAACTTTTTGGAGACTCTAGTCTTATATTACTTAATTGAATTAAGATCTAAAAAATTATGATGCACTTTCTTAAATTGTTATAATGTAACGAAGACGGCATTTCATTTGTTGTTATGTTGTTTACTTAACAGTCTGGAAAAATAAAAGGTGCCTATTGAATGAATTAGTATAACAATGTTCCACTATTGTGACCATTAATATCGTTGATCTTATTAGCAAAATGGTCTTAGTAAGTGACCTTGATCTTCTCTAATTAAACATTTAGGACTTAAAAATCGTCACAATTCACATGATTATGAAACAAACAAATTGGTCTTTATATAGGAACTTAACTGAACCATGGACCCTATATACAGTCTTTGACTTTACAGAGCTTTTATAGACTGGAATTAGTTAACAAAATCCTTCAAAAATGTGCTAAAAAAACTCTGAATGACCAATTATATCTCTGTATATCAATTGTAGAACTATTGCCAAATTCTAGTGTTTATATAAGTGTTTAGCGAAGATTGTCTTTATTACACAATTTACTCTACGCAATAGTATTAGTGATTGGAGGAGACAATTTAGTTGATACGATAATGGGTCATTCAGCTTCATTTGTGATTGGTAAATGAAGAAAACAGACACTTGTCTAGATATTGACTTCATGTAGAGATTACTTCACTAAATGACATTTATACAAAATGTACGACTACGTTATAGATTTCTCTTTAGATAAAGCAATCGCGAAACTTTAGACGTTTCTGTATGGTTCGTAAAATACACTTGAATAGCATTTGGGCATTCGGAACACCTTGGCGATTGCTGAGCAACACTACTCGTCAATTTACGGAATCCCCCGAGTGGTTCTCCTAATGAACATAAAGGCCGAGATGATCAGATTGTGGATATAGATTTTGATTGGGCTTTGTGACTTTTTTTACCATTCTATACATAGTCTGTGAGCACAATGATTCACGACACCAAGTAGGCGAATCTGCCAAATTAAAGTACTGACAATGCCAAAGTTTGTATACATTAGATACGAGACTCGTTGGACACACTATTCAGATCAGTTCCATCTTAGAATCATTGAGTAATTGAATGATGTTATTACATTGTTCAGCCATGTACATACTCGGCATACATGTAGTTTTAAATATAGATGTTAACAGATCAGTTCTAACTGCTGGCAGTACAATAGTAAAGCGAATCTCACTGACATCAGTAAGATTAACATTGTGACAGTAAGATTTATTTTTACTGCTACTCTGCAATCTGTGAGATGAAAACATCAACAGTAAGATCTGCTGCTAGCAGAAAGATCTATCTTACTGTTGTTTCTATTAGCAGCATAAGACATATTTTATTTTTGTTTCTGCTAGCAGTAAGATCTATCTTACTTTTGTTTCTGTTAGCAGTAAGATCTATCTTACTGTTGTTTCTATTAGCAGCAATAAGACCTATTTTATTTTTGTTTCTGCTAGCAGTAAGATCTATCTTACTTTTGTTCCTGCTAGCAGTAAGATCTATCTTACTGTTGTTTCTGCTAGCAATAAGACCTATTTTATTTTTTGTTTCTGCTAGCAGTAAGATCTATCTTACTTTTGTTCCTGCTAGCAGTAAGATCTATCTTACTGTTGTTTCTGTTAGCAGTAAGATCTATCTTACTGTTGTTTCTATTAGCAGCAATAAGACCTATTTTATTTTTGTTTCTGCTAGCAGTAAGATCTATCTTACTTTTGTTCCTGCTAGCAGTAAGATCTATCTTACTGTTGTTTCTGCTAGCAATAAGACCTATTTTATTTTTTGTTTCTGCTAGCAGTAAGATCTATCTTACTTTTGTTCCTGCTAGCAGTAAGATCTATCTTACTGTTGTTTCTGCTAGCAGTAAGATCTATCTTACTTTTGTTCCTGCTAGCTGTAAGATCTATCTTACTGTTGTTCCTGCTAGCAGTAAGATCTATCTTACTTTTGTTCCTGCTAGCAGTAAGATCTATCTTACTGTTGTTTCTGCTAGCTGTAAGATCTATATTACTGTTGTTTCTGCTAGCTGTAAGATCTATCTTACTGTTGTTTCTGCTAGCAATAAGACCT
Organism: Mactra quadrangularis; assembly: GCA_025267735.1. Lineage (NCBI taxonomy): Eukaryota > Metazoa > Mollusca > Bivalvia > Venerida > Mactridae > Mactra > Mactra quadrangularis. The sequence goes on along the minus strand of CM046301.1, from coordinate 893,694 downwards.
ATTTTATTTTTTGTTTCTGCTAGCAGTAAGTTCTATCCTTCTGTCGTTTCTGCTTGCAGTAAGATCGAACGTAGCTGTAAGATATTATAACTTGTGATACTCATGTATTCATTTAAGTTGACAGTTTCCATATTTGTGTAGGGCTTGAAAAGCTGGTGTTAATTTAATAGCATACATCCACGTACATGATCGCCAAGAGTTTGCATTGACTTATTCTACAAACTATCACACTCACGTAAAACCTCAGGACATTTAATACAAGTTTTTTTTACAGTATGATGCAGCAAAATATGTTCAGCGATAAAAAATTACGAAAAATCCCGTAAATTTACGAATAAATTTCTATGTCGTCTATGCAACATTTGTCACTGAAATGTATTTTTGAATCATTGATTTCGGAAGATCCCCTACAGGTGAAATATCTGTTACGTCATCAGTTTGTGTGTCCTCAAAACAATCTTGATCGACCGGTACAAACCAGTTCTCGTGAATATTTAATGTCGTTCGGTGCTTCATTTTGCTCCAGAAGAAATGAACGTACACTCAATCTTATTGAACACAATTACATTTGTCACAAATTTGTCGTAGTAACGAATATTGGCAAGTATAGTCTGACGCAGAAGTGAATGTGTCGTCTGCGAGCTGACGGCAATTGTAAAGTTTCTAGTCTGGAATTAGCGATAACTAGTATTAGCTTATAGAATCTTGAATATTTGCCATGGAAATTAAATAATTTTTCTATCAATATTATTGGATTATGGTAATGAATCATTCATTGTACTGATGATGAAATCTTTTTTGTGACTTACGTCTTTATTTCTCATCACCTTGGCTATTAGCCTATTAGGCATTGTGAGAGTGTATTCTATAAAGGTTACGGAAAAACCCGATGTTTTGCAATTAATGGCCATTCCGAGCACCTCGGAGATCTTCTATGTAGAAATGCTAGAAGATTATCGAGGTATTCCGAATATTTTTATCATTCTGAACTCAATTGGGTTACGGAAGCAGTCGAATATATACGACTGTTCTATAATTTCAACGGTCGGAATATTTCGGCATTTCTCGTAACCAGCTATAAAAATATAAAAACGAACCCAATGAAGTGATGGTTTAGGAATTAAAACCGTTGAGTTGACGATAGGTGTCAATGTTAATAACGTATTCTCAATAACACGTAATTCCATTGAAATTAAGTAGATCAAACGACGAACTTTCTTTTGGGTCCCACAAACCAATGTAGATTTCTATTATGTATCTCGTGCATATCAGGAACTCCAGAAAGATATTTCTTCAAGTGAATTAAGTACACGATAACTATGTTTTCATGAGTTAGTTTTTCTTTGAACACAAACATGATGCCTACAGTCAATTTACATTGCTTGTCTATATTTTAGTTTATATTATTTTTAATCGATTTCTATATTCACTTCTCAATCACTCTAGTGTCCGCTCCTTGGTCCCAAAGTACAGAGCAAGTAGGATAAAGTTTGTTGCTCAAGGAAACAACAAGGTATAAGTTAAGGATGTACACTATCAATGTATCAACAAGTGAGAACTGACTACCTAATGATTACCAGTCCAACGTCGTAATCATTCGGTCACGCCCACTCAGCATTTTATACCTTGAAAGTTTAAAACAATACAGACAATCCAACTATCTGAACTCCGAGAGTGCATCACTTGTTTCATGTACATTTTCCCACGTTTCATTCAGTTTTGATTGTCTAGAACTAGAAAGCCTAAGGAAATAATAAACGTCGAAACACTTAACTAATTATGTCAATCTCTCAAGTTGAAAAGTCCTTCGAAGGGACATGTTACTATCCGTTGCAATATCTTTATTGTCTTTTACTGCCTGAATTGCACCTATAAGGCGTTCGGATGCACTCGTTTTTGTTGCTCAAGGCAGGCACAACATAATGTGCACAATAATACTCCATTTACAAAATGCGATCGTTTTGTTACTCAATACGGACCAAGTTAAAGCACGCAAATTTTACTCCATTGAAATAAACACTGACTTTCAAGTCATCGCAATGAGTCAGCGCTGAATTACTGTTACAAGTTATAAAAAAGTTTTCATTGAATAATTGGTTTTAACCACAATTAATGTAACTAGTGCATTGTTCATTAAATTTTTAAAATGGCGTTAAAATACATTTAAATGTATATAGCCACTTGTGTGAATATATGTCGTCCTCCAAATTATGTAACATTAAGATTCGTATCAGCGTTAAGTATTTTTCTATCTCAAAAAATTGCTGTAATATACTTGTATATTTTATGTACAGTTCACGAAGTATTGAGTTACATCTGATTTTTGTACAATAAACCTGTTAGAAATTACACTTTCTTAAAATTCTTTAACTCTTACCTTCGGCAATAAGTTGTTAATTTTATGCAAAAAATGATATTAACATAGAAAACCGTTACATCAAACCTAACAACTCTAATGATTCTGATATGTTTACATCATACATCAAACTTGACTAACATCCCCACTAGAGCCCAAACGTATACTTCTCAATTAATAGGACAAGGATATAACACAGTTAAATATTCAACGCCACTGATTTAAATACTCACTGCAGTACTTCTGAAAGCTCTGTTCTGTAGCGTGTTCAATTACACAAAACGTTACAGAACGTTACATAATGATACATTCGGAACTCCTCGGCCATTCGCTGCGAATTATCTAATCTAATACACAAATATGCGATCGTTAAGGCAATGGGTGATGTTTCAAAATTTACGGACTAAAAACGAAACATCGCTCAATGCCTAAACGACCATATATTTGTTTACTTCAACACCGGTAGTTTCAAAATAGTGTCTAAATATGTCCGAGATTATTCGCAGCAAATGGCCGAGGAGTTCCGAATGTATCGTGACGGAACGTTTTGTAACGTTCGCGGTAACTGAACTCCCTACTGTACTCACGATCGATAAAATAGATATCTGTAAATGTATTTACGTACGGATATTATCAGAAAAATGTCGAGTATTTCTTACTGAGGGGTATAATAACCCGATTGAGGCTCGAAGCAGCAACACCTTCAGTACACTAGATTCGAAATCTTGCAGTTAAGCCTGCTTCACCACGGACTCGAGTTCGCTATCCTCTGCGCATAACTCAAATATTAGCTTTGACTGTAGTCAAAGTTGCTATCTTAGTTTCTTGTCCAGGATCTAGTTATTTGTATTGATGTATATAGTATTAAAATGACGCTTGTTCACATCGTCTTTGGGCTCTTAAACATTGAAATAATACCGATTCTATTTAGCTGAGTTCAGACGCGCACACACTATATTAGTTTAGTTTATACAAATTCTAGCTCGTTTGTGAAACAAGTTTTTACTTCTGCCTAGTCTGCTTTCTGGTCCACCGGTACTTAACTTAGTTAGATTAAGTTTTTTGCTCAAGAAAACAACGGCCTTGAACGGGGTAGGTTTTGGATGGGATTCTAATGAATTTGGATCTGGTTATCAAATGATTATATGTCCAACGTCGTAACCACTCGATCACGCTGGGTTCAGTTATTATTAGCACACTATTAGTTGAAACAATAGTGCATCAAATTGAAATCTTACATCAACAGTACTAGGTGTTTAGTCCAGAGCTCGCAGAGTGGCCACTTTACCTATCTATAGACTTATGAAAAATATGCATTAAGAAGTGACAGGCACACCACTGATTGATACAACAGCGGCATCAAGTTGAAATCTTTTAACAACAGCATGTGGTCCATAAACTAGTGTTCCTTCCTATTATAAATACATAGATACATAATTAATAGGAACAAAATTGTGACTGGCACATGTTCCTTTAAAGATGTCACCGATCCGAAGGTCTTGTGAAAAAGAAGATTTTTTTTAGTTTTCCAAAAAAACTCACACACACATTTCTAAGATAACCATACTTTACTGAATGAAAACACAGAACAAAGTTTTTTTTATAACAGAAATACAGAGTATTACAATAAAATTAATACGTAACAAAATCTACAATTTTTAACATGAAAAAATACTAAAACGACTGGCCTAACGCGGTTGGATAACAGTAATGTTCATTGAAAAGTTAAGTGGCTTTGGGAGGTCGTTGGTTCGAAATCTAACATTGTGATCATACTAAACGGTTGTATTCTGGAAGTGGGCAAATTGTGGAATTAACGAATGTTTGAATGAAAAAAAATGTAACTAAAATTATAGACTACAGAAGTATCAAAACATTTGAATTATCTGTTTCATTTCTTAAGAAGTTGATGTAGGTCTACGTGGAATTTTAATCGGTCAGTCAAAGAAAACACTCTTGGAATCAGCGATGAGCACAAAACAGAGCGTAGGTTTGTTTTAAGTGGCGTGATGGATAGATTCACTTTTTTCACGGCGGTCAGTCGACCTACTCACCGTTCGTGGTAAGACTAAATCGCTGGATTTAGCTGTTATAACCGGTTACTAGGTGCACACTTCCGTCAATCACTGACAACTGCCCTACATGGTTTAGAATCAGTAGTAGGAGAGAGAATTTTCGTAGAATATTTTAAATAACATAACTTCACAAAAGTTTGCCCTGCCCGGGAATCGTACCACAACCCCTCGATCTGTAGACTTGTGTGTGCCGACTTAGCTAGCCAGGCGGCTAAGGATAGGTTCTGTCCGAGTGCTGGTCGATGCTTCGAGTTATAATTAATCATTTCTACTGCAGTAGTGTTGGTTGTTTATGAGATTTAGTATGTAATAGGACAGCGAGAAAATTTCCATATCAAAATTAATTTCAAATTCAATATCCTGAGTCATGCTTCATAATTCATATCTTAACTTTTTTGCACGTTTTGCAATTTCTATTGAGAAAATAAGTATAGGGTATATCTATATGAAAGATAGAGAACGGAATCTGATTTATTTGATTTAATAACATGTTGAAATATAGACTGCATTTTTTGTATATTTTTATAGTTTGTTGCAATCTTCTGACAGTTTCAATCAGATTTGACAGATTATTGAAGAATTTAATGGATACAGCTTGCATTAAATCCACATTAGATCATTTCCGGTGCATTTTAGGAGAAACAAATTATAATCTGAATAAACCGGGCTTTTCAGTAACAAAATAGATTTTTTTTTGCTGTTTGGTCAGTAGTTTCGAACAACAGCCCCGAACACAAGATACTTTATTCATGGCAATGAACATAGTTTATGCCTAAAAAATATGTTGACTTGGCTGGTCTTAATATACATGTAATTATATAGAAGAATAAATTGCGGTTTTTATTGGTTCGGACCATTCCAACGGCGATTAAAAATCCTTGCATAGATGAAATATTCATCAATTCTTTTTTCTAAACTAGGTTTAACGCCGTGTTGACACAATTTAGATTATTTTACGGCGGCCAACACACCTAACCTAGCTTTCCTGGACCCTTGTTTATAACCAGTACTCACTTACCCTTCCACAAGGCCGACAACTTCTCTACATACCTTATTAATGAAAGACAACTGACATTATTGTCAAATTTTCATGGAAGGGTATAACCATCCTGGGTGGGAGTATTCGGAACTCATCGGAAACTCATCGAAAACGTGTTCGTACATTTGTTACTAAATACACATGTAGTTACCTTCGTCAATTCTCGGAACTCATCGGAAGTTTGTTCGTAATTGTTTCTAAATACATGTAGTTATCTTCGTCAATTCTCGGAACTCATCGGAAATTTTACTGTACTATTTTAAATAGTTACGGAAAATAACGAAACATATCGACTTCGTCTACTTACAACACAAATCAATATTCAACAAGTAAAATGACACAAAAATAATATAACATATACACAGTAATATACAATATGTATAACAAAAAATGTTTATATAACATTAAAATATATAGTGCGACAATATTAACCTGAGCTTGAACTACCTCATTATAATAATTACACACTTTCGACGAGAGTTTCCGAATGTGCGTATACGGTTATACACATGTTTATAACAACCATGTGACTATTTTAAAAGTGTCATGTTATTGTACTTTTAATTTTGGACGCATTATTTTTTTGGGAAACACGTAATTTTGCAATATTGTGGCACAGTGTCAAAGAATTTATTCTTATAAAAACAAAATTAATTGTTCAATACGTGTATTTTGCCGAAAGCTGCCGATATTGTTTACAAACAAAGACAACAATAGATGGTAAATACTGAGTTTAATATATTCTTGCATAAAGGTCAAGCTCAGGTTAATTCTGTTGGACTATACACAAAAAAAATCACAATTAATTAAATTACATAATTTCATCAACATCCCCGCTCTTAGCTTATATACTTATACTAAAGTATCAATGAGGACCTGTGGGTTTTGCTTTTAAATATGCATACATTGTAATTTGAAAGTCATTGTCACGATCAACGAAATGCATATACTTGTACGTCTCTATGTCCTCAAAATATCAAATTATGAAGGAAAAACAAATTGCTTTTATTCATATGCTGCTATCTTTTTTTGACTTCTTAACATTGCAATGTATGGTTTTATTATTTTTTAAATGAGAACGTAATTTGTGACGTAACACTATTATTATAACTTTGATAGCTAAGGGATGCTGACAATTTTTCGATATAAAAACTTATAAAACAAATTATACATCGTTCAATGCAATATCTGCATTTACATAATATTTTTTTAAAATATTTTAAGTTAAATAAGAAATACGCGCAAAGAATGTAAAGTTATATATATTTACGTAGGCCAAAAATATCAAATCCAAAATTGTGTAAAAATAATTTAATAAAAGGTTCCAAAATACATTATGAATAAATATGATATTATATCTAAACAAACATGACTCCAAATTCTATTACAAAATATAAAAAAGATCCTGTCAGTAATCGGAACCTTATAGTTAATTCACTTGTGTTCAAAAATGTAAAAAAGTGAAATTTGGGTTCATTCAAGTTCAGCTCAAAAATGATTTTGCATTATTTAGTAATCAAACCACCCATTGCTCTAAATGAATAGCAAAAAACATATCTTGAACTCATGTCAAGCATGTCCCGACAATACCTATAAATGCCAATAAATTGAATATACTACACTTGACCTCTCTCACCCTGACACTCTTCAATGTTTAGTCAAACATGGATATTACCATAAGGGTATGCCAGGTGTGCAGTATTAATAGTACTAGTCAAGTACAAGTCATAATATTGTGTTTATCTAAATGTGTTTTTTTTATTGTAACACAAAATTTAAAGTCTGCTTTTACGTACTTGACTTCGGCTCCATTTTGTATATTTACCAAGATAATATGGGTCAAATGTTTTAGCGTATGCATTAAAGCCTCGATTTCGCCTCTTCATTCTACGTCGTTTTCGTTCTTTTCCGTCGTGTTTCTTCTTATTTCGCTCCTTTTCTTTCCTTTGCCTTCTTTTCTCTCTTTGCCTCTTTTTCTTTCCCTTTCGCCTCTTCTGTTTCAGTTTTCGTCTTTTAGCTTTGCTCACAGCGTTCAACAAGTCTGGGTCCTCATTTTCGTCCTCATTATCAAAGGTTTCGATTGGATAACTCGGCTTGCTATCAATGGCGTCGGTAACAGAACATTCACCTGCGTATTTTTGTTTGATTCTTCGTTTTCCGTTGCAATTAGCAATTCTTAAGTGACAACGTGACTCGTATGTTTTACCGTCAGTGCCACAAACTTTTTCATCTTTCGTTGTTTTTGCACCTCCGCCTCGTTTACAAACAAACTCACTTGGGCACGTACATATTGGTAATCCTTGCACATTTATCATGCATACTTTAAACTTGGGGCATCGTCTTTGCTCGCATGGATTTGCTGAAAATAGAAAAAATGAGAACTTATTAACGTGAGCTGAATGCATAATATAGTTTTCGAATTTAGCCAGTGGACCTTGGATCGAGTCCACCGAAATAAAAACGTTCAAGTTACTAATAGAATGTAAGTTGTCTTTCTATCCACCACCTTTTTACAGCCATCATTTTCCATATTCAAAAATAATCTTTATTTGTTGTGCAATTGTTTATGTATAGGATGGAGCATGTAGCAGATTAATTTGAGATTGATTAAAGAGTTTTTTTTACAAATATATCGTACAGCATCGTGAATCAAAATAGAAAATAGGCATTAATTAAACCATACTGTGTTCCTATCAATTTGAAACTATACAGAAGTTAGACCCGTTTTACAAATAATTGTGTGACAAAATTTGTCGTTAATCATAACTTATTGCTATCGGGAAGGTAATAAGTACTGTTTGAATTAGTGTTCGTTTTTTCTAAACTGTCAAAAGATTAATAATTTCACGGCGAATGCGTTTGTTAAAATTATTGTCGTAATGAGTTTCCGAAAGTGTGTATCATGATTGAGTAAAGCTTCTTATGTCGTATGATAAGTTTTAGTCAAGATATTTTTAATGAAAATTAGGTCGCCAGTACAAAAAAATGCATTCAGTCACCGTGAAATTATTCAAGCTTTGACAGTTGAGAAAAACGGACAATACCACAGAATTATTGGTCAATGAAAACCAAATATTTGAATTGGAACAGTTCGCCGTTATTCTCATTCAGTATTAAATAAAAAAATAATGTACAAGATATACCGTGTTCGTCATTTTGACTTATTTATTTAAATTATTAATTTAATCATATTTATTAATATATCTGACATTTACATTAAGGAGACCACTTGTTAATAATATCATGTGATCATTTCAGCACGGGTGGCCCATGCACTGTAACTTACTGAAAACCTTCTCAATTCCATGTGTCAATTTCAGCACGGGGCGCTCGTGCGTTGTAACTGATTGGAAAGCTCGTCAATTCCATGTGTCAATTTCTGCATCGGGCGCCCGTGCGTTGAAACTGATTGGAAAACTTGTCAATTCCATGTGTCAATTTCAGCACGGGGCGCTCGTGCGTTGTTACTTATAGGAAAGCTTATTAATTTTGTGTGCCAATTTTAACACGGTTCGCCCGTGCATTGTTATGTAAAGGATAGAGCATGAGTAGTACTTTGATACAAGCGAACCACTTTTAAGCAATTGGATTGGCTGAGTTGGTACCACTGTTGTCTTATTAATTTTAGAATATGTTATTCATGTAATTCTAAATTATTAAAATAGACTGCATATTTTGACAATACATGTACTTTTAGGTCCAGTAACTTCCATCCAGTCCATTAACAATTTCATTTTGCTGGACCGAATGTACAGTGCAGATGAAAGTTTGTCGTAAAGACTGTTTGTATACAAGTACCGTCAGTAATTTACTTTGTCGCTAATTCTATTATTTTAAGTCATCGCTACTTCAGCAAAACTATCAAACTAACCATGTTTAAACTTGACAAAACTTATTACCAGATTTATGAAATGAAATAACGTTTTTCTTGGATTATTATGTCAGAGAGACAGACGGACGGACGGACAGACAAACATAACTGGAATATTATTGTTGACATTTCTTGTTAAAACGCAGGGGTCAAAATTTGCAAATATTGATAAAATTGCAGGCTACCGAAAGCATATTAATTGACTGTTCGAATTCAGGGTTGTCCCAATTTTAGGGTTTCCAACCAGTACATTGTATATTTTAAGTGTGTTGATCTACTTGAGGAACCGATACAGCATTCACAAAATTACAATAACAAAATATTGGTTTTAAAGAAAAAAGTCTTTGTTCAAAAAAAGTTTATTAATGGGTTGTCTGGCATTGCTTTTGGTTGTAACCTTATTCAATGTTTCTATCACAATTACCTCTATCGATCTACTATCAAGTAGCGTAAATACAAGGACTAACAAAATAACAATATAGTCTCAAAATGTCATGTTTTCAGGATATACAATTAATACAAGGTATTGAAACATTAAAATTCCTGTTAGATAAAGCCAGTTCTCAATGATTTAATATCACGTAACTTGAGTAGAGTTTAAGTGTTATATATTGTAGGCCAGACTTAAATGTCTTAAGCTTTTGATAAAATATAGATAGAAACATCCTTGTAATCAGGAGAACAATCACTATTATATGTAATGTTAGTTCAATTGATTGGTGGCATTTTTTGCTAATATCTTCAAGTGTTTGTTTTCGTAAAGTGTATTTTTATTTTGTGTGTTTTAGAGACCAAAACACAACCCAGTTCGGTAGCGCAGTTGGCAGCGCGCCTGAATTTCGAATCTAGTGTCCCGAAGGGGGTACGGGTTGGAATCCCAACTGGGAAGGTTATACCCTTCCATGAAAATTTGACAATAATGTCAATTTTCCTCCATTAATAAGGTATATGGAGAAGTTCCCGGCCTTGTGGAATGGTTGGTGAGTACTGGCCACAGGCAAGCGTCCAGGAAAGCTAGGTTAGGTGCGCTGGACGCCTTAAAATAACCTAAAATGTTGATACGGCGTTAAACTCTGTTTAAAAGAAATCAAACACTTGTTTTTATGCATACGACCAAAGGCGGTTCCGAGACAAAAACGCTCAATAATATACATTCTGGTACATTTTTAACTTGCAAAATTTACCGTCATCAATAAATATTTTGCTACTTCTGTGTCCACTAAAGAAAATATGCATTCGTTGTGGTGTTTGAAATCGACCTTTAAAATTATTTTTCAACGTATGCGAAAGATGATGGTGTCATTCAAAATAATAAAGCCTTAGCTACATGTGTATGTACGCATGTATTAATATATACATGTCGCTGACGCATCGATATTGGAAACTATCAATGGTGCAAACATTAACCTCGCTGATTTAAATACTTAATGATCGATAGTAAGTACAAAAATACTTTTGTGAGTATTTAAATCAGCGGGTTTAATGAATGCGCCACTTGTTGTTGATTACAATTAATTAATATATATCTGTCAGTGTTGTCCACGTGTATGAATCTACTTCAGTAATGAATACACGGCTATTATGTATATTAACTAGTTTAACAAATGATGTAACGAAGAAAGACAGATTGGTTTACGGTGACAACAAAGAGAAAAGAAACTATACAAGTTTTGTATCAAAGGCATGAATAAATTACCCTAAATAAATCAACCTATGATATAAGGTGATAAATTCGACACAAAAATGTACGTAAAAAAGATCTACCGCAATTAGTTTACGTTTTGCACGTGTGTGAGCTGTTTATATTTACGATTTTACAAAGGACAATACGTTGTATAATGAATACTATAGAAGATAGCTCAGTGATGGATATTTCTATTGTGTGTCAGACTATTACTAAGATGTTTACAGATCTTTCAATAAAGTTAAGTTAATACTAATTTATTTCATCTCGATTTTGAAACAAGGTCTTACAACTTCTTTCGATTAATCACTTTTGAGTCCATTTCCTGGTCCCCAATACTGAGCTAGAAGGTAAAGTTTCTTGCTCAAGGAAACAACGGGGTAGGTTGTGAATGGGATTCAAACCAACGTAGCGCTGGCTATCCAATGATTACCAGTCCAACGTCGTAACCACCCAACCACGCCCGCTCCTCAATATAGTACATTTTCTTATAACAATTGAGATACTATATTAATAAATGTGAACTTTTTTCTCCAAATATGTGTGTGAATAAGGTTTGGTTACAAATATATTAATAATAAAACTCAATATTTACTAGTAATGCTATATCCTTATTGGGTTCGTTTGATAGTCTTCCTATACAATAAAGATACGTCATACGTCATTTGGTTTTAAAAATGTCTAAAATATCATGATTTTGTAACAACCAATGGGTTGTTACAAAATCATGATATTTTAGACATTTTTAAAACCAAATGCTTAATTTGAGAGAAAAGGCTCAATATTAAAAGGCCATTCCGCTAATAAGAACATCGATTTTGATGGACCTAATAGTGAAACTTTACTGTACTACACAAGCAAGAAAAGGCCTGTTGTGAATTCAAGATCCGATCTCCAAATGCAATTTCTATATAAACGACATTGAAATACTTTTAAACTTTATTTGTCCTACGGTCTTTCTGGGACTTACGTGGACTAAATTTTGACGATTATATGATAACCCAAACACTCTGCCTCTAACTAAGTACAAAGATGAAAGTGTTGACCATATAATTTATATTTCAGCATACTAGACCTACATAGGAAAACACGATCTTTTGAAATACACTCGTATAATGTGTAGGCCTATATACAATTATATACGTATGATCTTTAATTTGTAGTTTATTTATTTGTAATATTCAGGATATTACGAGTATTAGCATTGTAATTAGATGTAATAAACATAAATGTAAGAAATATAGACCACAGCGTTCTGATGAACAAATCTTAGAGTAACACACATACAATGATCATAAATTAGACCTACATCTTGGCTGTAACCGACATTTAAGTTCATAAAATACTTGTTATATGGGAATTGTTTGTTTGGCTTCAATTAAAACTCTTTTAAACTTCTAAATTGTCTATTTTCACGTGTGTTAGATCTTAATGCTACGATAAATCTGTCTTTATTGTAAATAGATCCATTCATTGCAATTAAATGGCGAGTATTGCGTTCTACGAGTGAGTTGCTAGGTTCCATAAAAGTGCTATAAACATAAGAGGTGGATTTCATTGGTTAATTTTCCTTTCATTTTATTATTAAATAAGCACATCATATAATTCTGACTTTATTAATTGATCTTCACGTACATGTTTACAGATTTTTATTTGTTAAAACGGCTTGTTCATAGATTTTTAATAAATAACAGCATTTCTAAAATTCTAAAAACTATGTAGACACATGATTGGCTAATTGAATATTTTGAAAAAGTAATGAATCCAAGAAAATGTTGGTTCAGTCCAATAAAAAATCAACCATTTTGTTTTGATTTTGTCGCGTGTTACACCACCGTGGTAAAGACATTTTGAAAACAGTAAAGCAGGGATCCGATTGCATTATGACGATTTCAATGCAAATTGACATTCGACAGGTACTATAAAAAGATGGCGATTTTATATATAAACCCTACCCCGATCAGTAACCATATTGTACATGATTTTATTTTGCATTATTTTATGACAGTTTTATATTTCAAACAATGAATATGTCAGTTTGCTTAAAAATAAGAATTTTCATAGCAAAGCATGCAGAAGCCACTGACTGGCAATTTTAGAAAATATAAAAATACTCAAATCTATGTGCGAAAAGCTTTAAATAAAACCTTGGTGGTAGGTGATATAAAGTATTGCTAATGTTATAGGTATTTAATTCATCACCTTTAAATGAATGAGTAGACAACACTTTCTATTTTATTACGGTTAAGAACATTCTCTTTAGATAGAGTTTTAACAAATGAAATACACAAGACGCGATCGCACAATGTGTATTAGACATATCATTTCTAACCATAAGTTGTGGCAGTGTACCGAGTTCTGCAACAAAGATATCAAACTTTGAATATCCCGTACTAGATTCAAAACTATTTAGTAAAAACTCGTAAAGTCTTAATGACCTTATGTAGATAATTGAGCCAAAACAGTGTTCTGAACGATCCGGAAATTTCTGCCAGATTTTGATGATTCTGATGTCACTAAAGTTACTAACAGATGAAAGCGTCAAGCTGATATGACGAGTATCGCCAACACGACAATTAATATAAGTGTCAAACTAAAATTCCAAAGACTTTGGTCATAGTTCTTTTTAAGAATTTAAAGCAGTTAGTAGTCTGTCGATCAATTTGGAAACAAGTACTACTTCGCTGTTTTGTACGTTTGGACTTTATGAATAATATATTCGCCAAGCTCTTTGAAATGTTGACAACGTCATACTCTTTGGAGAGTAAAAAGCTACGATTCAAACTCTTATAAATTTTAGTTTGTCTCTAATGTCAGACAACCAGACTGTATATATAGAGTGACATCGAAAATGGGATTTAAATGACGTTCTGGCCTATTAAACAATTGATAAGTTTTGACCCCTAGATAGTAACACGGTGTTGAAAATGTCGATTTATAGCACTATTCCTCACTTAAACCAGAGATGTACAATCCCCAAACTCTTATTTAATGTGAATTTGAATGAGTTACTATGACCATCAAACCTATCTAAAGTTTCGTTCCTAGATGCCTACAAAGTGATCATTCTCGTGCCCAGAGGTTATCAAGATTCTCGATCTAATCTTGATAGTCTCTGGGAACGAGAATGACAGTGATGGAAAGGTCGATTTATAGCAGAACTTGCCTAAATAAAATGAGATATGTACATGCTCTCACCAACAAACTGGTACAGTTAAATTCACATGATTGTATGTTTAAAATTAAAATCGTATACATTTTAATTGGCAAATGTTCTCTCCCGTTGTTATGGAAACACGATCTGTTGCTAATATAATCCAGTTTAATTACTATCCCTATAAAATCCATAGAAACGTGCCAAACAATTTTAATTAGTATTTGCTTAATTAACTAGGGATTCTTTTTACAAAATACAATAAATTGTATAATAAAAACATTTGTGTTCATAAAAAAAACTATTGCTATTAGAATAATTATTAATGCAATTTGATTAATTCATTTCAGCACTCTGCCAGTTGTTATTAAGTTAATCCCATAATTTATTTATTATCTTGGCATCATCTTTAACAACAAGTGGCAACATCTGATACATTCTTGTGTAACAAAAGTGATCATAAACAATGTAGATCTGAGGTACATGCTGATGGTAGGGGTTGGTATTGTCCAAGCCCTTTCAAAGCGTAATGGACTTGCCCCTGACTTTATCTATTAGCATATTTAACCAAGGTTTTCAGATACATTTTGGACCTGTCAGCACATAGTGCGTCTTTATCGAGCAAACTAAAAACATTGTGTCCCACGAAACAAAGTGCTATCAATAGAGCACATGGTTATGTGTGTGGGGGGGGCAAATGTATTGTTATGCAAATTGAACGGTCACTTGGGCGCCGGTCAGTTACATGCCAAGTAGAATATTTTACAACAGTTTCGGACTATCATGATTCATACCATACCCACTGGACACCATGCCGATATATAAAAATATAATATATAATAATATATTTATGTAAAGATAATTTCCAATACATGTGATATAGTCATCAAAATTGATGGTCCTAATAGCAAAATTTTCTAAGGTCTAAGGAACCATTTTCTTCTCAAATGAAGAATTTGATATTTCAAAATTGTCAAAAGTGCATGAGTTTGCAATAAACAAGGTGGTCTTCATTGTGCAACTTTACTGTATTAGAGTTTCCAAGACACCGGACGAGATCAACTAGTCATCCCCATGTCTTAAATAGTTTTACTTCATCTTTTTATCTTCCCATTCCATACCATGCATGTCATCAGACTATTACTCAGCAACACGTGTGTTCACGGGCATACTTTCATGCATTTTTACAAACTATGTTAATATCGCGTCTCTTTTCTTAAATTGCGGATCATTAGGCTCGAAGATAATCTTTTGCTTCAAAAGAAATTCAAATTATCCGCAAAAATGAACTCATTAGAATAACCCACATATCAAAGGTTTCCTTCAATGCAAATATCGTATTACATCCCGTTTTAATCTCAGCGTTCGTGACAGTTTGCAGACGATTTGGATTAAATGTTTTAACATCGTATGTTTTACTGCCAAAAATATTTAATGCTTGCTTTTTACATTTTAAAAGACTCTTCGTTTAGACAACATTTTTTGTTTGTTCTTTATTCAAACTATGTGTCAAAATTAATGTTCACCTACGACACCTAGGTGTTTATCATGTTTGGAGATCGTACGTATGTTGACGACAACGATAAAACGATAATCCGAGTCGCGCACTGTATTAGTAAGATGGCGTCGTAACGTGAGAACTAGGTTTCTACTCTTCATAGAAAATAAACGTATGTTATTATCTTAGATTAAATCGCTATTTCTACATCGATTCTGAGTTTCATATCTTCCGATAAGTGTTTGCATGCTTGTTAAATTATAAATCTCAAAACGCATACATTGTAATTTTAAATACATTTGCACCTTACATACGGACCATTAAACTGTTGGTGACAGGGCCAATGTCGTCGTCTATTCCTCCATTTTAAACCCATTTACTATTTCTGTCATATTCACATTTATTTTCTACAAAATTGCTATAAAATTGAAAATCACCATACACCGTTCTTAAACACACTTCTGAGGTCATCTAGGATATTTGATTTCTTTAGCTTACAAATAATGTCATATATGCCTTGTATACGGACAAAAACAGTACAGTTGCACAATAAGGACCATCAAAATTGATGATTTTAACATCCAAAAGGTTTCAAAATAGGGACGTCCTTCTCCATTTCAGCATTTTGGGACATAATTATACTCATCAAAATAGCATGATTTTGCAATATCTAATGTGATCTTTTAAGCGGAACTCAAGTGTAGTTGAAATACTCAACCACGCACGCATTTGTCGAACTTAAAGAAGTTCATACTGACGTCAAGGGCGAACCATTGACTTATGACATACAAATAAATTATAAGGGTGTAGAAATTTAGATTTGTTTGTTCCTCGTGTCAGTTATTAGTCGATCAAACTTCTTTTTACGCCCTAACCTAATTGTACTCTATGATTTACGTATGCATATAAATGAAAACCTGTCTATATATACAAATATAAATGCTAATTTTGTTTCATAGTGCAACGTGTGGATCAAATTGCATGTTATAAAGCATACAAAGATATCAAAGCGATGTTGTAAGCTAGGTTCAATTTTGGTGGTCGCCTTAAACATTATATAGCAACATGAGCCCGAGGTTAGCTGTCACAGCTGTCAAAAGGCAAGAGTTGCTCAATCAGGGTATATAGTCATGTGATCTTCAGAATGTCAACAAACTCTTGTTGTTTAGTCAAATTCTTTCAGCTGCACAAAAAGAAAATATTCAAATAGCGCATAACATAACTGATACATTTCTTTTATTACATTGCCCAACTATGACTAATGAACATCGTGAGCTGTAATTATTTACTCTGAATCTTCTGCACAAATTATTTCTGTGCAAGACATATTATATCACTCTACTCAATTTTTGTGCGGAAGATTTGAAGTAAACGATCACAAACTCAAAGATTAATTGAATTCTTTCGGAGGAAATATAATTATCAGTTATTTCAGACGCTCTTTGGTTGAAGTCATCCATTTGTGTTGAAATAGACATCGCCATAAAACAATTTTGTTTACCTTTTTAGCGGTTATAATAAGTCACGTGACTATAAATCCCAACTTTTGCAAAGAGAGCCCCTGAGGATAGCTGTCCCAGCTCCCAATATACATAATTCGCTTAGTACAATGTAAGAATTTGAACATATGTGTTTGAAGTGATTTATTATGATACAAGTCTCTAATAAGTTACCTATGGTACAAATTCGTCTAACATAATAACTATTAGTATTGAAGGTGTAGTGGTCCTGTGGTAAGACGGGCGATTTAGGGATCTATAGGTCCCGTGTTCGAACCCCACTAGGGACACTGCTAATTTCCTTGAGCACAAGCTTTACAAAGTTGTTCCACTCAACCCAGGCGTATATACTGTGAGGGATCACCTGTCTGAAGATGTTTTCAATGATCAGGCGTTATCTTACAAAAGCGTCTAGTTGAATGAACATGTACATGGAAGCAGACTTCAAACCACACTTCAACATTTTTAATAAAAATCGCGTTTCAAGTAGACCCAATTACCGCCAGTGTTTTCCAACTCCGCGTTCTACTTACGCAATAAATTAACGAATAAAAAACTGGATAATAAGTGAACCCCTGTAGTGAGTTTAGTATTAATATATTCAGTTGTTAAATCACACAAGGGTTTCTGATAAGTATGAACAATATGCATTCCTTTATAGCTTTGGAAACATCATGAAACATTTATTACTCCGCAATCCTTAACAATCCAAAATTAATCCGCCATGGTATTTAACAATGACTCGTGGATTAAATATCCTGTATGAAATTGTGTGTCTCCAAGATGAGATATAAATTGCAAATTTTTGCCAGACATTTAATATACGGTACAGGCATTATCAACTTCTTTGCAAAATATAAATTTATCGGAGGGTTTAAGGTAATGATTTTAGGTCGTTATTTATATTTGAACTAAACATTTTTATAAGCCATATTGGGCTTATATCGGATGAAAGATAAATAATGTTCTTATGTCAACATGGCTTCGTGCATAAATTATATTAAACGAGAACAAATGACAATTTTATTTCAATATTTGTAAATCTTTATTCTGTTATTGTCAGTTTTTGTAAATAATATACTGATACGCTGAAAGTCAGTGTGAAGTTTTTATGTAGATACAATGATCGGTTTTCTGATAACTTAAGTACATTTAAATTTTATTCATGTCGTTCATTTTCCATAAACAGACGTTAATTTTCAATCGTTATGCCAGTAGAAGACAATTTCCTGAATTGATTTGAGAAGTTTTCACCTTTTAGTCAATACGACATACTAATGTATTGCGTATCAATGATGCTTACAGGAAGTAATTACTAGTTGGACATAGAGGCCATTCCCTTATTGAACACTTCCACAATATTAATATTTTGATCATTGCCATTATTCTTGCAATAACTTAAACCTCATAACAAAAATCCTACACGGACATCAGTAGCTTATCGCCTGAATACAAGCCGATTTTAGTGAGTTATTAAACGATTGCATGATATAGCCTAGACTACATACTATTAAAAGATCACCATATTTTAGCTATCACCCCTTTGCTACCGGTACATCTAAATTATCCGTTTATTGTACAGTCAACTAACGACGAAATGGAATTATACAGTAAAGTTTCGCTATTAAGACCAGCAAAATCGATGGTCTTAATAGCGAACCGGTCTTATTATAGAGACCCTCTAGTACACAAATTAAGCATTTGTGCCTTAAAAATTAATAGCCATAAATCGCATGATTTTAAAATAACAAAAGTGGTCTTAATAGCGGAACTTTACTGTATAACCGTGGCAGGTTCTACATCCGAGTAAAGTATCGTAATGCAATGTATTTTTTCTCAAGAAAAATCAGTTTCCCTAACGCAGTTCAAAGCCTAGACTTCTTGGTCCCTTGCGCGCGTTTCCTAACATTAAACCATTGCTGCACAATTAAAATCTTGCAAAAAGCCGTTCGTCCGAACGATTCATGGAAATGAATAAGCAAACCATCGAAATATCTCCAAAATAATAATTAATGATCAAAATACCCAAAGATATTATTTCCTAGAATGCAAAAACCCATATCAGATGTATTTCATTTTATATCTTGAGATATCTTGCTTGAAGACTAAAACGCGCCAAAACTTGTGTAAATTATGTATCCCTGCCGTATCATTACTGATCAACACGTGTTTCTATAATGTAACATTAATTGAATTCCATCTTTAATGATCCAGTTTAACGATAAAACAATACTAAGTTTACAAGCAGATGTTTACAGTATAATTAAAGAAAGTTTTCGGAGTCAATCAAAAACCTCGTTGCGGCAGAAACGCGTCTGAAGCGCCAAAACATCTCAGCGATGGCTCAGCGTTCTATTTTTATTTATTTGAATTCCGTTGGGATTGTTTGCGATTTGAAAAGCTGGTCTGGATTTTAAGTCCATGAGCTGGTAATTAAACAAACAAAAAATATTTTTGAATATAATATTAAGAATTTAAGATAGCGTTTTGTTTATCTGAAAAATCATTTAATTTCATTTTAAGTCAGCGCAGCGTTTTCCTCTCGCTTCCTCTCTACTTAGACAGGTTGGCAGATTTGAGAAATGGCAACATATAACATGTATATCACGTTTAATACTAATATCAAATTATTTTTAGTCAGATAGCAAAATTCAGATGAAATTCTTCATTATCAAAAAGCATTTACTTTCGCGTTTGTAGGCGTTAAAGGACGCAATGCACTTTTCTTATCTACGCACATACGCGTGAGTACATCTTCAAGTGTATAATCTTTGTACTAAAGGTTGCACCAACAGTAAGTTTCCAGTCTAAATTTTAGCAGCTCAAAATAACAAGTGGAATAGACTCTGAAAATTGACCTGAGACACCACAACAACAAGTTATTGTGTACCAATGTATGCTTTTCTGGAAACCAACGAAACTAGAAATAGAATTTTATGCCTGAAAACATTGTGCAGAGATGAAACAGTATTTCCTAACGAACAAAAACCTACTATGTTATTTAATTAGCAACAACAGAAAAGTAGAAAATACGACTAAGTGTACAGAAAAAATATGCACCAAAAAAGTTACAAAAAATTGTTCCTAGTGTAGATAGGAATGAACAAATTTCATCTCTGCTAATTTCTAGAAAGGAAAGAGAAAAAGAATTTCCAAGTAAGGCTTAATTTAGCGACGAAAAAAGAAATAACATTGGTGCTGACGGTGTGAAAGCTTGCAAGAAAATGTTCAATCTCATTATTGGTTTCTTACTTACATCGTTTGTTGACACAATAATGTCAATTACAGAGAGCGACAATCAAGATGAAAGACGTGAGTTAAAGGAGAATAAAGTCTTTTAGTCAGATGCACTCCTGGGAATGGTCTAATCAAATGTCTCAAGGATGTAAAACCTGATAATTACAAACTTGAACGGGGTCTAACACGTTACGCTCAGGATATTAGCATTGTTAACAAAGACGCCGGTTGCTTGTAATGGATGCAATTTGATGGAAAACCACATGTTTCAGCATTAATGAGCATGCCCTAACACCACCTTACAGCTCTCGACTATGGTAATATTAGCATTCTATGCACAGACGATAGGAAATTGTGATTTTTTCCAAGAAATTATTCTTTTCTATTCGGTTAGACAATATTGCCGGAGTGTAAAATCGGTCCAGAGTGTCTGAAATAGCTGAATATTCAGGATATCTGCAAATTCAGCTGGATTGAGGTATTTTGGCATGAACCGAACGATTCATGTATAATAATTTAACCATAAACTATATTATATCTTGAATTCGTAATTAACAAAAATATCTGTTACTTAAACAGGCATGCATATCTTACTTGCTAAAGGCAGAATGAAGACCATTATATCAATTCGATCATTAAATTTGATTTTACGGAACAAACTATGCAAGATATATAATTAGGCACGCGCCGTTCCTTAGGGTTAGGAATATTGTCATCACCCAAACGACATCGTATATGATTATGAAGCTTCGCAAAATTTTGTCAAAATCATAAGTACATGTAGTTGATTAACAATACCGCCATATTCTTTGTATGAAGCACAATGTACTGTAAGTTATAGCTTTTACTTTTCACAGTAAAGTTTTACTATTAAGACCTTACTAATATAAGATCTTAATAGCGAAATGTAGAGACCTATTTCTTTTCAATTAGGCATTTGGACTTAAAGACATAAAAGTTCGCATGCATGATTTTGCAATAACTAAGACGGTTTTAATTTTTAAAGCCTACCGTGCACCACTTGGCATCTCCGTTACAAAAAAACGCTGTTACTGGTTACAGCAACCCCTGTGATCAATTAAATACCACAATGCATGTTGATCTATGTGGGCCCTATCTACATCATCATAAAATCGTATCATATCGGAATTCTCCGATGTAGGCAAAAGATAGCCGAGAAGGTCCAAATGTGGCGTTTCATCGCAATCGTAACTTTCCGTCAATGTACGTAGCCTTGTTTTTTATCGGACAAACTCGATCATGCTCAGATTGGTTTCACAACAGCATTTAATATCGCTTTCAAAATAATTGCTGAAAACGCGCCAAGTAGGCTTCAAAACTAACAGTTAATTAGATGTCAAACTCCATCAAAAACTTTGTTGTTGCTCGTAATGTAATCAAAGTGTCTGGTCGCACACATCGTCTTCAGCAAAAATCTTACAAACATCGTAAACTTGAATTATTGTGATAACTTTTTACAATGAACGACAAAAAACTCTCGCATATCGACAATACATATCAATTAACTGTGAAATGTCGTGAATTTTGTCGACTATAATGGATAAGTTAACATCTTATGTCTGTCGGTTATTGAATAAATGTATTGTTTATTCTTGACTGAAAAACAAAACTTACGATCGTTCTTCTCTTACGACGTTTTCATGACAAGAGTAAATGCTATATGAACAAAACAATATATTTGATACTTTGTAAAGGAAAACGTTAACAAATCTATTTCTCACCTTCTGACAAGTACATCCTTTTCAAAAAATAAATACAATGTACACATTTTTGCTTATGAATGTTTTGGGAGTTTGTTTTTCAAATTTATGTCATTTTATTTACATTGTTGAAATGCGTCGTTTTTTCCATTTTGTTATTTATGTGTATACAAAATGTACTTATCACTTTAACTCAGTTGTTACAAATGATTTAATGGTATGAGAAGGGAGTAACAAAATTTATTTGAGCCTATTTCAAAGGTTTTTGGATGGTGACAATGGAACAATTGAACTGTAAGTCATAGATAAAAACTTGTCTGAGCAGCAACATAGTTTTTTGAGATGCAAATCAGTCTCGCATACCACAATAAGCAGGGTGTGTTACGTTGCTTTATTCAAACATTGCCTTAGAGAAGATTTTGCACAATACAAGAACAAAATGAAGAAGCACAAAAAAAAGAATCTTGAAACACCGTATTATTTGAATTCCGTATTCTCACTACACAATCTCTATTGTTCATAATAAAGTCGTATCAATAGCTCTTTAGATATGTTGCAATTTCTAGATTGATAAATTAAGCATCTATTTTATCACCATGGAAACTGAATGACAGTCGCCAGAACATCTACCCACATGATCCAAAACTATGCAGTTCAACCTTAAAATTTGTATATGTACCGCATAAACTAAATTCGTTAGTCTTGATAAAAAAGCTGGTACATTTTTGTATATAATAAACAACAAATGGAATTTTATTCATGCCCCTTGAGTACAAAATTTGAAAATCACCGACTATCCATACTAATAAACTCTTAAAATGTTATTATATACAACAAAGGAGATTTTATAGTTAGTACAATGAATTCCATATTTAATGATACATTCCATATTCAAACAATATGGTGTTTTGGTAACTCTTTGTATTCATTAAGTATACGCTTTTTATAAACATACAAACTGTACATTTACATGTATTTGGTTATTTACGGCGGTCGACAAAACTCTTCAGCTTTTTTGGACACGTTTATTGTACTTTCACTAACCTAGCTTTCACCAAAAAGCCTAAATCTCTCCGCAAGTACGAAGACAATCGTTCTCTTGCCCGAGGTTATCAAGATTCTCGATCTAGTATCGAGAATCCTACTAGACTCTGGGTACGAGAATGGAAGACAATATATTTTGGCGGATATGACAAACAGCGAGCGTGCCTTTGTACCACAGCCAAAGCAGAGCGCACCACGACCAAAGCTATCATGATGTTCTCACGAAAAGTGAAGAATTGTACGACATCTGTTATGTCTCGACTGTTTTCTGTTTTCATACAGGTGTTGTTTGGGTTATCATAGCAAAGATAAACTTATAGTCATAAATAATATTTAACATTAAAATACATCATTTTCTGAAAGTTTGAACATTCTTGATTGTCTGCTGGAATGATAAATATTTAGATGGAATTTGAAGAATTTGTAAAATATTCAACCCATCAATAGCGAGTACTTTGAGTGTCACCGCTGATATAGCTAATAATTTTAAACTGTCGATAATATATAATATTACCTTTATGATAAAAACCTATGGTCCAAGCTGGAATCAAAACCATGGTCTTTGTAGTTGTTCGCGAACACTCTATCACGTCGCCACAAAAGCTAGCTTGATGGCTAAGAAGTACAAGAGCTATATGATACATCTGCTATGTCATAAACTCTTGCTAAAATTAGTCCTCGAAATCTTGAGGATTTTTAAATGTCTGCGGATAATCTAAGCATGCAATACACAATTTAAATAATTTCTAGTATGCTATTTAAGTTGGATGCCAAATGTAGCACGATAAAATTCGATGGTACAAGATGGTATGGAAACACTGCTGACTGAGAAAAACCAGAGGACAAATAAGCGCATCTTGAACACACACCTTAGAAATGTGGTTGTAGACTCCCCATACCACCATGATAGTAAATATAATGAATTAATAAATAACATCTAAAACTAGTCATAATCACTTGATGAATAATGAGAAAAAAGCCACCAATGATATTATGGCATCACACCATAAAGTTTTATGCAAGCCACAGAATGTTCGAACACGTGTTATTTTACACATTTTGTAGTGTTATATCACACTGAACGTTGTTAGAAAGTCGTAAAGACGGAATTGATAAGGTGTGAATGTTATTACATAATATAACAATTGTATTAATGGAAATCATATGCAGTTAATGACCGATTTCAACAAATGGGATGAGTCTTTACGGAGCGGTATGTGTTTTAACGATAAAGACAAAAGCATTCCGCACCAAGCAATAGGTTGAATTTCATATGACGTCACATTGAATGCTTATGGTGCATCGTGGACATTTTTGTCTTAGAGCAGAACATTTTAACAAAATGATGTGAAAATAAGTATATATTTCTTGCATTAATGAATACTTGCACTATTAATTAGAAACATTATGTAAGGCCTACATGCAAGAAACTGAAAAAAATTGTCATTTTTGCAAAAGTTGCATGCACCTGCAAAATATTATGACCACAGTTAGTCAGTGTTAAATCACAGCGTATCAAACCATTTTATAAAATTCGCAGTAATGTAAATTTTCCTTTTAAGAAAGTAATGTCGCCAGCTCCTTGATAATGGTAAAATAGGGCTAGTTAAAAGGAGAATAGTCCTAATAGATTCAGTGAACCCGTTGCCGTAGACAAGGTAAACTCAAAATTAAAAAAAAAATTAAAAAAATCGTCTTTAATGTACTATGCACTGTAAAGTTTCGCTGTAAAAGCATAATGATAATAGCAAATTTAAGCATCTTTTCACAATTTAAATTCCCAAAAGATAACGTTAAGCGGAAATTGCAACCATTTCGGTAATAAAACCTTCGATTATGATGTTCCTAATGTTTCGGATTTACCGTGCATACGTTTTACGAAGATTAATACAGTAAAGTATCGAAAACAATGTTTCAAGATGGCACCAACGAGACACCATATACCATTAAAACATTTTCTGTTCGTACTCTTATTATTACAAGGCAAATATCACGCCAGATTATCAGTATCTGAGATCTATACAAACTATGATTAGTATCATCATAAAACATTGATATAATCATGGCTATAGATCAAATATTAACTATTCACGCAACATAAGTCAATCGCGATTTACATTCTACTTTGAAACCGGAATTTACGACGCATACCATCGTCTCAACCGTAGCACTAGTTTTTATACCCGTCTCGAGAGAGTTCGACAATTTCCGTATGGCGTTTCTTTTTATTTACGGATAACGACGAGTGGCATTCCAATGGTATAAATGCTGAATTTTTATACGAGCAGAACTTTGTCTGTGTATGCAATGGCAACTAAACTGACATTCTTCTTGTCTCGTGATGTATCGACAATTTCCGTAAAGCGATTAAAACATGTACGAACATTACCGAAATGTTTAGGCAGTTTCCGTACGACAATCGAAATCAATACAAATATCAAAGACGTGTTTCAATGGCAATAAATGCAACATTCTAAGAAACATGAGCGTGTTGACATACAACAATAAATGTTTTGAAAGACTTTCAATCATAACACATTCACACAGAAATCTTCGTATCAAGGAAGCATACTTACGAATTATTTGCTTTCAAATACATTGGTCTAGATAAGTTACACTCATAAAAAAGGCTGACGTCATAAAAAGTGTGGCGCGCACCTGTTGCAGACAGACGGTCACGTGAAAGCTATTGTTTGGAGTTGATGATCCAACTCTCACTGGCCAAGCAAAACGAGTTTCTGGTATTAAAGCTAATAAAAAATATTCTAAATGCCAAAAAACTCCCACTCTATTATTGTTACAGGGGCCGTTTTGATTGGTTTTTACAACGTTTATCAATTCTCTTTTTTCGGGTTATGCTGATTCGCCTAAAGAGTGCACATTTTTGAGATATCATCTTTTATCAGGTCTCGTCTTTCCTTCCACAGGAAGTGAAAACATCACAAGACGATGGTTATATGAACTAAAATTCTTTTATGAATCAGACGATTCAAAAGTGGCGTTAAACAAAAAAAAAGTACGTATTTGCTATTCTGGCTTACTTTCGCTGATACTTATACATGTGGGTTAACAAATGTATAAAATAACTTCCTCTATATGGTTTATGCATTGTCAATTATAATATATTTATATGCATTCCTAGTCGGTAATTCATACCATTTCATACTTGGTGCAATGACATAAAAAGTCTATTGTAGAAAAACCTCAGAACTTTAGAGGCATTCATTATCAGAGTTTTCATCATAAAATTGCAGTTAGTGGTTTTGACGTCAACTTTATCATTCTTTAAAGAGATATTTTCAAAGTTAAAAAGAAAACATTATCAACGAAGCGTATTAAACTCTCCCGTCGTAAACTATTACTTAGGCTTTGTAAATTAAACAAACGTTTAGAGTATATATCTTCTTTGAGTTACCTATAAATAACCGTCTTTAATACCTTTTAACCTAACAAAATATTTTTGAATTAGTTCTCTTTGAGAAGTGGTTGAGTAAGCCAGTATTAACTTCTTACTCACGCCAACACACAGTAAATGCAATGTACTGTCTGTCTCAAAGACGATTGTGATAAGTAGAATGGGTCTTTGTGGTTGTAAAAATCAAATGGTTTTGCCATTCTCGCTTGCTTTTTGAGTCAGTCAGTCTTTAGAAAACAGCCGGCTGGCTTAAAAGCGAACAAACTAAAGCAAGGTTTTTGAAGTCTACACCTAGTATCACTATTCAGTCGACTTTTGACATTAACCGCCCCGATTATCGAGTCACACACCAACTGTTTACATACGGCACAGATTGCAGCCACAGCATACAGTGCATGACCCTAACAGGTACCCATTTACACATAGGTGTAGTGAAGCAATTGCAGGGAAATGTCTTGCTTGAGGAAACTAGCAGTGCCCCTGGTGGGATTCGAGCCCAGGACCCCTCTAAGCGCGCGTCGTAACACTAGACCACTGCTACTGCTTATGAAAAATCAGTGTTTCTTTTCCATGGTTAGGGGGAATTTATCTTTTTCCATCGTCTTACCCTACTGCGCTATTTTGGGTGCTTCGGTTAGGGGGAACTTATCCATAAAATCTCACTATGAAATGGTACTAAAACATAATACAGTTTTACTACGAAAACCGTTCAAGCGACCTGTCATAATACTTGGCCCTAATGAGTATTGTTCTCAATCAATCAATTAAACAAAGTCGGTTCTAGACATAGACAGTAAATATCAGATTATGAAGCCCCATTCGAAAATAAATAAATGCAGTATTTTTTAACTAATTTCCCAGTACAGTCATAGACACACGGTCATATTGGGTCTTGTTTAAATGTATAAATCACCGACTTCGATACAAAAATGTAATTAATTCTATATTAGTATATTTGACATTAAATGCCTATGGACTAACCTTATACATGTATGGTAGAAAATGTCAAGGAAATGTGTTTTCTATGCACCATTTGTGTCTCAAATATTTTAGTCTTTTGGAACAATGTACAAACGTGGCCTCAAGTGTTTGTACTAACCCCCCTAACCACTACTTATCCTTAAATCGACAAAACCATCCGTGTGTCAATGTCATTTGACAGCCAGTTTCAAATTTCCAAAATGTTAGATTTTACTTTATAATTAAAATTCCTCAAAAAATGGTACCTCGCGATATCAAGAATTCTAAATCGACATTTAAAAGACGTTTTGTGGTATTTATTATATTGATTAAATCTTGCAATCTTTAACATTTTGACACAAATATGTTTAAAATAAGTAAAAACAGTAACTAATACGATATATTAACAATTTGTCTGGGTCATAATCCCCATATCAGTGATGCATTGTCCCTTTTTATTACGCTTTAAAACCTATCATTATCCTTCAACAAAAAATTCAACCAAAAACACCTTTTTTCAAAAAAACTATTTATTTAATTTCAAGATGTCACTAAGTTACAATTTAAGAGTTCGTAAAATAACATTCGAGCATTTTCATCGTATTTTATGGGCGTTAAATCTGACTTTGAGAACAACTTGATAGTGCGCTCAGTGGTTGGCTTTCAGCGTTCTCAGTGGTTAGCTTTCAACGTTTCTTTTGTGTCCGCTCTTTAGACTGATTCACGAGGCGATTCTGATTTTAATCTAATTTATTTTCTATTGTTAGACTAATAAATTCTTTTCTTCTTCGTGTTTTATGTCTCACCGTGAACAACAAAAATGTCTGACTGATTTTAATTATAAACAAATAAAATATTAAATTTCAGAATTAGATCTCTGAGTTTATAAATAATGCGTCCATCAAAAATGATAATGAAATGCTTGATTGACGGAAGAGACCGGATTAGGACGGAACATACAGACAGGATGTCAGTTAGCCACACCCGGGCGAATATAAAGATCCCTTCAGCGCATTCTTGTCAGAAATGCAAATAATAGCTAAATCAGACAATCACGATTTGTTTGACAAAGGTATCTCTTTATCCAGTATACCAGTATAGCAATTAAATAGATTCCGTTTGAATTGTTTCAAGTATTGTTTAATTTTATCCACTTGTTTGTGGCGCATTCTTTTAGCCCGCTGATTTAAATACTCGACATTTGTTCGGTAGTCTCCGTATAAAAATACGAATAACTATTTTTTTTATCGAATGCAAGTATTGTAGAGAGTAATTAAATCAATGGGAATAATGCAGAGGACGCAAAAATTGCAACGAATAATGAATAATTGGCACAAGGCGGATTTACCGTTCCTTTCATGTCCTTGTTGAATCATGAATATAATGTATAAAGTATGTATTTGTTCTGTTTTAATAGAACAGAACAGAACAGAACAGAACATAATCTTTTATTTCGTCACAGTGTACAAAGTAAAAACATGTGAACAAATAAAGATACGACTATCAGACATACACTGCATAAGAAAAATTTTAAGCAAATTTGATTTATATATCACAGCCTTAATTATAAACAAACATTTTGATACTACTAATTGCTCATACTTAATAGATAACAAGAAAAGTAGTAACAACACAATTTCACACAATGCACGTATCCTGATTTTACGCAGTTCACATTTTTAGACATTTATTTCTAAAAGTGTTACTAACAGACGCGACACGAGTAAAGTTTACGAGCTTAAAAACAATGAAATATCCCTTAAATCTAACGAATTTCGTTCATTAAGGATATTTGTATAATCTTAACCTGATGCATGATGGTTGATTTATCGCCCTACGTTATCTAATAGCACGTTTTCTCAGAGTATCTGAAAACATGAAAAACTTGTTGAAACAATCACCTGCAAAATGTCATTTCATCTGTTCACTCTCAATATTTCAACAAGGCATCGTAAACAATGTTGTTTCAGACTCAAAGAAAAGATAACAATTTGCCAAGCTAACATATAAAACATAATATCAGATCACAAGCTTATCAACAACGTGTAAAAATTAATCAAGCAAAAAATTCTCTATGAAATTTATTGCTTTTCTATTGCATCTCTCAATAAATTAGAAAAAAATATTCTAAAAATAAATAAAAACAGTGGGAAATCAGGATGTGACAGTAACAATCAGTGGAAACAGTTTTTAAGTGGATAATGTGAGCACCTTATCAAACTCCTTCCACCGATGACGTCACAAGATGCATTTGTAACTCCTTGGCGGTTTTTACACAAAAAATATCAAAATGGTGTTCCACATTGCACGAGATGCTTACTTTAACTTTCGGTAACCGCTGCAAGGGGCATGAAGCTAATTTGTTAACAAAATAAGGAAGGCAGTCCCAATATAGTTGGAGGGTAACTAAATGTGTCGTATCAATTAAAAATACATTTCTTCAAGGATTTTTATGTGCGTTTCACGCACTTACTGTTATTGCAAATTTTTATTCAACTGACAATAGTTCATACAATTAATTTGATAGTTAGTACAGAAATACTGAAGAGGCTATCTAAATCAGTGGGGTTAATGTGTGCGTCACAGACAGCTAAATAAAATCTAGCATTAAAATGTATATATGGCTTTCACTTACAAACCCATTAGAGGAAAGTTGAATCATGAACATGCTTGACATAATTCTCAAACTATCTAAGAAACTTAAACTTTAAATTTCTCCGAGTATGCTAGAATATCAGAGAACATTTCTTAAAATGAATGAAAAACAAAATAACAGTAGTAGTGTACTGTACTGGTGGTCCCTGATCATAACTTTTATTGTAGTGCTATAAAATAACCCAAGTTGTGCTATCATAAGATATGTTATCACTTTTATACACTTTTAAAATAGAATCAATGACTTTAGTTATCACATCTCCTATCTTTAGATCTTGATGGTGTAGATTTCTTAGAAGACATTATTTTATTTTCGACTTCAAAATATCAAGTGAAACTATGTTTACATTATTCCGGTGCAATAAAAAACGATCATAACATGCAGCGCGTTTTACACAAACTTCCTGTTGAGTTTCACTTTTCATAAAGTACACAAACTCGATACAAGAAAATTCGCCTCTCCACGAGTTATCTTATGATCTTAAGACCACTTTAAAATCCCATCGTTTATTATGATAGCGACTAATAAATTGTTATTAAAACGTCACGCATTACTGTTAACGAGGCAGATAAACTCCATGATATAAATTATCTGATTTTTTCATAGTTTTTACACCTTGAAAACAATGTTCCCATGATATCATCGACATGTTTGCTATAAATAAATCGAACGCGTTTTAGACCGAACCGGAAGTTGTTATATCAAAACCGGAAGTACTTATTAATCGAGCGTTAGATCATTCAGGAGTCAACTGACCTGTTACATGATTGCGTGTCACTGACAAATTTGTCTGTAAATGAAAAAGCTGTCAAGGTTAGCTCCCGTAATTACCGTTATTTTTTTCAAAATTTAGTTTATCTTCGTCCTTCTGGCACTATGAGCACGTGACTTCATATATTTCAATAAAATGTTAATAAATATGCTACAAATCAATTCCACAATCAAAATATATGGACAATAAATTTTAAGAATTGAAATATGCATTCAAATAAATTGTATATATAAATTCAACTGCTTCTTGAAATACATGTACTAGTTTCTGAATCTATTTTCCATCGGGAAGCATATGCTCAAAAATATTTGCATACTGTGTCTATGCATTAATTATTTTGAAGCTGTTTCACTGAAAGTGTGTCATATAACGGACATTAACTACTACAGTAGCTGTTTTACATTTTAAATGCTTCCCCTAGATAATGACTGCAACATTCACAAGTTTGTAAACGTGCATAGTAAATAAATCTCGTATCAAAGCTTGTACCAGCCTGATTACGTCTTATCAACTGTTGTGCAGCTATCACTTTTTTTAATTAATTTTCAATACAGCCTTGTTCAGATATCGTATTCCTGTAAGCTTACGTTTTGAACAGCTTTTCTTTTGTGCAATATTTGTACACATTTTAACATTTCTATTGTACAAAATGTGTAAGCAAACATATCTGGAACAACAACAGAAGACCTACCACATGGCCAACAAACAAGGAGAGTTGATGGCTTAAGATTTTTAGATTTTTAAATTTTTGTTATAAACGGGACAAATTTTGTAACAAAATAAACAGAGTGAAAGCGAAACTCATTCATTGAATGAGTACATAGTATTTGTATGATAGTTTTTGCTAGCTCTAGAGCTGAGGTTATTAAACTGGAAAACGATTTAACTGTTCAAAAATTGTTTTTCTCTGCAAATAATGGACAATTTTAGAAAACCCAGTTACAGAAAAAAGTAGTGTTATTAAACTCAGAAAATGTCAGAGGTCAGACAAAAAAAGGAACAAAAAAGCCAGAGAAGAGGGGAGATAGCAAGGTGCAGTGTCCTGCTATTCTGCATCCGAATAGCTCCCACTCGAGAACGAAGCTGATTTTTAAGCATTCTTTTGTCTGTTTTAAAATTATACTGTTGCAACATTTCTTATGATAATATAATAATATGCTCTTATGTCTTAAATACATATTCAAACTATTTTTGCATCAACCCCTCAAAGATATCATAGTAAATTACAATTGCTCCCATGTCATAAAGTATATCTAAACTATTTTTGGAACAACCCCTCACAGATATCATAGCAAATTGCAATTGAAAAAGTCACAAATCAACATGAAGTATCTATGAGATATTATATGACATAGGTTTATATTTGTTTAAGTATTAGTGCTACATCGTTTACAATGAAATATGTATCACTTGAAAAACAGAAATGTCTTATTTGTTATCATACTGTATGTTATTTACATTACAACAACTGTATCAGAGTACCTCTAATATGATATAAGATCCAAACATATATAACAGGGCCACCTAAAAGTCCTCAGGACAGAATTCTGTTTTTATGTCTACCTTTCTTGACAAGAAGTTTTCTCAGTTTGATAATAAAAAGGAATAGAATCAACAAACATTATGGCTTGAATTGAAAATGGTCATTTTTTATTAAATACCATAAAAACAAATACATGTATATACATAATATATACATATCATCAAAACCATGAATCATGAACAAATTTACTGTACACTGATTCACATTTACCTCAACTCTCCATGGTGTCCTCAGACTAACTTACATCGTCTAAGTAATCCAAGTCGGTAGGCAGTTCGACCGCGCCTGGATTTCGAATCTAGTGTCCCGAAGGGGATACGGGTATTAATCCCACGTGCGGAGGTTATACCCTTCCATGAAAATTTGACGATAATGTCAAATTTTTGCAATTAAGATACATGTATATGGAGAATTTTACGGCCTTGTGGTATGGTAGGTGAGTACACTAGTTATAAACAAGTGTCCAGGAAAGCTAGGTTAGGTGCGCTAGACGTCGTAAAATAACCTAAACAATTCTGTTGACATGGCGATATCACCAATTTAAGTAAATGAATAAATAAACATTGTCCATTAATTGAATGCTCTATATTCAATGATAGTGTAGGTACGGAACGGTACCACTCTGCAACGAGATTATAGTCTGTTATTTATTCTTTCAGAAATAGATCAAAGCGTCATCTGAGCAAATTCCAAAAACTCACATTTATTAGTTTATCTACTTATGTTAAGATTATGTTAAACAAATCAGCTTTAATTATCGTAAGAGTATTTTTGGTAATTAAAGCAAAATTACATTCTGTATACATTATCAGTTTTTCTCAAAGTGTCATTTGTTTAAGAACTTTTTGGATGGCACTGTACATTTGTATATGTACATTTTGTACATCACATTTTTCTTCGACAATCACAACTTTGATTTAATTGTTTTATAAATGTTACGACACCAAATGATATATACCCAAACAAAATGTAATGTAACAAGTAATTAAATGTAATATACTATACAGCATGCGCTCTGCTGCATACTTGTAATTGAAAATGTCAATTCAATTACAGTATGCTCTCATTATAGCCTATATGCATGTGTTACTCTCAGTAATTGTATAAAATACATGTACATTTCATTTTGTCGTAAAACAAGACTTATGTATTGTCACTAATTCACATTAATGCAATACGAACATAAATCCACTATGTAAATTGGTTTGCCATCGGACAAATCACAAAAACAATCATTTTAAAAGCTTTTAAATGTGCAACATTGTGTTGTCAATTTTGTTTCATTAGATAAACTAGTAGTGTAGCTTAACTGTTATAACAACAATACGTCTTCCCATGCTGTATATAACATGAATTGAATTAAAAATTATGTTTTGTTTCAGAGGTCTCAACTGATAACAAATCGGTCATTTGAAGTGCGGTTCGAACCAAACATGTTAAGCCGTCTTTACAACTTTGTACGATATACCCTGATCATTGAAATGTCCTTCAGGCTGGTGGTTCCTTACAGTACCCATTTTCACCCGGATGGAGTGGATCAACGGTGGTACATTTCTCCACATCTAGTGGAGTTCGAACCCAGGACCTGTCGATCTCTAAGCGCGTGTCATGCCACTGAACCACTCCCCCTAAGTTATGACGACGATCCGTCGCTCCATATAACCTGAACGAAATTGAATCCTGTTCTGCTATATGCCTCAACTTGATAAAATAATCAATTGTCCGTAAGATTCGAACCAAAAACAGCAAGACAGAATAAAGTAGGTGATCGAATCACAAGTTGACGTCCCGAAGTCCTCTCAGTGTAATAATGAAAATTTATGTGCAAACACGTAGTTTACGCTAAGCCATCTATTTGAAACTCGCTTTTGATGAGAAGTGCTTGCAAATTAGTGTCTGGTACACTTTATTTCGAATTTAATTCACATTTTCATCAATGAAATTTATGTGACTGAAGTTTAATTGAATTACGTTTGATAAATCAGAAAAAAACTTAGTTGTAAACACACTTAAAACAAGCATATATCTTCGTTTGACTAAATTAAAAGTAACTACGGCTCTGTAGATTTTTTTGCTGTGACAAATTACGAGACAGTTGAAATTACGTAACCAAGAGAAATTGCAAATTAGAAATTTCGAACAAACAACTAGCGTATGTATGTACATATTGTATATATACACTATGTTGGCTACGCAGTACGCGGTGCGTGGAAGCAATTTCCTAAATTCCCCATTATGATTACATTGTATTTGCTTGTTAGTTGTCGTCGGTAGCAATATTGGTAGCACCTCCTGTGTTAGACCGTTTTAAAATGAATGCAAGATAAAAGCCCTGGTTCCATCAGAATCAGCGTTTTTCCAATCTGAAGCATCGATACACGGGATGTATGATTCCAAAAGACTATGGTATGATATAAAATTTTGGGAAATAGGTTTTATGGACCAGTGGTTATTATGCCTTTCAGATACATGTATGTTTATCATAGAAACTTTAGGAATAACTCAGGAGAAAGTGTCCGATTATTTGGTCCTAATGTAGTATAGTTCTTCAATGGAAGGGTTGGTTTGTTAGACAGAAGGAATGGAAAGATGGTGCAGGATTTGAGATATTCGAAAGTAAGTCTAACCAGCTCGAGTCCCTGCTAAATTGTATTTACTTATTGAAAACCTAGCTATAACCAACAAGTCAATGTATATAAATATATTTAAACATAACTTCATCGCTGAAAAATAATACTCATTAGCTCTAGTGGTGTTAATATACCGAGTGTGTGTACTGTATTTTCATGTATAAACTTATAAGATAGTCTTCAGAAAACGTAAGGAAGCGACGGGACACTCAGTGAAGTATTAGTTAAAAGAAACAGATTTCCTGATTTTCGCATTTGTTTACAGAGAAGTTTCGCTGAAATGAACGGATATTAGTCCGGTTAGCTCAGTAGGTAGCACCCCGGGCTACGAATCCAGGGATCATGTTTTCGATTCCCAGACAGGCCATTCAAATACCGTATTCGTGGAGTTTTGGTCATGCGATGCTTTCTACAGTCATTCTCCTGCTTGCATTTGTATCAAGTATAGCAGTTGTCCGTGAATCACTAACGGGGATTTGTGCTTACTATTGAGTAAAAAAGATTGGACCAGGAGACTTAGGCTTAGTCAGGGAATGTGAATTGGACGACTGACCGGCACAATATGACTGAAACAATGTTGAAATTCGGCGGAAAACAAGAAAACAATAATAATTTTGATTGTTCAATAAAATACGAGAAAATCTTTCGGGACCAAAATATTTCAGATTAGCTCTGTACTCATAGGCATTCGGAACTCCTCGGCCATTCATAAGGAATAACCTCAGACATATTTAGACGCATGTCCAAACAAAATAGCACTTTATCCGGTGCTGAAGTAAACAAATTCACGATCCATTAGGCAGTTAAAGAAGTCTTGTTTTAGTCCATAATTTCGAAATGCACGATTAAATGACATCCGCTGAACAATATATAGTTACATATATAGTAAATAAATGTATTTAAAAAGCCTTATATGTTTACGACAAGAACTAATTTGCGTAACCATGACGTGCTTTGCCTGTGCTTCGCCTCGAGTATGCAGTAAAAACCCAAGTGGCTTGGTAACCCACCCACCCAAGAATCCTTCCGAGATTAAAGTGTTCCGAAGGAACTCATCAGGTTTGTCTAATGTATAATTTCACGTCACAGAAATAGCCAAGTAGGTGCGATTGTTTAACAAACTCAGGGTTGGTCTGTCTCGTGCAACACTATAGATCTAACGGTACAGCGGAAATCATGTGGGACTAAGAAAAATAGGATTACTCAGTGTTCGGCTATTTCCTGTTACGCTGTTGAAGTACATTGTACAAGTACATCGTTATCTCTTACAAGTGTAATCTTACATATTATACATTTGTACATTGATAATTATTTGATAAAACTTAATAACTTTGTACTAATTTAACTGTTTGATCTTCCTGGATAATGTATGATGTCGTTGGACTTGTTATGTAATATTGCAATATTCAATGATAGTGATAGCATTATTATAGTATAACAACCGAGTAATGTAATAAAGTTATTAATAAGTTAATAACATGATCCTTGAGATTTAAGGGAAAGTTATTGTCCATCTTTCTTAATTTTAACTGAAGACTGCGGTTTAGTTTCATTGGAACTTTTCGCTGTTTTTTGTCAATTTTTCAGTCATGTCTCTATGGGAATGTCGACCTACACTAACTGTTCCTGTATGGGGAAGGTTTAGATTACCATAGATTTTCATCCAGAACTCGACATATTCCACTGTCAGTGGCTAGAATTTACGTGTTTATAAAAATAAATGTACAGATAATAACGATTTTACATGTTTTAACAGTTGAAAATTTTACCCTGGATTTTATGAAAGAACCAGTGATGAAAATGTGTCCCATTCAGTCAAATAATGCCTTAGTTCAAGATTTAGTTACTATATACAAGTGAAGAGTTATAGCTAAAGAGCTATGTCAGCTTTCGGTTCCTTATATTTCTTTTTACCATTTTACATTTCAACAAAATTGAAATCCCAGCCTTTGTCTTACTTTTTTCTAGGTACTGGCGATGATTTGTAAGTTCAATAATATCGCATATATATCAACTAGCCCGATTATAGGAAATAAGTCATGTTCACTAGCCCGAATACGTTTTCGCTAGTCTCGGGGCTCAGCGTGTATATTTTAGAGGTCATAAAAATCTACGAGATTTGATACAATATAAACGTTAACTGATTTTGTATCCATGAAAAAAATGTCTGACTTGAATCAGGGATTTTATAACATTTTATATAAAATCCCTTCTTTAATGTATAGACATACGAAAGTGGGCTTTTAAGTTATATCCTATCTTTTCTTTGTATCTTTGTCAGTATGGGCTTTGATTTTAAACTAAGAATGTTATCTTATATGAGTATATAATGGGTTTTTTTTAAATCTACGCAAAATTTTAAAAACAATCGACTAAGGGGAATTAGTTCGAAGTTATAAAGTATATTAATCGAAATGTCTTGTCCACTTGTTTTCCTTTCCAAAACCGACAATATTAATTATGATAGTTAAGAATTTCTGGTTGATAAAAATATTGTTAAAAGTTAAAGTAAAATAGCGGTTTAAAGTCTGCTTCCATCTTTATGTTCAGTCGGCTCAATAATTCTGTAAGATAACCCCTGATCATTGAAATCCCCTTTAAGCAGTTGACTCCTCACAGTACCCATTAACACTCGGACGATAAAAACAACTGTAGGGAACTTTCTTTCTAAGGGAAATTAGCAGTGCCCATAGAGAGCTTCGAACCCGAGACACCTCGCTCCCTAAGCGCGTCCTACCACTGGGCCACTGCTCCTAATAAAATTTGTTATTAGATCAATTTATTGTAAAAGATTGATCATAAAAGACTATTTACCTGAAATTATTTCTCCAGTCAACGGGGCTTCTGTTGTTGTTTCGTCATCTCCCTGGGCATCAGGAACATGAGGTTGAAATAAATCTGATGAACATCTTGGACAGCATCCACAATGATCCTTAACTTCTTTCCCAGCACAGAATGTAAGCTGGGGACACAACCTGGCTTCACATGGCTGACACTTCGGTGGAACCAAATAGTCCGAGTCATAGACATAACTTGCAACAAACAGAAATTTCACACACTGAATGAACACTATTGAAAATATCGCCTTCATTTTTTCATATAAAAATATTCTATATTCAATGAAAAAATATATTTTTCAATTTTTCAGATGTATTTCATAACTTTTTATCCGTTTTAACAATAAATCAAATTTTATTATATTTCCACCTCACTCTTATTCCCTCACGTGGGGTTTCTTAAATCACGAAACGTTTCCTAAACAAGCCCGATGATTTGTTGTCAAGATTCACTGACCGATAAACAACAAAATTAATATGAACTTTCCTTTAAAAACGTATTTCCATTTGTCATCGTAAATTTACGACATTTTTATAATAAACAATTTTTATGATCGTAAGTCCCATACAATTTTTACTCACTTTTAATTCACTTCAAAAGTTTTAAGTCCACGAGTATGAATATTTATTTACCACACGTTCATAGACAACGAATTTAATTTATCCGTATCGATAAACAATTTCACGGCAATAAAGTTGAATAAAATTATTTAACCGTATCAAGTATCGCTTTGAAGATACTTTTACTAAAACAGTTTTATTTAGGTTTTATACACCGATAATTAATTTGTGGTAGAACGCAAAAAAATCGTTTTTGAATAGTGATGTAGTAATATAGCGATCCAAATGTCGCAATGAAAAAACATACAACCGCACTCTTTCAAAAGTTTTCAATATATAAGTTGAGACGGTACGCGATTGATAGCTGGATGACTAGATCATACTATCTCACAAAATGTAATACGTGAAAATGTTAAACTGCTCGTC
This sequence comes from Mactra quadrangularis, assembly GCA_025267735.1. Lineage (NCBI taxonomy): Eukaryota > Metazoa > Mollusca > Bivalvia > Venerida > Mactridae > Mactra > Mactra quadrangularis. The sequence continues at coordinate 854,716 of CM046301.1, read as the reverse complement.
TCTTCTCTTCTCTCTCTCTCTCTCTCTCGCATTCAGTCGCGTCTATTGTAGATATACACTAGTCGTCCCCCCTCTTTCTCTCTCGATCTACTTAAATCCCCAAACTACTCTCATCTCGTCAAACCTCAACTCTGACTTTTTTCTTATCGATATATTCAAGGTGTCAAAAGCATGCTTTTTCTTTCAAATTTGTCACTTTAAAGGTAATACGATAATCCTGTATAAATAAATAATCTAAATCAAATATTTGCCAAATAGTATTTAACAATACGTTTACAGATAGTATCCCGAATAATGGACAAAAACATTCATTTTCGGAACAAAGGACTGTGCCAGACAGTTCAGCAATTTATAAAAGCAACTTTTTAATAAAGTCTTAATCACGTAGACATTAACTTGCACAAACATTCCATAATACGTAATGCGTCTATTATTTAACTTTAATTTGAGATTACGTATTTTTAATTGAGTATTTCAATTGCGTGATCAAATAAATTTCTGAAAACATTAAACCAACTGACGCCTACTTGCAGACAAGTTTAAATGAGTTTAAATAAGTCCATTAGGTATTGTTAGGGTTTAGAGAGCACTTTCATCTGAGCACTTTAAGGAAATTAGAAAAATTCTCGTCTATTTATATGTTATCTATGAATCTTGGAACTTTCTGAACCCAGTCCTATATCAGGTTTGTGATTATCAAACAAAAAGATATAATTGTTTTATCTTAAACATGTTAAAATTAGAATATTCTAAAGTTTCATAACAAAAAACGAATGAAGATAATACAAATGTAAGTGCATGAAACGATATATAAATACATCGTATAAAGAATTTGCATGAATTATCTATACAGTAAAGTTCCGCTTTAAAGACCACCTTGGTTATTGCAAAATCATTCCATTTTTGACGATTTTAAAGTCCCAAATGTTTCATTTAAGGGGGAATTATTAAAGTCCAAGATGCTTAATTTTGTAAGGGGATGCCCCTACGTTAAGATCATTATGTTAGTGAGACCATCAATTTTGATGGTCCTAATAATTAAACTTAACTGCATCATGGTACAATGTAGCATGGGGAAATTATTCGAATAAAAATTATCAAATGTCAATAAAGAATATTTAAACTAAATTAAGTTATCTGAATTTGTTACCATACAATAAGGATTCGATTCCTGAATTTTACAGTCCATACCATATTTTGGAAATTTTGACAGATACATGATCTATCGTCTTTCGAGACTTAAGGTAGAATACCCATAATACACATATCAAGGAATAAGACTTTTGCTACTTTCTTTATAATCAGGATCACAACCTAGATTCACTGGCAAAATATTTTAAATTTTTACCGTCAAATAAATTTTTTATAACATTTTTTTGAAAATTGAGTTATAAGTAAGAATCACACTATAAATTTGAAGGGGTACATGTCTTTAAAATGTAAAATTGAATTGAATAATCAAATTATTTTCATAAATTTTGTTTGATAAAATTCACAATACTTTAATGAATGCAAATACATCAACTTTAATAACTTTACCTTGGTATTTTTACACACATACCAAGTTAATAATAGGGAGACCCAACAGAAAATGTGACGATTTTCACCAGCTATAAAAACTACAAGTCCGTATCCTTATTTTTTGACTATGAAAACAGTTTCTGCACTCCTAGTTACACATTTAATAATTTACCTTAAACCATATGGCAATGAATAAAACAAAGAACAAAAACTTTTACCACAGATAACTAAACAAAATGCCATTTTAATACATCAACCCCCTTTTTGAAAAAATGTCAAAACTCTAGTGACCATCATAATATGAAGTAAACACATCTTTACAGTATATATTTTACTTTTAAACGCCATTATTGACAATTTAGAGATAAAATAATGGTATTTTACGGTCTAATTGCATTAATCATCAACAACTTATTGATTACGAATTTGTTCGGGGACGAATCTGTTAGGGGACGAATCTTTTCGTCCATTGTTTGAATTGGATTTTTAAACTTCCGGTTTAAACTTTTTACACGAATTCTATCTATTTTCTCAAATAATTGAGAGAATCAATATTCTTGTGAGGTAATACAATAAAAATATTAATAATATTTGAAAAATGAGGCATTTACACAATAAAAAAGTACATCCGAACTTTATCGATTGATAACGACACCGACGAAAACCGCTTACGTAATTTGTCGACATGACCCGACATCGCCCGAAGTTTGACAGCAGCTATTATGGGAGTTCTACCTTAAAAATCGTCATAGAAAGCATGTTTTGACAATGACCGATGAGGTCTTGACAGCGGAACTTTACTGTATACACGTGTTCATGACTAAAAACAATAGAATTAAACTCAAAGAAAAACTCCAGATACACAAATTTATAGTTAATTTTGAGAAAATAAATTTAAAGTTTTATAAAACTGATTAAACAATTTAGAAAAAAAGTTGCATTTTTTCGGGTAAGTTCTGTAATGTTAAGATTTTGAAACAGACTTTAAAATAAATTAAAAGTACAACGTATAGTATACAGTAGTTAATTGTTTATGCAAATTGACCTGAGATAAGTTGATACATTATACTATTATACTTTACTACACCACTTTATTTTAGCTCGATTGTAAAACAAGTTTTTACAACAAAGATTAATCACTCTCGATTCCACTATCAGGTCCTCAGGTTAGTAGGATAAAGTTCCTTACTAAAGGAAACAATGGGGTAGGTTTTCATAGGCGAATCTAGCGGGGGGTCAAGGGGGTGCGGACCCCCTGGAATTTCCAAAATGTACCTGTCCATAAGTGTATTTCTTGACTGTAAGTCATTTTTAGTAGCATGAAGCAATTTTTCTACATAGAATTAATGGTTATGTAGTTTTTTTATTATTAATATGGTGCATTTTTCTGCAAAATGTGTATAATGTGGTTGTGGTTCGAGAGTTTGGCCCCCCCCCCTAGTAAAGGTTCGGACCCCCTAGAAAAAAATCCTGGATCCGCCCCTGGTTATGGATGTGGTTCGATTCAACGTGGAGCTACCTATCCAATAGCTATTTTGTATGTGTGTTTGTATCCTTTTGTTTATTTACATTCATATATTGTATTGACAAATAAATCTTTAATGTTCAAGCTTTATAAAATATTGATCTTGAACTATCCAACGTCAAAACCACTCGACCTCCCTCACTTATTACTCACTTCGGTAACTATACTACAACTAACTTATTTTATGTAAGTAAATGAAAATTAAGCTGTACTTTTGTCTTAGGCCTATTTGACTAGCTATAAATGATACAAGTTTTTTTAAAAAAACGACAGAAAAAGTACGAAAACTATTGAACTAGAAATTTACATTGACTGTCATATAAATCAACATATCTCGCCCATTTCAATCAATAATCTACGTATCAGACAATTATCACAATGGTTTTCTGTTATCATCCCATTTTTTTCAAGAAATTTAAATTTCATGTAATGTATCATCGGTAGATCTACAGTGCCTCCCAAAACTATTTTGGCAAAATCTTGTTTAAGGGTAAACGATTTCACATTTAGCCATGAGCAAAAAAGAAACAAATGTCGTCTGAGCAAATACCAAAATTAGAGCATTTATAATCAGTAAATAAGTATATAATTCAAACTATGTTACCACATAAGCATTAATTACATAGTAAATTCCACTGTTGGGACCATTAAAATCGATGGCCTTAATACCTGGATGGTCCTAATAACGGGGTGGTCTAAATACTGGGATGGTCTTTATACCGAGATGGTCTTAATACCGTTTTGGTCATAATACCGGGATGGCCTTTATACCAGGATGGCCTTTACACCGGAATGGCCTTAATACCGAGATGATCTCAATACAGGAATGGTCTTAATAACAGAATGGCCTTAATACCGGGATTGCTTTAATACCGGGATAGCCTAATACCAGGATGGCCTTAATACCGGGATGGCCTAAATACCGGGATGGCCTTTATACCGGGATGGCCTTAACACCGGGAAGGTCTTAATACAGGGATAGTCTTAATACCGGAATGGCCTTAATACCGGGATGGTCTTAATACAGGAATGGTCTTTATACCGCGATGGTCTTTATACCGCGATGGCCTTAATACCGGGATGGCCCTAATACCGGGATGGTCTTTATAAATAGACATTTTTTTAATTAAGTAATTGGGACTAACAAAAATCGTCAAAACCCGACTAATTTAGCATAATTAAGATGACCTTTGTAGCAGAACTTTATTGTAGTATTACTATTTACGATATGTATGTTTGGGTTTTCTAACAATTAGTGTCGTTAAAAACATGTACAGTAAAGTTTCCATGTAGACGAACTAAATATTTCAAAACATGCGACTTGTTCAGATTTTTAGTCCCAAAGATTCGTATCATTGCCGGCACAAACTCTTCAATAGTGAAGGAGTGCTGTATTAAGAAGAAGAAGAAGAAGAGATCACACTGTTTAATTGTTTTAATGCAGTGACTTATGGAGGGTACTGTTTATGACACTCCTAGAAACAAAATCAAACCACTATTACTATTAATTGATGATATCAACTTACCATTGTCTCAATCTTGTTTGTAGAACAAAGACATTAGTGAAATTATAAAAGTGAATAAATATTGGCCACATAGTAATCCAGGCTTATTATTTTTTAATAGTTAATGTCGCCTTGGACTACAGATGATTATTTAGCTATGGTGGTGTTGTGTCTACTGTAATGTGTTGTATTGTTCTAGGCTGCTGAATGGCCTGAATATAATGGTCTTATACTTCTCAAAATTAAGCATTTTTAGTGTTTTTAATAAACTAGAACTCTGCGAGTCAGATGTGTCGCCTGACAATAGCATACCAGTTATTTACCTTTTTGTTGAAGAATGGGGACTCTAACAAAATGAGACATTACCTTAAGAGTTATGCCCCCGACAAAAAATAAGAATAAAAATTACAAACGACAATTACTCCAAAATTATGCAAATGAGAGTTATGATTCTTGGACACTGCACCTCCCCACAGTGAGGTCTATTAAGTTAAGAAGTTTCAAATTGATATTTTCAGTACTTTTAGAGTTATGATCTGGACAAGCAAAATGAGAGACCGAAGTATGAAAATTACAAGGGGCAATAACTCCAGAAAGAGGCAAAACATAGTTACCTACACAGTTTCATGTTGATACCTCTTGTAGTTTCAGAGTTATGTTGCGGACAAAGTTTAAAGTGTAAAAATAAAAGGGGGCAATAACTGCAAAAATAGACAAGGCAGAGTAACAGTTCTTATGCACTGCACTTCTACTTAATGAGGTTTATCTACAAAAGTTTCATGTCAATACCGATGGTAGTTTCAGAGATATGTCCAGGACAAAGTTTTAAGGGTGAAATAAAAAGGGGCAATAACTCTAAAATGGTTTAATAAGCTATCTAGAACACTGTAATTTGTTACAGAATTATTTTCATTACAAAGCATTAACGTTTTACCCAAAAAGTTTTCTATTCTATTTTTGTAGATTAAGACTTGCTGGACATCAATTTCATATTCATTCTAGACGGTATTTTGAAAGAAATACTCCTCATAATTTAAGGCTCAGCAGATTTTGTTCAAAGAATGAAATTGAAGACGAATTCCATGTTAAATGTATATGTTCTTTTTTATTCTGATATACGTAAAAATACATAAAACTATATTTTTACAAAAAAAACCTTCAATGATTAAATCTATTAAATTGTCAAAATGTTTCAACGTTATTTAAAGTCTCAATTTTTGTTGAAGAAGCTATTAAAATGAAAACTCAACAAAATATTGCGTGATATCATAGGTTTAATTTCCAAATATTTATTTATAGTTTGATTATGTGAGATACTACCTGTTTATATTGATATAGACTAGTAAAATATGTCCATCTTCTTGTCAAAATTTAAATGTACTGTATACGTTACTATATTGATTATGTGTGTTATTATATTTTATGTATTTATGAATATATACATTGTACTTTTCTAAATAAATTTACTGTTCTGTTCTGTTTCAAAATCAGGCAAGACAGAGTTACAGAGTTATTTTCCGGACATACAATGGGACGTCAAAACTTACGATATTATAGCAACGTAATATAGAGGGATTTACGGTGAAAATCAGCCGTGATACCTTTGATTATATAGATCCTTGAGACTAAAAGGAAAAAACTTAACAAATCGCACGTTTTTGAAGTAATCATGTTCGTCTACAGCGGAACTATACTGTACATGTATTACAACGATGAGAAATTGTTATTTCATTTAAGTCTAATCAAATATAATACATACATATATACAAACAAATTAGGAAATTCTTTCAAATTTATCACAACAGTATTATAGTATTTATTTAGAAATTAACATGTTTACAAATAGTCACTGATTATTTCTTTAGTATACAATACAAACCTTATGTAAACACGGTGTCTTTGAAGTTTAATTGTTTTATTTATTTAACATCATTGATGTGTGTGTATTCAATGCATTAGAAATGTATAATTTCACTTTCCTGTATTTATCAATTATTTATTTTATTTATTTAATGATTGAATGTATTGATAAACAAAATTTTGAAATTTTTCTATGGACATATTTTCACATTAAAATTAGACTTACATTCAATACGTACCATGTAGACAAATGTAATTTGTACAAAATACAGAGAAAGCTAATTCAGGAAAAATATTATTCTAATTCAATTTGTAACAGATTTTTGATAATAAAAAAAATATTGTCAATATGTTTAAATAAACTCAATGATTTTTACACTTTCACCAATATATTATGAAATTGTAACGTTCAATGAAAATTAATTGTATATTAATACATGACTAGAAATAAAATGTAAATGAACTCATAGGGTTTTGCTATGAATGAGACGATATGTCGATATATCGATACAATATCGAGCATGGGACAGCACGATATATTGCGATAATATCCTGACATTCGTAATCGGGGAAGCCACTGTATTGTCAGTCTTAGAAGGTTTGCCGTATTTGATTACATGTAAAAATATTATCTCTGTCGCTGTTTTTAAAACGGGTCCAGTACAACTCAAGCCTAAGTTTGGACAACTCAATCCACAGGAAAAGACAACTCAATCCTTGGACAATCCGTAATCATTGATAAAAGAATGTGAATGTTTGTAATTTTACAATAACAACCTGTATCGCATCGTATCGAAAATAATCATAGCATCTCCTTTCATATCGATATGCATCGTACCTTGTGATGACCGTATCGTCTCATCCCTAGTACTTGCATTCGGCCATTTGTCATCTTAGTAATATTTTTGTAGTAAGTATTGACTTCCGTCCCCTTGAACTACGTTACTTGCCGAGACTAAGCTTGGTGACGGTTCAGTACTAGATAATTGCTCAAGGATTCTTTCACATTAATTTGTTGTTTCGAATCTTTAAATACACGAAACCATAAGATCATACAAAGAATGCAGATGGTATTTTTGAATGGTTGATGACAGGCAAATATTAAAATTATGATTGTGTCTGGTCAAAATGTTGATAGGTCTGGTACCCATATTATCAATAGTCTTACGACATAATTATTGTTTTTTAGCTGTAAATCATTATATATTATTAACTACAGTTAAATTAAGTTCCGCTATTAAGACCAGCAAAAATGGTGGTCTTAATAGCGAAACGGTTTTATTATTGAGACCCTTTTGTTAACAAATTAGGCATAAGGGTCTTAATAGTTGTCAAAAATCGGATGATTTTGAAATAAAAATAAAATTTGTAAAGTTTACTTGGCGTATTTTATGATGGGAACTTTTTAAAGATATTGTACAAACTGTATGAAATTAATACCAATTGAAAATTAAAGTTAAATTCAACCAGTGTACAATATAGTTCAAGCTAACAATCGGATTGTTAATGTATAATAGTTTTTGTTTTCCTATTTTCAAGATCATGACATTCTGACCAAGTATTCGGATGTGTTTTGACATTACCTTTTGTAAACAACACTTGAATAGAAAACCTGTAAAACATGTAATATCCTATTGTATAATACATTCAAAATTTAAATTAAATCAGTTTAACCTGTTGATTTTCACAAGCTATGAAATGTATGTAAAATATTAAGGCCACCCGTGAATCAAAATATTGGAATGTTGAAATTAGAAAGTATTGTGCATTGTACCTTTAGAAATTTTGTCTTGATACAAGTGATATTGATATGACCAGTCATCTCACTAAAATCTAAATTATTAGTTTGGGCCTAAATATTGATTTTTACCTTGTTTAACAGGCCTATGGTGCATTTGAGTGCCATACTTATTTATCTTTGGGTTTATTAGTTTCTTAAAACCAGTCCTTGTCTAGTAATATAATTCGTCTGCAGGCTGAATCATGCTAAAGTTCACCAAAAACTGTAAGGATCCATGTTATTCCTTCCATTTTATCGTCTATAATTCCTGGCCGCCATATTTAATGTCAATAGTTTTTAGTGATGACGTCATATCGTCCCGTTTTTGGACGATTCTGACGTCACAGAATCGTCCATCGGCCATCGTCCACTGGACGATCGTCCCGGCCACAGGACGATCGTCCAAATCGTCCACTTTATCGGCCATCGGCCACCCTGGGGTATAAAAACTCTGGCGTCCATCGTCCAAGGATCAGTCTCCGCCAACAAGTATTGAATACACCACTACGCTTATCTTCTTCAGAACTACATTTTATTGAATATATTAGAACAAATGGTTAGCTATGTCATGATTAAGAAATCCTTTTTGTAGCAATTATACCTGTACATTTTGGCTATATTGCAAGTTCTGTTGAAAACTTGCAGTTGAAAATAACTAGAATAAACTAATCTCGTTAAACAGAAATCCAGTTTCGTTTTGAATAATTCCAATTGGCGACACAATTTAATAGCTTTGTCAACTTCGTGACTGACCCGTAACAATATAATATCTTGAGTTTCAATAGAAAAATGAAGAATTTCTCTTGACAAAAATGATAGCTCCCAAGTATGCGAATCAGGACCGTAGGAAGCTCTTTCAGATTGAGAGGCGAAAACTAGTTTGGAGGGTAGAATTATCTAGTGTGAAAGAAATACTATTTTTCTAAACCAGTGTTAAGTTTAAATCGGTTGTACAATGTACTTACAAAATTATCGGAGGGGGGGGGAGCTAGGGTCCCCGCTCCCCTGTGCCTACAGGCCTGTGGTAATTGTGATATTCGTTCGTACTATAGTCAGCTATAAATGATTAAGTGATTAGTTACAATCAACAATGATTAAGTGCTGTTGGAATAAAAATATGTAGAGTTTAAAAATTGAATTTCATAAAAAACGTCATTTACCCACTGAAAGCTTACCTGATTTTTACTGTTGGCTTATAATATGTGAAATCGCCGGCAACAATCGAAAGTATTTGTGGATTGTTATATATATGCCTACGACCAATGATTTAGGCCTGTTCATGGACAATCTGATTAAAACCCGATCTAAAATCTTCCACTCGCCTACCCGCTTATACGAGAGCGGTGTATAGGACATCTGTTTACGGAGATTGGTCCAGGGACAGTGAAGAGATCGACTGACCCCCGTGATATGACTGAGAGAAACTGTTATTACAATTAGCGGAGAAGCACCGCATATTGGCAAATTACATAATAACAAAGTACGTAACATGATAATATTGTAACATATGGGAAACACAGGCCTCACAGAATCAAAGCACTGAGATGGGAGCGAATGATGTGCTTCGGTTGATTATGCAATCATAATCATCCAGAAAAACTTTTCTTTCACAATTTCTGTTCTTCATCTGAAGTTTACTGCATATGCAATTACTTCACGTTATTACTTAACGTAATAAATAGACAATAAAATCATAAGTATTTTGGCATGAAATAAATCACACTACTAAAAGTTTTATTACAAACAATCATTGTTTTCTATTAATAAAAATCCCGTATACTCAATCAACTGTATATTAATCTGCCGATCAATCAATCAATGTTCCTTTTTAATCTGTTCATATATTTCAACATTAACAACGCTGTTAGCAACAGCAGTTAGTTGCAAGCAAAGTGAAGCAAAACCTTGCGATATAACCATTGTTTGAAATATGACCACCCCAAGACAGCTATGCCATCTTCTTCTTTTTCTTTAATATCTTGACTGCCAACGATGGCGAACCCTGGGACGATCAAGGTGGTAAATTCCACAACCAAAATGAAATCACATATATTTAACAGTAATGAGCAGTATGCGTATATACAAACGTCCTTCACCTCACAATTGTTCAATGCGATCGTATTTTTGTGAACACGCTCTTTCAATCACCTGAACAAAAGATTGTGTGTCAAGTTGTTTTCAACAGCTTCAAAAGTATGGACAATACCGATTGAGCTCATTTGTGTGTTATCATGCTTTGAATACTGTATTCATGAATATGCACTTTGTACTTTTCTGAATAAATTTCTGTTCTGTTCTGTTCATTTCTGTTCATTTTTGTTTAGTCTGCTTATTTGCCTGACTGGTTGCGACAAAGAGGCATTATATAATAATAAAAGCAAAGAGAATACAAAGACATCATTCTTTTGTTTAGTGGAATAATTATTCATCAAGCAAAAAAGCAGATTTTTTATTTCTCGAAATCTGCGCAGTATATTATTCGATTTGTACAACAAAGGCAACGTGCGGCCATTTTACGAGAATTTGTTTTTTGTAAATTAGATTCGTTCTGATATCAGACGGTTTATATGGTTTTGTACGCTGTTAAATGAAAGTCCTCTACGCCTCTCATTTGGGGATACAGGTCTTTTATTCATCTTGCCGCAACAAGGATATAAAGTTCTACACATTATTCATAAATATGTAAAAAATATGTTAATATGATTTTATACATATGTTTAAGTATTCAAGGCGCTAATCTGATTATGTTTTATTGCAGATACAGTTATATCAAAAGAAATGCAGAAATACAGTAACACCCCGATAACAAGACAGTCATATGTACTCTGGTACATTGAGCAAGCGATTGTATCTACCCGATAACAAGACCGTCCCTGATACAAGGAGCGAGTGATTATAATCCGAGGGCTGAACGAAACACTATTTTAACTACCTTTATTTTCAAATAGAGTTACAATAATGTCTTGTTCAGCCCTCGTTAAATAATTGCTTAATACAGTAACCACCCGATAACAAGACTGTCTGTAATACGAAGAGCGAGTGTTTGTACATAGTTGCTTAGTACAGTAAAACCCCGATAACATAACCATCGCCTGTACACTGGATCACAGAGCGAGCGATTGTATCTAATTGCTTGATACAGTAACACCTCTGTCTAAAAACTGTCAACGGTACACAAAGCGAGCGATTGCTTGATACAGTAACTCCCTGATAACAAGACCGTCAGTGGAACACTGGTACAATGAGCGAGAAGTTTTTCTAATTGATCAAGCAGCTATTATAGGCGTTCGGAAACAATTCGAAGACATGTACTTATCAAACGACCAGATTGTTTGTATTAAGATCATTTTAATGGTTTAACGCCGTGCCGTCGACCAGCGCACCTAACCTATCTTTCATGGACTCTTGTCTGTCACTAGTACTCACCTACGCTTCTCATGACCGGCAACGTCTTCATATACCTTATAGATTAGAGTTGACTTAAATCACAAATTTTCATGCACTGTTATTGCCTAGAGGTGGGATTCGAACCTAACCTTCTTGGGGAAACTAGATTCAACTTATATGATTTCCAAACTTAAGGAGTTAAAAAGTACGAATATCTTCTGCGGTTGTAAACCGTCGACATTGCCTTAAAGTAACCATTTGTCTTTTATAAAAAAATCAAAATAGGTCACATAATGATTTCGTAAACTTCCGAGGAAAGTAAAAAATATACTCAGTGAGGTTAAACTTCTTATTTCATTTAACTTTAAAACAATCAAACTGAATCAATAGCTTTTCTTTTCCATTTACTGTTGCACTAAGAACTGACTTTTTGCCTCCGGGAAAATAAAAAAGAACATAAAAACAGCCATTTTAGAGAAAATTGCACTATTTAGTTAATTAGGCCTCTCTAAAAACAAAGAAATTAAGGAAAACATGTTTCTGGTGTGCCATTTGAAATGTTATTGCTTTTTTTCTGTCACCCGACACACCCGCGGGTGTTTTAAAAACAGCATGTTCAATGCCGCATGGAAGGCTTCTTGGATCTATGAACATCAGCTTTTATTTCTCAGTCATTCTTCCTATTCCAGTTTTATCCGGCACGTCCTAAGACTCTCTCAACATTAAGTTATCGATATTTTTTTCATCCAGGACGATTACAATTTACGGCAATTTAACTCGAATTAGAAAGTCTTAAATTCGAAATAATTAGATCTCATCGGAAAGTGGTTTGAGAAATACGTCAAGTCGCTCAATTATTTGTCGAATCTAATAAGCTTAGAACCGCCACTTTTCTTTAACGAAGGGAAACTGCTCTTCTAGGAGCAATTTAAACAATTAAGACAAAGTAAACATTGATTATTTATACATCTGTAGAATGATAACATACTTGAAATGAAGCATACACACTTTGATATACGACTGGAGAAAATCATGGCTCTATTAAAGCCACTGTACGCAGATATAATGCATTTACTTTGGCTGCTGCGAGTATCCGAGTACTCGGATATTCGCGATCTTGACCAGAAAATCGAGTACGAATATTCGTCACGTCCGAAATTGTCGAATCGCGATCTATTTTCAAAAAAAATTAAAAGAACATTTTAGCTTAATTACCACTGAAAACGAGCCGCACTACTCTAATTTATGTAAGGGGCCAAATTATCTTGTATCAAAATTTTGATTGATACACATTTAAACAAAAAAGTTATCACTGAAAATGTCCATAAAACGTCTGGTAATAGAAATGTTTGGTGCACATAAATTTCCACTAGAAAAACTTCTGTAATTCTTTACTTATTTTTGTAATTACATGAATTCCTGAATGCTTCTCCATCAACAAGTGACTCGCTACACATGAATCATGGTTAGGATCGGATCGCCACTAGCTCAACGATCCACAGTCCTAGCATTTACTATAATAAAGCGGGCATGAAAACTTTTTAAAATCCTGACGTCATTAACATATAACGTGCTTAAGCAAGAAATACAATAAACATGTCAAACCATTTTCTAAGTATTTCTAACTATTTATAACTTTTAGTTTGAAAAAGTGCCTATTTCTTTAAAGGGGGGAACCTCACCATTCAATATTTTTTACATTGAATGTATATTATCTAAAATCGTTTTAGAGCTAATCTTTGTAATTAAGAAGAAGTTTTCTTTCTATCACAGAACTTTGTCTTATAAATATTGTATTAAAAACTAATGTTTTAAGTGCTGACAAACAAATTCTACTTTTGGTTTTGATCTATTTTCACTTTGAAATGCAACTAACAACATAAACATATACTCGTATATGAAAACTGCAATTATTAAAATAGTTATGTTCTCTTCACTGCAGGTGTTTTAAATAATAAAAAACACAGTTGTACTTGATTAATGTCGATTTTCTTTGCTTTTTAAAAACAGAACGTGTTTGTCTTGATGTTGGGGCTTTAAATGATGTATCTCAACTGCGCAACATAATGATTTTCCACTTAAATCTCTCATCTAGATCTTTTGTTTCTACCTTAAAACATTTCAAGGAACGGCTTTAACTTTGTTTTGTTTAGGTCGCTCATGCACTTAATGACATATTTATTTCCCAACCGTTTCAATTATTCGTAAGCAGGATTCAACTTTGAACCTTAATTCACACGCGGCGCAAATAAACAACTTGTCTACACAGACCACCCAGTTCTTCCAACAGACTTGTTAAGTTGTGGTTTTCAAAGGAATCGCAGAGTTAAATTTTTTTATTATTTTTTTTTGTATTGAATTTAACGCCGTGTCAGCATAATTTAGGTCATTTTACGGCGTCCAGCGCACCTAACCTAGCTATCTTGGACCCTTGTCTATAACCAGTACTCACCTACCCTTCCACAAGGCCGAAATTGTCTTCATATTATCTAATCAATGGAGGAAAATTGACATTATTGTCAAATTTTCATGGAAAGGGTATAACTTCCTCGGGTGGGATTCAAACCCTTACTCCCTTCAGGACACGAGATTCCGAATCCCGGCGCGCTACCAACACATCTTTAAGTCATTTCACAAAGTTTTTGTTACCTTTAGTCAGTTTCTATTCCAATTGTTCTTCGCTAGCAGTACTGACATTAAAGGTACTAGTTCACATATTTGGTTAAGTTTTTACAATGTTTTTTGTTCAAAATATCATTCAGTGTCTGTAATTGAGTCAAAACATTTAATTCTTGATATTTTCAGACAAACTGACCTATAGGTGGCAAGAAATATACAAAAAAGTCACACAATGCACTAAATTGTCTATACCGTTACATACGGAGTAGATTTTTATTACATGAAACACCATCATTTGTAGTTGTGTGTCAGTTTGCACTAAAATTGTCATTATCAAAACACTACGTTCCTGCTTCCAAAAATGCTTTCATACAATTTTGATAGTTTCAGAAAAAGTAGATATTTAAGTTGAAATCTGTGAATGAGTACCTTTAAGTGATACATGCAGACATGAAATAGTCGCAAGTTCTTTGTAATGTTGTGAAGTACACAATGTATATGTAATTTAATAAAATCAAACATTTGTATTAGTTTTTATACAGTAAAGTTCCACTTTTAGGACCATCAAAATCAATGGTCTTAATATCGGAATTTCATCGTATCTGAATATAGGAATCTGTGTCTTCCAAAGTAAGCATAACTATTGACGTCGCATGACATCGACGTCACCTCCTGTATTTTTGTTTAAACCCTGATGAAGGCAATTATAGCCGAAAGCTTGGGCAAATAAACTTAAATAAACTCATTTGTAGTCAGACTACTATTTTTCTCTATTTATAAAGTAAGTATTTGGGACTTTAAATGGTTAAAATCGCATAATTTTGTTGTAATAAAGGAAGTTCTTATAGTGAAAATTTTCTGTAATTATGTTAGGCTAACAGTTCGAGTAAATTTGTCGGAATATAAAATTGCATCGAGTGTATGAGTGCATTTGAATATGATTGTATAATTCAACAGGGAATAACTTTTAGGTCGTTGATTCAGTCAAAACCTTTGACTGAATTCCACATTTTGAGACGATCCTTTTCTTGCCCGACTGAACAGCTGTATATGTTTCCTTCAAATGTGAAACTAAATTGGGTACCCCCATACACAGTCTGGTAGAATCGGGTAAATGAATCAGCGCTAGCTAACATTTTATATTTGAAGTGGAGTAATTTACGTTTCAATTCCTCAGGGAGATGTGGTAAAAATGTTAAAAACATTTCCAGTTTATGTAAGGGTTCAACAACAAGCTTATCGCAGAGGAAATTTCCCACCGTTTGATTACAAACACAATGTCAAAGCATATCTTACTTCTAATTAACTATCTCATTAAATGAATTTAATTATCATTTATACCATTCAACTCTCTCACTATAGATACGTATTTCACTGATGTAAAATTTGTTATAGGTTTGTACGCCTTGGCAAATATATCGGGATATCTCGTCCATAAATAAAATTTCAACGAAAATATGTTTTCACGGTTGTAAGTTTATTATGCCTAATACTAAGAAATGCTTTTATTCTATTAATAGTTTTCAGACTTGCTTGTTTTTCTTTCTTTCCCTTTACATAACTGAACGCAAGTATAAGTATGGCCATTGTCAGATTAAATTTAGATAAGGAGTCATAACCATGTCGATGATGAAGATGAGTAAAATATGAAGTTGAAATGTGAGCCGATGAGGTTTATAACAGAACAAATTGAGAATTATCTTTTTTGGTTGGGTTTAACGTCGTAGCAACACATGGCATTTTATCAGTTACTAGGTGCATACTTCTTTCAGTGACTCACAACTGCCTTACATGATTTAAAATCATTTGTAGGAGGGAGAATGAACGTAGATATTATTTCATGACCAATTTCTATCAAAGTTTGCCCCGTCTGGGAATCGAACCCACGACCCTCAATCGGTAGACTTGCGTGCTCGTCTAACCTTCATGCACTTTAGCCATCAAATATACTCTGCGACCATTCTCTCGCATACCTCTGTATCAACTAGAGCGAATGTCAATCATTAGTGAGGGATTTGCTTTAGTAATATAATAAAAACTTCGGTCAACAGATCTAGGTCTGTCCATAGAACGTGGGTAGAATGACTGGCCGTCAAGATATGACCATACAATTATGAAATTGGAACTCAGAACCTTGTAAAATATCTACACCTATATATTTTGACACAAAAATGCCAGACTTTAAGATAAAAAATCGACATACAGTCTGAAATTTGTCTTATTCTATCTAAATATGTCTTTGTCTTATTACATGTACATGTTTACTGTCATGAAACAGAGAACAAAGTTTTTTAACATAACGAATTCAAGCGTTTACCGCTCGCTTACATTTCACAATGAACACTGTCGGCTACACCAAGACACAACAAGTAGAATTTTAATCAAACTAATTAATCTCGAGCTTCAATATAACTCCATCATTGCTAATATGATATGTCACACGAACAATTTGAACAAGTCTAAGGTAGATAAGATTTCATGATAAAATATAATCAATTCACATTTAGAATACTTCGTACAAGAAATAAATGACATTTTTTGTAGCAATAGCTATTAATTACTTTAAGAACAATTATCTGATTTATCACACGATGATAGTGATAGTTATGTCATGTAAGATGAGGAAAGTAATTTGAAAGAAACAGTGAGTTGTTTCCCTTGAAAGAATGGAAACAATGAGTTATCCCCTTTTATATAAGAAAATCGGTGAGTCGTTTCCTTTGAAAAAAGAAAACAGTGAGTTATCTCCCTTAAAATAAGGGAATCGGTGAGTTGTTTCTCTTGAGACGAGGAAATCAATGAGTAATCTCCCTTGAAATGAGGGAATCAGTGAGTTGTTTCCCTTGAGACGAGGGAATCAGTGAGTAAACTCCCTTGAAATGAGGGAACCAGTAAATTACCTCCCTTGAAATATACTGCATGTACAATAGTCTGTGTTCATTGAAATCACCATCTATCTGAAGGCGGAGTGAAACAAATGAAGGTAAATTTCTTGCACAAGTGAATTACCGATGCCCCTAGTAGGATTTAAACACGGAACTTATCGATCCCTTAGCGCGCATCCTACCACTAGGCCATTGTTTTTCCTAATGAAGCCGGATGATCCTCTAATCAGACAAATATACCGAGACACAGATTACAAGTGCTTGCATGTTGGAGGGGTAATTTTATCTTGTCAGATTGTGTTCAAGTTATTACAAAAGTGTAAATTATTGCTGTATGTCGATTTTTAGACATTTTAAGTTTATTATTAGTGTTGGTAGTGCCATTCTTAGACTGTATCACAGTTTATTTCATTCAATATATAGACACATGACTAATGAAATCAGTATATGGTAGATAGATGTTATCACTTGTATTAAGATTAAATTTCAACACTGTTATGAAACACTCTTGTATTAAAGAACATTAAACATCATGAGTTGCCTCGCGGTCATTGCGTTCATTAGCGTTAAGCACCGGCATACTAATCTTTACTATGTCTATGGTTTAAAGCTACCCATTCACAGATTTTAGATATTTTTTATATTTTAAAACTATTTGTCAGTGACTGTTATTGTGTTATGAAAATTATATTCAATTTATTTAACGCAAACTGGTGCTATGTCTATGGTGCTTTTGGTTATTTTTTCAATTTTAAATGTTTTGTCATTGGCTGTAGTTGAGTTAAGGAAATCATTTTTTAATTCTTTAAGACAAACTGGCCAATAGATTGTGAGAAATTAGGCTAAGATCTACAGCGTCTCCGCGTCTATACTGGCAATGGACGTCTACCGCATCAGTTGAAAATCAAAATGCTAAAAATCGGCTAAAAGGGCTTGGAAGCCAGAACTAGTGAGAAATATGAAATTCACAAAGTCACAAAGTGCACTAAAATCATTCTTACCGTTGTTTACGTGTGTTTATTTATATATTAAATCATAAAAAGTTTACAGTCTTAAGTCAATTTGCACAAAATGTCATTATCAGAACACTACTTTAGTTATTCAAAAATGTTTTTATACAATTTTGAAGGTTTAAGAAAAAATGACATTTAAGTTAAAATTTGTGAACGAGCTGCTTTATGCCTGTCAGATGCATTTTAATATGAAATCTGAAACATTTTGATACAACGTACGTGTAAAATGATATTACATTAAATGGATGAGTCAAAGATATGAGCTTTTTAACAGGTATGAAATTGATGCTTTAATGATAGTGCAACTGTGGTGGTATAAATAATTACGTGGTTTTATAAAAGACGTAGGGCTCGGTTATTAAACACCAGGAGGGGAGAAGTTTTTATTCTTTATTACATGAGTTATGTAAGCGATTGATTCCGGTAAGTTTGAGTACGTGCCTGACTGTAGATTGAAGAGATTTACCAGATAACTATGTAACAGTGATATTACAGTTGTTAGGACTACTATTTAAGTTTTTTAATTCTGTTATAGCTTGTAAAAATATTTCATCAGCTTGCATTAAAGCGGTAGATGTTTTTATATTTGTATATATGCAATGACCAATGACATCTTGTGATATTTTCTTAGGGAGACACTGGCAAAGAATATTTCAAATCTTTGACAAAACATTTTCCTGCCTCTTTTAAGTTGCATCTTACTTAATAAGTGACCTTGGTATTGCTAAAACTATTTAACTGTCAGTGGTGACGCGTGTATTTACCCCGCTGATTTAAATACTCATTATAGAACTTCCGTTCTCATGGTCAATAAAAATAGATACCCGTATTAATGTACGGGGATTGTCGAACAAATATCGAGTACTTTAATCAGTGGATTAATGTATGCGGCAATGGCAGTCGAATAAAATTTAACAATACTCATTATTACATGTTAGTCACTTACAAATCTTCCACCTCATCACCATCACTAAAGGTTACACACCACTAAATAAAAACCTTCTTTGTTGAATATAAAATGTCTCATTTTCAATGTCACATTTCAGTATGACCCAGGGGTGTTAGATACCCCAAACCATATATAGGCTGCCTTGAAAGATGTATCTATTCTGCACAAAATGATCAGTATTAGAAAAAAAGACACGAAAGCATAAACTACATAGTGTAAAACAATAATGCCATTTTAATTTGATTTTTAAGATCAACAAATCACCACATATGTCATGAATAGTCAAAACCATTACATTTGCCTGAAATTGTAGAAATTGCACTGTATTAAAAGACTTTAATAAGAAAGGCTATTTCAAATTTTATTGCAAAAAATGTATTTGTACCGGTATTGTACATGTCATTAAAAATTTAACTTGATAAAAAGGAATTGCTTAGAACATTTATCTCGCCGTCAGCATTTTCTAATTTTATCATAGTTGCATTTTTTAAGATGAAAAAATAGTACAAATTAGCGCAAATCCAATCTGTTAAATGTTTAAAAAGTCTGGCTCCTTCTTTGATATATTTTCGTTTTGCTTGAATACATTATTTAACGTGAAACGACTTTAAAGCATTGACAAGACTGAATAACACTGGAGCACAAGGCGTGCGATTTAAATTAATGTAATCAAGGCGGTGAACGCTCTCTGGGACAGAATATCTAAACAAACAAAATGGCCACCAAACCTGAAAAGGTAGGTTTTTCCTTAATATCTCGTTTTAACGGCTTCCTCAGATAAAACTTATGAACCAGAACACGTTACACACGTTTTGGAACACGCCGATACATAGTTTGTTGTATAAGGTCGATTAGTCTTGAAATTATGCGGAACCTAGGATTCGAATCGATAAAATTCTCCCAACAAATCAAGAGATAGACTGGAGATTTTTATCATAATTTTCAATGATCTCCACAAATGTATGTAATTATATGGTTATTTTACGAGCAATAGTTGTATTTTTGTATACAAAATATGTCTATTTGGTTTGTTTGGATACACTGATGAACGTTCATCGCCTTGGTAATTACACATAAACATGTTGATTTGTACAATATCAAATCATACTTGGGATGGTAAACCAAACCTTAGATATAAAGCGAAATTTTATTGGCTAGTTTTCCGCAGAGGTTTCTTGCGGAACCAATGAAACTGCTGCGTTAATTATTCATGATTACGAGATTTTCCGAACCAAATGACCCACGGTACATAACACAGCATAGCGGAGTAATGTATCGTGGGATAACCGACGATGGTACAAACATGAATTCATACTTACAAAGGGACTTCACATATATAGTACTCTAGCTCTGAACAATCATAAGGGTTCCATATTGTTTTTGTATCGTCTTGTAATGGATGAAGTTCAAGGCAGTGTTTATTATCATGGGAATCTTGGTTGTTGGGTAACCCAGGCCCGAAATAATTCATAACGGGTTCCGTTGAATTCCATCTCCAAACATCTCTTTGCCGTAAATCATTGCCTGCTATCCAAAAGGAACCTGGATGTAAATTTATTACGACATTAAAAATATCATAGAAAATCGAAAATGACCGAAAATGTTCAACTGTAATTATGTGTGAGAAACAGAGCCGAAGACAAATAAATCTAAAAAAATATTTACTAAATTGGATTGTAATTTTAGAATTTTTGGCACCATCAAAACTGTTCAAAATGCCCATTATACATAAATTACAATTTCTAT
Source organism: Mactra quadrangularis (assembly GCA_025267735.1). Taxonomy (NCBI): domain Eukaryota; kingdom Metazoa; phylum Mollusca; class Bivalvia; order Venerida; family Mactridae; genus Mactra; species Mactra quadrangularis. The sequence goes on along the minus strand of CM046301.1, from coordinate 833,926 downwards.
TATTTCTGGACATTATGCCAGTACGCCTTATTTGGATGTAGAGCATATAAATTTCATGCCGTATGCTATTCAGCAATGGGCACAAATTGTATAATGCATAGAAACCTTACGAGTCCCTGTCCGGCTAACTCAGTCAATACTGATCGAGAAGTCATAGGTTCGATTACCAGGAGGGTACTAACATGTTAACAACTAAATCTAGATATTTAACTTTTCCAGGAACAGTGAGTAGGTTGACTGACAGTCGTGATATGACCTGTACAATGTCTTGCTAAGGCATTAAACCAAACCGAACTGAAAAACAACAAACCTTATGATGAATAAAGAAGAATTATAATGGTAGAAATAGACTTATGGTCTCTTAATTCTGCCACGGGATAACCACAAAAATAACGAGTTAATTATTTTATTTATCTATGATGGGTTTAACGCCGTAGCAACGCATTTTATAGGCTATTTTACGGCGTCCAGCGCACCTAACCTGTGTTGACAGGGCGTTAAACCCAGTATAGCCTCGAATAACTAGCGAGATCACACGCTATAAACAAAGGGGAACAACTCGAACTTACTAAAATATGTAAACATAGAAATGCGTGTACATACATAATAAATGGCAACTGAGTTGCAGAATTATAAGGGTTTTGGTTTGAACGTATTTATTCAAGTCCGTAGCCTATCAGGCTATGCGCATGATTTAGACTATAGTGTCCCATAGTGGTTGTTGGTTCGAATCTCATCCGGGTTGACCTACCATTCCATGAAAACTCGACAATTATGTTGATGTTTTCTCAATTAAAATGGTATGCAGAAGTTTTCGGCTCTCTGGTATGGCTAGGATTGGTGTACTGGGAATGCTAGGTTGGGTAACTATAATTTTTGTTGACACGGCGTTAAACCTAATAAAACGTACTTACGATCACGGTTTTCAACTTCATCTCGTAGGAAATTATCTTCTGAAATATCATGAATATCGGCTAGATGTCCATGGAACACTATTCTACAAGCAATCTGCGAATAAATCATTAGCTTTGATTAAAACATTGGTAAAGTGACCGTTTTCATTGATCAGAAATAGGCAAATGTATATCGAGGGCTTGACGGGAAAACATAAGACATGTTATTTCTTACTTACATACCGAAAAATAGTTTCAGAATAACATGAGAGAAAAATGTTGAACAGCTTTTTGCTTCTTCTGAAAATTTTTGAACATATGAGTTACGACAGTTTTTCGTCAAGCCCTCGATATAAGTGTAATACGTAGTACCCGACCGATTTGTTCCATCGGTAGCAAATTTAGGCTACGAATACTGCAGTCGTGGGTTCGATATCTGGGCGGGACCAACCTGTCTCTGTATAAAGTATTGTCAACTACTGGTGAGGATATAGGATTAGGTATTTCTGGATTCCAAAATTTTATAAACCGCTTTTTAACAAGTTGGTCTACCTTTAATGAAAAGCCGCTCAGCTAGGTCAGTTGGTTGCACGCAAGTCTACTGATCGTGGGGTCGTGGGTTCGATTCCCGAGCGGGGCATACTTTCGTAGAGCTTGGTCATGAAATTATTTCTACAGCCATTCTCCCTCCTACCAATGATTTTTATTTATGTAGGGCAGTTGTCAGTCACTGACGAAAGTATGCGCTTAGTAGTTGGTTAACTGTTTAATCCAGAGATTTAGCCTTTCCAGCAGGAGTGAGTAGGTTGGCTAACCGCCATTATATGACCTATACAATGTGTTGCTGCGGTGTTAAACCCAACAAACAACCTTTGATGAGGACACGTTCATTAACTGTACATATGCAGAATCGCTGAAGAGCTTTAACTAGTGATTAGGTTAAAAACTTGGTTCCAGAGATCTAAACCTATCCAGGCATCGTAAGTTAAACGACTGATTGCCTCAATAATGACTAAAAACAGTCGAAATTCATCGTGAAGCAAGAAACATTACTCTCCTAAACCGAAATTCAAAAGTTAGAAAGACAACGTAGTTTGGTGGTGTAACTTTAGGGAAAACAATAATATAAGCTGTGACAGAGTATCATAATAATCGATTCATGTAATTGAGTCCCTGGTTGACAATAGAAATATTAAGTGATAAAATATGAGCAGCATACCTCTGCGTCAAACCAGCTTTCCTTGTCATGACTGAAATGATAACAAGATTGGTATCCTGTGGTGAAGCCATCAGGGCAACCATAGACTGAAACATAGAATATTACATATAGAAATACATCTACAATACAAAACATATTCTACAGTTTTTGCATAAGTAAAAACACGGTGGGGATCGGGCGAATATTTTTGGTTGTGTTTAACGCCGTAGCAACACATTGTATAGGTCATATAACGGCGAACAGTCAACCTATTCACGGTTTCTGGAAAGTCTTAATCTCTTGATTTAGCTTACCATTTACCAGGAACACACATCCGTTAGTGACAGACAACTGCCCTTATAGAATAGGAATCAGTGGGTGTAGGGAGAATTGCCGTAGAAATAAAATCATTTCATGACTAAACTCGACGAAAGTATACGCCGCCCGACATTCGAACCCACGACCCTCGATCAGTAGACTTGCTTGCTACCAACTGAGCTAGATTAGCGGCTTCGCGAAGAACTTCACATTTACAATAACGTTAAAGCTAAAACAAGGTTAAACAGTCGACTTTTGACTTTAACTTCCCCGATCATCCAGTCACATGCCAACTGTTAGCTAACCGTGCAGATTGCAGCCACAGCAACCCTATTACAGGTACCAATTCATACCTGGGTGGAGTGAAGTAATCGCAAGTTAATTTCTTGCTCAAGAAAATTAGCAGTGCCCCTAGTGGGATTCAAACCCTAAGCGCGCGTCCTACCACTGGACTACTGCTCCTACATATAGAGGATACAAAGTAATACATGTACATATCTTGATTAAATCTTGAAGTATTAAATATATTAGATTAGGTTACCTGTGGAAATCAAAATAAATGTATAACTTAAGCGAAGAAACACGGAGTCCATCTTACTATTGAGATAAATATAAGCACTGTTTTATGTACATGTAGAATGACCTAGTAAACAAACAAATAGTGCATCAAAACTGTTCGTTCTCACGCACAGACTTAACTCGGACATCATATTAAGATTTTGAGTTCAGTTAAGTATATACGGTATGTGATAGTCTTAAGACAGTGACACTTTCTTAATATGAAATCTTAAATCTTTTACCATTTAGGCTTCTGAGAGTAGAGTGCTGTCATTACCTCAGAATGAGATACTTGAACTTTTAGACATCATAGATTTATCACTAGTCAAATAAAGACGAGTCTAACTTTCGAAAACAGGAGGGCTAAATATATCAAGAAATATTTTATTATTAACCATATAAAACAATAGTAATATCAGCTCTCATGTCTACTCAGCCACACGTACTGAGCACTTATTTAACTATCTATACTATTAAATTTGCGAGTTTCCTGTTTTGTGGAAGAAACTGCGCAGCTTTGAATAAATCTTTTGTTTGTCCCTGGAGCACCTATATACCGGCATATCAAGTTGACAATTCTTTTTTGACAAAGCCTTTTGATATTTGCAAAAACTGACAAAAATCAACAAAAATAGTGGGGTTTTTGTGTCTAAAAATAGTTCTAGATAAAACTAAAAATAGACCAAACTCCCCGCAGCGGTTATTTCCCTTTCTTGTCATTACCTAAAGCCCGTGCTTGCACGGGCTCCCATCTAGTAGTTAATTAAGTGATTAACCACTTAACATTAAATTGGAAAAATAATACAAGAATGACAGTTGCATGCAAAAACTTGCATTTGTTTCCTGTTATGATCTTTTATTTATAGAAAAAAATAACTTGTTACGTAACTAGTTAACCATTTAATTAACTAGTTAACTATCCGATTCACTAGTTACTTAAAATTAACCACGTATATAGCTTGTTAGTTTTGTGGTTATCTAGTGGCAGAAATATGACACCATACCAATCCATTCTTTGCCAGGAAAAAGAAATAGGCGAAAAACAAACTAGTGTCTACCTCATTAACGTTTTTGCCTTAGTTTAATTTGTTTTGCAATTATTAGCAATGTAGTTCATCCTCATGTATTATTCTGTTAACTAGTAAAATATTTACATTTATGTCCATTTATCATAGATACCTAGAACATTATGTTTTACATATATGACTATATGTTTTGATTTCTTGTCTGTGAACTGTTGTTAGAAGTTTGTAAGTGTATGAATGGGTGGGTGGGTGTGTGTGAGGGAGGCTGGTGTGTGTTTGTGTGTTTGTGTTGTGTATTGCGTGGCTGATACATTGTTTACGTCCAATTGTTTGTAACAAAATACTTATGTATACGTTACTGAAATAAATTATCTGTTCTGTCCTGTTCTTAAACCACGTGACAAAAGACCCGGGTGTTAGTCTGAAACCTTATCACATTAATAACAGTATAAATATATTATATGGATACAAGACTCACGAAATCATTGTACTATAGCAAAGGCGGATCCAGCGGGGGGTTCAGGGGGTCCGGACCCCCCTGGAATTTGGATAATGTACCTGTCCATTAGTGTATTTCTTGCCTGTAAGTCATTTTTAAATAGCATGAAGCATTTTTTCGGTGCTTAACATAGATTTTATGGTTAGGTAGTTTTTATTATCAATATGTTGCATTTTTTCTGCAAAATGTGTATAATGTGGTTGTGGTTCGAGGTTCGGACCCCCTGGAAAAAATCTTGGATCCGCCCCTGTATAGTTTGATGAAATCATTTGTATGTATGTTTAATTTCAACATACATGTAGTAATAAAACATACATTAGCAGTACATAAAACAGTCAATACTTCGTAGATGTTTGAGACTTTCGGATGCATTTAATTTTGTAATCTGAAACATTTTGATACAACGTACATGTAAAATGATATTACATTAAATGGATGAGTCAAAGATATGAGCTTTTTAACAGGTATGAAATTGATGCTTTAATGATAGTGCAACTGTGGTGGTATAAATAATTACGTGGTTTTATAAAAGACGTAGGGCTCGGTTATTAAACACCAGGAGGGGAGAAGTTTTTATACTTTATTATATGACTAATGTAAGTGGTAAACATGAATTAACATTTATTGAGCAAATTCATGGAGTTAATTGCAAAATATTTACAACAAAATCTAGCGGTGTCAAATTTAGAGATAATTTTGCTTTTGCATTTTTCCTGGAAAGGCTAAATCTCTGGATTTACCTGTTAACTTGCTTCTAGGCGCATACCTTCGTCAGTGATTAACATCTGCCTTACATAAATTAGAATAAGTGATGAGAGGGAGAATGGTCGTTTTGATTAGTCCATGACCAAATTCTACGATTGTATGCCCCGCCCGGGACTCGAACCCACGACCCCATGATCAGTAGACTTGCGTGCTACCAACTGCGCTATCTTAGCTACGTTGTAATTTCTGGGTATTATATATCAGCTCTGTTTTCTGAATGAAGTGTAAGCTAGCATCAGAATAACGTTTAATTCGCCTTACACGTAGACGGCACCAGTCGACTACACGTTCTCCTTGGCAAAGACTATCAAATTGTCTGGCGAATGCAACTCATAATAGATATTTTATGATTCTGTAAAGTCTTTTCGCTTATCGTAAATCCTTTTTCTCAATTATGATTTATCTTAAGACGCTGTGACATGATCGAATAAAGAAACCAGCTAAACAATAAAAAATCTTAAAATGTTAACTGTCTGCCATTTGTCTATATTTTGCCAATTTACGACACAATTTTGACATCTCATGTCGGTAGCACTCGTACGTCAGGTGTCAGTACGTGCTCTTTTACCGCGCTTCACTTCAGAACTCCTAGCAATTGTTTGACATCTGATGTTACGTCTTATATTATGTTCCATTCTTAGTACAGTATTTTGATTATTTTATTTTGAGTGAAAGAACAACCTGTTTTATTTATATAAGCAAACATTGATATCCTACATTACATGTAAATATCGTGTTCATTGATTCCTAAATCTCTTGGTCGGCCTATAAAGATTTCACTTGAGTCTTCAGGTAATAGAAAAGAGAAATTGATATATGAAGTAATGGACGTTATATTAATAAGAAAATGGTTTAGATTCTAAATTGTGTTTTAAAGGTTTGGCTATTTATTTAAAAGTTTAGCCACGTCAGTCTGTTACTTGCTTTTTCATTTTGGCAATACTAGACAAAGTTGTATTAAAAATGTCATGGTGTTTATATTTAGAATTTTAAGCAGCACCGTCCAAAGATAAAGAAACTGCGAAGAAACAAGAGTAACATTGATATTTATCTATATATTTCGATTAAATGTATTCTGTCATACACTTTACACATCCTTTCAAATTTAATGTTCCAAAATTCAAAAATTCAGATTCATAACTTCCGGCATTTTTATTACCCAGGATGCCTTGCGCACCGGAACATGACGTAGAATATGTTCTCCATGGTTATATTTTAAACGCACGTTCGGAACTCTTCAGTAAATTATAAAAATGTTGTAAGAAATTTCTAAGATCATTAAAATTTATCATTATCAGTGAATTATGATGATTTTGTTGTCAAATAACGAGATATGTATGATTTAACTAGATGTATTTATTATCGTGAGTATAGGAATAAAATTTAATACTGTTCCTTTGGTTATAAAAATAGTTTTGTTAATCAATTCATTATGATGTAGTCGAATACCTGTTGCGAATGTTAGTCATGAAAAGGCTCTATGAGGAGATTTAATAAAGAACTCAGATAAAATTTCTTTACTTTATAAAATGTTTTTACTATACAGTTAAGTTGTTGTAGTAGCACCAGCAAATCCGATGGACTTAATATTGGAATGGTTTTGATCAAGGAACATTATTTTCTTAAGTTACATGTTAGAATTTGGTACTTAAAATCGTCAAAACTCGCATGATATTGCAATTACCAAGGTGGTCCAAAATCTAAAAAAAACAAACTCTGTCTCCCTCTTTGTGTCTGGCTTTGTAAAAGTTTGCGTTTTTTTACTGTTGTTGTTCCTGAAACGTTTTCAGGCTCCTATTTCCATGAGACGAAGCTTACAATGGGAGAATAATGAGGCCAATCTTGGAAAAATAATTATAACGTTAAATTAATAATTTTGGTAGGGCAGACTTATTACGTCAAAAACGAAGTCATTTTAAGAATTTTACACTTTATCTTGGATTTAAAGACACCATTTGAAACGGTAAACCCAACTACGCCTACCACTGGCTCAATGTCATTTACTGCTTAATGAAACAGCTACATTTCTCAGATGAGTTATATTGTCTTGGACCAGATGTCTTTTTATTACATCTGGAATTTATAAACGTTCAAGGTCCATTGTTATAACCGCATTGAGAGCAGTAATTTTAAACGAACTATTAAACTACATACCAATGGTAAACACAATATATGACCACTCCACGCATATCTGTTTTAGTCTATGAATTGTTGAACGTGTTAAGTCAGGCCATGCCATATCGGAATTATGTTAAGCGTCCGCGTGCGCCTAGGTTTTAGAGTCCCTAATCTAATAAAAAAACAAAATTGTGGGTGGAATTTTCTGAAATAAATCTGTTGTTCTAGGATTCGCTTATAACTGATTTTTCTCAGGAAGAAAATGATAGTTCCTTGTTTCTGTGTATCTGATTAATGAAAATGTACATGTGTAAGTTGTATATATATTTTTATAGAATTATAGAGTTACTTTAATCTCACATTAATGTCATAGTACCAAGTACTTAATTGTGTGAATACTAGCTAGAATGGACATGTGTTTTCGTTTTTGGTTTGTGTGTTTTTGTGAATAGGTAGCTAGGTTTGTCAAACTTGAGTTGACGCTTAATAACAAAATTCCAATTTTGCATGGCCTCAGTAGTTTGTCCCTTCTTTGGCATTGCTTCCTACGCAATTATCTAAAAGTAAAATAATACGTCAAACTATTAAAAATTTGGACCGTTACCACAAACCTTTCTTAGCGACTCCCAAATTGAAAATTTTGACCATGTACAATTTTTATCGGGATCTGCATAATGAAAAAAGACCGTATACTAAATGTTTTTCGGGACACGCATATTGAAAATATGAGACCACGTACGAAACATTTTTGAACCCGCATATCAAAAATATGGGACCGTACATTAGCTTTTTTCGGGACCCGCATATTGAGCATATGGGACTGTAAACTAAAACATTTTCGGGGCCCGCACATTGAACACAAGGGACCAAATTGTGTTGGTTAAAAATATAGGTCAAAGTTGACTTAGACAGCTGCGTCGAAAAAATGGTGGCGAATCTCTTATGCCGACAGCATGTGGACTAATCCACTGTGGTCAATTAGATTTTTCCTTTTACAACTTATCTATGCAATGAATGACAAATTGACCTATTTTAACAAAGATGCTTTAAGTACAAGTGATCATTTAAAATGAAATGATCTTATCTATATTTAAAATTAACATAAACATGAATGATTGTTGTTCAGTTTTCCTTTTTGTGATATTTTTGGGTTTGGGTAAGTTCAACTCCATATATTGGTTTATACTTTTTTATATCTACATTGTTTTTTGCGGTCTGAGCTTATTTGTACCTAATTAAGGCCCTTAGTTGTTCAAACGAACAATCCGCTCTTACTTAATTAGCATAAATGTAGTTTTGATTGCCTGAAACTGAAATACATGTTTAAATGATATTAACCAGTCCGATCACTGAAAAAATGAATCAAACGTTTCAGATCACACGCGATCGGAGTACTCCGAATACACATGCCTTTTAGGAGAAGTACGTGGAGTAAGACGTAATTAATAGAACAGTGTTTAAATGCGAGGATTGCAAATGTTTTTTACTATATTTTAACATATTTTGCGTCAGATCGTCATCATAATCTTTTGATGAACTGCTGTCATCTAAGCACCCTGTAACTTTTTCCACCATTCTTGTGTTTTGCTACAAAATTGGGACATTTGATTCATCGGTGCTCGCAGAGTAGACCGGAGTACTCGGAGTAGCCTGAATCAAACACGCCCCTGTACACCAAAGAGTCTCTCACCGAACAAACGATGAAACAAATTGTTGCTGATATTTAAAAAAAGATTCACCGAGAAAGAACCATTCATAAATCAACGTTTAGAAAGCCAATTTGCAAACCGCCGGAGTCGGTATTCTTGACTGTTACCCAAATCGCACCATAAGTTTTTATCTCATTTTATTAAGTGTTGCAGTCGCTCCCTTTTACTATTTCATTAGATCCGTTGTGAGCAACCTTGTTTAATGTCATTTCAGTGAATGGACAGTGTCCAGATGGCTTTACTCATCACGAACAGTCTTGTTATCATTTTAGTCATCACACGAAAACATGGTTGTCAGCTTTAGTAAGTTTGTTATCATATTCATGAATACAACCTCTCTTTAACAACATCTACTGGGAGAGACAAGGTACATTGCCATTCAGAAGTTGCTGCTCTGCAGAGGTTTAATTCAATTGAAATTATGCAAAAAGAAAATATTCAAAGCTTTAGTAGTGCAGAGAATTTGTTTTGTAGAGGGTCGCGCTGCAGAGGTATACTGCTGTTTTCTTTTCGTTTTAACAGCGTACATTCATTTGATATCATTCTTTGATAAAAAAGTTTTATTCAGCAATTACAAAGAGTTTGAGGTCAGTAATGAATGTATTAATTCATCCACCTTTCAGCTTCCATACCAGACTACTTGACAGGTACATGTACTTTAAAATCTGCACATACATGATCATTTGCTCTTTGTCTGTGTTCTTCCGCTTAAATTCACCACATCCTCTTTTCTCAGTCGATACATGATGCATCGAATCATCAAATATGTGTAGCTTAAAATATTTACAATAATTTACCGTGAAGTTCAAAAGTCTCATGAGCTGGGAACTACCGTTTAATAATGTAAATGAGAACAAGAAGTACTCAGTTTGGGATATCCATGCTCTTGGAAAATTCAAATCGACTGACTTCCAACCGTAAAAGCATACTTAATATGTTCTGTATAACTTATACTGGTCTATGTTACAGGATCTATGTGAAAAGCAATATGGTGCCCATTTAGCAGAAATTGAAACTGAACAAGAATATCAATATTTACAAGAAAGAAGTTTTCATGACCATGGTAGGAGGAATATTCTTATTTTCATAAATATGTGTGTTTCGTAAGGCTATATAGAATCTAAAATCAACATTATGTACCAACTTGTATAAATGATACACGATAAAATAATGACGTTTCCGCTGCACGTGGCAAGGGAAAAAATGAAATTCTCAAAACTTCTAAAACTTGTGTTCCCTGTTGATCAGACATCGGCCAAGTATCGTTTAATTAATTTCACTAACGCCAAATGACTCGGAGGCATTATACCATTCTCAAAAATATCCATTTAAATCTTGCTAAGCAGTTCAAGCAATTGCAGAATGTTTTTCCAAAGGAAATTATCAATAATTCTGGCGGGATTCAAGCCTAAAGCCTATCGATTCCAGAGCGCAAATCATGCATTATCGAGTCACACACCAACTGTTAACATACGGCGCAGATTGCAGTCACAGCATACACATCGTGACCCAAACAGGTACCCATTTACACCTGGGTGGAGTGAAGCAATCGCAGGTTAATTTCTTGTGCACGGACATTATTCGAACCCAGGTCCTCTCGATCCCTAAGCACGGGTCCTACCACTGGACTACTTCTCCTATTATATGATATATGATGTTATGCTTTATTTTCGTATTACAACTGCAGAAAACTATTGGGTCGGAGGTGATGATTTGGAAGTGGAGGGAGATTGGCGTTGGCAGTCAACCGGACTAAAGATACCTATACACACTGAGTGGTGGTTATTGGACAACCCTAGCAATGATCATGGTGCAGAAAATTGTTTAGAACTAAATGAGGAAACACATAGATCATACTTGAATGATCGAATTTGTAGCCACCCTAATCGCTACATATGTGAGAAACAAACGTAAGTTTATACTTGAATTATAAAACATCTCAATGTCTTCCTATTCGACTGAGAATTTATTGATTGATTCGTATTTATTGGGTTTGAAACCGTGTCAACACAATAACAGTCATCGTTAGAGGCTGGCGCACATACCTCCAGCTTTCATTGACCTTTGTCTATAACCAATACTCACTTACCCTTCCACAAGACCGGCAACATCTCCAAATACCTTATCATCGGAGAAAAATTGACATTATTGTTCAATTGATTGACCGGACTCTCGGTTTCAAATGATTGAATCTGTCACCAACATTTTGCATAAAATTGCTTTTACCTGACCCATGCAATTGTTATTTGCTGATACATTTGTTGAAGTGAGATATGTTAATCATGTTCATAGCATTCATTAGACAGAGTCTTCTTGCTATGAATGGCTGTATATTGAACTGACGACTCAATAATATAAACGTATACATGTCTATTTTCAGGCAGTCAGGAATTATAGGTTAAAAGAGGAAAATATTGAAGCAGAATACTGAGATAATAAAATATCTGTAAATGAAATACATGTATCAATTATGTAAAATATAGAATTACATTTAGTCTGTAAGAAAAAGTAAAACCATTTTAACTATTCATTAAGTCATTGATATTGAAAGTCCAAAATGAAAATTGATTATATTTCGCTAAATAACTAGTTTCATTACTCTTAAAACTTGTTATAATTGTTAAGGAGCATAATCATTACTTCAGACTGGTAGGTAGCATTTAATAATGGAATATAACTTTACCGATTTTTGTTTGATTAATTCGTTGGTCTTAGTTCTTCGTATAACATGACCAAGTTTGGTTGATTCTGATGACATACAACGCAACTTAGTAAAATATTTTGTCCTGTTTACCTCAACGAAAGATTAGCAAGAACGACAACTGAATACGCCGTTGAGATTGGCAGTTTAATCATACATTCTTTACATATACATGTAACTAACCTTAGGGTTCTCCATACGTGTGTAAATAAACAAAACACTTGTTTTTGTTGAATAGTTAAAAGTTAAAAATTGTAATACTGTAATTCAAATAATAAGTGTAGACCTAGCTTATACGGTTCAGTTCAGAGTTGTTCTTTTTTACTTTTTCGTTGGCTATGCATACAGATGCACTTAATATAGCGTAAGAAATGAAACAAACTCCCATATCTATGACCAATATGTAAACAAACCACATTGGATCGTATCTATCCATTAAATTTCCAATCAAGAACATTGTAAGTATACAGGAAGACGAAGCTGAAGTCAGAAATAAGGAGGATATCTTTCCACTCACAGTGATAATGTTTTCAGAAGTCCAACTAAAAATGGCGGGAAAAATTACGGACATTGAAAAGCCTAATATGGCTGTAAATATCCATATAAGTGGGAACATATTAAAGAATGAACTTATCAAGAAACCAGCAAAACCACATCCAACCATTATCAGATATAAAGTCAATAATAGCTTCGTTCGGCAGCAAGCGATGATAAATATTCCACAAAATCGTCCTATTCCGAATGACACCCAAAACAACCCTGTAACAAACGATCCTGAGGCTTTGTCCCATTCTAGACGTTCGATTACAAATGTCATAAGATAGTTTGTAAATCCGTCTTCCATTATAGAATAGGAAGAAACAAGAATTGATAAAAGTACTAAATAAAACACTTTTACACGGCGAGTTAATTTCTTCCAACATTGTTTTGCACTTTCAGCATTTTCTTTTTCGCGATCTTGTTTTGTAAGTTTGTTCCTTTGAAAGTAGACATAAAGAAAAGCGAAAGCTATCGTTGAAGTTAGTACTAATATCCCCGCAATTATATATGCAAACAAAACCAATGAAATATCATACTTTTCGGTACAAATAGTCATTTGATCGGTTACATTCACTGATGTACTGTAGGATACAATTTCCAAAATGGCGGAAGGTGTTGCTGACATTGTGGAGTTCTGTGAATTCATGGAAGATTGAAAGGTCATGTTTGTAATATGTTGGCACGTCTTCATTGTTTTTGCTAAGAACGGTTCAGTCACATATGGTGAAATAGATGCGCCTAGGCTGAAGCCAAAATGTAAAGCCTGCATGTAGGAGTCGCCTTTATGGCCCCAGATGAATATTAAGTGAGAATTTGCTCCTGAAATGGATGTAGGAAAAGTTAATGAAAAGTCCATGAGAACATGTTTAGGTGTTTCAGTATTGTACTAAAGAGTGTTTTGATAGCCTAAAATGGATGTTCACCAAGCATTTCTGTACGGGAACATCTCAATAAAAATTGATAATCATTGTCACAATCATTTCGTAAATGTTATCATTAATATTCATAGTTTTAGAAAATAGTTTATGAACTTTATTGTTGATAATTTATTATTCAATGTGTTCTTGACTGGCATTGGCACTCTTTCAAGAAATAAGTCATTTTAAACTGTTACAAAATAATTCGCAAAATGGAATATTTTATGCATACCAACTTCTAGCAAACCGTTCGCTAATCCTCCTGCAAATTTAATGAACAACATCCATGGCAACCTGGTACAAAATGGTGTGATAATTGACGTCACACCTAGTCCCAATGTGGATAATGTCAGTAAAATAATTTTGTTGAATCTGTCATATAGGAATCCACCGAGAAAAGATCCTACCAAATACCTATACAAATAAAAAATGCAAAATAAAGTTAAAAGATCTTTCAATTAATACAATAAATAGTTTAACAGTATATAAATTTTCAATAGGGTTCAAAACGCATAATCTGCTCTTATTGAATGCCCATACTTCTAGTACGATAACTTGGTACTAAAATACATGATAGAACGATATAACCAGCCCGATTAGTTAGTTCTTCATTTGATGGCATATCTTTCTGTGATTCCGACTGTATTCTTCATTACAAGTAAAACATCTAAGTCGATTTGAAGGAGAATTTATATAAACAATAAGTCCTAATAATGAATGCTAAAGGTCAACTTATTTTAACTTACCCAAAACTTGCTACAGGAAACATCCATGACGCTGTAGCAATGTCTTCATTTATAATTTGTCTTAAATCAGGAAACGTTGGTCCAACCATTCCTACAATCCATCCCTAAAATATAGTCAGTCCTCGATAATGTTGTCAAACCTAGACCGTCTAAAACACTTTTGTAAAGAATACATTGCATAACCTTATCATCAGTATTATATTTGATTAAAACCTAAAGAGCAAAAATACTCAAAAGCCGCGGTTGTGGTGTCGTGGTTAGCATGTCTTACTTCGAATCCGGAGATCGCGTGTTCGAGTCTGGTCGCGGTAGTTCATACCCTATACCTGAGTTTTCGGCCTCGTGATAGAGTAAGTTAGTACTGGTGATAGAAAAAGTGTCCAGGAAACCTATAGTAGGAAGAGCTGGCCGTCGTATATATGACCTAAATATGTGTTGAATACGATGTTAAAAAAAGACACAGTAAGTTTAAGTCAACCATTAACCTTGTTAATATTTGAAGCGCGTTTTTCGACACATGTCTTGTGTCAACTATTGTTGTTGTTTTTTAAAAGTGAAACCAATATAAACATGACATATTCTGTAAAAACAAAACAACCAGAAGCTTAAATGGAGGAAACCATCAATGACGATAAACGACATTGTCAAGACGGCGATAGTGTAAACGCTACGTTAAGTGGAAAGTGTTCAATTTACTTTACACATACTTACTAGACCAATAAATGACCAGCACAGAATGAGAGTATGCATAAATTTCTGACGATATATATGATCATCTCTAATGTTGCGTATTATGTAACCCAATCCTCTTTTCTTATCCGTGACCTGCAGATCATTCACAACGGTAAGATCAAATTCTGTAAGCTAAAAAGTATATTACGCTACAGCTATGTAAAATATCATCACACAGAAACAGCTTTATGTAGGAACATTAAATTGCTACGAAAGTGATAATTTAAACGAATCAAGCATGCGTATATTAAATAAATAAATTTATTCGCTAACTGTACATGTATGTATAAGGATATTATTTATTGTATGTATTGTACGACCCAGTTGAAGATACTCGACAAAGTGTACTCGGTAAAGGGTATTTACATATCTAATGAGAAACAATGCTGTTAATGGTTAACATGATGATAAAATTTGCAGGACGTGGACATCAATACACCTACTATTTAGCACTATAAATAGAGTAAAAGGCTTCTTATCTAAGCTGAAGCCTGGTTTATATAATAATACAAGTAGCTCATAAATGTCAAGTTTATGCCAAGACAGGTTCCATCGTAACTTGTGTTATGATAATTTTATAGGCTATCCCTGTGGTAAAATTATAAGCAAAATGATAAATAACATTTCTATGTATATCAATATTTTTAATACATGTTAGTAAATAAAATATTTTTACTGCTGTTGTAATCCTATCCTCCTGCTCATTAGGCTTTGTAATTGTATCTCTTAGAAACGCCGCATTTACTTCATTGGTTAAATTGTCATCATTTACTTCATCCAATCCATCTTGCTCGTTACTTTGTATCTGCGGTTCATCGATAGTCATTTCTGCTATGAAATAATTTTGAATGTCAACGTTATCTTTTGAGTGAGCGAAACAAAGACAACATGTAGCAGCAGTCGTTTTTTATATTCATTGAATTGGATATTATCCAAACAAAAAAATGTAAAACGATATCATTTGAATATGGAATGTATCTTATAACATGGGTACTCAATATGATATAGAATATCGAGATTTCTTTTGTATACGAGGTTCATCAAAGCATGAAAAAATCAAATGTATAGTTGATTATACCACATTTTGGTCAATTGATACTAGTGAATTTTGCACCTCTTGTTAGATCTTAAGCAAGTAAGATTCAATACATGAAACCCCGGGTCGATAGCGCAGTTGGTAGCGCGCCGGGAATTGGAATCTCGTGCCCGATTGGGTGCGGGTTCGAATCCCACCCTGGGAGGTTATACCATTCCATGAAAAATTTGACAATAATGTCGATTTTCTTCCATTAATTAGATAATATGGAGAAGCTTCCGGCCTTGTGGAAGGGTAGGTGAGTACAGAGGTGCGTTCAACAATGCGAGCGCTCGGGGCGACATCGAGCGCCCGCGTTCTGAACGCGGGCGATCGCGCGTGCGCTCGCGTGCGCTCGCGATACAGCTCGAGAGGTGTTTCGCTTATAAATTGTTGAATAAATTCCGGTAAATACCGTTTCGTTTTGATACCGGTACTCAAATCGGTACATTGAAAAAATATAGCAGATTTAAAATAACCAAATACGAAATATCCAATGCTTTAATCTCAAGCCTTCTGTGTATTTATCGTATTTCAAAGGGATTTACATCGATCTAAACTTTGGTTAGTATATCGCCATTCTGTACACAAACGGTCTGACTGACCGATATCTTCACCTTCTTCTATTTATAGAATGAGCGCTCGCATTCGTTCAATAACAAAACAATTCGCGAGGCGGGCACTCGAGCGAGCGCCCGCATTGTTGAACACACCTCTGGTTATAGACAATGGTCCAGGAAAGCTAGGTTAGGTGCGCTGGACGCCGTAAAATGACCTAAATTGTGTTGACGCGGCGTTAAATCCAGTAAAAAAATCAATACATGTAATATTGTAAGTGATGATAAAATGGATGCTCAATTAAAAAATCTAGGAAAGGTAACATACTAATGAGTTATCGATAAGCATGTAATAAATAGTGATGTTAGTTCATTCAATGTTACATGGTTCATTCCATATTTGATATGGCACATTATTTTAACAAAAACTAAATAATGATTAAATTACTTAAAATTGATAATGTTAATACTAAATTTCAAGGTACGTGTAGAAAAATGGAGACAATATTTTTGTGTTTATATTATAGCTCGTTTAGGATAACTTGAGACAAAATACAATGATACCATTTTTATACACAGGTGGATTTAAGTTGAGAATACGTAATTATCGACTATTATCAGTGTATTTTTTATGTATTAAATTTAGTACGAGAACACACGTTCCACGCATTAAGACATGTTCAAGACTTTCATCACACAAATCAGCTGACCTCCCTGTTTTATGTAATACCCGAGTCCCAAATATGTAAACAAACTGAGTCGTTTGTCTCAAATTATCCTAAACGAGCTATAAATTAGTATGTAACAAATGTATTTACAAGCTACTAAAATAGAAGTAAAAACAATGTCACAAACCTGATAATTCCTATTAAAATTGCCAACGAGTATGTCCTATTATTGTCTCATATATCAAATTAGCATGTATAAAGCATTGCTATACTGACGTAAATAAGGACACTTTTGATTTTTGTTTCTTAACATTCCTATTTTTAATGTAAACTTATTTGCGCGATATAAACTTTTTGTGTTGATGCGCCGTTAAACCCAAACAAACAGTAAAACCTGTTATGTATTTAATTGACTTGACACAATTAATATTTACCCTCATGATATCATTAAAAAGGTCATTGTCTTGTAGATCCGTGTCATTGTAACGTCGTGTATGTTACATATGTTAATTAATTTTGTTGTGAATATTAATGAAGCAAATGTAAGAAATAATTGTACATGAGTCTTGAGAAAGTCATGAATCGTAATTACTAATTACATAATGTGACCAAACATGACTTAATGCTACATATTAATTATATGTGTACAAATGGTTTCAAGCGACTGTCACTCATTTAAAATTCATTGACGTACTTAACGTGTTGCTATATAAGTTGGCAGATCTGGCAACTATTGTCATTGAACTATGACAATCAGTTAAATATACACAGTACTATAATGGTATACAATAGAGGTTTTTTATCTTCGTGGATTTGTGTGTTCTACAGTTAGGGTCGAAAATTTCGTACATTTTTACACAAAAGTGATAATTTGAACGAATCAGGCATGCATGTATTCCAAACAAATAAATTTATTCATTAACTGTACATTTACATATATAAGGATATTATTTATTGTATGTATTGTATGACACTGTTGAAGAAACTCGAGAAAGTGTACTCGATAAATGGTATGCATATATAGCGCCTTAAGCGCAAAACGGTCGCAACTCAATATAAGAAAAAAGAATGAGTTACGACCGTTTTGCGCTAAACCCACGATATCTAATAAGAAACAATGCTGTTAATGGTTAACAACTTAACATGATGATAAAATTGGCAGGACGTAGACACCAGTACAACTACTATTGTACACTACGAATGGGAGTTTACGCAATAGTATAAGAGTAAAAGGCTTCTTATCTAAGCTGAAGCCTGGTTTATATAATAATACAAGTAGCTCATAAATGTCAAGTTTATGCCAAGACAAGTTCCATTGTAACTTGTGTTATAAAAATTTGTATAGGCTATCCTTGTGGTAAAATTATAAGCAAAAGGATAATTAACATTTCTATATGTTATATTATATATGTTATAAAATTGAAATAAAATAAACATTGTATACTTTTTACACTATAAAAATAATGACATACCTGCTGCACGTGACATGAAAACAAAACCAAATTTTCATACCTTCGTCAATTTGTGTTCCCAGTTTATATGTCAACAGACTCGGAATCTTTAAATCAATCTCAAATGGACATGTACTCCATGTAATTATTTATGTAATTTTCATACGATACATGATGCTAATTAAAAAGTATACAATATATAATCTATTTCACTTTTGTGAAAAATGTATGAAATTTTCGTGAACAAACTGGCTGGAAGACTTATCATTGAAGTTACACATTTACACATTGCTAAACTGAAGCAATCACTAAATTATTAGTGACTCTTATATAAATTATATACATGTATTTAGTGTCTAATTGTCATAAATGACTGTACTAACTAGAACATTATTTATGCAGAAGTTTGTATACATCTTCTGGGAATCAGGAATAAAGACAAAAAAGAAGGAAACACTGAAGTAAAATACTGATATATTAAAAATACTTATAAATTAATAGTGTAGCATTTTTTTTACATTGGATACAATGATTAACACGTAAATTTTCTCATTTATTTATTTTAATTCTTCTTTCTAAAATAATACTGCAATAACCTTTCAAACATACATATATATATATATTAAAAGAACAGCACCGCCGGTGTTAAACATATTACTTCAATAGCACCACCGGTGTAAATATATTAATATCAAAGAACACCACCGGTGAAAACATGTTAAAATGCAACAACATTGAAAATGAAACACGGACAAATCACCACACATAATTTATAAATCGTGTATTTCACGACAAATAGCATCTATCAAACATAAGAAGCATACTTAGTCTGTAAGAACATTACAGTTCATAACGTCTTTTTAAAAAACTAAATTGTAAGTAAATAACATTTCTCTAAGTAAACAGTTTCATTACTGTGATTTAAATTCTAATAGATCAAGACCGGCTGCCTTTGATGAGTTGATTGATCACACTTGGCCAAATAGTTTGACCTGTTATTCTTCAACAAAAAATAGCCAAAATGAACACAAAATATATACTTTAAAAAGGTAAAAAGATTGTATGTCAAGTACAATGTATAATGATTAAACAATCATTATACATTGTACTTGACATACAATCTTAAGATTTTCTATTTTGCGTACTCATCAGTGATTAAATTAACAAAACACGCTAAAGGTTTGGTAAAAATTGAAAGTTCTGGATTGTTTGTATTGACATATATTGTAATATGTGATATGTGAACGTTCGATTGCAGAATAACTAGATGACTAGATTTACAAGGTTCGATGAGGATTTGTATCTTGTTAATCTCGGCTTGAATTACGGCGCATATGTACAGATGCACTTAATATAGCGTAAGTGATGAAACATATTCCCATATCTATGACCAATATATAAACAAACCACATTGGATCGTATTTATCCATTAAATTTCCAATCAAGAACATTGTAAGTATACAGGAAGACGAAGCTGATGTCAGAAATAAGGAGGATACCTTTCCACTCACAGTGATAATGTTTTCAGACGTCCAACTAAAAATGGCAGGAAAAATAACGGACAATGAAAACCCATAAATAGCTGTAAATATCCATATAAGAGGGAACACATTAAAGAATGCACTTAATAAGAAACCAGCGTAACTACATCCAAGCGCTATAAGATATGAAGTCAATAACAGCTTCGTTCGACAGCAAGCAATAATGAATATTCCACAAAATCCACCGATTCCGAATGACATCCAAAACAAACCAGTGACAAACGATCCTGTAGCCTTGTCCCACTCTAGTCGTTCGATTACAAAAGTCATAAGAAAGTTTGTAAATCCGTCTTCCATTATAGAATAAGAAGAAACAAGAATTGATAAAAGTACCAAATAAAACACTTTCATACGTCGAGTTAATTTCTTCCAAAATTGTTTCGCACCTTCAGCATTTTCTTGATCATGAACTTGCTTGGTAAGTTTGTTCCTTCGAAAATGGACACAAAGTAAAGCGAAAGCTATTGTTGAAGTTAATACTATTATTCCCGCAATTATATATGCAATATGAACAGATGATGTTTCATATTTTTCTGTACAAGTAGGCATGTGATCGGTTACATTCACTGATGTATTGCAGGGTTGAATTTCCAAGATAGCGGAATGTGTTGCTGATTGGTTATACATGATAGTGGTGGATGGAACTGCGGAATATAGATCCGTCGTTACATTCGTAATATGTTGACAAATCTCAACTTTCTTTGCTAAAAACGGTTCAGTCACATATTGTGAAATAAATGCCCCTAGACTTAAGCAGAAATGCATAGCCTGCATATACGAGTCGCCTTCATGGCCCCAGATAAATAACAAGTGAGAATTTGCTCCTGAAATTGAAAAAAGATAAGTTAATGATATCTTCAATAAAGTTATGGTCTAAATGGATGTTTACTAAACGGTTCTATACGGAGACATCTCAAAATCAAAATCATTGCCATCGTCAATGTAACCATGACTATAGATTATGGTCATATTTAAAACGTGTACATTTATATTTATATTTTTTATATAGGTTTTCTTTTAAAGAAAATTAAATCATTTTTCAATATGTCCTTGCAATTGGTGCCCTGGGCCCTTATCAATAACTCTTTTCATTTTCATACTGTTTTAAGATATTTTGCAGAATGTAGATTTTATGCTTACCAACTTCGAGCACACCGTTTGATAATCCTACTCCAAATTTAACGAACAGCATCCATGACAACTTTGCACAGAAAGGTGTAATAATTGATGTAACTCCAAGTCCCATAGTGGATAAAGCCAGCAGTATTATTTTGTTGTATTTGTCATATAGGAATCCACCGACAAATGATCCCACCAGATACCTGTTCAAATAAACAATATGTCATTAATTCAGTTTAATAGTATAGTAATGATCCATGTGTGTATAATGCCGTTGATGACTTTTCAATAAATAGTTGAACAGTATATAAAATTTACAATCACATTTAAAATGAATTATTAACTCACTATTGTTTAATGAGAGAAGCTTACGTAAAAATGTTTAAAACTGAAAACATGGTGATGATATTAACCAGCCCTTCGCTTATTGTATGGACCATTTGTCAGTGATTTTTTGCAGCCATTGATGATTCTCATTCTTCACGTGGAATAACATAAATATCACATACAAGCACGCATGTAGCAGAGGCCAGAAGAATAAAACGGCACGTTTACTCCCTTGCCGTCAAGCTAGCTTTTACGGCAACGAGGCAGAGTGTCCGCTTACGACTCCAATGGCCGTGGGTTCGGACCTCCGTTCGGAACATGAGTTTTTATCGGATTACATTTGGCACACAACGTAAATAACCCACATGGAATTGTGTGCTTCTATCCTAAGAATGCCCCCACAGACACCAAGCTCCAAGAATTCGAGGCCGAATTCTGTTAAGAAAGGGGGTTTATGTAGCAGAGGAATAATACAGCACTACTCCCTTGTCTTTCAGCTAGCTTTTATGGCGATTTGGTCTGCTTACAATTCCAGAGGTCATGGATTTGAATCTCAGTTCGGACGATGAATTTTGTATCGGGCTACACTTTTACACATTTTAATGACAAATAATCATCTAGTCGATTAGAGAACATATTTTAATACCTATGTTTGTAGAAAAACAAGATATTTTAATGAATGTTAAAAATTACTTAAAACATACCCAAAACTTGATGCAGGAAACATCCAAGATGCTGTAGCAAGATCTTCATTTATAATTTGTCTCAAATCAGGAAATGTTTGTCCGACCATTCCTTGAACCCATCCCTAAAATATAGTTGATTGAGAGTAAGCATTTACCATGGTAATGTCTAAGATGTTGCCAGGCTTAGATTGTCTAACATTTTTGTAAATATAACACATTAATTAGTTTTATATATATTATTAACTTTGATTAAAAATTCATGAACATTTGAAGACTCAATTACCTGTACCGTCAACCATTCAACAAGGCAAATATTTGTCGACATATGTCTTGCATTCACTGTGTTTTATAAATAACATGTCACGGTTTCTATTGATCATTTTGTAAAACAACACATAAACCCAATATCAACACGAGATGTTCTGTGAAACCAATTATCAACAACCAAAAGCTTCAACATCAATGATAAATGCCATTTATAACAACGACGATGGTGTTAACGCTCAATTAATAGGAAAGTGTTATCTTTACACATACTTACTAGACCCATAAATGACCAGCACAGAATGACGGTATGCATAAATTTCTGACGATATATACGATCATTTCTTATGTTGCGAATTATGTTACCCACTCCTCTTTTCTTGTTTGTGACCTGCTGATCATCCACAATGGTAGTATTAACATATGTTGGCTAAAAAGAATGTTACAATATAGTTGTGCAAGTTATTCTACAGAATCAATGTCGGTACATTTAAATTGCTATGAAAGTGACAATTTAAGCAGACGTGAATTTCAAACACATAAAAATTATACTTTTGGTGCACATGTATTAAGATAATATTTATTTCATTTATTGTATGACCAACAGTTGAACACAGTCAATAAAGTTTTCATACTCGGTAAATGCCAGGTACAAATATAACAACGAACAATAACGTGTTAATGGTTTACATGATGATAAAGATCGCAGGACATGGTCAATAACGAGCATATGTGATTGTTGGAGAGTGAAACTATTCTTATCCAATCTGGAGCCTGTTTTATGTAACATGTATATGGCTCATATCAGTCAACTTTATGACGATACAAGTTCCACTGAGCTAATGTTATTTTTTTTCTATAGCCCACCCTTGCAGTTTTCAATCATTAGCATATAGATAACAATGTTTAACTTTAATACATGTATGTGAATAAAACATTTACAGCTGTTGCATTCCCGTCTTCCTGCACATTCCGCTGTGTACTTTCATCACTTAGTAATGCCGTATTTACTTCATGGGTTAAACTGTCAACTTTGGCTTCATCTTTTTCGTCTCGCTCTTTATTTGGTATCGCTGGTTCATCGAAAGTCATTTTCGCTATAAAATAAATATAAATGTCAAATTTATAAGTTGAGCGAGTTAAATAATGTAAAAGTGAACCAGCAGTCGTTTTCATTCTGGTAGTCTTTGAGGGGGGGTTACGCCGTAACAGCACATTTTATAGGTCATATATCACCGTTCCTGCAAGGGCTAAATTCCTTAATTAAGCTGTTATCCTGTTACCAGGCACATACATCCTTCAGTGACCGACAACAGCCCTACATGATTAAGACTCAGTAGTAGGAGGGATAATGACCGTATTTCATGGTCTAACACCGCGAAAGTATGCCCCGCCCGGGAATCGAACATACGACCATCCAATCAGTAGACTTGCGCGCTACCAACTGAGCAAGCCGTGTCGCTTCTTTTGATATTCGTCGAATGGGGTATTACCTAAAAATAAATATGTTACTCTATATCAATCGAATTGATTTGTTTGTTTTGGTTTTACGGCGCACCAACACAGAAAAGTCATATAGCGCGAATTGAATATGGAATGTATCATATAACATACTATTTATAATTCACATAGCACATAGTTCATTTAAATAAATACATGTTTAAAAATCCACATAAAATAAATACAACAATAAATGACAACTTTTTAGAGGTAAGTAGATTAAAAAGGAAAATTAAAAAATATATTTAATGATTCCAGGGATTTTATATAACAGGGATTTGTAACGATATGTAAATGTAATAGATTTTCATCAAATTTCACTATCGTCGCTATTATTTCGTCCCATACGGAAAACAAGTACAACAAGTTTAAATAAAGATACTCACATGAAATTTTGTACCAGTACCATTCCAATTGACATAAATGTTAGGAAAATGTGTTTCTTTGTGATTATGAGGTAAATAACGCTCACAGACAGTTTCACAAAATAATTCATTTTCCCGCCGATCTGCCATTTTTAGTCCCATTTTACATTGCCTAAAGTCATATTTTCTGTCATAATTGCAACAATTTTTGTCAAAAACTTCAGAAACATTCACAAGTTGCATGGAAAACATGTACAGAAACATAAATCAAGTTTCTTAAACTCTGGATTAGTTTGCACAGCCTACTTCAGCCAGTTATAGACAGTGACGACCGTAAAAATTCAAAAAAGCACGTCGTTAACAAGTCCCTGTTATATAGAATCCCTGGTGATTCTTTCTAATATGCATGCGAATATTTTGAGTGCACTCAAGATTAAATGGATGCGAGTCAACTCGTCAAACGTCCTCCTTGTTAATATATAACTAAATATAACAGTATGATTTTACAATCCGAATTATTACTACCAATGGATAATCAGCATAATCAAATTGATAATTTCAATTTGGGAAAACTCTATTGATCTTCTTAATTTGTTTGTAATACAATATAACAGTGTACACCAAACCTTTGTTCATAAATTTTTATATAATCATCTTAATAAAAATATTCACATATTACTAATGATAATAATATCAATACACAAAGAATAAAATTAATTTAAGTACTTGATTTATTCAAATAACGCGAAAATATTAATGCGGCTATTTTTTATTATGCGTTCATATTACTTATAATATTAATATACAAAGAATATAATTATTTTCAACATTTTATTCATTATGTATAAAGAAATACACAAAACACTCATTTTCAATAAGCGGGTGCAAGTGGTGTCGCCGGTCTATTCTCTCTGTCCCTTATGATATAAAGTTGGGATAATCAACCTAAAATATGCTGTAGCAGTAGACCTTCAACTGCATGGCTTATAAAAAGTATTATCTCATCAAATTAGCGAACATTTTGATGATTAAAGTCGATTTTTGACATGTTCGTTACTGTCGCCGATCAATACGCTGTGTCTTTGAACATGCGTAGAAATTAAACAAAGCACTTTAGTTCAATTTTGTTAAGGTTATTTAGTAACAGAAAGCTTATAGCCATAAGCCAAATGTATTTCCCAACAATTTTTTATTGTTAATTGACTTTCAACCTCATTAAAAGTCTGGTTTTTAGAAATCAAATTTTCCGGAAATGTACGTTACTAAGTTTTTTACATGGAAGCATTTCAATGAATAACACATTAAATTGTATCAGTTCCTTTATTTTCTTAGACGTTAGTCTTATAATATAACATAATGCTTAAATTCTTGTTAAGAATTAAAGTATTTTAGACAATATATAAGTTTAAAATTATTACTCACCCTAAATTGACTTTTAATTGACATGTTCGTTACCTTAAGTTTCTAAAATACCATACTATTAGAAAGACATTAACTTACCTTGAAATGAGTAATGCTGCGTATTATCTCAAAAGAACATGTTAACTTTATATTCTTTTGAAATTACTGAAGGATAATCAAGTAAAAGCTCCTAATTTGAAGTGTTCGTTACTGACATGTTCGTGACTGAAATTTACATATAGTGTGTTTTTGGCGGTTTAAGTTCATTTTTTCAAATCTCTTTGTACGCGATTTCATTAAACTGGATGATATCACTCCCGATAACGCATACAGAGAAGATCAATTGCCGCTTTATAGAAATTAAAAGGAGATCTCGCAATACGGCAGTAAGGTTATTTTCTTTGAGCCACAAATTTGCTTAAATTGGTTTTCTCATATTTTGTTTTGCTAAATCATTTGATATTGGAGTGAAATTTGAATATATAGTATGATTTATTGGATGCATAGTAAAGGTTCAAAATATAAGCCATGACAACAGTATGACATGTTCGTTACGACAATGTAATGAACATGTCAGCAGCATTAACGACTTACCGTACCAGTCTAACATAAAATTAAGTTGTTTCTTCAATTTAAGTGTATAATTCGTTCCTTATTTTCACTTTTTACCAATATCATAAGTTAGCTTAAGCATGGTTTCTTTTGAAATCGTATTTATTATACGACACCTTCATTTCGTTTTATATTTTTGTAAGCCCAACCAATTAAATTGTCTCATCCTGTCTTTAGTCCGTTTCAGAAAAATTAATCGGAGAGTAAAACTAGAAGGAAAATAATTACACGTCTTAGTAGAGTACAAATCCTATGCATGGCAGTATTCTATTTGCAGTGATACACCAATGAATGATTAGTCACGAACATGTCAAGATTAGTAACGGACATTTCATTTTTTTTTTTTTTCTTTTCTTGTGAAATGAAGGGTAGGAATTCAGAAATATAAATCGTCGATGGCTTGAACAGAGCAAAAGCAATGTGAACTTATACATAGAAAGATTGAAAAAACAAATTACATACTTTTGGTAACGAACATTTCGGCGACAATTTGGTAGCATTTTTGAAAAAAATATTGTGAAAAATCCCATATAAGAGTAATTCTTCAATCACACACTATCCTTTTAAGGTACCAGTGTAATATCTAAATGGAATTATAAATGTGGAATATCCAGACATAAAATTATGGTTTATTATACTCATATCGATTACAATTTTCTTAGAGGCAGATTGTACTGAGTTTGATCAAGCATATGGCAATTGAATATTATTAGTCAGTACGAATATCTTTCTTAATTTTCTGAAGATTGACACTTTGTTTACATTAAGGAAAATTTTTAAATGTGTAATATACCAATTATTTTTGGTAAGCGACCATTGAAAGTTAGCATAACGAACATTTCATGGCAAAATTTGTACCCCTGACAGCCGTACTTCAAATAAGCATATGACAACAATTACTGATGTCATGATCAAAATATTTCAGAAAGTTGTAGTTTACAGGTTATATTCTTCGATTAAAATGCTAAATAAAGAATTCTAGAACACTGATTTTCTTGTCTTTCATACCTCCAAAATGCACCCGCTTATTGAAAATGAATGAAAATATAATTCATCTAAACATTTTATTAAAAAAAAATTAACAAATGATTCATTTTACACATAAAATAAGACCACTACCCCCATCCCTCCTATGTATTTTTTCACTCTATATTATCAGTTTGACGAGTTGGTCTATTGGTTGTGCGTTAAATTAAGTTTGACGATTCGTACGTTTGACGAGTTGACTGTAAACCTATTAAATAACTTTTTCTAAAAGAACAATAAACGTAACTTGTTTGATAATAAATACTCACAATATATAATTTGTCAAAACATTTTTATCAAAAACGGATTAATGGAATAGACATTCAACCCCCGCCTACCTTATATCAACTACACCATTTTATCAGTTTGACGAAATGACCTAATGGTTATAGATCTATGCGGTAAATTAAGTTAGACGATTCGGTCGTTTGATGACCCATGACACACCCCATGAAATTTGTATCTAAAGCTGTATACCTTTAAATATGCTAAAATAAAGTTCCTATTTGAGTTCCTTTGTTAAATGTCATATAAACACCAAGGGTATCATTTTCACGAGATATAATTGCCGATAGTTTCGTTTCATGGGCGCAGCCATGTTTTGTGAAGGGACGTCACTCCTATTTTCTTCTTCGTCTGATAAGGGGAGAAAACTGTCGCTTAATGTTTGAAGATTATGGTTTAAAGTTATCTCCCTTGTCATCTGTGTTGCGCTTCATAACAATATACGATTTTCCTTAAATTTTTCGTAGATCTCTGTTATTTACGAACTCGTTTAGTCATCGTTACATAAACCGTTGCGTAAATTAGACCCAATGATCTATATTACTATTAGTAATATAGATCAATGATTTAACCCATTTACGATATTGAAATCCGAGGTGAACCCGTTTATGTTAACGTCATCACACTGCGGGCCATCTGTCAATAACGATGTCTGTGAACGCTGTAAATAGTGAGTATTTTACGTTTTTATTTTAATTTATGTGTAAAATTGTCGATGCATAATTGCAAAACATGTTTCGGATGTGTTGTACACGTTAAGTTTTTGTGCGTTAACGATGACAGTTACTGAGAAGTCGTATAATAAATGAAATCTTGACACAAATATGTTGACCAAAGTGCCAAACTAAATGTTGCCATTTTGTTACTTGTACAGTAGGGTCCAAAGAAAGTATAGGAGGCACTTGCAAGCTGTCAATAGTTTAAAAGCATGAATACAAACATGCAGAGTTTAATCACTTAATTGCTAGGTAATATGCAGTGTACACAAAATGCACATGTAGGATGTATGTAGACAGTTCTTTATAGTAAGGGAAAATTGAACTCTCACCACCTCACCTGACCAGAGTTCTCAGTAAGAATCCCTCCAGCCTTATTGACCTTAAATGATTTTAAGTGTTGCTTTTATACAACAATTAACATGACTTGTATGTCCTAAATTATTTAAAGTATTCATTTGCTTTTCCACATAAATTGTGTTTATTACATACTCTAAATTAAACTGTCCAACTTAAAAACCTGTTTGGAGTATACACAAAGGTCAATTATTGACAGAAATTATTCATGTACAAAAAAAGAATTACATGTATACTGTATCAGACTAATACGTTAAAGTTTTCATCAAATGTTTAATAAAGTGAATAAGCATGAAGTGTGTATAGAAGAGTAACATTCTGCTTCAGAAAGATACATTTGTTAGTGGTCTTTTATTATCTAATACTCAATGTATTCTTTTTTGCATATTATTAAATTGTTACAATGTTAAATTGAACATGCGTCTCATTAGAGTACCAGATAATACAATATAAAAATAACTTCAATTAAACCATGTAGCTAGTCAAATAGCCTTGTCAGTAAAAATAAGACCTAGGAATGTTATGTAAAATTTTCTTATATTTCATCTTAATATTTATTTATCTCCATAAAGATTAAATGTCACTATTCCTATTGTAATGTTTTGTATAATCAATATTGTGATAAATAAATACACACATACAAATGTATGAGTTTTTTACCCTTGTGATATAAACAATGAGTATTATATTTATTTTTTTAGATAAGTTAATAGCAAGTCATTGTTTTATTTTATGCAGGATTCATCAGTGAGAAACTCAACATATATGTTTGTAATGGTTCGAGTAAAAAAGCAAGATTTTATGAAGCGATCTAGATATTATAAATATGGACATTCATAACTAATTAGCAGTGTTACAATACAATGGAACATTAATATGATTCAGACATACAGTGTCATCCAAAATACCTTCACCCTTGTAAAAAAGCTGGCTTTCATTTATGCAGTAAATTAGATATTTTTTCATTGTAGTTTGTTGCTGGTTTCATTTCTTGTCTGTACCGTCACAACACGATACAAATAATGACGTTTCCACTGCCACAGCATGAGCAAAAATGTTTATTCCACTCTGCTGTCCACAACTTGTGTTCCTGCTCATCTACCTACAGACTCGGTATCTTTAAATCGATCTCAAACTGATGAATTGTACGCGATGTTTACAAACGTCAAATGGCTGGATTACATAATACCATCCTCAAATGCACAATTACACATTGCAAAACTTAAGTAATCACAGGGTTCTTCCAATGGAAAGTAATTGGTGACACTAATATATTTACTTTTTTATTTAGCCATTGTCATGAAAAAATGAATAATCTAACAATCAAATCATACAAAAGTCAATCAGGGATTATCGGCTAAAATAAAGCAAAATACTGAAGCAAAATACTGATATAATCAAAATACTTATAATACGAAATAAATTGCACGTATCAATCATAAGAATCACATTCAGTCGGTTTAAAAATAAGAACAAAACAACCATTCATAACGTATTTTTGAAATTATGAATTGTAACTTATTAACATTTCTCTATGTAAACTGTTACATCACTGTTATTTAAATTCTAATAAAGCAAGTTTGACTGCATTTGTTGCAAAGCACTTGGACAAAAGAGTTTGATATGTTAATTCTCCACAGTAGATCAGCAAAAATGACGACAAAATAGTCATCATCGACAATGGCCGTTTTATCAATAAACTTTCTTCACATAAAACATAAGAATTTCCGATTTTGTGAATCCATCAGTGTTATAATATTCAAAACAGGTTGCAGATTTGTTGATTAATTTTAAAAAGATTGTTTTGACATATATTGTAATAATATGATTACAAAGATGTGTGAACGTCCGACTGCGGTATAACCAGATAACATTTCATATAGTTCGGTGTAAATAAGTATCTTGTTATTTTCCGTTGGAATGACGGCATATGCGTACAGAAACACTTAATGTAGCGTAGGCAATGATACAAACTCCTATATCTATGCCCAATATGTAAACAAACCACATTGGATCATATTTATCCATTAAATTTCCAATTAAGAACATTGTAAGTATACTGGAAGACGAGGCTGATGTCAGAAATAAGGAGGATATCTTTCCACTCACAGGGATTATGTTTTCAGACGTCCAGCTAAAA
Organism: Mactra quadrangularis; assembly: GCA_025267735.1. Lineage (NCBI taxonomy): Eukaryota > Metazoa > Mollusca > Bivalvia > Venerida > Mactridae > Mactra > Mactra quadrangularis. The sequence goes on along the minus strand of CM046301.1, from coordinate 803,117 downwards.
TGGCGGGGAAAATGACTGACAATGAAAAACCATATATAGCTGTAAATATCAATATAAGGAGAAACACATTATTGAAAGCGCTTATGAAGAAACCAACGTAACCAAAACCAACCATTATTAAATACGAAGTCAATAATAGTTTCGTTTGACAGTATGCTATGACGAATATTCCACAAAATCCACCGATACCAATTGACATCCAAAACAGACTAGTAACAAACGATCCAGTAGCCTTGTCCCACTCTAGACGTTCGATTACAAAAGTAATAAGAGAGTTTGCAAATCCGTCTTCCATGATAGTATAGGAAGAAACAAATATAGATAAAAGTACCAAATAAAACACTTTCATTCGGAGTGATAATTTCTTCCAAGATTGTTTTGCAATTCAGCATTTTCTTCACTGTGCACTTGGTTGGATAGTTTGATCCTTTTGAAGTGGACATTAAGAAAAGTGAAAGCTATCGATGAAGTTAATACTATTATTCCAGTAATTATATATGCAATATAAACCAATGACGTTTCATATTTTTCGGTACAGGTAGTCATGTTATCGGTTATATTCACTGATGTATTGTAGGTTTGAAATTCCAAAATGACAGCTTGTGTTGTTGACTGGTTGTACATTATTGTGTTGGATGGAGCTGTCGAATATAGATCCGTCGACACGTTTGTCATATGTTGACACATCTTAACTTTCTTTGATAAGAACGGTTCGGTCACATACTGCGAAATAAAAGCGCCTAGACTTAAGCAGACATGCATAGCTTGCATGTACGAGTAGCCTTCTATACCCCAGATGAATAATAAGTGAGAATTTGCTCCTGAAATTGATAGAGGATAAGTTAATGATAACTCTGTTGAAGATAATAAAGGGTTTATGGCCTAAATGGATGTTTACCGAAAAGGTCAGTACGGAGACATCTCATAATCAAAATAACGGATAATTATTGCCAAAATCATTTGTCAATGCAAACTTAAAAGAAATTTAAAACATTTTTAAAATATGTTCTTGAATTTGGCGCCCTATCAAGAAGTCATGTCATTTTGATACTGTTTCAATATATTTTGCAGAATAAAGAATTAAATTCTTACCAACTTCTAACACACCGTTTGATAATCCTACTTCAAATCTAATATACAGCATCCACGACAACTTAGCACAAAAAGGTGTTATAATTGATGTTACTCCAAGTCCCAGTGTGGATAAAGCCAACAGTATTATTTTGTTGTATCTGTCATATAGGAATCCACCGACAAATGATCCCACCAAATACCTGTACGGATAAACAATATGTCATTAAGTTTTATTTGTATAGTAATGATCCATGTGTGTATGATTCCGTTGATGATTTTTCAATAAATATTTAATCAGTATAAAAATTTCAATGGGTGCGTTCAAAGTTATACCACTGGTAACTGATGTTAGCATTGGTAACCATCTGTAAAATTGGTAACAATTGGTATACCGAAGGCAAGGTAATTGGTAACTAATTCTCCCGCGACCCTATAAGCGAGGTAGCTTTGGTAGCCTCGTTTTGATTCAATGATGGCGCAACACTAAGAATTTCCTTTATTTATATACCAAGGTACCACAACAACATAAGCATCACCTTTTCTGTATTCACATACGGGCCTGTAGCTTGTTTATAACTTGGAGATTTCTCAAATAACGGGAGAAGTGTCTGGAATGAGTCCCTAGTGAGCCTAAATAGACTCTTAAAGTCATCTAGTGAATACAGTGGGATTATTTGGTCATAATAATGCTCTATTCTAGGAACAAATTCTCTTTTCTGTCTAAAAAACAGTTCATCATTACTTGAGTACATAGTAGAGGCTATTTTAGATACAAGTGTTAGCCTTTAGTGTTGCAATACTGCAACATCAGCTAAAGCACGTTTTTTTGTGTTCATTCACTATGTAAGGTTTGTACCGTTGGTTACCATTGGCAGCAATAAGCTACCATATACTACCATTAATACCAATATTACCTAAGTTCGTTCAGTATTAACTGGCAACCAATGGTATGTTTGGTAACATTAAGTAACTTACGGTAACCTTTGGTAATTCTACTTGGTACATGCTAGGAGAACCCTGAACGTACCCACTCACATTTAAAATGACTTATCAACTCACTATTGTTTAATGAGCAAACGCTTAAGTAAAGTTGTTCAAAATTGAAAACATGGTGATGATATTAACCAGCCAATTCGCTCATTTTATGGACCATCTGTCAGTGATTCCGGTTGTGAATCTAACACATAAGAACACGCATGTAACAGCACGCATAAAACGGCACGTGTAATCCCTTGCCTTCAAGCTAACATTTATGGAAACGAGGCTTACGACTCCAATGGCCGTGGTTTCGGACCTCCGTCTGGACCATGGGATTTTACCAGATTACATTAGGCACACAACGTAAATAACCCACAAGGAATTGTGTGTTTCCGTCCTAAGATTGTCCCACAGACACCAAGAATTCAAGGCCGAATTCTTTTAACCCTTTACTGGTTGCGACATGTGTGAAAAGTAGCCATTTTTCACCATTACGCGCTAGAGCTATTTCAAGATGCTATAATTTCATTACTAATAGTCATACAGATGTGCAACTTAGCCAACTTGTTCCCTAGGTGAATGTCTTTCAAAAAAGTTGAGCCCCGATCCCAGTTACCATGGCAACGCTAGGGTGGAGCAAAAACGGCAAAAAAATGCAATTTTCTCTCTTTTTCCACCCCACATTTGCATTTCAAACAGTAATATTTTCCGAAATTGAGGTCTAAAGTGCCGGGTCTTTTCGGAGACTGAAAACATGTTTTTTTATCAGCATTTGGCGCCATTTCCCTGCACTCAATGACCCCGATTTTTTCTGGCGATGAGTAGCGCTGCACCCCCTTCAAACCCCAGCAACAAAGCGGGCACTCCCTCCTTCGGAACCCCCCTGAGACATCTTTTGATGGATAGGCGCGCGAAAAAGAGCTCATTTTTTTGGGTAATCTATCCTTGAGTGAACTACACTAAATGTAGTTAAAAAGCACCATTTTCAAGGCTGTGGCGGCCATTTGGAGGGGGTCTAGACACGTAAAAATGCGGGATTGAGCGGTTAAGGGTTAAGAAAGATCGTTTTTTGTAGCAGAGAAATAATACCACACTTGTACCATCTTGCCATCAAGCTAGCTTTTATGGCGAATTGGTAGTGTCTGCTTACGACCCCAGAGGTCATGATTTTGAATATCAGTTCGTACGATGGATTTTTTCGGGCTACACTTACATTTTATGACAAGTAATCATCTAGTCGATAAGAGAACCTATTTTAATACCTATTTTTGTAGAAAAACAAGATATTTTAATGAATGTTAAATATTACTTAAAACATACCCAAAACTAGATGCAGGAAACATCCAAGATGCTGTAGCAAGATCTTCATTTATGATTTGTCTCAAATCAGGAAATGTTTGTCCAACCATTCCTAGTACCCATCCCTAATAATTATATAGTCGATTGAGAGTAAGAATTTTACCATGGTATATGGCTTAGATGTTGTCAGACCTAGAGTGTCTAACATTTTTGTAAACAATACACATTCAAACTTTTACAAATAGTATTATCTTTGATTTAAACCTCATGAACATTTCAAGACTCAATTACCTGTACCGTCAACCATTCAACAAGGTAAATATTTGTCGACACATGTCTTGCATTCACTGTGTTTTATAAATAACATGTCAATGTTTCTATTGATCATTTTGTAAAACAACACATAAACCCAATATCAACACGAGATGTTCTGTGAAACCAATTATCAACAACCAAAAGCTTCAACAACAACGATAAATGCCATTCATAACAACGACGATGGTGTTAACGCTCAAGTAATAGGAAAGTGTTATCTTTACACATACTTACTAGACCCATAAATGACCAGCACAGAATTACGGTATGCATAAATTTCTGACGATATATACGATCATCCCTTATGTTGCGTATTATGAAACTAAATCCTCTTTTCTTGTCCGTGACATCCACAACGGTAGTATTAACACCTGTTGGCTAAAAAGAATGTTTGTACAATATAGTTGTGCAAGTAATTCTACAGAATCAATGTTGTGTCGGTACATTTAAATTGCTATAAAAAGGGAAAATGTAAACGATTCAAGCAGACATGTATTTTAAACACATAAAATTCAGTATTGGTGCACATGTATTAAGATATTATTTATTTCATTTGTTCATTCTATTGTATGACCAACAGTTGAACACAGTCAATAAAGTTTTCATACTCAGTAAATGCCAGGTACAAATATAACAACGAACAATTATAACGTTAATGGTTTACATGATGATAAAGATCGCAGGACGTGGTCAATAACGAGCATACGTGATCGTTGGAGAGTGAAACTATTCTTATGTAACATGTATATGGCTCATATCAGTCATATTTATGACGATACAAGTTCCACTGAGCTAGTGTTATTTTTTCTATAGCCCACCCTTGCAGTTTTTAATCATTTGCATATAGATAATAATGTTTAACTTTAATACATGTACGTATGTGAATAAAACACTTACAGCTGCTGTATTCCCGTCCTCCTGCACATTCTGCTGTGTACTTTTATCTCTTAGTAATTCGATATTTACTTCATGGATTGAATTGTCAACTTGGGCTTCATCTTCTTCGTCTTGCACTTTATTTTGTATCGCTGGTTCATCAAAAGTCATTTTCAGTATGAAATAAATTTGAAGGTCAAAGTTCTATTTTGAGTGAGTGAAATAATGTAAAACTGTAGTAGCAGTCTTTTTCATTCTGATAGTCTTTTAGGGGGAGTTTAGGCTGAAACAGCATATATATAGGTCATATCACCGTTCCCGAAAGGGCTAAATTTCTGAATTAAGCTGTTAACCTGTTACCAGGCACATACATCCTTCAGTGACCGACAACAGCCCTACATGATTAAGACTCCGTGAAAATATACCCCGTCCGGGAATCGAACATACGACCCTTCAATCACTAGACTTGCGTGCTACCAACTGAGCAAGCCGTGTGGCTTCTTTTAATATTCATCTAATGGGTTATTATCTAAAAATATATGTCACACTATATCATGTGAATATGGAATGTATCATATAACATACAATACATTTTATCTTACCTCGTACAGAATACTCGTTTTTCATTGGCCGAGAGCGGTCACGTGCTGACCATGTATTATCCCATATTAGGTCAGTAGATTCTAATATCCAGTCAGTAACAAAATTTATAAATGATAGCGCTGACGAAACCTTATTTTTCTACTTAGATGGGGGTACTCGGTAAGATAAATTCGTTACACAGTCAGTTACTGACCGGATACGGTGTGATACCGGGTCAGTGAATAAATATTGGGCTCGAGCTACGCTCTCACCCAATATTAATTTACTGACCCGGTATCACACCGTATTCGGTCAGTAACTGACTGTGTAACTAATAATATTTACTTAAGATATATTTTGTTCAACATAATTAAGCATATTAATGTTCTTTAGTAAGCGATGTATTAGAGTTTTAAACTTTTGTCAATGGGCGAAATAAACACTGTTCACACTTAAAATTTATTAATAACACGAGATTATGGTCAATAGAGACTAGTGACCGACTAGATGCCCTAGCAACTGTGATGCAATACCTACATTATTAAAAGTGGTGATAAAATTTTAGAATATGTTTTTTATCTAATGAGCTTTCAATACTAAATAAAGTTACAGGATGCACAAAGTTTTATTAAAAAATGAATACAAATACATATACTATATATTTAAAATTCACCTAGCAGATAGTTCATTTAAATTAATACATGTTTGAAAATCCACATAAAATAAGTTCAACAATTAATGACAACTTTTTAGGAGTAAGCAGATTTTAAAAGACAATTTAGAAAAATACTAAGTGATTCTTTCTAATGTGCACACGAATATCTTGATTGCACTCTGGCGTTTAAGATTAAAAAACTTTTTCTAAAAGTACAATAAACTTGATTGAAAATAAAAATAAAACTAACAAAATATAATTTATCAAAGCATTTATATCAAAACGGATTAAAAAATAGACATTCAACCCCCGCCTACCTTATTTATCAACCACACCATTGTATCAGTTTGGCGAACTGACACGATAGCATGCTATAAATTAAGTTAGACGATTCGGTCGTTAAACGAATTAACTCACACCCCATGAAATTTGTATCTTAAGCTGTTTACATTTAAAAATGCTAAAATATGTTGTTTCTATTTTATTTGAGTTCCTCATTTGTTAAATGTCCTTAAAACACTAGGGATAGCATTTTTCTAGATTTAGTTTTTAATTGTTTCGTTTCATGGGCGCTGTCATTTTTGTTTTGTGAAGGGACGTCACTCCTATTTTCTTCTTCGTATGATAAGGGGAAAAACTGTCGCTTAATGTTTGAAGATCATGGTTTAAAGTAATCTCCCTTGTCATTTGTGTTGCGCCATCGTATCCTGGTTCTAACAGACCTGGAGATGTTTCTGACATATTTTGTTCTAGTTCAGGGTTATAAGAGATGAACATATAAAACTATCTGCTTCCGAAGAAGCATATATAGACACGTGCTTGTATAGATTTTGATGAAAGATTTACATGATTTCGATGATCCAGGCAAGGTGAGACAAACTGTGCAGAGCAGTTAACTTTAGACTTGAGATTACTAAATTCAAATGTGTTAAAGCACTATATAATTCTTCCTTTCCGACCAAGCATTTTTGACGAGTGATCTCCTTGATAGCATCTCTAGAAGTTTTGCATTTTGACTCTCTGATAACAATTGAAGAACCTTTAGTCTAAGCGTTCTACGATTATCTAAAATATTCTTCTTAACAGCCCTCGAACTAGTTTGCCTAGTATTGGAATGTTTGCATCTTTGGTGGAAGGGGTCAGTCTGTGAGCTACTTCTACATCTGATTTTCGGAGACTGATGCCGAGTTTAATACTTAATATTGTATGTACCTTCTCACAGGTTTCTTAATTATGCTTTCAATGGACTGTCGCTTATTTAAAAATCATTGACGCATCTACTGTAAAGGTTGGTGGTTTTTGTTTCGTATGTCATTGTACTTGGATTATCAGTTTAAATATGCACAATACTATGATGGTGTTTTGACATTCGTGAATTTATGTTTTACAATAATGGACAAAAATTCAGATCTGGAAGGATCTAGTATGTACTACTCAATTGTTATTATATTGATATATATAAAGGCCACATGTCCTTTGTAACTACCTTTCAGCCACACTCTTCAGTTTTCAGTTTAGTTATTTCCTTATTACATTCAGCTACTTAGATTTGATTTTATATTATTCACTTTTCGTCTGTTTGTAATTTTTGTAATGTATCCGTACATTTGATTCTGTTGACTGCTATAGTTGTATTGTATATCTGTTTACGATGTCTGGGAACGCCAACGGCAATGCCGATTCCACAACGGACACTCAAACCTCAACCGTCGCCCCCGGAAGTCTAGCCGGTGCACCGGTAACCACGCAAGAACTCCCTCCTTGCATGATACACAAACAAGCCCAACCTTCCACCTATCAGAAAACTTACACACGCTCGTTCTGGCACTACGTATCGAACAACGCGGATGACATTAGGGGTACAGCGCTGCAATACGTTGACGATCAACCCGCTTCAATCGTCCTCGATTTCGGGGCACATTGTATACCTTATACAAACTGCAGGATAGCCATGAGACCTATCGATTGGTACAACGCATGGCAGAACGCATCGAGTTACCGCATTCTAAAGCACGAAGTCAGCATCACCGATTACCAACCGTTACAAGAGACATTCTCACCGTTAGATGGTAGCACGGTCAGTTCCAATTTCATACAGAATCCCCCCCTGCACATTTACACGGACCCCAACAGATACTTTAAGGAAATGTCCATAGAACCCATCCCCATGGGAGACGACATGTACAAGACAAACCATCATTACAAAAAAGCCATGCCAGACACTCAGCAGGACGGAATGTTACCCAGAGTTCAACTCAATCTCGGACCCGAATTCACCTCTTCTTTTCTGGACGCAGCGGACACGGAATCGATAGACAATTCCTTCGACGAAATACACGGAATGTTGGAAGTGAGCAGAATGTCACCTGGAATGACGTTCAAATACGATTCCACTTACGACAGTGCCAAGTGTAGGTGGTATCAAATTGGAAAATACAACACCACGAATCAGGACAACGAAATCAACGCCAACGATTTCTTACCCAGAGCATGCCCGATGAAGACGGGATACATAGAAGCGAACTGTAAGACGTTCGTCAATCATAACTTTCTTGATGAAAGCAAATTTCTCCTTCTAAAGATACATCACTACCACGCACAACAGGGAGCAATCAACATTACGGCACAAATAAGAGTCACCTCCTCGACGACGTTAGAATTTCAAACCAATCCGGATCTTGGTTTCGATTACCTCCCCTTCAGAGGTAGAGCAGAACAGTTGCAGAAACTCAATCCATGGACCAGAGTCATGGTACCCGATGCTCATCACACTTGGAATAATCCACGACTACTGACAATGAAGGGAGTAGGATTTGCATACAAGGGCATGAAGAACGTTATGGAAAATAACAACCAGGACAGTCAAGAGAGACCTATGACAGACGATACCATCTATAACAACGCTGCTCAACAGACAGCAGAATACATGAAAAATGAAAAAGTATTACAACCAAAATCAAAGCACGAGCACTTTCGAAACTAGCATAAACACTATGGGAGCAACTGGAATAGTCCCCAGCACACCCATATCCTTCAAGAGAAAAGATCCACCTCCAACAGAAGCGGACTTGGACAATTACAAGAGCAATCCAGAGAAACGATTCAAGATTGACCCCGACACTGGAAATTTAGTAGATCCTAAAGGAAGCTTTGTTTTACCTGCCAGATTAACAGTAAAGAAGAAGAAGGTCGTCAACACAGCAGACGTGGCACCCAACCTCTTGGAAATACCAAACAGACAATCCAACTTGAGCACAAGCCTGTCGGATATCGATTACTTTAGACCAACGGAAACCACCTGGGAGAGCATAGACGTCGACGAGGACGACAGTCAAAGGATATGACCTTACTAGCCTACTTTGGAACACTCTACGGACTGAACAATGACATCGAACCTGGAAGATATCTCTACGTCAACCCTCCCCATTGGAGTGCTAGTCCATACTATGATCCAACTGCACAACCAGGAGGTGTTACCCACCAGCCTCTTCTCAAACTTGGTGAACCAGCTACGGTTACTGAAGTCATTACATACGTTAACGAATGGTATCAAAAATCTTACGCAACTATCGACAACAATACAGAGGTCCATATGCTCATACAACTATTCGAAACAGAACAAAGAATGTATGGATATCAACTTAAATACGCTGCACCAAACAATATGCCAACTAAAGGTCTACAGGTCTACCCTGGTGGAGATCCTCATCACAAATTCAGCACCTGCGCATTTCCCTGTGCATACGGAAAGAAGCTCAACTCCATGGTAGAACAGAATCCGGTCGACGACGTACTCAAACAAAGAAATAATCCCATCGAGAGGCATATACAAACTGACGAACGGCGTAGAAATAGAAGATAACCGTTACTATAGACTTCAATTCAGACCGGACACGTTTGCACACAGAAAGAACAACACCACGAAATGGGTACTCACTCCATTAGCACCAACGATGAAAGTCAAAAGAGATGGAACTACGCAAATGTTCCTTCAATACGACGACATCAAGGAACAAAAAGGATATTCGACAGCGCTAATAGTTGGAACGTCCGTAGATCAATCAGAAGATCTCAACCTGACGAAGAAGTTTCAAGAATACACGTTGAGAACGGACAAGAGAATGACCAACCTCGAAACGAGACAGAGAACCAACAACGTCAACATACGAAAGAACTCTACGACCATAGACCAAGAGGACATTAAACAGCAACACCACGAAGATTCAACAAATGCAAACTCAAGTAGCAACACTACAGAAAGCGAAAGAAGATATGCTACCACAGATAGACACACTGATGAAAAACGTAGAAGATCTACAGAACGTCAACACGCAAGACATGTCATCCCAACTGAAAGCCATAGACAGCAACATAAAGACGATACATACGCAAATCAGCAACATAAAGGAGAACTTCAGCGGACACATCACAGACTACCAAGACTTGAAGACTGGACGACCTAGAAGACGACATAGACGATCTACAAGACGACAACGGAGACAGCATATGGACACAGTTCACCAATCTAACCAGCAACGTGTCATCGGCACTCAGCATAGCAAACACGACGAAGAGCTTACTCGACGAACAAACCTCAAAGCTAACAGACGCGGCGAAATTAGCGAAAGACACGAGCGACATAGCGAAGAACGCGACCGATACGATCAATCACGTGACTCAAACGGTGCACATCATAGCCAATACGACAGCAGTCATTAAACAATGAGCACAGAGCTCTAAAGACACATCAGTATCAGTACAATTAGACTTGAACGAGATAAAAGACGATATAAAGAACGGAGTCATACAAAACGGATTGACATTATTAAGTAATGGAGATATTTTATAATTTCAGATGTACTCCGTTGTGATTAGCAATCTACCAGATGTGATAACACATCAACACGTAGTTCCTCAAATAGTAGACAGATCGGAAGGAGCCCCCATCAGAATGTCAGATGGTCACTTGAAAACAATCAAGTACGATCCCAAGATACATCCACCATTGCAAGAACAACTCATACACAGGTGGACGACTCCAAAGAATCACTACCAATCCTTGAACAATAAAGAGAGAACAGCAGTCAACGCACTAAAAATGTACATCAACTCTACGCAATCAGCAGTCACTTACCACGATGGAACAGAAGACGATAACTGTCAATTTCATTCTCATCACTTTCACATCATAAACAAGTTATCTAACACGGCAGCTACTCATGTCAGCAATACTTATCCCTACAAGAAACTGAGAAAGGGCATGTTAACCCACAACGTTGAAGTCAAGTCACAGAAGATCGTATCGCCGTCTGCATTCGGAAAGTATATGTCACAGAATCCGAGAATCTACTTGGGAACGAACGACGAACACTTGCAGAAGCTAATACCACCACAACACGACAAAGAAGGAAAACCACCAGGAAAAGACGACAAGACGGACAGCAAGACAAAGACCAACCAACTCTACAACCACATACAAGACTTACTACAACTGATGGTCAAGTACAACTGTCAAGACAAAGATGAACTATTCAGACTGACATCAGCGACGAAAGATCACGAAAAGTTTAAATCGTTGTTCAGACCACACATGTGGTCGAGGATATATTCCAGTGCTAAAGAAGAATATGTGTTGAACAATCAACTACAGGCAACAACATACTACGAATGGTTCATGAACTTTGATCCAGAACTGTACAGCGGAGAATTGAAATTTATGACCTTTGACGAGACCACTCAGTTCTATTACTATTGGTGTTTGGAACAGAGAATCAATCCAAATAGACTAGTTATAGATATGTATAAAGTGTTAAAACAAGTGGACAATAAGAAGAACACTCTGTATCTACAAGGAGCATCCAACGCAGGAAAGACATTCCTCACCAAGATGTTGATACCCATAGACAGTATAGCAGGATACCATACAACCAGCAAAGAGTTTCCGTTTGGAGATGCAGTATACAGCAGCATCATCATGATAAACGAGTTGACCATAGAGAGCAGTGCTAAATCAGAACTATACAAAAATGTACTAGGAGGAGAACCAACACAAGTGAACATAAAGAATAGACCATCGCAGATAATGGGAAGAAAACCAGTCATACTAACAAAAATAATAACATATGGAAGTATGTATCCAACGATAGAGAAGCCTTCATGAACAGATGTTTTATGTACAGTTTGTTAAGACATAGTAATGTAGCAAAAGACTTTTCTAAATTAGGACTGCCAAACCCAAAATTCCAGCAAGAAGTGTTCTAGCAGATAGAAACGGAACAATTCGAATCGGTAACGTTCCCATTGAAAAGATACGGAAGCACAAAGTACTTAAAAATGGAAAGAGAAGAAGAGGAAATGGAACAAGACCAACCAGTAGTAGACAGTACAACACAGACAACGCCAACTATAGAGATACCTACCTATTTGGAATTACCAGAGAAGAAGAAGACTACGTGTAGAGCATGCGAAGCAGATAATCCCAGCCAATACAGACACATGGAGAAAGGAGGATGTCTAGAGAGTGTAACACAGTCCATAGACGACGAAGAATGGGACATAATAACGACTGGAGAAATGATATTAAACAGTAGTAATATAGACGAGAAATGCTTAACCATAGAAGTGAGTGAACCCAACTGTTCACCAATACCAATGGACATAAGTACAACACCACCACTACCACCAAAGAAGCCTATAAGAAGAATACTAGAATACGACACAGAGACAGAAGAAGATGAACCTTCACCAAAGAAGACAAAGATAGATAACTCGGACACAGGAGAAGAATGGACACACTTATAAACTATAAAATATGACAGTGACATGCAGATATTATATGAATTATAGTGTATGCAATTGATATATTTGATATATGATGTAATTGTTCTTTATTTCTATGTATGTATTTTTATATGTAATGATTGTGTATTAATTTTGTTCTTTCTTTATATAATAAATGTAATATGTGCTATGTTTAAATAAAGTATGTAATATTGTAAGAAACTATACATGTACAACTACGTATTTACAGATAATAAATAAAACTCTATGAACAGGACATTCTACCGCATATAATATTGATTCTAAATTTAATGTATATAACTTGTATCTATCCAGGCAAAAACTGGCCAGTTAAATGCCTGGATAGATACAAGTTATATACATTAAATTTAGAATCAATATTAAGTAATTTTCTATGCAATTCTGTTTTTTTGATATTTTTCATTATTATATTATCATTGTTGTATACCGGATTCGTATAGCGCTCTTTTCATGTTGACTATATGTTCAAAAGCGCTTCACAATCATATGCATAATAAGAAATACAACCTTAAATAAAAACAAAAATGAAAAATGAAAAAGATTAAGAAATGATAAGATATAAAAACATAAACTGAAGACTAATATAAAACTAAGAATTAGTGATCAATAAGTGCTCATAGTAGTTTAAAAACAACAACAACAACAGAACGAGTGAAAGATGGCTTCGATAGCTCGGGTTGCTTCTGTAGCACACGCATGTAAGACTGTATTTGGGACATATGGCCTGGGTCAGCTTTTTCCCTGATGTTGATGTTCTTCAATAAGTTTAGTTCACCTTCCTTTCTTATAATTAGCGGGCGAATGCCATTGTCTTCAGGGTTAGATAGTTGCAAGGCTTGCTGGCTTGTATCATTTAATGTGAAGACTGACTGGAATTTGTTTACGAGGATTTCAGCCTTTCCTTTGCTGTCAATGATGCGAGGTAGCCATGTTTACGCGTCGGTGCGTTACCAATTAATGTTGTTCTCCTTATCTTTGTTGTCGGGTTGTTATTTGTGAGACAATTATCAATGACATTATTAATTAACGTTCATATAATTTTTTGCAGGTCTACCTTTGTTTCTTGTGGCTAAATGGTACATAACCCATTTATTGGAGCCACTAGTCTTGTTGTTGACGTTTGATGCTTTTGGTGATCAATGGAGCAAACTTTTGTGAAAGTATAATTATCCATGGTATATTTACTGAATGGCAGAGTAGAGCTTAAAATTTATTTATTGTATACCCGACCTGGTGTGCTGTACCATTTTTGTAGAGATCTACTATCTGAGAAGAAATGTTCAGGATATCTAGTTTTACCTGATTCAATGTATGTAACATTGTCTAGGCTTCTGTTTGGTGTAGATTGGTTTTGTGTCAGCAACAAGCATATCAGGGTTTGATATGCCTGGAACATTTGCAGTACATTTGATTGATGATGGATCTGACATAAAAATGATGTCCAAAACATTGTTCTCCCAGGTTGACTTATCATGTACTTGTGTCAGGTTAAAATCTGTGGTCAGACAAATACCGATTAGATGTATCTGTTTTGGGCTTCTCTGTACACCGAGAAGTTCTCCCAGTCTATATCTTGGCAGTTAAAATCTCCAACAGTGATGGTTAACCAGGAACATAGGAACGAGTTTAAAAAATAGACTGTATAGTTACTGGTAGTGAATGTATCAAATCACCATTCGGAACACCCTCGACCTTTCATGAATGAATAATCTCGGAAGGATTCGTGGGTGTCTTCACCGGATTTTGGTGATTTTACTACCTACGCGAGGCGAAGCACGTAACGGTAACGCAAAATAGTTCTTGTAGTTTACACACAGATCTTTGTCGAAACATATTTATTTGTTTTAAATTGAAGCAAATGTTGTTCATCGGTATCATTGAACTGTGTAATTTTAAATTTACGGATTAAAAACGGAACGCAAATATTGTTCATCGGTATCATTGAACCGTGTAATTTTAAATTTACGGATTAAAAACGGAACTTCAGTCATCGCCTAAACGATCGTGTATTTGTTTACATAGTTTCAAAATGTCGCCTAAATATGTCCGAGGTTATTCGTAGCGAATGGCCGAGGATGTTCCGAATGTCAAATCACTGGTGAAACACCGGAAGCTCTAATTGATATACAAAGTTACCTGAATTTAGAAGAGTTGAGACCTCACGAATTATCATTGCAGACCGAGTGTTATTGTTTATTCTTTGGTTGAGGTATTATCCTACTTATGATTTGTCGACTAGAAATATTTGGTGTTTCCTTTGCAATGATCGAAAACGAAATACAATTATAAATGCCTATCTTTCACGAGAAACTACATAGTTTCATTAAATGGCCTACTAATGAGGAATGGCAATGTATGGGTGGTGTATGGACGAACTTACCTATTGTTTTCGGTGCCATAGATGGTACTTCACATGAAATATATAGACCTGAAGTCGAGCTACAGGAGGAATACTACCCCGGACACAGATGTTATCATGCTATTCATACACAAGGGATTGTGGTCGCACATGGTGTAATTTGGTATGTTAAGAGTGGATTCCTTGGGCATACCGACGACGCTAAACAATACCACTTGATGAGACGGATAGAAATCGATTTAAATTACTACTTTCATCTTTTGGGTGACAAAATTTATCCTGATCGTGGACCAATAATTACACCTTATACCTCTGCACAGAAAGCCCGGAAACACATAAATTTGCGCCGGAAGTGTTTAGAATTGAACAAAATAATACGTAAACACGTACGCGTAGAACATGCATTTGCTTTTTTTTAATCATACACAATTATTGGATCCCTGTGGCGTCATCCAAGGACCATGGCATTTATTGAGTGTGATTGTTAACACATGTGCTGCACTAATTTGCAGAAAATGAGAAATCGAAATACATGTAGATTTATAAATGTAAGTCTTTGGTGTGTTATAAACTTGTGTGTGTGTGATAATATAATCTGTGAACGTGACAAATTGTGTTTAAATAAAACAATAACTTAGTGTAATGTTGTCTTGCTTTCATAACTGAATGACGTACGTTGAACTTTTGTGGCACTTATGTCTTTAAGATCGAAGGGGCGCGAATTATCCAAGACACGCATGAATGCCTGAGTCATATGTGTGAACTTGATACACAACTGTAAGGCTAAGTGTGTAGTTACCAAAATCAGTTTGAGAAAACCCCCATAAAAATACATTTGTAGATTTCATATTCCACTTCGGATTAGGTTGTAAATGTCTATTAGGATTAAAATGAAAACTGAAATTTATGAAACTTATTTGTAAATTTCAATTATTGCAACCACACCTATTTTAAAGTCATGAAGGACATTCGTAAATTACATAGTCCTTAACAGTTTTTTACCAAACATTTAAATCTGAATTAAACACGTGAAATTTAAAAAAAATGTAACTTTAAGGTGTATGTAGAAATAAAAAAAAGGTGTTTGTTGATATGAAACAATACTATACAATATAATTATCTTACAAGTTAAAAAAAGTTGTAAAAACAAGGATTCTAACAAAAAAATCATTAAAAGTTATATATACCTTCTTTATACCTTCTAAAACATCTGTTATATCCCTTCATGACATCAAACATCAAATAGACATATACAACTCATTTTGAACAATACTGCCGTAGATAAAAATCCGATGTCCATTTCTTTTTAACTCTTTATTTCTCTATTTGAACTTAGATTTAACTAATTATTACATTGCCCTGACACGATAACTTATTGCTGGACAACTGGTCTCATATCATCTTTGTTTGTAAAGAGTGGACATTTAGGGGAGGCACGCAAAAAATGGTCCATTTTTGGGGAAACTTTCATAAAGTAATATTCACTTAATCCAGTTAAAAATACTAATTTCAAGGCCGTGGTGGCCATTTTGAAGGCAGTCCAGACACGAAAACGCGGGATGGACCAGTTGAGGGTTAATCAATGCAATTAGGGATGCAACAAAATCGGCCAAAATGTACAAATTTAAACCTTTATTTTTCAAACTTTCCGGGGGAGGCCCCCGTACCCCCACCAACGGGATCAGACACCCTCCCCTATCCACCCCAATTTGGGTCTACCAGGCAGCCCTATTCTGTATCCGTCCCTGGTGTCCCGATATTAGCACTAGCTGGACATGCGAATAAAGAAAAGTTTAAATTCCGATCTGATCGTTATAAGATCGCGCTATTCGTGAGGGCATCTTTTACCATCGTATGATCATCGGCTGAATTTTCAGACTCCGGCGACAACTTCGTGAGCGGTCGCAAATTTTTTAGCATGCCAAAAATAGCCGGAAGTCATTGCGAAAGTTCATTTTCATGTTGAAATCGTACGTCAATTTGGGCATCATAATGCCGTCGTAAAGCCTTTTTGTCAGTCGTGTAGTCTTCGTCTTAATCCGTGTGATCATCGGTGCCATCTGGTATTTTTCGCCTCAAGAAGACAATACGAGGAAAACAAGATGATATGCGATTGTCTTAGGAAGGCATCACGACTACGCGAAGCCCCTGTGATACCATCGTGTCGCCATCGTATTTTGGTACGATGACATTGAGATGGCACCACGATGTGGACCGAATAAGCAAATTTAAATGGCTCAAGCGTTGTATTTGTATCATGGTTGACATATAACGACTTGCCTTTGACAATCTTCTTCATTAGTCCTGTGCATCTCTACTGAGACTACAAAATATTTGCTCATTTGCAATTAATAAACAATTATTTTGAGTTGATTTCTTGCAGAATTTGCAGCATTAGTTTGAAGATTATTCAACTTAGAAAAAGAAGACAAAATCGAAGAAGGAGATCGCGTCTATGAGGGTCAGAAATTGGCTGTTTTGGAAACAGAGAAACGTATGGCAACAATAGTACTCTACTAGAGGAGTTGAAGACAGAAGATGATACGTTCTTCTAAAAACTGTTGTTGTTGGCTTTTACAGCGTAGCAACACGTTGTATACGTTGTAGGTCATATCGCGAAGATCAGTCAAGAAACTCACCGTTTCTGGAAAGTCTAAATCTATGGATAGCCGATAACCAATTAATAAGCACGTACTTCTGGCTGACAACTGCCCTATATGATTTAAAAACAATGGAAAGAGGATGAATGGCCGTAGAAATGACCTTACTCCACGAAAGTAGGCTCCGTCTGGGAATCGAATCCACGACCCCTCCATTAGAGGACTTGCGGGTTACCAACTAAGCTAGCCGGACGACTAGCTTCTATAACTATACAATACTTCTCAGAGGCTTTTCGCTGAGGTCATGCAAAGGTTATATGATACATAATACAGAATAAAGTCACATGATACAGTGATAGTTCTGTGATACAGGAAGTCTCTCCTAGTTTAAGCCATTACTCTACGGAACCTGGCCTGTGGTGACAGTTATCGAAGCATGTCCTACAACTTCAGAGTATCTCCAATCACAATATCCCTTATATCAAATGTTTTGAAAGAAAAGAAAATGCCTTCTTCCCCAATGTTCTTATTGTCTTGATTGATTCCGACTTTAAGTATAACTATAAACTCCCTATACCCAGGCGCCTTGTAGACCTTTGCTATTCTTGCACATATGGTCCGAGGACCATGAAACGAGAGTCACGTGACGCTTTCGGGACTACCTCCTAACACATCATACTCACAATACAACGTCGTATACCCATCGTGTGGCCTTCGCATGTCCTGCGGGTTACAACTTGGTCAAATTCTGCGTCTTTCAGGTGAATTCGTGAGTAGATCGGATGCGATCGCGTGAAAGATAAAAATAATACATGTGTGGATCGGATGCGATCGTGTGGCCTTCTCTAAGAATCGTACTTGCTTCGGTGCTGATTGGCTGTCAGCCAATTTCGGGGCCATCTTCGTACGAAATTCGGAATTCCACGTGACCAGACGTGACTCAAAATAGCAAAAACTAATTAAAACGTTTTCAAGCCACTGTCGCTTATTTACATTTCATTGACGCATTTCAGCTTATCTTTATATTAGTTAGTCGTTCTAGCTACATGTACTCATGTCATTGAATTGCTACCATCAGTTAAGAATATACACTGTGCTTCAATGGTTGAACCAAACTTTAGGTGCTGAAAGGATGAGGTTATAGCTTATGTGTCAGACAAAACTTGGAAATCACCACACAACGATAAAAGAAACAACTTATTATGCCAACATATTGTCATTTAAAATCTAAAATATGTTACAACTTATTGTACAAAAATGGATTTAAGTATTTTGAAGTCAGTATCATCTCATCGTGTTAAATCAAGTTTCGATTGGCAATTCTTTTCCATCATCGTCGGTTTTACGTCGTATTCTCAAAGTTGCACTTAATACAGCATAGGTCATCAAACATATTGCCATAACTATACACAGTATGTAAACAAACCACATTGGATCGTATTTATCCATTAAATTTCCAATTAAGAACATTGTCAACATTCCAGAGGAAGAAGCTGAAGTCAGAAATATGGAGGATATCTTTCCACTCACAGTGATAATGTTTTCAGATGTCCAGCTGAAAATGGCAGGGAAAATAACTGACATTGAAAAGCCTAATATGGCTGTAAATATCCATATAAGTGGGAACACATTAAAGAATGCGCTTATCAAGAAACCAGCGAAACCACATCCAACCATTATCAGGTATAAAGTCAATAATAGTTTCGTTCGGCAGCAAGCGATGATGAATATTCCACAAAATCGACCAATGCCAAATGACACCCAAAACAAACCTGTAACAAACGATCCTGTGGATTTGTCCCATTTCAGGCGTTCTATTGCAAAGGTCATTAGATAACTTGCAAAACCGTCTTCAACAATGCAATATGAAGCAAATAGAATTGACAATAAAACAAGGTACACAACTTTCATACGGCGTGTTAACTGCTTCCGGTTAGTGTTTTCGTTGTCTGTATTCTTTCCTTTGTCTTTCACTTGTTTCGTAAGTTGATTATTTCGAGAATAAGCGTATAGCAACGCGAAAGCTATTGTTGAAGTCAATACTAGTATCCCCGAAATTATATATGCAATATAAACCGAAGTTGTTTCATACTTCTCTGTACAATTAGTAAATATATTGAGTTCATCTGCTGATGCATTGTGGGATTGAATTTCCAAGATGGCGGCCGGTGTTGTTGATTGGTAATACACTCTGGAGGTTGATGAATTTATGGAAGATTGATCTGTGGTCATGTTTGTAATACGTTGGCACGTCTTCATTTTCTTCGCTAAGAACGGTTCAGTCACATATGGCGATATAGATGCGCCTAGGCTGAAGCCAAAATGTAAAGCCTGCATGTACGAATCGCCTTCTTGATTCCAGATGAACATCAAGTGAGCATTTCCACCTGAAAATCATAATACCCAATTTTACATGTATACTAATTATATACATAAATTACACACATAATATAATACTAAGTTAAAAACGTTTAATCTTTGATTATGATTTTTTACAAAATATAGCTTGACAACCGATTTGTAAACTAAACTAAACATAAAAGCGTAGCTAAAGCCGTTTACGAAAATGTTTGGGTACTTACAATAATAAATTATCGAAATTGACTTGTGCAAGCTTTTAGTCAATAACTTCATTTTTATTTAATGCACAAATAAATCTTAGCTGGTGAAACAAATCAACAAGACGCATCGAGCATGAATTATCACATTCCGATATTTAAGCAAAACCTACTCACACAAGTGGGCGTGATCGAGGGGTTACGATGTTGGACCGGCAATTACTGGATAGCCAGCTCTGCATTGAATCGAATCAAATCCAAAACCTACACAAGACGGTTGTTTCCATGAGCAAGAAACTGTACCCTACATACTCAGTAATGAGTGACAGAAAGCGGTCTCGATAGTGATTAATCTAAGCAGTAACAACTTGTTTGACAAAATAAATAAATATATGATAATAAATACTTAAATTCATTTTGTATTTTAAACGCGCTCGTAAAATATGCTTACCAACATCTAGGGTACCACAAGATACTGATCCAGCAAATCTTATAAACAGCATCCATGGCAATCTTGCACAGAAAGGTGTGATAATTGATGTTACACCAAGTCCCAGTGTGGATAAAGTCAGCAGTATTATTTTGTTGAATCTGTCATATAGGAATCCACCGACAAAGGATCCTACCAAATACCTGTACAAATAAACAGATAGATATAAAAATGAACATTCTGTTCAAAAAGGAGGGTTCGTAAACGTTATTTTTAGAGGCAGCAACAGTAAAAAACACAGACCCATGTAACAAAGCAGCCGGAAAATGCTCTGTGATTTTTTAATTGATTTATTTAAAAAAGGGGCGCCTTAATCAAACAACATAAACAATAACCTAATGGGTCTCCGCCTTGAAACAGATGGTGTCACTGGGGTTGGGTTACACCAGGTTCTAGGATGCAACAACGTCACACTTGTCCTAAAAGTGAATATAATTGATGCTAGGGGACAATGTCGTTGTTCATCCTTCAAAACACACATATATAGTTGCTAAGTTAATATAATTAGAGCCAATGAATCTCCAGTTGATTCCGTGTGAATAATAATAGAGGCAGTGGCCTGCTTTAGGAATAGTGGTCCAGTGGTGGGACGCGCGCTTATGAATCGACAGGTCCCGGGTTGAAACCCCACTAAGGACATTGCTAATTTCATTGAGCAAGAAATTTATCAACAGATGTTCAATTTCATTTAGGTGTTAATGGGTACTGTGGGTCATCTGTCTTTTTCGATAATCAGGGGTTATCGTACAAAATAGTAAAGTCTGCTAAATGGAATCAGACTTTAACCGCACTTAACTTTGACTGGCGTAAAATAAAATACATTGTAAATAGATGATAATTGTTAATAAATGATCAAATTCAACCTACCCTAAACCTCCAGCTGGAAACATCCATGAGGCTGTAGCAAGGTCTTCATTTATAATTTGTCTTAAGTCAGGAAATGTTGGTCCAACAATTCCTACAACCCAGCCCTAAAATGTATTCAATGTATTTTTATAGATAGTATCAAAAATAAGCCCAACGGGGACAATATAATAGAGAAGTATAAATATACATTGTAACGCGTATGCAAATTGAACAGCGTGAGTTTTTAATACAAACAATACTTAAAACTAAAGTCAATTTCAGTGTGTACCATTTTGGTTCAGAATTTTGAGCATTGTGGTAAACAAATTTTAGCATGTCAATAAATCCAAATAAGCATTGCATTGGTTTACTTGAAACTTCATATCTAGCATCTGTATGTTACATTCGAAAATCAATTATCTTTTTTATCAATTTCATTAATGCCACTGGCACTTAAATACGTTTAAAAATATCACTTTTGAAAGGTTCGTAAAAATGACTTCTGGTATGACAGAGCAATGAAACGCATTAACGATGATAACAGTTAAAAAGCATGATCATTAAATGAATGTGACAAGGGTTGGCGATATTTTTTTTTGAAATTGCACATGGCCCAAGGATAATCAATAGCCAACACTCGTGGTAAAATTATAAAACTTGTACTTTTTCATACTCACCAAACCTATGAATGACCACCATAAAATAACAGTATGAATAAATTTCTGACGATATAAATGATCATTTCTCAAACTTTTAATAATATAAGAAAGTCCAGTTTTCTTTTCTTTATTCGTTTTATCATTTACATCTGTTGAGTCAATATCGAATTCTGTCAGCTAAAATATATGATGTGTAAGATGTATAGCAGAATTAAAATTCAAGATATTTGTAAAAGTCTGATATGCATTCGGTGAGTTATTATTGGTAGGAATTTCGACATAGAAGCAGTTATCCATTATGTGACTTAAGTTTCTGTTAATAACGATTGATTATAGATAAGTTTTGGCAGTATGTGGACTGATTTATACCAATTAGTAGTACTATGACAATGTTAATGTTCTATGCTTCAATAAGTTCTTTTGTTCAGTTTAAACGCAATAGCAATACATTGTATATGTCATAGTATGGCGGTCTGTCAAACCAATCACCGTTCCTGGAAAGGCTAATTCTCTGAATTTAGCTGCTTACCATTAACTAGGCACATACTTCAGTTAACGGGTCATGATTAAGAATTAGTACTAGAAGGGAGAATATCCGTAGTATTTTTTTCATGACCACGAAAAATATCCCGGCCAAGAATGAAACCTACGACCCCTCGGTCAGTAGACATGTGCGCTACTCCCTGAATTAGCCGCGCGACTTGTTTTAATAAGTGAAAGTACTCTAAGTTATGAAAATGCTTATGCCCAAAACTGTTCTAGAATACTTATTCACATACGCGAAGATGAGTATGTTAAAATTTTACTATAATGATAAAACATTTACAGCAATGGTATTTTTGTCCTCTTGACTATTCTGGTGTGTATTTGTACCTCCAAGTAAAGCCGCATTAACTTCATTAGTAGCACTGTTTACATTGCTTTCATCCACATAGTCTTGTTCTTTACTTTGTGTAGAATGATTGTCAATAGTCATTTCTGTTGTAAAAGATAGTTCAATCTCAATTAAGTGATTTTAAATTTGACCATGTATAGCGATACAGATGCAATCTTTGTCTCCAGTCTAAACATTGATAAATCATTCATAAAGTTATAAATGGCTTTGTTTCTATTAGATCAATTAGTTAAGTAATGGACATCAGAAACTCTTAAAACTTTTAAACTTAACACTCCAAGAAACAGAAAAGCATTTAAGGATAACAATATTCAACTTACATTTTCAACTTGGTGAATTGGTAAATTGTTTTTCCTAATTTTAATTAGTAATGAACATACGACTTCAAGCTGTGTGAAAATATGTGGATGATATTCTTAATTTCACCAAGAAACACATATATTCCTACTTTCTACTATTTTGAATTTCGTGTTATTCTGACGCCTTAGCATATATATGGTATACACCAAATTAATTGAAAATGTTTCGTTTTAGGTGAAACCCCTAAAGTTTTAGATAAAGTATTTGTTATAGATATTGCATACATGTTTTTCATCTAACCTAAAAAGTAAAAAGATAATGAAACGAAGATGAAAATTTAAAATTTCTCTCTATGAATGTATGTCTTATTAAACATGTTTTTAATCAAAGTACCTGACCACCTTTCCTGCCCTAAGGGATCAATTATGTAAAACGACCATGCTGAGTACACATAAAAGACAAACAACTTTAATAATTAAAAAATACATTGCAAGTCTAAGATCTGACAAAAATAGAGAAAAAGTCAGCATACCTGTCTTGTAATGCGTCAATAGTTATAAAGATTCCTTCAGATAAATCTACAAAATGACTATCTTCATGTTCATATACATGAAGTCAACATATGTCACACACGTGGCTCGAATCAATAGCATTTTACATTTAAGATCAACATTTAAATAGGTCACTTTTACTCTCTAACAAAATTACTTTATACACGCATCCTATTTCTGTTGCTATATTAACTATCCCAGCATTCTTTTGATAAGATATCAGTACTCGTTAACTTATCTTGTACATGTTTACAATCGTGAGTAATTTTAAAAGGGTCACAGGTCATGAGTCCCCTAATATAGAAAAATTCGATAACGTTTAATTTGCCATTTATAATCTTAATATGTTAAGTTAACCTTATCTTGAATAGCCTGATAAGATGAATTAATTAAGGATGTACATTAGTTTTTGAAATTGAAAATGTCTATCAAGTGGGTGGGGTAACTAAATATATTAAAATATCCACAACTCACAGTTTATAACACAGGTGCCCGGTGCATTTTTTCACTCATATTGTATGTTCTATGTATGTGATAAGAAGGAAAAATTCATTGGGCTCCTGTGATGAAACTGAAAGTAAAATAATGTGATGATAGTGTTGTGACAAATTATCATATTTACATTTTGGAAATACTTATTGTGTAATTTACCCTAAGACATTGTAAACTGTTATATATGGACATTCTATATCAACATTTGGGTTTATGAAAAAAGTACTTTAATTATGTGTTTGGACTGACGTTCGTAAGGCTATTTCAAGGTTAGGATAAATGTTTTCATTTCATTCTAATGTCTTATTTGTAGAGTTTTTATATATTTTCACTGTCATGTCTATACACTTGATGCATCACTTACAAAACATATCGAAATTATTTGGAATTTATGGATATTTTAATATATTTAGTTACCCCACCCACTTGATAGATTTTTTCAATTCAACAAATGATAGACCCTTAATGACACTAAATGGAACAGCGAGATTTACCTTTTAGTCGTAAAAATGACTATGTAAAACTTGGTAATAAAAGAGTATGATAAACTGAGTTATACTGAATATTTTCCTCTCATTTTTACGAAACGTCAGTTCATCTGCTTTATGATGTTTACACGGTCTAAGTGTAAAATTAGCAGTCTAAAATAATCAAATTACTCATGTACAGTAGTATAAAACTATGTCATTTTAAACGCTTAAACTTCCCCAACATGTAAACAGCAACATACGATTGTTTTTAGAAGTAAAATATTTTACGAAGTTTAATTCACTTACTGTGTTATTTTTTCGACAATTCTTCTAACTGATTTACATTTTGTAATTGAGTTGATTAAATATATTCTTTAAATCTTATATAGGCAAACTGACCTACGGATTGTGAAAATCACAAAATGCAATGAAATAATTTATACCGTAACGGTGCGGATATGAATAACTTACATACATGTATTTTACCGTTTTGTATTCAAAATGTTTTATCACAGTTTTGAGTTTTGAAAAAGCAGGCCCGTATATAGGAACTAAGGGGTTAATAATAGACCTGAGGAATACGGGGCGCTGATAATGATTTTGAAAGTAAATGTGAATTGCACCAAACAAGACAGGGATCATCAATCATGTTCTTCCCACAGAACAAATGTGCCTTTCAAAATGTGTAGCCTTTCAATTCTTGAAATGTTTACTATGCCATTGAAAAAATTTATAATTAAGTCGACATCAGTGGCCTAGCAGCTTTAAACAAAGCATCTATGAGCTTAGTAGCATTGGCTATCTAAAACCGCGTCTGCAACTGATCCAATTTCCGGACGTCCCAATTTTATGGTTGCTAACCAGTAATGACAAACTCGAAAGGAGGTCACTCGAAGATAAGGGGGTATTTTTTCAAACTCACTAGGAATGGTTGGTAAGATACTCAATAAAACAGGAACAATAACTCAAGACAAAATTATTAGAATCTGGTGAATCACTCTAACAACATCAATTAAAGGGATACAACTCTTATTGATGCCATCAAAACCCGTACAGAAGCAACCGGTACAAAATCAAAAGGTAACAACCCTTACAATCATGGCTTACACGAGATGGTTGTTACTTAAAATTCAGAATCATTACTCCAACACCATCTAAATGAGCGATTTCTTACACAATCAGACGTCAAATAGTTACTATTACTAAATCAATTTAAGGGAAGACACTGTGAGTAAGAAGTTACTGAAGCAACGCTTCAAGATACCAAAGGGGAGCCATTCTATGTAGGTTTAAAGACGATGTGAACATCCAGTCTGTGGGCACAATGAATGATTCTAGCAACTGTAACAAAATATGGAGAAGTAACACGTACTATATGTTTCGTACATTTGTATTTCGGAGGGAATATAGTAAATATACTCTTACTTAATCATTTGAGATATTCGGGGCACCCATTTTCTCATACCTAGAGGTTATCAAGAATCGAGAATCTTGATTGCCTATGAGAACGAAAATGGGGCACCCACAGCTCTACTTCATAGCATTTAGATATACATTGTATATGTCCTAGCTTCAATAAAGTCGAACACAAGTAGCCTTTAACAATAAAAATGGAAGCACCTCTTGTAAATAAAAGCACGGTGATTCAGGGGGCTGGTCATTTAAAAATGCCATTGCACTATTGAAGATTTAAATAAACGTGTAAGCCTGTTTGAGCAATAGGAGTTACTGTTGGCAGTCTGTGGACTGTTGAGCTAATCAAGAACCCTAAATAAAATGTATATATATGGTCCTGAGTCTATCCTTAAAATGGGTCATGTATATTTCACCGACAAAGTTATTAATCATTGCCTTTTTGAAAGCTTGACATTCTTGCTGTATATTGATACATACTTCTTCTTATCATTTCTTATCATGATGTTAAAGAGAGTCAGAAATATTTTCAAAAGAACGATAGGCTACAACGACAAGTTCCTCTGTCTATAAAAATAAAGACAATTAATTAGTAGGCCTATCCTGATCCTGTTAGAGTCTAGAACTTAGTGACGAAGGTTAAGGGGCTAATTTTGTGAAGCAGATTTATCTTTTAGGATGACGTCATTGATTTACCCAATGCTTTAGTTAAAATTACATTACTTAAAAATTATTTTGGTGGGGGCTTAGTCTCCCCCAGAACTCCCCCTGTTACTACGGGCTTGTACAGGGTAGAGTATTATGCTCGTAATATGCTATGTTTTTTGTTCATCCTTTTTTCAAACATTGCAGATCTGTGTGCCTTTTATTTTCATCAGTTTTCATACTTAACCAAAATATGATGCTAGACAATTCCAGAGTCTGCAAATAATATAAATTTGTGTTGCGCGACAATCGCCGAGCAATCACGAATATACACAATCCCGGATATTGAAAAGAACGGTTCAATAATTGACGAGACGGTTTTTAGCCATTTTCACCGGAAGTTTGTATGTTTGACACGAGTCACAACAGATACATCAAACGTTGCCTTGTCACCTGTCAAACTAATTATACAGGTAAGTGTCTTTACTTATTAGTGTGTTAATCAGTAGAGCGTTTTATGATTAATTGTGTATTTGTATTGTTTAAAGATGACGGTGAGTTCATTTGCTGTAAACGTGGAAAATGAAGACGAGCCACCGAGAGTATGTGAAAACTTGAGATTTTTATCGATTGATTTTTGCTTCTTTTGCCAAGTAACCACTAAAATTTCATTATAAATCATTATTTTTTAGTGTGTTTGAAGCATTGCATTATCTTTATGTCACTCTAATGATGCACTATTTATGTTTATGACTAGCATATGGAATGCTGAGTAGGCCTATGCAAGTATACATGTTGATTGTTGGTCACTATGTGCATTTTTTATATTGCACTTGAGACCTTATCCTGCATCGTGCAGAGTGTCAAGTGCATACAAGAATGCAGCTGAAAATGTTGAGTTTTCAGTTAGTTTGATTTTATGAATGTGTTCATGGGTTTTTCTAGAACATGTGATTTATTGTTTGATTAGCATGTATTTTGCATTGTTTTATGTTTGATCTTTGTACACTTTCGTTTAGAACCCAAATTTGAGTTTGACTCAAAGTTTCGAACAAATATCAAAATAATAATAATGGTTTACATTCTCTGTTCACTCCAATTATTTTTGTGTAATTTTTTATTTTGTAAAAAAACTAATTATCCCATGTCAATGCTCGACATTAGTTTTTAAGAAGGTTGCCCGGTTGGACAACCAGCTTTATATATCACTTGCCTGAACCAAATGTTTAGTAGCTGAAACAAGTTTTCCCAACTCAAATATTGATCATCCGGGGCAATGGGGCAGCTTTAATGTTTGAGCCCTGAAATAATCATTGGTCACCATATTAGCATTCTTATTTATCATTCTTTTTTATCAATGACATTGTTACCATATCTGTTTACCTATTAAATTTAAGTCCTTGAACACGAATGTTCTATTTGCATTACTAAGTGACCTTTTTGCATTGACAATTCTATTTAAAGATACTTATATAGATGGAAAAAAATCCAACTTTCAACCGTGTGACTTGGTTAGTTAAAATGAACCAGATTTGGCTTTAATTTACATGTCTTGACCCATTTTGCTACAACTTAATGGTTGCCATAGTAACTAGGATTTGTGTTTAAATGGCTTAACTGGCATACAAAGGATTAACTTTCCAAGTTGCATTTTAAGTAGGCTCATAGTCATTTAGCATAGAGCATTTCTATTATATTCTATTTAAGGGTTAATTAATAAAAACTAAATTTACGTTTCATTGCTATATGCCTTTTACAAACAGTATCTTTAACCAAAATCTACATTATTTTGAAATTTCAATATGCCTGAGGCAATATTAATTTGAGGATGACAAGATAACAAATTAATTACTAATTAAATTTGGTGTATTTATTGTATCTTAAACAATGCTATTTATTTTATTGTAGTGCCCTGGTCCAATCAGGCACCTGGTGTGTGCTTATTTTCATATTGAATCTCATTGTACCTTACATACTTGGTACAGAATCCACATCACCAGAGATGGAGGAATCATACATGGATTTTTGGTTGATCAGATTATTGGTTAATCTACTTGGCTATGCTACAATATTTGTACCTGGTTATCTACTCATTAAATATTTGAGGAAAGTCGGCTATGACAAAACAGCAGGTATTTTATTTTCATAAACTTTGTTTTATTTAAATTATTATTAGTATTCTTGAATTTCATTCGATTGCCAGTGGCGCAAACATTAATCCCACTGATTTACATACTCAATATCTGTTCTATAATGCCTGTACATAGATGTGTTGAGCTATTTTTATCAATAGGGTGTACAGAAGTACTGGAGTGAGTATTTAAATCAGTAGTATCAATATATGCACCAATGACAGTTGAATCAAATTTAACAATATGAATATATTGATTTTAGCTTTCTTGTAACCTCTTGTCGTGATTTGGAAAATATATGTTTAATTCTATTTGTATGTACATGATTGTCATCTGGGCCTCAAACTCATATATTTTTGTTGGGCTTCCTAATAATCACTAGGGACTCAACACTTACGCAATAAGAATAGATTTTGTTTTACCTGCTAAAATGATAATCGTAAATTTGTAATGTAAAACTCATGTGCACAATTTGCTCCAATGATCGTATTGCTTGTTTAAATAATAGTTGGTTATGATTATTTGATCAAGTATTGTCCAATCCTGCTACCAACTAATAAGCATCATCATAAATGCATAAAATCTCAATTTTATTTAGCAGCTGAGCCAATATTTCAAATATTTTGGTTGCAAAATGGTAATTATAGTTGTCATGGTTAAAAGAAGCGAATGACTGTTACTATGAGGCCCTGATCTCACGATAACTTCTTTATAAAGATCAATTTTCTAGTCCATATGAGTTACATGTATAAAGTCATTGCTATTGTGTGTTGTTTTTGTTTTATACAATATGTGTTTCATGTATTACAGGTCCTGGATTTTTCCAGCAACTTGCCAAATTGTGTGTGTTTGGCAAAGAGAATGAACATAATTCTGAACAGAATTCAGCGTCTAGAAAATCTGAGGCGGCTGACCCCGCCAATAATGTTTTTGTTCTGGTATTCTGTTTCTTCGGCCTGCAAGGCGCCTACCTCACTTGGGGATTGTTACAAGAAAGGATAATGACATTTGAATATGGAGCAACAGCTAATGCACCCGGAGAACAATTCAAGAACTCTCAATTTCTTGTATTCATCAACAGAATTCTAGCGTTTTTCATCGGAATTTCTGTATTATTTGTTAAAGAGCAACCACCACACACGGCTCCTCTCTACAAATATTCCTACAGCTCATTTTCTAATATCATGAGTAGCTGGTTTCAATATGAAGCTTTAAAATTTGTCAGCTTTCCTACTCAGGTATTGGCCAAGGCCTCTAAAGTGATACCAGTTATGTTAATGGGTAAAGTCGTCTCTAAGAAGACTTACGAGTATCACGAATACATTACAGCTCTGATGATCTCATTTGGTGTCGGCATGTTTCTAATGACCAGTGGTGACGTTACGAGGAACACCGAGAAGCAGACGACCATCGCCGGAATCATCATGTTGCTCGGCTACATGTCATTTGATAGTTTTACGTCAAATTGGCAAGGTGAATTATTTAAACAATATAAAATGTCATCTATACAAATGATGGCGGGTGTTAATATGTTCTCTTGTTTACTAACCAGTGTATCTCTTATTGAACAAGGTGGATTTGTTGAATGTATAGCCTTTATGTTCAGTCATCCTACATTTGTTGTACATGCTGTTATCCTCAGTCTCTGTTCTGCCTGTGGTCAATTATTTATATTTTACACTATAGAAAAGTTTGGACCAGTTACATTCACTATAATTATGACACTAAGACAAGCTTTTGCTATTCTTTTATCATGTATTATATATGGACATCCACTTACATTTGTTGGCATTCTTGGAGTGCTTGTTGTCTTTATTGCATTATTCCTCAGAATTTATGCCAACCAAAGAGCTCGTGCTTTGAAAGCTGCTCGGGAAGCTTCAGAAAGGAGTGCATCTAATGTATAAACTGAACTAGGTTGTTATTAGTTGCTATAAAAATAGTTTGGAATACTCGTTAAATATTATATTTTAAAACTGTTAAGATTTTATTGAACAAATTTAAGATGCAACTTTGTGGCAAATTTATATAATACTCGTATCTGTCTTATTTAGTTACGAAAGTTAAATGTCTACCATTTTGTTTTTATTTATTAAGATTTTATCACCTAGAAGCTTACAGTCAATATTTTTGTCGCTAATGCTCTTCAAAGTAAATCATTTTACCTTTGTTTTAGCTCAGGTTTCGCATTCTGTCCAAACTTACATTTTAAAAACACATACAGTGCAGTATGATATGAGGGATCTAAACTCTTGGCTGATATGTACCAACACTAGCTTGACTTAACATATTTTTTTGTTCTTCTGATATTTATATGTACAAAACTTATGATAGCCTTCTTCAAATAAGCTGACAATTTTCTTTTTTAGGGCTGCTTACCTTGTGGGAAAATGAACTTTTTTATTTGGTAAACTTTGAATATGTTTTACTGTCTATATTATGAATTCATGATATTTATTTGATATTGACCACCAAATTGTTGAATTGGACTCGCAGTTCAAAAAACTGGCTTATAATTTTTCATTACTTAGTTTTTTAGTTCTGGTAACCTGAATGTATTTCTGATGCATTTCATAAGTGAGGGCATAGTAACAATGAAAAAAAAATTATAATTATTTTATTTTATGTGTAAGTTACTTGCGTAAAATATTTTAAAATCAAATTTTATAGGCTTAGAATAGATTTTATTTTGTTAAAGGATATTAAAGAATAGGGAGTTATATTTTAATATGATAATTGTTAATTTTGTTAATATAGATTTTTGTTAGATTAATACAATAGAAATGATAGAATTATATATAACATGGTACTCATTTCATTTGCTCAAAGAGGCTTTATTATAAATAAGAACATGCTTTAAGTCATCAATAGATAAACTAGTTTATTTCACAGATAGGATGATGTTTCAGTGCGTATGAATTCATATTTACGAGCACCTAGGACATGAACCCTTACAATATTGATTACAGAATGTGTCCATCAAACTTTTTTTTATTAATTATGATATTTGGACTTGAATGTTTTCATTTATGGATTATCACTGAATGTATTTATGGATTATAATCCCTTACAGTGATAAAAGATAGACAGGGTACTTAGTCTTGATCTGTTGAGTGAAAATAACAAAACATAAATCAATAGCATGTTTATACATGATAATATTGTTATAAAATTTTCATGCTTATGAATTAGTTGTTTTTTGCAGATTTTTATTGGTTGTTACTACGAATACTGTAATTGCTATTGGATGTAATTTTCGTGCATAAATTAGTTAATTTTTTGCAGATTTTTATTGACTGTTACTATAAATACTGTAATCTCTAATGGGTATGATTTAATGATAGCTGTTACTAAAAGTAGCCTACTGCTTCAGTAATCTTTATTAAAAATCAATCTATGCAAATTATATTGGTGTAAATTGATGTTGAGCTATATTTTGATTTATATACCATGTTAAATATGTTAATACAAGAAACCAAAGATTTTATTAAATATTTTTGTTAATTTATATTGTTTTGAGGATTTATGCAAAGTTTATTGATGGAAATTTTACTTGATAGTTCTTGCTTGCTCGAGCATTTGTTTATGATTGAGTTATCTGGGTGGTCTGATCTGGGAAGCTATAAGCTTATAGATAAACAGACTAAAGGAAAGCATAATATCTTGAATTAGTATTGTCTAAGTTTAAATGCTCCCCTCTCTCTTACTTTTAAGACCTAGGACTCTGCTTTAGTTGATTTAGAAAATCTAAGGGCTGTAATGACCTATAATTGTACACATAGATTGTCATAACCTATCTCTTTATCACTAAAGCACCAGTGTTGTGTATTGTATGCCAAGGATTAACAATAATGTTGTGTCTTGTATACAATTGTGTAGTATTAAAGTTGTGCATTGTATGCCAAGGTCTTCTCACATTCTTTGATCATAGTTTTTTTTGAAAGCATAATGAAATGTTTGTGCAATTTGTAAAGAAATATGTTCGTATGTATGTGTACAAAAAGTAAAACCTCAGTGTTGAAATATTTCATGAGTTCATTATTAGTGGATATGTGAATGAGTTGAATTAACCAACTTGTTAGTTTCATTAGACTTAGACGGGGACAATATTTGCTTTAAAAGTATTTTGGAATATTGAATATATTTTGGTAATAGAGCCTAGATGTTGATGTTGTTTTTGTAATGGTCTGTTATACAGTTCGTTCTATATTATAGATAAATATTTAAGGGTTACTTTAAATACCAATTGAGATTTTTTTCTACTCACAAGAAATTTTATTTCTTTTGATATGTTTTTTAGAATGTTTTGTTTTTAATGTTTCTCAGTGTTAATTTTGTTGTTTTAAACATCTTCCTGTTAGGAATTTTCTTTCTCATGTGTTGATTTTATACTTGATTCTTGATTTCAAGAGAGTTGGGTTTGCTAGTTGTTCATGAGCAGCAAATTGTGATATGAATTAATACTTATTATATCAGCAATGAGTTTCCCATGACAAATGTCTCATACACATTTTAACATGCTATCTAACACTTGACAATCCAAAGCACTTTGCTCTAACATGTATAATGTTGGATCACAAAATTATTTCGGGCTATTCCTTTAGATGTGTAAATTGTATGTAAAAGAAAATTCTTCGTAGCTTTGTATCTTGAATCTCATGCATAAAAATGTCTAGTTCTGTCCCTCTTTGTGTAATAACATGTAATTACACTTACTTCCAATGTCATATATGGTCAGACGGTCGTTAATTTTTTTAACTAGTCTGTATGGTTACAGTGAAAAACTCAAACCATACATAAGTAAGCAGTCAAGTCTTGATATATTCGCATTTCTTTATTGCATATATTTATAAATAATTAACTGCTGCTGTAGCTATGATTTTATTTTTTGATGTTTTTTTTTGTGGTATTATTGTTTGCAGTGTTTTATATAGCTCATATTAAATCACATTTTTTCTGTCAAAGTTAAAATGTGCTAGATAGTAAATAATGTCTTACATATTAACTAAAACAGTATTTTACTAAACATTTTATTTTCATTATTTTTTGTTACCAATATTTCATACCTCACATTTTTTTATGTAAGCAACATTTAGACATATCTCCTGTTCATTCAGTATTGGTGAATTCACAATGAAATTATTTCTAGGCTGGACCTCCTAAACTTTCATGTAGATTGATCATGAAATACCATATTTTCTACTGCAGTTCTTCCACCTCTTTTTGTATAAAAATGAGTAGTTGTTTGTCACTGGGAGTATATATGTTTAGATTTAAAGCTTATATCCGAGACTTAGTCTATTTAGGGACCATAAGTAGCCTGACTAACAGCCGCAATATGACAGAAAAAAGATGTCAAAATGCGGCATAAAGGACCAAATGTTACATAACTCTTATCTCAAATTATATTACATGAAAGTTGATTTTGTGCAAACTTTGAAAGGTTGCAATTTCTAAATGTCTTGAACAAAGTTTTATCTTAGTAGTTGAAGATTGTTTTTTATGTACACATGTTAAATTGAGTATATTATTTTATTTTAGAAAATGTGGGACTGTACATATTAACTTGATTCATACGTTCGCCAGACATTATGTGCTTTATGTGGGTCTCCTACTTAGGTGTTTTTGTATATTTGTTCATGCTAAGTTTATATTATTCATTATAATTTATATATTTTTTTTTGCTGACGTCTGTCTGTTGTTTTGTTTTGTACAAACTGGTGCACTTGTACTTACTGTGGCATTTTTTTTTAATTAATGTGTCTGTTGTTGAAATTTTTTTGGAACCTTTTTTTTCTCCTTTCATTACATGTATTTGTAACAAAGATTTGATGAAAAAATTCTGATGTATTTGCTTTACCAATTGTTAAACTTCATTAAACTGTCAGTGGCACATAAATTATCCCATGGCTTTAAATACCTACTACATTACTTTTGTTCTCACTATCAATAAAAATAGATATCCGTATCTATGAAATGGAATTACTGATTAAATATGGAGTATTTGAATTAGTGGGATTATTGTGTGCACCACTGACAGTTAAATAAAATTTGTCACAAAATCTCACAAGACTGAGGATGTATTTTGTTATAAACAGGGTTCAATTTTATGTACAAGGGTTATGATTAGTATGCTTGAATTTTGATTCTTTGTATCAGGTCATACACATTTTATTAATGGTAATGTCAGTTATATTCCTTAATGATAATTTTTTTTCACTCTTTGTAAAAGGGTTAGCTAGTCCTGGTAAAGAAGAGCTTGTAAAAGCTGATTAGGAG
This sequence comes from Mactra quadrangularis, assembly GCA_025267735.1. Taxonomy (NCBI): domain Eukaryota; kingdom Metazoa; phylum Mollusca; class Bivalvia; order Venerida; family Mactridae; genus Mactra; species Mactra quadrangularis. Next base: position 767,827 of record CM046301.1, on the reverse strand, counting down.
CGCAATCCTCTCTGGTGAAAAAAACTGAAATTTGTTATAGACTGTTAAGGATAACTTGAGACAAATCTAAACAATATTCTATGTGAACAATGTCTCATGCTATCCTTAATGGTCTGTAACTAGTGTTATTACCCAGCTATTGAAATTAAAAATTAAGCTAGTCCATTGGAATCAAAACAAAATGTTTTAAAGCTGATTTTTGTTATAAATATAGTATTATTATACCCCCGCTTCGAAGAAGAGGGGGGTATACTGTTTTACCCTTGTCCGTGCGTGCGTGCGTCCGTCCGTTACGAAATTTCCGTCGCAGTTTTCTCAGCAACTATAACATGCAGCAGCCTAATACTTTGCACATTGCTTCTACCCATAGTCCCATGTGGTGTAAAGCGATTTCATGCTCCTTGCTCATCTACTTCCTGTTTGTCGCATATTTTTAGATTTTGGCGGGGGTATCACTAGTGAGCATTAGCTCACAGATTTACTTGTTGTTTTTAGGATTTTCAAATTCTTTAGGTAAAATTTTATTATTTGTCCTACAATTTTGTTCATGTTAAGGTTCTGTTAGTCTACAGTGGCATTATGTTAAATATTTTATTTTGTATAGTGTTTACTCTATAATGAAACAAAATTTCCAATGACCATGCACTTTAAGACCTAGGTTGTGAATGTTATAAAATGGACTTCATGCTCAGTGGACTCTCACAAAAACTTCATGATGAGACAAAAACAAAAACTAATTATACTAAATGTTATATACCTTATACATGTAAAGAATACTGCTCATTACTCAAGAGGGACACAGACTATGAAATTAGTGGGCATAGGGTTGCCCAGGACAACCAATTTCTAGTTTGGGCAACCAAAAATTTCTTTCGGGGCAACCGAATTTCTTCAAACAAGATATAGTGTTAGCCGCTAAAATGACCAGGCAACTGCTTTCATATTCTAATTTCTAATAGACTGGTGACATTTTTAGATTTTTCAAAATTATATGGATGTTTTTTTTGTCATTGATTTGATGACGGAGAATGAAACTGAATTTTTAAGCATGTTGTCTTTAAATCTAAATTTTATAATCCAAGGTTCATGACTATTGTTAAGAATTTGTTTGTTAGATTGTATGTTAAAGAATTACCAAATTCATGTATATTGTTTTGTATGTGTAAGTTTTCATCAAACAATTTTTTTTATCATAATTTCACATTGCCCACATAATTGAATTCATTATTTTACAAAAGCAAAATTCATATACATCATTTTATACAGTGTTTTTGTTGAAACATGAGTCATCATAGCCCTCTCTTAGTTTAGTTAGTTTCTCATATTTATTAATCAATGATCTAAGAAGATGCCAAATCGGATATTTATATACATGTATGTACATTTAGTAATTTTTTGTTGTTGTTTTTGTACAGTACAAGGCAATACAAACTTTTTTTTATGGTCAGAAATTTTTTAACAATACATTAAAACATAAGCTTTAGATAACTTTTCACATTTGACATGGTATTATGTAAATTATTTGAGTTTATTTTGCTTAAATATTAGTTTGCTTCATGCTACTATATATGTTTTATAACTAGATAGAGAAATATTAACATTTCATCTCAAGATTTGATTCTAAATTAATTTTTTAGGTTATTCCATTTAAACATGATATCCCATAGAGAATGGACCTTTCAAAAATAAATTCCATTCATGTTGATGCCTATATCAGCAGCCATCTTAAATGCATCATTTTACTACCTGCTCTATGGGATGTATAAATGAAAAATCTCCTCAGATAGGTTAGGTCTCATTCTATGCATACTGTATTATTGAATATTTCATGTTCTGAGCTCAAAATTATGGGTTTTCCAGCCAAAATGTCTGTTTGCACTAGATGCATGAATGCGGAACTAAGTTATTTGGCATGTTACTCCTGAAGGGCACACAACACTGGTCAAATCATATTGTGTCATGCACACTTTTTGTTGGAAAAAACCATCATTTTGATTTCTGAATCAAATCCATTGGCTTTGTAAAATGATAACTACATCATGTACAAATCGAGGGTTGCCCGCAAGACTGTAGTAAGTGCACTGTAGTAAGAGAGTAGTTACTACAGTCTTGCAGGCAACCCTCAAAATGTTTGTGACTCATAGATCATACGTTATGACCCATACATTATATAATCCACTGAGAACCAACTGTTTGTGGCCTTCAAATTATTGTGATATTGCTCGTTATATTAACTTTGTATTACTGTGACGTGGGCTAGATCCTAATAAAAGGTAAAAATATTAATTTGTTTTTAATTAATCTTTGTTTATTTTTGCTTTTGAATATTCTTAGTTTAATATGTGCAATGTTTCAACTGTAGAACACAAAGGATCAAGATGTCTATAGAATTGGGCAAGGCCGAGTGGTAATGACATAAGGCTTGTAATCATTGGATACATGCTAAAGGATCAAGAAGAGAGGATGTGGCCGAGTGGTTATCCTGAAGGATGTTTGTTAGTACATCATTGAATAGCCAGTTCCACCTTGGTTCAAATCACATCAAAAGTCTTTCTTGTTGATTTCTTGAGCAAGAAACTTTATTCTACCAGCTCTGTAATAGCCGACCAGGAATTGAACTTGTGAGTGATTAATCTAAGTTGTAAGAACCTGTTTAAAAATCAAGCTAGCATAAATAAGCTTAAACTCAACTTAAAGGCCTCAGGTTTAAAACCCAACAGGGGCACTGTTAAAATCGTTGCTCAAAAAATGTACAATGTGCTTAACTTCATCATGTAGATTCAAACATACAAAATTCATTACAAATTCAAAACAAAGCAAAACTAGTTTTTCCTTAATTTATTTCTATTATTTAGCTTCTGTATAGACTGTTTATTTAAGATTCTAGCAAGTCGCTTATTTGTACTGTAAGTTTGTTTCTTGCTAGTGGAAGACTCAGTCTTTAAATATTTTATCACAGCTTTACTGAACAGTTCACACTCTTTTGAACGTACATAGTGTTTCTTTTTTAAACATATAAAATCTTTTCCTTTTAACTCCGCCATGACAGGATGATTAAAGAATTTGCCCTCTGGGACATCTTGACGGTATGGTACGTGCCATGAGCTCTTTGTTTCTTGTGTTGTCCATTTAAAAATTGCAGGCCACTGAAAACAGAAAAAACAACAGTTGATGACATTGGCTATTGCTGTCTTGATAAAGTATGCTCTGACAAAGAAAAACATGGACTAATTAAAAGGGTAAACATGAAAAAATGCCCAATTTTGAAAATACCTGTTGACTAGTAAAAAAGACATGAAAATGTCAGCAGGCCTTTAAAAGACTGTTTTGATCCACTGAATAGGTTTATTACATGCAATAGTATAGGGTCCCACGATCTGGATTCAACAAATTTGGGCAAGAAATTTAAACAATAGTACAGAAACAAGTTGCTGATTCATTACGGAGGCGATATGGCTGAATTTCTAGTTTTATAAATAAAGTTTTTGAAATTTGGGCAAATTTAGAACATTTTGTCCTTTCTGTCGAACCTATATTACATGAATCACTGATTTATCCATCGTCTGTTGATTCAATTTTGTTACGTTCTCATTTCACATCAAAAATCATAAATCATAAAATGTAAACAAATATTCTAGAGTCTATTTAAAAGCAGAGTAGCTGGGTGTGGCACCCTGCCCTTTTCTCCCTGCCCTTTTATGCACCTCCCTACACAAAACAGTTCCTTAGAAACAATCTACTTCTTGATGCACACAGCCCCTTCTTTATACCTCTCTTCCCTTTTCATAGTTATTCACAAAATACATACCACTGGTTTATCTCTTCCTTGATCAAAGAATAATCTTCGCTGATCAATCCATTTATCAAAGTAACTTCTAAGTGGTTGATCTATGTATTTTAAACTATCTCTTAAGATATCATTAGTTACAATATAACAGTAAGGACCTGACATACAGGCAGCTAACAATGTATATACATCATCATTGGTACTGAAAAATAGTTAAATCTACATTAGAAATACATGTACAGTTAAATCTCGATTATCCCAATTTGTAGGGACTAAAAAAAATAATTTGGATATAGAGGATATTCATCAACTTGGGTGTAAGATCGAATTTTATTTCACCGAGTGAGCTCAGAAAACACATTTTCACCAGTGGCATAGCCACAAGTGAAATTTTCATTTTCTGAGTTCACAAGTTGAAATAAAACAGATCTTACACCAAAGTTGACGAATATTCTGTTTCTTTCATGTATTGCTTTGTGTTTTGGTAGAAGTATATTACACAACAAATAATGTGACATAAATTCTTCAAAAATATGATGTCATTTATCTTCTAATATGATGTCATGAACATTGAAAATATAAGGTTATATTTTCACTGCGATAAAAATATAAAACTTATATTTTCATCGTATTTTTCCATCGAATAACACGACATTTCACCATAAAGCATGAAAGAAAAACCATGATTTCAAATAAAGCAGATTTCAGAGGACCTCCAAGATGATATCTAAGATTTCTCAAAATTATTTGACTAAATCAGTGATTTCGAAGTTTATACCGAGAACTTGTTGATACAAAGATCAGCTGAAAGTTACCAGTATTATGAAGTAGCCAGATCCAAAGTAAGCGAGTGTGCAAGTGGATGATTTTAGATTGGGTTTAAATCAGATGACTAGTGATCAAAAATATTGTTTTAAGCATTGAGTATTGACAATCAAATAAGGGACTTTAGTCAGTTATTTCCCTTTGTATACTCTTCAAAATAGGTAGGTCTAATTAGTTGGATTACTCGGATTTTACCCTCACTCTTCAATATTAATTTGCCAAATTTAATCTTAAATAACTTTTTTGTATCTATTTGTTTTTAGATTTAAGCTAATTATTTTTAAGTTAAAGAACTATCTAAATTCCATCACTTCTGTTAATATCTTCATTAACAAGAAAGATATTAGATAAAATATTTTGTTACCCTTACATAGGAATTCAATGATAAAATCAGAGGATTCCAACTGTAAGGAACTACTTACCAATTGGATTGCTTCAGATTTTATCAGGGAAAGATAACTGACTAAAGTCCCTAATTCTGCTTTTGTTTTTTATCTACTCTCACTTCTGAATGCAATGAAAAACATAAACATATTTCGTCGCCTCCCTCTGACAATCATGAATGCTGTAACTACAAAATTCTTATTTTTGAGAAATCGATTTCAAAAGTTCTAAGGGTCATATATTCGGTGTTTCAATCTGTATACATGTAGACATGAGACTTTGCAAGCACATTAACAATGTATAGAGTCAACAATTTTTTTTAAAACATAGAACAAGGTCATACTAATCACTTGGAATGTTTATATCATTTTTTTTTCAGAAATGGAGATAGGACATTGTTAGATTGAGGCGATGATTTGTTTTAGTATTAACTGCTTATGACTGGAAATCAACTCAAACTATCAAGCAAATACTTACTTATGTGCAAACGAGAAATATGATGCAAAACGTCCCCATATCCTTTCTGTTTCCCTTGATGATCCCTTATCAATAATCAGAATTCTCCAACCCTCTTTTTCATACAGAGTTTTTAGGAAGTCAAATGACTTACAATCCTTGAAATAAAATACAAAACATAATTACCAACGAAGTAGTTTCCACTATAATAAAACACAAATACAAATTAATCAGATTTTCTAAATACCGGAAATTCTTGAAATTTCCAAACATTTCTGAACTTCAGTACCAGTTTAATTTTTTCACTTATGCAAATTTAAAATATACAGTTCTATGTGTTCATGTAATTATGCAGAGGTTTTGTTCAGGGGTATAATAATAGCAATATATGGAAGAGAAAGTGAAACTACATGCCAAATATGGAAGCCCATAGCCTTATGGTTTGTAAATTCTTCTAAAAATTTGTAAGGCAACAATATTTAGAGCACTTTAATAAACATTGTGGGCTAAACTGTAAAGCAAGACATGATGAAAAAACTATGTTTAATTAACAAAAGCTGTCGGTAAGACAGCATGCTCGACTTTTCTCAGTTCTTATTCGGAGTTATGGGTTTTGATAGTAAGGTGGAAGTAGTGATGATGAATAAGTTTACCATGTTTCAGTTGAATATCTTTGATAGTATTGAAGTTTGTAAAAACTTTAACCTTGGTTTTGGATGTTTTCTAAGTAAAAAAGGGCAAAACTCCTAAAACAGTGAAGCCAGGGTTATGGGCCTTGATAGTAAGGTGGAAGTAGTGATGATGAATAAGTATTCCAAGTTTGAGTTGAATATCTTTGATGATATTGAAGTTTGTAAAAACTTAAACCTTGGTTTTGGATGTTTTCTAAGTAAAAAAGGGACAAAACTCCTAAAACAGTGGAACCAGGGTTATTGGCCTAGATAGTAAGGTGGAAGTAGTGATGATGAATAAGTATTCCAAGTTTGATTTGAATATCTTTGATAGTATTGAAGTTATTTAAATTTGTAAAAACTTTAACATTGATTTGCAACACCAACGCCAGGGTGACAGTAAAAGCTCTCATTTTCTTCAAAAAGTCGAGCTAAAAATGGTAACTTTTATGTAACTAATATAAACCAATACATTAATCAAATGCAGATGAGATATGACAACACCTTCTATATTGCCATCTGTACCTAGTGGCTTTAAAAAAAGGGATAACAAGTAAATCTGTGAGCTAATGCTCACTAGTGATACCCCCGCAGTGAGAAATATGACTATCATAATGTAACTTTCATTTAACGAAATCTAAAAATATGCAACAAACAGGAAGTAGATGAGCAAAGAGCATGAAATCGCTTTACACCACATGGGACTATGGGATGAAGCAATATGCAAAGTATTAGGCTGCTGCATGTTATAGTTGCTGAGAAAACAGCGACGGAAATTTCCCACGCACGGACAAGGGTAAAACAGTATACCCCCTCTTCTTCGAAGCGGGGGTATAATTAAAGCGTATAAATCTAAAGTTTACAAATCTTATTTACATCTCCTACTCTTATGACTACAGCATGAAGAATTTTTGTAAAACTATGTCTCTTCGGTTTAACAGACTTAGTTGATTGAGGCAAATAATAGAATATCGCTCTATAAAATATGCAACATGTTTAAAATGTTGATGATAATAATAATAATATAAATAATAGTAATAATAATAATAATAATAATGATAATAATAATAATAACAATAATCATCATGATGATGATAATAATAACAATAATAATGATGATAATAATAGATAATACTTGATGATAATAATAATAATGACGATAATAATTTACCATAATAATGATAATAAAGACTATTTATTAATACTAACCACTCCATATCTTGTTCTTTTCCAATGAGGACGCATATTCAAGCTATCAACAACAATATCATAAGGTTTTCCTTTCTCAATAAATTTCATAAATCTTTCAAATTCTTCAGGTTGACTAGTCTTATATATATTTTTACCAATAACTATATGGTTCTTTACAGCTTTACACATCTCTTCAAATATCTTTTCATCAATTGGTTCATCTGCCTGTATCTGTCCATCACATACATTACAATGTAACCTACAAATATATACCAAACCTTACAATGGTGGATACAAGCAAGTAGTAGGCAGTTTTTTCATATCATGAGTCCTGTTTAGAAGGCCTTAAAATGATTTTATAGATTTGATTCGAATTTCTAGTTAATGTTGTTTTTTTTCACTAAAAAGCTTTGTACAGGTTAAACCCTAATTAGCATGCAAATCGGGTTACATAAACATGTTGTAATGAGCATCATTTATACTGTCTTAGAATAATACCATACATGACTAAGACTTCACATTATGCAAATAGCCCACTCAAATTCTAGTCCTAACAGTTAGTGCTAACAGTTACCATTCCAATTTCCAGAACTCAAAAAAAAAATAGGAAGCAAAAGTAGTGGACCGGGCCTATCGGAAGGTTGATATTTCAAAGAAACTATATCTGCAAAACATGGAGGAAGGAAAAAGAGACAAGATACAGCACTCAGATATTATGTTTTATAATAATCACTAATACTAAGATGAATATACAAGATTCATGGGTTTCCTGTCATTTCTAACACAAGGCACATCTATGATAAACTTCGTGCTCAGCTAGAATTTAAGCCTAGACACAAAGGTGACAGACTCAATTTTTTCCTTATTATAGTATATACATGTATACTATAAAAAATAAAAAATTGAGTCTGTCACCTGTGCCTAGACATATGACCAAGTTACAGTAAAAAAAGTCAGGTTTAAGTCTTCTTTTAATAAATGGTCAGTTGACTTTACAAGATGTTCAATAACTCCAGATCATTGATATCACCTTCAGGCAGGTGATCACTCACAGTACCCATTTACACCTGAGTGGAGTGGAACAACTGTTGGATAATTTCTTGCTCAAGGAAATTAGCAGTGCCCCTAGTGGTGTTCGAACCTGATATCTCTCAATACCTAAGTGTGCATTCTACCACTGGACCACAAGACCAGGGCTTGAATTTAAGCTCGCATACTCGCAAAATGTGAAAGGATTTTGAAAATTGCGAGTTACTTTTATTTTAACATGCAAATTTTTTTGCGAGTTTAAGTTGCTGCAAAAAATATTTCTGTCCATACTAATGAGGCTCAAATCAACATTAAAGCAGCCATAATTGGTGATAAAAATGTGAGCATTTTTTTTTTTAATTTTTGCAAGTTGAAATAAATTCAACTCGCAAAAATTTGAAGTCCTTTTTTCTGCTAAATTCAAGCCCTGAAGGCAACCAAGTAAATCATTAAAGATAACAAATATAATATTTCTGTAATACTTACCTTCCAGATGTCATTCCTGAAACATCTACATCAACAACATCTTTCCATTCATTTCTGAAATATAGTGTTATATACATTAATTACTTAACATATACAGTAAAACTTGGATATAACATACTCGCTGGGCCAAAGAAAAAAGGTATGTTATAACCGAGGTATGATATATCCATATAGAATACTAAGTATGTTATATACAAAATATGAAAATTGGGCCAGGAAAAATGGTGTGTTGTAACCGAGTGTATGTTATAACCGAGTTTTACTGTACATGTATATAGAGATGGTATAGATAAGATTGGTTTTGTAAAACACTCCTTTTGCTAGCCAGTCATATGATTAAAAGGCATTTCACCTACTCATCTTTCTAAGGATTCACAAGCACTAGACTCCAAAGCTCTAATAGCAATTTGCCTGTCTAGTTACATGAATATAAATACCCGGTATGTGGTTGAAACAAAAATCGCACAACAAACCAATCAAGCTGTGACTTAACTGATATAAGTATCTGTAATATGCATGTATAATAATACTGACAACAATAAAAAATAGACCTTACTGTAATGCTGTACAGATGTGATTTTATAAAATGAAAAACAACAGTAAGTAAAGTCCAGGGCGTACCAACTTACCTACAATAATCTTGTATTTTATCAGCTTCAGTTTGAGAGAATGGAAGTTCTATCAATTTAGTAACTTCTAGAAGAAGATCAAGTGGGTAATGTCCCTCTTCCCAACCTTCAAATAGAGTATTACTTACAACACTACTCATTCTCATAATGATACCAACACTGTTCCAAATCTCAAAAAATGTCTCAAAATCATTATGTTTCAAAGCAGCTTTTAAAAACCATGCAAAACTACTTAAATAACCAGTAGACACACCGGAATAAATCGAACCATCAAGAAGTGGTTTCAGAAATGTTTTCCATTCTCGAGTTTCAGCAACTGCTTTACTAAACGCTGAATTCCATATAATGTTTTGTTCCATATTGTCACCAAACACCTTCGATGTTATTAGCTCCTTCAATACCTCAACTACCACATCTTCATACTTACTCGAGCAGTTAATACAAAATTGAATTTTAGTAGGTACATTCACATCTCCTTTTTTCTTTAGGTATTCAAAGTATGACAAACTTAGATCAGGCTTTTTTCTTGCAGTTGACATAATTGTATAATCAAGCCCTGGTGCTAAAGTCTTATTTTCATAAAGAATTTCCACTTTAAGTTTTTCCCATTCAGTGTCATTCATTGTAAAATCATCCTCACTTTCATAGATACTTTCCTGAAAATCTTTCAGTCTTTGACTAAATATTTGTCTTATACTAGGCCGCCTACTTTTCCAGTAACCCCATGGCATAGTAGAAATTGATTTTGATTGTTTAAACAAACAGCACCTGCCAACTGTGTGTACTGAAACATGATTGGAATCATTTAAAGCCTTTGTTAGTGTTCTTATCCAAGAATGATGTCTTCTTCTTGTATCAACAATCACAGAGCTTGCAAGTACTCTTAACATCTTAATCTGAAAAATACATGTATGCGAGTTCATTTTAAATCTTTGCAAACTATTATGCTGGATACAAATCGTTTAATAATATTACTATTTATATTTGGCCTTTTCACATTCAATGAATAGCATAATCATTAATTATATGAAAGAAAACTTAATTAAATTTGATAAATAAATATTTTAATAAAATGACTTTATTTGCAATTGTTTACTACAAACTTAATTCATTAAAAAAAGTGAAAAATATAATTTATTTCTTTTTTCAACTTTAATATAACAGTTTGCACCAAATAATTTCCAAAAAGTAAATAACAAAAGATATGCATGATTGCTTTTCTATCATTTTCAATGGACAAATCTTACATATAAGTTGATTTTGTGAAAATAATACTATGCCTACTGAGTAGTTTTTCATCATTATTCTTATAAACATTTCATACTAAAACTCATGTACATATGTGATTATACACATATACCTCACATATTATAAAAAAGGTGAAGAAATGACCGTAAGCCATCAGAGGGGCCAGATAAATGTCTTAGCATATGATAATGCAATAAGAAACAATTATTGTGTCTGGCAACTGTGAAAGGGGCGAACCGTTTTGGGTGCGAATCATTGAACATGAAGAAAGACAAAATGGCAAAAGCTGTCAATTTACCATATGTAAATACTTGATAAATTCATTTGTTGTAGCGTCAAATAGATGAAGAAATATGCCATCAAATCAAATAAAACATCATTAAAATTTTGACAGAAACGGCATGAAAGTTGATGCTAAGAGCAGTTAATTCGGCCTGAACTTCCGGGTTGAGGCTAAAAATCAGTAAAATAAGTCGTGAAATGAGCATACATAATTTAATGAAATTTATTATCTAAAAATTCACAGAGGAAACCTGACAGTCTGCGATTGATTTGGGGTAGATGCATTTAGTAGCTGGCTTTCCAAATACGACGGAGTATTTTCGATTCCTACTCTGTGATGCATATAAACTGTTATGTTTTCTGTAAAAAATGTAAGACATTTTTACACTGTATCTAGTAGGATTGTGTTACACTTATTGATTTTTGTGGTAAATTGATGCTTCGAGTTTTATTGCTTGCTGTTATTGATTGCAAACATGCAGGACAACAATGGATAAGTGAATAATCTACTTCTGTTGGAAATTGAAGTCTTTTAAAGACCTGTTGTGGGAATCTATAGATACATTCACGTGCAAAGTGTGATATCACAAATTATTGGTTGTGTTATCTGCTGGTCATTGAATTGGAACACTACCTGGTTTTTGCATACAATGGCTGCATAAGTAAAAGTATCATTCTGCAGATTGTGATGCTATTTGACAAAAAATGTGAAAAAAATATTGTACAAATGGAATATGGAGTTTTGGAGAAAAATAATATTTATAAATACTATATGTGATTTATAATTTATTGGATTTGAGATGAATAATTATGTGATAACCCAAGACAGGGATAAAATTGCTAAGCCTTACTTTAATATGAACCAGAATGTGTTTGCTGTGGGATTATTTCAAGAAAATGAGAATATTTAATTGCTAAGTATTAGTTTTAAGAGTTTAGTTCAATGAGCTCAAGAAAAATGTCTCAATACTTAAAAGCAGAGAAGAAACAATTTGTTAAAAATGTGCAAGACTACATCATTAAACCTCTTGTGAAGCAAAGAGAAACTGGTGAACTATGTGACGTTGAGATAAATCTGAATGGAAGAAAGTTCTTTGCTCACAGGGCAATATTATCTCTCTGGAGCCCATACTTTCTTTCCATGTTCACTTGTGACATGAGAGAAAAGTTAACAAATACGTTAGATTTGTCCGAGTCCCTTATGATTGACAACGATGATGTGTTTGGACAGATATTGAACTACATGTATACTGGAATTATTCAGTTAACCAACGCCAATGTTGAAGATGTGATAAGAATTTCAGACTTCTTGTTGATGGACGATGTCAAAGACTACTGCAGTCAATTTTTCCTGGAACTTGGAAATCTTGACTTATCTAATTGTCTAAGACTTAAATATCTCTGCGAGAACCATAATGTTCCAAATGTGGCAAGCGCTTGCCAGCAAATGATAGAAGCCAGATTTCATGATCATCTGATATACCAAGAAGAAATAATGGAGTTACCTGGATTGTGCTTTTTTAGATTGCTTGAAGATCCATTAGTTGTTAAACACACTAAATATAATCAATTAAAAAAACTTGTTCAAAGATGGGTTGCCGTGGATATTGACTCTAGAGAGCGCTACCAGAACGATCTGAATGCTTGTATTAAACTATGGGTTTGTGAGCATATTAGTGATCTACCTTGTAGCATGAATACCAAATGTTCAACTAGTGTAATAATGCAGCCTACATCTCTATCGGGCAGAGACTTGCCAGACAACATGTCTGCTAGCTTTGCTTGTATGGAAAATCAAGATGTCAATGTAGTAAAGCCTAAAAATTACAAAGTTCCTGCAAAACTTCCAGTATTGTATGCCGTAGTATGTAACCAAGGGACAAAATATGTAAAATTCATGGTCTACAACATTGTTCATCAGAAATGGCTACATTTTCCTCTCGCTAGTGAAAAGATCATTCAAATAATGCCAGCCAGACAGACTATAGGAAACATGATCTCTCATAAGAATCATCTATACATGTACCTGAGCTCATCTTTCCCATATCCCACAGATATGATGAAAATCAACATTCTAGCTGTTGATGTAATTAAAATACAGGTGTCACTTTACAGCTTCCGTACTGTAGACTTTTACAATCCATGTTATCGCACCACTCTTACAAATTGCCGTACTGTACCGCCGGCTATGGCTTATTGCAGTCAGAATATTTACATAGTGGGTAATAAAGAAGGGACGGGACATCTCTTCCTATGTAATCTACACACGCAACAATACAAGTGTTATCAAATCCCAGGGACAAGGTTTATCAGTCTTGCTAGAGTCGCTGTAAAAGATGATAGATTCATATTCCTCTGGTTCAGATATAGAACAGGGCCATCAGAAGAATTCTGCATAAAAAAGTCAGTAGGTTTTGCCATGTTTGATGTGAAATCTAAAATTTTCAATACATGGGATATCGCACCTCCTGAGGTTTCGTATGATGATTTTGCCAGTCCGTATACACTATGTTGTCGAGACGATACCGTCTTAGTATATTATCCGGGAAAACCGACCTTGATCCTTGACGAGATAAGATACAAGTGGATCACATCATTGCGACGTTTACCAGCTCCATGTCACATGACAAAACCTAACTCGGAATCAATTGAAACAGATTTCTCCAGATTTCAGCTACAAACAGCTACAGAAAACAGTATATTCATTTTGAACAATGATGCTCCATACACAACCTCTATGTACGAAGTTGGTGAAGCGTTGCCACAAGCTCAGTGTCATACTCCGCCTCCTATTGACAATATATCCATGGTAACAGGTGGATACATGTCGTCGTCTGCTTTACAAGATCTACATTCATTTGACAGATATGATGATTTGTATGCCAGCACTTTACATGTGGTTATGAGAGTATCAGACCCTGAGACAGAAGACAGTGGCGGCACGTCTAACTCTGAGAGAGATTCAGACAATGATTACGAGTATGATGAGGATATTTATGATTATGATTATGATCTTGATGCTGACTTTGCATTTTGATGATTTTTTCAGTCCTTATGCACTAGTCATTTTAACCCACACCTCCCACCCCTAGGGCAGTTCTGGGGATAGCAGGGGAAGGGTCATATTTCAGTATTTTGGGCATTGCCTTGCAACTCCAAAGGAATTGTGTTGGTGCAAAAAATATGAAGGTCTTTATTCATGATTATAGCTTAATACTACTTGACAGTGTTTTACTGTATGAGGATGATGCACATGGTAGGCAAGCTTTTCCCAGAGCTGATGGAGTAATGTAGCCCCTTTCATAATTGTATAGGACTAGTGTAGATATGAATGTGTTAGTGGTTGAAATAGGCATTGGTTTGAATGTCCCTGCAAAATGGGGATCTTTAATTGGGATTTAACCATTAAAATGTCCCCACACCACAAGGATTTAACCAGGGGTATGATGTGCTCAATGTCAAGGTCCCCACAGGTGCCCAGGGGGCTAGAATGTTAAACTCACAAATGACTGATGCATTAGAATTAACCGCTGATTAGTTTAGTTTTGATAACAACCAAATTAGACAGCAAAGTTAACATTCCAGCGTAAACTCTATTCCAGGATTACAAAATGTATATATATTATGTGTTGTCTAGACTCTAGCTATATCTTGATCTAATCAGTGAAAATATTGACATTTTATTGTATTTAGATATTTATAATGTAGGGAAATAAGTGACTTGTCTATTTTCTGATATATATTTAATTCACTAGGGGTATTCAATGGGGGGTACGGTGGGAGGTTGTACCCCCTTAAAATTTATAAATGGCTCAAGATTTGCAAAATTTATCTGGAAAAAAATGCCTAAATTTTAGTGTAGTCTTCCCAAAAGAGTTAGGTCTTTGACTCATTTTCAAAGCTTGACACCCGTGGAAAATTGGGCAAATTTTTTGAAATAATTAGTATTTGAATAATAGTTGGTTATCCCACAATTCATTAATCTGCTATACATATGGAGTATAAAGGAATAAAGTACTGTGGTTGCTGACGTCATGTACTTGAATATGAATATTTATAAATAGATAATTCACTTATTTTATGTACTGGTATGTGATTTCTATGTCAGTTTACATGTTGTGAAGATATTGATAGGAGATAAAATGTAAAAAACATGCATTTTCAATTCAAGGGAGATAATCGGGCCAGTTTGGAACCTTATACCATTTTTTACTGAATTAACTCCCTTTAGTAGTAATTATGATCCCCCCTCATATTGGGAGAATTTGTCAACTTCTTATGGATGAAAAAGTGGGCATGATATGTAATGAAAAAAAATAGAGCTGGTTTAGTGAGTTGAATGTGTGTTAATAATCTAATAAAAAGGCATTGATAAATGGTTTAAAATTAAAATATATTGTAGGACTGTTGTTCAATTTGTAATCGTAAGATCCATTCATTTATAGTTAAATTTACAAGTTGATAAATGGTGACTAAAATGATTATATATTTTCACTGTCCCGGTGACTTTGTCCTGTTTACCAGTGTATAAGTTATTTCTTCTCATTGAATATTTTATATTTTTCAATTTGTTATTTAATATACCAAAGGAAGATAACTGGGTATTGATTGTATACATACAGTGATACTTTTCTGTACTTGTATATGTACTAGATATGAATGTATTTTATTTTCTTAGTCTAAATTTAAAATGGCAGTTGGAATACGTGTATTTTTTCATATTTCACTGAATTTATGACTTTGTGCAATAAGATGCCAGTTGTGTAAGGATATTGCTACCCAGTGTTACATAGCATTTTTCATAGCAATAGTTAGCTACAATATAGAGCAAATTATTACTTGCTAGCTGATTACATTGGAAACTCTCTGACATTTGTAAAGGCTGCACTTGTTTTCAGCTAGCTTGAAGCTAAACCATTACATAGGTTTAGCTAACACAAGAAAGAACTAGGTATTCACTTCCTTATGCAACTGACATGATTGTTTTCAATTATTTTCAAAATACATCTAGATATCATCATAAGTTATAATATAGTGTTGATATAATACTATGTGCAATATATTCTTACATTGTCTGATCAGATATGTGTACATATTATATATACCTCATGTGACTTTTCTGTCTTATTTTTACATACATTTAATGTTATATATTAAGATATAGGATGTGACATTACTTTAGTTGCTAAAATAGAATAGTGTACTTTGAGATAGATTTAAGATATATACATGTATACATGATGTAGTTAATATTAAGCCCTTTTGAACATATTTTCAGTATGAAAAGAGTGCTAATAACTGCTATACAAATGTGGTATACTGTACTGTATTCACCAGATGAATATTATTATCCTTATTATACATGTATAATACATGTTACATTACACTAACTCTTTTTCACTAAATTATTCAGTAGGCTTGAAAAACTTACCCAATCTGTTTCATATCTTTATTTTGAAGGGAAATGATAATTAAGCCCTATTGTCCTGTCAACAGTACACAATTAGTGGGTGTCTGGTTGCCTAGGACGACTACTTTTAAGTTTGAGCAACCTGTGGCTATTCACATAATCTCATCCTGGATTGTGTTTAGGTGTTCATTTAGTGCTATCAGCTATAAATATTATGTGATATTATTCAGTTTTATTCAACTGTTAGTGACGCTAACATCAACTTCTCTAATTTAAATATAATTTTATTGATTGATTGCACATATTTAAGTACTGTAGTGAATATTCCAATCAATGGAATAAATGCCTGCTCTACTGACAGTTGAATAAAATTTAACAATATTTATATATGGTTTATAAGGAAAATACTATAGAAATGCCTCAAATCTTGGTATTGTCCGTTTTTTCTCAACTGTCAAAGCTTGAATAATTACTCAGTGACTGAATGCATTGTTTTTGTACTGGCGGCCTAATTGTTATTAAATATACATTGACTAAAACATATCATACGGGGTAAACAGCTTTACTCGATTATCATACACACTTTCGGAAACTCATGGATGTATTACAACAATGATTTTAATAAACGCATTCACTGTGAAATTATTCATGTTTTGACAGTTGAGACAAAACGAACAATATTCTGAGGTCTGTATTTATTTTGATATATTTTCATTATGACGCATGTTTCACTTGTCAACATTTTTGTATTTTTTTTCATAACTTCACCATTTTCATAATCTATACTTGTAACTGTTAGAAATTTGCTTTTTGCTTTTTCTTTTTTCTTACTGTTAGTACAAATTGACAATTACATACCATATACATATTTCTTTAAATAACATTTCTGATTTGGCCTCAAATATTACTGTGTGCTTTTTATAAATATTACACTTGATCATGATCTTACAACTAATTATTTTAACTTATTTAATGATTTGTTGTTGCTGAGGGTCCTAGAAACACAACACTATTTTAATGACATGTCTGGATAGCATACTAATGGCTCAGTACTAAACTAGTCAAACTACACAAAAAAGTTGTTTTTTTGCTGACAAATCTTGTGATTTTTGCCCAATTCATGCCATTTTAGAATAAATTCTATTTGAATAATTATCAAGCATTTTAAAAAATAATAGACTCAGCTTTCAGAAACATTACATTTTCACCTTTTTTTCAAAACTGGGACCAGGACATATGATTATTTATACTCATCCAATATTTACTGGTAGATCACATGTATTTCATTATCAATGGACCATTCACTGTGATATTATTTATTTTTATTTAGATTATTATGTGAAGTGTTTTTAATGTATTTATTGATATTGTTGACTAAATAAACAGTAAGATTTATATGTTCTTTTGTATATATTTTTGGAGTAAATAGCCATATCAAAAATGGTAGCAGTAGTCTAGTCAACAGACTTTCGCTTAGGGATTTAGAGGCCCTGGGTTTGAACCCACTTGGGGACAATGGTAATTGTGAGCAAGAAATTAACTTGCAGTTGTTCCACTCCACCAAGGTGTAAATGGGTACTGTGAGATATCACCTGCATGATAGTAATTTCAATAGTCAGGGTTTATGGTACAAAACTGTAAAGTTGGCATATGGAAGCAGACTTTATAGCCAATAAATAAATACATGTATTATACAAATGTATTCGTGATTTAAGGGAAACAACAAATAAATAACAAAAATGCTAGAATATTGTATGACATGTTTTAATCAATAAGTTTGCAAAGTGTCAAGGAGTCTATAATATAACATATAATAGTAATAAGGTATCAACATGTAGTACATTTGTCATGATAACATTTGTTTGTAACATATTATAATAAAACATATTGTTGAAAGTGCTCAAATACCATATAAGGTCAAAATGGTTATCGGACCTTTGTTGTAAGTGAGTGTATCAAATAAACTTGTAAACTTGTTATAATTGTCACGCCAATTTACTCTTAGTAACAAAGAAATTCAGTGATATATTTGAATATACTGCATAAAAAATCGGGACAAAGTTAGTAAACAAAATACAATAATACCACAAAAAGCCATGTAGACTTGATAGATTTAACATAAAATTACTATTGAGAGGTCAATACTAATATTAGACTTGTCCAAATGTGTAGACTTGTCAAATAAAGTTTTTACATATTGAATTATAATTATTATTAGACCGTTGATGGTTGTTATAACTAAAAGCCATTTGTTGTCATAGCTAAAAGCCATCAGAAGAATTTTGATATTTTATGCAGGAATACATTGAGCTCACAAAACAGACAAATGTTAAACATTTCCAAGCTATAATAAAACAAAGATTAGACTTACGTCCAAAGAGGTTTCTCTGCTCTGGATTGTTCATGGAGTGAATTTTCTTCAACTCGGAGCGAAAATTTATTTACCTTGAAATTTTCGGTGACATCACGTCACCTTCTTCAGCTGACTGATTTTTGATCACATGACCGGTGAAGGGTCACGTGATATGAGTTGAAGAAAATTAACTCCACAAAGATTAGACTGTCACTGGTAATTCTAGCGTTAGATTTCGGAAGAATCAAATGATCAACAAAATGCATTAAAGCATTTTTTTAAATTTGCATAGAATGTGATTAAGGATTTGAGATGAAAATCTAACCATTATTTTATTTCAGCCTTATAAAACTGTATTAAAATTCACCAATACAGGAACTAAAACAGTCAACTTTATTGTTAATAATAAACAACCTTGTATAAAAACAGGATAAGATGCAAAAAAATATCAAGTGTACCAAAAATCAGCAGTAATAAGTATATAAGGTGGGTTTTTGTAAAATGGACAATGTGTGTAAAACAACTTGAACTGTAAATGCAATAAAATACAACATACCAAAAATTGGATTAAAAACATTTTACATCTTATTACAAACATTGCCATTGGTAAAACAACGTAAACAGTAAAAAACATGTCGCCAGTACAAAAATATTGAACCTATAAAAGATGCAAGGTCATTGTAAAAACTGCGTGTATTGATTTAAAACTTTCATATAAAATCATTACAAGTATAGAACCATGATTTTATCATTTCTTACAAACCATTATAATAAAGTACAGCTTTTAAAATTGACCCTGAATACAATTTAAATATCATTCACAAACATTAAGTCAGTTAGCAATAGTGATGCTTCTAAAGCATGTAAGGAATCAATCTGTCTCAGGTCAATTTGAACAAACTATACTAAATCTATCAAGTACTATTTATGATCATTAGTTGGTTCACAAGCCTATAGGGCTTATGTTGTCTTTTACTATGTCTTGCCGACTTAAAATAAAATTCATCTTATCATATCAATTTAAATTTGATATAATTTACTAATAAATTATCTTGGAATAAATTTTAAAAGGAACAATTAACTCTCATATAGTAATGAAACATATACACTGAAATGTCTCAAATCAATGGGTCAATACAAAACTAGTCTAACTACATGTATATAATGATGCAAGTAGACTAGTTTTGTGCCGACCCAGAGAAATATAATTCAACATTTACATAACCTTATTTTTTCAATTTTATATTTTGTCATTGTCTAGTCGAAACCTTGTAACTTCACTTTTTGGAATAAAGTTTACAAGGTTTTGACTCGACTAAACAATTTACAATGAAAAGATATTTGACCTTGACATCATTTCAGACTTTGTTTCGATTTTATACATTAAATGAAGAAATGATAAAATGCATGTAATAAAGTGAAGATGAGAGATGATAATGCATCAATAATATAGGAAGACTTGAGGCAATATTACACTTTGGTCAAAAACTAGAATCTTGGAAGAAAATAATAATTCTTTTGTAACAAAAAACCTACACACTAGTCATTAAAAACATGATTTAATTTGCCTAGATGCATATTCATTGACAATCATATGCTATGCCCGGCTAACTAATAAACCACATACAAAATTTATTACTTAAACTGAATAAGTATGCACCAAGATTCATTTCTTTGACAAATTTATCACCCGATACGAGTCATTCGAAGACAAGTTCAATGATGTTTACATATACTTAGAACTTTTATGAATATATTTATGTATAATTGGTATCAGAAAACATTTAAACATGGATTTTTGTAAATAATTGTTTAAACCACAAAAAGTTGACACAAATATCCCCATTGTCAATTTTAAAATGCATCATATACCTGTGGATAAGACTAAATTTTAGTAAAATTCGAGCTAGTAACATACATTGAAGTTTCATAATCTCCAACCACTCTGGAGGAATCATACTTATATGGGAGATCCCAGTTTATAATAATCCAAAATTGTGTAATTCATAAAGCAAATCCCATAACAATCAAAATACAGAATACAACTTAGGTTCTAGGATTGGCATCTAAATTGAGTTGGGTTTCATAACAGCAAAATGAAGTTTACATGCATTTTCCATAAAATTCAAACAAAAAATAATATAAAAAACACAGTTAATATATAGAATATATGTGTAATATATAAAATCCAAGATTCTGTACACTAATAATAACATGGAATAAACTCTATCTGTCTGTTTTTTGTATGTACATAAGGCTAAATAGTATATCTATATAAATATTGCACTAGTAACTATACATGCATTATTTACAATAAATGGAAGAAAACAAAAATCTACAATATAAACATGGAATATTAACAAATGAAATGGAACTGTGTTATGTACAAATGTATATACTTATTTCTAGGGCTTTATGATCAAGACTATTATATCTCTCTCCTAATTCATACATCATTTTGCAGCAATCCATCATACAATTTGTTCATCATGATTTTACAATTGAAAAATAAGCAACACTTGGCACTAGATCATAATCTTAAACAATGATAAAGGAAACCAAGCAATTTGTTATGGAGAAAATGTTGGTACTAAATTTATCGGTAAATTATAATTTGTAGCACATTTGTAGGTAAAACATAACTGAATTCAAATCCATCCATTGGTACTTAAGGTATTAATAATAATTTACATGACACACTCTGGGTTCCAAAGATGATGTTTAATAAACAATAAAGACTTACAATAATCAGATATACGAGGATCTTATTTGAAAACAGTTAATAGACAATATTCAAAATTCAAATATATTTGATTTCCCTGTGGTACTAACAAATTTTCAGGGTTACAATAAAAATATGTGTGAAAAAGATCTAAACAGTGTTTTGTGCTTTTCAGCAACAGCAGGTAAAATTCTTTGTTCCACCTGTGCACAGATGGAAAAAAACATTAATTGGAATTCCAAATTCAGTTTTTTATCATAAGTGAATGGTTTAAAATTCTTCACCTTAAAACATTGAAATCAGGTCAATGAGAGCAAATGTTGAGCAAATGCATATAACAATGTTTCAGTAACGATAAAATCATTATTGAAGTAATGTAGAATAAAATCTCAAAATGTGTTAATTTATTACATAATCTGTATACATTCATAAATTTTATACACACTGAATACATCAAAATCTCTTTGGCTAGCATAACTAGTTCATATAAGTTAAACAGTGATATATAAAATTCTTAATGATGAGCTAAAAAAACAGGTTAGTGAGTTATTCACATAAATAATGCCTTTAGATTTAACATAATGCAAAGAAACATGAGTCAGATCGAGGTGTGATTAAGAAGGGATGGAAACTAATTTCTGCATATCTTAATCTGTAGAATTATTTTAGTTGGTTCATAAGCAGTTTGGTACAAGTAATTAATATAACTTTTAATCTATTGATAACTAGACAAAATAATGGGAATCAGCAACGGAAACCATGACACTAGTTTCCAAATTAGTTGCAAAGAATCACATGAATGAGAAAGCTTTATTTTCTAATTTTACAGCAAAAGCATACTTTCTTTCGAGTTAATTGTGTACAACTTAAAATCCCACATTGAATAAGAAATAAAAACTGCAATCAAGACAAATAAACTTTAGTTTCCATCCCTAACACAGAAGATAGAGTGACTTTGAGATAAAGACAAAAATATGAATATGTAATTTAGTCCATTTTTTTTATCTCAATTGTTGAAAGTTTGAATAATTTCAAGGTGACTGAATGTTTCTCTCATTGAAATATGAAAACCACATTGACTCAGCAAGCAGGTAATTACACAGCTAAGGTTTATGTCTGCTCTTCGATCTTATAACATGTTATCAAAATATCAGGATTGTAAGAAAGCGAATGTTCTAACACACACAGATTGACACAGTCACCATGAAATTATATAAGTTTTGACAGTTCAGAAAATAAACAGTCAGTACAAAATGTTTCAAGAATCAAGTAGAAGTTGGAGAAGAAGACGATGATTTGTTGTAGAGTTGTTGGAACTGTTATCATGCGATACCAATATTTTCCTTCATGATTGTTTTATGTCTTATATTAGAATCAGACGAGTTGTGTCCACCACTTGATATTTTAGGTGGAATATTTAACTGGGAAGCTATTAATTCAGGGGAATATCTGTCCAAGCTTTGAGCTTGCAGTGAATAAGAGATTGCGTTAGTCAGAACACCAGCTTCAGAGCTGAAATCAGTTAAATTCTGTGGCACACTTCTATGATTTTCAGTCAACAACGATGTTCCTGTTGCCAGATTTGCTAGCTGAGCATCTAAATCAAAACTTTCACTATGCCAGCTAAATGGGCGATGAGAGTTAAATGAATTATTCACCATTGTACCACTAGCACTTGCTGGATAACCAGATATAGATAACCGTCTAACATCCGTGTCATGGGATATCCGTGATATTCTTGAATCTGTTGATCGTATCGATGACATATCGTAAGAACCTATCACACTACCAGAGTGACTGTGGACTGGTAATAAACTTTTATCATTGCATAGAGCTGTTATAAATGGAAGAGAAAAAGCATGAGATTTTCCACGAATTTCTTCAATCTCTGGATGTAGTACTTCGTTTTTGTTCATCACATTAATACGCGTTGGTTTTCCTTTGTTCTTTTCTAATGATCCAGACTTTGCACCACTGTCTGCTTCTGATGTCTCAGCATCATTAGTCTAAAATACAAACATAAACTTTTCGTTATCATTAAATCAATGGAGAATTTTACCCTGTTTATGGGGCTCAACACTTATTTGTAGGATCGACTAGTTCCTTGGTGAGAAAGAAAAACGCTCAGATTCTATCTTGTTTAACACAGAAAGTTACAGGAAGGCAGTAAGACATCTTAGTCTGCAACTAATTCTGATCACAAAGAGACTAGGGTTAAGCTATCAAAAATATAAAACATGGATAATATAAGCAGGCCATCATAACTTAATAGTGATTCATTACTTTACAACGTATTCTCTATACTGTACTATACACATAAATATTCAACTAGTTAACTTAGAATATTTCTTTCTTTTATGCATTACTGTGAACTGTGGTGTTATTCAATGAAAAAATATGATGAAAATACAGTGTTAAATTTTCAAAGCAATGAAAGTAGAATCTTATATTTTCATTGTCATAATGATGTCATCTTAAAAGACAAAAGACATCTTGGAGAAGAAATCATCATGTTACATTTATGTAAAATATCTCTCTTAAAACTGAATACTTTAAAGCACATAAGAAACAGAATATTCGTCATTTTATGAATAAGATTTTTGTTATCTCAACTTGATGAAATAAAAATCAATCTTATTCAGTTTAGATTTTAAATTAAATCCAATCATACAGTAAAAATCTGTAAACTTACTGTAAACTCCTCTAAACTAGCTATCACCTCATCTTCAGGTTGAACTGTCTCTACAATATCAGTTTCATCATGAACTGTTGGTACTTGAGGTACCTCACCACTAATATCTTGTAGACTTGAATCATCCGAGAATGATGTGGGAGGTAAAATAATTTCATTAGGATCTTTAAATATTCCATCATTACTGCTAAGATAACTGGCCATAGAATCCTGTGACAGGAGCACAACGTTTTCATAGTCATGTGATGTCACCGTACTAAAACTAGTATGTTGCGACGAAGAATGTGCCGATAAATCACTGGCAAACGATTTATTTGTCCGATGATCTGACGAACCAGATCTAGATAATGGTCTATTAGAATAATCCAAATCTTCCATATGAAATGATGGCACATGTTTAAGTCGCGGGGTATCAACCAAGTGTGGCTGTGTAGGTGGCACCACTGTGGGAACTAAGTTCTGATGAGCTCTAAGTTCAGCTAGTATATCCTTAAAACTATCTTTTCTACTGGCACTACGACTCGTAGGTAAAGAGGATCTCTCCCTCGGAGCAGGAGACTCCACATGAATATCTGAATAAACTGGGATCACAGGACTGTATACACCAGACTGGGGTTGTTTTAAACGTTTTCTATAACTACCACTACTGTTACTGTCCACTGAATATCCTTCTGACTGGCCACTTCCACTCCGGTCTGATTGTACACTGCCAGTACTGACATTGTTCTGATTTGTCAATCTCATAGTAGGAGGTGAATGTACAGGTACACGATTTGAAGAAGGGAAAGTATATGCATTAAACTGATTGCTGCTATGATCCATTATTGGACTTCTGTTGGCACCTGGGAGAGGGGATGGTTTATAACCTGTAATAAATCAAGATTGAATATACTATCTCTACATAAATAATGACACAAAAACAATTAATCAATTTATGAAAGTTTGAATTTTCTAAACTGTCAAAGTTGGAAAAACTTTAAAGGTGACTAAGTTATAATCTCTTACACAAATATTAGGGTGACTTTGTCTTTAGCAAGCAAACATCAAACTGCTATTGCTAAGCCATTCACCTATTTTACTCAATGCAAAACATGGGTTCAACAATATCTATCTTTAAATAGAAGTCAAAACCATTAATGACAGTAGACAGTAGCAACAACAATATTAACCAGTAGCATGTTGTCAATTTAAATTTTTCCCAGTTGTCATTCCATCCTTACTCTTTCTGTTGATAAAAGGACTTAGGGACAAAGTGCTAAGTAGTGATATCCTAAGAAACTGGTCACAGGATTGCAAAATAGATTGATCATTGCATCACTTCTAACTAAATATCTATAAATGAAAATTTACCTGGTAAAGTTGACACATATTTAGATCTTGTTTGACTAGGTGTATTCAATAACATACCAGATGGCATCGGTGGACTATCTATAATTATCTCACGATCTGAAATATTCAGTTAGTACATCAGTCAACTTAAACATATTACAGAATCTTAGTTACATGTTGTCAGTACCATGTTTTTATAATAAAAGCACATTTTAAAACACCAATATTGAATGGATTGAAATTGTTTTTTTTTTTAATGTAATGACGAATACTGGATCAATATAAAAGACCAGACCTTTAATGGATTGTTGCCAGAAACTAATCAGGACCCTAGGTACAGAGGGAGAGCTCAGCCCCTTCAATATTTTTGAAAGTGAATATGATTTGCACAAAACAAGACTGGAAATTGCTTAAGTTTCACTGTCATCTTACAAAAAGCACCCCAACCTGAAAAGCTTTTAACACTACAACTAATCATTTTTACTCACCATCATTTTCTTCAAAGCTAACAGTCATTTTATCACTAGCTATACCAGATGTTGTATTTGAGCTGGCATCACTAACTACGGAATATCTGTTGCCCATTGCTGTCTTCGATCTAGGTGAAATATTAGCACGATAAGACCCTGACCCAGTTCTACTAACAGAATCTTTAGTATCACCATGAACATAGGATTCTTTATATAACTGCATCTTATCTGAAATAGTTTAAACTTGAATGTGAAACAGACAAAACAAGTAAATCTGTGAGCTAATGCTCACTAGTGATACCCCCGCAAAAATCTAAAAATATGCGACAAACAGGAAGTAGATGAGCAAGGAGCATGAAATCATTTTACACCACATGGGACTATGGGATGAAGCAATATGCAAAGTATTAGGCTGCTGCATGTTATAGTTGCTGAGATAACTGCGACAGAAATTTTGTAATGGACAGACGGATGGACAGACGGACGGACGCACGCACGGACAAGGGTAAAACAGTATATCCCCCTCTTCTTCGAAGCGGGGGTATAACCAGAGCAGTCAATGAACATGAATCTTTTTGCAAGTCTACAGACATGAGTGACATTTCACATGAGTATCTTCAATAGTAGTGGAGAAAATAAGCATATTAGACTTTAAGGAAGTGTTAAACTGACATGAACAATTGTATGATAGCCTTCATAATTCTACTAACCACTTAATATGTCTACTACATGTATATACATATCAACTTTTCTCAAGAATTCTGACAAAAACCAATGCTTTAAATGTTTTAGTTAAGAAGGTGGGTATTATCAAGAAGTCTGATTACATAAAATATCAGCTGATTGAATTATTAGAGAATGTGTTACAAAAGGGATTAACTCAACATTGTATAGAAAGAAAACTTGTATACTACAATTGAGACAGATTATTAAATCCACTGATCTTTTACAATTTCTCAATTTTGCTCAGCAAATAAATTTATAAAATACCTCTTTGTTCAAATTGTCTAATCTCCATTAATTTTGGCTGTATAGCCATTTGAAACATATGTGTATTGCGTGATAAAGTTAACAAATATTTTGATTTAACATCAGAATCTGTATAATAAGTAAACTTCCTTCCAGCAGGTGTACCAACTGAACGGAT
Source organism: Mactra quadrangularis (assembly GCA_025267735.1). Taxonomy (NCBI): domain Eukaryota; kingdom Metazoa; phylum Mollusca; class Bivalvia; order Venerida; family Mactridae; genus Mactra; species Mactra quadrangularis. The sequence goes on along the minus strand of CM046301.1, from coordinate 740,716 downwards.
TTCAAACTTCTTTTTCTGAAATTATAAAATTCAAACATTATGATATATAGTCATGCATTTTTTTATCGAACATATCATCCAATCAATAAAGTAAATTAAAGAAAAGGATCATGTTAAGTTTTCATCCTCTCTACCCATTTATTCATCAAATTGCAATCTCAAGGTAGATCAACTGAGGAACTTGCATTGGATTAATATCATGAAACTTCTTTAAATTCGAGATTATATAAGTCAACAAATAAATATAGTATAACATAACATTTAAGTATTGTGAGTGAAGTTTGACCCGACCTGACCTTTATGCAAGAATATTCATTACATTTAATATGAATGTAGTATTAATGTACGATTACTCAATGGTCGTGAGGATTATGTGTTAAAATTTACCACATAAACATACTTCTATAATTATACAGTCGCTGCCAAAGTGGAGAATAGGCGTGGTACTGATTTTCATCGGGATATGTGTAGATAATAATTAGATGCAAATGTGAAAGGTCAGATCGGGGTCAAACTTTACGCACTATATCAAATAGAAAAAACAATGTATAAGGCTTTTACTTACATCAAAAGTCAACTTTCCAATATCTGGCCATAAAAATGTTGATATTAAATCTTTAAAACCATCCTCTAAATCCTGATAGAAATACAATTCTTTATAGATTATCAAAAAATGAAATCTGGCATTCTAAAGAGATTTAAAGCATAAGGATAAAACAACGCTGAATCCCTGGTCTTAATCTTCATACAAGCTTTTATAAGAAAGTGAAAATAGTGTCCATTTAGAGCTTAAAAGGTTGTGGACTTGAACCCAGGGTGGACCATGGATATTAACAACATAACAAAGTGAACTCTTACGATTTGTCAGTCATTTATAAATTTTTACATATTTAAATACTTTGATAACATTTGTTGACAGATTTTGACTAAAAGGTCGAAGTAATGTTTCAATAATATTATTCAGACATCAATTGGGTTTTGCTTAAAACTTAATATTCAAAAAACTATTCAAAACAAGTAAATCTGTGAGCTAATGCTCACTAGTGATACCCCCGCCAAAATCTAAAAATATGCGACAAACAGGAAGTAGATGAGCAAGGAGCATGAAATCGCTTTACACCATATGGGACTATGGGATGAAGCAATATGCAAAGTATTAGGCTGCTACATGATATAGTTGCTGAGAAAACTGCGACGGAAATTTTGTAACGGACGGACGGACGCATGGACAAGGGTAAAACAGTATACCCCCCTCTTCTTCGAAGCGGGGGTATAACAATGAAGATATACAGCATAGAAAGTAGATATTTTTCTTATCATGATAATAAGAATTATCCAACACAGTATTGTACGATTATATTGAACTGTCCGATTGCATAAATTAAAACGTCATATTACACGGTATATTTGATTCTCAGTTAATTTCGGTAGTTCTCGTAGAGCGTATTGTCAACACATAGCACTTTTGTATTATTCTTCATTTGCAATACGTATCGTAGTTTGTGTGGCCGAGTGGTGAGACGGTCAGTCAACAAATCTTTTTATCATGGGTTTGAATCCCGATAGAAACTCATTTTTATCTCTTTTTCCTCATTTAAATCATGGGCTGATTGCGTAAAACACATTTCCCCTGTGCAGCATGAAACTTGTGGAAGCCTTTAAGTGATCTCTTTAAGTGATGATGACAGTAGCACAACCGACACTGTCAGTAAAAATGAATGATTTTTACATTGTTTTGAAGTGTTTTATTTCTATGTCCAAACATTACTGAATAAAATATATGTTAAACCAAAAAATATAAACGAAGAACAAAAATTTAAAAAGCAACATATTTAGCTTGGACTCGCACTTCTTTCAAAAATAGATGTTTAGTAGCATGGCACTTTAACCGTACGACCATTCAGCCAGATGAGATATCGACACTAAATTAACTTACACATTGCAATTTTTACTGCAAATTTCTATATATAGAACGCGGAAAATAATATATACAGTGTGCGATAACCGTGTAATTATGCAATCGGACAGTTCAGTATAATCGTACAATAATACCGCAAATACTTACCTCATAAATTTCAATTCCTTTAGCACAAATACCAAGCCAAGCATTCCATGATTTGTCTGTTTTCTTTTTTCTTAATCTATAAAAGTGTAGATTATGTGCTGATGGAGGCACTGAAGTTTCTTTTATAAATTTCCATTCAGCTTCACTACGAGAAAGACTATGTAGATCACGATGAACCACCGGTGTATTGTTGACAAGGTAAGGTTTACCATGTCTCTCTAACATCTAAAATAACATGAAACAAAGGCTTTAAAATATATGAAACTAAACAATGATCCGTGAATGGTATGAAGACTTAGCCATAATATCTGTTATTAGGGCAACAGTCTGAAAAAGTAAGGTAGGACAGGCTTCAAATTTTTTTAAAAGAGCAAAGTGTGATTTTCTCTGTCAGTCTTCTTATCAATATTCCTGAAGGTAAAAACACCTCTAGGGTCCCTAGGATTTGCTAGGTAGGGTCTGGTTGATCTAAACATTGGATTTTTAGGCCTTATCTAAGGTTACTTTTGTTTGAAAATTGAAATGTAGCCTTGTGTTGTACCTTAATAGCTGTTAAGTTAGTGAATGTGCAAAAGCATGAAACTTAGAAGACTGTAAAATGCAATTACTTAACCAAAAAGAGCAAAATCCAAGGGCAGTTTGATTCTTTGCCTCATCTAAGTTCTCCAAAACCTGTACACATACAGTGTATATAGAAATGATACATGACTACAACAAGTAAATCTGTGAGCTAATGCTCACTAAAGATACCCCCGCCAAAATCTAAAAATATGCGATAAACAGGAAGTAGATGAGCAAGGAGCATGAAATCGCTTTACACCACATGGGACTATGGGATGAAGCAATATGCAAAGTATTAGGCTGCTGCATGATATAGTTGCTGAGAAAAGTGCGACGAAAGTTTTGTAACTGACGGACGGACGGACGGATGCACGGACAAGGGTAAAACAGTATACCCCCCTCTTCTTCGAAGCGGGGGTATAATAAAAGCAAGTTAAGATATAGTTTGAAATAGAAATTTCGAGATAGCCAGTTTGGTCTTGTTTCAGAGGCCAGATATTTGTTTTTTTATAAAACATACTTTATCCAGAATACTCAGGTGTGTAAGTGAAATAATTGTGCAAAATGTGATAAAAGCATCAAATTTGGCATGGAGGTACTTTGAGTCATGCTGATCAATATTAGCCCAGGAGACAATCATGAGGGGCCTTGTATCTTGCCTAAATGGGGCCCCGAAAGGGGCACATAAATAGGCACATAGTTTTAAAATTTTCATCTCTATAAAAATTTAAGATGGTTATTAAAATATATGTATTATGATTTTATATGCCTAAGAAAGTATATTGTACACTAAAAATAGCTTTTTGTCAGTTTATTTGCAGTTGAGGCCCGGCATCTGCTTTGAACTTGTCATAAGGCCCTAAATTATGCATAATGTAATTATATAATTGAATAAATGGTAAATATTTTATTTGAAATCATACAAATACATCACACTTTCTCAAAATAAGCCTTCAATAATTAATTTATGTAGATACACCAGAATCAGCATGCAGTACCATTGTATGAAACACATGAGGCCCCGAATGGGTTTATGTTTGAACTCGAAATAAATTAATACCAAGTAAGCCAATATACACTTTATTCAATTTAAACTGATAAATAAACTTACTATTTAAGATACGTACATTCAAAATTACGATTGTAAATAATAATACTTATTTCTAAAAGTTGAGGCCCTTACTGGGGTTATTTCATAACATGAAGCTTAGATAATTGTAATAAAGGTCTAACCATTTTTTTTATTATTGAAACTTATGCTGTCATTACAAGTGTGTTACATTTCAACAGTTCATATAACAATTTGGTAAGGTTAAACGGTACCCAATTAGTCATAATTGAACATGGATGATTATTATATTCATTACCGTTTTAGGCCTGTATTACGAGAGACTATACGACCTGTTTTCGTCCTAAATTTAACAAAATCATATTTCTGTTATGTAATGAGTTTTGATAATATAACATCCTATAGGCACCCACGCTTAGATACATTTCAAGTTCTAAAACAGTATGTGATCATGTTTTAATACAAGTCTAATATCACCATTTTACAAAATAAAATAGTCCTGTAAGAGACTATGCATTACACCGACATCATACCCTTGAAGCTCGGAGTAATGATGAAACAAATATGTACATTTGTATACTGTGTTTGATGTACAAACTACATGTAATTTTAAACAGACTTTATCATTGATAAATATCTTTCAATAAAACAATTTGTATATAAGATATTATAGAGAGAACAATTTAAGAGGCCCTTCTTATATACATGTATCAAATATAACTATCCCCAAAAGCACGACATTTCTTCATAAAGATTGGTAAAATTGTTTTGACTATTCAACTAAACATGGTAAAAATTATAGCATTTTGTAGTCTAGATTCCATCTTTTCAAATACTCACTGACTGGCTATTATCCCTAATCATAGGTACTAGTACACTTTTCTGTATTTATCAATCTACTTGACGAAACTTTCACTTCATTTGGTAGGAAGTCAATGTGGCAAAGGGAATGACATAACCAGGAAAGGTGCCGTTTTACAGCTGAGTAGATGGAAGAAAAGCAGACACATGGCTTGCATAAAGAAATAAACATTGACCCTGAATGGGTTACAATCTTAGACCTTTCTATCTCTAAGCGAGTGTAAGAGATTAAGAGCATTTTGTGAAATCATGTTAAGCGAACTTACCGTACATAATTATTTTTGTAAACCTTATAAAATAAAAGAAATATTCACAAGTTTTATCATTGCTCAAAAATATCTTTAGTAGAAGAATTACATCTAGGACTACATCTCCCGGCATAAAAACGGGAGTATTTTATTTATTGTAATACTGTTGTGGAAATGTCTGTCATAGCCAAATTTCGTGATCACTGTCACAGCTAAATCGTCAGTCGACTTTTATACATTAATACATAACATACATCTACAATAAATCGTTCTATAAAAAGTATGATAATGTGGAGTACGTCCATACACTGGTCACCTTGTCTATCAAGCGGGTTATACATTATATAGCTTTCATAGACCGTCAAGCTTGTCAAGAATCCATAAAATGAATAACCCCAGTGAAATCAACAATATGAATTGCAAGAATAGTGAACATGTGTTCAAGATCTGTCGGAAACTTTTTTATGCTTACTCTTCCCTACTGAGTACCATGATATCAAATTTAAAGGAAATTACTTAGTAACACTGGTGGTTTATCCAGTCTATATGTTTCTTAAATCTCAGTCATTAGCATTTGTCACATGGTAAGTCCAACTTGAGTAATACTACATAGTATATAATATCAAATTATGGTTGTTTGTTATCGCCTTTGCAACATATATTATTACATTATAAAACATGCATGACTTGGTTGGATAGATGCTAAAATTAGTTTTTGGAAACTGTGGTTGCATTCATAATAAAAGAGCAAAAGACGAAAAATCAAACAAAATTGATTAACATCAAAATAAGGGCCTTTTACTAGATTTTCCTTTAACCCTTTACAAGGAAAGATAAGTGCAAAAAGTGGAAAATTTTCACCTCAGCGATAGGGCTATTTCAATATACGATTTCATGATTAATTGACAGACAGCAATGCAACTTGGCCAATTTATTTCTTACTTGGTTGTCTGAAAGTAGAAGCTAAAATTCGATTCAGGAGTAACTGGGTTGGTCAGTAAAAGGTTAAAGGCCTTATCATGTTTACCCAAATCAAGCTGATAAATTACATTTTATATATTTCAAATATAACTAAAACTAAAGTTAAACTCCATTAATTCCATAGCAGAACAATATACATGTATGTTATGTATCATACATGTTTCACTGTTGTAAGTACGTTAGCTCACGTAGGACCACTTCTATTTTCTCCGTGCAGGGTCTCTTTGTTCATCGTTGCAAGAAATTGATGCTTTTGCTTAGTAATTAGATTTAAAATGTGATTGGATTTTGGTTTTTATTTTTGGACATGGTTTTTTCATTTTTCATATTCAAATTTTCCAAGAGGGGCCTCTCAATAGATTAATACAAACATGCTTGATAGATCTCATTAATTTTTTGAAGAAGCAAAATGAAATAAACAAATAAAAACTTAATTATCGTATTATAATGTGCTTTATTTGATGAATGTTACTGGTGTTTAGATAAATCTTTGTCTCCAGTCCTATTAACACTAGAATCCTATATAACCAATACAGAAAATTATATACACGTATTCAAAATTTATATAAATTCCCCCTTGTTTTGGCCTCATGAGATCATACTTTGTTTTGTTAATTATTTCTAAAAAAGAACATGATAGCTAACCACACAAAATTACCCATTCAAAATACTTTAAGTAATAAATTAAAACAAAACGAGAACAGTAATTTCACTGGTCATTTATAGTTTTTTGTGTTTTGTTTTCTTAAAAACCCTTACCTGGACCTCAATTACAATTCATTGTATCATGTTAAATTTGAAAAAAAGTTTCTGACATGATTGTACTCATCATAAGTGAAGAAAATTTATTTTATTTATTTGATAGATAAATATTTACACTAAACTATGCACTGCTTATACCAAACTCCCCGCAGCGGTTATCTCCCTTTATCAAATCAATAACCACTGCCACCACAAGTAAAATTCGTCCCTCAGAGAGCCGAAAAACTTTTTTCATCTTTTCTTTTACAATTCAATATTTTCAATAAATTTAGTCTTCTCTTAGTAAAATATGATGTTCAAAGTACATAAAGGGAAAAAATAAATAGTATGAATAAATAACTTGTAAAAAAAAACAAGATTAATTTTACCCTGACACCGGTTACCTAAAGTGCGTAAAATTGCATGATAACAAAATGTTACGCAAAGTAAATATTAAATGGATTATTGTACTTGTAATTTATTCATGAACTAAACAATTTTGGTACATAATGATATATTTCTATTTAATTTATCTTATTTCTTTCGCAGTACTTGTAAATCAACCACAATTTTTATCATTCAATGTTATTTTTCGCTACATTACGCCTAACACATTTTAGGCTGACCGTTATTGCTCGTTTAAATTTAAACATAAGTCACATGGTACAACTTGCGTCACGTGATTCATGTGAAGGCAGTGGTTAAAGTAGCAACGCGTGACGTAACCGCTGTGAGGAGTTTGTGCTTATACTTGTAGTAGGTGACCCCTTTCATGGCCCCACAATTTTGTTAGTAGGGCCTCTCATGGTTGTCTCCTTGGGGTTTTCTGAGGTGCATCACTCAAATGATATGAAGAATAAAAAAGTTTCATCATTATGTTATTTGAACTGTACATAATAAATTAAATGTTACTGATACAATTTCTGAATTCTATGTAATCAGTACAGCAAATTAGATATTAAATATTTTTTCATAAGTTTCCCCTTGTTTTGGCCTCTTTTGATCATACTTGGTTTGGCAATTTATTTAAATGAAAAGACACCACATCTAGCCACACAAAATTACCCATTCAAAATGCTTTAAAAATGTGAAAAAATAAAAATAAAAACTGTACTGGTTGTTAGTGGTCTTTTACTATTTGTTGACCATAAAATCCCTTTATGGGGCCTCAATAACGAATATAATTATCATGTTAAATATTCAAAAACATCAACTGACATATTTGTTCTCATCTTGAGCAAAAGAAATTTAATACATTTAGTAGATATATAAATTAAGGATTTTGACACAGTACTATGCAATAATATCAATTGTTACGGGTAACCCCCTTTAGGGCCCCATATTTTTGTTCACATGGTCTCTCATGGTTGTCTCCTGGCTTTTTTCTGAAGTTCACACCTTAAAGTTGATTTCCTGAAAGTTTGGTGCTTTTATCACAATTTACACAATTCGACCATATTTTGTCCCTTACACACCTGAGTAGAAGGTTCAATATACCAATACTCTCATTAATAAAGAAAGGTAGAAAAATCAACATACCCAAGCAGGGAAGTATTCTCTAGGATCAAAATAATCATCAGTTTCTGAAGCTTCAGTATAGTTACCATAATCTGCTTGTAAAGCATAACCTGCTATCTGGAAACACTTTTCTTCTAAACAACCATGATGGTAATTTAATATATTGTCTCTTAATTGTAAATAGTATAAGTGTCGAGTAACTTTCTCCCTGGAAAAAATTAAGAAACAGTTTTAGACTCATCTGAAAATGCAACTTTCACAATATTCAAGAGCCACAACTCTTGTACTCCAAGACGGATTGGTCTAGTTGATGATCTCAACTGGCTAAGTTTTTTTTTCTTTACAGACCCCTTCCTCTTCTTCAATTTCATTGAAATCGTTCAGTTTTTACCAAATTTGAAGTTTATCATGGATTTTTCTTTCACTATCAATGACAATGATAAAATTTCCATAAATGTTCTGAATGAAGTAAGACCCTGCCCAAAATACTGAAAAAGGCCCTGCCTGCTAGGTTTCTAGCCTTTTCATTTAACATAAAATAATATATTACAAAAGAAATTGCAGTTACATTGTTGATATATCTCAATATACTCTAATATGCTTGAGCTTCTCAAGTCATTTCTACTATCAACTAATATGTGCATGCATGGCTTTTTAAAAAGCAATAATTCAACAACAATACAGCTATTTCTTTACAAAAAATAACATTCTTAAACATATTCATTTTGATCATGTAAGATACTCTAGGACTTTATAGAATGAACAAATACTAACCTTAGTAGTACAACTTGGTCAACATAGAACTGTACTCGAAAATATAATACAAGTATAGGGAGTCCATGTCCATCAAAACCCTAAAAAAAAAACATTCATAAAATGAACATCACATTTTTACTCTTTCGTGGGTATATCAAGACCATGTAGACAACCTAAATACAACCCTTACACACATAATTCACCAAAATCAAACACAGACAATAGCATTGCACACTACATGTACAACCTTGTTTTGCATAGCATTCAACTTGACTTTAAAGTTGAATAAAATATAAAAATATAACACATAAGGTTATAACTTTATGAAAATTTTCAAATCAGCATTTATATATCCTTAATTTTAGAGGAGTTTTCTCCCATTTCAACAGTTTAATGAAGATTCCAAAAACTTACATCTCCAGATCCACTTTTCCATGCTTTTGGTGCACACTTGTGTATTTTTTCATCGTTAGGAACGAACTGGTATTCTCCGTCTAAAATACAAATGTAACAATAATGAATACAAAATCATAATGCTGTATCAAATAGATACTGCACATTTTATCATATATAATACTGTCAAATTTATGCATTTTTAAGAACAATATACGGCTTTTTAAATTGACATTTGAAAATTACTTTTAAAATATATTTTAAAATTCATTGTAAAATGAATTCACCTCATGAATGTTAAAATCAACTTCAAGTTGTCATACTTATAATATTAAGTATTTATCTTATCATAACAATTGAATGAATTGATATCTTTTTAAATAATTTATAGCTAAAGCTTACAATATTCTTTTTTATTATTTATAACAATATTTATACCGCAAATTTCAAAAGTAAAACACAGGGTTACCTTTCTTGAATGCTAATCCAAAGTATTCTGTTTCTCGTAGAGTAAGATGTGTAGCTACATGGTTAAATACATCCTGGAATCTGGACTTTACCTTCAAATTAGAAAATACAAAATGATAATTTAAAAGTCGATTCATTCATCCTTTACTCCAACTAGGAATGAGCAAAGTGTTGTTTCATCATACTTCAAGGTACAACGACAGTATTGCACAGTTTACAAAGACATTGTGCACCATTGTCACAGGAAATATTTCCATAGAAATGAACTAAGACAAGCATATTTCACCTCAATGACATTAACCTGGGAATTAAACCAAGTTAATATGTAATATATGAACAGGTTTATGGTACAAAATGGAGTCTTAAAGCATATCATAAAGAGCAACAGTCAAAAACATAGACCTTCCATGCAGCAAAAAAAACTAAGAGGAAGGTGTTTTAGATTTCAAACTTTTGAAATACAAAGTGTTCACAATAAAATTATAAAAAAGTGTAAGGGGTTTCTGCACTGTTAAGGACAGTGGCACAACAAGGCCATGTAGATAAGCTATCTTTGTTAGGTTAGAAACAGAAGATCATGTACTATCAATACAATAGTCTTCTTTAGACTTTACTCAGTATATTGTAATACTTCATCATGGGAAAATAACGAAAAGAGCCATCAGAAGATTTTGGTTCAATTTATGCAAAAACAGCAAGACTTCAAAAATACTTACATCAACATAACAAGTAAACTCTTCATTATTAAATAGCTGAACACAAACAGCTTTTCTTTTCTTCCCCGAAGATTGTGATGAAGACAGTGAGGTCATCATATAATACACAAACTACCAAATTGATGCTAACAAGCACCAATCAACCATCACATTTCTCACATATTTCTTTACCTGAAATTATACAATAAATCGATGTGAGAAAAAATTAATCAATTTAGACATTATTCTTAAGCAGAATAGCAGGGTATTGCACCCAGTCCCTGACCCTTTCTCTCCTCTCAGCCCTTTTTTCACTTATAGTTAATTTGAGACATCAATCATCTGATATGCCCTGCTCCCTTTTCTCAGCATCGCTGTCCTCTGAGTTCTACATACATTTATTTAAACAACATTTGAGAATAGTTTTAGACTTCAAATCCATAAGAATTTCAAGTTTTATTAACTTAAGATAAATATTAAAATATCAACAAGTTCAAAGTTACTGAAATGTCATGGTGACCATTAAAGAAATTAAAACAGCCAATAATTGCAGATATACAAGTCATATTGAGAATGGAATGAAGTTGACTATACCAAAAAGCTAGACTAAATGAAAATATATGATACAATGTACACGTATATCAAAAGTTATAAAGTCAATGCCAGAAAACAAATTCTCCCACAATAAATACATCTCCACAAAAAGATGGCAATTATAAAGCAACAATAATCCTGACTGAACATAATAACTTGTACTCAATTGACACTGCATTAACTACAGATGACTCAACAAGAAATGTTTATAGTACAAAACAAAAGTCTACTGTATTTACTATTGAGATGTGATGTAAAAAGATTAGGTACAGTTAGTATATTGTGTAATTCACTAATTGCATATCATGTTAAGTGGACAGTAATTCAGTCTCAGACAATTATACTAAATATAATTTATCAATATGATAGCATTTCAGAAATCTTACAAAACTTATCTTAATCAATTATTATTATTATTTTTAAAAAATAAGTAACTAATACAGGGCTTTTTTCAGTATTTAGGGAAGGGGTCTGAGGCATTTTTTACATATAGAACATTTGGGGAAATTTTATTGCCATTTCATAGATAGGGGTACAAAAAAATCCAAGAAGTTAAACTCCAAATTTGGGGAAAACTGTATGATTTTAAAGAAATTTTAAGAGGGGGGGGGGAGGCACCTTTAAATGACCACTGTTATATAAGGAAAAAAAATCTGTAATAATTTAATAAAATTACTGATTATATAATCTAAATTGCCTAGTAAGAGCCAATTGTATTGTTAAATTTTATTCAATCTTCAGTGGTGCATACATTAACCCTGCTGGTTTAAATAGATCCCGAGTACAGAAATAATGAAGTGAGTATTAAAATCAGTGGGGATAATGTAAGTGCCACTGACAAAAAAAATACAATGCCTATATCTCAAAGAAAAAGTTTAATCTACAGGAAATCAAGAAGCTCTAGCTTTCAAGTTGCAACTTGCAATAAACATATGATATAATCATGCAGCCTTGTCAGATTGTTTAAAGTCTAGACAAACCAAGCTCATAACTAAGGTTTTAGCATTGTCTTACCATACAACAAACAGCAATCCCTCAAAGTCCACACCACCTATAGCTCAGATGTGATCATAGTTTTAGTCTCAAGAAGTTAGTACCAATTATTTTCAGATTCTGACAAATATTGCCTAGATTTTTTATGATATCAATCATATATGATATAATTGATGAATTGTCCAGAACAAATGTCAAAATGCTTACTGTCATAAACAAGGTTTTAAAGTTTCCTTTTCTTAAAACTTTCCTTTGAAATCCTAAGTTAATTAGTATCAATATCATTCATTTCAAATTATAAATAATTCAGGTAATCATACTATGAAATTAGTATTAAAAAGTGTTTGTCCAACATTTTAGCAGCCTGTTCTAATTTCAACTTTTTTTCTTAACTTAATTTTGGGTTGCTCAACTAGAAAGTATTTCTTTTAAAAGAATGCTTATTTTGCAACAGACTGTATAAATGCTTCAGAGACAACATTGTCAAAGAAAAAGGTACAAGCTATCTTCAGCTTTGATTTTAGTGTAAAGAAGCAAGATTATAAATCATTATTAATCTAATTCTTCTACATATAAGAGAGTAACTGATGAAATTGAGCTCTAGTTCATTAAATACAAACATCACTTGTATACTGTCTTAAAGAAACAATGAATGCTTTCTAACCATTTTATGATTTATATGTTAAATTCTTAGAGCAAAAGTCCATAGATTTCTACACAAGAACCTAACTTCCATATTACAACATCCAACTAGCTATAAATCATGTTACTAATAATGCATGATGATATTTTTGAACTATTTGTGATAATATCCTCCTCTATATTTTCAAGATAAACCATGCATTCACATAACCAAATTTTAAAAGAAAGGGTTACATAATAATTAAACATAAAAACATTATCAAACAAAAAAACAAATAAAGATTTTTTAGCTCTTTTATAGATTTTTATCTGTACAATAATTTGCAACTTTCTCATCTCGTACCGCTACCAAGGGCATTGATGATCAAGAGTAGGACCTGACTTGACAATACTGGACTCTGTAAGTCTCATGTGTTGCCTGACAAAATAATGCTTCTTGTGTACTGCACTTCTCCACTACAGACAAGAAAATGCAACAAAGGACAATAACTCCAAAATTATGAGGTAGAAAGTTATGGTTCTTACACATCGCACTTCACTACTAGTGCTACTACTAGTGCTATGAGATCTGTCCAACAGAATCAAGTCAACATTTAATGCAGTATTGGACTTTTATTCAGGACAAGTACACAGAGGTTGTGGTGACTCGTATGTCACTTTTTCAGAAAATGCAAAAATGAAAAGCTAGTTTATAATTTTGCCCATTTCTATAAAACATAATAAATGGGATACTGCTCAAGAAAATTTACTGCCAAGACATAAAAACTTGCAAGATCTGGTTCTATTGATTTATAGAGAACGTTCATCACCCTGTACTGGTAATAAGTAAATATAAGAAGAGTCTTTATTTAAGACAATGTGCGCCAACATGGCAATACACTTTCTAAGATCTATTCCACATAACCAATATTTTTAGGGCAAGGTTGAAGGTGTAGACAGACAGTTCCAGTACAGAGCTTTTTTTCAGTACTTGGGGAAGGGGTCTGGGGCCTTTTTATATATAGAACATTTGGGGAAATTTTATCGCAATTTCATAGAAAGGGGAACAAAATATCCAAGGTAAACTCCAAATTTGGGGAAAACTGCATGATTTTAAAGAAATTTCAAGAGGGGAAGCGCCTGTTAATGGCCCCTGTTATATAAGGAAAAAAAGGCCTGCAGTAACATTATGACTAGTTTGTAGATGATATGTAACCCTCTGTAGATTCAGTCTTCCTATATACTGTCAGTAACCCCACATGCAGTCATGGGAACAAGGGTTTTGTCCATATGAAATTGTCCGTAAAAATAGGGAAAGTAAAGGCAGAAGAACAGTAGGTCTACTAACAAAATGCATTGTAAAGTTAGGGTGAGACATATTCAATGCAGTTGTTCATCTTTTTCCAGGTTTAGGCCACGCCTATCGTTATATTGAATTCAAGCTATGTTAAATGCAAATTGAAATGCACCAAGAATATAACAAAATAAACAAAAGGAGCGGCAAACAACACAAAAATCAGCAGGTATTGTAATCAAGATGACCATTTTGAATGCCACAGTCATGACACCTGTGGAATATGAGCTGATTTCTTCAAACGTCATGGAATTATATCTTAAACACTTGGGATGAAAAGTTATTGACTAATTAGACTATAATTAAGAGGATATACCCTTCAACATTGTCGTATACATAATTCTTATTTCATAAATTCCACACATTCCATTCGTCTTTGCCTGTCTTCCATTAGCCTCGATTTGAACTTAATCTCATACCCATAAAAATAACAAACTCTTTATAAGCACTATTTTGAGATACAATGTAAATTAAACATATTGAAAATTATAAAATTATTCCAACAGTAATAAATGCAAAAATAAAGTTCGCTTGAAAAAACTCATACTTTTGCATTAGAGACTAATTGATTTGTTGACCATCGCGAAAATAGATGATTATTGAACTTTTGCATTATAGTGGTGAGTAGTTTACGCAGATGTTTTGTATGGTAGGCGAAAATTAATATACGTGCATAATTATTCAACGATTTATAGCATTTAGCTTCAATTAGGATAAAAATATGAAATTTCTATTTCTTTTCTGCAACTGAAACGGTGTGATCATAAAATTATTCCAGGAAATATGGTCCTCTCACGTTTACAACTCATCTGATGGTAAAATTTGATTTTTTGAATGTAAATATTGTCTTCTGCTCACCTTGTCATATTGATTTATGTATTTCTAATTAATTTTAGTTGTTTTGTTTAAATGTCATTTTCTAATCGCCTCATCTAGATCAGTTCAAGTGGTTCAACTTGTTTAACCTGACACTGACAGTTCTAAATGAGTACAGTTTGGAGTGACTATTATCATGTAGGGGTTGCGAAAGTGATAAAAAACTGCCAGTCATCCGGTCTGGCATTTACTAAAAATTGCCAGTCCGGAAACAGTTCTGCCAGTCCGAAAAAAAACAACAATTTTTTCTTTAACTACTGTCCGACAGCAAACATCAGGGATATTCCTAGGTGAGAATACCGATAATACTTGAACGCATATAGCGGAAAAATCGTACAGACAACTTTTCTCAAATTCTGCTGTATGAAAGTCTATACCATGCTTTACATCATATCAAAACTTGGCAAAAATTTATCGGGCAGATTTTTCATAAAACTGGTTTGAAGGCAATTTTTCTGAATTTTTTCTGATGTTGCCAATTCGGAAGTTTTTGTCTCTTTCGAATATTTTAATATTAAACGTATATTTACACTGTTCAGGTGTAGATAATGATGTAAGCTTAAAATTGATGTATAATTTGTTGCTGTGGCGCGGAAAATAAAGATTTAGCAACACATTATAGACGTTTTCTTACCATTGTCGACTGACGTAAAAAGTGCACGAGGTCGTCATGTTTACGACGTCATTGTAACGTTATTAACAATAATGACGTCAAATAAAGTGTAGATCCGAATCGGAAATATCGTCAAGTTTACAACAGTACCAAAAATTATATGCAAATCTAAAAAAAGTCAGATGTACCATACCACCTTAAAAACTTTTAATGCGATTTTTGCCGTTTTTAGGAATATTCTGGTTCACACTGATTGGGCTTGATATGATTTCGATCCAAAGTATGGTACGAATTATCGGCGAAAAATGTAAAAATGTTGTGAGAAAAAACGCCGGTCAGCCGGATCGACGGCTCGATCAAACTGCCGGACCGAAACGAATTTTTGCCGGACATGACCGGCTGTCCGGCGTTTTCGCAACCCCTGATCATGGTGGCTATGTCCCTAAAAATGTAAATGTTTAGCAGCTGTGTTGTTGATATTAATGATACATGGTCAATTTCCCCTTTAAGTTAAGTACATAGCTGCTGCATTCCTAATGATTTAAGTACATACTACTTGGTCACAGTGTCCCAAATATTTTAGGTACACAGCTGCTTTGGTCCTCATAATTTTGATTACTGGATAGTTGCTCTCATTTTTTTTTTAATCAGCATTTCGCCTCCTGCTCTATTAGGTTTTTAATTCAATATCTATCAATAATTCGTTTGGATTCTTTAGATTTACATAGTATTACATTTTCTGTCTAATTTCAGACTCTTTAGACATGGGTGATTCGGAGAATTTTGTGGATTGCTTCTTCCGTACTGATCCTACTCTAGTAAAGGATTTAGAATTGCATAGGTAATTTTGTTTGAAGATCTAAAATGAGTTGTTAAAACCAGAAAAAAGACCTGGATCGGTAGTTAAGTTGGTAGTTCACAAGGATTTTGATCTATATTTTCCTAAGGGAGTACAGGTTCAAATTCCCACCTGGGGCAATATACCCTTCCATGAAAATTTGACAATAATGTCAATTTTCCTCCATTAATAAGGTTTATGGAAAATTTGCTGGCCTTGTGGAAGTGTAGGTGAGTATTAGTTATAGACAAGGGTCCAGGAATGCTAGGTTTGGTGCACTGGCTGCTGTACAATAATCTAAATTGTGTTTACATGGCATTTAACCCAAGATAGAATAAATAAACAAACATTGAAGGAGATTAGATTATGTCTTAAATTGTTAAGTCACAAACTGCCAATATTTAGGACTTGTGTAATAATGTCTCACTTTCGCTATGCAACCATGCAGTCTTTGATTTTTTAGCAACTAAAATATTACAATGAAAAAAAGGAGCAAAGGGACCTGTAAGGACTGTTTGTAGCAACCACCTTATAAACCCTGCAAACTAGTCTTGGCTTTCTTACATATCGTCCCATTACTTTTTTGTGTGCTTTATGGCATTCTTGGGAATGTATCATGTATCCACTCCACCATTCGCTAATGGCAAAAAGCTGGACATCAATTAAATAAAAATGTATGCTAATTAATGTTAACAAACTCTAAATCTTTTTCACATTTTTTTTCAGGAATGGAAATCCGAACAAACTTATAAGCAGACTTGATGCTGTACTGAAGAACTGCAAAAATGATTTTAAAGAATGCAAATGGTCTGAAACACAAATTCATTCTTTGGTAAATGTTTTAGTGAAAAGTTACATTAATACAGCTGATTCTATCAAGGTTTCAAGAGCTGTTGAAAAGGTAATGCCTATGTAATATATTAATTTGTTACGTGTTAGTGTTACATAGAAATAGTATCTATTTCTCATGGTCTTTGTGTGCTTTTCTGTGAGTGAGACACTTAATTTAAAAAAAATGATGGCCTCTCTTTGCATCTATGGTAGTCATTATACTGAACTTGTGGTTTAAAGCCTTAAGTGATTAAAACATACATTTGTTAAGTAACTTTAGAGTCTGACTTATTGGTTGTCACCTGTCTTGCTAAATTCTATAACATTTTCTTAATTTCTGATAATTTTGTTTCTCTCCTTGACCTTTAAATAAATATCAATCACCGTAAACAGGTATCCTGTAGTGTGCTGTCGTACAGGATCTCTAAGGTTTGCTAGGAGGGTCACGTCAAGATCATCTTTGTGTCAATCTATCAATGCATAGCTTTCATCTAGACTAAATACTATTGATAGCATTTTGATTTTGTAACTTCTATTTTTAGACCAAGGTTTGCGAGCTATTTGACGGTGGTGTTATTCACAGGCTGTGATTGCACGGCTCATTTCAAATTGCATAACATAGACAATGTAAACAAGTTACTAAACATAATAATTGCATCATGAATATTATTATGAGAAAAGGTTACTTGAACGTGACCCTCAAACAAAACAGCCAGATCTAAATTAGCGAGTAGGTGAGGGGAAATTTTAGATCTGGTTTTAATCAGGTTGGATAAATACAACATGTATCAAGGTTACAACATTGCAGAATTTTTTCAAGGAAAATGCACTAAGAAATATTCCTATATAGTTTTGTTCACTAGTTCATTCATTATTACAAGTGTTTTCAAACTCTTAATCTTTTTTATATTTAATAGCTGTGGCAACAGTTTGAACCCTCATACAGTACATACATACATTCCTGCCTAGAAGAACATGTTATTAAATTATTTCTGAATGCTGATTGGACAGATAGTGAACTTATTTGGAAAGGTAAAGTACTATTTTAGTATATTTGGAAATCAGTGTTTTCTTTAATTTCAAAGAAATGTTTAAAGATATCTTAAATTGCCAGGCCTCCCATAGTGTTCCTGTTGTTAACATTTTAATTTTCATCATAAGCAGTACAGTAGAACCTCCCCAAACCGGTCCCTCTATAAACCGGATCCCTCTCCAAACCGGACAAATCGTATGGTCCGCATTTCTTCCCTATATATTTTACCCCTCTAAACCGGATACCTCTGAACTCCGGATACTGGACAACTTTTCCAGAAATTGCCCCAATCTGCATCTATAGTCTTGTTTAGACTGTATAGGTAAATACTTATAAGTCACTACTAACAATTAAGATCACCTTTGTTGTTGGAACATCATGTAATTTTTGATGATTTTTATGATCCAAATGCTTTTTTTATAGAATAAAAGGTCCTTATATATACTTCCACTATTATGGCCATTAATTTTGATGGTCCTAGGACCGTACCTCTGTTAAGGCCAACTATTTTGATGGTTCTAATAGTGGCACTTCACCATAAAATTTATGGTGAGTTTTCATGATTTTTCATATCATATTTCAGTGTCAGTATTGTTGGAACAAAATAAACAAGTTCAGAAGATCTTTCATTGTCGTTTTGAGCAAGTTACTGGACTACTGTGTGAACAATTTTCTTCTGTGATTAAATTATCTCCCTTTGAATTGACTACTGAACAATCTAATCAACTGTACGCTTTAGCCAAGGTAATTATACATTCATGTTTTTTTTAAGTAAGATTATGCTTTAGAGAAAAGGTAAAATTCCAGTTATTTTTGAACACCAAACAGAATCTCTTGTAAGACAGGATTTTGGATTTCCTAATAATTTAAGGGTATTTTTTTCTGAAAAATAATATTTGTAATAATAATTGGAGCTCTTTTTTGTTGAATGATAATGTTCAAAAATTGATAATTTTATCATTCAAAAAAGCATTTTTCGATTCAAAGTAGCTGTTACTTTTAAATGGTAGAAGTCAGGTTGTCTGTCAAGAATGATAATTTATTATAATAGGACCTGTGAGCTAGCTGTAAACACCATTAGACTTGTAATCACCATATTGCCAGCTCACTCACTACACTAGGGTTTGAATTCAATCCAAAACCTAAGCTGTTGTTTTCTTGAGCAGGAAATTTTACCATGATTACTTAGTGATTAGGAAAAGAAATAAAAAAAGTGATAAATATCATACTCATGCAATAGTTTTTGTTGAGCTCATATGGATTTATATAAACTAATTGTCTATGGTTCAACTGTTAATTGTATAAGTATGTAAGCAAATTTGAAGTTTGGAGTAATTTTAATGAAATGTAAATTTTATTCAACTGTCACTGACAGTTGAATAAATTTAATCATATCTACTCATTTATTTTTTAGATATGTTTACAATTATTCCAAGTATGTACAAGTGAAGTAAAGAATCATGTATGGATGACACAATGTAAACAGTGTGATACAAAATGTTCTGTTAAAACTATAGTAGAAAATCTGGTTCATATTCTACAAACTCAGGTATTGTTGAACTTTTATTAATTTTCCATATGTCTTGAGCAACAATTTCAAATGTCAAAAGTGTGGAGTGAATTCAAATGAAAATGTGAATATGAGAGTCACTTTTTTGTCTGGGATTTGTCCATATTTAGGGAGAGAGATTGCAGTCAGATGAATATGGGTAGCATATGTTTGGCAAATTGTATTGGAACGTCATCTCAATCAGAATTAAATTTTGATGGTTCAAGATAAGCCTTATTTTTTAAAATCACATGACATTGCTAATAAAGTTCTACCATTGCTGCATGGAGCTGGATGTTTTATATAATATTATAATTTTATAAT
Source organism: Mactra quadrangularis (assembly GCA_025267735.1). Classification (NCBI taxonomy): domain Eukaryota; kingdom Metazoa; phylum Mollusca; class Bivalvia; order Venerida; family Mactridae; genus Mactra; species Mactra quadrangularis. Next base: position 720,734 of record CM046301.1, on the reverse strand, counting down.
GAGTTTATTTTGGTAAGAATCTCTAGTGCACTTCTAGCACAAATTACAGGAATTTTACCTTAAAACGATGAAGACGTAAAATGTCATTCAGTCTATGCAGATTAACTTTTCTTTAAAGTAAGATTTTTATGTTCTATATGTAGGAATTAAATAAATGTTTTTCGGGCACTGGGTTTAAGGAAATAGCTAAGTTAACCGACATTTTCCATATTTTTTGACAAAGACCGACAGAATGATATCTTTGACATACACTGATCATGTATATGATATAACTATTGTTATTTCAGGGTTATCATACAGATTGTGTTATGTTATATTTGTTATTTCAGGGTTATCATACAGATTGTGTTATGTTATATTTGTTATTTCAGGGTTATCATACAGATTGTGTTATGTTATATTTGATATTTTCAGGGTTAATCATACAGATTGTGTTATGTTATATTTGATATTTTCAGGGTTATCATACAGATTGTGTTATGTTATATTTGTTATTCCAGAGTTATCATACAGATTGTGTTATGTTATATTTGATATTTTCAGGGTTATCATTCAGATTGTGTTATGTTATATTTTCTATTTCAGGGTTATGATACAGATTGTGTTATGTTATATTTGTTATTTCAGGGTTATCATACAGATTGTGTTATGTTATATTTGATATTTTCAGGGTTATCATACAGATTGTGTTATGTTATATTTGATATTTTCAGGGTTATCATACAGATTGTGTTATGTTATATTTGATATTTTCAGGGTTATCATACAGATTGTGTTATGTTATATTTGATATTTTCAGGGTTATCATACAGATTGTGTTATGTTATATTTGTTATTTTCAGGGTTATCATACAGATTGTGTTATGTTATATTTGATATTTTCAGGGTTATCATACAGATTGTGTTATGTTATATTTGTTATCTCAGGGTTATCATACAGATTGTGTTATGTTATAATTGTTATTTCAGGGTTATCATACAGATTGTGTTATGTTATATTTGATATTTTCAGGGTTATCATACAGATTGTGTTATGTTATATTTGATATTTTCAGGGTTATCATACAGATTGCGTTATGTTATATTTGATATTTTCAGGGTTATCATACAGATTGTGTTATGTTATATTTGTTATTTCAGGGTTATCATACAGATTGTGTTATGTTATATTTGTTATTTCAGGGTTATCATACAGATTGTGTTATGTTATATTTGATATTTTCAGGGTTATCATACAGATTGTGTTATGTTATGTGGTACAGCTATTGGTCTCATGTACAATTGTTGTAATGATAAAACTATAGTTGTGAGATCTTACTTTTCTCTTCTACATCATGTATTGTGTTCAGGTATGAATATTATGTAGTTTTTATTTGTTCTCAGGAAAACAGTTGTTTAGATAAGCAGTAGAGTGTAACTATGTTTGTGATCAACTGGTCATTAATTTGTGTTCCCATCTCATTTTAAGCTCTACTAATTTCTGAAATATCAATCATTTTGTGAAAATCAAATTGAATATATTACACAAAGTTATCCTGGGTTTATGGACTCTGGAATCCTTAGCAATTTCAAGATACTATAAAAATGCAATTCACAATTAAATAAAGGTCCCAAGTCTAAAAAACTTAAACCCAAACTCTAAAAAAGGTATTATGGTTCTTCACCTGCTTTATCATAAAATAAACTCTTGCTTCTTATATACCCATTATATATACTTAACAGCTTTTCAAACTTTACATTTTCAAATAACCACCATTACTTTATGTTTTGTTTTAATACATTTAAACTTATTGATTTATTCTTACCGACAATAAAGAAATATTTGACTTGACTTGAACACTTTCAAATTACAATAACCTACACAGAATTGGTGTGTAAAATTTATTGTAAAAAAGATAGTTTGCTAGTTTCATGAAGCATGTGTATTTCATGTTTATTGCCTGGAAGTTGCTACCAACAAGTAAAATACATACAAAACTACACATATCTTGTCTGTAAGTATAGATATGTTTGAAAAACATCTCTCTTTAAACCCCCAAGCTATATCTATGATGAGAGTGTCAGTAGAAGATAGAAAGTGTGATGTTGACACAAAATGGACACACATGCTATTAGAATTCAAAGTTGCAGACATCATGCCATGACATGAAATCCGTTACAATTGCATGAAATACATTCTAATAGATTTACAATGGTTGTCTACTAATTAAATAAATCTGGCAATAATATAAAAATTGACAAATGTTACCTGGAAAATAAGTGTGGAGTTAGAAAATTGTTAAGTATACTAGTAATAGATTACACAAATAATAAGTAACTGCTAAGGTATTGTACTTACCTTTCACCTTACCATGAATTATGCCTTTTGTGCCTTCCTTTAACTTATCTATTTGTCTATTTATAATATTAAGTCCAAATATTTCCTTAGCACTAATGTTTACATCAAATGTGCATTGAAAAATTAAAAAAAAAAACATCAATGTATGTTGATCATGAATTTAGAAAGCCAGCACATCAACTACTTTAATCCACTAATGTTACAAGTTAATTTGCACTTATCTCCCTCCTTCACAATGCTTCACTTTTGGTACTAAATTTATTGCTAGGATGCATCTGCACCTTGAATGATTCAAACAATAACTAAATTAAAATTTGAAAGTAAACACTTTCATTGCTGTACATTAAAACTGAAAGTAATACTGACATGGGTAGAAATTGCGTTGTAATCTAATGAAACTGTGATGTGTTTTACAATATACGCAGTATATTTGGCTCACTTCTTGTATAAGTAAGTTCATTGCCATTAAATAGGAATTTCATATCATTTTAACTATACTTGTAGTCTAATGTAATGATATATACCCATCAACAGACATACTTTAATTCTTATATTATAGTTCATGTCTCATCATGGTAAGTAGTAAACAGTATATTCACTAATGTATTAGCAGTCTGCATGCGATGCCAAAAACACAAAAATCCAGATGGTAGAAAAAAGATTGATTGACCTTATATGGGCATATACACTATATGTAGTCCTCCCTTGGGAGTTGGTATCCATTTTTATACCATTTGGTTCCATTTCCAGACTTTACAAATATCCTTGCAGTCTGTTACAATTCATGAGAGTAATTACTTGCATTGACAGTTATAGTATAGTCAATTAATTCCTCTGGGAGTTCAAAGTAGAATGTATCATGCTATCTTAATCTGAGACGCAATTTATTGTAAGATATTCTAGTATGTTCTACTTATGTCTGGATTGTGATGGATTATGAAATGTTTATCTGCTAGTGCATATTATGGTATTGTTTTATTTGAATGTAATTTTTGTTCAGCATATTTATTAGAAATTGATATTAAAATATATGTACATTGTACATTGAATTAAAAAAGGGGTAATATTGTGCTATTGTTAGTCAATTAATAATCAATGCTGATATAAACTAAAGGCAAAAATCATTCAAAATTAAAACTATCAAAATAAACAATATTTACAATTAAAAGAAAAATGATTGACCTGACCCCTTCTTCAATAAAGCCCCAACATGTTAGTACAACTTGTAGAAGCTGAAAAGCATTATAGTTCTTTTGTATTATGGGTCTTTTCCAGCCTTAGTACATGTGTAAAATTTATATTTCACAAACTTTATCATATGTATTTGGTCAAGGCAATTATAAATGTTCATTTATGTCTGTACATTTCAGGGAATAAATTCAATGTTCAATCATTACTTGACACACCAGAAGACCTCAGCTATCATGATCAGATTAAAACTAAATTGACTGATTGTACTAGTCATACTATAGGACCAGTAGCTGTTCTACGTGGAATTGTTGCATGTGGAAATTCCGACATTCTATTTTTAGACTGTAGTCATGGCAACCAGGAGACAGTGCCATTCTTTTATAAATTGTTTGAATACATCTCAGTCCTCTGTGAAGCAGACCTTACAGTTCATTACCAAGCTTTCTTGATTCTTCAAATCTGGTATTCAAGATTGGACAAAATCTCCTCAACTTTAGAGAGTAGCCTGAATGGAATCAATTTTACCTACATATTAGAGAGCTCATGGAATTTAGTGTTATTAAATTGGGATAGTCCAGTAGAAGATGTACCTGAAATTGTAGTCAATGTTTTCACAGCTATGATGTCTGTATGGACTAGAATTAAAGGTAAATTCATGACCTGTAGTTTTGTTAAATTGTATCATTGTGATTTAAAGGTACTCATTCACAGATTTCAACTTAAATATCATCTTTTTCTAAAACTCTCAAAATTGAGAGAAAATATTTTTGAAAGCAGGAAAGTAATGTTCTGATAATGACAATTTAATTGCAAATTGACATGCAACTACAAATGATGGTGTTTCATGTAGTAAATATCTACCCTGTATGTCACAGTATAGACACTTTTATTGCATTTTTGTGACTTTAATTTTATATTTCTTGCAACATTAATGTCAGTTTGTCTTAAAATAATAAGAATTATTATTTTTGGACACAATTACAGACACTGAATGGTATTTTGAAATTATAGAAAAAATGAACAAAATCTGTGAACTTGTACCTTTAAAAGTGGTGTTCGAAGTTTGGAACTTATTTTCGACAGTAAATACAAGTTTTACAAATGCATGTTAAATTAATTTTTGAATGTATCTTTGTTTAGCTTAAAAGAAGACATGACTGTTTTCTATTTTCTGTCATAATCATATTTCTAATTAAACTGTTGCTAATGAATGGCTGATCATAAACTGTTTGAAATAAAATTTCTTATACCGGGTAATTTAGACTACTGGCCAGTTTCCTTAGCATATTGCAAGCACTCCATCCCCTGGTACCCTCAAACTGATATCTCATACTTATTAATAAAAGACTGTTATAATTATGATTCCTTTTGATGTAAAAAGGGTACCAGGGGACAAAGCGCTAGTTAGTGATATTCTTAGGAAACTGGCCACTTGTAGTATATTGATTTATTTGTTGACTTGAATCTCTGTTACTTCAGGCATGAAAGTTACTTCTCTTTTACTTCATTTTAGACTCACATATAAAATTTCCAGACAATATATTAAAGAATTTATTGAACATCCCATGGTATGTTAAAGGAAAATATAGAATTTTAGCTGCTTTACTGAAATATGTGGACCTGGATAAAGTAAGTATTAAGTATATAAATTCTGAAATAAGACATTTGACCTGTAAATATTACAGTTTTTTATGTAGGATCAGTGGTAGGACATGCACTTTTGGGATCTAGAGGTCCCAGGTTTGTACCCCACTAGTTGAACTGCCAATTTCCTTAAGCAAGAAATGAACCTACAGTTACTCCTCTTCACCCATGTGTAAATTGGTATTATTACCTAATGCTCTATATAAATGTCAATTTGCTATTTTTAACTGTTTTTCAACTATTCTGAGTGAAACCGGATTAAACCTGTTATGTTTTACTGCACAATGCCACTGCGCATGAAACAGTTTTGACTGTTGCCCTCACGTGCAAACTGTTGCCCTCAGTGTAGTGCCAAGGGAAGTAACCGCATTAAAAAAACTCCAAGCGTCCAATGAGCGAGATCATTTCAAGCGTCTTTAGAGTTACCAAACGAAAAGTAGAAAAAAAGTAAATTCTGTTGAAAATATCTACGATATGTCGCAGTTTGAAGACATTGAAGAGAGGGATCTCGAACTTTTGCTGAGAAGAGAATCGGGACTCGCTAAGCACATGTAATGTCATCCGCTTCTGAAACTATCTTTATTGCCATGTTATATCTGTACTTGCATTAGGTAATAAAACTCTTATTGCATGGGTGTTTGGGGAACAGTCAAAACTATTATCCCTCGGTATCAGGGACAACATTAAGAACTGTTGCCCTCGGCCTAACAGCCTCGGGCAACAGTTCTTAAGTTGTCCCTGTTACCTCAGGAAAATCGATTTTACTGTTCCCCAAATCACATATGAAATAACTGTATGTTATTACCTGATTGCTTATATAAATGTAATTTAATATTTTCAACTGTTTTCTGAGTGAACTGTTGACTGGTCAATAGTTTTGACTGTTTCCTGCGTGTGCTCTGATGCCACGTAAGGTTATTTCAATTGTAACTGTACTCATATAAGGGGAAGTAACTGCCAAGGGGTTTTAGGCTGTACCAGACACTTATGGATGCATCAAGCGTTCATAGATCTTGATTTTGCAGACGTAAACATGTCAAGTACTGTTAAAATAGTAATTAATCAGGTAATAAAACAGTTATTTCATATGTGATTTGGGAACAGTCAAACTGTTGTCCCTTGGTGTAAGGAATAGTGTTTTAAACTGTTCAAAACACTATTCCCTCCACCTCCGGCCAACAGATTGACTGTTCCCAAATCACATATGAAATAACTGTATACTGTTAAGGATCATATGCCTAAAGATGATTTCAATGATCAGATGTTATCCTATGTTATCAAAATTGTAGAGTTAACTGAACATGTACATGTATATGGAAGAACTTTTCAAACGTCACTTTTTGTGTATGTGTGCTGAATGACTATTTACATGACAAGTTGGCTGAATGTTATTATTTGCTGGTTGTATATTCTGCTATATGAATCAAGAGACATTTCATATGTTAACATTACTTACTGCTAGTATATTGTTTTGACTTATTCTCTAGGTATATGACAAGAATGGAGAGCTACAACACCAACTATTACATTGTTTAACAACTAATCATTTCTCATCATCTGCTACCAATGTGTATAAAGCTTTTCTACAGAAATTACAGTAAGTGTTATTAACTTTAAATAATCTTCATCTACTAAGTACATCAAAGCAGTCAGTGTTGACATTGTGCCTGTTGCCTAAAGATTTCGCTATGAATTGCTATGAAAAAGCGCTTTCTTGTAGCTATTCTTCATAGGAAACGGCTTGCTATTTTCGTCACAAACCAAGATGGCGGCCTATGCTGATGTATTGAAAGCGCTGATTGCAATTGCATGTTTTTAGGGCAATTTTCAAACCAAATTTAAGTCTTTAAAAAGTATAAAATCGTTGCAAAAACATATGCTTATATGAACAATTACAATAATAATTTCAATTCATCTATAGTCGGCCAAACATTAAAAACAAATAGTTGGCAAACAGAAAGTCACATTTCTGCGGATACAGCCATTTTGATTCCTAACAGGGCTCTCGGGTAGCAAAGATTTTTTATGCTAGCTCTAATTATGTAGCGAAATGAAGCGATATCTTGTAGCAAGTAATTTCCTATGATTTTGCTATCTAGTGATACCTAGCGATATGCTTAGGCAATGGGCCCTTGAAGGTTTTCTTATATGTCAAGATAAGAGTGGTTGTGGTCGAGTTGTTACTACATTGGACTGGTAATCCTTGGATAGCCAGCTTTGCAGTGATTTGATTCCCATCCAAATCTAACCTCTGAGCTGTTGTTTCCTTTAGCAAGAAACTTTCTTACCAGCTCAGCCCTGGGGGACCTGGTAGTGGACTGGAAAGTGATTATACCTTGTTATAAGAACTTATTTTACTATCAATTTAAAATAATTTAGTTTAAACTAAGATAATGAGCTGTAGCATTAAAGTAAATATAGGGAAGACTGAAGTAGTTAGTTAGAAAGAGGAATAGGAAAGTTTGGGTCCAAGCTTGTTCAACCGCACAAACCTAAACCAATCCAGTTAGGGAGCTGCTGCAGATACAGCCTTTGGAATCACTATGATTTTCTTACATAGAATCCAAGCCTGTCAGAGACACACTTTATCAAATGTTACATGGTAATTTGGAAGACCTTAGATGGACCACATTTCAATTTAACTACTAGCTTGACCATGTAGAAGTAAACTAGAGTGGCAGACGGCTCAATACGTTTTACATCTTTGATGTAATCTTTCATTATACCTCCGCTTCGAAGAAGGGGGGTATACTGTTTTACCCTTGTCCGTGCATGCGTTCGTGCGTGCTTGCATCCGTCCGTTACAAAATTTCCGTCGCAGTTTTCTCAGCAACTATAACATGCAGCAGCTTAATACTTTGCATATTGCTTCATCCCATAGTCCCATGTGGTGTAAAGCGATTTCATGCTCCTTGCTCAAATACTTCTTGTTTGTCGCATATTTTTAGATTTTTGCGGGGGTATCACTAGTGAGCATTAGCTCACAGATTTACTTGTTTTAATTATTTTGTGGCTCCTTCCATATGCTTAGGAAATGTATGTCAATTTCTATCTTAAATTGTTATTTTTTAAAGAAAAAAAGAGAAATTCATATGTTTCACTCAAGAATTCTGATCTGCTTGTCAATTGCCATTCTCAGAAACCAAAGGTCAACAATAATATGGTTACTGAGGGTATCTGGTGATCATAAATTGCAAGTCAGTTGGTCTGTTATCAGTAGGAATTAACTTCTTTAACATATTTCGTAGTTAAAATACCATTAGACTGTGTAACTGTTTAGTATTGTACTGAGACTTTATATAATAGTTTTCTATAATTTCTAGACTAAAGGATTCTGCTGTAGATGATTGGAAGACAGCATGGTTACCTACCTTAATGGAAGGATTAGTTAGTAATGACAGGTAATACAATCTTCACTTAAACCTGGTATTATGTACATGTATATACTGGATATGTTTTTTATCTGAAGTTAAAAAATATTGGCATTTGTAAGATGTTTTATTATGAAAATTTTGTAGGTTTCTTTTTATCATTGGCATTTTGGTGTGCCTATCATGGACTATAATTTTGCTGGCTTTTGAATTGCATTGCATTGTTTATTTTCTTGTATCAGTACATGTATATGCCTTCTCAATTGTAAAAAAGTATTTCTACTTTATAAGTAGTTTTAAATTGGCAGATGATTGTAAGGAGTATATTATTCCTACCTTTACTTTGACTATAGTTTAGCCTGCTTGGCTAGTACTGTTGGTAGCACACAAGTCTACGTTTCCGATGGCTGAGGGTTTGATGGGGCATATTTTTATCAAGTTTTGTCATGAAATAATTTCTGAAGTTATTTCGTCCTTCCTCTGATTTAGAGATTTAGCTTTTCCAAGAATAGGCAGTTGGGAGACTGACCTATTTAATATTTTGCTACAGTGCTAAACTCAACCAAAAAAAATGTTCTATTGTTCAAATGTCTTGTCTATTTTCTCATTTCACAGTCTGTTAAGATATAACACCAGTCTACATTGGATTCCTGTAACATTTCGTCATCTACCAGCCTCATCATCTGTCATGCAAGAACACCTATTATCTACAATGGAATCACCTATTTCATCTGAACATTATACTAGACTGCTACATGCATGGATCATTGTGGTCAAGTCTATTAGAACATTTACAGGGGTGTCAGATTTGGTATGACATTGTACTTATCTATGGTTTTATTCTTGTTGATGAATTTATTGAATTGCTTGATACTTAAAGGATATGGCTCCTACCCTATTGTTATTTTTTAATCATAAATTTGTTTCATAAAATACCTGAAAATATGTTTTTGCTTAGGAAATATTCTGAATTATACATCCTTGTAATTGAAAAAACAAAAACAGTCAATTTTGTCTTCACTGAAGATATAAAATTTCTTACCGGGTAAATTATATTATTAATAAAAGTGATGACGTAACTAGGCCCATTGCCTTAAATGTTAACACAACAAATGTAGCATAATATTGGTAAAAGTAATAGTAAAACAAGGTACAATGTACTACAATACATGTTGGACTGTACCTGGAAGGGTGGTATAATTCTTTTGCACCAGGGGGGTATGCATTGAATATGCATCAGTTTGAGACTTAGACTGTATAATGCAAATACAATTACTTTTTCTTTATAATATATTTCAGTGTCACATAAATGTAAGAGAAGCTTTATATCACGCTGATGAAGATGTTAGATCTGATGCCATGGCTTTAGTTTGTACAACATTGAAAAAAGCTGGTAAAAAAACCTCATAGAAAATTATTGTTAAAAAGTTACTGTGCCGTTTAAAGTCTGCTTCCATATACATGCTTAACCAACTTTACAATCTTGTATGATAACTCCTGATCATTAAAATCACCCTCACGCAGGTGATCACTCACAGTACCCATTCACACCTGGGTGGAATGGAACAACTGTTGGATAATTTCTTGCTCAAGGAAATTAGCAGTGCTCCTAGTAAGGATCGAAATCGGGACTTCTCGATCCCTAAGCACGCATCCTACCACCATGTACCACTTGACCACTGCTCTTCCTATGTGTCTTGTTTGGTCTTTAAAATGTTGCCTCACAGTCCCTCTAGCTTCTCTCTGCTATTGGTTTCATCAAAATGTTGAAGCTTGTATAAATTGACCTGAGAGGAAACATATATTCATTACTTCTGTATCAAATAGGACATGTTGTCTGCACTGGCTCGAGTGTCCAGAGACCTAGGCCTATTTCATTGAAATGAGAAGGATAACTGACCTCTGCAATATCACTGAAAAAACTAGTGTAAAGCACCATATTACATTACTTTTTTATGATTAACTGACAAAATTATCACCCATTTTAACTTTAATCTCAATGAAAATATTAATTTCAGAATGTATATCAACAACAGAAGTGAGACTCTTGAAGGAATATTTACCATACAATATAAAGATAGATTCTGCACCATTTAGACAACATTTAGGATCTGATATAAGAAAATTACTGGTTAGATTACGTGATAGTTGTATAACATTGCTAAGATCACCATCTAGTAACAAGGAGAAGTTAGGTAAGTGTGGCTCTTTAATTTGTTGTAATACCTTCTCCACAAATTTAATTTTGGGAATAGGTGAAGATATAAGGAACATAAAAAGGAGTCAGCTTGTCCCCCAAAACTTAATTAAGGGGTTTAAGGGACATATAAAAGCATCAGTTTATTAGTTTGGCCATTCATGGACTTGTCTATCTTATGGTTTCTGGGTCATTATTTGCAATTTAGGCAATTAATTAAACAAACTTTTTTATAATTGTGAAGAAATACTTTGAACCTTAAGCATTAAGTCTATGGAGCAAAAAATAACTGCTGTTCCCACTGTTTACTTTACCACCATATGACAGAACTAAGTACTATCAGGCCATTTTTAATCAATGATTTATTTGAATATAACCATAATCTACATTTTGAAAGGGGTAACATGGACAGTTTCTTATTCTGAAAACATTAATACAGCAGTAAATGAATAAAATCACTCCTGCAATACTTTTGCAGAACAACACTTTTAGTCTTCATTAGATGTCCCTCTGCATCACTTTGCTGAGATTGCCCTGTGCCTATACATATATCGTGTACATTGAATTTAGCACTTCTTCTGTTCAATTTTAGAAGGGTTTACTAATTTTATCTTTTTTCTTTCTATATTTGTTTCTACAGACTGTGCAATAGAGTTTGTAAACTGGTTACATGATTTATGTATAAGTTATCTACTACCTGGTGCTTCATATCAGAAACGTAAAGGCAGTCTAGATTTACTACATGTTTTATATGAAAGTCTTATATATTGTCCTGATAGTAAACAAAGGAAAGGATTTGTACCAGGTTTGTATATTTTATTTATTTTGGATTGATGCTGCTGTATGTTTTTCTTGGTAAAGGTGTCAATTTATAAGTTCAGGAGTTTTTTTATAAATTTTGTACCACAAGTTAAGGGTCAATGAAAGCTGGTTAGGTGAGGCAGCCACCGTTCAAAATCTAACAAAAGTGTTGATAAATTGTGTAATTCCCAAATGAATAAAAACTTGACTGGTATTTGAAAACCTCAATACTGCACTTACATGAATGATATAGGTGACTTTTATACTGTTTTTCTCACAATCTATTTGTCAGTTTACCATAGAATGATAAGAATTCATGTTCTTTAAACAATTACAGACACTGACTGGTAATTCTAAAATATCAAAACATTTAGCCAAATCTGTGACCAAGTGATTTTAAGGGTATGTATAAGTAGTACTCTAAGATTTGTCTACCTTTGATTGCATTAGTTATTTGTTATACATGTATGTTTACTTGCATGTCTGTTCATTTTACATTTTTATATTACAGAAAATGCCACTAAACTTGTTGACTTTGCTAATAAGTCAAGACAATGGATGTTTTTTACTGACAATAGTTTACAAGCTTTGATTACGTGTCTTCTTGATGGAGCCGATGAGGTATTTATGATCATTTTACATTATATATAAAATTGTCTGTACTCTGTAGCTTATTATACCATTCAAAATCATATACATGATAGACATGTACTAATTATTGTTAATTTTAAAAGTTGTTCAAATTACCGTATGTATCTTTCTCATGGATTAATGTGTCTGGGCACACCAAAGGAACATGATTGAAGGGCACTGTGTATTGATAGTTACGAAACAATTCAATTTTTTTAAAGAAGAGTTTTAGAAAATCTGTTTTATTCTTGAGCCTTCACTATTCACTTTGAATCAGTTTTTTCTGTTATCCAAAATGTGATGTATGAAATTTCATTTAAAAAAAAAATTCATTTTTTTTCCCCCTAGTTGAGGGGTTAAGGTCACTGACTTCAAACCACTATAGTCTTTCTCTCATAGTTAAACAAATGTTAAAACCAAGCTACTAACCATGCAATTATATGAGAAAGTATGCATTCCTATAAAGAGAATTGAAGCCTAGTACTAATGCATCGCTGGATTTGTCAGGAACAATATCCTCGTGTATTTTGTTCCTCTTTAAAGCTGTGCATGAAAATGATTTGCCAAGTAATTAAGTTTTGTCTTTTTCATGCACAACTATGGTATATTATATTGTATACTTTATTTCCAGATACAGACTTCAGCATACAATATAATAACCAGATATTATAGTAAACCAATGTTAAATGATGATAAATCATCTAGTAGTTTATGTTGTCATCTATTATCAGCAGCTTTAAAGTTATGTAATAGTCCTAAAGGTCATGAGGGTCAGAGTGGGGCTGTCTTATGTAAACTTGTGTTTAACAAGTAAGTTATTAAAATATTATTGATAGCACATGTAATCTTTTATGTGCAACACTATAACTTTGAGATTGAAATTTTTTATCTCACAATTAAAGATTGTGATTGTATGACATTACCTTCAGACAGCTTATTTCTGATACAGAAACCAAATTTGCTTTGAAGTCATTATGCAGCTGAAATTCAGTTTTGGGGCATTCACTCTTCAAATCTAAAATGATAGGAATCACAAATTCTGACATTATAATGATACTGTATCTATAAACTTGTAGATTTAAACACAGTCAGTGGTATATTTCATTGACTGCAAACAAAAAAGTTATCATTTGCCAATATATTTGTTTCATTACCAATAATCCTTTGCAGATATATTCTTGAGTCTAACATAAATGTTGATTTCAAGTTGAACTCTACTACATCTAAATATGATGTCATTGTTACCAAGGAAACAAACAATGATACCACAGTTGCCATGGAAACCAGTAATCATGCATGTATACAGTTTCTATCATCTATGTTAACTGAGATAAGACAACAATTAAAACAAGCAAATACAGATTTAGTTAAAGCTTCTAAACAATATCCTATACATGGTGAGTATTTATGACTAATGTTAGATGCTTGTTATTGCTTAGCCCTGGGATGGTAAGCCCTAAAACAAACAAATAGTTGCCAGCCAATTTGGCTGTTCCATTTTATTTTCAATGAACACATCAGTGCAGGCCCTTGAGGACCTATATTTGAGTTCAGAAAATGTTTTAATGCCAGTAAGCATTTGGTTCAAAATTAATGTCAAGCTTTGCAGTACATGTTGTAATAAAACAATAAGCATTTGTAATAAGCATTTGTGACCATGTTTGCATCTGAAATGGCCATTTGACTTCTATTCTACATGAACTATTTTATAGTTATGCCTAATTTGATTCATATTTTGCCACAGTGATTTACTTAAAATGATAGAATCTTCATAATGTTTTAAAAATCATTTTTGTCTCATACAATTACATCCTGTTGTTGTTAAGCCTTTTAGTTGCAGTAATTTCCCATGATAATCTTGCTCAGGTAAAATCTTCTGTATTGTATCTCAGGTATATTGACATGCCAATCAAATTCAATATAAATGTCTCATAAAGTTACTTATAAATTTCAGGCATGATCTCAGCCTTCACCCAATGTTTAACAGGTTGTGATGTTATATGGGAGACATTATATACTGATATATTTGTTATATTCTAGGTATGATCTCAGCGTTCACTCAATGTTTAACAGGTTGTGATGTTATATTGGGAGACATTATATACTGATATATTTGTTATATTCTAGGTATGATCTCAGCATTTACTCAATGTTTAACAGATTGTGATGTTATATGGGAGACATTATATACTGATATATTACTGATATCAGAACAATTTATTATATTATGTCATGAGATTATACAGAAAATGTTAAATATCATGTCTGGAGTAGCTGGACAAGGTAAGTTAAGTATTCACATACTAATTTATTTTAGCTTGATTGTGAAACAAGTTTTGTTTGTTTGTTGGGTTTAACGCTGTAGCAACACATTGTATAGGTCATATAATGGCGGTCAGTCAACCTACTCACTCCTCCTGGAAAGGCTAAATCTTTGGATTTAGCTGTTAACCAACTACTAAGCGCATACTTTTGTCTGTGACTGACAACTGCTCTATATAATTAAAAATCTTTGGTAGAAGGGAGAATGGCCTTAGAAATAATTTCAAGACTATCCAATGATCCAACTTCATAACCCCTTGGCCATGCCCGCTCCCTAAGTATAGACTTATAAATTTTTATATACATGTAGATTCATAACTTTATGTAAAGAATCTGGATTCAAGTTTATCAAACTAGTGAGCAAATTCTATGCCCAATACTTAGTTTTGTTTTTAAACATTTTCTTAATTGACGTGAAACTGAAATTATGAACTAATTCATAATAGTATTTAATAATTTGAAATAAATAAATGCAAGAAAATTTGGAAACAAATTGAGAAGTTAACACAATGAATACTATATAATTTAACAGTCATTGCTTTTAATTTTCTCGAGCACTAGCTCAATTTATTATGTTATAAGAGGGCAAAATTATCAACTAGCCCAACTGTATGAAGTAAGTAATTTCACTAGCCTGAATCAAATTTACTTAAAGGGTTTTAAAGGTATCATGTGGATTTAGATGATGACTGTTTTAGTGTGTATACTTTGTTTATTTTAACAGAAGCATGTCCATCATTTGCTGAGATTGGTATAGCATTAGAGAATTTACTGTCTGAAAATGAAACATATACAACTAGTACTTCTATAACACCAGAATATCAATATATGTTATCATGGTGCTGGAATAATATCAAGGTTAGTTATTTCATGTACTATGTTTCCTTAAAATAAATCTAGTATACCATATACTTTATTAAATGCCCCATACCCTAATACCCCCTCCATTTTTGAAAAAATATCAATTTACCTACATGATTTCAATTTATCATAGAACCCAGAAATTAAGCCATGGATGCAACAGGTATTTGCTGTTTAATATTATATTTCAATTGAATGAATACACAACATAATGCAAATTACACCCCTTTTTTCAGATCACTATGTATTCCAATTGAATGACACACAATAAAAACCATTCACCAGTCAGTAATTTTTGTTTTCTAAAATGCCATGGATGCTTCTAACATACTAATTTGCAGACGCATCAGTTTCTTTGACTGTTTTTTTTTAAATAATAAATATTGTTGATCTATTGATTATAAAATTCTCATATTGTTTCTATGGTATATATTTTCTAGGAATGTTGTATCAGTCTAGGGGAGGTAACTTATATAAGTATAAAATCTGGTCATCCTCTATCCCTATCTACATTACAAGATAATAGTTCTACTTTTCTTACTGTACTCACAAAATGTAGACATAAGGTTTGTACTCAGTTATTTCCTATTTTTTGGAGGTTTTTGTGATTCAGAGTTAGACGAAACTGACTGTTTTTCTAACCTCTGTACCTAGGATACATTACAATTTTACTGCCACCTTTTGTAAAAATCTGAATATTTTGTAATGTAGAGTGCTATAGTTTATAACTTAACTTGAATCTGACATCCTCTGATAGTGAAAGGTTTGAAGTGGTCCACTCCTCAAATTTGACGCCATCCAGCTTTCTAACTGTTAGGAGTTATGCTCTTAACTTTAGCATGAAGAACCTCCATTATCAATACATACGGGCATGTTGCAATGTAAAGGTGGAAAGTTGATATATTCTCACTTTAAAAAAATCTCCCTTTTTGCTTAAAGTGAGCTTAAACTACTAAGTCATTCAAGTACCTTGTGATTTTGGTTAGCCTTTCATTGTTAATAGGCTGCAAGCTGCAGTTTTTGTTGATTCTCATTGAATGAAATGAGATTAGAACATACATGTAGGTTTATATGAAGAGAACAATATACATTGTATTGTTATTGTATATGTATATATTTACAGGGTGTTATTGAAGGTTGTAGAAGTGCTTATATTAGATTCTGTTCTGCTCTGTTCTATAGTAGTCAACAAGAGATATTTACTATACCTTCAAAAACACTGGAGCAGGTATACAATATTTTCCATTTGTAACAATTATTGCTTCCCGCATAAGTATTCAATAAATGATGATCCATTTGTTTAATAGTTCTTAGAAGGTTACTCCTGATGTATGGCAATGTTATGTTTTTACTGTCATTTTGATAATACATCTTTGCCATCTTTGAAGTAAACTACTGTATATTCTCTAGTAAGCACCCCAGGGGCTTTACAATTTTCAAAAAAGGAGCGGTTTAAAAAGTGTTGCAAGTTTTGTCCTATATGCAGTCCAATTAAGAGGTTTTGATAATTCTTAAATAACTTTTGTATTGTCTGATTTCTGTACTGAGGCAATTTTTATAACTCCTTTATTGTGCTTACATATAGAACAATGTTTTCAGATGTTAACCAATTTAAAATCTAAAGGTATATCAAGTTCTGTTACACGTAGATCTGCTGGTCTTCCTATAGTCATACAAGCTGTATTAGTTAGTGAGAAATCCTTAAAAAAGGTAAGTACTTTATCTACAAATTGTTAAACTAGTTTTGCACTTACATATCAATATGCTCTGACTTTGTTTTTTCATGTCATCTATAGTAGTTTTGCCTCATATATCTCTGACTGTTGAAAAGGGGCAAAACCCAACCATTTCTGCGTTTTTGTTAATGTTTTCAGAACTGGCCCTGAAGTTTAGGACTTTTGGGACCTGAGGTAGGACTCTTTTATATGTAATGAGCCTAAAGTCATGAATATTAGAAGAAAAAAAAAAATTTAGATGAAACACGGGCTGGTGGTTGGGGTGTCCGGTGTCATTAACAATTGCCTTAAAGTTTTCAATTTATCATATATTTCTGCCATTTATTGTCAGATCTTTATGTAACTTCATACAATGATAACATACCATGTGATGAACAGAATTAGACAGTAACCACAAATCTACCTGGCTTTATTATGGATAATTTCCCTTTGTAATTTTTGCATTAAAGATTTTAAATCCGGCTTTAATGTGGTTTCCACATTACATTATTTTACTTAACATGAAGTACATGTTTGTATTTCAGACTGTGTTACTTAATCAAGCTTTAACCAGTCTATTTGATATATGTGAGCTTCCATTGGATACAGATCATGGATTGACTGATCTACCACAAGTACATGGTCTCAATATACTAAATGCGTTATTTAGTGATGCAAGCCTCACAGGGAGCCTGATCGGACATACCAGTCGTGCTGTGATCTTGGTCATCCAACAGTTTGCATCTCCATCATGGGCTATCAGAAATGCTGCTACACGTTATTTCAGTAAGTTTTAATTATGATACTGAAGTATGTTGTTGTTGTTACTATTGTTGCTGTTGTTTTTGTTGTTGTTATGGAAATATACAGAAGCTTTACTAGAAGTAGCTGCTACCTGTAGTACCAGCATATTTAACTAATCTCAATCATTAAATACTGATATCTTTGGCAAAAAAGTTCAGGACTTTTTAACCAAACAGAGGGATCTTTTCCCAGAGACACTATCTACAGTACCCACTAAAAGTTTGGAGGCATTTTAACTTAGTAAGCCTTCTACATAGGTTTTATCAAAAAATTGATTACCATTTATTTTGAAATGCTGTTTAGTTTTGCTTTCTTTTTTGTCATGGTACTATTTGTAGATGAGACTACAAGTAGTAAAATACTTAAGTACCTTAAACTGGGTGTTATAAAAATGAATTACATTGAATTTGGTTTTGGAGGCTTTGGGATATCAGATGCTGAATTATATAAATGTGATGCATTCAAGAAAATGTTTTTCATTCAATCATCAACTATATTAAATTTATTAAAAATAATGGTTCTACTGAAAACAATCAGTGAAAAAACAAATTCTCTGTCTCCAAATTTTTGTTGGGTACTGTAAATATCTGTCTTTTGCTATGTATAAGCCATTGAATTAATGAAATTCAAGAATTTCAGGATTTTGAAACTTTTGAAATTTCACCCATTTAATGTTGTTTTTTTATTTCAGGTACTTTAGTCACTAGAATATTTGGTCAGAAGAAAAGTAATGATGGCATGTTATGTAACTCTGTATCATATCAAGAATTATTATCATACTATCCAGAGTTACCTCCCTTTCTATATAGTATATTACAAGAGTCATCAACTGTAGATATCAAAGATATAAGTCATATACATCCTGGACTATTTCCTACACTAACTGTTCTGTCTTGTCTAAAACCTATGGATAAAAATAGTGAAAATGTAGACAGGTATTTATGCTTTTTGAATTACAAATCTTTGATGTTTTATCTGTGTTCTATTGTTTAAAACTTTGATAGGTCAGTACAAAACTAGTCTTATTGTATGTAAATGAAAGAGAATGTAGACTAGTTTTGCACTAACCAAGTGACTGGTTATTCTTGGAAATTATAATTTTGTACTGTCAGTTTCAGCAATTAATAGGCTGTACTAGCATTTTTGTGAGGCTATCGTTTTGCACTTGTATTGTTTGGTGTACCAGTTTGATAAATATTATACCAAGCAAAAATCTAGGGCTTCTTTGAGCAAGAAACTCTTTAAAACTAAGGTAGTGTTGAATACTTTGACTCTAAAATCTCATGTAAGAAGCTCCGCCAGTTTGTTTGGTTTTGATTTAAATGAGTATTGCAATTTGATTAGATTATTAGATTGATCTAAATATCAACAGTAATTCAGGTGCTTTGATGACTTTGGAGCTTTATGCTATATTAGGTGCAATCAAGTAAAATTCTTATTGTAGTACATCACTGAAACTATTTCTGTTAGATTATTTATGAATATACATTTTATAAATCTGTTCTCTAATTCTACTTTCTATTGTCATATTTGAGGGAGGTAAAGGATATATTCAACATTATATGGTCATTTACCCAGAGTCCTGTGTACCAGTTACGCCACCTGGTGGCAGCAGCACTTGTTGCCTTGGTAACCAAAGAAGATATGATGTCATATATGACATCATGTATAAATGATCATGTGACATCACAGAAGTCAGTGTCATGTAAACCATACAATAGTCTACATTCTAATATACTCTTCATTGAGAAAATGATTGAAAGACTTCAAAGGTAAAATTATTGTCTTCATGATTGTATTGCCTTACATGTTGATAAGGTTGAAGTCTCCAAGTAAAAACTATATTATATAAATGACTACTAATTGGCATTAAGTGAAATTATTGTTTGAAGTGCTTATTTGAGAGATCTTCATTCAAATGCTGCAAATTGTTACCACATGTAGATAAGTGTAGGATTAGATTCTAATATCTACCTACATGTAATATTGAAAGCATTTTAAGAATCATCAAATCTCAATAGCAATCACCTCCTTTAAGTGACTTTTCTTTCAAGTTACCACTTTCAAAATCTCCCATGTGATTTCCTCTATATTTTTTATTCCAAAAAGCAATTTTTGAATTGCTCAATGAAGAACTCCCTTTTCCCATTCTGAATTATGTAACACCTTTTATTATGCTGCCACTTTTAGTCATTCCCAAGGGTGATCTCTTAATAGGGGTCAGACTGATCGTCCATTTGGAATCATAAGCATGCAAAGGATATTGCCTTTTTATTGTTTTGAGGATTGATACCACCTAACACGTAGCTTACCAGTATATTTGTTATATTTGCAGTAAGGAAAATATTGTATCAATATGGACACTATTACTACAAGAATCCTGGTTACTTTATGTTAACAATGGTATAGTATCATCTGTATTTGTGAAAATATTACATAATTTATTACAAACACAATATATACCATGGAATAAGAGTATAGAAGATTTGTTCTTCAATCTCATCAAATCTGGCTGCCAAGTAAGTGTATTAATTTTTACTTTATTCATATATGCTGTACCATAGGTTATATAGCAATTGGAATAACATTTTGGCACAATACAGTTAGGTTTGTTTCAATATAATTATTATACTAGTACCTACTAATTATTGTAAAAAAACATATTTGTTGGTATATATTTTAGCTCTACTTTAGTTTATGTGGCCAGTTAATTGGGTGTCTATGTGTGCATCCACCATCTACCATCTTGTCTAATGAACCATATGGTCTCAGAGTTCTAGAACTTAACTATCATATTTGGCAGGTTGCACCACCACAATCTCTACTGTGCAAAGATTGTTCAAATAGTACCTTCAAAGCAGCTGTCAGCTGTTCTATTTGATACAGAAGAATGAGATAGAATGGCCATAGAAGACATTTCATGACAAGCTTCAATGTATGCAGGGCGTCCACTCTCCTATTTTTTCCTATATTTTCCTATATTTTGACTAACTTGCTATAATTTCCTATATTTTCCTATTATTGCCCAAAATTCCTATAAATTCCTATATTTAAGTGGGTAGGACAAGACAAAAAGTTTAAATAAGGAGAATTCTTTAAATATTTTGTCAATAATACAGTGCTTGATGTTAATGGACACACTTTCCATTTTATATGAAAAGATATGTTAACAATCTCCTTATCTATGCTTTTTGTTACAGGTTTGGCGACCCTGCCTAGCCGAGCCATTATTTGTTTTATTACATGATTTTACATTCATGTGATAAAACAAATATTCAATGTTTTCATCTTATGTTTTAACTTGTGTTTTGTATTCAGTTAGCAGGTAAGCTGTAAACATGTCAATGATTGTTTAAATAGGAACCAATTAAAGAATTAGCTACAAGGAAAAAATGCCAAGAGAAAAAACAAAATTCAATGAACGGTGGTTCGAAGAACAAGACGCCAATAGTGTTTAAGTGAAACAATGGTGCATTAAAGGAAAATCTGAATATTTTGGTAGATGCACAGTATATATGTAATACTGACATTAAGTGTGACAAATCAGGTTTCAAACAAATAATTAGTTCAACACTCTAAAGGAGCACAGCACATAAAGCTTTGCAAGACTGTTCACTCTGGAGGGCAGACAAAGTTAGTATTTAAATCTCAGGCATCCACATCTTCTGAACCTGGATCTAGTACAACTGATAGCCAATCAACCCCTGGAAACAAGCCTTCAATTAGCAAACAGCCTGGACAATCAACACTCAGTTTTGCTGTCCAAGGTCAGGATGTGTTGGCCGCAGAAATTATTTGGGCTGCAAAGTGTGCAACATCCAATATCAGCTTTCGGGCTTGTGATGGTTTGTTAGAAACATTTCAGGCTATGTTCAACTGTCATATTGCAGATGGGTTTAATGTTTGAAGAACTAAACTCTCCTATATGTTAACAGATGGACTGCTGCCAGCTTATAGGAAGGCTCTGCTGTATGATGTCAGGAATTCTCAGGGCTACTTCTCATTACAGTATGATGAGACAACCCAGGCACAGGTTAAGAAGCAAATGGATCTCTTTCTGAGGTACTGGTCTCCAACTCATGATGAGGTTTGGTGTAGATACTACGAGGGGTGATTGATAAATTCGCGGAATTCCCTTCTAAAATATTTACCCTTTTGTCAAATCACATTAAAACTCACATAAGTGTAAAACAATTCATTTGCGTTTTCACAATCATATTGGTGAACAGATTATCAATAAGTAGAAAGAATAAATGGTATCCATAGCAACCACTGTCAGGTCACTTGAAGCACGCTATTTTTTCACCTATTTTGAAAACATTAAACATGGTATTACGCACTGAATTTTGGTACAAATTATTCGCCAACATTAATTACACTAGCGTGACGTCTCGACATCATTTCCTGAAAGTTTCATGAAAATGTTTTGAATGGTTATTGCATAGCAAAGATTTTAGCGTCATGGCTTCTAAACAACGAATGACGTCAACAGAATTTTTTGAGTTGGGCGCAGTCATAAATTGTTGTGTTTGACCCAATTTGTCACCAGCAGATACGCTAAATCAAATTAAAACTGCTGATACATTACCAACATGTGGAAAAACATTAGTCTACAAATGGCACCAGAGGTTCAGGGAAGGTAGAATATGGATATTTGATAAAGAAAGACCAGGTCAACTGACACTGACAGTAACTGTTGGAAAGGCAGCATGAGTGGAAAAGCTTCTAGATAAGGATTGATGGCTTACAATGTGCTGTAATGCACAAGAGAGTTATTTATTCATTAAGCGAGGAATACTTCAAGGTTACATTTAATCTGTGGGTACATAGCCATAGAAAGTGTATGGAAATACGTGGTGATTATGAGCAGAAAGTAAGTAGGAAACTTGACTTTGACGTTTAAGTAACCCAATGATGACGTCGGCGTGCTTCAAGTATGGTGTACTAGTGTTGTAAAATGTTTCATGAAAACGTTATTTTCCAATGTATCAAGAAAATAGCCGGGCTTTATATCAGTCTTTGGTAGACGTACAGAATGATGTATTTTGTTTTTTCCTATGTTATCCCGTGTAGCATTAATAAATAAATTCCTCGAACTTTCCAATCACCCCTCGTACAGGTGTTTTTGTTTTTGGCTGATGGCAAGACTGTAGCAGCCAAAATATTCACTGCTATGCAAGAAGATGGTTTTCCACTTGATAGATTAGTTGCACTAGGAAGTGATGGCCCAAACGTCAATAAAACCATATCTAGGGAGCTGTCAAAATCAATGCATGAGTCCACCCCAGATTGGAAAGACTTTGTTGATGTAGACACTTGTAATCTTCACACAATGCACAATGCTTTCTGTAAAGGTGTAGCAGAATATGGTCAAGAGGTGGAAGACTTTGCCTTGGCATTATTTGGACTTTTCAAACTTTCTGCTGGGCGACGAGAGGACTACAGACAAGTTCAGCTAGACCTTGATCTCAAAGAAGAGTTATTTATCAAACACTCACAAGTCCGCTGGCTTAGTATTGGTCCAGCTCTTGTGAGAATAATTGAACAATGGTCTGGTATAGTTGCATATGTAACTCAGCTTGAAAAGGATTCAAAAAAAGTCCCCAAAAGTATGAACTTCAAACTGGTCAGAGAAGCCATTAGATCAACAGATATGAAATTAAAGATCAAGTTTCTGCTCTCAGTGATTCCTTTGTTTGAAGACTTTTTAACTGAATATCAGAGTGAAGCACCATTGATACATGTTTTACACAGCAGAATGGTGAACTTAACTAAGACATAACTAAGACATTGCTAAGGTTCCTGCCATTAGATGTTGTCAACAAGACTTCCCCTGAGAACATGAATGAAATTGAAATGGGTATAAATGATCAGCTTGACGATCAGTCAATGGAGCTGGGTACTGCTAGAAGTAAACTACTTAAAATGAAATCTTCAGAACAGCACAAACAATTACTTGGTGTGAGGGCCTTCTATTCAACTACTGCTAAGTACCTGCTCAAAAGACTACCACTTCAAAATTTGTTGTTGAAGTCAGTGTCATGCCTCAGTCCATTAAGGCGGCTTGAACAGTCTTCAGTTGCTGATGTTGAGGTTTTATCAAGACAACTTCATATGGAGGAAAACACAATAGTGAACATTGTTGATGAATGGAAGGTGTACCAAATACATGTATTGTTTATCATTGTGGTTAGTTCTTGTAGTTTGAATTACTATAACTGTTACTCTTATTTGAACAAAGGCAATGTTCATGATGTGCACTATGCATCCATATCCACAGCTCTACAAGTGTAGACTAAAGCTATCCTTCAGTTCCATTTTAAATGTGATTTTTCATCTGAAGATTCTTAAATTTCTTTTAGTAATGAAGCTTAGCTTATTTAATTAATCATTACTAAAACTAAAAACTTTTGTCTCATTTGTGTTGAGTATTATTCTCAATATCATTATTTGCACTGGAAATCTCAGAAAGTCATGTATTTTGCATGTATGTTCTTGCTATCTTTGTGATGAGAGTATTATTTTGTTAATTATGATGTTGTTTAAAATGTTCATTGTTTATATAGTAATAAAAAGAAAGCAATAAAAGTGGAGATGGAGAGTGGAGGAGGAGGTTAAATTCTCATTTTGTTTGTTATTCATATTTCCTATATTTTCCTATATTCTGGCTTTGAAAATTCCTATATTTTCAAAGTGTTCCTATATTTTTTTATGAAAAATGAGTGGACGCCCTGTGTATGTTGAACCTGCCGTGGCATTGACCCATGACCCTTTGATGTAGTCTGACTCCCTACAAATTGAGCTAAGCAGGGTCGGTGGGGTATCTGTTTTTACTAAATAGACATTTTCTTTATTATTTCTAGGTAGTTGGTGACAGTGTGCTATGTATATCTATAGTACAGTTATTATATGATGTTTATACAAGGACACAACTATGTCTATCAACATTAACTGATATATTACTGAATGCTGATAACATAGAGATGAGAAAATCTTGCTTAGAGGAACTAGAAACTGTGGTGATGAAATCTGGGGAAACATTAAATGATAGCACTAAACTTATAGTAAGTAAAATGGTCGAATTACTTTTTCAAACAGGATTTAATATACATATACATTGTATATTGAATGAGTTATCTTGATTAGGTGTATTGTTACATTTACCATACTTTATGTTTTATGTAATAAAGTTTTACTAGTATACAGTAACTCATATTTGTCAAAATACACTGTTTTCAATTACAAGTCTTTTCTACAAAAAAAAATAATAAATATACTAGGACGAAAAAGAAACGCCGGGTAACCTATAATGATTGTTTTAAGGGATAAATTGTATTATTGGATTATTATATTTATTTTTGTATGAAATGTCATCTGTATGGAACCAGCTGTTGAAGTTTCAATCGATTTCCGATGCTGATTATGTGAAAAAATACCCCCTTTTAACGATGACCCTTCTTGTTTTGCGAAACACGGCCGGACTTGTGTTGCATATTTTATGTACCCCGCGTTTCTTTTTCGTCCTAGTATATTTATTTACCTTGAAAAAGGCACAGAGCCCAAACATCGGATGGATAAATAAATATAATATGATCGAACATGTTATTGTTGTGAATATTATTACATAAGTCTTTTCTACAGCATTCTGCTGGCTTGGTGATTAATTCTTATTTAGTTTATCCCTTTGTTTATGGAGTTAATTTTCTTCAACTCAGAGCGAATATTTATTTACCTTGAAATTTTCGGTAACATCACGTCACCTTCTTCAGCTGATTGATTTTGATCACATGACCTCGTATCACGTGACCCTTCACCGGTCATGTGATCAAAATCAATCAGCTGAAGAAGGTGACGTGATGATACCGAAAATTTCAAGGTAAATAAATATTCACTCTGAGTTAAAGAAAATTAACTCCATGAACAATCCAGAGCTGAGAAACCTCTTTGGATGCTTTGTTTATCTCTTAGGTTTTATGGCAGTGGCAGAGTTTGAGAATTTATGATAAACATTTTGACTTGACTTGTTCGTTTTTTTGTTTTGTTGTTTCATTTGGTTTGTTTTTATTCTATGATACCATTATACACAAGATGTTTATAATAGGTTGTATTACAACATTTTTGCAGTAAGTTTCAGTTTCTTTGCATTGAACTATTTCTTCCATTTTCAGACTATTCTTTGTCAGCACCTATCAACAGAGACTAATCAAAGAATACAATGTGGTATTTTATCACTTATATCTAGACTGTATCTGTTAACTTCATCAATGAGTGACCAGTCTCTACAACTGTTTGACTGGTACACAAATTATAATCTAGGTACTGGTCACTGTAGTCAACATAGAGGTATCCAGTCTGATTATGTTTTAAGATCAGTACTATCTGTAAAAGCTATGTTGATAAAAGCTGAGAAAATTACCAATGAAGAACATTTAAAGTAAGTTATTTTGGATTTATAAAAGGTTAATGCTAAACTGTTTAGTTATGTTCTGTTCTTGTGGAAAAAGTTTAGATTTATTTTGTAGAATGTCTAAATATCATTATTGTGGAGTTAGAAGATCGGAGGTGTGAACACTTTTCTAAAATCATAATCGCTTTAAGTTAAACATAAGTTGGGTTGACCATACAGCGGCAAAGTTCCACAATTAAAATGTACCAAGTTACAAATTGTTACATTTGATATATAGGAGAAGATGCTTAGATTGCATCTATGTCCCTCTAAGCGTGCTTACTTTGTTATTTTTGGTTTGGGCTATCAAGGAGAGCAACCACTAGGTTTGTGTGTATAAAATTGGTTGTCACAGACAAGAGCACTGCCATATTGGTTCTAAACATACATCTAGGATGTGATTCATGATATCACAGTTTATTTGTAGTGCTTTCATATAGAGTCGACTTAACCAAAACAATTAAATTCTTATCGTTGGAGCAGTGGTCCCATGGTTGGACGCCCGATTAGGAATCAAGAGGTCCTAGGTTTGAACTCCACTAGGGGCTCTTCTAATTTCCTTGAGCAAAATATTTATCTACAGATGTTCCTCACCAACAAAGAGTAAATGGATACTGTAATGGATTACCTGCCGAAAGTTGATTTCAATGATCAGGGGTTATCATACAAAATTGTGAAGTCAGCTGGACATGTGCAGCTATATGAAAGCAGACTTTAATCCACACTTTAACTTTGTTTAATGCTCAGTTATACCTCTGTTATGTTACAGGATATTCTGTGATAATGTAAATACATTTAGTAAATCTGTAAATGGAAATAAAAGACATACAGCTGTAAGATGTTTACATATCACTGGTGATCAGTTACTGAAGATTGCTTCACAAAGACAGCACACTAGTTGGCTTACAAGGTTGGTTGGAATTTGTTGTTAAAATATTGTAGACCATTGCATCAAGTTTTTGAAGACTGTTTTAAGAATTGATTTAATTTATAGTTGTACTTAATTTACATCAAATGTATTTTCAAATACTGTCCAACTTGTGCTAATGGCCACCTCGGAATAGCGGGCACCTGCAGACAGCGGCAATTTCGATTTCCCCCCGACCGAAAACCTTCTTAAAAATGCCATGAATAACGGCCACCTGTCAACTGCAACCAGCAGCCAGTCAATATCATCGCCATGGCTAGTTTAGATCTGTGAACAACGGTCACAGGATTGTTTGATGACAGTCTTTCGTATAAAGATGATTTCGAAAGCAGGCCGCTTGCCCAAATCAATGTCACAAGTCCCAGGCTTCAGGTTAGTGTGATAATGCAGTGATTGTGAGTATACATATGGAAACATGCACATAGAAACAATCATATTTACATGTCTGCCTACTTAAAAATGTAAATAATGACATTTAGCTTCCACCGAACTTCCTTAATGTATTTGAAGTATTTTTGCAGCAATTGATTTCTGGGGTATACACTTGGTGCAAGCAAATACCTCATGTATATATCATGTTTATATTTGATATTTTCAGTATATTAGATACATGTATAAGACTGATACAAGATGAAGACATTGATGTAAGATATGATATGTGTTCATTTATATCTAAAATACATTGGATACATAAACCATTGCAGGTATATTTATAATTTTCATTATATACATGAGAGAGATTTGGTAGGGCAAATGCTCCAACAACTTAATTATATAACTGGATTAATTTTTTTATTGACTAAAGATTCGTTAAAAATGCACATTTCATAATTTATACCACATTTAAAGTTTTTAGTTCACTTTGATATTGAACAGATATGCATTTTGTACATTTAAGCCACAGTTGTGGTTCAGTGGTAAGCATCATTGACTTTTATTCTGGATTCAATACTTGACTACAGCAGGTCAAACCCTTTTATAAAAAGTCTATAAAAATGTTGATTTTTTATGATTAGTGTGAAATTATTGGCTCTTAGTAGTAAGAGTAAGTGAGTATTTGTAAAAATATAAAAGACCTAGAAAACTGAGTTGGTGACCTTGAATAACCAAATAAAAAGGTGGTTTAGTCCCATAGAATGCAGCACAAGCAGGACCTCAGAAATTTGAATGTTACAATGCCAATGTGCAAGGCAGACAAAAGTCAACCTGGGATGACCTGGTGAGGCAAGATCGACCAGTACTTAAAATAGATGGTGCCAACCCTCAGGATGGCCAGACATGGAAAGGAAGACTTGGCTCAGACGAGACAGACAGGCCTCACCCATGCCAAAGGATAAAGCGAGCAGCCTGTTCTAATCTAAATGGTATAATGATGATGATGAGATAAACAATTTCAGATACATAAGAAATATTTAAAAATTACTTTGTGTATTTATAATTATGTTAATCTTTGTTAATTTCAGTTTACAAGTTTTCACAGTAATATATGTTATAAGGTAGGTGATTTAAATATTATTTTAAGCTAGTATGTTTCTGCTTTCAATTCATTTGCAATGCATAAATTGATGTAACCCGATAAAAATCCATGGTCCAAACTAGGATTCTAACCCATGACCTCTCGAGTCATGAGCGGACACTACCACGTTGCCATAAAAGCTAGCTTGAAGGCAAGGGAGTACAAGTGCCGTATTATACCTCTGCTACACACACACCCTCCTTAACAGAAATCGTCCTCAAATTCTTGGAGCTTGATTGTCTGTGGGACTATCTAAGGGTGCAATCAAACAATTCCAAGTGGGTTATTTACGTTGGGTGCCAAATGTAACCCGATAAAAATCCATGGTTGGAACTAGGATTTGAACCCATGACCTCTCGAGTCGTCAGCGGACATTCTACCACGAGAAATAAGAAACCTTCAATTAAATCTGGGTTTCACAGTAGTGACTTACTGACTTATCAATGTAAGGGAGATAATTATGCTGGTCATTCATGCTTTTTAAAGGGAGATCATTTTGTCCACAAAATCAGCATATTTTTGTTTATTTCCCTTTTTTAAATTGATTGATTGTCCACTGTGAAAGACGAAAGTGATTTCCTATTTGTGAGATTTCAATCTAAATATTTGTATGAATGAATGGAATGTGTTTTTTTGCCGTTGTGGTCTTGGGTTTATACACCAACAAACAAAAATTAGGGAAAGGATTTTAAAAGAATGAGCTTCTTGATGTATAGGTTGAACAGTTTAATAGTTTTCTGAATAAATAACTCACTAAGTAGGTATTACTGTGAGTGAAAATATTTGGTACACTGGTGCAATAAAACAGGTCAAATTTAATTTAGATATTAATAGGGTTAAAAACTAGGTCACCAGGGCATAAATTTCTTCAAATCACCCCAAGTCTAGTTGTAACTTACTGAAATAATGAAATATTTTTTTTCCATTGTTTTCAGTTATTTCTACAATACCTAGGAGACAATCTATCATCATCTGTAGAATGTATACAATTCTTACTGTCACAGTTATCTACACCTAGTATAGAAACATTACTAACTACTAGAACCTCAACACAATATCAACAATTATTTGATCAAGATGATAATAGCTTCTTTGCTGAAAAGATTTATAATGTATTTGATGTTCATTCTTGTTTAAAGGTAAGCGTTTGTTATATGGCTGTGTGGTAGGTCTATGTTTTATTAGGGATGTCAACCAGAGTCTGGATATCCAAACCTTCAGATCATGATTCAGTAACCGGATGCAATTTTGACATCCGGATTTTCATATAAAATATTTCAGTTGTTGTTAAAATGCCAGTAAAAATGGGCTGGAGTCATGTCATATATATGTTTTGTATACTAGCAAACAAAAATAACTTTAATTTCAATACAATATGAATATAGTCTGGGATATGTTGTCGATTTTTTATTGAGAATCTGGCAAGGAACAGTCTAAGATGGTCGCCAAAAGTGGTCATGTCATATCGGCGGATAATGATCCGAACATCTGGATATATCTGGATGTCTGATCCGGATAGTGACTTTGGATCTGGTTGACATCCCTAGTTTTTTTACTGTTGTTGTTCCTGACATGGTTTTTTAGCTCGACTTTACGAAGTAATGTAGAGCTCTCCTACTCGCCCCGGCGTCGGCGTCCGCGTCCGCGTCCGTGTCCGCGTCCACACTTCTGATTAAAGTTTTTGTGCAGTAAAATACTTTCTTCTATATCTTTGTTATTTCTTAAGATATTAACTTCAAACTTTAAATATATGTTCCTTACTATCAACCACATCTCATGTGACAAGGTCCATAACTCCAAACACATTTTTTCAAGAATTATCTCCCCTTGAACTGATTGAAGTTTTTGTGCACAGATTAAAGTTTTTGTGCAGTAAAATACTTTCTTCTGTATCTTAGTTATTTCTTAAGATATTAACTTCAAACTTTAAATATATGTTCCTTTCTATCAACCACATCTCATGTGACATGGTCCATAACTCCGAATGCATTTTTTTCAGAATTATCTCCCCTTGAAATTAGAGTTTTCTTTAAAAAATGTTTGTTTTTACTGCAACTGTTTTATTTCTTCAGGTATTGACTTCAAACTTTAGATATATGTTCCTTATTATCAACCACATCTCATGTGACAAGATTCATACATCCTTATACATTTTTTCAGAGTTATCCCCCTTGAACTTATAGTTTTCTATTTATTTCTTTTTTTTTCTTTGAATTTGTTAAGGTTATATTTTCAAATTTTAAAATATGTATGTTCCTTATCATCAACCACATCTCCTGTGACAAACACTTACTAAGTCGAGCATGCTGTCTCCTCTGACAGCTCTTGTTTAACCTTTTTATTACAATACACCCATTTAATGCTTGTAACATGCAAAAATTTCAAGACTAGTCCTGAAGTACAGGAATTTTGGTACCTGATAATAGATCCTATTCACTTGTTAAAACTGCTGTAATCAAAACATAATTCAAGAATTTCATCATTTTGATGTGCATGTTTCAAGTTGCACAATTAATTGAGGAAATTTCCTCATGAACTTTATTTCATCTATATTTGGTTGTCTATAAAGCTGTGGAAATTACATCCCTGAAAATATCACCCTGTTTGCAATCAGAGTTTTTATACCCCCGCTTCGAAGAAGAGGGGGGTATACTGTTTTACCCTTGTTCGTGCGTCCGTCCGTCCGTCCGTTACAAAATTTCCGTCGCAGTTTTCTCAGCAACTATATCATGCAGCAGCCTAATACTTTGCATATTGCTTCATCCCATAGTCCCATATGGTGTAAAGCGATTTCATGCTCCTTGCTCATCTACTTCCTGTTTGTCGCATATTTTTAGATTTTGGCGGGGGTATCACTAGTGAGCATTAGCTCACAGATTTACTTGTTAAATTGGCTTTAATTTTGTGTATATAAGTATGTTTTTTTGTACATTTATTCATTTGTACTTGTTTGTCTTCACATACATATACATTTATGTATGAATCTCACATGTCAAAGCCACTGTAATGTGATAGTTCTCATATACTCATGATACAATATTGCTTACATAAATAAAATGTCAAACACACTTGATAGGTTTATTATATTTAGAAATAGTCTGCAGCATTTCCTGATTAATAAATTACTTGTATTCTATGTTTTTTATTTGTACGAGGCTTCAGTCCTGAACAAATATATGTACCATAATTCAAACCCTTGCTGATTTTGAAATTTACCAAATCCAGAAGTAGTCCCTCCGTATATAAGTGTATAGCAATTCAAAAAGATCATCTGCTATGACAGGCACAAGAATTCCTGACATCAACTTGTAAACAGGACTAGATTTAAGCCTAGGTTTAAAATCAAATGAGTGGTGTGTCTCAGTAGAGAATTTTACATCATCTTATGTAATAGAATGTTTATGTACAACAATTTAGTCACCCCCTATTGTGCGTCCTGGTAGTCAGAAGAGATGTTACATTGTCTTATGTAATAGAACGGTTCTATAGGAAAAGTTTAAAGATCATTGTTAATGACTTCGAATGATATCTAAATATGGAGTTGTGTTTATCATTTTACGTACAGTTACATTAGAATAAATGTGCAAGAATGATAACTATAAACCTGAAGTAATTAAACTATGCTCCTATTTGTTTTGTTAAAAATAATCACTTCTTGATCAATCTTAATATGTTTTTCTACCAAACAAGTGTCACTGAATTATTCTTTGCGTACACTTGTTGTTGGAGCATGAAATCTAGCTTTCAATCAGTTTTCAAACCCGAACAAATTCAGTGCTTCAGCGCTTTGATTAAGTATCCTTACATGTTTAACATAACATAAGTGAAGTTGCAAGCTTTCATATTCTAGATTTATATATAACCAAGAAACATTCACATACACATACACGGAAATGTTACAATCGCAAAAGTTGCTAAATTGAAAATAGCAAAACCATTCCTTAGTTTACAGAACTTCCTTCTTAGATAAAACCACACACAGTACCAGCTAAAAGTTTGGAGACAGAAGAAATGTACTAAAATTCTTGAATTTTGATGATTATATTTGTAGAATCATTATTATTAATATATTCAAATACAGTTTGTGATAAAATGAAAACAAATTTCATTAATGCAGCACATTAGTGGTAATGAGCATATGTTATACTAAGGCCTCCAAAACTATCTTAGTTGTAATTATTTTCCATAACGTAGCTTTTATTTTATTTGTCACAGTTTGACAGATATAAGTGTAATGTTAACAAAAAATAAAGTGTAACTAAAAAGCATTTTAGAAATAAACGGTAATCAAATTTTAGATAAAAACTATTCAGTAGGCCTACTGAGTGAAAATGTCTCCAAACTTTTGTTTGGTGCTGTACTTGAATGTATGACTATTGTATGATTTTAAATTAATTCTTACGATATCTCAAAAAGTACAAAACTTAGTTCGGAATTTAGACTTGTCTATGTTGTGTTGAATTACGTATTTTGATGAATGGTTTAATAACTTGGATTTGTGGTCAGGAAATGGTTTTGTGTGATTTTACTCTAAGTATACATGTATTAATTTTTACTTAATATATGGTAGATAAACATATACTGGGAATGACAACAATTGTTCTGATGTGAATATGGTCCCCAATTTTATTTTTTATATTGAGTTAGATGCTGTAGCAACACATTGTATTGGTCATTTAACCTGCAGGAATTGAACCCTTAACCCCCAAGCAGGCTATAATTTTGTGGAGATAGGTAATAAGATATTTCTAAGGCCATTCTTCCTCCTACCACTGATTCTTTATCATGTTTGGCAGTTGTCAGTTACTGATGGAAGTATGCATCTAGTGGATGTTGAACGGCTGAATCCAGAGATTCAGGCTTTTCAGGAACGGTGAGTAAGGTGACTGATCGCCATAATATGACCTAACCAATGTGTGTCTACAGCCTTAAACCTAACCAATATGGATTTAAACTTCAAGAACATGCATCTTGATAGAAATTTCAACATATTTGAAAAGAAATAAATTTAAAATTAGATTCAACTGAAAAAATTCTTTATGTTTGTATTCATTGTTTTTAACAATGAATACTCTGTTACCAATAGATTAATAGCGGTATTCCGATCGGAGTCCTATACTGACCTATTGACCTATATATCTAATCAACAAAACCGAACAGCATCCGGATAATTCCGCTACAATAAAATAGTTCGCAAATAGTTCTTTTGTTTCATCGACCATCTGTGTATTCCTACGCGTCAATTTAATTACGCATTTAACTCGATCTACATCAAACCTTTCTTCGAAGTGACACCGAGTATTTACAAATTTGTGAACAATTGAACAATGGTTGACAAATTATTACGTAACTGATAATCGCGGATGTATACATCGATTTCATTCATGAAAAATTATGAATGAAACTACGTTTCCGTATCAAGCGCTATATATAGTCACGTGACTACAAATATGCATTTGCTGACAGACATCGGAAGACAAAGGAATTGAAGGAAAGTACTCGAAACTAAATCAGTTTCTCTTAATGCAGTTTACAGTCATTCACATTATTGGAAGGAATTGTTTGCAAACAATTCCTTTCTATGTCAGCGCTCCCAGAAATGAGAAAAAGAACGAACAACACATAATTGAACTCTGTTGCGACCCAGAAAATAATATAGCAACAGAAAAATGTGTATACTCGATTTCTATCAATTGCAGACGAGTTGAAAAAAATACAAATTTAAACAAATAGTACTTAAAATTATGATATTCAATGTTTTCACATTAATAAAACTTTTTTCTATCTGTGTACGGAGAAAAATTATTTTGTGCATTGCGCATTTTTATATGTCATGCATTTGTATATGTATATAAATTTAGCACAATAATTAGCGTTGTGTCTGTGGCCTAGTGGTTAGCATGTCAGACTATCAATTATGAGGTCGCGAGTTCGAATCCAAGGCGCGTAACATTAATTTTTATTATTTTTTTTTTTTGGTTTAGGCTACAAAAAATTGATCATGTTCGTCAGATTTACGCACTTAAAATTCAGAAAATGGAAAATAATTTTTTTGCTCTAGTTACTTTTCACTTATAAAATGAAAACATCAATTATAAATGCAACCATGTTTGATCATCAGTTGAACACTGACGTAAACTTGATGTTTTCATCAACTCTACACTGCTCTAGTTATGTGACGTCATGTCCCCCTGCTGTGTTATTTACGACAAGCAGGTAAGACGGGGTAGAATATTTAACATTATAATTGTTAATGCCCCAAAATACTCGACTGACTTATTTTGAAATAAATTTTGCATAACGTACCCCAAGACTATATTCATATACCTAAAGGTTTAGTCAATTTTTATTTTAGAAGGGTTCTGATGTAATTGTTTTCTTTCACATAATTTATGACAAGCCTGTATTTATTCACTTTTAAGTTTTCCAGTTTGGTCCATTTTCATTTTATAGGGATGCTGACTCTAAAATCCTTATACATGATGGCTTAAATAATCTTAGTAGTTGTTTGTTGTTTAGTTGTTCCCATATCATCCAAATAATATAACTTTATTTATACTCAAAAAGTCAACAAGACTCGTCCATTTATATTTACGGGGGTGCTCAACTGGTACTCATTCTGGATTACTAAATTATATTGAGCAGTTGTATGTTGTTGAGTCATTCTCTTATTTACCCAATAACATTAAGACTTTACTAAAACACCAACATCAACAGGTTTGATCTATTATGATGTTAGCCGAGCTGATTCTAAATTGTACAGAAATATTGGAAGTATTTAATTAAAGGTTAATATTGAATGAATTCACTTAGTGTATTAGCTATGCAGTATAGTAAATGCAAATGGAACAAAATACAGTTAATTATGACGTATGTACCTTATGAAAAGCATTTATGTATGTTAACAGCAAATAATCTTTCTTACAACAACCTGCAAAATAATCAAAACTATATGCCCTGTACCCTAATATCAAAATAATATGGTTCAAGTTAGAAAGATTTTGACATATTTCACCTTTGAATGTACATGATTGTATCACATCAATATGCTGAATAAATGACCAACTGGTATAAACACTAAAAAGTTACTTATTATGCTTTTCTGAACTACATGCTACAGTGTGATTTTCTGTATAATGTTCATATTTAACATGTATTTTTCCATTTGCATAAAAATTCTCATGAAAATATCACACATTTATTCCTTGCCTTTCGATCGCTTCTCAAAATGTTTTTTTTTCGCTGGTCAGCTCTATTTTTTGAGACAAAATTCATAGAACATATGATCAATTCATTGAGGCCTTAACGCCATAGCAACACATATTGTATAGGTTATATCACGGAGATCAGTCCATCCACTCACTGTTCCTGAAAAGGCAAAATCTCTGGACCTAGCTGTTAACCAAAAAGAAATCACATCGATGACTGAGTGGTAGGAGGGAGAATTACCGTAAAAATTATTTCATAATAAGCTCAACGAAAGTATGCCCCGCCCATGAATAAAACCTACGACCCCTCGATCAGTAGAATAATGGGCCTGTAAAATGAAATATGAAACACAGTTGACTATGAATGATAAGAAGGTAATGAGTGATATCGAAATAGTATCTTTGAACTTGTTGAAGTCATCAACATAATTAATGTTTGGAACATATATCACCTTTTCTAGTTTGTGTGTACTAATGAACTCGGGTATTAAATCTTAGCATAACACTTTGAATCTTAACATTTGTTTATTTTCTTACATAATATAGATAATTTGTGCATATAAAACACTTTCAACTATTTTGCAAAAAATAACCCCATTCGCTTGACGACATTAACCTCTTTGTTAAATCAGTTCATCGAATGAAAAAAAGAAATTTATCATACAATTAATTCTTAATAATATTTGTAAATCTTAACCTTCATCATTAAACACCATCAGTGCGGGTAAAATTAATTTCTAAGACCTTTATGATAAGCAGAAATGGGGGTTAAATACATTACTTTCTATTCAGTTACTATATAAATCATAGTATAGCAGCAGGGTGTTAGTCCAACTTTACTAAAAAATGTGCACTACGTAGCACAAATAACAGATAACAATTACATAGTTTTAAATCTAACCTATATTAGATTTTTTGACACACAGACTAATTAAACAATGTGATAGTCATATTGTAACAGTTAATAGCATTGACTAATTACAACAGTAGTCATAGTAATACGTAAATTCAATCGTTCAATATTGTAAATGACTCAAGCATATTTTTATTGTGAAGAGAGTTTGATAAAAAATGTAATCACCAGCATTAATAATATCTACGGTCATTCTGTCCCCTTCCCCTGATTCTAAGTCATGTAGGACAGTCGTCAGTCACTGACAAAGTATGCACCCAGTAGTTTGTTAACAGCTAAATCCTGAGATAAAGCTTCTTAAGGAACAGTGAGTAGGTGGACTGACCGCTGTGATATAATCTATATAAGGTGTTGCCACAGCATAAAACCCAACAAAAAATTGAATAAATCTAAACACAATGAATACCCCAGTACTTTCAGTGCTTTGATTTTTTAAGGGAATGTTTTTATTGAATTTATGAATGATTGAAAGTATTAAAAACTATAAATTAGAAAATCAATTGTAAACTTATTTTAGTGCAGAGTGCTTGATTTTTCCTGGACAGCCCTTATTCATTTTTATGAGGTGTATAAACAATGATTTAAGCCTGTATCTTGTTGACATTGTGACTCGTTGGCAACATAAAATATTGATCTGTCAATTTTGAAATTATGACATTGATAGGGTTGGTGAAATACTTGTTTGACAATAGCTACCCAGCTAGCTCAGTGGGTAGCTCACTGGTCTTCTGATCGAGGAGTCATATTATACAGCCATTCTCCTTCCTACTACTGATTTCTAAATCATGCTGGGCAATTGTCAGTTACTGACAGAAGAATGCTCCTTTAAATTAGTTTACATCTAAATCCAGTTATTCAGCTTTTCCAGGGACAGTGAGTCAGTTGACTGACTGCCATGATAGGACCTACAATGTGTTGCTATGTTTGATATTTCTCATGTTGTCATATTTTCAGTGTATGTTGAAACAATGTCAGGATAAAGAAGTTATGACAGAGTTCCATGGTTACCTTGACACCTTAGCTGCTACAATGATGAATGATTTGAAGTTTTTGTTGACTGTACTGGATGATATAGAAACAGGTAATACTTTGTTGAGGTGTTATTTATGATAGCTGAGCTTTTCAAGAGAATTATTGGTTTGGTTATAAATTTGATAACTAAAAATATTGGGATGTTTACTCTATTGAAGTGGGATTCAAGTTATGAGTGTTTTCAGTTTACTCAGGCAAGGCTATGATGCAGTGGCTTGCACGCTCAATTTGAGTCTTACAATTAGGTTATTCAATTTTTGTTGCCTCTTGTCATACCTTTCCATAAAAATTTGAAAATGATATTGATTTTCTTTCATACAAATAATGTTAAATGGTTCGTTATTGAGGGGTAGTGGTGGGAAGAGTAGTCCAGTGGTAGGACACGCGCTTAGGAATTGAAAGGTCCCGGGTTCAAACCCCACCAGGGTACTGTTCATTTTCCAGAGCAAGAAATTTACCTGTGATTGCTTTATTTCACCGAGGTGTAAATGGGTACATGCAATGGTGGTATTATTGTGTTATGCCAAAGTGTCAGTTGCACGAAGGGGAGTAAAAGGACTCCCCAGGGAGATTGATAGATAGATAACTATAGATGACCCGGGATATTAGCTCTAAAGTCGATGAACATGCATAAAAATGTAACTTAGACTATAAAATTCAACTACTTTAAATTTACTATAAGGGTAACAGATTACGGGTTTTAGAAAAATGACCAGGAAAACCGGTTAGATGGTCTGACCACTGAATAATGACAAATGTTAATTAACATCATAAAATCAAAATTAAAGAGTTCTTGCTGGAGATGTGTTGGTTTTCTTTGGTTAGATTTTTTTGTTAAAATTGTTGGTTGTCGAACCTTGTCACACTCGACTATTTTTTGTTTGCCTTGACAAATACTTGAAGTTCACCTCCATTTGAAAATGTAAATGCCATTCTATGACCTTGACATTGACTTTCCTTGATACATGATATTTTACCCAATATGCTAAGCTTCCTAACAAATTAGAAAAAAACTAATATTCTTGTTTCTCTTTGATATGAGCTAATCTTTTAAAGTATTATGTTTCCTCTATTTCTTAATAACAGATCATAAAGTTTTAAAATGATTAAATTTTTGTGAAATAAAATTCTGTTCAAAGAATGTCAAGCATCATTTGTGACGTTTATGATTATGTTATTATGAAGTCTAGATCTGTAAATAATTGAAACCATATTTTATCTGAACAAAGTTATACCATTAAGTATATAAAGCCTTAAGTTTTATTGAATTCCAAATGTCTTGATATCAGTATTTTGCTTTAATGTATTATATAACTGCCTTCTGGCAATCCTTAAGGAAGATCAATGGTTTTAGTTATACAAAAAGAATTATTCTGTATTAGGTTATGAAATTACTCTCTCAAAGAGAAAACAATAATTGGTTATATTCAAAAGGAAGGAGAACAAAATTTATTCTTATAAATAGTCACTGCTTCAAAGAAATTGTCTGATTCTAAGAAATTCTTTTATTTTCAGATTCTGTGATAAATATCTGTAGTGATAACACTGTGCTTGGAAATATTTCCTCGTTTTTGTTACTTTGTGATATAGTTTCCATGGTAACCAATGATTTAGACATGAAGCAATGTTTATTGACTGTCGTTAAGGTAACAATGTGTTATTATCATTATTTATCTCATAGTTAATAGATAATTGGTCTGATTGCATGTAGTTAGTGATAATTTGTGGAGATAATTGGTGAAATAAAGTGATAATTTATAATGATGACACCAAAGTATGAACATATTTCACATTCAGTTTTTTCTGTATTTGGGAAGAGACATGGGGCATTTATTTACTTACATGTAAACTAAGATTTTGAGAAACTTTATTGCGATTTCAATGACAGGGGAAACTTAAGAGAAATCCAAGTTCAGCTCTAAATTTGGATAAAACTGCATGAATTCAAAGAAATGATTTGAGGGAAAGGGGCATGCAAATGACCCCTGTTATATGAGGAGAAAAGCCCTGACATTAGTGTGGTAAATCAAATTTAAATTAATGACTGTGAAATTAGTAATCAAACGATTTTTAAGTTCAAAAATGAAAACCATTCAGATAAATCAAATCAAGTAGATTTAATAGACGACTTAAAGCATGTCACAGACTGATATTTACATCTCATTTTATGTATACTAACTACAATATCTATTTAACAACTTTTCTAAATCCCCATTTTTAAATACCCGTTGTTTCTTCACGTTTTTCATATTATATTTAAAAATAGAGAACTTTCAAATAACTGTAAGCTACACAGAAATTGTCAGTAAAATTGATTGTGAAACACATAAATTGTTAGGTCCATTAAGCACGTGCATTTCACACATCTGCTTTTAAAATTCGAAGTTGCAGACATCACGACATGACATGATATCTATCATAAATGCATTAAACACATTCAAATAGATTTACTATGATTGTCAATTAATTAAATAAATCAGGCAATATAATGTAAAAACGGTTTTTCAATACATCAGTGCATCATAGAAATATTATCCGAAAATGACTATGGAGTTAGAAATGTTGTTAAGTATATACGATTCGGTATACCTAAACCCGACCTATTGCCTTGGTCTAAAACTTAAAAATAATCAAAATGCATCATTTGTAATTTTCTGTCACATTTGGTTACTCATCCCTGTTACCATGTATAGAATGACGTACATTTTGTATCTGCATGTGTTTGTGTGATAGCTTTAATTATAAGTACAATTGCTGTTTAACTAAAAATAATTGGTTCAAAATTGTTAAATAATGATTCCCTGACAATTACTTATGCATGCATGCACGATACAATCCTTTGTTTATCACCACTATTTATTTCTATTTGTATTCATTTTATTTTCAAGTTGCATGTTAAATAACTATCACAGACTTCATGGTGCCTATACCATGTGAATTTATGTACTCAGTGGAGGTCAAAATATCATAACAAAGGACTGTCAAGGATTTTCTTCCATATTTGTTTTATTATTTCACCATTTTGATAGGATAGCATGCAGTGCTCATTTCCTTTACTAGATAAGTACTTCTTGTAAAGTGAAACAGCATGATTTTTACTGTTTAAACATACTTTATTACTTAACTAAAAAGCATCTTATCTAAAAATCTACATATTAGTTAAGTTACTTATTAGGAGTTTGCACCCAAAGTTATTCCATATAACATGGCGTAAAAGTAAAACAAGTTAGGTATAGTAGGAAAATATACCTTGACAGTTTCAATATTTTGACAAACATGTAGAAACATGCAGAAAATACATAGATCTATATAAGAACAAAGATAAAGAATGTAACTCGTTAACAATACTAATAAGCACTCACATTGAAGATTAACATTACCTGATTGTTAACTTAGTCAGTATCACATCTGACCTCATCTAGGGGTCGTAGGTCTGAATTCCTTACAGGACCTAAATACCTTTGCAGAGTTTGGCAATGAAATATTTCTAAGATCATTCTACTTGTGTATCAAACACCACACTTTTCAGGTGCTGTTGAGACCATGTGCTTAGTACTAGCATTGAAAG
This sequence comes from Mactra quadrangularis, assembly GCA_025267735.1. Lineage (NCBI taxonomy): Eukaryota > Metazoa > Mollusca > Bivalvia > Venerida > Mactridae > Mactra > Mactra quadrangularis. The sequence continues at coordinate 679,249 of CM046301.1, read as the reverse complement.
TTTTATCCTGAGATCTAGGCCTATCTAGGAACTCTGAGTAGTACTACTGGCTGCCAAAACATGATTGATCTTTAAAAGATGCAATAGTCCTATACATCACATGATGATGATGGTGGTGGTGGTGGTTTTGACGTTGGTGGTTGTGGTGGTCATCACGTGATGTAAAGGACTATTGTCTCTTTTAAAGATTTACAAGAAAATTAAAATTTATGTACAGTTATATCTAAAATTCACAAATCATTTCATAGGAAAAATGTTTCATACATATGAGAACTCCTTGGGATTCAAATTGTATGAAATTATGTAAATTGTTTTTATTCTTCATTGTACAAGATTTATAGCGTTCAAGTGCAATATTTAGCATGTTTAACTATTATGTACAATGATACACGTGTCTTTCTCGACCTCAAACAGTGAAAATATAATGTCAGAGAGTCCATTAGGTGAAAATAATGTTCAAGGAACATGAAACATTTCTTTGTTATTCTGCTATTGTAATGTTTTTTAAGGTGTTAAAGTTTCCTGTATAATTCCAATTAGTCAATATAAATTCCTCTGACATTTTATGTTTGACATTTTGTGTTTATATAAGTTATTTCCAGTTATAAAGTTGTGAACTTGTAGTTGACAATGGGTGCATGATGATAATTGTTTTATTCATTGCAGAAACCAGTAATGCTGGCAAATGTGAGAAGAAAATTAACTACTGCATTATTACATGACACTGAAGTTGGATTATGAGAGAAACGCAAGCGGGACTTGAAGTGGTAACTCAGAGTACTTGGAATTTAATAGCATCTCTTCTGGATATATGTTTTAAATAAAATTTTGAACGCTGATTTTAAACTCTAGTGTATTTTGTACGGCTATAATTTATGATGTATGATTCGAATTAGTGTCAATTGAAATTGTACCCAAAATAAAAAATTGAATGTAACATTTTTAGTCTTTATTTTTTATTCGATATTTTTCAAAACTGTAATTAAAGATGCAATATAAATTGCTTCTGGTAATTCTGATTTTAAAATAAAAGACTTTCATCTTTAGCATATTATACTCTCTTATTTGCTCAAGTACCTCCGATTAAAGAAATTCAAAGTTCTAGTGAACACCCTGGGCAGACAGATCTGTCTTGTTTACAATGATGAAATGATGAAACTATGTCTAAGTCGCTTTGAGCAAGTACTTCGTCGCCATTTCTTGGGTTCATATAATAAATAATGACGTATGATATAGTGGCTAGTTTAATAGTCAGAAGATGACCAGAGAACATGTTAAAATTACTATACAGAAGACGTGGCTTATCTGAACGTTCATCAGTTGTACAACCTGATTGATAGAATGTTTAAATGTTTAAACTGTTGTTATAGAAAGAACATCATAAACGAATAATGAAAAGACAAACCTAACGAGTTTCTGCCTTGGAAGTGATAGTGGCAAAACGAAGGAAGGGGACCAGACAACCTCATAATAAACTTTCACATTGAAGATTAATTAAGTGTGTGTACAAATACAGTTGAATGAACTTAACATTGTAACAATATTTTATGTGCCATCTGACAAGTCAAGATATACATGTACAGTTCAGATCATAATGTATATCATAACACAGCTTCTAAATCATTTAAGGAAAATGTCAGTTACTGACGGCTGTATGCGCCTAGTAACTGGTTAACAGCCTTATCCATAGATCTGGCTATCTAGGAACAGGGAGCAGGTTGACTGACGCCCGGGATATGATATGTTGCTATGGCGTTAAACCCAATACTAAAGTGACATTTGCGGCATCTTCTTTTATCTTGTCAGATGACTCATTCAAACTTCTACATTCTAAATATATGATACGTTTTATATTCCCCATGTGTGATATAAAACTAGCAGAGATTATTTTGACGACGTGGTTATGTTACACCATGACAGGTTATTTATCAGAAATACTGCAATTGTCTACTGATATAATTCTGATTTACATGTATATTTTATGTTGTGTAGATTTACAATTGTTCAGTAGACCGAGCTTCTCCAATCTAAAAGATAGCAACTCTTTAATGACAAACATTTTCACGACTTTCTTATGTTTCATTAGGATAATCATTGCCATAATCTAATCATTACCTTTATCACTTATACTTTATCTGACCACTATATAATGCATGCTGGTTTGTGGGATGCTCGGGCACTGACGCTGATGGATGTTCGGGCGGGAGCCTTGGATTAGAATTCAAGCACCTAGCCAGATTTCCCATCGACCATTTGGCTGCCGTTCTACCAACAGCGAAACAATGCGCTCGCCTTGCGGAACGTGTCCTATATTAAAGGAGCCGTTTCTTTTTTGACAATCTTTACTAAATTTCATTTAAGTTCACTGCAACTGAAAACATATTTTTGTTTTAACAATTCATCTGCTTCGGCTCAAAAAAGTAAGTTATGGTCACTGACAATGGCAGTAGTATCTTGTCTGTGCAGATGTTTATTTGGGTTAATGACAATATTCTATATTCTATAGCCATTATTTTATTGTTAACATACTTACATTTTTGTGCTCACTGTATTTTCTCATTAGCGAGTGCATTCCTTTGATATATTATCCCAACTGCCTTATTTCATGTCAATATAATACAACAGTAGGCTACATTGTTACTTGATTTGTTATTAAAATTGAGATAAAGTGTAATTGGATAATCTTCGTTTCTTGTTTTGATTTACGAGACACCTCTACTCATGGCATTTAAATGCAATTACGATGCCATCGTCCTAGATGAATCTAGCATTTCTCTCTGACACAACACTTCAATAAATTATTTTGAAATTGAGACACGAAGCAAGCTAAATCTAGAAACTGTTATTTAATCCCTTTGTGATAGAAATGTCGAGGAAGTAAATTGCTCATACTAGTCCGCTAAAACTTTTGTTTAGAAGATACAATAGTGTTCTGATAAAAGCCACTCTATATGATTATATATATGCTTTTATCTTTAAGTGAACGTCATCACAGTGCATGTTATTTATCTTCCTCACCGGAGGGTGGTGCACCCTTGGTTTTACACCTAGTTTATTCTAAATGATTCAATTAATTAAAAACAAATATATGTAATTATTAGTCTTCAGTGTTGTCTAAAGTAATGTTCTTACGAAAGAAATGAGAGTGAAAGCATACCACGAAAAACAACAACAGTAGAAGAATAAAACCCTTACAGCAAAATAGGAAAGAAATAAGGAAATATATCATTGCACGAGGAAACAGTGACTTTGGTTTGGTGATGAATGCATCGCAACATTAAAGGTCAATGATTTACTGATGAAAAAAGAGGACAGATTCTAATTAATTATTCTGTTAAATGCCAAGATATTGAGTGACCAGACCATTTTCTTAACAAAGCTGACACGCATGTTGCTGCATAAAATTATGTGGGCGTTTAGCTATTGGAGAATTGCGTGATTTCAAACCATTTGTGTACCATTACATGTCAATTAAGTCCAAATAGAGACAAACCGATGTTGACAAATTAACTAACTGGCGACGAATGAACCTAAATTTATGTGCTTTAATTTTATTCGACAAACAAAATACAAATCGTTAAGTGTAATGAATATTTAAGGTATTCCTAAAGTTATTGTTTATAAAGATGGTGATATTGATTTTGTTGAAATAAAAGGTGCATTGTATACAAGTGCTGTAAAAAGGCATATTATCAAAGCAATGAAATATACATATTACAATTTTCTAATTGTATGTCAGCTAACAGATGACATTTTTCAGTTATAAGTTCTTGTTAACATCTGACTGTTCTGCAATCACGATGACTTTTTTATGTACATTTTGTTAAGACGAAGACGTGGCTCACATCAAAGCTGCATCTGTCTTTTCATATATGTCTTATAAGTAACGTACAGCATTTTTTTAAATAATCATTTCTGTTTATGCTGTCATGCTTAGTCAAACTTTTAACGATCTCGGACTTCGCAATATATTCTCAATTGAACACTTTGTTTTATTTATTCGATGGCCGTTGCTTCAGTCTTAATTGTAACTAAGTTAAGTCAAAACGTCAACTAAAATGATGAAAAATGCATATATGGATTGACACATGAACGTTAATGTATATACTACAAAAATACGAAACATGGCTTGCTAGAAATACCACATCGAACAAAATGTGTTTATTATTATTAGTATTTTCAAAACTTACTTTGAACTATTTTTCAAACTTTGCTGTTGCTTTTTTTTGTTTTCACGGTAGTTAATTAACTTATGCATTACAGTTATCAGTCGACCACCCACTGTGTAAATATAATATTAGAGAATCCATTACTTTTAAGAAATGTACTAGGAATATGTTATATTTACGGTGGCATAGAGGTGACATGGAGAAATATTTAAATTTTACGTGCGCACGCAATAACGTTTACGTGGCCACGCAATAGCTGTACGTGCGCACACTCAACAAAATGGCCGCCAATTTCGACAACTCTCATTGGTCAATCATAACGTGCGCACGTAAAGTTATTGCGTGGCCACGTAAACGTTATTGCGTGCGCACGTAAAAGCTACTTTGTGCACACGTAAAGCTATTACGTGGCCACGTAAACGTTATTGCGTGCGCACGTAATAGCTACTGCGTGGCCACGTAAACGTTATTGCGTGCGCACGTAAATTTTAAATATTTCTCCATGTCACCTCTATGCCACAGTAGATATTTCTTTGTAATCCTACATTTTTCAGTTTGTTAACATTTCCTGTATTATTCCAATTGGTCAATACTAATTACTTGACATTTGTTGTTTTATTATGTTATGTCCAATCATTAACTTGTGTAGTTGTACATTGTATATTTGACAAAATGTGTATGAATGTTTCGTTTTATGCATTGTAAATATCAGTAATTTTGTCAAACGGATATTATCCACTGAAATATTAGAGTACAATGACTATTTCCTTTCTTTCAATGTCAATGTAGATGTTACGTAAGTACAAGTGAATATTTAATTAGGTGATTAATTGTTAAAATACATACATTTCTTTGTCTGTCTGTATTTTCTTATTACCGACTGCCTCCTTGGATATACTCGTATTATCCCAACTGCCTTATTTCATGACAATACAACAGTACAATGTTTCTTGATTTGTAAATTGAGATAAAGTGTGATTGAATTATTTTAGCTTCTTTGTTTGATTTATGAGATACCTCAGCGCATGACATTAAAGTGCAATTACGATGCCATCGTTCTAGCTAATCCTCGCATTTTTCTCTTTGAAATTCACCTCCTTGCATTTAGATTTTCAACGAGTAGAAGTAATATCTCTTCATGAAAAAATGTTCAAACAGTTTTGTGGTGTACATCTGATCTCATCAAAGCTAAAATAATTAACTTTTGTAAAGAAACCTTATAAATATGTTTTAGCTCGATGTAGCCTCTAATTGAACACCATTAATTTATGTAATATATGCGTTATTTTAAGATTTTATTACATTGATCTGAATGAAAGGACTGTGAAAATTTGAATCAAGCTGTTTAAATTTTTGCCTTGAATATTCCCTACTGTGTCTGCTTTTCAAGTTTTCCAGTTTAACTATAGATAATTCTAAAAGTAAATTTTACCGAGTTCTATGCGTCTAATGGTCACGCAGTAAAACAATAATGTATCGTCTTGAATTTCACGTTATTTAAATCCTTTATTCATTCTTATCATTTGATAATTGGTTTAGATTACTTAAATAAGTTCTGTAAGTTTTTATTGACATTCTATTTAACTACTCAATAAAGAAGAGACAAATCTTGAAATATCAAGTTTTAAATAAGCCTATAAAATTCATAAATAAACTAGGCATTTTAAGTTTTGTTCTAAATGATTGGAAAATATGATTTCGTTATGAAACCAACGATTTTTTTGCATGCTAAGAAGTCAAGGTTAGAGTTTTTCTCGCGAAAGCTACAAAATTGATTCCTAACATGATGTAGTTAAATGTCAAAATATTAAAAGATTACCAGACCATTGTCTTAACAAAGCTAACACGCATGCTGCTGCCTAAAAAAATTTGGACTTAATTGCATTTAGTTATTAAAGAATTGCGTGACACCAAAGCATTTGCATTTCATTAAATGTCAATTAAGTCCAAATAGAGACAAAGTGATGTTGACAAATTAGCTTGCTTGCATCTAATGAATTAAAATGTGTGTCTTTATTATCCGGCAAAATACAAACGGCAAAATGTAATGAATGTTTCACGCATTTCTGATGTTGTAATGATGCTGATTGTATTGTGGGTGGTGTTTTATTCTGATGGTCAAATAGTGTTTGATTGTTTATATTGTTTCACAAAACACTTAGACCAATAGACTGTCTCCACCAGTTACATTCACTCCTGTCGTCATTTTCTTGTTGATGTCGCTAAATATAATCTGGTCTTAGTAAGTCATTGTTTGTAACCTTAGCAATAAGCTTTTTTGTTTTCATGCGTTAGTGGTTTTTTTTGCATGCAACATTGTCGAGTTGAAGGGTAGATTGAAGCTTTTTTAACTAAGACAATTTGTTAATTTAATTTTTCATCTTACATGATTCTGCTTTAACCAGCGTGAGGTTAGTGTATCCTTAAGCTTGGTTTAACCCCTAGTAGCAATTAAAAGTTAAACAATCCAACACTAGCCTCCGACATAAAACATAAACGGTATAATATTGCTCAAAAATTAATTATTACATCAATATCAAAAAATTAATAAGTAGGGTCAGAAAACGTCCTTGAAATAGCATATCGATTAGTTAGACATTAGTTATAAACAATAAATAGTTATATAAGTTGACACTGAGAACATCTATATCAGTTCCATCATACAAATTTATCAGATTTAAAACTTATTTAATCCAGCTATCTCTCTTAAGAGATACAATTTATGTACGAATGATTTGAATAAACGTAAATTTATCAATATTGTTACGTAATCAAATTTTATAAACACTAGACTAGATATTTATGGACCGTAACATTATAAAGAAGATTTATAACTTATAAATTAATGATTAACTTATGAATGATTGAAAGTATTAAACACTATAAATTGGAAAATCAATTGTAAACTTATTTTAGTGCAGAGTGCTTGATTTTTCTTGGAGAGCCCCTTTACCAATTTTATGAGGTGTATAAACAATGATTTAAGCCTGTATCTTGTTGACATGGTGACTCGTTGGCAACATAAAATATTGATCTGTCAATTTTGAAGTTATGACATTGTCATACTTGAAATACTTGTTTGACAATAGCTACCCAGCTAGCTCAGTGGGTAGCTCACTGGTCTTCTGATCCAGTAGTCATATGTTTGACAATTCTGCAACCATTCTCCCTCTTACAACTGATTTCTTAATGATATAGGGAAGTTGTCAGTTACCGACTAAAGAGTGCTCTTTGTAACTGGTTAACAGCTAAATCCAGAGATTGAGCCTATTCAATAACAGTGAGTAGATTGAATTACCGCCATGGTAAGATGTGTTGCTATGGCAATAAAACCCTCAATTACCATCATGATAGGACCTACTATGTGTTGCTATGGCAATAAAACCCTCAATTACCGCCATGATAGGACCTACTATGTGTTGCTATGGCAATAAAACCCTCAATTACCGCCATAATAGGACCTACTATGTGTCGCTATGGCAATAACACCCTCAATTACCGCCATGATAGGACCTACTATGTGTTGCTATGGCAATAAAACCCTCAATTACCGCCATGATAGGACCTACTATGTGTTGCTATGGCAATAAAACCCTCAATTACCGCCATAATAGGACCTACTATGTGTCGCTATGGCAATAACACCCTCAATTACCGCCATGATAGGACCTACTATGTGTTGCTATGGCAATAAAACCCTCAATTACCGCCATAATAGGACCTACTATGTGGTGCTATGGCAATAACACCCTCAATTACCGCCATGATAGGACCTACTATGTGTTGCTATGGCAATAAAACCCTCATGAAAAAGTTAGTTTCATATTTTCCATGTTGTCATATTTTCAGTGTATGTTGAAACAATGTCAGGATAAAGTAGTTATGACAGAGTTCCATGGTGACTTTGACACCTTAGCAGCTACAATGATGAATGATTTGAAGTTTTTGTTGACTATACTGGATGCTATAGAAACAGGTAATAATTTGTTAAGATGTTATTTATGATAGCTGAGCTTTTAAAGAGAATTATTGGTTTGATAATAAATTTGATACTAAAAAAGGTTGCGGTGTTTACTCTATTGAAGTAGGCTTCTATTTATGAGTGTTTTCAGTTTACTCAGGCAAGGCTGTGATGCCGTGGTTTACTTGCTCAATTTTAGTCTTACCATTTGTCTTTAAGTTTTGTTGCTTCTTGTCATACCTTTCCATAAAAAATAGAAAATAATATTGATTTTCTTGCATACAAATAATGTTAAATGGTTCCTTATTGAGGGGTAGTGGTGGGAGCAGTAGTCCAGTGGTAGGACACGCGCTTAGGGATTGAAAGGTTTGGGGTTCAAACCCCACCAGGGGTACTGTTAATTTCCCAGAGCAAGACATTTACCTGTGATAGCTTTATTTCACCCAGGTGTAAAAAAGGTACCTCCGAGAGTGGTATTATTGTGTCAGTTGCACGAAGGGGAGTAAAAGGACTCCCCAGAGATTGATAGATATATAACTATAGATGATCCAGGGTATTAGCTCTAAAGTCGCTGAACATGCATAAGAATGTAACTTAGACTATAAAATTCAACTACTTTAAATTTACTATAAGGGTAACAGATTATGGGTTTTAGAAGAACGACCAGGAAAACCGGTTAGATGGTCTGACCACTGAATAATGACAAATGTTAATTAACATCATAAAATCAAAATTAAAGAGTTCTTGCTGGAGATGTGTTGGTTTTCTTCTAAGTTGGTTGGATTTTTTGTTAAAATTGTTGGTTGTCCAACCTTGTCACACTCTACTATTTTTTGTTTGCCTTGACAAATACTTGAAGTTCACCTCCATTTGAAAATGTAAATGCCATTCTGTAACCTTGACCTTGACTTTCCCTGATACATGATATTTTACCCAACATGCTAAGCTTCCTAACAAATTAGAAAAAACTAATAATCTTGTTTGTCTTTGATATGAGCTAATCTTTTAAAGTCTTATATTTCCTCAATTTCTTAATAACAGATCATAAAGTTTTAAGATGATTAAATTTTTGTGAAATAAAATTTCTGTTCAAAGAATTTCAAGCATCATTTGTGATGTTTATGATTATGTTATTATGAAGTCCAGCTCTGTAAATAATTGAAACCATATTTTATCTGAACAAAGTTATACCATTAAGTATATAAAGCCTTAAGTTTTATTGAATTCCAAATGTCTTGAATTCAGTATTTTGCTTTAATGTATTATATAACTGCCTTCTGGCAATCCTTAAGGAAGATCAATGGGTTTTAGTAATTAGGTTATAAAATGACTCTCTCAAAGAGAAAACCATAATTGGTTATATTCAAAAGGAAGGCGAACAAGATTTATTCTTATAAATAGTCACTGCTTCAAAGAAATTGTCTGATTCTAAGAAATTCTTTTATTTTCAGATTCTGTGATAAATATCTGTAGTGATAACACTGTGCTTGGAAATATTTCCTCAGTTTTGTTACTTTGTGATATAGTTTCCATGGTAACCAATAATTTAGACATGAAGCAATGTTTATTGACTGTTGTTAAGGTAACAATATGTTATTATCATTATTTATCTCATAGTTTGTAGATAATTGGTCTGATTGCATGTAGTTAGTGATAATTTGTGGAGATAATTGGTGAAATAAAGTGATAATTTATAATGATGACACCTAAGTATGAACATATTTCACATTCAGTTTTTTTTCTGTATTTGGGGAAGAGACATGGGGCATTTATTTACTTACATGTAAACCAAGATTATGAGAAATTTTATTGCAATTTTAATGACAGGGAAATTAGAGAAAAAACCAAGGTCAACTAAACTTGGGGAAAACTGCATAATTTAAAGAAGTTTTTGATGGGAAAGGGGCAAGCAAATGGCCCCTGTTGTATAGAAGATGTATGGAGAAAAGCCGTGACATTAGTTTGGCAAATCAAATTTAAACTAATGACTGCACAATTAACAATTTTAATAAGTTCAAAATTAAAAACCATTCAGATAAATCAGATCAAGTTAATTTATCAAAATTTAATGCATGTGGCAGACCAATGATCAGATCTTATTCTATGGTATATATACTACAATGTATACTCAACAACTTTTCCAACTCCACATTTGTAAATGTCATTTCTTTACGTTTGACATATCATATTTAAAAATAGAGAACTTTCAAATTACTGTAATCTACACAGAAATTGTGTGTTAAATTGATTGTGAAAGACATGATTTGTTATGTCCATTAAGCACGTGCATTTCACACATCCGCTTTTAAAATTCGAAGTTGCAGACATCACAACATGACATGAAGCACATTCAAATAGTTTTACTATGATTGTCATCTTATTAAATTAATCAGGCAATATAATGGAAAAAACGGTTTTTCAATACATCAGTGCATCATAGAAATATTACCCGAAAATGACTGTAGAGTTAAAAATGTTGTTAAGTATATACGATATGGTATACCTAAACCCTGACATATTGCCTTGGTCTAAAACTTGAAAATAAGCAAAATGCATCATTTGTAATTTTCTGTCACATTTGGTTACTCATCCCTGTTAGCATGTATACGAGTAGAATGACGTACATTTTGTATCTGCATGTGTTTGTGTGATAGCTTTAATTATAAGTACAATTGCTGTTTAACTAAAAAATAATTGGTTCAAAATTGTTAAATAATAATTCCCTGATAATTACTTGTGCATGCATGCACGAAACAATCCTTTGTTTATCACCACTATTTATTTCTATGTTTTGTTCATTTTATTTTCAAGTTGCATGTTATATAACTATCACAGACTTCATGGTGCCGATACCACGTGAATTTATGTACTCAGTGGAGGTCAAAATATCATAACAAAGGACTGTCAAGGATTTTCTTCCATATTTGTTTTATCATTTCACCATTTTTTATGTGATAACAAGCAGTGCTCATTCCCTTTACTAGATAAGCACTTTTTGTAAAGTGAAACAGCATGATTTTTACTGTTTAAACATACTTTATTGCTTAACTAAAAAGTATCTTATCTAAAAATCTACATATTAGTTAAGTTACTTATTAGGAGTTTGCACCCAAAGTTATTCCTTATAACATGGCGTAAAAGTAAAACAAGTTATGGTAGGAAAATATACCTTGACAGTTTCAATATTTTGACAAACATGTAGAAACATGCAGAAAATACATAGATCTATATAAGAACAAAGACAATGAATGTAACTCGTTAACAATACTAATAAGCACTCACATTGAAGATTAACATTACCTGATTGTTAACTTAGTCAGTATCACATCTGACCTCATCTAGGGGTCGTAGGTCTGAATTCCTTACAGGACCTAAATACCTTTGCAGAGTTTGGCAATGAAATATTTTTAAGATCATTCTACTTGTGTATCAAGCACCACACTTTTCAGGTGCTGTTGAGACCATGTGCTTAGTACTAGCATTGAAAGTTTTATCCTGATATCTAGGCCTATCTAGGAACTCTGAGTAGGACTACTGGCTGCCAAAATATGATTGATCTTTAAAAGATGCAATAGTCCTATACATCACATGATGGTGATGATGGTGGTGGTGGTTTTGACGGTGGTGGTTGTGGTGGTCATCATGTGATGTAAAGGACTATTGTCTCTTTTAAAGATTTACAAGAAAATTAAAATGCATGTATATCTAAAATTCACAAATCATTACATAGGAAAAATGTTTCATACATATGTGAACTCCTTGGGATTCAAATTGTATGAAATTATGTAAATTGTTTTTATTCTTCATTGTACAAGATTTATAGCGTTCAAGTGCAATATTTAGCATGTTTAATTATTATGTACAATGATACACGTGTCTTTCTCGACCTCAAACAGTGAAAATATAATGTCAGAGAGTCCATTAGGTGAAAATAATGTTCAAGGAACATGAAACACTTCTTTGTTTTTCTACTAATGTAATGTTTTTTAAGGTGTTAAAGTTTCCTGTATAATTCCAATTAGTCAATATAAATTACTCTGACATTTTATGTTTGACATTTTGTGTTTATATAAGTTATTTCCAGTTATAATATTGTGAACTTGTAGTTGACAATGAGTGCATGATGATTATTATTTTATTCATTGCAGAAACCAGGAATGCTGGCAAATGTAAGAAGAAAATTAACTACTGCATTATTAGATGACACTGAAGTTGGATTATGAGAGAACACAAGGAGAACTAACTCAGAGTGTTTGGAATTTAATAGCGTCTCTCCTGGTTATATGTTTTAAATAAAGTTTTGAAAGCTAATTTTGGACTCATAGTGTATTTTGTACGGCTATAATTTATGGTGTATGATTCGAATTAGTGTCAATTGAAATTGTACCCAAAATAAAAATTTGAATGTAACATTTTTAGTCTTTATTTTTCATTCGATATTTTTTTTAAATGAAAAAGGCATAAATTGCTTGAGATAATACTGACTTTAAAAAATCGATTCTTTTATCTTTAGCATGTTATGCTCTCTTTTTTGCTCAAGTATCTCTAATTAAAGCATCACTAAGTTCTAGTAAACACCCTGGACAGCCAGATCTGTCTTCTTGTTTACAATGATGAAACTATGTCTAAGTCGCTTTGAGCAAGTACCTAATCGCCAGTTTATTATGTCTTGGGTTCATATAATAAATTGTATTGTATGATATAGTGGCTAGTTTAATAGTCAGATGATGACCAGAGAACATGTTACAAATACTATACAGAAGGTGTGGCTTATCAGCACATTTAACAGTAGTACAACATGATTGGTAGATTGTAAATACACAACAGCAATGTCTTAGCAACGTAACAAATAGCAAAAGGAATTTGAAAAATATCTGTAACAGCAACAGTCAAAAAGCAAAGAAGGGGATGTTTTTAGATGTTTCAACTGTTGTAATAAAAAAGGACAGCATAAACGAATTACGAAAAGACAACCTTAATGGGTTTCTGCCTTGGAACTTGGAAGTGATATTGGCAAAATGTAGATAAAGGATCAGAAAACCTCTTTATAAACTTTCACATTGCAGATTTATTAAATATATGTACAAATACAGTTGAATGAACTTTACATTGTAACAATATTATGACAAGTCAAGATATACATGTAGATGTAGATCATAATGTAGATCATAACACAGCTTCTAAATCATGTTAGGAAAATGTCAATCACTGACAGTAGTTTGCGCCTAGTAACTGGTAAACAGCTTAATCCAGAGATTTGGTCTTTTAAGAACGGTGAGCAGGTTGACCGACCCCGTGATATGACCTATATATATAATGTGTTGTTACGGCGTTAAACTCAATAAAAAAAGAAATTTGCGACATCTTCTTTTATCTTGTCAGATGACTCATTCAAACTTCCACATTCTAAATATAGGATACGTTTAATATTCCCCATGTGTGATATAAAACTAGCAGAGCTTATTTTGACGACGTGGTTATGCTACAACCTGACAGGTTATTTATCAGAAATATTTCAATTGTCTACTGATATAATTCTGATTTATATTTCATGTGGTGCAGATTTACATATGTTCAGTAAACCGAACTTCTCCAATCTAAAAGATAGAAGCTCTTAAATGACAAACAGTTTCATGACTTTCTTATGTTCTATTAGGATGTCCATAAACTCAACTATTACAGTTGCCCGAAAAATTCTCTCATGTGCATAGAACTGGAAAACAAACATCCTTAAAATGTTGTTCTGGTTCTCCAGCACAAAAATGTCAAGCTAAAATTCCAAAGATTTTGGCCAATCTTTTCCAAAGAGTTTGAAGCCTGTAAGTATTCCCCAGAACATTTCGGTAAATGTCATCTCACTGAATGGTTATGCATGTTAGAAGTATACAATATAAAATGTCCAACTCTATGAAGTGTTTATTATACAATTTTAAACGGTCAAACTCTTAGGTTGTAGAATGTACGACGTAAAATATATACAAAAATGTCAATGCTCAAATTCGTTGCACTCTAGAATATACTATATAAAATGGTCAGCACAAACTTATTAATTGTCGCCAGAATTGTGATGGCGTCAAACTCTTCACTAAAATCTACAATACAAACTCTTTGAAATTTTAGCTCGATTACTAAAGAAACTATAATATCAAGGGAGCCGCTACATTTTTGAAAATCTTCACTAAATTTCATTTTAAGCTCATTGCAACGGAAAATATATTTTTATTTTAACAATTCACCTGTTTCGGCTCAATATAGTATTATGGTCACTGATAATGGCAGTAGTGTACAGGCTGTGCTGATGTTATTTGGGTTAATGACAATATTCTATGCATTTATTTTATTCTTAATATACTTACATTTTTGTGCTCACTGTATTTTCTCATTAGCGAGTGCATTCCTTTGATATATTATCCCAATTGCCTTATTTCATGACAATATAATACAACAGTAGGCTACAATATTACTTGATTTGTAATTAAAATTGAGATAAAGTGTAATTGGATAATCTTCGTTTCTTGTTTTGATTTACGAGATACCTCTACTCATGGCATTTAAATGCAATTACGATGCCATCGTCCTAGATGAATCTGGCATTTCTCTCTGACACAACACTTCAATGATTTATTTGAAATTGAGACATAAAGCAAGCTAAATCTAGAAATTGTTATTTAATCCCTTTGTGATAGAAATGTCGAGGAAGTGAATTGCTCATACTAGTTCGCTAAAACTTTTATCTTTAAGTGAACGTCATCACAGTGTATGTTATTTATCTTCCTCACCGGAGGGTTGGTGCACCCTTGGTTTTACACCTAGTTTATTCTAAATGATTCAATTAATTAAAAACAAATAGATGTAATTATTAGTCTTCAATGTTGTCTAAAGTAATGTTCTTACAAAAGAAATGAAAGTGAAAGCATACCACAAAAAACAACAACAGTAGAAGAATAAAACCCTTACAGCGAAATAGGAAAGAAATAAGGAAATATATCATTGCACGAGGAAACAGTGACTTTGTTTTGGTGATGAATGCATCGCAACATTAAAGGTCAATGATTTACTGATAAAAAAAGGACAGATTCTAATTAATTATTCTGTTAAATGCCAAGATATTGAGTGACCAGACCATTGTCTTAACAAAGCTGGCACGCATGTTGCTGCATAAAATTATGTGGGCGTTTAGCTATTGGAGAATTGCGTGATTTCAAACCATTTGTGTACCATTACATGTCAATTAAGTCCAAATAGAGACAAACCGATGTTGACAAATTAACTAACTGGCGATGAATGAACCTAAATTTATGTGCTTTAATTTTATTCGACAAACAAAATACAAATCGTTAAGTGTAATGAATATTTAAGGTATTCCTAAAGTTATTGCATGGGTGAAAGTTTTCAGGACTGATCCTGAAGTTCAGGATTTTTTGAACAGAGAAAGGGTTCTTTCCATATGGTAATGTGGCCTTAAAAACATGAAATTTGGAAATTTCAGGATTTTGAAAATGTTGAACTTTCACCCATGGTTATTGTTTATAAAGATGGTGATATTGATTTTGTTGAAATAAAAGGTGCATTGTATACAAGTGCTGTAAAAGTTTATTTTATGATACAAAAAGGCATATTATCAAACCGATGAAATATACATATTACAATTTTCTAATTGTATGTCAGCTAACAGATGACATTTTTCAGTTATAAGTTCTTGTAAACATCTGACTGCAATCACGATGACTTTTTTATGTACATTTTGTTAAGACGAAGACGTGGTTCACATCAAAGCTGCATCTGTCTTTTCAAATATGTCTTATAAGTAACGTACAGCAATTTTTTAATAATCATTTCTGTTTATGCTGTCATGCTTAGTCAAACTTTTAACGATCTCGGACTTCGCAATATATTCTCAATGGAACACTTTGTTTTATATATATATTCGATGGCCGTTGCTTCAGTCTTAATTGTAACTAAGTTAAGTCAAAACGTCAACTAAAATGATGAAAAATGCTTATTATATGGATTTGATACATGATCGTTAATGTATATACTACAAAAATACGAAACATGGCTTGCTAGAAATACCACATCGAACAAAATGTGTTTATTATTATTAGTATTTCAAAACTTATTTTGAACTATTTTTCAAACTTTGTTGTTGTTTTTTGTTGTTTTCACGGTAGTTAATTAACTTATGCATTACAGTTATCAGTCGACCACCCACTGTGTAAATATAATATTAGAGAATCCATTACTTTTAAGAAATGTACTAGGAATATGTTATATTTACGGTGGCATAGAGGTGACATGGAGAAATATTTAAATTTTACGTGCGCACGCAATAACGTTTACGTGGCCACGCAATAGCTGTACGTGCGCACACCCAACAAAATGGCCGCCAATTTCGACAACTCTCATTGGTCAATTATAACGTGCGCACGTAAAGTTATTGCGTAGCCACGTAAACGTTATTGCGTGCGCACGTAAAAGCTACTTTGTGCACACGTAAAGCTATTACGTGGCCACGTAAACGTTATTGCGGGCGCACGTAATAGCTACTTCGCCATGTCACCTCTATGCCACAGTAGATATTTCTTTGTTATCCTACATTTTTTCAGTTTGTTAACATTTCCTGTATAATTCCAATTGGTCAATACTAATTACTTGACGTTTTTTTTTTATTATGTTATGTCCAATCATTAACTTGTGTAGTTGTACATTGTATATTTGACAAAATGTGTATGAATGTTTCGTTTTATGCATTGTAAATATCAGTAATTTTGTCAAACGGATATTATCCACTGAAATATTAGAGTACAATGACTATTTCCTTTCTTTCAATGTCAATGTAGATGTTACGTAAGTACAAGTGAATATTTAATTAGGTGATTAATTGTTAAAATACATACATTTCTTTGTCTGCCTGTATTTTCTCATTACCGACTGCCTCCTTGGATATACTCGTATTATCCCAACTGCCTTATTTCATGACAATACAACAGTACAATGTTTCTTGATTTGTAAATTGAGATAAAGTGTGATTAAATTATTTTAGCTTCTTTATTTGATTTATGAGATACCTCAGCTCATGACATTAAAGTGCAATAACGATGCCATCGTCCTAGCTAATCCTCGCATTTTTCTCTTTGAAATTCACCTCCTTGCATTTAGATTTTCAACGAGTAGAAGTAATATCTCTTCATGAAAAAATTAACAAACAGTTTTGTGGTGTACATCTGATCTCATCAAAGCTAAAACAATTATCTTTTGTAAAAAAATCTTATAAATATGTTTTAGCTCGATGTAGCCCCTAATTGAACACCATTAATTTATGTAATATATGCGTTATTTTAAGATTTTATTACATTGATCTGAATGAAAGGACTGTGAAAATTTGAATCAAGCTGTTTAAATTTTTGCCTTGAATATTCCCTACTGTGTCTGCTTTTCAAGTTTTCCAGTTTAACTATAGATAATTCTAAAAGTAAATTTTACCGAGTTCTATGCGTCTAATGGTCACGCAGTAAAACAATAATGTATCGTCTTGAATTTCACGTTATTTAAATCCTTTATTCATTCTTATCATTTGATAATTGGTTTAGATTACTTAAATAAGTTCTGTAATTTTTTATTGACATTCTATTTAACTACTCAATAAAGAAGAGACAAATCTTGAACTATAAAGTTTTAAATAAGCCTATAAAATTCATAAATAAACTAGGCATTTTAAGTTTTGTTCTAAATGATTGGAAAATATGATTTCGTTATGAAACCAACGATTTTTTGCATGCTAAGAAGTCAAGGTTAGAGTTTTTCTCACGAAAGCTACAAAATAGATTTCTAACATGATGTAGTTAAATGTCAAAATATTAAAAGATTACCAGACCATTGTCTTAACAAAGCTAACACGCATGCTGCTGCGTAAAAATATTTGGACTTAATTGCATTTAGTTATTAAAGAATTGCGTGACACCAAAGCATTTGCATTTCATTAAATGTCAATTAAGTCCAAATAGAGACAAAGTGATGTTGACAAATTAGTTTGCTTGCATCTAATGAATTAAAATGTGTATTTTTATTATCCGGCCAAATACAAATGGCAAAATGTAATGAATGTTTCACGCATTTCTGATGTTGTAATGATGTTGATTGTATTGTGGGTGAGGTTTTATTCTGTTGGTCAAATATTGTTTGATTGTTTATATTGTTTCACAATACACTTAGACCCTCCAATAGACTGTCTCGACCAGTTACATTCACTCCTGTCGTCCTTTTCTTGTTGATGTCGCTAAATATGATCTGGTCTCTGAAGTCATTGTCTGTTACCTTAGCAATAAGCTTTTTTGTTTTCATGCGACATGCAACATTGTCGAGTTGAAGGTTGGGTCGAAGTTTTTAACTAAGACAATTTGTTATTTTTCATCTTATATGATTATGCTTCGGACAGTGGTAAGTGTACCCTTAAGCCTGGTTTAACCCCTAGTAGCAATTAGAAGTTTTACAACCCAACACTATTCTCCGACATAAAAAAATAAACGGTATAATATTGTTCATAAAATTAATTATTACATCAATATCAAAAAATAAATAAGTATGGTCAGAAAACATCATTGAAATAACATAATGATAAGTTAGACATTAGTTTTAAACAATAAATGAAAATGAGCTGACTCTGAGAACATCTATATCAGTTTCATCATACAAATTTATCAGATTTAAAACTGATTTAACCCAGCTATCTCTCTTAAGAGATACAAGTTATGTACGAATTACTTGAATAAAAGAATATTTTATCAATTATTGTTACATAATCAAATTTTATAAACACTAGACTAGATATATATGGGCCTTAATTTAAATAACTTGTATGTACCATGTAACAAACGTCTTTTACCTACTTATGTTTCTCCACGCTTATGACATAGACTTGGCGTTTATAGACTGTATTTGACTTATGTATAATATTTCTATTCAATGATTTTTTAAAATAGTTTCTCAATATTAACTTCAGAAACATTTTATAATCAACTAATCGACGGTCAAAGGTTTTTGCATGAACAGCTTATTTTTAAAACTCACCATACCATATTATAGTATATCACAGGATGTGGTTTTGATCCTCGAACTTTCGAAGCAGGTACCTTAAATGTCATATACACATGTCTTGAGATGACAACGGTTTAATTAATAATATAATAGTAAGTACAAATCAAATACTATTTGTGTGTTTTTTAAAATTTCCCTAGTTAGGTTTTACGTCTTATGGCATTGACATGATATTGATAGGGTCTGTTTGTGCATCCTAAAGTACCGAAAAGCTTTGTAAATAGGTAATGTATTAATTCATGTCATTATGAATAATATTTGTAAATAATTTATTAAATACTGGGGTCTGTTATTTCTAAATTGAAACAAAACAATATTGACGCATCAACTAAATTGGTGGATAAACGCTTGATACACGAGCATTAATTATATTTATACAAAACATACTAGCCATGAGATGCTATAAATATTTTATCAAGCGCTCTGTTGTTATAATATTTTTTATCAGAACCCAAATTACAATTGATTTTGATATAAATTGATTATGAAATTAATGTATAAAAATTGAATTTGCAGACGATGTGATTATTAAGCCATAATTGACACACGTATAACAAAGTTAAAGCATTAAGATTGTATAAGCAGGCGATTTGCAGTTCTAATATTAGATATATATATCTGCTTTGTGTACCAACCAATAATCTTCTTTACAGACTATAGTTTCGTATTAGGCATTTTCATTTATTTTGTACATAACATAAGATAATGTGTACCAACGTCCCAAACTTACAGAGGCAGAGGTTTAAAGACGCATACATGCTTAGAATAAATAAGCAATTTTAAAACAGATATGCGCAAACTACATTTTTCTTCGTAACTAATGGACGAAATTTGAACGAGTAAGAGATATGAAGATCAATGCATACATCTTTATCAGAATTTAAGCAATTTTAAAACATACTACGCGATGCGCTAGCTACAGTTTTTTTTCTTGATTATTAGACTAAATTTAAAAAGTCCTTGTATATTTGAATGGAAATAATTAGGTTTATGAAATTTAAAAAAAAACTGAATGATTAGTTCCAAAAATCGTTTGCTATTGATACAATTAATTTGACAATTTTGGATTTAACGTCCTCAGTTTTTGTTTATATCTTAAGGCGTTGGTATGGTATTAACAAAGAGTATTAGTACATGTACATCCTAAAATACTGAAAAGCTTTATAAGTAAATTATGTATAAACCCATGCCATTATAAATAATATCTGTAAATAATTTATAAAATGCCAGTTATTTCTTAATTAAAACAAAACAGTATTGAAAGACCAACTGAACTGGCGGATTAGTTCTTGGTACACGTTAATTATCTTAAGCCATGAAAGATTATGAATATTTTATTCACCTCGCTGTAGTTATTCATGTTTTATCAAAATCCAAATTACTCGTGGTTTTAATATAGTTGATTATGAATGAATCAAAATTGAATAAACAGACAATGTGCCGCCCTACAGACCAATATAATATATTGGCAAATCAAATTTAAACTTATGACTGCACAATTAACAATTTAAATAAGTTAAAAATTGAAAACCATTTAATTCAGATAAATCAGATAAAGTAAGTTTATCAGAGAACTTAATGCATGTCGCCGACCAATGTTCAGATTTCATTCTATGGTATATAAACTACAATGTATACTCTTTTTTAACTCCCCATTTTTAAATACCTGTCGCCGCCCGGCTAGCTCAGTTGGTAGCACGCAAGTCTACTGATCGAGGGGTGGTGGGTTCGATTCCCGGGCAGGGCATATTTTCGTGGAGCTTGGTCATGAAATTATTTCTGCTGCCTTTCTTTCTCCTACCACTGATTTTTAATTATGTAGGGCAGTTGTCTGTCACTGACGAAAGTGTGCACTTAGTAGTTGGTTAACAGCTAAATCCAGAGATTTAGCCTTTCCAGGAGGAGTGAGTAGCTTGACTGACCGCCGTTATATGACCTATACAATGTGTTGCTACTGCGTTAACCCAACAAAAAACAAAAACAAAAAATACCTGTCCTTCCTCTACGATAGTCAAATTATATTTAAAAATCGAGAACTTTCAAATTACTGTAAACTACACAGATATTGTGTGTAAAATTGATTGTGAAACATGTTAAATGTTAGGTCCATTAAGCACGTGCATTTCACACATCCGCTTATATAATTCGAAAGTTGCAGGCATCACGCCATGACATGAAATCTATTATAAATGCATGAAGCATATTCAAATAGATTTACTATGATTGTCAATTAATTAAATAAATCAGGCAATATAATATAAAAAAGTTTTTTCAATACATCAGTGCATCATAGAAATATTACCCCAAAATGACTGTGGAGTTAGAAATGTTGTTAAGTATACACGATACGGTATACCTAAACCCGACCTATTGCCTTGGTCTAAAACTTAAAAATAAGCAAAATGCATCATTTGTAATTTTCTGTCACATTAGGTTACTCATCCCTGTTAGCATGTATAGAATGACGTACATTTTGTATCTGCATGTGTTTGTGTGTTATCTTTAATTATAAGTACAATTGCTGTTTAACTAAAAAATAATTGGTTCAAAATTGTTAAATAATAATTCCCTGACAATTACTTGTGCATGCATGCACGTTACAATCCTTTGTTTATCACCACTATTTATTTCTATTTGTATTCATTTTATTTCTATGTTTTGTTCATTTTATTTTCAACTTGCATGTTATATAACTATCACAGACTTCATGGTGCCTATACCACGAGAATTTATGTACTCAGTGGAGGTCGAAATATCATAACAAAGGACTGTCAAGGATTTTCTTCCATATTTGTTTTATCATTTCACCATTTTTATATGATAACATGCAGTGCTCATTCCCTTTACTAGATAAGCACTTTTTGTAAAGTGAAACAGCTTGACTTTTACTGTTTAAGGTAGAATACCCATAATACACATATCAAGGAATAAGACTTTTGCTACTTTCTTTATAATCAGGATCACAACCTAGATTCACTGGCAAAATATTTTAAATTTTTACCGTCCAATAAATTTTTTATAACATTTTTTTGAAAATTGAGTTATAAGTAAGAATCACACTATAAATTTGAAGGGGTATATGTCTTTAAAATGTAAAATTGTTTTAAATAATCAAATTATTTTCATAAATTTTGTTTGATAAAATTCACAATACTTTAATGAATGCAAATACATCAACTTTAATAACTTTACCTTGGTATTTTTACACACATACCAAGTTAATAATAGGGAGACCCAACAGAAAATGTGACGATTTTCACCAGCTATAAAAACTACAAGTCTGTATCCTTATTTTTTTACTATGAAAACAGTTTCTGCACTCCTAGTTACACATTTAATAATTTACCTTAAACCATATGGCAATGAATAAAACAAAGAACAAAAACTTTTACCACAGATAACTAAACAAAATGCCATTTTAATACATCAACCCCCTTTTTGAAAAAATGTCAAAACTCCAGTGACCATCATAATATGAAGTAAACACATCTTTACAGTATATATTTTACTTTTAAACGCCATTATTGACAATTTAAAGATAAAATAATGGTAGTTTACGGTCTAATTGCATTAATTATCAACAACTTATTGATTACGAATTTGTTCGGGGACGAATCTGTTAGGGGACGAATCTTTTCGTCCATTATTTGAATTGGATTTTTAAACTTCCGGTTTAAACTTTTTACACGAATTCTACCTATTTTCTCAAATAATTGAGAGAATTAATATTCTTGTGAGGTAATACAATAAAAATAATAATAATATTTGAAAAATGAGGCATTTACACAATAAAAAAGTTCATCCGATCTTTATCGATTGATAACGACACCGACGAAAACCGCTTACGTAATTTGTCGACATGACCCGACATCGCCCGAAGTTTGACAGCAGCTATTATGGGAATTCTACCTTAAACATACTTTATTACTTAACTAAAATGTATTTTTTCTAAAAAATCTACATATTAGTTAAGTTACTTATTAGGAGTTCACCCAAAGTTATTCCATATAACATGGGGTAAAAGTAAAAAAATTATGGTAGGAAAACATA
The DNA here is from genome assembly GCA_025267735.1 of Mactra quadrangularis. Taxonomy (NCBI): domain Eukaryota; kingdom Metazoa; phylum Mollusca; class Bivalvia; order Venerida; family Mactridae; genus Mactra; species Mactra quadrangularis. The sequence continues at coordinate 655,975 of CM046301.1, read as the reverse complement.
CCTTGACAGTTTCAATATTTTGTCAAACATGTAGAAATACATAGATCTATATAAGAACAAAGACAATGAATGTAACTCGTTAACAATACTAATAAGCACTCACACTGAATATTTATACCCCCGCTTCGAAGAAGAGGGGGGTATACTGTTTTACCCTTGTCCGTGCGTGCGTGCGTGCGTCCGTTACAAAATTTCCGTCGCAGTTTTCTCAGCAACTATAACATGCAGCCTAATACTTTGCATATTGCTTCATCCCATAGTCCCATGTGGTGTAAAGCGATTTCATGCTCCTTGCTCATCTTCTTCCTGTTTGTCGCATATTTTTAGATTTTTGCGGGGGTATCACTAGTGAGCATTAGCTCACATATTTACTTGTTACATTACCTGATTGTTATCTTAGTCAGTATCACATCTGACCTCATCTAGGGGTCGTAGGTCTAAATTCCTGGCAGGACCCAAATACCTTTTCAGAGTTTGGCAATGAAATATTTTTAAGATCTTTCTACTTGTGTATCAAACACCACAGTTTCCAGTCACTGATGAGAGCATGTGCTTAGTACTAGCTTTTAAACTTTTATCCAGAGATCTAGGCCTATCCAGGAACTCTGAGTAGGACTACTGACTGCCAAAATATGATTGATCTTTAAAAGACGCAATAGTCCTATACATCACAATGATGATAATGATGATGATGATGGTGGTGGTTTTGACGGTGGTGGTTGTGGTGGTCATCATGTGATGTAAAGGACTATTGCATCTTTTAAAGATTTACAAGAAAATTAAAATACATGTATATTTAAATTCACAAATCATTACATAGGTAAATATTTCATACATATGAGAACTCCTTGTGATACAAATTGTATGAAATTATGTAAATTGTTTTATTCTTCATTGTACAAGATTTATAGTGTTTCAAGTGCAATATTTAGCATGTTTAATTCTTATGTACAATGATACACGTGTCTTTCTCGACCTACAACTGTGAAAATATAATGTCAGAGAGTCCATTACTTGAAAATAATGTTCAAGGAAATGAAACATTTCTTTGTTATTCCACTATTGTAATGTTTTTTAAATCGTTGAAGTTTCCTGTATAATTCCAATTAGTCAATATAAATTCCTCTGACATTTTATGTTTGACATTTTGTGTTTATATAAGTTATTTCCAGTTATAACATTGTGAACTTGTAGTTGACAATGGGTGCATGATGATTATTGTTTTATTCTTTGCAGAAACCAGTAATGCTGGCAAATGTAAGGAGAAAATTAACTACTGCATTATTAGATGACACTGAAGTTGTATTATGAGAGAAACGCAAGCGGGACTTGAAGTGGTAACTCAGTGCTTGGAATTTAATAGCGTCTCTTCTGGCTTCTATGTTTTAAATAAAGTTTTGAAAGCTGATTTTAGACTCATAGTGTATTTTGTACGGCTATAATTTATGGTGTATGATTCGAATTAATGTCAATTGAAATTGTACCCAAAATAAAAAATTGAATGTTACATTTGTAGTTTTATTTTTCATTCAGTATTTCTAATTGTAACTAAAGATGCAATAAATTGCTTGTGGTAATTCTGACTAAAAATAATTGATTCTTTCATCTTTAGCACATTATGCTCCCATATTTGCTCAAGTACCTCTAATTGAAGAAATAAAAACCTCTGGACAACCAGATATGTCTTGTTGTTTACAATGGTAAAACTACGTCCAAGTCACTTTGAGCTAGAACTTCGTTGTCAGTTTATTATGTCTTAGATTCATATAATAAATAATAATGTATGATATAGTAGCTAGTTTGATAGTCAGATGATGACAAGAAAACATGTTACAAATACTATATTGAAGACGTGGCTTATCAGCACGTTTAACAGTAGTACAACATGATTGGTAGAATGTAAATAAACAACAGCAATGTCTTAGCAAAGTAAAGCAAAATGAATTAAAAACATATCTGATACAGCAACAGTAAAAAGCACAGACATCCCACACAACCCAAAAAGCAAAGAGGGGAATGTTTGTATATGTTTAAACTGTTGTTATAGAAAGGACTGCATAAACGAATAACGAAAAGACAAACCTAACGGGGTTCTGCCTTGGAAGTGAAAGTGGCGAAACGAATAAAGAGGACCAGAGAACCTCATAATAAACTTTCGCATTGAAGATTAATTAAATGTGTGTACAAATACAGTTGAATGAACTAAACATTGTTAAATGATTTTTTGCCATCTGACAAGTGAAGATATATGTGTAGATGTAGATCATCGTGTAGATCATAACGCAGCTTTTAAATCATTTTAGGCAAATGTCATTCATTGACGGTAGTATGCGCCAAGTAACTGGTTAACGTTTAATCCAGAGTTTTGTCCATTTACCGATGAGCAGGTTGACTGACCCCCTAGTATGACATATATATATAATGTGTTGCTATGGCGTTCAACCCAATACTAAAGTGACATTTGCGGCATCTTCTTTTATCTTGTCAGATGACTCATTCAAACTTCTACATTCTAAATATAGGATACGTTTTATATTCCCCATGTGTGATATAAAACTAGCAGAGCTTATTTTGACGACGTGGTTATATAACAACCTGACAGGTTATTTATCAGAAATACTACAATTGTCTACTGATATAAGTCTGATTTATACTTCATGTGGTGCAAATTTACATATGTTCAGTGAACCGAACTTCTCCATTCTAAAAGATAGAAGCTTTTAAATGACAAACATTTTCATTACTTTCTTATGTTCCATTAGGATGTCAATATACTCAACTATGACGGTTGCCCGAAAAATCAATTCATGTACATAATACTGGAAAACGAATATCTTTAAAAGGTATATTTGGTTCTCCAGCACAACTAAAAAAAATGAGTATTAAGACAGCCGTTACATTTTTGACAATATTCACTAAATTTCGTTTAAGTTCACTGCAACTGAAAACATATTTTTGTTTTAACAATTGACCTGTCTCGGCTCAATTAAGTAAGTTATAGTCACTGACAACGGCAGTAGTATTCCGTCTGTGCAGATGTTTATTTGGGTTATTGACAATATTCTATATTCTATAGCCATTATTTTATTGTTAATATACTTACATTTTTGTGCTCACTGTATTTTCTCATTAGCGAATGCCTTCCTTTGATATATTATCCCAACTGCCTTATTTCATGTCAATATAATACAACAATAGGCTACATTGTTACTTGATTTGTTATTAAAATTTAGATAAAGTGTAATTGGATAATCTTCGTTTCTTGTTTTGATTTACGAGATACCTCAGCTCATGGCATTTAAATGCAATTACGATGCCATCGTCCTAGATGAATCTGGCATTTCTCTCTGACACAACACTTCAATAAATTATTTTGAAATTGAGACATAAAGCAAGCTAAATCTAGAAACTGTTATTTAATCCCTTTGTGATAGAAATGTAGAGGAAGTAAATTGCGCATACTAGTACGCTAAAAAGATTATTAGAAGATTCGTGTTCTGATTAGAGCCATCCTATATGATTTTTAATATGCTTTATCTTTAAGTGAACGTCATCATAGTGTATGTTATTAGTCCTTCCTCACCGGAGGTATGACTATTTCCTTTCTTTCACTGTCAATGTAGATGCTACGTGAGTACAAGTGAATATTTAATTAGGTGATTAATTGTTAAAATACATACAATATTATTTCTTTGTGCTGACTGTATTTTCTCAGTAACGACTGCCTCCTTTGATATACTCGTATTATCCCAACTGCCTTATTTCATGACAATACAACAGTACAATGTTTCTTGATTTGTAAATTGAGATAAAGTGTGATTGAATTATCTTCGCTTTTTTGTTTGATTTACCAGATACCTCAGCGCATGACATTAAAGTGTAGTTACGATGCCATCGTCCTTGCTAATCCTGGCATTTTTTCTCTTTGAAATCACTTCTATGCATTTAGATTATCAACAATTGTTAAGTAAAAATAATATCTCTTCATGAAAAAAATGTACAAACAATTTTGTGATGTACATCTTATCTCATCAAAAACTAAAACAATTATCTTTTGTGAAGAAACTTATGAATATGCTTTAGCTCGATGTAGCCTCTAATTGAACACCATTAATTTATGTAATATATGCGTTATTTTTTAGATTTTATTACATTGATCTGAATGAAAGGACTGTGGAAATTTGAATCAAGCTGTTTAAATTTTTGCCTTGAATATTCCCTACTGTGTCTGCTTTTCAAGTTTTCCAGTTTAACTATAGATAATTCTAAAAGTAAATTTTACCGAGTTCTATGCGTCTAACGGTCACGGAGTAAAACAATAATGTATCGTCTTGAATTTCACGTTATTTAAATCCTTTATTCATTCTTATCATTTGATAATTGGTTAAGATTACTTAAATAAGTTCTGTAATTTTTTATTGACATTCTATTTAACTACTCAATAAGGAAGAGACAAATCTTGAAATATCAAGTTTTATATAAGCCTATAAAATTCATAAATAAACTAGGCATTTTAAGTTTTGTTCTAAAGGATTGGAAAATATGATTTCGTTATGAAACCAACGATTTTTTGCATGCTAAGAAGTCAAGGTTAGAGTTTTTCTCACGAAAGCTACAAAATTGATTCCTTACATGATGTAGTTAAATGTCAAAATATTAAAAGATTACCAGACCATGGTCTTAACAAATCTAACACGCATGCTGCTGCGTAAAAATATTTGGACTTAATTGCATTTAGTTATTAAAGAATTGCGTGACACCAAAGCATTTGCATTTCATTAAATGTCAATTAAGTCCAAATAGAGACAAAGTGATGTTGACAAATTAGTTTGCTTGCATCTAATGAATTAGAATGTGTGTTTTTATTATCCGGCCAAATACAAATGGCAAAATGTAATGAATGTTTCACGCATTTCTGATGTTGTAATGATGCTGATTGTATTGTGGGTGGTGTTTTATTCTGTTGGTCAAATATTGTTTGATTGTTTATATTGTTTCACAATACACTTAGACCCTCCAATAGACTGTCTCGACCACTTACATTCACTCCTGTCGTCCTTTTCTTGTTGATTTCGCTAAATATGATCTGGTCTCTAAAGTCATTGTCTGTTACCTTAGCAATAATATTTTTTTGTTTTCATGCGACATGCAACATTGTCGAGTTGAAGGTTGGGTTGAAGTTTTTAACTAAGACAATTTGTTATTTTTCATCTTATATGATTATGCTTCGGACAGTGGTAAGTGTACCCTTAAGCCTGGTTTAACCCCTAGTAGCAATTAAAAGTTTTACAACCCAACACTATTTTCCGACATAAAAAATTAAACGGTATAATATTGTTAATGAAATTAATTATTACATCAATATCAAAAAATAAATAAGTATGGTCAGAAAACTTCATTGAAACAACATAATGATTAGTTAGACATTAGTTTTAAACAATAAATATGAGCTGACTCTGAGAACATCTATATTAGTTCCATCATACAAATTTATCAGATTTAAAACTGATTTAACCCAGCTATCTCTCTTAAGAGATACAAGTTATGTACGAATTACTTGAATAAACGAATATTTTATCAATTATTGTTACATAATCAAATTTTATAAACACTAGACTAGATATATATGGGCCTTAATTTAAATAACTTGTATGTACCATGTAACAAACGTCTTTTATCCTCTTATGTTTCTCCACGCTAATGTCATAGACTTGACGTTTATAGACTGTATTTGAGTTATGTATAATATTTGTATTCAATTATTTTAAAAATAATTTCTCAATTGTAACTTCAAAAAGATTTTACAATCACCTTTTCGACGGTCAAAGGTTTTGCATGAACAGCTTATTTTCAAAATCACCATACTATATTATAGCATATCACAGGATGTGGTTTTGATCCTAGAACTTTCTAAGCAGGTACCTTATAAATGTCATATACGCATTTCTTGAGATGACAACGATTTAGTTAATATATAATAGTAAGTACAAATACTATGTGTGTGTTATTTAAAATTTCCCTAGTTAGGTTTAACGTCTTATGGGTTTGACATGATATTGACAGGGTCTGTTTGTGCATCCTAAAGTAAACTGAAACGCTTTATAAATAGGTAATGTATTAATTCATGTCATTATGAATAATATTTGTAAATAATTTATAAAACACTGTGGTCTGTTATTTCTTAATTGAAACAAAACAATATTTACGCATCAACTAAATTGGTGGATAAACGCTTGATACACGAGCATTAATTATAGTTATACAAAACATACTAGCCATGAGATACTATGAATATTTTATCAACCGCTCTGTTGTTATAATATTTTTTATCAGAAACCTAATTACAATTGACTTTGATATGAATTGATAATAAAATTAATGTATCAAAATAGAATTTGAAACGATGTGCCGCCCTACAATTCAGTTTAAACTGATTTTTAAGCCATAATTGACACAAGTATAACACAGTTAAAGCATTGAAACTGAATTAGCAGACGATTTGCAGTTCTAATATCAGATATATATCTCTGTTTTGTGTACCAACAAACAATTTACTGTACAGACTAGTTTCGTATTAGACATTTTCATTTCTCTCTCACATATCACAAGATAATGTTTGTCAACGGTCCAAACTTACAGAGGCAGAATTTTGAAGATCGACGTATACATCTTCAGAATTTAAGCAATTCTAAAAACAAACGCATTGCTCAAACTACATAATTTTGTCGTAACTTAGGATGAAAATTGAAACCCCTTTTCATACATGTATTTGAATGGAAATAATAATATAATTACATTTATGTAGTTTTATTACAACTGAACGATTAGTTCCAAACTCATTTACTATTAATACAATAAATCTGACAATTTTGGATTTTACGTCCTCAGTTTTGGTTTATACCAATGGCTTCGGTATGGTGTTGACAAAGAGTTTTAGAACATCCTAAAGTACTGAAAGCTTTACATGTACGTGATGTATAAATCAATGTTATTATACAGAGAATCTGTAAATAATTTATAAAATGCCAGTTATTTCTTAATTAAATTCAAACAATACTGACAAATCAACTAAACAGTTACTGGTGATTTAACGCTTAATACACGAGCGTAAATTATCCATGAGAGGTTATGAATATTAATTAACCGCTATGTTGTTATTTATATTTTTTTAGAAACCAAATTGCAATTCAATTTGATATAAATTGATTATAAGATTAATGTTTTAAAATTGCATAAGCAGACAATGTGCAGCCATACAGACCAGTATAAACATATTATTGAGACATAATTGACACAAGTATAACAAAGTTAAAGCATTTAAATGCAATAAGCAGACAATTTGCAGTTTAAACTGAGACATATATATCTGCTTAGTGTACCAACCAACAATTTACCATACAGCCTGCAGTTTCGTATTAGACATTTTCATTTCCCTTTTACATAACATAAGGTAAAGTATGCCAACGGTCCAATTTGAGACAGAGGTTTGAAGATCAACACAACGCATACATGTTCATCAGAATTTAAGCAATTTTAAAACAGACGCAATGCACAAACTACATTTTTCTTCGTAACAATTGGACCAAATTTGAAAAGTCCTTGTATATTTGAATGGATATAGGGTTTATAAAAATTCAAAAAACTGAATTGTTAGTTTCGAAATCGTTTGCTATTGATGCAATTAATTGGACAATTTTGGATTTAACGTTCTCAGTTTTGGTTTATATCTTATGGCTTTGGTATGGTAATGACAATAGTATTACATGTAGTACATCCTAAAGTACTAAAAGCTTCATAAAGAAATTAATTATTAACTCATGTCATTATAAATAAAATCTGTTAATAATTTATAAAATACCAGTTATTTCTACATGGAAATCAAACACTTTTGACAGATCAACTTAACCGGTGGAATAAAGCTTGATACATGAGCGTTAATTATCTCTGTACAAAACATACAAGCCATGAAAGGTTATGAATATTTTATTAACCGCACTGTTGTTATTTTTGTTTTACCAAAATCCAAATTACTTGTGGTTTTAATATAGTTTATTATGAATGAATCAAAATTGAATAAGCATACAATGTGCCACCCTACAGACCAATTTAAACGGATTATTAAGACATAATTGACACAAGTACCAATGTTAAAGCATAAAAATTGAATTAGCAGACGATTTGCAGTTCTAATCTCAGATATATATTTCTTCTTAGGGTACCAACCCACACTATTATACAGACGACAGTTTCGTATTAGGCATTTCCATTTCTCTTTTACATACATGCTTACGTTCCAAACTTACAAAGGCAGTGTTTTGAAGATCAACGCAACAATATTTATCTGAATTAAAGCAATGTAAAAACAGACGCCCTGCGCAAACTTTATTTTTCTCCGTAACTATTAGACGAAATTTAAAAAACGCTTGCACACGTATTTGAATTGGAAATAATGATATAATTACAATTATAAAGTTTTATAAAAACGAATGAATAGTACTAAAACCGATTGGTATTGATTCAGTTAATTGATAATTTCGGATTTTACGCCCTTACTTATGGTTTATATCTTATGGCGTTGGTATGGTATTGACAAAGAGTCTTAGTTCATCTTATAGTACTGAAAACCTTTATAAATAAGATTATGTATTATGTATTAATTCCAGTCATTCTACAGAAAATCTGTAAATAATTTATAAAATACCAATTATTTCTACATGAAAATCAAACACTTATGACAGATCAACTAAACTGGTGGATTGAAGCTTGATACACGAGCGTTAATTATCTTTGTACAAAACATACGAACCATGAAAGGATTAGAATATTTTATCAACTACACTGCTGTTATTTATTTTTGATTATGAGTGTATCAACATTGAATTTGCAGACAATTAGACTGATATAAACGAATTATTTAGGCAGACATAAGGCCACAACAAATTGATCATATGTTCTATGGATTTTGTCCGAAAAAAATAGGAGCGAGCGAGCGAAAAAAAAATAAAAATATTTTTTTCCCACATTTTGCATTTTGAGGAGCGAGCGAAAAGCGAAAAATAAAAAAAAGTTCTATTTTTATGAATATTCATTTACTTAAAGTCAAAATGCACTTAAAATATGGACGTTTTGCAGAAAAAACTTTAATAAATAGCATTCTGTATTATTATTAGTGCATATAAGCCACAATAATCTCTTAAATTATAGTTGTGGATATAGACATGCTTATTTAAATATAAAACATGGATTGATGCTGTACTACTATGGATTTATTCTATTTTTCTTACATGATACAATTTTAAAAGCACTGCATGTATTTAATATTTTTCCCTTTATTATAGTTTCATATTTAGTCTTTTTTCCTTGGGTTTTATTATCTTGACCTTGAATTACAAGAAAATGTCAGTTTAGCTCTGATTATCTTGTAGTTTGTTGTAAGAAAGATTACTTGTTGTTAATATTCATAAAATTAATACTTTTAATATGATACAAACAAAATAAATGCCTGTATTTTGTTTCATTTGCATTTAGATGAACTGTACTATATTATCATACTGTAAAATATTCTGATTTCATTCAATATTGAACTTCAAAACTTCCTAGATCATTGTAAAAATTTAGAACCAGCACTGCTAAAATTATAAAGGACCAAACCTGGTGACTTTTTGTGTAAAATAAATCCCTATATTAATCAAATAAATAAGAGATGGAATCAACAACAAACAGCTACTCAGCAAATTTAAATCCTCCTGAATGAAAATTTTAGGCCCTGCACCCCTATAACATGATGGACCAAACCTGTTGACTTTTGGTGTATAAATAAAGTCTTAATATTATTCCAGTAAATAAAGGATGGGCTCAAAAACATAAAAATTATATATAATTATATTCATATATTCCTGAATGAGAATTTTAGAATCAGCACCCCTATAAAATGATAATGAACAAAACCGGTTAACTTTTAAGTGCATAAATACAGTCTTATTAATTAGGAAGAATAAGAAGATTATTAATTAACCAAATTATGCTACAGACTAAACAACATACAACTGCTAAGTATACCTAAGTAATCCTGAAGGAAAAATAGAATCAGCACCCCTATAAAATTAAATGGACTATACGTTTTGGTGTCGAAAGTATAGCCTTTTGGTAAATAATACAAAATACAACTTCATTTTAAATCAGTCTGTTCGAATATCTCCCCAGCATGAACAAAATTAGAAAAGGTTTTTTGCTATCCTGTCCTACCTCAATTCATAAGACATGAGTCGACCTCTATTGTAAATTATTTTTACACAGAAGGTGAACATATGACGTCACACATCCAGATCATATTTGTAGGGTTGATGGAGCCGCTCTGTCTACGTCACTGTTCAACTTCTGTGTGTATCAAGAGTTAAAGTTTATGGAAGTTAAGCATTGCATTTATTACGTATAAATTTAGTATACAGTCATGTGTTAAAACGTGTACATTGTACTAAATATAATTTAGGATTTAGAAAAACAAAGGAACAAAGGATCGACACGATCATCATAGTGACGTATGTAAACGTGAATACTTTACTGTTTTGTTACAAATATAGCAATGTCATGGTGATAAGCTTTGATATTTAGACAAAAAATTATTGATTTTCTCCGTAAAACTTCTTGGTCGAGTGCCAAAAAAATTGACTTTAAAAAAATTTTGATGCGGTAAAAATTTTGAAGTGCGGGTGCAAAAAAAAAATAAAAATATTTTTTTTCCATTTTCGGATTTTTAGGTGCGGGAAATCCGACGAACAAAAGATCAATTTGTTGTGGCCTAATTGACACAATTATCACAAAATTAACGACAAAGTACAAACGTATTATGAAGTTGATTCCTCAAGCGGTTTGTAATGTTTTATATGTAATATTTGTAATATAATCATTACCATATTACACCAAACTGGTTTGAATTTGAGATCGTACTTTATTTTCGATATACCAAAATAACAACATAACTGAAACTGTACTTAGTAATGAACAGAAAGGTTCGTTTTTGATAGTTTGTTCCAATCATATATTGGAGTGTGGAGTGAAAAAAGGCTGAATTCAGCCATTTCACTATCAGCATACATCAATTAAAATCAACAAAATAAATGTCACAATCTTAATAAACAATAACTTTAGGAATGCCTTAAATATTCATTACCCTTAACAATTTGTATTTTGTTGGTCGAATAAAATAAAAGCACATAAATTTAAATTCATTCATCGCAAGTTTGCTAATTTGTCAACATCGGTGTGTCTCCATTTGGACTAAATTGACATCTAATGATAAACAAATGGTTTGGAGTCACGCAAATCTCCAATAACTAAACGCAATTAAGTTCACATAATTTTTTATGCAGCAACATGTGTATCAGCTTTGTTAAGATAATGGTACTTGTTCAAAGCGACTTAGACGTAGTTTCACCATTGTAAACAACAAGACAGATTGCTACGGCGTTAAACTCAATAAAAAAAAGAAATTTGCGGCATCTTCTTTTATCTTGTCAGATGACTCATTCAAACTTCTACATTCTAAATATAGGATACGTTTAATATTCCCCATGTGTGATATAAAACTAGCAGAGCTTAATTTGACGACGTGGTTATGTTACAACCTGACAGGTTATTTATCAGAAATACTGCAAATGTCTACTGATATAATTCTCATTCATATTTCATGTGGTGCAAATTTACATATGTTCAGTAAACCGAACAGTAAACCAATCTAAAAGTTAGAAGCTCTAAAATGAGAAACAATTTAATGACTTTCTTATGTTCTATTAGGATGTCCATAAACTCAACTATTACAGTTGCCCGAAAAATTCTCTTAATTTTATTTAAGTTCACTGCAACTGAAAACATATTTTTGTTTTAACAATTCACCTGCTTCGTCTAAAAAAAGTAAGTTATGGTCACTGACAATGGCAGTAGTATATTGTCTGTGCAGATGTTTATTTGGGTTAATGACAATATTCTATATTCTTTAGCCATTATTTTATTGTTAATATACTTACATTTTTGTGCTCACTGTATTTTCTCATTAGCGAATGCCTTCCTTTGATATACATGTATTATCCCAACTGCCTTATTTCATGTCAATATAAAACAACAGTAGGCTACATTGTTACTTGATTTGTTATTAAAATTGAGATAGAGTGTAATTGGATAATCTTCGTTTCTTGTTTTGATTTACGAGATACCTCAGCTCATGGCATTTAAATGCAATTACGATGTCATCGTCCTAGATGAATCTAGCATTTCTCTCTGACACAACACTTCAATAAATTATTTTGAAATTGAGACATGAAGCAAGCAAAATCTAGAAACTGTTATTTAATCCCTTTGTGATAGAAATGTAGAGGAAGTAAATTGCGCATACTAGTACGCTAAAAAGATTATTAGAAGATTCGTGTTCTGATTAGAGCCATGCCATCCTATATGATTTTTAATATGCTTTATTCTTTAAGTGAACGTCATCATAGTCCATTTCCTTTCGTTCACTGTCAATGTAGATGTTACGTAAGTACAAGTGAATATTTAATTAGGTGTTTAATTGTTAAAATACATATAATATTATTTCTTTGTGCTGACTGTATTTTCTCATTAACGACTGCCTCCTTTGATATACTCGTATTATCCCAACTGCCTTATTTCATGACAATATAATACAACAATAGGCTACAATGTTTCTTGATTTGTAATTGAAATTGAGATAAAATGTAATTGGATAATCTTTGTTTCTTGATTTGATTTACGAGATACCTCAGCTCATGGCATTTAAATGCAATTTCGATGCCATCGTCCTAGATTAATCTGGCAGTTCTCTCTCTGAAAATGACTCCTATGAATTTATTTTCTCAATGAATTTATACATAAGGATTCAAGACAAGTAGAAATATTTAATCTCTTCATGTAAAATTGTACAATCAATTTTGTGATGTACATCTTACCTCATCAAAAACTAAAACAGTTATCTTTTGTAAAGAATCTTATAAATACGCTTATGCTCGATATAGCCTCTAATTGAACACCATTAGTTTTTGTAATATATGCGTTATTTTAAGATTTTATTACATTGATCTGAATGAAAGGAATGTGGAAATTTGAAGCTGTTAAATTTTTGCCTCGAATATTCCCTACTGTGTCTGCTTTTCAAGTTTTCCAGTTTAACTATAGATAATTCTAAAAGCAAATTTTACCGATTTCTATGCGTTAAACAGTCACGCAGTAAAACAATAGTGTATCGTCTTGAATTTCACGTTATTTAAATCCTTTATTCATTCTTATCATTTGATAATTGGTTTAGATTACTTAAATAAGTTCTGTAATTATTTATTGACATTCTATATAACTACTCAATAAAGAAGAGACAAATCTTGAAATACCAAGTTTTAAATAAGCCTATAAAATTCATAAATAAACTAGGCATTTTAAGTTTTGTTCTAAATTGGAAAATATGATTTCGTTATGAAACCAACGATTTTTTGCATGCTAAGAAGTCAAGGTTAGAGTTTTTCTCACGAAAGCTACAAAATAGATTCCTAACATGATGTAGTTAAATGTCAAAATATTAAAAGATTTCCAGACCATTGTCTTAACAAAGCTAACACGCATGCTGCTGCGTAAAAATATTTGGACTTAATTGCATTTAGTTATTAAACAATTGCGTGACACCAAAGCATTTGCATTTCATTAAATGTCAATTAAGTCCAAATAGAGACAAAGTGATGTTGACGAATTAGCTTGCTTGCATCTAATGAATTGAAATGTGTGTTTCTATTATCCGGCCAAATACAAATGGCAAAATGTAATGAATGTTTCACGCATTTCTGATGTTGTAATGATGTTGATTGTATTGTGGGTGGTATTTTATTCTGTTAGTCAAATATTGTTTAATTGTTTGAATCGTTTCATAATACACTTATACCTTCCAATAGACTGTCTTGACCAGTTCAATTCACTCCTGTTGATGTCGCTAAATATGATCTGGTCTCTGTAAGCCATTGTCTGTTACCTAAGTAATAAGTTTTTTGTTGTCATGCGTTTGTGTGATTTTGCATGCAACATTGTCGAGTTGAAGAGTTGGTTGAAGTTTTTTTACTGAGACAATTTGTTATTTTAATTTTTCATCTTACATGATTCTGCTTTGGCCAGTGTGAGGTTAGTGTACCCTTAAGCCTGGTTTAACCCCTAGTAGCAATTAAAAGTTTTACAATCCAACACTATTCTCTGACATACAAACGGTATTGTATTGCTCATAAAATAATGATTACATCAATATCAAAAAATAAATAAGTATGGTCAGAAACCATCATTGAAATAACATAATGATTAGTTAGACTTTAGTTTTAAACAATAAAAAATTATATGAGCTGACACTGAGAACATCTATATCAGTTCCATCATACAAATTTATCAGATTTAAAACTGATTTAACCCAGCTATCTCCCTTAAGAGATACAAGTTATGTACGAATTACTTGAATAAACGAATATTTTATCAATTATTGTTACATAATCAAATTTTATAAACACTAGACTAGATATATACGGGCCTTAATTTAAATAACTTGTATGTACCATGTAACAAACGTCTTTTATCCACTTATGTTTCTTCACGCTAATGTCATAGACTTGGCGTTTATGGACTGTATTTGACTTATGTATAATATTTCTATTCAACGATTTTTAAAAGTAATTTCTCAATAGTAACTTCAAAAAGATTTTATAATCAACTAATCGATGGTCAAAGGTTTTTGCATGAACAGCTTATTTCCAAACTCACCATACCATATTATAGCATATCACAGGATGTGATTTTTGATCTTCGAACTTTCGAAGCAGGTACCTTAATTGATGTATACACGTCTTGAGATGTCAACGATTTAATCAATTTATAGTAGTAAGTGCACATACTTTTTGTGTGTTATATAAATTTTCCCTAGTTAGGTTTTACGTCTTACGACTTTGACATGATATTGACAGGGTCTGTTTGTGCATCCTAAAGCGCTGAAATCTTTATAAATAGATAATGTATTAATTCATGTCATTATGAACAATATAATTATTTGTAAATAATTTATAAAATACTGGGGTCTGTTATTTCTAAATTGAAACAAAACAATATTGACGCATCAACTAAATTGGTAGATTAACGCTTGATACACGAGCATTAATTATATTTATACAAAATATACTAGCCATGTCATGCTATGAATACTTTATCAACCGCTCTGTTGTTATAATATTTTTTATCAGAAACCAAATTACAATTGATTTTGATATGAATTGATTATAAAATTAATGTATCAAAATAGAATTTGAAACGATGTGCCGCCCTACAGTTCAGTTTAAACTGATTATTAAGCCATAATTGACACAAGTATAACACAGTTAAAGCATTGAAATTGAATTAGCAGACGATTTGCAGTTCTAATATCACATATATATCTCTGTTTTGTGTACCAACAAACAATTTACTGTACATAATAGTTTCGTATTAAACATTTTCATTTCTCTCTTACATATCGCAAGATAATGTATGTCAACGGTCCAAACTAACAGAGAAAGAATTTTGAAGATCGACGCATACATCTTCAGAATTTAAGCAATTCTAAAAACAAACACATTGCTCAAACTACATTATTTTGTCGTAACTTAGGATGAAATTTGAAAGCCCTTTTTATACATGTATTTGAATGGAAATAATAATATAATTACATTTATGTAGTTTTATTACAACTGAATGATTAGTTCCAAACTCATTTACTATTGATACTATTAATTTGACAACTTTGGATTTCTTCAGTTATTGTTCATATTTTATGGCTTTAGTATGGTATTGACATATAGTGTTAGTACATTCTAAAGTACTGAAAGTTTTACATGTACGTGATGTATAAATCAATGTTATTATACAGAGAATCTGTAAATAATTTATAAAATGTCAGTTTTTTCTTAATTGAATTCAAACAATACTGACAAATCAACTAAATTGGTGATTTAACGCTTAATATACGAGCGTAAATTATCCATGAGAGGTTATGATTATTAATTAACCGCACTGTTGTTATTTATATTTTATAAGAAACCAAATTACAATTGAATTTGATATAAATTGATTATAAAATTAATGTTTTAAAATTGCATTATCAGACGATGTGCAGCCATACAGACCAATATAAACATATTATTAAGACATAATTGACACAAGTATAACAAAGTTAAAGCATTAAAGTTGAATTAGCAGACGATTTACAGTTTAAACTGAGACAAATATATCTGCTTAGTGTACCAACCAACTATTTACCATACAGCCTGCAGTTTCGTATTAGGCATTTTCGTTTCCCCCTTACATGACATAACGTTAAGTATGCCAACGATCCAGAGACAGAGGTTTGAAAATCAACGCATACATGCTCATCAGAATTTTAGCAATTTTAAAACAGACGCCATGCACAAACTTCTTAACTATTGGACCAAATTAGAAAAGTCCTTGTATATTTGAATGGAAATAATTATATGATTAGGTTTATGAAATAAAAAAACTAAATGATTTAATTATTCCAAAATCGTTTGCTATTAATATAATTAATTTGACAATTTTGGATTTTACGTCCTCGGTTTTGGTTTATATTTTATTGCTTTGGTATGGTATTGACAAAGAGTATTAGTACATCCTAAAGTACTGAAAAGCTTTATAAATAAATTATGTATTAACTCATGTCATTATGAATAATATTTGTAAATAATTTATAAAATACCTGTTATTTCTTAATTGAAACGAGACAGTATTGAAAGATCAACTAAACGGGTGGAATAAAACTTGATACACGAGTGTTATTTATCTTTGTACAAAACATGCGAGCCATGAAAGGTTATGAATATTTTATTAACAGAGCATTGTTGTTATTCCTGTTTTATCAAAATCCAAATTACTTGTGGTTTTAATATAGTTGATTATGAATGAATCAAATTTGAATAAGCAGACAATATATCGATATATCAAAATTGAATAATCAGACAATGTGTCGCCCTACAGACCAATAGAAACAGATTATTGAGACATAATTGACACAAGTACCAAGGTTAAAGCATTAACATTGAATTAGCATACGATTTGCAGTTCTAATCTCAGTTATATATATCTGCTTAGTGTACCAACCCACTCTATAATAAAGACTTCAGTTTCGTATCAGGAATTTTCATTTTTCTTTACATAACATAATGTATGCCAACGTTCCAAACTCACAGAGGTAGCGGTTTGAAGATCGACGCAATTATATTTATCAGAATTAAAGTAATTTAATAACAGACGCCATGCGCAAACTTCATTTTTCTCCGTAACTATTGGAAGAAATTAGAAAAAAAAACACTTGTTTACATGTATTTGAATTGGAAATAATAACATAATTACATATATGTAGATTTATTAAAATTGAATGAATAGTACTAAAACCGATTGCTACATGGAAATCAAACACTATTGACAGATCAACTAAACTAGCGGATTAACGCTTGATACACGAGTGTTGATTATCTTTGTACAAAACATACGAGCCATGAACGGTTATGATCAATTATCAACTACACTGTTGTTATTTTTTATTTATCAAAATTCAAATTACTTTGGTTTTTATTATGAATTGATTATGATTGTATCAAAATTGAATTTGCAGACAATTAGACTGATATAAACGAATTATTTAGGCATAATTGACTATATTATTACAAAATTAGCTACAAAGTATTATAAATTTGATTCCTCAAGCGGTTTGAGATGTTTTATATGTAATATTTGTAATATAATCATTACCATAACAACCAAATTGGTTTGAATTTGAGGTCGTATTTTGTTTTTGATATACCAAAATAACAACATAATTGAAACTGTACTTAGTAATGAACAGAATGGTTCGTTTTAAATAGTTTCTTCTGTTCATGCATTGGAGTTAAAAAAGGCTAAACTAAAAAAAGAACGCAAAAGGGATAACATTATTTATTCCAATTTTATAGATTGTATTTTCCATAATACTGTTATTACGAGAGTATGGTGTTAACAATTTTAAACTGGATACATACACCTGAGGAACGTTCAACAATGCGAGCGCTCGAGCGAGCGCCTGCTTCGCGAATTGTTAAGCAATTGAACGATTTCAAGCGCTCGCTGAAAAATCCAAGATGGCGTCAAACAGCACATTATTTAAAATAGCGGGTGGGGGAACAATTATTTTTGCTGATATATGAGATCTTTCACATCTCCAACTTTTAGTCCCATACATGATCTCAAGTCGATACTCAATTTTCAATAGACCAGTATAGGGGGGAATTCTTTAAACGGCCATATCTCTTTTATCTTTTAAGATATCAATTTTGTTCAAATGATGTTAAAAAGTTAAAACTTTCTTCTTTCTCATGATTGTTTTTACATTTTTGTAAAATTGTAAAGTTTTGGTCTGTTTTGAGGTTATATTTGACAACTCACGTTACTATGAAATAAGAAGGAAAATAAATACCCATGCAAATATAACTTGAAAAATAAAGCATTTCCGGTTCTTCGATCAAATTTGTGCAAATTACATGAGAAAGCTGTATGTTTCTAGTTTCTGGAGCACTTTTTATTTTTAAAATATCTTAATGAAGTTTAAGTCTATTTTGCACTTTTTTTCCAAAAGTTTTGGATTTTTAACGTATTTTTCCCTTAATTTTATAGTGTGCGTTATCGGATTTAGGGACCCCTGGTGTGATTGTATAATACCCTGTTCATAGCAAGGCGCAGCGGGTACACTTTTATGACAGGATTACCTTCCTGTCTCTATTTCGTGGATAACTAGTTGTATCTGTCAAATGATCTAACAATATAGGTTCAGAAATAACTATTATTCTAGACTGTTTTGAAAATACAAATGTATAATTATATATTGGTCAGAGAGATTTACTCGACCATGCGAACCACTGAAATCAGTATTTAAAAAAATATTACTTTAAAACAAATTTAATTAAAAAAATATTCCTTCATTGCGTATAATATAATTATATGCGTATAATTTGCGTTTTTAAGTCTTTATATCTCTCAGATAAATGAATACTTCGAACCATGAATTCAGTTTTGTAGTTTATTTTGGCGGCATAATAATAACTGAAAAAAGACATGCTATTGTTTTAATTTCACCTCTATAATTATAATTTCTTCAATTGTTTATACCTTAAAACTTTTTTTACATAATACTTAATTCTTGTTAAACAATTTCATTAAAAAGTGAAATGTTTATACTGTTACTTATTAATGCATGGACATTTTAGTCTTAGTAAAATGTTGCATCGGACAAACGAAACAAAAAATAGTTATTGACGTCTTAACAATAAAGATGATGATTAAATAATTTGTTGCAATTTAAACTTATCATTTAACTATTGTTACAATAAAGATACGGCCTATCAAATTAATGGATGGGCAATAAAGTAATTTAAAAAAGCTGATATATAATTCTTATTCTAACAAAAATATTGCCATTGTCAATTTTGTTTCAACTTACTGTCATGTATACAAAATGTCACATCTAAAGTACTGACATATTTTTCTGTTAATTTACACCTCATACACAATTGACAATAATACATACATTTGTCTACAAGGGATTAACCCCCCCCCTCGATAAAAAATTAAAATCTTTATGACCATGATCGTGTCCTACTGTCCTATGATCCTTATCTTGTCGATCACAACATGGGGTCATGGCTTGTAGATTGTAGTATTGCAATACTGATGTATCTACGATCAATGCTATATGGCTGTATCAAACAGTGAAAATCTTGATGGGTCTAAAAGTTGGGTATGACATTTTTTATCATATATGAATATTTATGATACAATTTACTGTACCAAATAAATGATATTATATGTGTTGCGTGGATATGTTATGTGGAACAAGTAACAATTTTGATACAATCATAATCAATTCATAATAAAAACCAAAGTAATTTGAATTTTGATAAATCAAAAATAACAACAGTCAAAACATACTTTGTTTTATATGATTGCATTACTGCTGAAAATAAGGGGTCCCTTTAAAGGTGATGTTTCGACACCTTTGGGGATGTATAAAGGGCCCTTTAAAGGTGATGTTTCGACACCTTTGGGGAATTGTCTAATTAACAGTGGCGTTATGCTATACTGTTCAGAACAAGTCCGGTTAACAGTAGCATCATGTTATACTGTTCAGGACAACAACCTTAAATATCAAATTAATAAAAACAAAATGAAAAAATAAAGTCGAATCATGAACTAAGATTAATGTAGGTACTATAAACTTGATATGTGAAAACCAAATGCACAATCCAACTATATAACATGTGTGATGAATTTTATTTTGTTTTGTGTTATTGTATATATTTATGGTGGAGGGTTTTTACTTATTTATTTATTTTTATAATCTATCTTTTTGTACAACGCCATTGAATATGTAATATAGAAATAGGCGTTTAATCAAATGAAGAAGTTTAAGTTTAACACAATTTTGCGTCCTACTTTTCTGGGATAATTCTTTAAGATATTTTTTTTCAGCCGCCATCTTTGATATGTAAGCGAAACACCTCACAAGCACTCGCGCGGGAGCCCGTGTTCAGAAAGAGAGCGCTCGATGTCGCCCCGAGCGCTCGTATTGTTGAACGCACCTCAGATGAATTTTTAAATAACAGGAAAAAATCATTTTGAAAATTAAAATATGTGCATTGTATTATTTGTATACTTTACAAGTTTGACTGGATCTTATAGCAGTTACTACAGTAAATTGGACTGTTCTTGGATAACTTACCAGTAAAAAATTATTACTGCAATGACCCGACTCGTACGTCTATGAAAAATACTCATGTTCTCATGCTTCGCTAAGCTTTAAGTAACTTGATGTGTTATCAATATATTAAAATGAATAATTTATTTCATAAATGTCAATCAATTCTAAATTATAACAAAGTAATGTTGACGTGTCAGCAAACTTGATGAATAATACAACAGTAATAATTTAGTGAATAATACATATATCATAACATGAAATGAATATTCTAAAATGGACCAATGTTGTCGATTTTATTGTTGTTTGTCCTTTTTGAATGTAGCAAACTTTACTATAAACACATTGTTATGAGTGTGGTTATTTGATAAAGGACATCAACAAACTCGATAACAAAGTATTTGCAGCGTCAAGCTGCAAGATTCATTAAAAATGACAAATCCCGTGAACAAGGTTGCATCAATGATGTGTTTCACGATCTCACGTTACCAAGCCTCCAAAACAGAAGAGAAGACAACCGTTTGACGTACATGTATAAGATACTGGGGGTATGGTACCTGCACAAGACACCGGGGATTATCACGTTAGACTAAGGCCAAAACGACAAATTAAAAGCTCGTAATTTTACTGAATTAGAATAAAAAACTTTGTAGAATCACAGGTCACTAACGATAGTAGTTCCTTTGGTTTAGAACAGCATGTAAATTTTAAAACACATATTGGTGGTAACATGTTAGATCTTGTACTTACTGAAGCAGTATATGGTATTCAAGTAAAGAAATGTGATCAGGGACCTTTTTTATCAGATCATTGTGAAGTTACGGTACTAATAAATGTTGAAAAAGAAAATATTGTGAGCAAATCTGTAAAATTCCGCAATCTTAAAAAAATCAACCATGAAAATTTTGCTTCTGATTTGAAAGACATTACTATTGAGTGTGAAGATGTTGATTCTTATGTAAATATTTTGGAGTCAAAGCTTCAAACTACTCTTGACAAACATGCTCCAGTAGTAGAAAAAAACTAAAATTCAAAGAGCTCCAAAACCATGGTTTACTGATAATCTTGTCTTACTTAAAAGTTCAATGAGAAAACAAGAAAGATTATGGAGAAAATATGGAAAGCCTGAACAATTAGAAGCTTTCAAGGTTATGCGCAATCGTTATCATTATGAATTAAATAAGGAAAAGGTCAAATCACTAAGTCAAAAAGTTCTTGATGCTAATGGTGATACAAAACAATTGTATAAATTTGTTGCTGAAATGACTGGAGTAAGATCTGAGAATCCAATGCCGAAAGGCGATTCTGATCACTCCATAGCAGAAAATTTTGCTGATTATTTCTTAAATAAAATTTCAAAAATTAGGGAATCCTTGTTACAATTTCCAACTTACTCACCGCAACAAAAGGATGTACCTAGTCTTGATCATTTTAAGGATTTTACAATAGAAGAGGTCAGAGATCTTATAAGTGACTTGAATACCAAATCATCTGAGTTAGACTTATTGCGAACAAAATTGCTCAAATGTTATCTACAAGAATTATTACCTCTAATTACTCATTTAATAAATATATCATTGAAACATGGTGTATTCCCTTCCAAGTGGAAAGAGGCAATTGTTAAGCCTCTTCTTAAGAAGGTGGGTCTGAATCTGGAATATGCTAATTATAGACCGGTTAGCAATTTGTTCTTCTTATCTAAGGTAATAGAAAAGGCTGCCGTAAATAGATTGAATACTCATGTTGATAAGAATAATCTTCTTCCAAAAAAATCAGTCTGCATATAGACGTTTTCACTCATGTGAGTCAGCCCTCCTTAGATTAGTAAATGACCTACTGTGTGGTATGGAGAAAATAGAAGTAAGTGCATTAATAGCTATTGATCTGAGTGCTGCATTTGACACTGTTGATCATGACATTTTATTAGAAGTACTTAATAATCAATATGGACTACAGAATAGTACACTTCGCTGGATTGACTCATATCTTCGCCCACGGGCATGTCGAGTCAACGTCAATACTAGTTCATCATCTGTACGTTCATTAGATTGTTCCACAAGGTAGTTGTTTGGGTCCCTGGCTATATCTTACTTATGCAGGGACCTTATTTGATGTCATTCCATCTGATATATCAGTGCATGGTTTTGCTGATGACCACACTGCTAATAAAAGATTCTGTCCTAATAATCAGAATGAAGAAGCAAATGCCATTTCTGATCTTGAAGATTGTGCTCTAACAATAAATTCGTGGATGAATGAAAATAAAATGAAAATGAACAACTCAAAGACGGAGTTTATCATGTTTGGAAGCAGAGCACAGTTGAAAAAATGCATAACCCAGTCAATCAATATTGCTGGTGAAACTATAAAATCTGTGAAGACAATTCGCTATTTAGGGGCCTTTCTTGATGAAAACTTAAGCTTTAAAGATCATATCAAAACAAAAAGTAGAACTGCCATGTTCAACTATTTACGTATCAAAAGTATTAGAAAATATTTGGATAAAGAAGCAACAGAAACACTAGTCCTATCTTTGATCATGTCCCACATTGATTACTGTAATCTAATCTTGTATGGAATCTCAAAATGCGATCTTAGCAAATTTCAGCGAATTCAAAACATGTGTGCCAAACTAGTATTAAGGCTAAAAAAATCAGACAGTTCAAAGGATGCTTTGTACTCACTGCACTGGTTACCAGTCAAAGCAAGAATCAACTTTAAAATATGTACTTTCATGTACAACTGTTTTTCTGGAACTGCACCTGCATACCTGACTGAAATTCTCCAAAAGCCTGTACAAAACAGATCTGGTCTTAGATCTGCAAAATCCAAAGACCTGAATTTTTTGGTACCAATAAATAAGAAAAAAACATTCAGTGACAGAAGCTTTAGTACAGTCGGTCCCACGCTATGGAATAAGCTACCAGATGATATCAAATTATCACCTACTTTGGATGTATTCAAAAAACGATTGAAAACTCATTATTTCTCTACTTTCTATGATCTATTCTAAAACTGACATGGCTTGTTAATGCCTCACCTTACAATTACGGTAAACATACTCAGCGATTGAGTGAGTGCATTATGACATGGGAATGAGGATTGCCTCGCTCTCAGTCATTTTATACCTTGTTTCATATGACTGCAATGACAAACTAGATAAATTGTCCTTTTAAAGGTGATGTTTCGACACCTTTGGGGATGTATTAAGGGCCCTTTAAAGGTGATGTTTCGATACCTTTGGGGAAATGTCTGGTTAACAGTGGCGTTATGTTACACTGTTCAGGACATGTCCGGTTAATAGTAGCATCATGTTATACTGTTCAGGACACCAATTTCAATATAAAATAAATATAAATAAATAAGAAATTAGTGATGAAAACGTAAAATTAAGTCTAATAATGATCTGTAAAGGATGTATGTCCAAAAATATGAAATATAAAAGCTTTTTTTTATATTTTGTTTTGTGTTATTGTATATACATTATGTTTTTATGGTGGAGGGTTTTTACTTACATGTATTTATTTTTTTATAACATTTTTGTACAACGCCATTGAATATGTGATATAGAAATAGGCGTTTAATCAAATGAAAATGTTTAAGTTTAAGTTTAAGATAGTAAATGTTTTGACGTCCATAGTACAATACTGTACAGTTAAAAACTTCTATTTTTGTAACCAGTGGAATCGCATTGTACAGTGTGGTGCTTCTTCATTAAAAATCTTCAAGACAGCGCTCCGGAACTACTACTAGGGTGCGCTCCGACCCCGAAGTATTGGTGGCTTACTTTGTACCCATATAGATACATATATCATGATAGATTTCAAGAGATATCTCTGTAAAGTCTGTAATGGAAGGATCGTCAATGGAATCTTTTTTATCAAGAGAACTAGGGAAACTAGACTTCGTTGAACTAGGGAAAATCACTCGGAGGTTTTTTATCATGGGAGTTCGCTGTAAAGGATTCTTCTCCAAAAAGCTTAACAACTATGAATTAGCTTTATGTTGTAATAAAATTGGGTTTATCACAAAAGGATTGTTATATTTGTGGCGCTTACACAAATCCCACTGATTTAAATACTCGTTACAATATTTCTGTATTCACTATCGATGATCAATATATATCCATATTTATGTACGAGGAATATCGAAACATTTCGAGTATCTAAATCGGCGGGGTTAATGTATGTGCCACTGACAATTGAATTAAATTAAACTATACATTTGAATAAAATAAAAACAACAGACGACACGTAGCCTTCCAGGAATCCGTCGATAATTTGATTAGAAATCAATCAACCAATTATTATAACGAAATTATAGCATAAATATTACATTATTTATTACAAATTGTTCATAAATAACAATTTTATATTATTGATACGGTGTATATGTAATTAATCTAGCGGGATAATAAACATTTTTATCTACCTTGTAAGGTAATCAATACCTATAAACACTAGACTGGTTTAGAATCGAGAGATTCTCTAATACTCTACTATTCTGCAGGAATCGAAAACCAATCGTATCTAGACAGCGTTTTATCGCACGTGGAACTAAAAAGCACTAAAAGGCGCGAGATTCATTCATTGTGATTCTAAACAGCTTAGGTAGCTGTCGTTAAATTTTCTGTGGAGGTTATACTTAACATATCGCGATGAAGGGGATTTTAGCTGAAATTCTGAGTGTATTAACAATTGGTTATGGTAAGTGATTTATTTGAATCGCTTATTGATCTTTGAAATGAACTAACTGAGAATTGATAATATGTTGTATAATTGTTGTCCACTGATTCAATCCACGTATTTTGTATTATAATTATATCAATAGGTCAATTAAGTTTTTATATCATGTCTTAATTAATGATGCATTAAAAATAAATTTTTGAATTGTTAAATTTTGAACGAAATGAAAATCTTTTGGGAACAGTTATGTTAGGTACATGTTTTGCATTAAAGTAGACAGAACTCTATGGTGTAATGAGAGTTTTGGAACTTTTCGTAATACATTGTAACAGCATTCATAAAAACGATTTCTATTCAAAGTGCTCGAGTGTTTGAAGTCGCTGGCTTAAGCACAGCTACCGACCATTGATTTGTTGTTGGAAATTTAGTATATGCTTTAAGAATGATGGTTTATCATTAGAAGTGATTGCCTTTGAGAAACGACACACAGGTGAACAGTCTGTCTTATAAGATGCTTACTGTTAAAAGAGATATAAAAACAAAACAAACAAAAATTGTTTAAAAGAAAAATAGAAATTGGATGTTTTCAATGTTTAATTTATTTGTTTTACATAATATGGTGAACATAAAAAACATTCGTAATAAGGAATATGTGGCATTATAAACCAACCTAACATTCAGGGATAAAGACATGTTCATTACACCTAAAAGTTAAATGGTTTACATTAAATTAAAATACATCATGTTAAATTTCTGTTTGAAAGTTCATCAATTGAATTACAGCTTTACATATTTGCATAAGTATGGCGAATATAAAATTAATCTAAATCCAATTTGTCAAAACTATCTTCTCCATACCATTAATATATAAACCGGGTCGATAGCGCAGTTGGTAGCGCGCCGGGATTTGGAATCTTGTGTCCCGAAGGGGGTACGGGTTCGAATCCCACCCGAGTGGTTATACCCTTCCATGAAAATTTTGACAATTATGTCAATTTACTTCCATTTAAAAGGTATATGGAGAAGTTTCCGAGCTTATGTAAGTGTAGGTGAGTACTGGTTATAGACAAGGATCCAGAAAAGCTGGGTTAGGTGCGCTGGACGCCGTTTTATGACCTATATTATGTGTTGCTACGTCGTTAAACCTAACAAAGTGAATAAATGAATACTGTAACCATATAACATAACATCTAAATAAGGCGTTCTAAATCAGCTGTCGTAAAAATATCGGTGGAGAATATACATGTACTTAACATATCGCGATGGAGGGGATTTTAGCTGAAATTCTGAGTGTATTGACAATTAGTTATGGTAAGTGATTTATTTGAATCGTTTATTGATTTTGCTTTTAAATGAACTTACTGAGAATTAATAATATGTTGTATAATTGTTGTCCACTGATTCAGTCCACGTATTTTGTATTATTATTTAATTTCGATCACTGTATTCATTAAGTGTTTCACTCATGTCTATATATAGAGACGCAATGAATTAAATTGGTGAATTGTTAAAAATTAAATAAATCTTTTGGGAACAGTTATGTTAGCTTTTGCATAATTGTTTACAGATTAAAAAGGATAAACTGAAAGTTTTGGAACTTTCCGTAAAAAATGGCATTCACAAAAATAAGTTTCTATTTCGTGCTTGTGTGGTTGAAGTCGCTGACTTAATCACAACAACCCAACCATTGCTATGTTTTGTTAGTGAATGCATACTGAATTATAGTCGCTGGTACGTTTTAAATTATCGTGATTTTCATGGCATCTGTTTCATTTTGTTTTCAGTTGCTGATTTTTACCATCCAAACAAGGTTGGCTGAATAAATATGCAATGATAGCTGAAATGGGCGTAAAACGACCCGATTATATCCGATATATCGACCACCTTTCTGTTGAAAAAAAATATGATTTTCATCGTTTTTAAACCCAAATGATTAACTCGAGAGAAAAATGGTTGCTATATTTAACTATTCAGCTATCAATTTAATTCAGTTAAGGGTACATATAGTGAAATATAGCTTGATAATTGTATATTTATGTTGTTGTATTGTATTGTAAAATTTGTAATATTGTATAGTGTAATTAGTATATTTATGATATTTCTTTGTATTGTAAAAATTGTATATTGTATTTCCATGTATGTCACATATTTTATATGATGTATGTTGTTCATGGGCCAAATGGCCTTTAGAATATGAAATATAGTCTTCTATGAACTAGCTGTGTGTTTCTGTTAAATGGGACCTAAGGCAAGTCTTGACATATGTAATATATTGTCCTTTAGTGTGTAAGAATAACTATATAATTTATAGAGCATTTGTTTGTTTAAAAAGAAAATAACACCATAATCCCTGGAGAAAAGTTCTGATGTAAAAAGACGAATATATTTTTTCTCTCGTACAAACTCACGATTTTCTTTGTGAACTCCTCTAAAAGTCTGTGAATCACATACGTTTGATAGTTGTGCCATGTCATCAGAATTTTCCAGGTTCCAGTCGTGATGATTATTTATGATGTTGCCATATTTAATCCTGTATTTACGACAGTCACTTTTGGCGAGCAACAATTTATTCCAAAAATGACATTTACAATTTTTTCGGCGTCTTTTTACTAGCATTTTGTTAAAAAATGAACCAATATTGACAGTTCACAATGTTCAAGTTTTTGCTTTAAATTTTTATTTGGCATCGTGCTTTAAAGATAACAAATCGGTGAACAATGAATCGGTATTCATCATTGTCAAGAACCCTAGAGTTAAGCCAGAAGCTAGTGTCATAGACTTGTTTTTGTTGAGACGAAATATGGGAGGCCTAGGCTTCTAACTCAATTTGTTTTTAATAACAAGTTTTTGTTCGCTGGACATTCAAGAAATTCGTTTGGCTGCAAGCAAAATGTGGTCGGAAAAAGAAAAGATATGAAAAAAATGTTTTCAGATTCTATGCACTAAAGAATAAATAGTTAGACTGTATAAATTATAACACGAATTATCAACGAAATAATTTCTAATTCTAGCTTTAATCTGATCTAATATAATCTAATCTACTCTTGTTTTCGCCATAAGGCTTTATTCTAAATGTCCTCTGTCTGTAACATGTAAAACATGACAAATAAAAATGAAGTAAATCCATTTTTCAGCATAAATATTTATGAAAGGTTCATGCTGCAATCGGAATCTTGGTTCAGGACAGGATGGACTTTCTCTTTACCAAACAAAGGAGAGTATGTATATTAAATATGTGAGAAACGAATAATGCGCTGTATGCTTTTTTAGAAACGGAACAAATGGCCTAATAGCTATGAAAGTCTCTGTTACAATTGTTTAAATATTTGTGCTATGTAATCAATTTTTCCAAGCTTTAGTCGCGAGAAATATTTGTGATGTTGTCATATTCAATCCAGCATTTACGACAGTCTTTTTTGGGCGAGTAATCATTTATTACAAAAAATGACATTTGAAATTCTCTCGCCGTCTTAAATATCATTTTGTTCAACAATGAACGATGACTGACGGTTCACAACGTCCAAGTTTTTGCTTCATGTTTTTATTTGTCATTGTGATTCTAAGATAACAAATCTGAGAAACAGTATTTCCATTGCAAAGAACTAGAAAGTTAAACAAGAGGCTAGTGTCATATGGGAGGCCAAGACAACACATTGTATTTTTTAACTTAATTTCTTTTTCAATTATAAGTTTTTGTTTGCTGGACATTCAAGAAATTCGTTTGGCTGCAAGCAAAATGTGGGCGGAAAAAGAAAAAAAATATGAAAAACTTAATTCCAGATTCTATGCATCCCGAAAAAATCAGCGAAATAATTTCTATTTCTAGCTTTATTCTAATCTAATCTACGCTTTATTTCGTCATGAGGCTTAATTTGTATTGTCTTAGTTTGTAAACATGCGGGTCTGGGTAAAATTGGTGCAAAGAATACACAAATAAAGAGATTCTAGTCTTAATATCCAATAAAATATGTGTTGTAATTTGACCTTGATCCAGGACATGATGCACGTCTAAAGATTTCATTGTTTCTTTACCAAGCCTATGACAATGTGAATATTAAAATGTGTGAGAAACGAATAATGAACCTTTAGTCTTTTCGGAAACGGAATACGTGACATGCTTCATATAGCGACATGATCTGTTGATTCCAATGTATATGTTTTTTACATAAAATGTTTATCAAAAATTCAACATATTCTGAAAACCGATTACTTTTGTTTGTTTGTCTGTTTTGTTGGGTTTAACGCCGTAGCAACACATTGTATAGGTCATATAACGGCAGTCAGTCAATCGACTCCTGGAAAGGCTAAATCTCTGGATTGAGCTGTTAACAAACTACAAAGCACATACATTCGTCAGTGGCTGACAACTGCCCTACATAATTAAAGCTCATTGGTAGGAAGAGAATGGCCATAGAAATAGTTTCATGACCAAGCCGCGCCCGGGAATCGAACCCACGACCCCTCGATTAGTAGACTTGCGTGCTACAAACTGAGCTAGCCTGGCGGCTCCGATTTCTTTTACGGCTGAACGAAATTTGGTTTTTACATGCATGCGGATTTCTTAGCAATTCTCAACATTGTGAAGTTTAAAGATAGACTGAGATTATCTTAAGGAATTTAGAAGATTTCAGATTTCTCAGACCTTGGATTTATCAGGTATAACACTGTAAATATATTCAAAGAGTGCATTAAATCCTTATAACCATCGTATCTTTACATTTGATTTGTTTGATCGGTATGTTTTATTCATGTATTTAAAGAGTACATTAAATTCTCATTACAAAGATACCATTATATCCAATTTGTTAGATCTATTTGTTATATGCTTGTATTTGCTATTCTTGTCATAAACTCTTATCTTTGACGTGGAAGCATTTCAGAATATATAACACTCAATTTTAGTTCCATGTTTCATTTGTGCTAATGAAGACTATATTCAAGAATGCAGGGTACCAGTTGAATAGAAACAAGCTATTTAAATGTTTATTTCAATTATTGTGTAGCAGTTTATCTCGAGTGATTTCTAGTGGTTGTGAAACAGCGTTTATAAACTTCTAGTGGTTGTGAAATAGCGTTATCAGTCTCATATTGTTTCTTCGTGATAAATCAACGTGTTGTTATTATCTCCTTCGAAATGAATTGCTTGTTTTATGGTTTCAGAGTGTTTGAGAGATAAGGTGTCATTATTCTATAAAATCGACATACAATGTTTAAATCATCAATTCTATATTGTTTTTGCAGTCAGTAAAATGTTTCAGAACCCTTAACAGTAATAGTTTTGTGTTGTTAACCGTTTGCATGGCAATAAAAGCCTGATAACGTTCTGCGCATTAAAATGACAATTTGTGATTTAGACATGATCTAGATTTTTCTTGATAAAAAGATCTTTTTTTCCCTTCGACTAACATTAATTGATATAATTTTTAGATTCAAACTTGAAACGTGATTGTTTTTATCTTTTTATTATTGTGGTTCTTTTATTAAAATTTTACATAAAGTTAATGAGATTTAGGTCTCAAGAGACGAAGTGACTAATTACTATGACTAATGTCATGTTGATGTTGATATAAAGAGCTTTTACGATTGTGTATTTCTTGTACATTTTTGTTGGGTAGTTATTTACAGGCGAATAAATTTATCCGTGTTTTGTAATTGATCATCTCGTCGGCTTATTGCAACACTGTTCTAACTCATCTTTTTATAAACTTTTCTTTTAATTTAAAAAAAATAATTATTTCAAGAACATGCAGGTGCCAGATACAGTTTTCTGTTTTATTCTATGTACAGAGTATATATCTACACACGCAATGAAATAAAAAAGGTGTGTCGGGTATCTGTAATCAAAACATGTGAACGTTTTACCAGACTCTAGACTTTAAGAACCTAACAGGCGAATTTGTATTTTGCTTGATTTGAAAATGTGGTTTTGTTTAAATGCAACATAGAGCTGGCTTGAGCTAACAAAATGTGATAACTATAAGTTGCATTTAAAAATGAATTAATATGAGCGGTATATATATGTACTATGTTAGGATAGCACGGTTTATGTAATTCACACATTTTTCTGATAATCAATACCATATGCAGAACATTTGTTCTAAGTAGTAATGTTGTATAAAATTCTATGACATACTCCAAGTTAACCCTTACAAGTGTTTAGAAAGTCTTTGAAATTTCTGTATGTATGATTAGAAAACAGATCTTACTCAAATGAAACCAGTGTTGCTGTCAGGAACTTTCGAAAACCAGATATTTAATTTAATTTTGTAGGAAAAACTGATCGTATCAACGTTTTTCAAGTAACTTTATCATAGCTATTTTGAAAAAAAGTGCGATGAGTTGGATTTCCAATCTTTTAATATGATAAATGAAATTAAATAACAAAAAAAACTATTATCAATATATTTGGTTCAGGTTCAAGGCTTGTTGAACACAGAGTAAAGCAATGTTGCATTAAGCTGAAGACCTGTATATAGACAAAGTTCATCAACCATCTGTTGTCTATAGATCAAATTTAACGACTCTCGTTAAAGGCTTAGATTGCATTTATGATTGCCATTTTGTTATAATTATTATGGTATAAAGGTCTGTCGTTAATGACATGAGCGCCATACAACTATCAAATATACGTATGATATAATAGTATAAATTAACACAAGAAATATAATAGTGCCACGACGTAGACTTTGTCACTAGGATGTTCCAGTTATTTCTTCTCTGTTCAGGAAATCTCCAGAAAAACTTCGCTTTTTGTTGTTTTTTACTATTTTATTTTAGCTCGATTGTGAAACAAGTTGTTTCTACTTAGATTAATTGCTTTCGAGTCCGCTTCCTGGTCTCTCAGTACTGAGCTAGTTGGATAAAAAAATGTGCATAGTATTGTATCCTTTACAAGTTTGATTATATCTTAAAGTAGTAACTACAGTAAATTGACTGTTGTTGGATTACTTACCAGTAAAATAGCATTAACTGCAAGGACCCGACTCGTACGTCTATGAAAAATACTCATGTTCTCATACTTCGCTAAGCTTTAAGTAACTTGTTGTGTTATCAATATATTAAAATGAATAATTTATTTCATAAATGTCAATCAATTCTAAATTATTACAAAATAATGTTGACGTGTCAGCAAACTTGATGAATAATACAACAGTAATAATTAAGTGAAAAAAACATATATCATATAATGAAATAATTATTCTAAAATGGACCAATGTTGTCGATTTTATTGATGTTTGTCCTTTTTGAATGTAGCCGCCTTTAGTAAAAATAAATGTGTTTTCATGAGCGTGGTTATTTAATAAAAGACATCAACAAACTTGAGAACATAGTATTACAGCGTCAACCTTCAAGATTCATCCAAAATAACAAATCCCGTGAACAAGGTTGCATCAATGATGTGCTTCACGATCTTAAGCTGGCAAGCCTCCAAAACAGAAGAGAAGCCAACCGCTGTGACGTACATGTGTAAGATAGTGGGGTATGGTACCTGCACAAGACACCGGTGATTATCACGTTGGACTAAGGCCAAAACGACAAATACATGTAAAAGCTCATAATTTTACTGAATTAGAATTTTAAAAAAAACTTTGTAAAATTACAGGTCACTAACAATAGTAAATGTTATAACATTCCTTCGTACAATACTGAACAGTATAAAATTCTATTTTTGTAACCAGTGGAATCGCTTTGACGATTCTACAGTGTGGTGCGTCTTCGTCAGAATTCTTCAATACAGCACTCCAGAACTACTACAAGGGTGCATCCCATCTCCAATGTATTGGTGGCTTACTTTGTGCTCGAACAGATACATATATCATAATAGATTTCAAGAGATATATATATCTGTAAATTCTGTAAAGGAAGGATCGTCAAAAGAATCTTTTTATCAAGAGATTAAGTTGAAAAGTAGGGAGAATCACTCGAAGCTTTTTATATCATGGGATTACGCTGTAAAGAAATGATCATCTCCAAAAAGCTTAACAACTATGAATTAGTCAGTAGCATTATGTTGTATACAAATTTGGTTTTGTCACAAGACGATTGTTATATCTTATTCAACTGTCAGTGTCGCGTACACAAATCCCACTAATTTAAGGACTCGTTACAGTATTTCTGTATTGACTATCGATGATCAATAGATATCCGTATTTATGTACGAGGAATATCGAAACATTCCGAGTCTAAATCGGCGGGGTTAATGTATGTGCCACTGACATTTGAACTAAATTAAACAATACACTTGAATATTGAGTTCACTCTCAAGTTTTATAAGTAACTGGTCATTGGTGAATATTGGTGTAAATATGTTTCTGTTGTTTTAGAGATGTTCGATTGGTTTGGTATCTAAAATAATAAAAATAATAGACGACACGTAGTCTTCCAGGAATCCGTCAGTAATTTGATTAGAAATCAATCAACCAATTATTATTACAAAATTATAACTTGAATATTACATTATTTATTATATCGAAACATTTCGAGTATCTAAATCGTCGAGGTTAATGTATGTGCCACTGACATTTGAACTAAATTAAACAGTACATTTGAATATTGAGTACATTCACAAGTTTTATAAGTAACTGATCAATAATGAATACTGGTGTTAATATTTTTCTGTTGTTCTAGAGATGTTTGATTGTTTTGGTATCTAAAATAATAAAAACAACAGACGACACGTAGCCTTCCAGGAATGTGTCGATAATTTGATTAGAAATCAATCAACCAATTATTATTACGAAATTATAGCATAAATATTACATTATTTATTACAAATTGTTCATAAATAACAATTTTTGTATTATTGATACGGTGTATATGTAATTAATCTAGCGGGATAATAAACATTTTTATCTACCTTGTAAGGTAATCAATACTTATAAACACCAGACTGGTTTAGAATCGAGAGATTCTCTAATACTTCACTATTCTGCAGGAATCGAAAACCAATCGTATC
Organism: Mactra quadrangularis; assembly: GCA_025267735.1. Lineage (NCBI taxonomy): Eukaryota > Metazoa > Mollusca > Bivalvia > Venerida > Mactridae > Mactra > Mactra quadrangularis. Next base: position 621,537 of record CM046301.1, on the reverse strand, counting down.
TAGACAACTTTATATCGCACGTGGAACTAAAAGCACTAAAAGGCGCGAGATTCATTCGTTGTGATTTTAAACAGCTTAGGTAGCTGTCGTTAAAATTTCTGTGGAGGTTATACTTAACATATCGCGATGAAGGGGATTTTAGCTGAAATTCTGAGTGTATTAACAATCGGTTACGGTAAGTGATTTATTTGAATATTTATTGATCTTGCTTTTAAATGAACTTACTGAGAATTGATAATATGTTGTATAATTGTTGTCCATTGAATCAATCCACGTATTTTGTATTATTATTTATTTCCCATCAATAGGTTAATCATGTCGAAATTAATGACGCATTAAAAATAAATTTTTGAATTGTTCAATTTGGAATGAAAATATTTTGGGAACAGTTATGTTAGTTACATGTATTTCATTACATTCGACAGACCTCTAATGGTGTAATGAAAGTTTTGGAACTTTCCGTAAAAAACAACATTCATAAAAACGATTTCTATTTAGTGCTCGAGTCTTTGAAGTCTCTGGTTCAAGCACAGCTACTGACAATTCATTTGTTGTTGTAAATATTCAATTAAGTATATGCTTTAAGAATAATGTTTTTTCATTAGAAGTGCTTGCCATTGAGAAACAACAGACAGGTGAACGTCTTATATGATGCTTACTGTTAAAAGAGATATAAAACCCGGGTGGATAGCACAGTTGGTAGCGCGCCGGGATTTGGATACTCGTGCCCGAGGGGATGCGGGTTCGAATCCCACCCGGGGAGGTTATACCCTTCCATGAAAATTTGACAATAATGTCGATTTTCTTCCATTGATTAGATAATATGGAGAAGTTTCCGGCCTTGTGGAAGGGTAGGTGAGTACTGGTTATAGACAATGGTCCAGGAAAGCTAGGTTAGGTGCGCTGGACGCCGTAAAATGACCTAAAATTGTGTTGACACGGCGTAAACTCCAATAAATAAAATAAAAAGAGATATAAAAACAAAACAAACAACTTTTTCTTAAGAAAAATAGACATTGGTTTTTTACAATGTTTGTTTTACATACTATGCTGAACATAAAAACATTTGTAATTAGGGATTTGTGGCATTATAAATCAACCTAACTCAGGGATAAACAGAAATTTATTAAACGAAAAAGTTAAATGGTTTACATTAAGTAAAATACATCATGTTAAATTTCTGTTTGTTGTACCACGAAGAAAGTTCAACAATTGAATTGCAGCTTTACTTTTTTTGCATAAGTATTGCGAATATAAAATTAATCTTAATTAATTTGTCAAAAACTATCTTCTCTGTTACCATATATAACCCGGGCTGATAGCGCAGTTGATAGCGCGCCGGGATTTGGAATCTCGTGTCCCGAAGGGGGTACGGGTTCGCATCCCACCCGGGGAGGTTATACCCTTCCATGAAAAAATTGACAATTATGTCAGTTTTTCTCCATTAATAAGGTATATGGAGAAGTTTCCGACCTTGTAGGTAGGTAAGTACTGGTTATAGACAAGGATCAAAGAAAACTAGGTTAGGTGCGCTGGACGCCGTAAAATGACCTATACAATGTGTTGCTACGGCGTGAAACCCAACCAAGTAAATAAATAGATACTGTTACCATATAACATTACATCTATATAAGGCGTTCTAAATCAGCTGTCGTTAAAATATCGTTGGAGATTATACATGTACTTTACATATCTCAATGAAGGGGATTTAGCTGAAATTCTGAGTGTATTAACAATTAGATATGGTAAGTGATTTATTTGAATCATTTATTGATCTTACCTTTAAATGAACTTACTGAGAATTGATATAATGTTGTATAATTGTTGTCCACTGATTCAATCCACGTATTTTGTATATTATTATTTAATTTCGATCACTGTATTAATTTAGTTTTTCACTTATGTCTTTATTTAGAGACGCACTGAATTAAATTGGTCAATTGTTAAAAATTAAAATAAATCTTTTGGGAACAGTTAAGTTAGCTTTTGCATAATTGTTTACAGATTTACAAAGGATAAACTGAAAGTTATGAAACTTTCCGTAAAAAATAGCATTCACAAAAATAAGTCTCTATTACATGCTCGAGTGGTTGAAGGCGCTGACTCAAGTACAGCAACCCGACTATTGCTATGTTTTGTTAGCGAATGCATACTGAATTTTAGTCACCTGGTACGTTTTAAATAATCGTTATTGACATGGTTTCTGTTTCATTACGTCTTCAGTTGCTGATTTTACCATCCAAATAACAAGGTTTGCTAAATAAATATGCAATAATAGCTGAAATGGGTGTAAAACGACCCGATAAGATCCGATATATCGACCACCTTTCTGTTGAAAAAAATACGATTTTCGACGTTTTTATGCCTAAATGATTCACTCGAGAGAAAAATTGTTCCTGTATTAAAACTAGTCAGCCATCAATTTAATTTTGTTGAGGGTCCATATTGTGAAATATAGCTTGATAATTGTATACTTATGTTGTTGTATTGTATTGTAAAATTTGTAATGTTGTATGGTGTAATTGGTATATGTATGATATTTCTTTGTATTGTAAAAAGTGTATGTTGTATTTCCATGTATGTTACATATTTTATATGATGTATGTTGTTCATGGGCTAAATGGCCTTTAGAATATGAAATAAAGTCTTCTATGAACAAGCTACGTGTTTCTGTTAACTGGGACTTAAGGCAAGTCTTTACATATGTTATATATTGTCCTTTAGTGTGTTAGAATAACTATATAATTTATAGAGCATTTGTTTACTTGAAAAAATATAACACCATAATCCCTGGAGAAAAGTTCTGATGTAAAAAGACGAATATATTTTTTCTCTCGTACAAACTCACGATTTTCTTTGTGAACTCCTCTAAAAGTCTGTGTATCAATACGTTTAATTTTTGTGCTATGTCATCAAACTTTTCCAGGTTCCAGTCGTGATGATTATTTATGATGTTGCCATATTTAATCCTGTATTTACGACAGTCACTTTTGGCGAGCAACCATTTATTTCAAAAATGACATTTACAATTTTCTCGGCGTCTTTTTACTAGCATTTTGTTAAAAAATGAACCAATATTGACAGTTCACAATGTTCAAGTTTTTGCTTTAAATTTTTATTTGGCATCGTGCTTCAAAGATAACAAACCGGTGAACAATGAATCGGTATTCATCATTGTCAAGAACCTTAGAGTTAAGCCAGAAGCTAGTGTCATAGACTTGTTTTTGTTGAGACGAAATATGGGAGGCCTAGGCTTCTAACTTAATTTGTTTTTAATAACAAGTTTTTGTTCGCTGGACATTCAAGAAATTCGTTTGGCTGCAAGCAAAATGTGGTCGGGAAAAGAAAAGATGGAAATAGTGTTTTCAGATTTTACGCAATAAAGAATAATTAGTTAGACTGTATAAATTATATCACGAATTATCAACGAAATAATTTCTAATTCTAGCTTTAATATGACCTAATATAATCTAATCTACTCTTGTTTTCGCCATAAGGCTTTATTCTAGATGTCTTCTGTCTGTAAACATGTAAAACATGACAAATAAAAATGATGAAGAAGTAAATCCATTTTTTAACATAAATATTTATGAAAGGTTCATGCTGCAATTGGAATCTTGGTTCAGGACAGGATGGACTTTCTCTTTACCAAACAAAGGAGAGTATGTATATTAAATGTGAGAAACGAATAATGCGCTGTATGCCATTTTTGGAAACGGAACAAATGTCCTGATAGCTATGAAAGTCTCTGTTACAACTGTTTAAATATTTGTGCTATGTAATCAGTTTTTCCAAGCTTTAGTCGCGAGAAATATTTCTAATGTTGTCATATTCAATCCTGTATTTACGACAGTCATTTTTTGCGGGCAACAATTTATTACAGCAAATGGCATTTAAAATTCTCTCGACGTCTTTTTACTATCATTTTGTTCAACAATGAACGATGACTGGCGGTTCACAACGTCCAAGTTTTTGCTTCATGTTTTTATTTTGCATTGTGTTTCTACGATAACCAATCGGTGAAACAGTATTCATCATTGCCAAAAACTAGAAAGTTGAACTAGAGGCTAGTATCATAGACTTGTTTTGCTAAGATAAAATATGGGAGGCCAAGACAACACATTGTCTTTTTTAACTTTTTCTAACTTAATTTCTTTTTCAATTATAAGTTTTTGTTTGCTGGCCATTCAAGAAATTGGTTTGGCTGCAAGCAATATGTGGGCAGAAAAAGAAAAAATATGAAAAACTTGTTTCCAGATTCTATGCATCACGAAAAATCAGCGAATCATTTCTATTTCTAGCTTTATTCTAATCTAATCTACGCTTTATTTCGCCATGAAGCTTAATTTGTATTGTCTTTGTTTGTAAACCCGCGGGTCTTGGTAAAATTGGTACTAAGAATTCACAAATAAAGAGAAGTCTAGACTTAATATCTAACAAAATATGTGTTGTAAGTTGACCTTGATCCAGGACATGATGCACGTCTAAAGATTTCATTGTTTCTTTACCAATCCAACGAAAATGACAATATTGAATGTGTGAGAAACAAATAATGAACCTTTAGTATTTTCGGAAACGGAATACGTGACAGGATTCTTATAGTGACATGATCTGTAGATTCCAATGTCTTAGTATCTACATAAAATGTTTATTTAAAATTCAACATACTCTGAAATCCGATTACTTTTGTTTCTTTGTTTTGTTGGGTTTAACGCCGTAGCAACACACTGTATAGGTCATATAACGGCGGTCAGTCAACCTACTCACTCCTCCTGGAAAGGTTATATCTCTGGATTTAGCTGTTAACCATCTACTAAGCGCATACATTCGTCAGTGGCTGACAACTGCCCTACATAATTAAAAATCATTGGTAGGAGGAGAATGGCCGTAGAAATAATTTCATGACCAAGCCCCGCCCGGGAATCGAACCCACGACCCCTCGATTAGTAGACTTGCGTGCTACAAACTGAGCTAGCCGGGCGGCTCCGATTACTTTTACGGCCGAACGAAATTTAAACTTTACATGCATGCGGATTTCTTAGCAATTTCTACATTGTGAAGTTTAAAGATAGACTGAGATTATCTTAAGGAATTTAGAAGATTTCCGATTTCTCAGAACTTGGATTTATCTGGTAACAATGTAAATATATTCAAAGAGTGTATTAAATCCTTATAACCATCGTATCTTTACATTTGATTTGTTGATCGGTTTGTTTTATTCATGTATTTAAAGAGTACACTAAATTCTCATAACAAAGATTTCATTACATTCTATTTGTTAGATCTATTTGTTATATGTTTGTATTTGCTATTCTTGTCATAAACTCTTATCTTTGACGTGGAAGCATTTCAGAATATATAACACTCGATTTTAGTTCCTTGTTTCATTTGCGCTAATAAGAGCTATATTCAAGAATGCAGGGTACCAATTGTGTAGAAACAAGCTATTTAAATGTTTATTTCAATTATTGTGCAGCAGTTTATCTCGAGTGACTTCTAGTGGTTGTGAAACAGCGTTTATCAACTTCTAGTGGTTGTGAAATAGCGTTATCAGTCTTCATATTGTTTCTTCGTGATAAATCAACATGTTGTTATTATCTCCTTTGAAATAAATTGCTTGTTTTATGGTTTCAGAGTGTTTGAGAGATAAGGTGTCATTATTCTATAAAATCGACATACAATGTTTAAATCATCGATTCTATATTGTTTTTGCAGTCAGTAAAATGTTTCAGAACCCTTAACAGTAATAGTTTTGAGTTGTTAACCGTTTGCATGGCAATAAAAGCCTGTAGGGCGTTCAGTTACCGCGAACATTTCGTAACGTTCCGTAACGTTCGCTAACAGTCATTATTTAACGGCCTGTTAGCGGAAAACGTTTAAGGCCAACAGCTAACGGTTTTAGTATATAGTACGCGAGTATGAAACAATCTGAAATAAAATAGTTCCAGTACACTTTGCAAATTAGTAACTGCCATTGCGAACTCGGCGGTGTTACTCCCGTTGAATTAGATCAATACATTTACAAAAAAACAAGTAAACAAGAAAACTAGTCCTCCTCTCCGCATCTTCTAATAAAATAGAAGTAACGACTCTCTTGTCCTCCATCTTTAAACGTTTGCACTTTAACGGATCGTTCAACTAACCGTATATAACGGTAACGGTGATTGGCTATCGTTAAATGCTTACTGAACGCAGGGCTGATAACGTTCTGCGCATTAAAATGACAATTCATGATAAATAATTGATCTAGATATGATTTGTAATTAGTAATGATTTCGATTTTCTGATAAAAAGATTGTTTTTTTTTACATTCGACTAACATTAATGGATATAATTATAAAATTCAAACTTGAAACGTGGTTGTTTTCGTCTTCCTATTATTGTGGTTCTTTTATTAAAATTTTACATAAAGTTAATGAGATTTATGTCTCAGGAGACGAAGTGACTAATTGCGATGACTAATGTCATGTTGATGATGATATAAAGAGCTTTTACGATTCTGTAATTCTTGCACATTTTTGTTGGGTAGTTATTTACAGGCGAATAAATTTATCCGTGTTTTGTAATTGATCATCTCGTCGGCTTATTGCAACACTGTTTGAGCTCATCTTTTTATAAAATCTTCTTTTATTTAAAAAAAAATAAATATTTCAAGAACATGAAGGTGCCAGATACAGTTTTCTGTTTTATTCTATGTACAGAGTATATATCTATACATACAATAAGATAGAAAAGGTGTGTCGGGTATCTGTAATCAAAACATTTGAACGTTTTACCAGACTCGAAATTTTAAGAACCCAAGAGGCGAATTGGTATTTTGCTTGATTTGAAAATGTGGTTTTGTTTTAATGCAACATAGAGCTGGCTTGAGCTAACAAAATGAGATAACTATAAGTTGCATTTAAAAATAAATTAATATGAGCGGTATATATATGTACTATGTTAAGATAGCACGGTTTATGTAATTCACACATTTTTCTGATAATCAATACCATATGCAGAACATTTGTTGTAAGTAGTAATGTTGTATAAAATTCTATGACATACTCCAAGTTAACCCTTACAAGTACTTAGAAAGTCTTTGAGATTTCTGTATGTAGGATTAGAAAACAGATCTAACTCAAATTAAACCAGTGTTGCTGTCAGGAACTTTCGAAAGCCAGATATTTAATATAATTTTGTAGGAAAAACTGATCGTATCAACGTTTTTTAAGTAACTTAATCATAGCTATTTTGAAAAAAGTGCAATGAGTGGGATTTCAATCTTTTAATATGTTAAATGAAATAAAATTACCAAAAACACTATTAAAAATATATTTGGTTCAGGTCTAAGTCTTGTTGAACACAGAGTAAAGCAATGTTGCATTAAGCTGAAGATCTGTATATAAACAAAGTTCATCAACCATCAGTTGTCTATACATCAAATTAAATGACTCTCGTTAAAGACTTAGATTGCATTTATGATTGCCATTTTGTTACAACTATCATTGTATAAAGTTCTGTCGTTTAATGACTTGAGCGCCATACAACAATCAAATATACGTATGATATAATAGTATATTAACACACGAAATATCATAGCGTCACGACGTAGACTTTGTCACTAGGATGTTCCAGTTATTTCTTCTCTGTTCAAGAAATCTCCAGAAAACTACGCTCTTTTGTTGTTTTTATACATATTTACTTAAGCTCGATTGTAAAAAAAAGTTCTTAAAACTTAAATTAATTGCTTTAGAGTCCGCTTCCTGGTCCACCCACACTGAGCTAGTTGGATAAGGTTTCTTGCTCAAGGAAACAACGGGGTTTGTTTTTAGCGAAGTGGAGTGGAACAACAGTAGATAAATTTCTTCTGGGCTACTCGGGACCCCTAAACGTGTTCCATGCCTTAACCACTGTTCCTCGTATATGATTTTCATTACTAATTTTACTTTTTTCAAGGCAATTATTGAAGAAACCATATTTTTTGTTCAAATCAATGGCTTCAGAATAAGTTGTTTGACAGTTGTGGACCGTCAGTTATGCGAGAGTAGAATTTAAGATCTGGTTTCAATCATATATGTTGTGAACAAAGTTCAAGATTATATGTATTATATCGCTATTCTAGAACATTGTTCTAACCTGGCCATATACACTGGGTTCCAAAAGTTTTTACACATATATTTTTATAATTGCTCTTATTTTCTATTGGAAAAATTATTGCGGACAAGTTTTGTTTAGTATTTCTATTATATATTAATAATACATAAAAACATAATTGGTGGTTAACTGTAAATTAAGTGTTGAAAATTAAAACTAACTGTAAAGTATACTTTACAACAATCTAAATCTAATATGTGTAAAGACAGTTTTGGACCCCATTGTATGAACAAATAGTCTGGGTATTGTTTGGTAACAATATTGGCACATTGTTCCGTCGTCAAGAAAATACCGGAAATTACCAAACAACTGTTACATTGTTCACTTTAAAGTTCTCACTGTCCATTGATCGGCTTGACCACAGTTGAAAATTACTATTTGTTTATAAGTAGAAAGTTCCTTAATTATTGTTTGATTTTCTAACATTGTTTTGAGGATTTAACCAACGTTTTTTTAAGCATCAAGGCCAAATATTTTATTTGCCATCAGTTTAGACAAACTCATCGAGAAATAATATAGGATATATGTAATGTTAAATAAAAAATACTATTGTACTATAAAAAAAGGTTGCTTTTGTCAGACTATCCTAAAGAGCAAAACATTTAACTTTCCACAGTAAATATCAAACATTTACTCCTGTTAACCTTATCTGTTTAGATTTAAAGCAGGTTGCGTTCTGTAGAGAAATACGCATATCACGATTGTTCTTTTTGGGCGGGGGGGGGGGGGTAAACGCCGTAGCAACACATCGTATAGGTTATATCACGGCGGTCAGTCCACCTACTCACTGTTCCTAGAAAGATAAAATCTCTGGATTTAGCTGTTAACCAACTACTAGGCGCATCCTTCTGTCAGTGACTGACTTCTGCCCTACATGATTTAGAATCAGTGGTAGGAGGGTGAATGGCCGTAGAAAATTATTCCATGACCAAGCTCTACGAAAGTATGCATCGCTCGAGAATCGAACCTACGACCCATCGATGGTTCGATTATTGTATAAATTGCACCCAATAGAATAGGCTTCATTTAACATTGCAATTGAACACCTGCTTTTCCGTCTTGAGCTTGTATCTGCGACTGTTTCACTTAAGTTTTATTCGTCTTGAGCATGCATCTGAAATATCCATAATGATATAAAGACTTCCCGAGATTTTGTAAGTCACAATCTACGATACCTCTCAGCAGTATTTATCAATTAAATCCCAATTGTACTAAACACTAGTCGACAAAGACAATGTATGACTGTCACTTTTAAGTTTTATCACGTAGTAAAATAGTTTGACATTTTGATTTGTGTCTTATCTACGTTAACTTAATAGACAAGTGAGATGAAATTGAAATGTCAATGGTTCTACATTATACTTGATTTAGAATAATCTTTGAGATTTTGATGTTGAAGAAGTTGTCTTTAACAACCTAGGTATATTAATAATTTATTAGTGCCAACCAACTTCTATACGATGTCGCTCAAGTTAGTTAGTTAGACTCTGATTCTCATACGCCAGTGCTGAATGAATCGAATGGAGCTTTTTTGGCGTTAACAAAGTCTAATGTATCTACATTGCTTGATTGATCAAAATAACTTCGAAGCGCATACGCTAAGAGGTATAAGATTTTTTGTATAAGAAAAGTGGTTCAGTATATCATCTAGGTGGTCCCTTGAGATCTGTATGATCAATTCGGTGCTTATTTATATTACAATCAGAGATAAACTCGCTGTTAATACAATTACAAACACAATAATGTATCAGAGGTTAAATACGGCACTTGTACTCCCATGCCTTTAAGCAAGCTTTTATGGCGACGTGGTAGAGTATCTGCTTACGACTCGAGAGGTCGTAGGTTCGAATCTAAGTTCGGACCATGGATTTTTATCGGGTTACAATAATACCAGTTCCTCGGTAGAAGGATTTATCACTAGTTGTCTGTCGTATTCAGTTATAGGGATTTAGTCGTTAAGTAGTAAATGGGCCCTTATTTACTCTCAAACATGTTTTTGTGCGATCTAGTCATATGACTCATATAACAAGCAACTGTAAATAGTTTATTATGATGAACATGTGTATTTATATTGTTTATTGTACATGATTCACATTCGATACCAGCCCGCATGTCATCACTATTGTGAATCATGTCTAGTAATTCATTATTCATTTTAAACTAATCTAAAAACAGTGCACTTCAAAAGTTATCGGACATATCGAGGGTTGCCCGGTTACTACTACTTACTGTAGTAAGGGCTTTGCCATAAAGAGCGAGTTGTGTTAGTCGTGCGGGCAACCCTCGATATACAATTTAGAGAAAAAATTATAATGCATACAAGTAATTCTACTACTGTTACATCTTATTCTTGTAATATTGTTTCACCATCATTACACTCCTCGGACATATTTCGACGCCATTTTGAAACTACCTTTTGCGTAACATGCCAAAACAAAATACTTTAACCGGTGTCAAATTAAAGAAATCCCCAAGGTTATTTAGGGGGGGGGTGATAAATGTCTCTCATTTTGTCCATAAATTTGAAATACACGATTAAATGATATCCACTGAACAATATATAAATAAGTAAAATATATAGGATTGGAAATGTTTTTACAAAGCCTTATGTGTTTACGAAAATAACTATTTTGCAGACAGTCTACGAAATAAGGATATGAAAGTGGTTGCTCGATCGTGGCATTTTAGCAGCTAGCGATATATATACATGTATCTTGTTTGTAGAAATTTGGTTGCCCAAAAGAAATTTTTGGTTGCCCGAAGTAGAAATTGGTTGTCCCGGACAACCAGACTCCCACTGATTTCGTAGGCTGCCATAAATGTTACGTCATTCGCCTCGCGTATGTATTATTGGTGGACCCCCATGAATCATTCCGAGATTATTCATTCAATGAATGGTCGATGTGTTCCGAATGTTTGAATCATATTGGCAGACTTATTAATGTTGAATTAAATTTTGCTCTTATAACTCTTGGTTTCTTTTATCATAGGTAAATGTTAATCGGTTTATCCTGAAAACAGGATTATATCCAAGAACTTTTAGAGGGTACTGTATAGATGTAATTATATCAATTTCAGGACAGTTTTCAATGTCAAAATCTCATTATTTAATGGAGAACTATTCATACGGGATATAATGCACTCATCATGTCTCAGATTTCATGCTACATAAAAAGCATCTGGTATCATAATGGGAAACATGTCGAAACTAATGTTGGCAATGATGGCGTTTTGACGTCCATTTCCTTCTCTTCTCATTATTTACAAAAATGTCAGTTTTTACTAGTTTTTTTACTCCCACGTCTGAAAGATGATATTTGATTACATCACTGGTCATATGACATAGAGACATGAAGGACATTCTTGAGGCTTTCAATTCTTGTGGTTGTCGTCAATAAATATGGGAGTTATATGCTTTTAATCTTAAGGTTTGTCTTTTTAACCAATCGTATTTCACGGTTGACTTTGTGAATAGCCAGTTATTAATTACGAAATTCAATATCTTAGCCACAGACTAACGATATTGTAAAACATTTCAATACATAAAGTAATTCTTCCATGTTACAAAAGTATGGATTTTCAAAGTGAGCGAAGTGTATTAAATTATATTTGACCATCTGAAAGTATTCTCTTACTCATATTGTAATTTCTTTTGTCGAATTATACATCATGAAATATGGCTTCGTACACTCCATTCTAGACCATATGTAAATAGATGGTATATAGGCCCCTACATATAGAATTGTTTGTAGACCCCTTTGGCATCTTGAATACATGTTCTATGTATATGCATATTGTATAAAATGTATAACGTCAAAAAATATGATTATGTCAAATAAAATACAATTCAGAGGGACTTTTCTTAATACTCGTACAGCGAATGTTTGCTCTTCATTCTTCCAAATGTTTCGACTGAGGGCCTTTATCAAAAGAAACTTCTTTTAAAATTTACATTATTATGTTTTTATTGTCAAACAGAAGGAACCACAACTGAATGATGCATCACTATTGATAAACATACGCGAGCATTTCTCCCCTGACAATTTTGATAACCAACACGAAGATCTGCTTCAATGTATCGATGAGGCTACAGAAGCTGACAATGTCATGAACACGTTTATTACTAGTATGTCAATATACATGTACATGTTCTTCATGTAAACATTGTGTACCAAAACAAAGTCTGCACCATTAAAATCCCATATTTTGGGATGAATTATTAATAAAATAATAATACGAGTAGTTCAGCACGCTAAAATATATTTTATGGACATATTGTTGTTTAAGGTTGGCAATTGTACTAATGCACAATTTATTACAAATGTTGAATGTCAAAATACTTTGCTTAAATCAATAAAACGATGTTAGTGCATCAGCTTAGTCACCTTTTGAACGAGCAAGTCCATTGTTTACAGCACATAAGCATGCATGGATTATATAGATATAACTTTATTACACAATTCACACATAAAACAACACAGTTTGAACTTTGCTAAAAGGCAACTTGTCAAACACAAATATACAAGACATACAATTATGGCATTACTAAGACGCACATAGATATTAATGACCTTTACAATTGTTCATTACAGTTGATAAACAGACGTGCACATTTCTCCTGACAAGTTGATAACCAACATGAAGATTGTTTCAATGTATTAAGGTTGCTTCAGAAACAGACAATGTCATGTTAATATTCATGTATCTGAGAGACAGAGTTTAAGTGTTGTTTTGTAATTGGTTAAGTTAATTAGATATATTTTGTTAATTGTTTTTCTTACTGAACCGAAAATAAAATGCAGATGACAGAGGCCTGGAATTCGTTTCAGAACTAGTTTAATTTTCTCATTACAAAAATGCTGGAGGGCGGAGGTGAATTGTTTCGTGACAGCATCAATCTGGTATTTAGAATATAAACAGTTCAATTGAATATGATTGTATGTGGCCGTATGATTTGAAATTGTTCACGAGGGACACACTCACACAAACATTGTGTGACGATATGACATTATGAGACAAAAGGGGAGAATAAATATCAACTGTTTTGAACAGTTATTGCTATGTATTTAAAATAATAGTATATCATGTTGTTGTTCTTCGCTTATTCAGCGTTATTGTGATCACGAGTTGCATCAATGTTTATAATATGTGAAAGGGAAAGATGAAGTATTTATTTATCAATTGTTTATCATTACGTATAGCTTCATACACATTAAGACGATTAAAAAACATCCAATAAAACACGATGTCGCCATAAACAAAATGCCACTTAGATTTTGTACCAGTAAAATGGTTCTGCTTTAAATTCACTTTCTGTGTTTTTAAATATTTCCTTGTCTCGTGTCTAACATGTTAACACTTCAATTGAGTATTTATGCCATTAGCTGTCACATTTTTTTAAAACCTGTCTGAATCATCTGAGGAAGTCCCAGTTATACGTCATTTAGTCACGAGACATTTTTAAATCACTGCAATTTCAGGAATATGGAACGCTACATTACACATTCAATTTGCTTCTGAAAGGTCTGAAAATAAAAGGTATGAGAACAAACTTCAATTTTTTAGTTTGAATATAAGTTTTATTGTCATGTTAGAAAATTTTATCCTGCAAGGCTACACATTCTAGGTGCTGTGTTTGGACAGGACTACAAACAAACCATCAATTTTGCTTGAATCAATTTATTACACACAAAAAACGAGCAAACATTATCGTGACTTAAGTAAGTTACATGATGAAGGTATTGCCATTTCTTTGTTTCCAAATCAATGATTGGATAAAACTCTGTGATAATAACTATTGTCTGTAGTAATTGACATAATTGTTTGGGATTGATAAATTGGGATTGATAAAATGAATTAATCTATGTAATGGTTAATTTCACTACCATGGAGTCGTACTTTTCCAATGTCATTAAACACAACGGCAGCTAATTATACTGGAAGTCTTATTTGGACCAAGATTTTAGAATCATGATGTAATATTTGCATAAGTGCTATGATTTAGCCCCTCGTCAGATGCAAATGTACTAACTTATGATGTATTCAAATGCTGACGTATTTCTGAGTGGTAAGCCATTGAATGATATTGCAACCAAGCTTCGAGATACCCATCAAAAAAGCAGTAGTGTTATTTCTCAAAATGTTACCCAGCATAATAAGGGAATGGATATAATAAAATGTCCGAACAACCTTTCCCTTATTTGCTACTATAAATTAGTTTATATAACACGCATATGATTCGTTACTAATGCTAATAAATTGTTAAAATAGAAAACATTTAATAAAAACTTTTAACAAGTTTTGCCAATGAATTTGTCTACCAGTATAAGGTTGGCATGGATGGTCAATGCAAAAGAATTGTACTTCCAAATTTATTTATTGTATTAGTTCTGGTGTACGCCCAAAGGGATACGTAATTTGGATATTCAATTTGCCTAACTGTATAGCTAGTCATTTCGTTGATATACTACTAACATCTATGTTCTCACTTTATGTGTTATATTACACAAAACATATGGAAAATATGTATATACATATGCGCATACACAAATCCCCCTGATTTTAATACTCGGTACAAATGAACTATAGATATCCGTATTTATGTACGAGGATTATCGAAACATTTCGAGTATCTAAATCGGCGAGGTTAATGTTTGTGCCACTGACAACTGAATTAAATTATTCGAATATTGAGTACATTCTTAAGTTTTATATGTAACTGATTATTAATGAATAATAGTGTTAATATTTTTCTGTTGTTTTAGAGATGTTCGATTGTTTTGGTATCTAAAATAATAAAAACAACAGACGACACGTAGCCTTCCAGGAATCCGTCGGTAATTTGATTAGAAATCAATCAACCAATTATTATTACAAAATTATAACTTGAATATTACATTATTTATTACAAATTGTTCATAAATAACAATTTTGTATTATTGATACGGTGTATATGTAATTAATCTAGCGGGATAATAAACATTTTATCTACCTTGTAAGGTAATCAATACCTATAAACACCAGAATGGTTTAAAATCGAGAGATTCTCTAATACTCCTCTATTCTGCAGGAATCGAAAACCAATCGTATCTAGACAACTTTATATCGCACGTGGAACTAAAAGCACTAAAAGGCGCGAGATTCATTCATTGTGATTCTAAACAGCTTAGGTAGCTGTCGTTAAAATTTCTGTGGAGGTTATACTTAACATATCGCGATGAAGGGGATTTTAGCTGAAATTCTGAGTGTATTAACAATCGGTTATGGTAAGTGATTTATTTGAATCGTTTATTAATCTTGCTTTTAAATGAACTTACTGAGAATTAATAATATGTTGTATAATTGTTGTCCACTGATTCAATCCACGTATTTTGTGTTATTATTTATTTCCCATCAATAGGTTAATCATAATCTAAATTAATGACGCATTAAAAATAAATTTTTGAATTGTTAAATTTGGAATGAAAATCTTAGGGGAACAGTTATGTTAGTTACATGTTTTTCATTATAGTAGACAGAACTCGAATGATGTAATGAAAGTTTTGGGACTTTCTGGAATAACAGCATTCATATAAATGGATTTCTATTTAGTGCTCGAGTGTTTGAACTCGCTGGGTTAAGCACTGCTTCCTACCATTCATTTGTTGTTGTAAATAATCAATTTAGTATATGCTTTAAGAATAATGGTTTTTCATTAGACGTGCCTGCCCTTGAGAAACGACAGACAGGTGAAAATTCTGTCTTATATGATGGTTACTGTTAAAAGAGATATAAAAACAAAACAAAAACTTTTTTAAGAAAAAATAGACATTAGTTGTTTACAATGTTTAATTTGTTTGTTTTACATAACATGCTTAACAGAAAAAAAACATCGAAGGAATATGTGGCATTATGAACCAACCTAAGATTCAGGGATAAACAGATGTTCGTTACACCTAAAAGTTAAATGGGTTACATTAAACAAAATACATCATGTTAAATTTCTGTTTGGGGTTCCAAGAAGAACGTTCATCAATTGAATTACAGCTTTACATATTTGCATATAAGTATTAATAATATAAAATTAATCTAAATTAAATTTGTCAAAAATCTTCTCTGGTACCATAAACCATTACATCTAAATAAGGCGTTCTAAATCAGCTGTCGAAAAAATATCGTTGAAAATTATACATGAACTTAACATAACGCGATGAAGGGGATTTTAGCTGAAATTCTGAGTATATTAACAATTAGTTATGGTAAGTGATTTATTTGAATCGTGTATTGATCTTGCTTTTAAATGAACTTACTGAGAATTGATATAATGTTGTATAATTGTTGTCCACTGATTCAATCCACTTGTTTTGTATTATTATTTAACTTCGATCACTGTTTTAATTTAGTTTTTCACTCATGTGTTTATTTGGAGACGTACCGAATTAAATTGGTGAATTGTTAAAAATTAAAATAATTTTTTTGGGAACAGTTATGTTAGCTTTTGCATAATTGTTCACAGATTTACAATGGATAAAGTGAAAGTTTTGGAACTTTCCGTAAAATAGCATTCACAAAGATAAGTTTCTATTACATGCTCGAGTAATTAAAGTCGCTGACTTAAGTACAACAACCCGACCATTGCTATGTATTGTTAGCGAATGTATACTGAATTATAGTCGCTGGTACGTTTTAAATGATCGTTATTTACATGGCGTATGTTTCATTACGTCTTCAGTTGCTGATTTACACAATCGAAATTACAAGGTTTGCTGAATAAATAATAATGCAATGAAAGTTGAAATGGGTGTAAAACGACCCGATTAGATCCGATATATCGACCACCTTTCTGTTGAAAACTAATACGATTTTCTACGTTTTTAGCCCCAAATGATAAACTCGAGAGAAAAATGGTTCCTATATTAAAACTAGTCAGCTATCAATTTAATTCAGTTAAGGGTCCATATAGTGTAAAATAGATTGATAATTGTATATTTATGTTGTTGTATTGTATTGTAAAATTTGTAATGCTGTATAGTGTAATTGGTATATGTATGATATTTCTTTGTATTGTAAAAATTGTATGTTGTATTTCCATGTATGTCTATATATATATATTTTATATGATGTATGTTGTTCATGGGCCAAATGGCCTTTAGAATATGAAATAAAGTCTTCTATCAACTAGCTGCGTGTCTCTGTTAACTGGGACTTAAGGCAAGTCTTGACATATGTAATATATTTCCTTTTGTGTGTTAGAATAACTATATATTTTATAGAGCATTTGTTTACTTGAAAAAATATAACACAATAATCCCTGGAGAAAAGTTCTGATGTAAAAAGACGAATATATTTTTTCTCTCGTACAAACTCACGATTTTCTTTGTGAACTCCTCTTAAAGTCTGTGTATCAATACGTTTAATTTTTGTGCTATGTCATCAAATGTTCCAGGTTCCAGTCGTGATGATTATTTATGATGTTGTCATAATCAATCCTGTATTTACGACAGTCACTTTTGGCAAGCAACCGTTTATTAAAAAAAATGACAGTTACAATTTTCTCAGCGTCTTTTTACTACCAGTTTGTTAAAAAATGAACCAATATTGACAGTTCACAATGTTCAAGTTTTTGCTTTAAATTTTTATTTGGCATCGTGCTTCAAAGATAACAAATCGGTGAACAATGAATCAGTATTCATCATTGTCAAGAACCTTAGAGTTAAGCCAGGAGCTAGTGTCATAGACTTGTTTTTGTTGAGACGAAATATGGGAGGCCTAGGCGTCTAACTTAATTTGTTTTTAATAACAAGTTTTTGTTCGCCGGACATTCAAGAAATTCGTTTGGCTGCAAGCAAAATGTGGTCGGCGGAAAAAGAAAAGATATGAAAAAATTGTTTTCAGATTCTATGCACTAACGAATAATTAGTTAGACTGTATAAATTATATCACGAATTATCAACGAAATAATTTCTAATTCTAGCTTTAATCTGATCTAATATAATCTAATCTACTCTTGTTTTCGCCATAAGGCTTTATTCTAGATGTCTTCTGTCTGTAAACATGTAAAACATGACAAATAATAATGATGAAGAAGTAAATCCATTTTTCAGCATAAATATTTATGAAAGGTTCATGCTGCAATTGGAATCTTTGTTCAGGACAGGATGGACTTTCTCTTTACCAAACAAAGGAGAGTATGTATATTAAATATGTGAGAAACGAATAATGCGCTGTATGCCTTTTTGGAAACGGAAAAATCAGGATAGCTATGAAAGTCTCTGTTACAATTGTTTAAATATTTGTGCTATTTGATCATTTTTTCCAAGCTTTAGTCGCGAGAAATATTTGTGATGTTGTCATATTCAATCCAGTATTTACGACAGTCTTTTTTTGGGCGAGTAATCATTTATTACAAAAAATGACATTTGAAATTCTCTCGCCGTCTTTTTACTATCATTTTGTTCAACAATGAACGATGACTGACGGTTCACAACGTCCAAGTTTTTGCTTCATGTTTTTATTTTGCATTGTGTTTCTAAGATAACCAATCGGTGAAACAGTATTCATCATTGCCAAAAACTAGAAAGTTGAACTAGAGGCTAGTGTCATAGACTTGTTTTGCTAAGATAAAATATGGGAGGCCAAGACAACACATTGTCTTTTTTATCTTTTTCTAACTTAATTCTTTTTTAATAACAAGTTTTTGTTCGCTGGTCATTCAAGAAATTGGTTTTGCTGCAAGCAAAATGTGGGCGGAAAAAGAATAAAATATGAAAAACTTGTTTCCAGATTCTATGCATCACGAAAAATCAGCGAATCATTTCTATTTCTAGCTTTATTCTAATCTAATCGACGCTTTATTTCGCCATGAAGCTTAATTTGTATTGTCTTTGTTTGTAAACATGCGGGTCTGGGTAAAATTGGTACTAAGAATTCACAAATAAAGAGAAGTCTAGACTTAATATCTAACAAAATATGTGTTGTAAGTTGACCTTGATCCAGGACATGATGCACGTCTAAAGATTTCATTGTTTCTTTACCAATCCAACGAAAATGACAATATTGAATGTGTGAGAAACAAATAATGAACCTTTAGTATTTTCGGAAACGGAATACGTGACAGGATTCTTATAGTGACATGATCTGTAGATTCCAATGTCTTGGTATCTACATAAAATGTTTATTTAAAATTCAACATACTCTGAAATCCGATTACTTTTGTTTCTTTGTTTTGTTGGGTTTAACGCCGTAGCAACACACTGTATAGGTCATATAACGGCGGTCAGTCAACCTACTCACTCCTCCTGGAAAGGTTAAATCTCTGGATTTAGCTGTTAACCGACTACTAAGCGCATACATTCGTCAGTGGCTGACAACTGCCCTACATAATTAAATATCATTGGTAGAAGGAGAATGGCCGTAGAAATAATTTCATTACCAAGCCCCGCCCGGGAATCGAACCCACGACCCCTCGATTAGTAGACTTGCGTGCTACAAACTGAGCTAGCCGGGCGGCTCCGATTACTTTTACGGCCGAACGAAATTTAAACTTTACATGCATGAGGATTTCTTAGCAATTTCTACATTGTGAAGTTTAAAGATAGACTGAGATTATCTTAAGGAATTTAGAAGATTTCCGATTTTTCAGAACTTGGATTTATCAGGTATAACACTGTAAATATATTCAAAGAGTGTATTAAATCCTCATAACCATCGTATCTTTACATTTGATTTGTTTGATCGGTATGTTGTATCGATGTATTTAAAGAGTACATTAAATTCTCATAACAAAGATTTCATTACATTCTATTAATTTTGTTAGATCTATTTGTTATATGCTTGTATTTGCTATTCTTGTCATAAACTCTTATCTTTGACGAGGAAGCATTTGGGAATATATAACACTCAATTTTAGTTCCATGTTTCATTTGTGCTAATGAAGACTATATTCAAGAATGCAGGGTACCAGTTGAATAGAAACAAGCTATTTAAATGTTTATTTTAATTATTGTATTATTGTGCAGCAGTTTATCTCGAGTGATTTCTAGTGGTTGTGAAACAGCGTTATCAGTATCATATTGTTTCTTCTTGATAAATCAACGTGTTGTTATTATCTCCTTCGAAATGAATTGCTTGTTTTATGGTTTCAGAGTGTTGGAAAGATAAGGTGTCATTATTTTATAAAATCGACATACAATGTTTAAATCATCGATTCTATATTGTTTTTGCAGTCAGTAAAATGTTTCAGAACCCTTAACAGTAATAGTTTTGTGTTGTTAACCGTTTGCATGGCAATAAAAGCCTGATAACGTTCTGCGCATTAAAATGACAATTTGTGATTTAGACATGATCTAGATTTTTCTTGATAAAAAGATATTTTTTCCCTTTGACTAATATTAATTGATATAATTATTAGATTCAAACTTGAAACGGGATTGTTTTCATTTTCCTATTATTGTGGTTCTTTTATTATAATTTTACATAAAGTTGATAAGATTTAGGTCTCAAGAGACGAAGTGACTAATTGCAATGACTAATGTCATTTAATGTTGATATAAAGATCTTTTACGATTCTGTATTTCTTGTACATTTTTGTTGGGTAGTTTATACAGGCGAATAGATTAATCCTTGTTTTGTAATTGATCATCTCTTCGACTTATTGCAACACTGTTCTAACTCATCTTTTTTTAAAATCTTCTTTTAATTAAAAAAAATAATTATTTCAAGAACATGCAGGTGCCAGATACATTTTTCTGTTTTATTCTATGTACAGAGTATATATCTGTACATACAATAAGATAGAAAAAGTGTGTCGGGTATCTGTAATCAAAACATGTAAACGTTTTACCAGACTCTAAATTTTAGAACCCAAGAGGCGAATTGGTATTTTGCTTGATTTGAAAATGTGATTTTGTTTTTATGCGTAGAGCTGGCTTCAGCTAACAAAATGAGATAGCTATACGTATGTTACATTTAAAAATAAATTAATAAGAACGGTATATATATGTACTATGTTAAGATAGCACGGTTTATGTAATTCACACATTTGTCTGATAATCAATACCATATGCAGAACATTTGTTGTAAGTAGTAATGTTGTATAAAATTCTATGACATACTCCAAGTTAACCCTTACAAGTGCTTAGAAAGTCTTTGAAATTTCTGTATGTATGATTAGAAAACAGATCTAACTCAAATTAAATCAGTGTTGCTGTCAGGAACTTTCGAAAAGCAGTCATTTAATTTAATTTTGTAGGAAAAACTGATCGTATCAACGTTTCTCAAGTAACTTTATCATAGCTATTTTGAAAACAAGTGCGATGAGTGGGATTTCCTATCCTTAAATATGTTGAAGGAAATAAAATAACAAAAATAAACTAGTATAAATATATTTGGTTCTGGTCTAAGTCTTGTTGAACACAGAGTAAAGCAATGTTGCGTTAAGCTGAAGACATGTGTAAAGACAAAGTTCATCAACCATCAGTTGTCAATACATCAACTTAAATGATTCTCGTTAAAGGCTTAGATTGCATTTATGATTGCCATTTTGTTATAATTATTATGGTATAAAGGTCTGTCGTTAATGAACTGAGCGCCATACAACTATCAAATATACGTATGATATAATAGTATAAATTAACAAAAGAAATATAATAGCGACACGACGTAGACATTGTCACTAGGATGTTCCAGTTATTTCTTCTCTGTTCAGGAAATCTCCAGAAAGACTTTGCTTTTTGTTGTTTTTGTACTTATCTTTTTATCTCGATTGTGAAACAAGTTGTTTCTACTTAGATTAATTGCTTTCGAGTCCGCTTCCTGGTCTCTCAGTACTGAGCTAGTTGGATAAAAAAATTGCATATTATTGTATACTTCACAAGTTTGATTATATCTTAAAGTAGTTACTAAAGTAAATTGACTGTTGTTGGATTACTTACCAGTAAAATAGCATTAACTGCAAGGACCCGACTCGTACGTCTATGAAAAATACTCATGTTCTCATACTTCGCTAAGCTATAAGTAACTTGATGTGTTATTAATATATTAAAATGAATTATTTATTTCATAAATGTCAATCAATTCTAAGTCATAACAAAATAATGTTGACGTGTCAGCAAACTTGATGCATACTAGAACAGTAATAATTAAGTGAATAAAAAATATATCATAACATAAAATGAATATTCTAAAATGGACCAATGTTGTCGATTTTATTGATGTTTGTGCTTTTTGAATGTAGCAGCCTTTAGTAAAAATAAATGTGTTTTCATGAGCGTGGTTATTTAATAAAAGACATCAACAAACTTGAGAACATAGTATTACAGCGTCAAGCTTCAAAATTCATCCAAAATAACAAATCCTGTGAACAAGGTTGCATCAATGATGTGCTTCACGATCTTAAGTTGACAAGCCTCCAAAACAGAAGAGAAGCCAACCGCTGTGACGTCATGTGTAAGATAGTGAAGTATGGTACCTGCACAAGACACTGATTATTATCACGTTGGACTAAGGCCAAAACGACAAATAAAAGCTCATAATTTTACTGAATTAGATTTTTAATTTTAAACTTTGTAAAATTACAGGTCACTAACAATAGAAAATGTTATAACATTCCTTCGTACAATACTGAACAGTTTAAAAATTCTATTTTTGTAACCAGTGGAACCGCTTTGACGAATCTACAGTGTGGTGCGTCTTCGTCAGAACTACTACAAGGGTGCACCTCATTTCCGAAGTATTGGTGGCTTACTTTGTACTCATTCAGATAAATATATCATGATAGATTTCAAGAGATATCTCTGTAAAGTCTAAAAAGAAAGGATCGTCAAAAGAATCTGTTTTTTTATCAAGAGGTTTCGTTGAAATGTAGGGATTAACACTCGGAGTTTTTTAACACTCGGAGTAAAGGGGTCATCTCCAAAAAGCTTAACAACTATAAATTAGCTTTATTTTGTAATAAAATTGGGTTTATCACAAAAGGATTGTTATATTTGTGGCGCATACACAAATCCCGCTGATTTAAATACTCGTTACAATATTTCTGTATTCACTATCGATGAACAATATATATCCGTATTTATGTACGAGGATTATCGAAACATTTCGAGTATCTAAATCGGCGAGGTTAATGTATGTGCCACTGACAATTGAATTAAATTAAACAATACATTTGAATATTGAATACATTCTCATGTTTTATAAGTAACTGATCATTAATGAATTTTGGTGTTAATATTTTTCTGTTGTTTTAGAGATGTTCGATTGTTTTGGTATCTAAAATAATAAAAACAACAGACGACACGTAGCCTTCAAGGAATCCGTCGATAATTTGATTAGAAATCAATCAACCAATTATTATTACAAAATTATAACATAAATATTACATTATTTATTACAAATTGTTCATAAATAACAATTTTATATTAATGATACGGTGTATATGTAATTAATCTAGCGGGATAATAAACATTTTTATCTACCTTGTAAGGTAATCAATACATATAAACACTAGACTGGTTTAGAATCGAGAGATTCTCTAATTCTCCACTATTCTGCAGGAATCGAAAACCAATCGTATCTAGACAGCGTTTTATCGCACGTGGAACTAAAAAGCACTAAAAGGCGCGAGATTCATTCAATGTGATTCTAAACAGCTTAGGTAGCTGTCGTTAAAATTTCTGTGGAGGTTATACTTAACATATCGCGATGGAGGGGATTTTAGCTGAAATTCTGAGTGTATTAACAATCGGTTATGGTAAGTGATTTATTTGAATCGTTTATTGATCTTGCTTTTAAATGAACTTACTGAGAATTGATATAATATGTTGTATAGTTGTTGTCCACTGTATTGGTATGTGGTACCATGTATTATTATTTAATTCCCTTCAATAGGTTAATCATGTCTAAATTAAATTTGGAATGAAAATCTTTTGGGACCAGTTATGTTAGTTACATGTAATTTTATTAGAGTAAACAGAACTGTAATGGTGTAATGAAAATTTTGGAACTTTCCGTAATAACAACATCCATAAAAACGATTTGTTTTTAGTGCTCGAGTGTTTGAAGATTAATGGGTGTTCATTAGAAGTGCCTGCTTTTAAGAAACGACAGGTGAACAGTCTGTCTTATATGATGCTTACTGTTAAAAGATATATAAAAACAAAACAAAACTTTTTTAAGAGAAATAGACATTAGTTGTTTACAATGTTTAATTTGTTCGTTTTACATAATACGCTGAATATAAAAAAAAACATTCGAAGGAATATGTGGCATTATAAACCAACCTAACATTCAGTGATAAACAGATGTTCATTACACCCAAAAGTTAATGGTTTACATTAAGCAAAATACATCATGTTAAATTTCTGTTTGGAGTTCCAAGAAGAATGTTCATCAATTGAATTACAGCTTTACATATTTGCATATAAGTATTGCTAATATAAAATTAATCTAAATTAAATTTGTCAAAAATCTTTTCTGGTACCATAAACC
This sequence comes from Mactra quadrangularis, assembly GCA_025267735.1. Lineage (NCBI taxonomy): Eukaryota > Metazoa > Mollusca > Bivalvia > Venerida > Mactridae > Mactra > Mactra quadrangularis. The sequence goes on along the minus strand of CM046301.1, from coordinate 596,937 downwards.
ATTACATCTAAATAAGGCGTTCTAAATCAGCTGTGGTTAAAATATCGGTGGAGAATATACATGTACCTTACATATCGCGATGGAGGGGATTTTAGCTGAAATTCTGAGTGTATTAACAATCAGTTATGGTAAGTGATTTATTTGAATCAGTTATTGATCTTGCTTTTAAATGAACTGACTGAGAATTGATATAATGTTGTATAATTGTTGTCCACTGATTCAGTCCACGTATTTTGTATATTATTATTTAATTTCGATCACCGTATTAATTTAGTTTTTCACTCATGCCTTTATTTAGAGACGTACCGAATTAAATTGATGAATTGTTAAAAATTAAAATAATTATTTTTGGGAACAGTTATATTAGCCTTTGCATCATTGTTCACAGATTTACTATGGATGAAGTGAAAATTTTGGAACTTTACGTAAAATAGCATTCACAAAGATAAGTTTTATTTTATTGCTCGAGTAGTTAAAGTCGCTGACTTAAGTACAACAACCCGACCACTGCTATGTTTTGTTAGCGAATGCATACTTTATCATTCTTTGTTGTTTTGTTGGTTTTTTTGTTGGGTTGAACGCCGTCAGTCAACCTACTCACTGTTCCTGGAAAGGCTAAATCTCTGAAATTAGCTGTTAACTAACTACTAAGCGCATACTTTCGTCAGTGACTGACAACTGCCCTACATAATTAAGAATCATTGGTAGGAGGGAGAATGGTCGTAGAAAAAATTTCATGACCAACCTCCACGAAAGTATGCTCGAACCCACGACCCCTCGATCAGTAGACTTGCGTGCTACCAACTGTGCTTGCCGGGCGGCTTAAATTATAGTCGCCTGGTCCGTTTTAAATGATCGTTAATTTCATGGCGTCTGTGTCATTAAGTCTTCAGTTGCTGAGATTTACACAATCCAAATTAACAAAGTTTGCTGAATAAATATGCAATGAAAGCTAAAATGTGTGTAAAACGACCCGATAAGATCCGATATATCGACCACCTTTCTGTTGAAAAAAAAACGATTTTCGACGTTTTTATGCCTAAATGATTCACTCGAGAGAAAAATGGTTCCTATATTAAAACTAGTCAGCTATCAATTTAATTCAGTTGAGGGTACATATAGTGAAATATAGCTTGATAATTGTATATGTATGTTGTTGTATTGTATTGTAAAGTTTGTAATGTTGTATAGTGTAATTGGTATATGTATGACATTTCTTTGTATTGTAAAAATTGTATGTTGTATTTCCATGTATGTCACATATTTTATATGATGTATGTTGTTCATGGGCCACATGGCCTTTAGAATATGAAATAAAGTCTTCTATGAACTAGCTGCGTGTTTCTGTTAAATGGGACTTAAGGCAAGTCTTGACATATGTAATATATTGTCCTTTAGTGTGTAAGAATAACTATATAATTTATAGAGCATTTGTTTGTTTAAAAAGAAAATAACACTATAATCCCTGGAGAAAAGTTCTGATGTAAAAAGACGAATATATTTTTTCTCTCGTACAAACTCACGATTTTCTTTGTGAACTCCTCTAAAAGTCTGTGAATCAAATACGTTTGATAGTTGTGCCATGTCATCAGAATTTTCCAGGTTCCAGTCGTGATTATTTATGATGTTGCCATATTTAATCCTGTATTTACGACAGTCACTTTTGGCGAGCAACCATTTATTCTAAAAAAGTGACAGTTACAATTTTCTCAGCGTCTTTTTACTTTCAGTTTGGTAAAAAATGAACCAATACTGACAGTTCACAACGACAAATTGTTTTGCTTTAAATTTTTATTTGGCATTGTGCTTCAAAGATAACAAAACGGTGAACCATGAATCTGTATTCATCATTGTCAAGAACCTTAGAGTTAAGCCAGAAGCTAGTGTCATAGACTTGTTTTTGTTGAGACGAAATATGGGAGGCCTAGGCTTCTATCTTAATTTTTTTAATAACAAGTTTTTGTTCGCTGGACATTCAAGAAATTCGTTTGGCTGCAAGCAAAATGTGGTCGGAAAAAGAAAAGATGGAAATAGTGTTTTCAGATTTTAAGCAATAAAGAATAATTAGTTAGACTGTATTAATTATATCACGAATTATCAACGAAATAATTTCTAATTCCAGCTTTAATCTAATCTAATATAATCTAATCTACTCTTGTTTTCGCCATAAGGCTTTATTCTAGATGTCTTCTGTCTGTAACATGTAAAACATGACAAATAAAAATGACGAAGAAGTAAATCCATTTTCAGCATAAATATTTATGAAAGGTTCATGCTGCAATTGGAATCTTGGTTCAGGACAGGATGGACTTTCTCTTAACCAAACAAAGGAGAGTATGTATATTAAATATGTGAGAAACGAATAATGCGCTGTATGCCCTTTTGGAAACGGAAAAAAATCATGATAGCTATGAAAGTCTCTGTTACAATTGTTTAAATATTTGTGCTATTTAATCATTTTTTCCAAGCTTTAGTCGAGAGAAATATTTGTGATGTTGTCATATCCAATCCAGTATTTACGACAGTCTTTTTTGGGCGAGTAATCATTTATTACAAAAAATGACATTTGAAATTCTCTCGCCGTCTTAAATATCATTTTGTTCAACAATGAACGATGACTGACGGTTCAAAACGTCCAAGTTTTTGCTTCATGTTTTTATTTTGCATTGTGTTTCTAAGATAACCATTCGGTGAAACAGTATTCATCATTGCCAAAAACTAGTAAGTTGAACTAGAGGCTAGTGTCATAGACTTGTTTTGCTTAGATAAAATATGGGAGGCCAAGACAACACATTGTCTTTTTTATCTTTTTCTAACTTAATTTCTTTTTCAATTATAAGTTTTTGTTTGCTGGGCATTCAAGAAATTGGTTTGGCTGCAAGCAAAATGTGGGCTGAAAAAGAAAATATATGAAAAACTTGTTTCCAGGTTCTATGCATCACGAAAAATCAGCGAATCATTTCTATTTCTAGCTTTATTCTAATCTAATCTACGCTTTATTTCGCCATGAAGCTTAATTTGTATTGTCTTTGTTTGTAAACATGCGGGTCTGGGTAAAATTGGTACTAAGAATTCACAAATAAAGAGAAGTCTAGACTTAATATCTAACAAAACATGTGTTGTAAGTTGACCTTGATCCAGGACATGATGCACGTCTAAAGATTTCATTGTTTCTTTACCAATCCAACGAAAATGACAATATTGAATGTGTGAGAAACAAATAAGGAATCTTTAGTATTTTCGGAAACGGAATACGTGACAGGATTCATATAGTGACATGATCTGTAGATTCCAATGTCTTAGTATCTACATAAAATGTTTATCTAAAATTCAACATAGCCTGACATTCGATTACTTTTACGGCCGGACGAAATTTGGAGACCCCCCGGCTAGCTTAGTTGGTAGCACGCACGTCTACTGATCGAGGGGTCGTGGGTTCGATTCCCGGGCTAGGCATACTTTCGTGGAGCTTGGTCATGAAATTATTTCTACGACCATTTTCCCTCCTACCAATGATTTTTAATTATGTAGGGCAATTGTCAGTCACTGACGAAAGTATGTGCTTAGTAGTTGGTTAACAGCTAAATCCAGAGATCTAGCCTTTCGAGGAGGAGTGAGTAGGTTGACTGACCGCCGTTATATGACCTATACAATGTGCTGCTATGGTGTAAAACCTAACAAAAACAAAGAAAGAAAAGAAATTTGGATATTATACATGCGGATTTCTAAGCAGTTTTCTACACTGTGTTAAAGATAGACTAAGATAATCTTAAGGAATTTAGAAAATTTTCGATTTCTCAGGACTTGGATTTATCTGGTAACACTGTAAATATATTCAAAGAGCGCATTAAATCTTTATAACCATCGTATCTCTACATTTGATTTGTTTGATCGGTATGTTGTATCGATGTATTTAAAGAGTACATTAAATTCTCATAACAAAGATTTCATTACATTCTATTAATTTTGTTAGATCTATTTGTTATATGCTTGTATTTGCTATTCTTGTCATAAACTCTTATTTTTGACGTGGAAGCATTTCAGAATATATTACACTCGATTTTTGTTCCATGTTTCATTTGCGCTAATAAGAACTATATTCAAGAATGCAGGGTACCAATTGTGTAGAAACAAACTATTTAAATGTTTATTTCAATTATTGTGCAGCAGTTTAACTCGAGTGATTTCTAGTGGTTGTGAAACAGCGTTTTTCAACTTCTAGTGGTTGTGAAATAGCGTTATCAGTCTCATATTGTTTCTTCGTGATAAATCAACGTGTTGTTATTATCTCCTTCGAAATGAATTGCTTGTTTTATGGTTTCAGAGTGTTTGAAAGATAAGGTGTCATTATTTTATAAAATCGACAAACAATGTTTAAATCATCGATTCTATATTGTTTTTTGCAGTCAGTAAAATGTTTCAGAACCCTTAACAGTAATAGTTTTGTGCTGTTAACCTTTTGCATGGTAATAAAAGCCTGGTTACGTTCTGCGCATTAAAATGACAATACATGATAAGAAATTGATCTAGATTTGAGTTGTAATTAGTAATGATTTAGATTTTCTGATAAAAATATTGGTTTTTTTACATTCGACTAACATTAATGGATATAATCATAAGATTCAAACTTGAAACGTGATTGTTTCGTCTTCGTATTATTGTGGTTCTTTTATTATAATTTTACATAAAGATAATGAGATTTAGGTCTCAGGAGACGAAGTGACTGATTGCAATGACTAATGTCATGTTGATGTTGACATAAAGAGCTGTTACAGTTCTGTATTTCTTGTACATTTTTGTTGGGTAGTTTATACAGGCGAATTTATCCGTGTTTTGTAATTGATCATCTCATTAGCTTATTGCAACACTGTTCTAACTCATCTTTTTATAAAATCTTCTTTCAATTTAAAAAAAAAATATTTCAAGAACATGCAGGTGTCAGATATAGTTTTCTGTTTTATACTATGTACAGAGTATATATCTACACACTCAATGAACTAGAAAAGGTGTGTCGGGTATCTGTAATCAAAACATGTGAACGTTTTACCGGACTCTAAATTTTAAGAACCCAAGAGGCGAATTGGTATTTTGCTAGATTTGAAAATGTGGTTTTGTTTTAATGCAACATAGAGCTGGCTTGAGCTAATGAAATGAGATAACTATAAGTTGCATTTAAAAATAAATTAATATGAACGGTATATATATGTTCTATGTTAAGATAGCACGGTTTATGTAATTCACACACTTTTCTGATAATCAATACCATATGCAGAACATTTGTTCTAAGTAGTAATGTTGTATAAAAATTCTATGACATACTCCAAGTTAACCCTTACAAATGCTTAGAAAGTCTTTGAAATTTCTGTATGTATGATTAGAAAACAGATCTAACACAAATTAAACCAGTGTTGCTGTCAGGAACTTTCGAAAACCAGATATTTAATTTAATTTTGTACGAAAAACTGATCGTATCAACGTTTTTCAAGTAACTTTATCATAGCTATTTTGAAAAAAGTGCGATGAGTTGGATTTCCAATCTTTTAATATGTTAAACGAAATAAAATAACCAAAAAAACTATTATCAATATATTTGGTTCAGGTTTAAGTCTTGTTGAACACAGAGTAAAGCAATGTTGCATTAAGCTGAAAACCTGTATATAGACAAAGTTCATCAACCATCAGTTGTCTATAGATCAAATTAAATGACTCTCGTTAAAGGCTTAGATATGATTGCCATTTTGTTATAATTATTATTGTATAAAGTTCTGTCGTTTAATGACCTGAGCGCCATACAACTATCAAATATACGTATGATATAATAGTATAAATTAACACAAGAAATATAATAGTATCACCACGTAGACTTTGTCACTAAGATGTTCCAATTATTTCTACTCTGCTCAGGAAATCTCCAGAAAACTTATGTTGTTTTTTTGTTGTTTTTTGTATTATTTTATTTTAAATCGATTGTGAAACAAGTTGTTATTACTAAGATTAATTGCTTTCGAGTCCGCTTCCTGGTCCGCCAGTACTGAGCTAGTAGGATAAAGTTTCTTGATCAAGGAAACAACGGAGTATGTTTTTAAGCAAGAACTTTATCCTATACGTTGAATGAATTTCATGTTGTTAGATAAGAATAAAGTTATAATTGCGGTTTAGAGTCTAATATACATTCCAGCCGACTTTACAACTTTGTTAGATAAATTTCTGATCGTTAAAATCACTTTAAGGCAGGAGGTCCTCACAGTACCAATTAACGCCTGAGTGGAGAGAAACAACTGTAGATACATTCTTGCTCAGGGAAATTAGAAGTGCCTGTAGAGGGTTTTTCAGGACCTCTCGATCCATAAACGTTTCAAACGACTTGACCACTACGCCTCATGTAAATGATTTACTTTAATAATTTTACTTTCTGCAAGGTGGCCATTTAAGAAACCATATTTTTTATTCATATTAATGGTTTCAGAATAAGTTGTTTGACAGTTAAGGACCAATCTCCGTAAACAGTTACAATAAACGATATGGATCGTTGTCAAAGGCAGTTATGCGAAAGTAGAATTTAAGATTTGGTTTAAATCAAATAGGTTGTTGTTGTGAACAAAATTCAAGATTATATGTATTATATCGCTATTCTAGCACATTGTTCTAACCTGTTCATATACACTGGGGTCCAAAAGTTTCTTTACACATATATTTTTTTCATAATTGCTCCTATTTTCTATTGAAAAATTATTGCGGACATGTTTAGTATTTTCATTATATTCATTATACATAGAGATAATAATTGGTGATTAATGTTAAACTGTAAATTAAGTGGTGAAACTTAAAACTAACTGTAAAGTATACTTCACAAATCTAAATCTAATATGTGTAAAGATAGTTTTGGACCCCATTGTATGAACAAATAGTCTGGGTATTGTTTGGTAACAATATTGACACATTGTTCCGTCGTCAAGAAAAATACCGGAAATTACCATACAACTGTTACATTGTTCACTTTAAAGTTCTCACTGTCCATTGATCGGCTTGACCACTGTTGGAAATGACTATTTGTTTATTGAAGTAAGAAGTTCCTTAATTATTGTATGATTTTCTCACTTTGTTTTGATCGGGTTTTAAGCAAAAGTAATATAGGATATATGCGATATTAAATAAAACATACCATTTTACTATAGAAACGAATTGCTTTTGTCAGAATATCCTAAAGCGCAAAACATTTCACTTACCTTCGTAAATGTCATACATTTACTCCTTTTAACCTTATATGTGTATATTTAAAGCAGGTTGCGTTCTGTAGAGTTATATGCATATCACGATTGTTTTTTTTGGGGGGGGGGCGGGGGGGTTAAAGCCGTAGCAACACATCGTATAGGTTATATCACGGCGGTCAGTCCACCTACTCACTGTTCCTAGAAAGGTCAAATCTCTGGATTTAGCTGTTCGCCATCTACTAGGCGCATTCTTCCGTCAGTGACTGACTACTGCCCTACATGATTTAGATTCAGTGGTAGGAGGGAGAATAGCCGTAGAAAATTATTTCATGACCAAGCTCCACGAAAGTATGCCTTGCTCGAGAATCGAACCTACGACCCATCGATGGTTCGATTATTTGGCGGGGCATACTTGCGGGGAGCTTGGTCATGAAATAATGTATAAATTGCACCAATAGAAAAAGCTTCATCTAACATTGCAATTGAACACCTGCCTTTCAGTCTTGAGCTTGAATCTGCGACTGTTTCACTAAAGTTTGATCCGTCGTGCATGGATCTGAAATATCCATAATGATATAAAGATTTCCCGAGATTTTCTTTGTCACAATCTACGATACCTCTCAGCAGTATTAATCAATTAAATCCCAAATGTACTAAGAACTAGTCGACAAAGACAATGTATAACTGTCACTTTTAAATTTTATCACGTAGTAAAATAGTTTGACATTTTGAATTATGTCTTATCTACGTTAACTTAATAGACAAGTGAGATGAAATTGAAATGTCAATGATTCTACATTATACTTGATTTAGAATAATCTTTGAGATTTTGACTCTGAAGAAGTTATCTTTAGCAACCCAATTATGTTAATAATTTAATTGTGCCAACCAACTTCTGTACGATGTCGCTCAAGTTAGTTTTCAAAGATATTTAAAGAATGACTCTGATTCTCATACGCCAGTGCTAAATGGATCGAATGGTGTTTTTTGCGTTAACACAGTGTAATGTATCCACATTGCTTGATTGATCAAACTAACTTCGATAAGCATAAGTTTATAGTTTATTAGAGTTTCCATCGGGTGCGCAAGTTAGATTTAAACTCCAATACACAATATTGCTGAAAAAGAGCGTCTCACAGATGAAATCCTATTGCTCTCAGAACACATGATTATTTTCATCGTAGAGGTTTACATTTCTTTATATAAGAAAAGTGGTTCAGTATATCATGTATGTGACAGCAGTAACATCAGTACAGCAGTACAACAGTAAACCCGTAAGAAAAAGTGGTTCTGTATATCATCTATGTGGTCCCTTGAGATGTGAATTATCAATTCGGTGCTTATTTATATTACAATCAGAGATAAACTCGCTGTTAATACCATTACAAACACAATAATATAGCAGAGGTTAAATACGACACTTGCACTTCCATGCCTACAAGCAGGCTTTTATGACGACATGTTAGGGTGTCCGCTTACGACTCGAGAGGTCGTAGGTTCGAATCTAAGTTCGGACCATGGATTTTTATCGGGTTACAATAATACCAGTTCCTCGGTAGAAGGATTTATCAGTAGTTGTCTGTTGTATTCAGTTATGGGATTTAGCTGTTAAGTAGTAAATGGGCACTTATTTACTCTTTGTGTGATCTAGTCATATGACTAATATCACAAGCAACTGTAAATAGTTTATTATGGTGAACATGTGTATTTATATTGTTAATTGTACATGATTCACATTCGATATCAGCCCGCATGTCATCACTATTGTGAATCATGTCTAGTAATTCATTATTTATTTTAAACTAATCTAAAAACAGTACACTTCAAAAGTTATCGGACATTTCGAGGGTTGCCCGGTTACTAATACTTACTGTAGTAGGGGCTTTGCCATAAAGAGCGAGTTGTGTTAGTCTTGTGGGCAATATGCAATTTTAGGAAAAAACGATAATAAATACCACCAGTAATTTTACCATTGTTACAGCCTATTCTTATGATATAGTTTCAATTATCATTCGGGACCCTTAGGTCATTCACTAGGAATAACATATATCGACGCCATTTTGAAACATCCTATGCGCCACATGCCAAAACAAAATACTTTAACCGGTGTTGAATTAAAGAAATCCACTCGTTTAGGCGGTAATAAATGTCTCTCATTTTGTCCATAAATTAAAAAAAACACGATTAAATAATATCCACTGATCAATATACAGTCACTTGTATAGCATAAGAATAGTTTTACAAAGCCTGTTTACTACAATTACTATTTCGCATACAGTCTATGAAATTAGGATATAGAAGTGGTTGCCCGAACATGGCATTTTAGCAGCCAACACTATATCTTGTTTGTATTATTGGTGGACCCCCATGAATCATTCCGAGATTATTTATTCCATGACTGGTCAATGTGTTCCGAATGCTTGAATCATATATTGACAAACTTATTAATGTTGAATTAAATTTTTTCTCTTATAAAGCTTAGTTTCTTTTATCATAGGTAAATGTTAATCTGTTTACCCCAAAACAGGATTATGTCGAGGAACTTTTGTAGGGTACTGTATAGATGTAATTATATCAATTTCAGGACAGTTTTCAATGTCAAAATCTCATTATTTAATGGAGAACCATTCATATGGGATATAATGCACTCATCATGTCTCAGATTTCATGCTACATAAAAAACATCTGGTATCATAATGGGAAACATGTCGAAACTAATGTTGGCAATGATGGTGTTTTGACGTCCATCTCCTTCTCCTCATTATTTACAAAAAATGTCAGTTTTTACTATTTTTTTTTACTCCCACGTCTGATATTTGATATTTGATTACATCACTGGTCATATGACATAGAGACATGAAGGACATTCTTAAGGCTTTCAATTCTTGTGGTTTTCGTCAATAAATATGGGAGTTATATGCTTTTAATCTTAAGGTTTGTCTTTTTAACCAATCGTATTTCACGGTTGACTTTGTGAATAGCCAGTTATTAATTACGAAATTCAATATCTTAGCCACAGACTAACGATATTGTAAAACATTTCAATACATAAAGTAATTCTTCCATGTTACAAAAGTATGGATTTTCAAAGTGAGCGAAGTGTATTAAATTATATTTGACCATCTGAAAGTATTCTCTTACTCATATTGTAATTTCTTTTGTCGAATTATACATCATGAAATATGGCTTCGTACACTCCATTCTAGACCATATGTAAATAGATGGTATATAGGCCCCTACATATAGAATTGTTTGTAGACCCCTTTGGCATCTTGAATACATGTTCTATGTATATGCATATTGTATAAAATGTATAACGTCAAAAAATATGATTATGTCAAATAAAATACAATTCAGAGGGACTTTTCTTAATACAGCGAATATTTGCTCTTCATTCTTCCAAATGTTTCGACTGAGGGCCTTTATCAAAAGAAACTTCTTTTAAAATTTACATTATTATGTTTTTATTGTCAAACAGAAGGAACCAGAACTGAATGATGCATCACTGTTGATAAACATACGCGAGCATTTCTCCCCTGACAATTTTGATAACCAACACGAAGATCTGCTTCAATGTATCGATGAGGCTACAGAAGCTGACAATGTCATGAACACGTTTATTACTAGTATGTCAATATACATGTACATGTTCTTCATGTAAACATTGTGTACCAAAACAAAGTCTGCACCATTAAAATCCCATATTTTGGGATGAATTATTAATAAAATAATAATACGAGTAGTTCAGCAAGTTAAAATATATTTTATGGACATATTGTTGTTTAAGGTTGACAATTGTACAAATGCACAATTTATTACTAATGTTGAATGTCAAAATACTTTGCTTAAATCAATAAAACGATGTTAGTGCATCAGCTTAGTCACCTTTTGAACGAGCAAGTCCATTGTTTACAGCACATAAGCATGCATGGATTATATAGATATAACTTTATTACACAATTCACACATAAAACAACACAGTTTGAACTTTGCTAAAAGGCAACTTGTCAAACACAAATATACAAGACATACAATTATGGCATTACTAAGACGCACATAGATATTAATGAGCTTTAAAATTGTTCATTACAGTTGATAAACAGACGTGCACATTTCTCCTGACAAGTTGATAACCAACATGAAGATTGTTTCAATGTATTAAGGTTGCTTCAGAAACAGACAATGTCATGTTAATATTCATGTATCTGAGAGACAGAGTTTAAGTGTTGTTTTGTAATTGGTTAAGTTAATTAGATATATTTTGTTAATTGTTTTTCTTACTGAACCGAAAATAAAATGCAGATGACAGAGGCCTGGAATTCGTTTCAGAACTAGTTTAATTTTCTCATTACAAAAATGCTGGAGGGCGGAGGTGAATTGTTTCGTGACAGCATCAATCTGGTATTTAGAATATAACCAGTTCAATTGAATATGATTGTATGTGGCCGTATGATTTGAAATTGTTCACGAGGGACACACTCACACAAACATTGTGTGACGATATGACATTATGAGACAAAAGGGGAGAATAAATATCAACTGTTTTGAACAGTTATTGCTATGTATTTAAAATAATAGTATATCATGTTGTTGTTCTTCGCTTATTCAGCGTTATTGTGATCACGAGTTGCATCAATGTTTATAATATGTGAAAGGGAAAGATGAAGTATTTATTTATCAATTGTTTATCATTACGTATAGCTTCATACACATTAAGACGATTAAAAAACATCCAATAAAACACGATGTCGCCATAAACAAAATGCCACTTAGATTTTGTACCAGTAAAATGGTTCTGCTTTAAATTCACTTTCTGTGTTTTTAAATATTTCCTTGTCTCGTGTCTAACATGTTAACACTTCAATTGAGTATTTATGCCATGAGCTGTCACATTTTTCAAAAACCAGTCTGAATCATCTGAGGAAGTCCCAATTATACGTCATTTAGTCACGAGACATTTTTAAATCATTGCAATTTCAGGAATATGGAACGCTACATTACACATTCAATTTGCTTCTGAAAGGTCTGAAAATAAAAGGTATGAAAACAAACTTCAATTTTTTAGTTTGAATATTAGTTTTATTGTCATGTTAGAAAATTTTATCCTGCAAGGCTGCACATTCTAGATGCTGTGTTTGGACAGGACTACAAACAAACCATCAATTGTGTATGAAGCAATTTATTACTCACAAAAAACGAGCAAACATTATCGTGACTTAAGTAAGTTACATGATGAATGCATTGTCATTTCTTTGTTTCCAAGTCAATGATTAAATGAAACTCTGTGATGATAACTACTATCAGTAGTAATTGTCATAATTATTTGTGAAATTTATAAAATGAATTAATCTATGTAATGGTTAATTCCACTACCATGGAATCGTACTTTTCCAATGTCATTAAATCCAATAGCAGCAAATTATACTAGATGTCTGATTTGGAACAAGATTGTAGAATAAATGAGTGATATAATTGTTTAAATGTGACATAAACTTTATTACTTTACCTTACTTGTTATCATCAATGTCATCCTCGGTTTTTTATGCAACTTTTAACATATATTCGTACTTGAAGTGCTAAAATTTAGTTCCTTGTCAGGTGCTAATGTTCAACCTTATGATGTATAAAAATGCTTTTGTATTTCCGAGTGTTTGGCCATTGAATAATATTGCTATCAAGCTTCGAGAGACCCATTAAAAATAAAATATTACCCAGTATTATTAGGGGATATGAAGAATTAAATGTCAGAACATCTGGCTACAATGAATTGGTTTATGAAACAAGTGTATGTTTTGTAACTTATGCTAATTAAATGTTAATGTTTTTGACTATGAATGTGTCTACCAGCATGTGGTTGGAATGGATGGTCAATACAAAAAGTATTAGTTATGGTAAATGCCTAAATTGATACGTAATTTGTATATTCAATTTGTCTCACTGTATAGCCAGACATTTCGTTTATGTATTTCAAACGACCGTGTTCTCACTTTATGTGTTATATTACACAAAACATATGGAACATAAAGACATTTATGTGATAAATTATTCTAGAGAAAGGGTACTTTGTTATTTTATATCGTCTTTTCAGACACATATATTTACTTATCCTGATCGTGCCAATATTTTGGTGAATTATTTCTGAGACGACTGTTGTAACACAATTGAGGCATTAATGTTTCGAAGTATAATTGTATTAGGATCGTTGTCAAATAACGCTTCACTCAAAGTTAAATGCTTCCTAATTTGAAAATGAAACACATTACGTTTCTGACGAACGCTTGTTTAGTAAAGAAGTCAACTCTATAGCAAACTTTTTCTCTTTTTTGTATTGATATAGAAATTTTATCTTGTGATAACTGTTTAAGTTTGTCTGATATACTTAGTATTTCAACATGTTCAAAATACATTTAACATGTTAAAGTCAGACATGATATTTATTAGTTAAAAACTTATTATTAAACGTATAAGGAACAGCAACAGTAAAACATAAATCTACCGAAAAGATACAAAAGGCAAAGAGGGAGATTTATTAGATTTTTATTTTTGGACAAACAAATAACGAAAATAAGAATTTAATAAAGGGGTTGATGCACCTGTCAAAAGCAATAGTACGAGTTGTTCATATTCAAATCTAATATACTAGGACGAAAAAGAAACGCCGGGTAACCTATAATGATTGTTTTAAGGGATAAATTGTATTATTGGATTATTATATTTATTTTTGTATGAAATGTCATCTGTATGGAACCAGCTGTTGAAGTTTCAATCGATTTCCGATGCTGATTATGTGAAAAAATACCCCCTTTTAACGATGACCCTTCTTGTTTTGCGAAACACGGCCGGACATGTGTTGCATATTTTATGTACCCGGCGTTTCTTTTTCGTCCTAGTATATTAGGCTTTAAACGTTACTTTTGACAAAGATGTTAGCTCCAGTTACCAAATTAATTCCTGAAATCGTAGGTTTTATAAACAAAGGCTAAATAATTACTATCTTCCTCTTTTCCTGTTACCATTCATTACATTAGAACTTATTAATGTAGAAAAAATATTAATTAGATTTATTAATAATCTTATTCGTAAGGGAGAGGTAAAGCGAAAGTACTTAAACTAATGTCTGGTTAGAAAACGGGAAAAAAGGGCAAGTTTGGTCGCTATTGGTCTCGTTTAATGTCTCATATGCGAGCGGTGAGCAATAGAACTAATCATTAATTAGAATAGTGAGAAAAGAGCTGAAGGGTTCGCCTTAAACATGCAACAACCAAATATGCTCATCTCCTAAATAAAAAATATCATTGCACGTTAAAGTCGTCTTGAATATAGAGCAGGACAAAAACTATTGAAATGTTCAATATTATTCCTTTCAATTGCCAATACACACAATAAGCAAAACCCTATATTTACTGCGACCTTCTAAACGTCTTTTAATTTGATATGTAATTGATCTTGGGACTTTCTTCAGACAATGTCGTGAAATGAACCTATGATTGCCTATGAAATAAGAGTCTGGAAATGAGGATATTCATTTTCTTCAGTATGATGTTGTGCAACTGAACTAGTTTAGCCTTGGTATAAGGGTCTTTTTGTATATAAATGGAAAGCTTAACTCCGTAATGCTAACACAACACTGAAGATACAATTTTACACGCATCATTAGCAACAGTTATAAGTTAAAGTGTGGTTTCAAAGTCTGCTTCCCTAAACATGCTCATTGGACAATTTTGTATGACAAGCCCTGATTATTGAACTCAGGCAGGTAATCATTTACAATACCCGTTTTACTCAATGAAGGAAGACAAAAGTAACTTAATTTCTTGCTAAAGGAAATCAGCAAGGAGAATGCACTGTTATTTTATGAGTAAATATATGACAGCATGTAAATTTCTTTTTCTTTTATTTCAGTTCTCGCTGCACCGTCAGGTGGCTTGAAAAGCAGACAGGTGAGTGCTCCATATGTTTTACTTTATTGAAATAAAGGTTTGGCACAGAATGTTTGCAATAATATATCGAAGGACGCGTTTCTAGATTGGACTAGAGTATAAACCGCTCTTGAACAAGTGTGTTTTATGCTGTGTGTAGACGTAAATTGTTAATTTTGTGCCAAATAAAAATGTGTTATATCCTGTTTGCGTGGTTTGTTCTACGTATCAACAGGCTGAACATACATAATAATGTATATCATCAATGTGTTTCTTATGAAAAAAATAACTGTTCAATGTGTTCACATTAACATTCACAACTTTATTTATACCGTACACTCTTTACTAAATGTTTGTATCAATGAGCATATTTTAGTATTTACTTCTCCAGAAAATGGGGGTTTGATAAGTAACTAATAATAAATTAAGTGCATTCCGTCGAGTTTTTATTTATAAAAAAAAACACTGATTCATTGAGACGGCCGTCATAGATATGGGAAAATGTTTATAGAAACTAAACAAACAAACAAATAAATCAGTAATATGGGTTGCTAACAACAGATTTAAAATGTTGTGCATGAAAGTGCTCTTTAAAGATTTAATGAAATGTCCTGATAATTGCGAGAAAACTGCTTCGTGCTTCCTCTTAATGTTTCAAGATCTAATACAGCTATGTAAGAAGAGATTTTATGTTGATTCGTGCATTTAAAACGTAAGATATATCGCGGGTTTAGCGCAAAACGGTCGTAACTCAATATAGAAAATAGTGAGATACGACGGTTTTATGCTGAGACCGCGATATATGCATGTTTCCTTATTTACGATCACAAATACGGAAACACTGCGCCTCATTACGGAAGTACCTTGTAGGCAAGAAAGACAATTATAGTTAATAGCACGAATGCTATTATGAATGCAGGCTAAAGGGATAAGGATAAATTTGCATTGTGGGTTTATTCATGTGTCACAAAACACATTTATTTTTATAGTAAATAAAAGCATTATGATGGATCAGCGCCTAACTAGTCTAAAAACATATAAATAAATAAGGCCATGCCAAATTGGAATTTTGTTAAGCGTCAACTCAAGTTTGACAAACCTAGGTACCTATTAACAAAAACAAACAAACCGAAAACGAAAACACATGTCCATTTTAGCTAGTATTCACACAAATAAGTACTTGGTAGTGCATGAATGTTTATGACATTAATGTGAGATTAAAGCAATTCTATAAAAAAGTATATACAACATACATATGAACATTTGCATTAATCAAATACACAGAAACAAGGTACTATCAATATTTCCTGCGAAAATCAGTTATCGAACCCCGGAATTATATAATTATTTAAGAAAACTTCACCAACAATTTTGGCTTTTTTGGATTGAGGACTCTAAAATCTACGCGCTCGTGGACGCTTAACAAAATTCCAGTATAGCATGGCCTCAGATGTGGACTAATTTTGCACAGATTATTCGATCTTTGATGGGTTAACGCAAAAATAGTCTAAAATTTCAATACATGTAAAAATTGAAAGATGTAGACTAGCTTTACTCTGACCCATTGATATTCTATGGTTTATCGCAAAACTAGTCTAACTACATATAAATAAAGAAGGGTGTAGACTAGTTTGAACTGTTCTATAGATCTATCCCCATAGGTTTATAATCCCAAGAATTTAGTTCACGGAATTGTTTTCTAATCATTGTAATTATTGTGTCAATGCCGGAGGATGATCGCCTGTGTAAGCTCTCTCGATACAGAAAAGACATATGATCTAGAGGGTGTACTCTAGTAAGCCTCATTAACACAATTCAACCATTACAGCCCACGTGATATGATGAAATATTCATATCTTTATTCCAAATGTGTCTATCTATCTCATTCACGTAGAAAGTATACTATCTTTTTATCGTAAAATTGCCTGAGAAAAAACAACTGAACACTTGCCTTGTGGAACATGTTTTATTTGTTCTGTAGATCTATTTACACGCAATCACCTTTGCTTTCGGCTGGTCTTGGAATACTTGCAGAAGTTTAGTCACGTATTTCTTCTATGACTTAGGCTTAGTAGTTTGTGTAATTGCCTTTCTGTGCACGAGACACAATATATACAAAAAACCCAATATCTATGTCAAATATTCACTCACATAATGCAGAAATGGCTTAGTTTAGTTCAAAAGAAGTTGCATTATGCCTTTGTGATAAATATTCAACAAATCAAATTGGATTTGAAAACATACCAGAGAATCAATTTAATAACATCAATCCCATGCATTCATTCTCAAAATAAATCTTTATTAATTTTCTATTTCTAATAAATTTGGAGAGCTGGTGAAATAAAATCATGCGATTCAGATGACAGCTGATATAATTAGAGTAAACTAAGCATGACTGCAAATGACGTTCGTGTATATAAGCAATAAGTCATTATTATCATTGATTTAGATATATAGAAGTCTCTAAACGTTCTCTGTCATACCCATAGGCTTTACCGTTCATTTCTTTATAAAGTAAATCAATGTCAAATACACACAAAGGGGAAATTAAATTTTCTACGGTCTTTGACAATATGGACTTACTCTATGTAGTACATTCATTCACTTTTAGCCTGCAAAAGAAGAATTTAATCTTAACTTCATTGTTGTATGTTGTTATGTAGTTATATCGAAATAATCTTGATTTTCAATCAGTGTTAAGATTGACCGTTCTTCGTGGTATCGTTTTATTTGAGTAACAACATATTTGCGTACAAACATATTGTGAAGTTATATAAAAATAATCTTGATTTTCAATCAGAGTCAACAACTGACCATTCCATGTGATACCTTATGCTCTTAAACATAATTATAAACACTGTTAATCATCGCAAAGCAATCTCAGCGTTCCTAACCAATCCAAAGCGCATCCGTTGTTTCCTTGCGCAAAAAAAACAATAATTACTGAGTACTTGGGAACAAAGAAATGTCTAAATCGAGCTATATAAATAGTAACAAACGAAACAGTCAGGTGCTACATCATACCTTACTACCATGATTTGTAAAACAAAAAGTTTTTTATGAAAATTGTCGGGTGCAAAATGATTATTTGCTACCATTATATTTAGAATAACCCGATTAAGCACGGTGTACTCCCAATAGGAAACAATCAGAGGAAATTAAGGATATAAATTGACTGCTCAATCTTTTTCCATCTGCAAATTATTTCCGCATTACTCTAATCTGCTGCCAGCATTTTCCCCCATAAGACAAATGTCAACTACATATACATGTATGTATGTACAACACCCATACTGAACCTGCATATACGATATATAGGAGATATTTAATCAAACAAGTCCTGAAAACTTATACCAATCACTCTCAAGCCCGCTGTTTGGTCCGCAAGTACAGAGTTAGTAGAATAAATTGATCGCTAAAGAAAACGACGAATTGTACAATGATTTACAGTCCGTGTCGTAACAACTCGACCACGCCCACCCATTATTTCCTGGTTTCATTTTTGGCAGAGTGTCTACCATTTCTTTATTAATCTCTACTTCAAAGCACCATTATTTAAAGTAACCCTGTCCATTGAATTCAAAGAAAACAGTCATTTATCTATTTGAACACACCAAATGAAAATATTTTGATAAATAATGTTTACTCTTAAAAGTGTTCATGTTGTTTATTGCATTTCAAGGTGAAAGTTTATGCCAACCGAAAGTAGAAACTGGTTCTCAATACTAGAAACATAAGTTTTGTTCTTGGCGTGTTTAAGATGAAGTATTGTGACAGAGACCAAATTTCCTCTAAATTACTTAATTAAGCTCAAAACATGTTTTGTCGTATATAGTCAATGTTATCAAAACGAGAATATAGTGTGCTCTTATAAAAGTGCATCCTTTATTAAAGAAAAAGGCACTTTGTCAAACTTAACATTTACAACAAATTGGTTTGAAATGCTTCCAGTGTCTCTAATGTATATTATATTTAGGGAACTAAGGCTACAGTTTTCATGTCTGCTGGAAATAAATACATCTTACTTTTATTCTGGTTTTAATACACATATCACTGCTGTTTGGCATCTGACGACTATTGTATATCAACGTATAATAGCTCTACATCGCCATCTCTAGCACATCTCCACTTGAATTATAATGCCCTGCGAGAATAATAATGTTCCCAAGATTTATAACTGACACAGATATGTCGAATATCTTGTCCCATAAAATAGTCTTTTTTCTTCACCTAGTTTTGTTTCCCTTATCATAAGTCACACACGAAGATTCTGCTAATATTGAGATTTTCTGTGATATGAAAATCACTAGTGTTGACATTCTAGTACACAAACGGGCTGCTCGTTTGTTTATTCATGGGTTTAACGCAGTAACAACACATTGTATGGGTCATGTCCCGATCACGGCGGTCTGTCAACCTTATCACCGTTCTTGAAAATGCTAAATCTCTGGTTTAGCTGTTGTTACTAGGCACATACTTTCGTTAGTGACTGACAACTGCCCTACACAATTAAGAATCGAAGGAAGAAGGGAGAATATACGTAGAAATGATTTCATGACCAAGCTTTATAAAAGCATACACCCTCTGGGAATCGAACCCACGACTCCTCGATCAGAAGACTTCTGCAGTCTACGAAATTTGTATATAAAAGTGGTTGCCCGAACAGTTCATTTAAGGAGCTAGCATTATATCTTGTAGCAGAAATTTGATTGCCCAAAACTAGATATTGGTTATACCGGACACCCACTAATTTCATCGTAAGCCGAGCGAGCTACTAACACATGTATGAACCTTTCCTCCTCATTGTTTGTTCATCTTTTTTGCAGAAGCGGCGACAAATCATCTCCATATCGTTGTGAATCAGTCGCAAACTTTCAAATAATTGTCCTGCATGTATCTATCTGCGTTCTTTTTATGTACGACGTAATACAAGAACAAAATCTTCAAGATATAAGTAATTTGATGAGAAAAAAACAATGCAAAACATTGTTTTCACTAAAACATCGTTATATTTCTCAGTCATGATTAAGAAGATGTTTTATTTATGAGATAATTAAACCTAAAGTCCTAGTTAAACCGTCAGTTATTTTAAATTAAATTCTGCATGAAAGTACTACATACCGTATAAGCAATGTTATTTTTGTTTTCTAAAATTGAATATGCAATGCATCTGGGAAATTTAGAGAAAATCAACAGTACTTTTCTGTAATTTCTGTTCTTTTTTGGGTTTAATTTCAAATATTTGTGACTTGTGACATGGTTTTCAATTTCTAAGCAATTAAACTCGAAACAGGTATGTGAACATAAACTATGTATATTATTGTTGCGCATACTTTAACCCCACTGATTGAAATACTTAATACGGTGCATTGTTTTTCTTAATAAACGATTGATATATACGTATCTGTTTTTATGTACGGAGATAATTACAAAGGCGGATCTAGCGCGGGGTGGGGTCAGGGGGGTCCGGACCCCCCCCCCTGGAATTTCCAAAAAGTACCCGTCCATTATTTTTTACTGTAAGTCATTTTTAAGTAGCATGAAGCAATTTTTCTCCGTGCTTAACAAAGATATAATGGTTATGATTTTTTATTATTAATATGTTGCATTGCTCTGCAGAATGTGTATAATGTGGTTGTGGTGCGAAAGTTTGGACCCCCCCCCCCTAGAAAAAAATGCTGAATAAGCCCCTGAATTAAAACACATCGAATATTTAAATCTGCAGGATTAATATGTTTTCCCACTGAAAGTTGAATGATATTAAACAATAGATACAATTAAACCGTATTCAGCTATCTTAAGGCAAGGGTCATCATTTCTGTCAAATCATAATGAAGTCTTGTAAACGTACAATATAACATAATTTATAATCTCCATGGCAATCTGATTAAAACCCGATCTAAAATTTTCCGCTCGCCTACTCGCTAATTTAGATTTGGCCTTTTTCAAACGAAGGTCACGTTCAGGTGACCTTTTCTCATCATGATATTCATGACGAAATTGTAATGATACGTAACTTGTTTACATCGTCTACGTCACGCAATTTGGAATGAGACGCACAATCGCAGACTGTGAATAATACCGCTGTTTAATTAGCATGCAAACCTTGGTCAAAAATAGAAATTACGAAATCAAAATTTGATTTATAGTGTTTTCGTCTAGATGAAAGCTACGCATTGATTGGTCGACACAAAGTTCATCTCGACGTGACCTTCCACGGAGACAGTAGAGATCCTGTACGATAACGCTCTACAGGATATCTGTTTACGGAGATTGTCTCCATGGGTGCTCTTAATGCAAATATCCACAAACTATTTCAAATGTTTTCTAGTCTGAGAAATTCATTTTAGTTGTATCAAGCATTTATTGCTTTCATTGTGTCTTTAACATTCCTGAAACACAATAAATGCACTGTATATCAATACTTGATTAACTAAGCATCTGAAATTTCTTGATTTCCAAACTATATAATAGAGTTTACCTTATTAGTTACCATAGCTTTTAACTTAGCCATGGTAAGCGATACAATATGGAGGGCAGTGGAATTCTCAGCTTTTTCCACTTGTCCAAAGAAATCTAAAGTCAACTCGTCCGGGATCAAAATGCAATTGTCCAGAGGTTCAATACTCGAAAGGAATATAGTAAACTATGATATAAAATGCATATAATAAGTAGTTAAAATAATTGAATGAAATAGTTCAATGCTGAATATGATTGAAACATTGAGACATTTACATTATTGAGAGTTTCTTTGTTATTATACTTTCTGCCAAAAAATATTACTTGTCAACGGATAAGTGGGCTGAGAATATTTCCTTGTCCGCATATATAAATGTACGTGTCGAAGAAGTCGGGCATAGGAATTCCACACCCCTGAAATAAGTATTTACACAATTGACTTCTGCTTGATTCTTTTTTGGACATTTGAGCTCCACATACAATAGAGAAAATTGGAAACCTCAAAACTACGAGCTTTTTGTCAGGACTCTTTTATCACAGTGGTGAGTACCACAGCTTAATTAATGTCTGTTGTAACTAGGAATCAACAATTTGTAACAGTTGCATTTATTTTACTAACGAATGAAGCTAGTTTTATTACCATTTTATAATCATTGTCCATTTCTTTGATTTCAGCCTGATCCCATCGAAGCAGAACTGATCAGACATCATCACGCAGTCGTTGATGGAATTAACAAACCAAATATAAACGAGGCCAATGGATTAACTATGTCTGAAAACTCTTTTGACGCTTTGTCACGTGACTCGAGCATTCAACCAATCAACGAGAATGAAATGTATGACATTACAGTTGGTGACGTCATACGTGACGTATTACTGACGCTACGAGACAACCCAGATATCGTAAAAGAATTAATAGCAAGTAAGTTATTTCATTAAAACCCACTTAGTAATTTGCTTAAAATAGCAAAATTAATACGAAAAATTTGTTTATTACTAAAAGTGTCCGTTAAGAAATCAAGCACTTTAAACCAATTGATAAGCATGTGTGGCTTACACGTTTGATTTTTATTGAAATAGGCCTATGTTCCTTAGAATATATGTGTACACATAGTCAATGAAATTTGCTTTAATTTGCTCTCAGAAAATGTAAGAGAGATGAACCATTTATTTTTTTTCCAACACTTTTTAGGATACCATTGTCTTGAAATGTTTAGCCTAGTTCATTGTATTTTTTTTACTTTCAAATCCACTTCCTGGTCCCCTGTACTGAGTTGGTAACATGAGGTTTCTTGCTCAAAGAAACAACAAGGTAGGTTTGGCAGTCTGCGAAATTAGTGGTAGTCCGCTTTCCCGGGACAGCTACTACATGTAATTAGTTCAGACAACAAACAATGGTTTGGCAATCAAACTTCTATTATCAACATACAGCGCTTTCTACTAAAATAACTTGTTCGGATAACCACTGTCATAATTATCCTAATTTCATAGAATGGTTTGGATTGTGATTTGAACCAGCCCGAAGCTGGTTATACAATAAATACTAGCATACCGCCGAAACCATTATGCCACGCCTACTCATTAATGTCCTTAGTCTAAGTCTTAGAATGTGTTACATGTTGTAGGTGAGAAAGAGAAACTAGCTGATCAGATTGATGCTTATAATAAAGAGGTTGGTGCTGGAACAAGCGGCGAGGAATTATCTCAGAATAACATAAAGTTACCTGATGAACAGAATAATGTAAGTATTTCTCAGTAGTTTACTAATGTTTGCAAATTCATTACAGTGGTTATTTTCACTTTTTCCTTATTGAAAGTAGCTAGCGTAACGTAATCACCGTAAGGAAATTGCAAATTATGACTAGGTAGCAAGTGATACTCGATTACAAAATAAACATACTAATAAACCAGTTATAACCAGAAATGGTTGATACTGTATTACAACTATATTTTGATTTCATATTTCATGATATTACCATGGTACAACACAATTACAATGATAACTGATAAAATATTAAACTACAGGATAGTAGAATATGGCTTGAAATAGGAATCTAATCCTCATTTTTATTGGTATCTGTATAATATGATACACACCTTGTTTAATGTATGAACACGTCCATAATTCATATGCATCACAATCAAACTAAGGCAATAATTGTATTTAACGACCATTAAAGCATCTCTTACCCAGACGTCGGTTTAACGTTTCCCTCTTATTGCATTTACTGATCGTTTGCAATTTTAATAAATGGAATAATAAGTGTATATTGAACATTAATAACTCAACTCTCATTCAGAATGTACCCTGATCGACCAGAGACAAAACCAAATGAGTTAAGAATCTGTTTTGATTGTCAAGTTAAACAACATTGCCATATTTGACAGATAGTGCAGTCAAATCCAATTGAATCAGTTTTTACAGAGTATATATGACAATTTCATGTGAAAAATTCTAGTTTGCTGAGCATTAAATGATTTCTCTCCCAAGCTAGTAGTTTTCTCTAATTGTGATGGAACCTTGTAAGCAATAGATTGACTTTCGTGTGCACAAAATCACTGTTCATTTTATCAACGGCATTTATATATAAATAGATATCTCAACTCGACATTCATAGAGTAACATACAAGAAAATTTGTTGATCTGAGTAAAAGTAAAATGCTATCGTCATATTTAAATAAATGCAGGTCTTTAAAAGCATTTAATCATTAAAGTTACATCTCATGACGAAGAAGACCTCTACTTTAAAAATAATGGTAAATGCATCGGGGAATACAAGAAACAATAATTATTATACAGTTAAGTTGTTCCTTCAGGAACATCAAAATGAATGGTATTAATAGCAGAATATTATTTAAATATTTATTCAAATCAGATTCTGCATTTTGGACTTGAATTGACAAAGATCCCAGGTTTTGCAATAACAAAAGATGTTCTTTATAACGCCACTTTTCTCAGTTGATATACGTATAACTATCAATTCGGATGATAATTCTTATAAGAGACCAGACGAGCTTATAATCTTGTATTATTACAAAGTGAATTGTTAAACTTATGCCCGCTCAAGAAACATTCTATCATTGGTTATGTTTTTGTCTTTGTCTTCTAATTATTGCAATATTTGATCTTACTTTGCCTGACCTTGATTGTAAAAACAGACAAATCAGAAAATAATTGGACTTTCTAGAATCATCTCGCAATGTCCTTTGTGGCTATTACCTTATATCATATTGCAATTATATGATACAATTAAGGCGGCATCAACCTTACAATAATGTAAAGATAACGCCAGTAAGTTGCAAAGATCAAATAATCTTTACTTACCATGCTATTCTCCCATTCTGAATTGGTTTCAAAACGAGGCTATGATTTCCTCTGGGTCGCTTGATTAGTAAGATTACTTTTTTATGAGCTTCTTTCTTCATAACAACCGTAATAAAGTTATCTAGCTGTGTTTGTTATTTACAAGATTAAGTAAACTTAATAGAAAACGCTTCAGAAGATATCAACTCCCGCCATCTTGTTCTATTGATGAGTCGAACGCAGCCGGAAGTGGTCAAGTGCTACGTTCGTCTGTCTCTGAAACTGAGTAGGTGACTGAAGCAGTGCTATGTTCCTTCATGTATGTCTGGATTCATTTGACTTTATATAGTGTGCAAATAATTTATTTGTATAAGTAATCAATTGAGCATACTAATATAATAATATTTTACTGCAAAATGTTCCGTATTTGGAAACAAATTTCGCATTAAATTTCAACCATAATCGCTAGAAATTAAAGCTCCTAGCTCATAAATTTGGTTAAATTATTTGAATATTTAGAAATACCTGCGAGTGTTTGTAATAGTGTTAAAATCGTGAATTTGTTATCATTTCAGACAAAATGACATATAAGATAAATGTCACAAAACGAACAAAATTTATCTGTACCGTCACCAGCTTAGTATGTTTTATACATATAGTCGCAATCTTTTACTTTGTATTATTTTGTATGTCAATTTTTACTAGAATTGTCATTATAGCAACACTGCTTTACTGTTTCCAAAAGTATTCAATAAAATTTTCAGTTTTAGAAAAAAAGTTATATTTAAGTTGAAATCTGTGGACAAACCGCTTCAATTCGCAACGCTTTCATGCATGATCATGACGCCATTGCATATTAGAAAATTACACGTTCTTTGGAAATAAAACAAAGCTTGTTATTCAGGTAAAATGTCATCTGTCACATAAAATAGACTACACATGTATATTCCACATTGCTACACAAAAACACTACATGTTGCCTTTTCTTAGCAATCAATTGACATTTAACATGTTGTAAGATGATACAAACTCCCTATACAAATAAAGTTGCATTAACATTAATTGTTTTGAACATTTACTCGAAACTTTATTTTTAAACCTACTAAATCCTTGATAAACTAACACTACAATCGTATGCTATGATTTCAAAAGCCATTGACAACGCCCCAGTGCCCACCAAAAGTTTGAAGACGAAGAAAATTTACTAAAAGTTCAATGAATAATGTTACAGAAAACTATTTTAATTCTTCAAATGCACATAATACTAACATAAAAATTTATAGACGAGTGTATAATCTATACGTATAGCGAGTCACGAATAATACACAAAGAAAATACATGTAGCATGTAGTCATCAACTACTGTGCGTGCTACGCACATGTTTATCACAGATAGCCAATGGTACCATATGTTGTATCCATTCCACTACACTGTAAGATAATCTTTTTGGACAAACAGGTATGATAGAGCAAATTGTATCGGTTAAAATATAGGTCAAAAGTTGGCTTAGACAGCTGCGCCGAAAAGCATTTCCAAATAATCGGATATTAAAGTTAAACGTTATTAGCATAAATAGATAAGCCTACAAAGTGAAGGTATCTCCGAACTGATGGTGACATTGTATTAATAGTTCATGAGACTTGGTAACTACACAGTAGGCTTGGTATATGGTTGGCTTTGATGTCTGAGGCTGATAAAACATGAATGTTGAAGTCAATTCTCACTCTTGATTGGTAATTAGCTTGAAGGGAGTCATTCATTTACAATTCATTGGAAAAACGTACAAAATGTAAGGTTTCTTTATCAACTTGTTCAATAAATCTTGATGAGAAAGTCTGTGATGTTATTACAGTTGGAACATGGTTGATTAGTTGATAAAAAGTGATGGTAAAATGTACCATATTTTTTATCAACTCAAGGCGCAGCAGAAAAGGTCCAATGGTGAGACGCGCGCTTATGGATCACTAGGTGCCGTGTTCAAACCTCACTAGGGGTACTGCTAATTTCATTAAGCAAGATTTTTACACACGTTGTTCTCATTCACACAGGTGTAAATGAGTACTATTTGGAGTCGTCTTCCTGAACGAATATCAATGACAGGGACCACAATTTCAATAAACTACCCCTATAGTATTACGCCCTGAATACTTAATTTGAGATGAAGTGTCCCTTTATTAAGTGCATTCTGCTATTTAGACCATCGAGTTCAATGGTCAAAATAGTGAAAATTTACTTTATCATGGAAATATGACAAAAACGGTACCCATTCGACTAGATCAGTCGATACCATGCAAGTCTACTGATCGTTGGGTTATGTGTTCGGTTCCCAGGCGGGGCGTACTTACGTAGAGTTTGGTCATGAATGATATCTCCAATCAGTCTTCGTCATATCATTGATTCTTCATTATGTTGGACTGTTGTCGGTGACTGACGACTGTAATGGTGTAACTTGTAAACCGCTAATTCCAGACATTTAGCCTTTCCAGGGTATTATTTGCAAGTTATCTTTATTAGCCAAAAGTTAGCTTGAATAAAATCGCTTGTAAATTATTGACAATCGTGATTTTTTTGTTTGTTGCAGAAAGTTAAATATAATCAGATGTTTTATAATTCTTCTAAAAGCAATTTGGCATGTGCTTAAAGATGCTCCAACGAATAAATATTAAATCGCAAAACAATTAAGTATAATACATAAATAAAATGGAATTCGCTATACTCACAGTACATCTCTTTTGATCAAGCATATCGACTGGGTAATTGTATTGGACGTCAATTTATGACATGCTCAAAATTCTACATTCATAGTTTAATATACCAGATTTTGGTTAAAGCAATTATCAGTGAATTTTGTTCATGTGCCAAATGAACATTTTTAAGGATGAATTTCATAGTTTTTAATCATGTCGATGGATGTTATGTCAACTGTGATTCAATACCCGTGGCACTTTTCACAAAAACATCTTACGATGAATATCGTCAAAAGCAAGAAGCATCAATAATACGGACATTTTTTGGCCAATCTATTCCAAATAACATTGAATTATGTAGAATATTGTATACTTATGAAAATCATACCATAGTTATTTTGTTATCCTTCTGACTTTGAACTGCAAAATGTATTAATTGACCTACGACAACTTTTTGCGTAACAATTTTTGTAAAAAAGTGTACAGTTTAATAATTTAAAGTGATGATCAATTTAAAAACCTAGAAAAGGATTGCGAAATCTTATCAGGAACACCAATTTGGAAAAAACACATTCCTTGCACGCAGCTAAATAGAATTACTTATTAAACTATAGGTTTGCTTTTTTGTTTAAACATTGATTGAAAGTGAGTATAGTAGATTTCATGTTATATAGTACATTCAAGATTTAAATAAATTAGTGATTTCACAAACAGATACACATTAACCTCCTACAATAAGTCTATTAACTTCTGAAATTTCCAAGACTCGATAGCTCTTGATCTAACAACGATTAACACAAACACAACTTATGTTCATTTTATGAAACTCAACTCGATATATTTTGGCACAATTCTAAACAATTATTGCTAAATTTCAACTGCTCTTGTAAAGTAAAGTGATTATTTGGCATACATTTTTGTGAACTTTCCTGAACTTTTGGTACAGCATCTTGTAAATTTTATGAAAATCAGATATACAGCTGTTATGTGCAAACAAAGTAAAAACAACAACAGAACAATTTTATTAGTCGTAGATTAGGCACACAATCGCATCTGAGTTCATACAAAATGTATGTTTAAGTCAATTCTAAATTCTAATGGATTGTTAGCTTGAAGAAAGACATTAACAATTCTGTAAAAACAGGCACTACAGTATATGCAAGCTTTCTTGATTAACATGGAAGTTGTATGACGGCGTCACACGTAAATTACTGTCAAGAAATGTTTTGCTAGTGGATTTAAATTATTTGCACGAATAAACAATGAAACATGTACAAAATGTTCACAGCAGAGAACGTTTTGCCATCTATCGTTATAATAGGTATTAATCTGAGACAACGTGCCTCTGGCAAATGCCACGTTAGATAGAGACTATAGAAAGAATAGAATTGACACTTCGTACTTTGGGAATTTTCGACATTTTCTATGCAACATTTTTGATGGAATTGATTTAAATTGTAATACTTTGGTTATAATTTACATTCTTCATATCTACCAAATATGTTTTATACCAAACACACGCTAAAACTAGATGGGGCTGGCAGAGACAAGCAAATACTATGTTACCATGGCAACTGGGTGGTATTTACGCAGATAATTATTATACTCTCTAAACTAATCATTTGGAATATTGGATATCGTATCAGTGTAATTAATTAGATGATTGATATCATAAAATTAGTAACCTATATAAGGTTACATTTGCTAATTACATGCATTTATATTCGATTTCATCTTATCCACAAAATGTGACCAACAGTCACGACAAGATTGTCTATTTTGTTTATACATTAAAGTTCTTGTAGAATTTGTTGACTTCTAAGGTTTAATGTATTTTTAAGCTTTTACTTAGCAAATGTGGAAAACATGCAAAACATCGACCTTACGGATACGCGATTTCATGCTACAATGTACATCGTTAATGGTACAATAAAACTTACTGATGAGAAATAAGCGGAAACAGCTGTAAGATCAGCCTAACTGCTGTACTGTCAGCAGTAAAACTAAAACCAGAATAGTAAGATCAATCTTATCTTTGTTCCTACTTCTTATGCAGTATGATCGAAAATAGCAGTAAGATAGTAAAACTAGTGATTCACATGCTACGAGCGCATCAAACTTATACAAAAAAGAACAAAGGTTAAGAATAACTCTATAAAATGTTTAAAGGATACTATATCAAATCCATGACATGTGTTATACGTTCAATTCCCATTGGGATTTCATCATAAACGTCTTTGAGATATAACATTTCTTTACAAACATAAAGAATTCTCAAAACACCATGTAACTTGTCACATATTCTGTTGATCCTTTTAGAAATCAAAATACAGAAAGTTCAGACGCAACTATTAAATACAGCGTTTACAAATATTTGTGAACTCACCGAAACTCTTGACAATTGTGTTAAAAATTTATGTAAACTTTCATCGTAAATGGAATAGAAAATATGTTAAAAGCAATAATCAAACATTTGTTTTCGTTTGAACCGTGTCAACTGCAGTAAATATTGGGTAAACAATACCTCCTAAACTAATATAAAATGTATGTTAAAGTCAATTCTAAATTATAATGGATCGTTCGCTCGAAAGAAGACATTAACAATTCTGCAAAACAATTCTACAAAAACAGACACTACAGTATGCAAGCTTTTTTGATATATTAGGAGGTTGTCGGATGGAGACAGTTTATGCGGATTACCTATTTGCGCAAAACATATTTAACAGGTACAATAAAGTTCACCACAGTGTGTTCTTTGTCAACCATTGTTATTTGTATTATGTAGCATGTAGTCTTGTAAAGGATCTGTATTCAAGTAAATGTCACTCCAGAAATAACCATTTAATGAGCACTAATATCCGACGTCGTCCTTGGGTTTATTTTTGTGATGAAACACGTTCTTTGCAACATGTTTAAATGCCAGTATGCTTCAATAGTTAACAATAATTGGCAACTAAAAGATATATTGAATTTCAGTCACGAATTTAAGTATAATTTTCTGTAGCATCTAGAGATTTTAAGCTGAATTTAATTTACATATTTATGATGGCAGTTTTTTTTTAAACCAGACATTTACATAAAAAGTTAATTAAGTGGTTAAGTAGTTACGTTACTAGTTAACCACTTAATTTACTTGTTTTTTATGTGGTTGTCTAATGGCAGATATGCCACCATACTTATAATATCTGATCATAAATAATTTATTGGAGAGAAATCGTTCGAATAAAATAACTCATTGAATAGAATGTTATTCATAGAAATGCTGGTTTTCTGCAATATTACTTTCCTTTTAATAAAACTTCAGATAAAGCTCTAGAAAGGTTTCTTCATGTATATAAAAAAATGTTTTTGTAAGTTTGATTTATATAGGATTATAGGAGGCAGTACAACATTCATAAACAGGGCTTGTTGACTCACTAACATTTTAGCGTCTATTTTGCTTTGTACGTAACATTAAATCATGCCATATTTTAATCTTAAATGTAACGCTTCAAGTCATCCAAAACTAGATTTACTGCGAAACTAGTGCGAAAATAATAGTCTTGCACTCGTGAGTTCGATTCCAAGGCAATGACATACTCTGGTAGAGCTTGGTCATGAAATAATGTCTACGGACACACTCTCTATTTCCACTGACTCTTAATCATGTACGGCAGTTGTCAATCACTGACGGAAATATGCGTTAGTTAGTTACAGCTAATTCTATAGCTTTAGCTTTACAAAGAACGGTAAAAAATTTGTCTGACCGCCGTGATATAAACAATGCAGTGTGATGTTCGGCGTTAAACCCAACCAAAAATGAACCTTCCAATCACTGGGCTTGGTCAGCGTTGTTTTCGATTATAACATACGTGTGTTTTAGTTATAATCCCTATAATTATGAATACATGGTTCCATGCTATATGCACGCTGTAGGACAATAAGTTAATACGCAGATAAAGAAGCGTTATGTTACTATGGTGATCTTGGTGATATTTACGAACATGATAATTATCCTCTCTAAACTGATTCCTCTGAAATTGATATTGTAATCACGTTAAGAACTTAATGATGTTATCAGAATATTAGTATATATAATTACATAAGTTAATTATTTACACACGCGTTCATGTATTATGTGACCAAAAAGTCATGGCAATATTTTGTATACGTTTAAGCTCATTAGTGCATTGTAAATTTTAGATTTTGAGATATATACTGTTTAATCACTTTTTTGTGAATAATAATGTGTTGTCCATTACTTGGTGTCTACATGTACGATATAAGGCCAATAAAACAACAGAAACTAGTTTTGATTGTTAAAGGGCACACAATTTCTACTCATCTTTCGTTACTATTGCCTTCCAGGTATGTCATGCTTGTTTGTTTATACATGTAGTTGGTATTTTTCGGCGTAGCTGTCTAAGCTGGATTTTGACCTACATTTCTGTATAATGACGTATGTCTGGGAATTTCGGAAATCCGCCGTTCTATTGGATGATTTTATAAGCACTGAAAATGACGTACGGGGGAAACAGAGAAAATCCCCTCTTCGATTGGATGGCCCTGACACGCGCGAAAAAATAAAGGCCACACTATTGTAATGCAGTGCTTTACGAAATTTTGCTTCGTTCGTAGATTATTTTTTTGGGGTAGACTTTTATTACTTTCCAAAGTGTTTTTTTATATTGTAACAATAAAAAGTTACGTGTCAAACACAATATTTTATGGGTAAAATGAATCACGTCTCCAGATGTGAACCGGTTTCTAGTAAAAAGTCTGACATATTACCCAATAATTATTAAGTTGGCCTCACTACGTCCAGTTTCCGGGGTTTACACTTTGAGAGTCACAGCTCCACATATATTTATAAATCCGCAGAGTTATTGGTACGTAACTTTTAAGAATAAATTCATAATTTTTGTTCGGTCACATTTATATCAAAATCGAAGCGGGTTGACGGTATTCTGTCTATTCATGTCAAATTCATTACGCATTATCGTCTACATGTTGACCTACTTCCGTTTACAGAAAAACAAGCGTCTGACGATCCCGATTATTGGATAAAATCGGCGCAGAGTGTAATACGTAAAACACGGTATTTTTGGAAAATTTCGGACCAGTGCTCGGTCACCTTGTTTTACTTAGAATATACATAAATATGTGAGATTTTTATTTACAATTGATAGATTATTGTATAAATATTATAAGTTTAAATGAATCATAATACTTCTTGAATTATTATAATAATTATAAGTGAAAAAGACAAGGCCGTCCAAATTCGATTTTCTAGCCTCTAGGATTTTCTAGCGGAAAACAGCAGGTGCGCTCGTATCTATCGTCTGCATAAACAGATAAGCGTCTAGATGATCATGATTTGGGGTTTTCCGCGACTGTTTGACAGGTATGACTAAAATTAGAAACAATACGCGAGGTCCCCTTTTTAATTAATCGAAATGTGCTAGGGGTGACCGAGCATTGGTAGTGACCGAGCATAGGTAGCTGACTCTAAACAACATTGAACGGGCAACGGAGATCAAAACAATGGTGAGGATTATTAACGGTCGATTTCACCAAGGTCAGATATGCTCACAAGCTGCAGGTTATCAATGTACGGCAATTGCATTGGCTGTTATATTGTTTACGGTAGGCAATCATGTGCCAAGTCTGCGAAACTGGTCTGCAAATGTTGTTGATGAAGTGATGATGCGTGGTCACAACTTGTTTGAGCAAATACTCACGGAGGTCACGGAATCAAAAAATAGGTTTTCACAATGCAATGATCAAAAATCTTCTTGTCTGAAACTACAAGGCCTAGAGCTTTCAAATTTGGTATATAACATCATCTAGAGGTCCTCCATCACATTTGTTCAAATTATGCCCCTGGGTCAAAATTGACCCCACCCCATGAATCACAATATTACATTGAATTATATAAGGAAAAGTTCAAACAACATCTTCTCTTGAACCGCTTATAATAATTTGCCCAAACTCAACAGGAATGGTCTGTGGGTGGTTTCCTACCAAAATTGTTCAAATAGGTCTGATTGGTTGGATTAGTAGGTCACTGGGTCAAAAACATAGGTTTTAACATTAGTGGTCCTCTGTAAATGGCTCTTCTGTGACCTTTGACTTTTTCCTCAGGTGAGCACCCAGGGCCCTTTTGGCCCTCTTGTTTTTAAATCGACGCCGTTTGTCTTTTTTAAAGACATTTCTTGTTTGTTTTATGGCATTTAAAGCTAAGTGATTTAATTTGTCTGGATATTATTTAGGCTCATGTGTATTGTTATGATGAAAATCAAATACAAATGACGTTGGCTTACGATAAATTTCATGTGGAGACATTTTAAAGGTTTATACGTGCAATGCGAAAAACTGTATAAAGTTATTATCAAAATAATATGAAATTGTCTTATTCAGTCGTGCATTATGACCATCAAGTTTGTCTTGTAATTCAATAATAATCGCTTTGCTTACCGTTCATCTTCTTTCATAGATACGTTCGCCATAAAATGCTTGGACTTTTGATAATAATCACTATGAACAACACCATGTTGTTATTATGATTAATGAAAATAATTAACACTGGATTTACAAAGAGATTAGCGGGTTATTAGTACTTTGCTGCAGCCGTTCAATCAATACAAACTTTGTGAGACAAACAAAACAGTGTTGTCCAGTTTCAACTAGGTATTTATGTTTTACAACAGTTACATCAGTAACAGTCTAAGAACTGGACAGCTTACTTAACTTTGAGAGGCCGTATGTATTATTTTAAGTCAGCAATCATTACCACTCGATCGAGGAAAAAGATCCACTAAGTTTGGTAATGAACAAGCCAGTGGTGTATTATTTAGTTCCGTTCTTTTTCATTGTTTCTAACTTTTGCCAATATAACAGCTACCTGATTATTTTCCTCATTTCACGATTTGCATATAATACATTAATATAGGCCTAGTGCTTACTGTTTTATGATAAATTCATATCTTGAAAACATTTAACCACAGCCATGATATGGAAAGGTGCAAATAATCAGTCAGATTCAAATTATAAGACCCTGGAAAATTGGAGCTAGTGTCACAAAAATAACCTTCTATCCAAATCAACTATACAGTTACAATGTATGTAAATCATGTGCTAAAAAGTGTTTCCTTTATTGATGAATCTTATATTAAACTGTTACCACTCTCTATCTTTCACATCACAGTGCAAGAGCGCTGCGTGTTGAAATTGACACATGACATCTTGATAGCCTCTGGGTACGAGAATGCTTAAATAAGCATTTGTGACTTATAAGCAGTAAAAAATCTCATGCTTTTGCAATAACCAAGTTGGTATTGGTAGCGGAACTTCACATTATTTTATAAGACGTGGTAACTACACCGTAAGCTTGGTATATGGTTGGCTTTGATGTCTGAGGCTGATAAAACATGAATGTTGAAGTAAATTCTCACTCTTGATTGGAAAATTAGCTTGAAGGGAGTCATTAATTTACAATTCATTGGAAAAACGTACAAAATGTAAGGTTTCTTTATTAAATTGTTCAATAAATCTTGATGAGAAAGTCTGTGATGTTTTACTGATGGAACATGGTTGATTAGTTGATAAAAAGTGATGGTAAAATGTACCATATTTTTTCTCAATTCAAGGCGCAGCAGCAAAGGTCCAATGGTGAGACGCGCGCTTAGGAATCAATAGGTGCCGTGCTCAAACCTCACTAGGGGCACTGCTAGTTTCATTAAAACAGACTTTAGATCGCACTTAATATTTTGAGACCTTGCGTGCTGTGCAATTCAGTTTCGATTTGGATTAATTTATAACCAACCTGGGGGTATAGTGAATTCCATGTAATATAGTACATTAAAGATTTAAATAAATCAGTGATTTATCACAAACAGATACACATTAAGCTTTTGCAATACGTTTATCAACTTCTGAAATTTCCAAGACTCGACAGCGTTTGATCTAACAATGGCTAACAAAAACACAACTTATGTTTAAAACTCAACTAAATCGATATATTTTTGCACAATTCTTAACAAATACTGCACAATTTCAACTGCTCTTGTAAATTAAAGTGATTATTTGACATACATATTTGTGAACTTTCCTGAACTTTAAGTACAGCATCATGTATATTACTGTGAAAATCAGATATATATACTTAACGAAACTTCTAAGTGCCCCGATTTCAGTACTGTAGCAAATTTTTATTTTTCAACAATAATGTCCGATCGATGATTGAATTGTGTTTTTGACCATAGTTAAGATGCATGAAAACCATGCAAGCAGACGACAGTATAGTCCTATACACATTTTCAATAACGATCAGAGATCGGACATAAATGTTGAAAATATTTTTTCCGACAACATTAAAATCGGGGCACTTAGAAGTTTCGTTAAGTATAGCTGTTATGCGCAAACTAAATAAAAACAACAACGGAACAATTTTATTTGTCGTAGATTACGCACACACTCACATCTGAATTCATACAAAATGTATCTTTAAGTCAACTGTAAATTCTAATACATTGTTAGCTCGAAGGAAGACATTAACAATTCTGTAAAAACAGACACTACAGTATACAAGCTTTCTTGATTAACTGGGAGGTGGTTGTATGACGGTGTCGCACGTAAATTACTGCCAAGAAATGTTTCGCAAGCTGATTAAAGTTCTTTGCACGAATAAACAATGAAACATGTACAAAATGTGTTCACAATAGAGTGCGTTTTGCCATCTATCGTTGTCATATACATGGATTTAAAGCAGAGACAAATTTCCTCTGGTAAATGCCACATCAAATAAAGACTATGGAAAGAACAGACTTGACACTTCGTTCTTTGAGATTTTTGACATTCTCCATGCAACGTTTTTGATGGAATTGAATTAAATTGTAATACTTTGGTTATAATTTACAATCTTTATATCTACCAAATATGTTTTATGTCATACACACGCTAAAACTAGATGGGACTGGCAGAGACAAGAAAATAATATGTTACCATGGCAACTGGGTGGTATTTACGCAGATAATTATTATACTCTCTAAACTCATTTTGAATATCGGATAACGTATCAGTGTAATTAATTAAATGATTGATATCATAAAATTAGTAACCTATATAAGGTTACAATTGTTAATTACATGTATTTATATTTGACTTTATCTTATCCACAAAATGTGACCAACAGTCACGACAAGATTCTATTTTGTATACATTAAAGTTCTTGTGGGCTTTGTTGAGTTCTAAGGATTAATGTATTTTTAAGCTTTACTTAGCTTAGCAAATGTGGAAAACATGCAAAACATCGACCTTACGGATGGATTCGCGATTTCATGCTTCAATGTACATCGTTAATGGTACAATAAAACTTACTGATGAGAAATTAGCAGAAACAGCAGTAAAATCAGTCTAACTGCTGTATTGTCAGCAGTAAAATTAAAACTAGAACAGTAAGATCAATCTGATCTTTGGTTCTACTTCTAATGCAGTAAGATCGAAAATAGCACTAACATAGTAAAACGAGTGATTCACATGTTACGAGAGTATCAAACTTATACAAAAAACACAGGATAAGAATAACTCTATAAAATGTTTATAAGATACTATATATCAAATCTATGACATGTGTTGTGCGCTCAACTCCCATTGGGATTTCATCATAAAACTCTTAGAGAGATAACATTTCTTCACAAACATAAATAATCTTCTCAAAACACCATGTAACTTGTCACATATTCTGTTTATCCTTTTCGAAATAAAGAAAGTTTAGAAGAAACTATTAAAAACAGCGTTTACAAATATTTGCTAATTTTCCGAAACTCTTGACAATTGTATCAAAACATTTATGTAAATTTTCATCGTAAATGGTATACAAACGACTTTAAAAGTAATAATCAAACTTGTTTCGTTTGAACCGTGTCAACTGCAGTGAATATTGGGTAAACAATACCTCCTAAGTTCATACAAAATGTATGTTTAAGTCAATTCTAAATTCTAATGGATCGTTCGCTCGAAAGAAGACATTAACAATTCTGCAAAACAATTCTTCAAAAACAGACACTTCAGTGTGCAAGATCTTTTTATTAAGTAGGAGTTTGTCGGATGAAGACAGTCAAGAAATGATTTGCTAGCGGATTACTTATTTGCGCAAAACATACTTAACACGTAAAATAAAGTTCACAGCAGTGTGGTTTTAGTCGACCATTATTATTTGTATTATGTAACATGTAAAGAATCTGTATTCAAGTAAATGTCACTCCTGAAATAACAATTTAATGAGCAATTATTTCTGACGTCGTCCTTGGGTTTATTTTTGTGATGAAACACGTTCTTTGCAACATGTTTAAATACCAGTATGCTTCAATAGTTAACAATAATTGGCAACTATAAGATATATTGAATTTCAGTCACGAATTTAAGTATAATTTTCTGTAGCATCTAGAGATTTTAAGCTGAATTTAATTTACATATTTATGATAGCAGTTTTTTGCAACCAGATATCTACATAACAAGTTAATTAAGTGGTCAAGTAGTTACGTAACTAGTTTACCGCTTTTTGATTATTGTTTTAAACTTGTTTGTTTTGTGGTTATCTAATGGCAGATATATGCCACCGTACTTATTATATCTGATCATAAATAATTTATTGGAGAGAAATCGTTTGAATAAAATAACTCATTCAATACAAAGTTATCCATAGCAATGCTGGTTTTCTGTAAAATTACCGTTCTTCAAGACTTAAGATAAAGCTCCTGAAAGGTTTCTTTCTGTATGTAAAGTTTTTTTGTAAGTTTGATTTATGTAAGATTATAGGAGGCAGTAAAACATTCATAAACAAGGCTTGTTGATTCACTAACATTTTAACGTTTGGTTCCCTTGACATTAAATCATGCCATATTTTAACCTTAAATGTTACGCTTCAAGTTATCTAAAACTAGATTAACTGCGAAACTAGTGCGAAAATACCAGTCGTGCACTCGTGGGTTCGATTCCAAGGCAATGGCATACTCTGGTAGAGCTTGTTCATGAAAAAATTTCTACGGACACACTCCCTATTTCCACTGACTCTTATTCATGTACGGCAGTTGTCAGTCACTGACGGAAATATGCTTTAGTTAGTTACAGCTTTAGCCTTTCCAAAACCGGTCAAAAGTTCGACTGACCGCCTTGATTTAAACAATGCAGTGTGATGTTATGGCGTTAAACCCAACCAAAAATGAACATTCCAATCACTTGGCTTGGTCAGCTTTGTTTTCGATTATAAAATACGTGTATTTTAGTTACAATCCCTATAATTATGAATACTTGGTTCCATGCTATATGCACGCTGTAGGACAATAAGCTAATACGCAGATAAAGAAGCGTTATGTTACTATGGTGATATGGGTGATTATTACGAACATGATAATTATCTTCTATAAACTGATTCCTCTGAAATTTGATGTTGTAATCACGTTAAGAACTTAATGATGTTATCAGAATATTAGTATATATAATTACATAAGTTAATTATTTACACACGCGTTCATGTATTATGTGACCAAAAAGTCATGGCAAGATTTTGTATAAGTTTAAGCTCATCAGTGCATTGTAAATGTTAGATTTTGAGATATATACTTTTTAATCAGTTTTTGTGCGCATGGGCTTTTTGAATAATAATGTGTTGTCCATTACTTGGTGTCTACATGTACGATATAAGGCCAATAAAACAACAGACACTAGTGTTAATTGTTAAAGGGCACACAGTTTCTACTCATCTTTCGTCACTATTGCCTTCCAGATATGCCATGCTTGTTTGTTTATACATGTAGTTTGTATACTTTGTTTTATGGCATTTAAAGCTAAATGATTTAATTTGTCTGGATATTATTTAGGCTCATGTGTATTGTTATGATGAATCTCAAATACAAATGACATTGGCTTACGATAATTTTCATGTTAAGACATTTT
The DNA here is from genome assembly GCA_025267735.1 of Mactra quadrangularis. Taxonomy (NCBI): domain Eukaryota; kingdom Metazoa; phylum Mollusca; class Bivalvia; order Venerida; family Mactridae; genus Mactra; species Mactra quadrangularis. Next base: position 557,423 of record CM046301.1, on the reverse strand, counting down.
AAAGGTTTATACGTGCAATGCGAAAAACTGTATAAAGTTATTATCAAAATAATATGAAATTGTCTTATTCAGTCGTGCATTATGACCATCAAGTTTGTCTTGTAATTCAATAATAATCGCTTTGCTTACCGTTCATCTTCTTTCATAGATACGTTCGCCATAAAATGCTTGGACTTTTGATAATAATCCCTATGAACAACACCATGTTGTTATTATGATTAATGAAAATAATTAACACTGGATTTACAACAGATTAGCGGGTTATTAGTACTTTGCTGCAGCCGCTCAATCAATAAAAACTATGTGAGACAAACAAAACAGTGTTGTCCAGTTGTTGGTTTCTGTTTGTTTCAACTAGGTATTTATGTTTTACAACAGTTTACATCAGTAACAGTCTAAGAAGTGGACACTCTCCGTAAACAGATATCCTGTAGAGCGTTGTCGTACAGGCTCTCTACTTTCTCCGTAGAAGGTCACATCGAGACGAACTTTGTGTCGACCAATCAATGCTTAGCTTTCATCTAGACGAAAACACTATTAAACACATTTTGATTTCGTAATTTCTATTTTTAGACCAAGGTTTGCATGCTTATTTAACAGCAGTATTATTCACAGTCTGCGATTGGGCGGCTCATTTCAAATTGCGTGACGTAGGCGATGTAAACAAGTTACGTATCATAAAAATTTCGTCATGAATATTATGATGAGAAAAGGTCACCTGAACGTGACCTTCGTTTGGAAAAGGCCAGATCTAAATTAGCGAGTGTAAAATTTTAGATCGGGTTTTAATCAGATTGAGAAGTGGACAGCTTACTTAACTTTGAGAGGCCGTATGTATTATTTTAAGTCAGCAATCATTACCACTCGATCGAGGAAAAAGATCCACTAAGTTTGGTAATGAACAAGCCAGTGGTGTATTATTTAGTTCCGTTCTTTTTCATTGTTTCTAACTTTTGCCAATATAACAGCTACCTTATTATTTTCCTCATTTCACGATTTGCATATAATACATTAATATAGGCCTAGTGCTTACTGTTTTATAATAAATTCATAGCTTGAAAACAGTTATCCACAGCCATGTTATGGAAAAGCGCAAATAATCAGCCAGATTCAAATTATAAGACCCTGGAGAATTGGAGCTGGTGTCACAAAAATAACCTTCTACCCGAATCAACTATACAGTTACAATGTATGTAAATCATGTGCTAAAAAGTGTTTCATTTATTGATAAAACTTATATTAAACTGTTACCATTCTCTATCTTTCACATCACAGTGCACGGGCATTGCATGTTGAAATTGACACATGACATCTTGATAGCCTCTGGGTACGATAATGTTTAAATAAACATTTGTGACTTATAAGTAGTAAAAAATCTCATGCTTTTGCAATAACCAAGTTGGTATTGGTAGCGGAACTTCACATTAGTTTATAAGACGTGGTAAATACTCAGTAAGCTTGGTATATGGTTGGCTTTGATGTCTGAGGCTGATAAAACATGAATGTTGAAGTCAATTCTCACTCTTGATTGGTAATTAGCTTGAAGGGAGTCATTAATTTACAATTCATTGGAAAAACGTACGAACTGTAAGGTTTCTTCATTAACTTGTTCAATAAATCTTGATGAGAAAGTCTGTGCTTTTTTACTGATGGAACATGGTTAATTAGTTGATAAAAAGTGATGGTAAAATGTACCATATTTTTCTCAATTCAAGGCACAGCAGCAAAGGTCCAATGGTGAGACGCGCGCTTAGGGATCAATAGGTGTCGTGATCAAACCTCACTAGGGGCACTGCTAGTTTCATTAAAACAGACTTTAAATGGCACTTAATATTTTGAGACCTTGCATGCTGTGCAATTCAGTTTCGATTTGGATTAATTTATAACCAACCAGTGAGTATAGTGATATCCATGTAATATATAGTACATTAAAGATTTAAATAAATCAGTGATTTATCACAAATAGATACACATTAAGCTTCTGCAATAAGTTTATCAACTTCTGAAATTTCCATGACTCGATGGCTTTTGATCTAACAATGGTTAACAAAAACACAACTTATGTTCATTTTATAAAACTCAACTAAATCGATATATTTTGGCACAATTCTAAACAAATATTGCAAAATTTCAACTGCTCTTGTAAATTAAAGTGATTATTTGGCATACATATTTGTGAACTTTCCTGAACTTCTAAGTACCCCGATTTCAGTATTGAAGCATTTTTTTTATTTTTCAACAATAATGTCCGATCGATGATTGAATTGTGTTTTGACCATATCTAAGAAGCATGAAAACCATGCAAGCAGACGACAGTATAGTCCCATACACATTTTCAATAACGATCGGACATAAATGTTGAAAAATAAAATTTTCCGACAACATTAAAATCGGGGCACTTAGAAGTTTCGGTAAGTACAGCTGTTATGCGCAAACAAAGTAAAAACAACAACAGAACAATTTCATTTGTCGTAGATTACGCACAGACTCACATCTGAATTCATACAAAATGTATATTTAAGTTAACTGTAAATTCTAATGGATTGTTAGCTCGAAGGAAGACATTAACAATTCTGTAAAAACAGACAGCACAGTATACAAGCTTTCTTGATTAACTAGGAGGTGGTTGTATGACGGTGTCGCACGTAAATTACTGCCAAGAAATGTTTCGCAAGCTGATTAAAGTTCTTTGCACGAATAAACAATGAAACATGTACAAAATGTGTTCACAATAGAGTGCGTTTTGTCATCTATCGTTATCATATCTATCAACTTAAAACAGAGACAACTTTCCTCTGGTAAATGCCACATCAGATAAAGAACAGACTTGACACTTCGTTCTTTGAGATTTTTGACATTCTCTACGCAACGTTTTTGATGAAATTGAATTACATTGTAATACTTTGGATAAAATTACAATCTTCCTATCTACAAATATGTTTTATGTCATACACACGCTGGAACTAGATGGGGCTGGCAGAGACAAGCAAATAATATGTTACCATGGCAACTGGGTGGTATTTACGCAGATAATTATTATACTCTTTAAACTTATCATTTGGAATATCAGATTTCGTATCAGTGTAATTAATTAAATGATTGATATCATAAAATTAGTAACCTATATAAGGTTACATTTGTTAATTACATGTATTTATATTCGACTGTATAATAATAATCCACAAAATGTGACCAACAGTCACGACAAGATTGTCTATTTTGTACATACATTAAAGTCCTTGTGGGCTTTGTTGAGTTCTAAGGATTAATGTATTTTTAAGCTTTACTTAGCTTAGCAAATGTGGAAAACATGCAAAACATCGACATTACGAATGGATTCCCGATTTCATGCTACAATGTACATCGTTAATGGTGCAATAAAACTTACTGATGAGAAATTAGAAGACACAGCAGTAAGATCAGTCTAACTGCTGTATTGTTAGCAGTGAAATTAAAACTAGGACAGTAAGATCTATCTTATCTTTGTTCCTACTTCTTATGCAGTTAGACCGAAAATAGCAGTAAGATAGTAAAATTATTCATTCTCATGTTACATCAAACTTTTACAAAAAAAACATGAAAAGAATAAATCTATAAAATGTTTATAAGAAACTATATCAAATCCATGACATGTGTTATACGTTCAATTCCCAATGGGATTTCATCATAAAAATCTTTGAGTGATAACATTTCTTCACAAACATAAAGAATTCTCAAAATACCATGTAGCTTGTCCAATATTTTGTTGATCCTTTTCGAAATCAAAATACAGAAAGTTCATTAGAAACCATTAAATACAGCGTTTAGAAATATATGTGAACTTTTCTTAACTCCTGACTATTGTATCAAATCATTTATGTAAATTTTCTTCACAAATGGAAAAGAAAAGTTTTTAAAAGCAATAATAAAAAAATGTTTTCGTTTTCAACCGTTTCAACTGCAGTGAATATTGGGTAAACAATACCTCCTAAGTTTATACAAAATGTATATGTTTAAGTCAATTCTAAATTCTAATGGATCGTTCGCTAGAATGAAGACATTAACAATTCTGTAAAAACAGACACTAATTTATGCAAGCTTTCTTGATTAACTAGGAGGTTGACGGATGGAGACAGTCAAGAAATGTTTTGCTAGCGGATTACTTATTTGTGCAAAACATATTTAACATGTACAATAAAGTTCACCGCAGTGTGTTATTTGTCAACCATTGTTGATTATATTATGTAAGATGTAGTCTTGTAAAGAACCTGTATTCAAGTAAATGTCACTCCAGAAATAACCATTTAATGAGCATTTACATCCGACGTTGTCCTTGGGTTTATTTTTGTGTTAAAACACGTTCTTTGCAACATGTTTAAATACCAATACGCTTCAATAGTTAACCATAATTGGTAACTATAAAATCATTTAAATTTCAATAAAAAATTTAGGAATAAATTTCTGAAGCAGCATGATTTTTTAGCTGAATTTAATTTACATAATTATTTGTGATGGCAGTTTTTTTGCAACCAGATATCTACATAACAAGTTAATTAAGTGGTTAAGTAATTACGTAACTAGTTTACCGCTTAATAATTATTGTTTTAAACTTGTTTGTTTTGTGGTTGTCTAATGGCAGAAAAATGCCACCATACTTATTATATCTGATCATAAATAATTTATTGGAGTGAAATCGTTTGAATAAAATAACTCATTAAATAAAAAGTTATTCATAGAAATGCTGGTTTTCTTTTATATTACCGTTCCTCAAGATAACTTTAGATAAAGCTCTAGAAAGGTTTCTTCATGTATATAAAAAATGTTTTTGTAAGTTTGATTTACATGTATATAGGATTATAGGAGGCAGTAAAACATTCATAAACAGGGCTTGTTGATTCACTAACATTTTAGCGTCTATTTTGCTTTGTACCTAACATTAAATCATGCCATATTTTAATCTTAAATGTTACGCTTCAAGTTATCCAAAACTAGATTTACTGCAAAACTAGTGCGAAAATACCAGTTGTGTACTCGTGGGTTCGATTCCAAGGCATGGCAAACTCTCCTTGAGCTTGGTCATGAAATAATGTCAACGGGCAATCTCCCTATTTCCACTGACTCTTAATCATGTAGGACAGTTATCAGTCACTAATGGAAAATTTCGCCTTGTAGTTAATTAACAGCTAATTCTAGAGCTTTAGCCTTTCCAGGGAGTGTCGAACGTTTGACTGACCGCCGTATTTTAACCAATACAATGTGTTGCTACGGCGTTTAGCGAACCAAGAATGAACCTACCAATCACTGTGTTGGTCAGCTTTGTTTTCAGTTATAACACACATGTATTTTAGTTATAATCCATATACTTACGAAAACATGGTTCCATGCTTCATACCCGCTGTATGACAATAAGATAATACGCAGATAAAGAAGCGTTATATTACCATGGTGATACGGGTGATATTTACGAACAAGATAATTATCCTCTCTAAACTGATTCCTCTGAAATTTGATATTGTAATCACGTTAAGAACTTAATGATGTTATCAGAATATTAGTGTATATAATTACATAAGTTAATCATTTATATACGCGTTCATATATAATGCGCATTATGTGACCAAAAAGTAATGGCGTGATTTTCTATAGTTAAAGCTCATTGGTGCATTGAAAATGTTTAGCTTTAAAGATAAAAGTTGTTTGGTCTTTTAAGGCTCTCATTTGCGATGCTATTTGAATATTCGTGTGCTGTCCGTCACTTCGTGTCTAAAAGTATGACATAAGGCCAATAAAACTACAGAAACTGATGTTGATTGATATAGGGCACACATATGTCTATTTCTGTTCAACCTTTGACTGTATTTCCTTCCGGACATGCCATTTCGGATTGTATATAGTTTCAGTTTGTATACTTCGTCTTAAGGCATTTGAAAATAAATGATTTTATTTGTCTGAAATGTATTAAGGTATGCATGTATATTGGGGTGATGGAATTTAGAGACAGATGACGTCTTATAATGATCGTTATGTTGAGACATTTTTTGAAGACCTGTATGTAGATTATTCATGCAATGCGAGAAACTGTATGACGTTTTCATATGATAATATGAAACTGTCCTATGCAGACGAGCAATATAGGATTATTTGGGTAGTCTTGCAATTCACTAATAATCGCTGTTTACCATTCATCTTCTTTCATTGGCATGTTAAACATAAGATGCGTGGACTTTCGATATTATTAACTATGATGAACACTGTGTTGTTTTTAGATTTCATAAAAATAACACTGGACTTTCAACGAGTATAGCAGAAAACTAATACTTTTCTACAGCTGTATAGTCAATAAATAAATGAGACAAATATTTTTGACAAAGTGGTTTAGTTAGGGTTTTTTCAATTAGGTTTTCCCCCACTTAACAGTTTCCCTAACATTTAGAGGATGTATGTACTTTAAGTGCGCAATCATTACCACTCGACCGAGGAGACGGAACAACAAGTTTGGTTATGACTAGCTCGTGATTCATTTAATGTCCATTCTTTTCACTGTTTCAAACTATTAGCAATAAAACAGCTACCAGATTATTTTCCTCATTTCACGATGTGCATATACATACATGTATTACATTGACATGTATAGTCTGCTTACAGTTTTATATTTCATTCGTTTCTTGAAAACGTTTATCCTCAGCCATGTTATTTCAAGAACGGTACGATTTATCAGTCATTTTCAAATTGGCAGACCCTCATAGAATTAGAACTGGTGTCACAGGATTAACCTTCCGCTAGAACCAACTATGTAATAATGTAAATCCTCTCTCAAGCTTTGAAATCGAAAAGTCTCCAAACGCCAATAAAAAGTGCTATGATAGAACATTTCAGGGCAAGTCTAGACTGTTGTCGCTGGAATGTTTTGTGTTTACTTGAAAATCCGTTTGTTTTCTCTCAACTAGTAAAAGTAGTTGCTAGGCTTTGTGCCACATATTCAATTATCGTTACGAAAATGTCATAACATTTCCGTCTTTTCAAGTTGTTACGAAACTTAAATTCATTCAAATTGTTTCACACTGTCTGACGACATAGCTTACATACTTCTCTTAAATAATAGTCCTAAAACGATTGTGACAGTCTCCTATTTATCAAAGTACATAAACATTTGTCACAATTGTTACTTTATTTTCGCGATAGATGGTAACGCTTTGCCGATAATGAGTTCGCTAAATGTGTTATATAACCTACAAAATTAGCAGTTCCAACGATGGCTGATAAAAATTGACACTTTCTAGAAGTAAGCGAAAATGAATGCTGTTAGAAAAGGGTTCATTCAACCATACTCTGTATTATTGAACTAATACATGAAAGCAGCGGTGACAGTTACCTCACTATGAACTCGATCGAATGTGTTCAATGAAAATATATTTTCAGGTCTCGGAAATAGCCGCTTAGTTACAGTTGACAATAACCGAAGTCCTCTCCATATGCCACTCTCCTTAAGTAAATATCCGGTTTCTGAAACTAAATGTGTAATACAATTCATGCTGTCGTTCGTATGAAGTATTGATTAATTTTATTCAACTGCCAGTGGCAAAAACTTTAACCCCGCTGATTTTAATACTCACTTAAGTATTTCTTAACTCACCATTGAGAATCGAGTATCTAAATTTAGCTGGGTTAACGTTTGCATCACCGACAGTTGATGAAATTTACTGAATAACAACAAGAAACAAAATTATTTATAACAACAACTATATATAGTGGAATCTAACCTGCTTTTCAACCTTACTGCCCGCTGACGCAGCTTGCTCTGATGGTACATGGAATAATGAATTTGACAAAGACCAAATTGTATGATGATTTTGTCGTTTATTATTCATAGTTATAAATGACGCATATAATAAAAACATGATGATCAAAAATACATGACATAAGTATTTACATTGCTGGGATAAGCAAATTTATTCTCCTTTCAAACTTAACTTTTTGGTGAAATCATTTATAATCACATTTGCTTATCCCAGCTTACAATAGTAAAATAGACACAGTAAAACATGTACCAAAAGAAGGTGGCGCAAACCACATAGCCATAAAAGTATTTTTCATGAAACGCATGAAACATACCGCGCCATCCAAGGAATGAAATTTACAGCAATATCAACAGGAAACAAAATTATTGTTCTTTATATTGATGATAGCTGGTTTAAGATTATGTTGTAAATTCATTGGATAGTCAAATATAGGCTCTCAAACTCATGTCCTTCTTTATTCAAATATTTAAATATGTTTTGTTACGAGGCAAAAAACATTCAAATCCACTGCTACTCTAGTTACATCAAGCATATTGAAGGCAGTGATGCATCTTGAATAGGAACAACTGACTTTCGCATCAAAAAATTCCCATCGAAGTCTAAAATTACACTTTTATCATGTAAACATGAAAGTAGAGGCTGTTTCTATCGCAGGGTACATTGCACTTTGTAAAAAAGTTATATCAATGATTCATACTCTACAAACAGTGCAAGGTTTTTAACAATGCCCATTAACTTGTAAAACATTTCCTTTGGCATTCATGTCATGACAGAATAGTTAACAGGCTGATATTAACGCTGAAAAATTAGAGACGCAAAGTGAAAATTGAAAATACACAAAAAACAAGTTCAAAAAGTTGAAAATTAAGAAGCTTGTTTCAAACATGATTCCTCCCGGGAAATTGTAAACACACTGAAAAAGAGAAAGGAATTAAGATGAGGAATAAAAACTAAATGATTAAAAGGTTACTCTCTCAACTTAGGACATTAACACATCTCACAGTACAAAACATTTAACCATTACAAATACGTGTGACAAAACAATAGAAAAACTTGTTATCATTTTCCTGGCAGGAGACCATTGTTGGTGGAAATGTTATTCTTGCACATTTTGTGTTGTGTTTTCGGTTTCATTAGCCCGAACAAATAAATATATTATACAGTAAGTTCAGGCTCAATCTGTGCCTAGGTACGAATCCGCAAATAGTTCCGGCAATATATGAATAACAATTCAAACAGATCGTCTGCTATAACATGTACAATACCTTTAAAAGTCTATCTAGACAAATGAAAACCAAATTATTTTCTGCGCCGAGCAAAATCGCGGTAAATGCGATGTGTTGTGAGTCTCGGTTGAAAGTTTTTTACATCGTCTACGTATATAATGGTTCCAATTGTTCGTCCCTGTTGGGTTCGATTTAAAGATCAGTATATTCGAACCGTAAAAAAGATAAATTTGTTTGACATCTACATAGTGGGTTTGTTAGTTTATGCCAGCTTAAAAAGGAAGTAGAAAAATGTGCATGAATGGTAACTTTAAATACATGGTCACTGCACTGAATGATAGTAATAATGATATCTAAGCTTCTGGTTACCAGGAGGAATAGGTCATTTATTTCAAATAAAGATGAACAATATTCAAGTCCTATGAAATTATCAACGTTGTAAGCCCCAAACAAACTCAGTGCTTCATCGCTTTGATACAGAGATGCATTTAGTCTCAACGAAAGATAACTAAATGGTCTATGACAATAACAAACTAATATTTTAATAACGCAAGCACGATTCTTTAGTTGTTACTTGAATATATTTGAGATATTTGTTTGAAGTTGTTTCTTATGGATTATGTGTTACATTGAAAGGCTATATGTGGATTATTGGCTCATTGAACAATGAATAATTTAACAAAGATGTATTAACAAAGTAGAGCAATTGTACATGCATATATGTACATGTTTAAGGAGATGTAGTTGAACTATGTATTGTGTTTTTTTATTGATATTGGCAATGTTTTCTATCGGCAAAAGTTTGTAACTTTTTGATGGTCATGTACTACATCACCTTGACAAGAACCATTAAAATAATATATTATCCATGTTAATCCATAAAAATAAAAAAGTGAAATAAGAACGACAAAAAAGTTATGCCAGAAAAGTTGACGATGTGTTTGTTTTGAAATTCTTACCCACACTGATCTGAAATAAAAGTCACGTGGTAAAGGCACCATGAATTTTGAGAGTATAAAAACTAATTTACATAATGGTAACAAAATGATCGCTTAAAAACACTGGCACCAGAGTCCATAACTTATTAACTTATTAAGTAATGTGTTCGTCTTGATATGTAGTCCCTCGTGTATACATGTGCATTACCTTATATGTAATAAAAGTATAGTTATAACTTGTATACGATTATGTATACGGGACCAATTTTAATCGAGTTCGTGGATAAATATTAGTATTAAAGTATATGTGTGCGTATTTAAAAAGTTTAAGGACTCTGGTGCCAGTGCTTAAAATAATAACAAATATCAAATACTCAATTTGTCTTACATGATCCTACTGTTGTAAATACATGTATATGAAAATCAACAACTAAACAAAGCAATCCTGAAATTCTGAATTATACTTAGCATGCTGCGTAACTCATTTTTCTTTGCTTTTAAATGTGAAATTATTTCACTATGTTAGTCCACAAAACAAATCGAATAATCAGAGTATCATAGTCAGATTATATACTCATAACAATGTTCACATTTTTCAAAAAACAATATGTTCTGTTCTGTTCTGTTATTATATAATACCAGCATTCCTTTGTAATTGTATTTACTAACCTAGCTTATTGTCCTGATAATTCTTCAGTAATATCCAATTTCCTTCAGGACCCCTGGAACTTCCACTGATTTATTTCCTAATTACTCATTTTCTTTTGTTCTTAGAATTGAGAAAATATTATGTTTCACTATAGCTATCTAACAATACGTTATTATAACTTTATTACACAGTGTTATTACTCACGCAGGGACCAAAGTAATTTCAAGGTTCATATTTATATCAATATAAACTTTGTAAACAACATGTATAATAAAGTTACATAATCATATTCTCGTCCAACCCTAGCTTGAAACAAAAGCAATAATGACGGTTTCTGGCATGCGGTGACGACAATGTTTATTTGTTCCAGCTAGGTTACAATTGTGTTTCATGATATCAACTTCTACAATGTGCTAGTTAATGGCATTTATATGAATCCCTGTCATGATTTAGTAAAATATTCGGACCGAACAGCACCTAAGTAACGATAGTGTCACAATAAACATGGTAATCGACATTAATGACTATTTGACCATCTATGGTTATTTTTCCTTCTTAAGCAAATACAAAACAAGCTGGTGTGTAAAAGAATGAACATGTGGTGTATATCTTCTAAGGAAACTATAATGACGGACTTAAAACTTTTTATGTTGGTGGCTATACCTGGGTAGTGGTGCAGGAGGCTACAGACAGGATATCGAATCAAGGGTCCTGAGGGGGTTGCTGGTTCGAGTCTCTCCCCGACTGGTTATACTCTACTGTGAAAATTCGACAATAATGTCGATTTCCTCCATTATAAGGTATAAAGAGATGTAGTCTGTCTTAAAAAAGAATAAGTGAGTTCTAGTTACTGATAAAGGTCCAGAAAAAACTAGGTTAGGTGAGCTGGTCGACGTTAAATGGTCACAACTTGTAATGACAGGGCATAAAACCTACGTATATCGTTTCTAGTACAAGGGGTTCTTGTTTGTTCATAAAATTTCTTAATTTCCTTTTGCCTTTCTTAGAAATGTTTTCATCCTGGGCCTGGTTTGCATATATAGGTCTTCGCCAAAAGCAATCTGTTAGATTCATCTGTCTCAATACAGTTCAGTCCACAGACATATTTTAAAACATACAGATTAAGTCTACGAAAGACAAACATTATTGATACGCGTTCTCGTATAAATTGAAGCCACAAAATATTGGCAAGGATTTAATCATCGCAAGAAATACGTTGTATGGTTTTATATTAGGCCATACAAAATCGATTTTATGTTTTGCGTTCGCTTGTGCATACGTTTGCGACATTTGAAATTAAAAAATCAACACATTTTAACGCCATAAAAACTCAATGCACATGCATTATACAGACATGTGTGCTTCATTATCGGTAACCCAGCATATCATTATTCGCCAACAATAATATTCTTATCGTATGAGAACCGTTGGTTTCCGACAATTTGCGTACTCTAAATTCAGTGTTGACTATACATGGCTCCCTGATTGTTTGCTGTTTTTTACTGAAGTTATGGCTCCACGTGGTTCAAACAAATTATAGTTCAAAATAGCAGACTCACCAAATAAACAAAAGTTATCGACAATTATTATTATTAACTCATCAAACTGATTTATTGTTGTTTAGTTTTTTTTATAGTTTTTGTCGTTTGAGTCATATTTTCCTGTGTGGTAGCTGGATTTGAAACTTCTAACCGTAAGCCAAACAAATAATCAAGTTGGTATGGCCTTAATGCATGTCTAGCTTACTGCAAAATGAGGAGTGTTAAGGAAAGTGTGCTATGGGTTCGCGTCCATGTAAATATTGAATTTAAGACCCAGAGAAGGATCCAGGATTTTTTTCTAGGGGAGGTCCAAAACGTTTTTCTGGGGGGGGGGGTCCAAATTTTCAAACCTCAACCACATCATACATTGTTTGCAGAATAATTCAACATATTAATAATAAAACTATATAACTATTAGATATATGTTAAACACAAAGGCGTACAAGAAAAAAATTGCTTCTTGCAACTTAAAAATGGCTTATAGTTGAAAATACACTCATGGACATGTACATTTTGGAAATTTGAGGGGGGTCCGGGCCCCTCTGCACCCCCGACCCGCCAGATTCACATATGAGATCATAGCAAGTTTCGTTATAACATTTTGGGTGAAATATTCTAACAATTTAATAGTTTAGTTGGTTTTATCATATTTCATTGACATATCATAATATAAAATCTACGATGTTCATATGCGCTATAACGAGCAATGTTGAGTGTCCAAGTGGTGTGTTTAAATCAGAATGGTGTTTATTCACCTATTGAGTGGGCAAGTCTATTGTTTAAAGTACATAAACATGCATGGCCTAAATACGACTTGTTCATTGATTTACTTCGTGTGTGTCAATAATAAGTAGGCGTTTATTTAGAGTAATTAACCTCATGTTATCTTTCAGAGATAATAAAACATAGTTTAATGAACCATGTAACGGTTTCCTTAGCGCAAAACAACTTAGCAGGAAAGACGCATCATTTTGGTTTCGTTTTAGTCTGTTACATTATTGCATTCTCGTACCAAAAGGTAATCAAGATTTTAGATTCTCGATCTTAAGAATGCAATACTGTTGCTTCCAAAAAATGAAACATACTTTATCAATGTACTGGTGGTTTAGTCCATAAAATTTCTTTCTCTATATATTGATAAAAATGCCAAGTAAGTTTTCTTTTACCGCAATCGTTTTTCTTTCTCCATTTCAGAAAATACAACAAGCAGACGTTAATTCAGCGGGAATGTCAAAACAAGAAGGTAATATATAAAACTCATAAAACTCGTCCATATACGGACACTTTTTTTCTATCCGGATTCTAGATTCAGATAAAAAACAATGCCTGCTGTGGTTATTTATTCATTTATTTGATAGACCGGATTTATTTTTCTGATATATTCGTCTGCGAAACTGCGGATATCTCTTTAACCATTGGAGATATTGCCACGGTTCTGAGCGATGAAATAAATTATTCATACCAAACTTGTATAAATACATTAAATCTGTCATCAGCAGAAATCTGAATTTTCAATTGTTTCTTATAGCATCGTATATTCCAGGCCCGTAGGTTGCCTTTCCATCAAAAGGGGTATCTTTAGTACCAAATGAAAACCAATGGCTCCGGTGCTCTAGGCCTTGTCGAGTCTGCTTATACGTTTTTTTCTTATGTATAGTTTGATATGTTAAGGTTCAAGTAACGGAAAAATACATTATATATAATGCTATATAATCATTTAAGGAACATTTTTTATACTGTAAGACTTAATGCATGTGTTTGAAAACTTGGTTGCAATATATGTGTGGCCTTCTATCCCTGCTTCTACAATTATGTCTGTTTAAAGGACAGGAGCTTGACATATTGTATCTTAATTTGAAAAAATCCCTCCTTACAAGAAAACTATTATTAGAAGAAGGCATTTTTTCAAACTACGATACAGAATGCCAAGATCCTTTGGTTTAAAGAATAATATCACTGATGTATATATTTATTTCATAGTCAAAATGTTTTGTCTAGTACTTTTAAAGAGAGTTTCTATTTGAAGATACATTATTGGCGAATCGTTTTATATCCACTTTGAAGAGTCTCCGTGGACTTATTATGTTGACTTGTCAAGAATTGAGTACTTCCGCGCTTCTGTGTATCTCAATACAAGCATTTGAACTTCCTATTCATTTCATTGCTGTATTGAACAATGTCGAAATATAAATACTTTATGTTTTAAGTCGTCTGATGATTGTTGAATGTATTAAGAATTACTTGTTAAAGTTTAAATCCCTTGTGAATCATGGTGTCTATACCACGTGACTTTCTGTGATCATAATAGGTCAAAATAATTTACTTTTTCATCATTGATTATTTCGAGGGTTGTCCGCAAGACTGTAGTAACAACGCTCTTTTAACAATGCACTTACTACAGTCTTGCGGGACAACCTTCGATTTGTCTATTTACAAATGTCTAAAGCTAAAATTCCTGTGTTAAGGGCAACAGTCTAAATAAGTTAGGTGGAATAGGCTTCAATTTTGTATGTGTTTCATTCAGCAGAACCAATTGGGATTTTCACAAAAAACTTTCTTGTCAATATCGCTGAAGTTAAAATTTAACTTTGAATTATTGTATAACACTAAATTTTCGTGTGCAAAGCAAAATTAATTTTTTTACACAAAACAGCCTAAAATCGGCGATATTTGCTAGGTAGGGTCAGGTTGCCATAAACACAGGATGTTTCAGGCCCTATGCTACTAAATGTTTTTGCATATCTATAATTGATAAATGACACAGTGTATAATGTTGAATATCTCTACAATTGTGGGCGAATGTCAAGAATTTCACTGTTTTATAACATGCATAATTTCCGTCTTACTTTGTGGCACACAACCATGCATACATGCATAATAGATAGGGTGATATCTAGCTCGATATTTTTAGACGCGTAAAATCAACTTAACTAGAAATATTTGTTAACCATGGTGAACAATGATAGGGTTTCCAGTGTTTGAAGACAGCGTTTCTAGTCTCAAATAATGTGAAAATACGGATATGGATATTTTATGATGATCAAGATTTTGTAACAGTTCATGAACATGATATTTTTATCAATTAACAAGTACAGTGTTGAATAATATCACGTTTTGTCAAATCTCGGGTATGAATACCTATTCTGCAATATTTTTAATACGTGTGATAATAATTATATGGCTTATCACACATGGTCGTTCCTATAGCGGATAAAAATATCAGGCTTTTAATACCATTTACTCAAGTCGCGTGAGATATCTGCGAACTTTTGATGATCACTATTTATAATTTTGGTGCCTGGCCCTAGTGACACCCTGTATCATTCACAAGTTTGTGAATATGATTTGTTATTTCCATTAATTATCAACATAATTTGCTGATACCGGATTTGAAATAAGCTAAAAGGATTCCACATTTCAACAACATACTACTAAGTATTATAAAGTTATATAACCAATCGATCGTCTGCTGTACATATAACTGTCATCTCCTTTGTCGCCTTTTATTCAATGATTGTGTGGTACCACATATATAGGTGTTGCAAATGGCGCTAATGTGAACACATTGAAATGACTCCAGTACATTATATTTCACTCATGTACTCATAGGTTATCAAGATTCTCGATCTAGCTCGAGAATCCTGATAAACTCTGGGAATAATAATAAGTATAAATGTATTTCTAAAAATAGGCATTAACTTGTTAAAAACTTCAGCTTGAATACTAAACTTATATAAAAATCCGTTGTTTGCATATTTTCGTCACTTAAGTAAAGAGTATTACATGAACATCAAGTTATGTATGTTGTGTACATATTTTTTATATAAAAAATAAATATCTTATAAAATCAATTTGACATGCGATTTGGAAATGTTGTATATCTCGTATCTCAGTTGACGTAACAATAATGCCTAGACAAAAATTTCATATCTCATTCATCCACAAGAAAGCTCATTGAATACATGTTTCGTCCACTTAATATGAGAGAAAAGCGTATAAATAACGCTAATGTCAACTTTCATGATGTTAGTCAAATAATTAAGATTTCAGATATTTTTGTTGCTACTCAAAACTTGTTAATTTTGACTTACCACATTTTCGCACGGAGCAGACGATATACAATACCACCCTAACGTCATTGGACAAAATCCTGTTTTAAGGAAAAACTGATTCATATTTAACCATGAAAATATTAAAGAAACAAAGACTCATTTGATCAAATTCTTAAACCAATATTCATCAGTTTATCAACATAGTATAAAACGATATTACATGAATAAAGATTTGATTATTGTAAAATTACTGGCACTTTGTTTGGTTCTCAGTCGTACTTTGAGGGGTAAAAGTACATGTACGTCAGGCAAAGCAGACTAATGGCGGCGCCCGATGTATTGTACAAGATATCGGATAATTATGTTTTCAAACGGACACTTCTCACTATAGGCTTAAATTAAAGGAACTTAGTTAAAAATAACAGTGAATACCTTATATTAGGCGTTTAGTTACATTTATGCTAAATAAAGTATCAGAAATTCTAACGAGAAATAGTCTCGTGTGAATCATGCAGACATGGTATTTGGTTAATCATTCGCTAAATTAAAGTGAACAAAGAAAAGTCGACTTTGAATGAACTTTATAGTACCACACTCCTACTTAATTGACCATCGACAAGCAAAATAAAAAGAAAAAAAAGAAAATTTTGTAATCTGAAGTGCCCTGGTTATTCCGCTTTGCCTGACCCATTAACGATAGTGGTAAGGGGCAGGTAATCCAGACTAACTTACGTTATGCATTTCTTCTCAAACTTCTTTTTGTCCAAGAACTTCCAGTAACTATGGTAAAATTATGCGGTATGCATATTCAGTTTTTCTCAAAGTCATTTGTCCAAGATCTTTTGGAGGTCACTCTGCATCTGATTTACTCATTGCTGGTTCATTTTTTTTCAGGAGTACAAGTTGGTGAAAAGAGAGCAGACGAAGTAAGCAATGACGTTTTCACAGGAAGTGATGGCGTAGAAGCAGACGACAGCGACCAATATATGCAGTTTATTAACAGTCCAATGGAAGGAGGTCAAAACATGCCACTATTTAACTATGATAATATCCCTGCAGCAGACGATACCGCTAAATCAACAAAAACAGAAACTGTAGAATCTCCTACAGTTGACAATGGTTCAGAATCTCAAGATTCCGAGGTTAGTTCAGTACATTCCGCTATAAAGACTACCTTGGTAACCACCTGGTTAACATAATCGGTAGCACTCAAGACTACTGATATAGGGGTCTTAGGTTCAATTTCCGGATGGAACATACTTTCGCGGAGCTTGGTCATGAGATAATTTCTACATTATATTTTAAATTATGAAGGGTTGTTTTCAGTCACTGACGGAAGTATGCTCCTAGTACCTGATTATTAGCTAAATCCAAAGATTTAGCCTTCCAGGAACGGCGAGGAGGTTGAGTAAATGACCTATATAATGTGTTGCTACGGCGCTAAACCCAATTAATCAACCTATTACCTTGGTTATTGCAAAACATATATTTTGCGATTTTTTGAAGTCGTGAATGCTTTTTTTGCGAATAAAAAAATATATATACATGTATTAAGACCATTCTGATTTTACTACCGATTTTGATGATAATAATAGCGGAACTTTACTGTATATGTATCAGCTATTACATATTTTCACCAAGTTGTTCTTGGGTGAATTAAAGCTTGACGATATGTCTTTTGGTTGTATAGTTTCCTCTTAGATGTACTAAAGTGAGCGTTTCTCACCAATATATTCGTTCTATCAATTAATGTCTTCTAAGTTCGTTTTCTGAGATTGATCTCAATTGATTATGGCTTAACTCGGATGAGTTAGAAACAACACTGTAACAAAGTTGTTCAACGTTAGTAACGTAATTTATTATACAAGAAAAGAGCATATGTAACGAAGCATTGGGCGCGTTTTCTTATATACTCTCAGGTTGCCAGCCTGGTTGCTAAGTTGGATTACCTAGCAACTTTCTTGTGTGTTGAACGAACTTGTCACAGACAGTGATCAGCTTGTTTTACTAAAAGCTTCAACATATTTTTCAATCAGATTTTCTTTATAAAAATAATGAAACTTATAAACACTTATAAATTCTCAGCAACCTATACAGTATTAAAGAACAATCATTATATTATTTAAGTCTAATGATAAAAAGAATTTTGTCAACAATGCAACAATAGTAACTGGTATTTAATCTGCGAAAAATATAAAATAATGAAACTAATAAATGCCAACGCTTATAAATTCTCAGTAAGATATAAAATATCAAAGGACAATCATTATAATATTTAAGTCTTATGATAAGAAGAATTTTGGCAACAATGCAACAATGGTATCTGGTATTCAACCTGTGAAAAACATTAGTTTCAACTATGATTATAATAAACACATATATAAAGCAAGATTAATATAGATATAATATACATATAACTTTTCACACAATATACTTTAAGTATTTCGAACAAAATACTACAAATTCCTTGGTGACAATATTTGCAGTAATGGAACGGTAATTGTTACAAGATAGCAAGATCCGTGTTGTTTGGAAACCTATGTATTATTTAAACCTTTATATAATTATAGACTTGGCCTATGAATGGATAGGACTGCAATTTAGTGATGTAGTCAGTTGAGGCTGTATCTTTAAGCAATTAAATCTCCATTTCGCTATGTCTGCTTTATTTCACCCAAATCTCTCAATTACGTATTTTAGCCATACCGTCCCACAATGCAACAAGTGGTAAGCAGTACTAAGCACACGAACTTGAAGCGTTTGAACGTGCAAAATGTCATGGCTGTGTCCAACTTTGTAATTAACCATATCTGATATTTCCCAAACAAAACTCGTACAAATATTCCGTCTTCCTAAGGTTTGCAAGCAATTACTTGAAGAAACCTGTGTAATGTACTTTTAATAAGTTGTAGCTAAATAATGTTATTATTGGTGATGGATATCTCATCTTCAATGACTTGTTCTCCGGTGTCTTTATAACATTTCTTGACAAATGGAAATTTTGGATAAACTGACTATGTATGTCCCAAATATAATACTAGTATATAGTAAAGCTTTTGTTCATGTTCAGCATTGTTTGGGTCTTATCTTGACAAACTAAATAATGTTGATTTTGCAATTTGCTCAATGCTAATATGACTCCTTGTTCTTTGCTCATCAGTAAAGGTGAATAGGGCACTGTATGTATTTCTTTCTTATGATGTTATTGGTAAGGAATAACTGTTTTATTGCAAACATGGGATCAGATAACAAGCACATAACATCTATATATATCCACGCCATGGTCAAACATTACAACATGGTTTTTACATGTGAATAAATAAGTAAATAAATAGATAAATACATACATACATAATACATACATTTGCCAGCATAAATTTCACTATGGGTTAATATTATTTTAGGAGTTAAACTATAAACTATATAGTTTGTACATGTTGTATAAGAAATGTATTGTAATGTATTGTAAAATTGTAAAATCAGGGACATAATGACTGAATTTTGAAATAAAGATCTATCTGTCTATATATTTTCACCAATTACAGGAATTTGACGAGAAGAATCTATGGCTTGCTTATCAACTACCATTCTTAAAACAGAACTTTTTCCCAAATTTTGGTAGTCCCAGTGATAGAGACAGTGCAACTTCTAATTCTGAAGAAACCGTGGAAACAAAAACAAATGACAGAGAGGACGTCAATGATATTAATAATGAGGTTGGTTTAATATGTCTTTTCTCTGAAACCACATTTGATAAGATTGCAGTCGTTACGTAGACCGATCCATCGTAAATCCATCTGGACACCCGTCTGACCACTAATCTCACAGTCCTTTGCTTATCTATGGCATTATGGTACGTCTCCAAAGGTCAGACCGTAAAAGCCGGTCTTCACTGTCAGACTTCAGAAGATGTATGTAAACCCACACCAAATCGCTGTAATATAGTAATCTTGGCTATGTTACTATATTTAAGATAAAAAATTCTCTTAAACTTGACTCTGATGCTGTTCGGCTTTTGTCAGTTACGTTTTTAACTTTTGTCTAATAGAAATCTTTGAAAGAGTGTGTCTCTGGTAAATCCATAGAACTAGTTCACCGCTCTAACAAATGACAAAATCCTGTTCCATCACATTTTACCATGAAAACATTTGAACATGAAATTGCAATCTGAAGTTCATGTCATTATAATACAATGCATTAACGATCCAGTAAGCGTGTATTTAGGCTACGAATAAGATGTCTCCCTAATTCTACAGCTGAAATGAACCATGTGTAAATTATGTCATATTTCCGACGCTCGTATCATAAAATACATCATGTAATATTCCCATGATAGTTTATCGAATGATCTAAATTGGCCGGTATCATTTTAGTCAACATGGTATTTGTATAGATGGCGGGAAATATTGGCGGGAATGTTTGTTCATATGGCTCCCTAGATATTTCTGTCATTTTCCCGCCTACACCGTGTTGACTTTAGGGAAATGGTTAGCCGCTCTATAAATCAATAATAAAAGTATACCATTTTCGTTCATAAATCAAACAGTGTGAAGGCGCTTGCTTCCAGTCGATGGAAAAATTGAAACCTTATTTGATCGGGCATGCGCAAATAAACGGAAACAGACAATTTATTTTGTCTTCTGCTTCCCGTCAAAACTAATTCTACGAAAATTGTAGACGAACGCTGAATTAATGCAAATCTCAATTACTTTCTTGGCTTTGCACGATTTATTGCTGCATGGTTTGTTTACTAATATTCTTCTCAGGAAAAGTAGGTCATCATGCTTGAGGAAATTTGTTCTGAGGAATCTTTTGACCTAGAAAATAGTCTGCCAGATCACTGATCGCTATATATTTGTAAAATAATCTTGAAATATCCGTATGCAATCTTAATTTTAAGAAACTTGTTTCTGTGTTGATGCCTGTCATCGAAAGAGCTTTGAACTTAAGCCACACGCACTTGAAATAAAAGTCTTTCAGAATGAGACTTCCAATGATTACGTATTGTGTTGATTTCTGTATGTTGAATGTACAAATGATTAATTTAATCGAATTGTTCCAAAGTTATAAATATTTCCTTTTTTACAAAAAAATACATCTGAAGTTTGTTCTCTGCATATCACTGGTGTAAACGCGTCAAAGTGTACCATGTTTTTCAGATAATACACAGAAATCGTAACCTAGCCATTCGAGTTAATCTCTAGTCTTTGTATTTAATATAATTCATGAAATTTCGCATGATATTTCTTAATATAGAAACTTAATTCACACAGAAACAATGTATGAATTCGTAAATTTTTGAATTTAAGATGTCTCTCTTTCCTTAATTGTACAATCTGCGCCATGTTATTTATTTCTTATACATTTACATGCAGATATTTTGTTTTAATTGGCATGGGAAGAAACCTTCTTTTTAGTTTTAAGGCCAGCTTTTTGTGTACACCGACGATACTTTAAAGACAGGTCGTTCAGTCCCCTACAATATGATCAATTTATTCGTGGTTTGAATCATTCATTGAACTACAATATTCTTGACAAAAATGTTCAGATCAGATTCAAAATGGCGTCTTTTTACCGTGGATATACTCACTAATTTGGGTGTGTTGATGTTTTATCACCAAGCCATTTTTGTTCTGCTCACATGAATCTGTTGGGACAAGTGTAAAATTGGGACACCCTAGAACATAGTTTAAATCCACGGTCGTAATTGTTTTGCCACTGTCCGTTGTAAGTCTGAAACCCTTTGTGTTTTGTTTCATTATCTGTTAGTTGTGTCCTCTTTTTTAACAAACTTGAAAATCTAAAATCATCACCCTTTTTGCTTTATACCTGTTGGAAGGTCAATGTTTTTAATGTTGCTGTTCCTGATATGTTTTCAGACTTCTTTTTTAATGTTATAAACCCTTTTCTTGATATAACCTTGCAAGAACAAGTAAGCAATGTTCAGAAATATCAAATTTACATGGCATTTGCTCCAGGCAGACATCTTACGATGATAAAAATTGTTTAATTGAAACTATAGTCGCAATAAGAACGTCACCAGCTGTGGTATGTAGTTGTTAATGTCTCATTTACTTGTGTTATTGCTGGCACAAAGTGTGGCTTTGACAATTCAAGTTGTGTAATTTATAATGAATTGAATGATCCGTTTCCTTTGTCGATCTTTGACAGCTGGCACGATAATGACGTTTTTTAAATTGTTTATTGGTTTAACTTGTTTTTAAAAATCTATTTTTAACATAGACACCTGCGTTTTGACTCTATATTTAACGTGACGCTAAGTATATTTTGATATTGAAATCATCCACGGCTGTTATTATTTACCCTTCGTTTTTTAGCTTTAAGGTCATATCATTCATTTTCTACGTTAGAATTGAAAAAAACAAACATATTCTTTCTACATTTTGTTGTACAATAAAGCATAGACACTAGTTTTGATGTGCTTATTAAACAACTCGTGCTAAAGCACTCGGTACTTGATTATAGCCCACAAACTCATGCTTATGTTTTATTATACAACAAAATAAAGACAACTGTATGCTATTTCTTAAATAACTCTCAGCACCAATGGTTTCATTGAATTTAATTATAAATGTATTTGTTATATTCCATTGTCTTGACATATTCCAAACATTGCCTCTGTGTCACACTAACTTTTATAACCAAGTCATTCGATCATGGACAACTCATGCATACTAATCAAGTCATGTCAAAATATTTTATTGACGTAAGAACTTGCCCAAAAACGATCCGACGATGCTTTACAAACTTTTTACATACACATACAGCATACGTAATCCAGAGGAATGCATATTGTATACACATAGCAAATATTCGCAAACATCATAAGATCGAAGTTTAAACGTTTTTTTGTCTTTTTGGGTATAAGAATAAGTTTTCCTGAGTACAGTACATTCAGATTTTCAGATGTTCATTAGAATACTGTATATATACCGTACCAATCCGGTGTCTCGCCAAGGACATACAAGAGTTTCAAGTGTTTATTTCAAAATAGATCAATCAAAATAGAATACTATATAAATAACACATGGCAGTGAGGGTGACAGTACAGATTATCAACCCGAGGAAAATAATATCAACCGAAGCGCTAGCCGAGGTTGATATTAATTTTCAAGGGTTGATAATCTGTACTGTCACCCTCACTGCCATGTGTTAATTGTTTTATTATACCGAACAAAACTGTAACATGTAAATATTT
The DNA here is from genome assembly GCA_025267735.1 of Mactra quadrangularis. NCBI lineage: Eukaryota > Metazoa > Mollusca > Bivalvia > Venerida > Mactridae > Mactra > Mactra quadrangularis. Next base: position 534,020 of record CM046301.1, on the reverse strand, counting down.
ATCGAACAACAAATAACAACACAGTAATGAAAACAATCAGTACAATAAAAAAACTGAATTATATCACTAATATACCCTGCCGCGACCGGGATTCGAACCCGCGATCTCCGGATTCGAAGTCAGAAATGCTAACCACTACGCCACGGTCGCGACTATTTACGGCTACTAATCGTTAATAAGTGGTCTCCCTTAGATAGCGGGTAATATTACCATGTGATCGAACAAAATATCACCCGCTCCGGTATAGGGCTTTAGCATAGGGAAATTCCAGTGAGGTATAATAAAATATAATAGTTATGTATAAGGTCAGAAATGACCCATGAACATAGTATTAATACAATGTTTAATGTATAGTTCAATGGTAGAGTCATATGTAATAACATATTGTAAACATGCATTAAAATTTATCATCATATAGAGCTCATAGTGTGGAAATCACTGGTTTAAACATAAATATCAAGATAATGTTTACATATTAAGATAGTTATTACATGTATTGCAATTTATCAAAATACTTAGTTCAAAATATAATATTCACTAAACTATGAAAGCAATATGTATATGATTAATTACTTGTTTAAAATGACAGGTACATATTTAACAACATTACTATTTCCAGATAATATATATGCTAACAACATTACATTGCATTTAATTTTAACATTGTATAAAGCTTTGCTATTAGCTTTTAGATGACCTAAACAAAAATCTTCCTGCTAAGTATTTCATAATAGTTTTGGACATGTATGGTTATTTCAAAATCTGAGTTTTGACATACTTTTATTTACAGGAAGAATTGGCCTGGCTACTACAGAAGGGCAGAACAGGTTCAGCAGAAAAACAGAGCAACAACAACAACAACAAAAGCGGAAATGACGTCGATCCCCGGAAAGTGAAATGAAGGAACTTCTCCTAAATGTCTATTTTTCATTCATTCAACTTCTTAGCGTTTTCTTCAAGCCAAATTACATAATTTTTCATAATTTTAAACATTCAAGCGTTGTGTACAGTAAATGCTCAGTTTAAATATTTTTTCTGAACTTATAACTGATCAAATCATTCTCAGCTGTTCACACTAGGGCTGTAACGATTCACTGTAAAATCTTTATAACTTTTATAGATAAGTTTAACGGACGGTATCGAATCGAAAATGGCGGCTTCCAAACCAAAAACGAATTGATGCCATCTAAATCGATTTCGACGTATCGAATAGAATCGTTGCAGGCCTAGTTCACATCCACTTTTCTCATAGTATTAAATAAATCAGTTCGCGGGTTTAGCGCAAAACAGACGTTACTCACTCTTATATTGAGTTACGACCGTTTTGCGATAAACCCGCGAGTTGAGTGTGGAAAATTATGACATAATATGGTGTAAATCATTTAATACCTATGTAAGGGTTATACATAGGTTAGGATAATTACAATCTTTAGCATTGTTACGTTATTGAAACTATATTGATATAGTAAATGTTGTCTCCACCCAGTCTTCATTTGTACTGATGAACCCGATTGATCCATCTTAATATACCTATAACATATTATACATACTTATTTACTGTACTCTACTTTTTACTAGATTAACTGGAGTTTGTTTTACTATCACATTTTGAGCGCATGTGAATATATATGTAAATTAATTGCATTCAAATTCACCATGTATATTATCCCTAGTCATTGGGCTACTGATATACATATATGTCTTTACGCTTATTGTAACAGTCACTAAACACTAAAGTGTTGTATCTTATCACAGACGTATTTCTTGACGCTAGTGGACTTTGAACACAAATTGTATCGACCCCCTAAACTTACGTTCTACCAATGAAAGCTCCTATTAGACATTACATGAATCTAAAAATATAAACATATATTTTATGTTCATGGACATAAAAATGCTTGTGTAACCGTTTACAAAATCAAGCACAATGTCACATGTCTCTGATTATTTGGTATTTCGTACAATGGCTCAAAATGTATGGATGCCATCATTGGCAATGTCTATGTTGCATCAGAAACTTCTCAGAATGTCTTTAAGAGTTTTCTAATTTATCCAAATGATGGAAACGAAATACTTTTCGTATACCAAGAAATGCGAAATACTTTTCGTTTACCAAGAAGTACGTGAATTATGAGAAGTACATAACTATAAGATTAATAAAACGTATAATAAACCATTCCCAAAATTGGTGTAATCTGACCAAAGTATCTTGATGTTTGATATTTGTTATTTCATATAAAAATGTTTATTCAAACACCAAAGGGAGCTAAATGACTATACTATTCACTGAGGGACATTTCTAGTGCAACCCTTCATCCTCAATTTGAAAACTTGTCAACATTTCGCGCGCATAAACTTTGGTCCGCTGATCCGACTTGGTCTGAAGCTAACAGCCAATAGGTTGAGCCTTTTTTTGATAAAAATGATTCATAAAACATTGTTGCACTAAAGAAGTCCCGCTGAATGAGTTATTTAGCTTCCTTTATGTTAATACTATCAATATGTTAATTTGTCTGTGATTTTGTTGGCACATAAATCCCTATTTGTGAATTAAAGTAATATTACACTAAAATGAAATATTGAGTTTTTTATTTATAGTTTTTTATGAAACAAATTTTACATTTGTTCTACTCAGCGTTATTGTTCGTTTTTTCTCAACTGTCAAAACATGAATAATTTTACGGTGACTTCGTTCTCTTTGTTTAACACTCGTGATATTGAGATAGTGTGTAATCATCCATCGTGAAATTATTCAAACTTTGACTGTTGAGAAAGAAAACGAGCAATACCTTAGATGTAACAGTGTGACAGCAAAATTAGGTCAAAGGTTACAGTCGATCTTTTAGAAGACAAATTTTCGTCTGCTTTTCTGATTTGCATTCCAAACTCTTCGGCGATGTTCAACGTAAATGTACATTTTGTCTCATAAGGAGTGCCATTTACAGTAGGGAAACTTATTCACCTCTTTAACTTTAACTGAAGATAGTTAGCAGAATAGGGCATTTGGAACTTCGCCAGTGCTTCGCCAAGGATATGTAGCAAAAACCAAATATGTAGAACTCCACGCTTCCTTCCGATGTGTTCCAAATGTAGAATAGGGACCAATACGTTTTAATTATTTTCTTAGCATTTCAATGTGTTGACAATACTAGAACTACTTGCCGGCGAGTTATTCGTCGGGCCTTAAAATTTGTTCTATAACTATTTCTTCTGATTTCCGAGATATACCTGAGTAGAAGATCCCAACTTTAAGATGTTCCAAATGAAAGATTTTAATGAACTTTTGTATGCATAAAAACTATACATGTACATACGAACACTTTTCAAGAAATCGATCAATCAACACTACTAATCACTTGAAAAGACAATAAGTATTTTATTGTACCAATAGATTGGTCAGGCGCACCGGTTGCTATGACATAGGCGAAAATATGCACAAAGAAGCATTTAAGTATATAATTGTATAATGTACAGCTTGATTATGTATTCGGAACACCTCGACCTTTCATGAATGAATAATTTCAGAAGGATTCGTGAGGATCTACTTGGCGGCTTGGGTTTTTACTACCTACGCGAGTCGAAGCCTAGGCGAAGCACGTAACGGTTATAAATGCAAAAAGTTCTTAAATATGTAGCATAATTTTTTGGTTGTAGCTTCATACACTTTTAACGTCAAAAACAAAGAAGCAAAAAATGAAATTAATAGCTTTATATTTAGACGAAATCATAATTGATTTATTACTGTCTCAAGATTCATATACATGTACTCGTACATTACACGTTATTTTATTTTACATTCATCTTTTTGCTCACGTTGTGAATACAATTATTATTTTACAGAAAGCAATTTGGCTGTATCATGAATAATTCTCATAACATTTTTTATACAAATTATATTATCAAAATTATTAGTTAATGCAGTCTTATGATATACTGGAATAAACGCCGAAAATCGGTTTGTAAAGAGCTTTGCAAATACGAGTTCAAGAATTATAATGATATTTTGTAGACATATTGTTTCTATAAAGAAAGTTAACTTGTTGTCTTACTCTCCTGTAATGGTAATTTTAATTTCAGTTTATTGTTTTTATCGTTAATATACGTGGGTTATATTTATATGACAGATTAACCGGTCATTCAAATGTTGTTTTTTCTAGCAAAGGGAGCTAATGCTGGAAGGAACTTTTTTGACATAAACGTAGTTTTCTCCCCTGGAAAATACAAAGACTGCTGTAAGATGAAAACTACAGCTGTAATTATGAAGAAAATACATAATGCTATTCATTTGTTGTTTCTGTACTTGGTCAAACTTTTTCTAGCACTTTTGAAATTAATTGTAACTCACAAACATAAGAAAAATATAAAAATCATAACTTACTTATCTCTGTATTAAAGGTATTGTCGTCATTAAGATTTTCAAGAAGAGGTAAAACCATGTTAAAACCAGAGCCATAAAATGCTTCGCCTAAAGAAGGCAAACGCTTGGATATATGTATGTGTGATTAGAAGAATTCAGATATATATAATTATATTTATGAACATTTTATTGATTTCTATACACACTGTTTTGCCATCTATTATCATGCATTATTGTCCTCATACATTTGTAAATGTTATGGAAATAAATAAACTGTCTATCTACCTAAGTATGACATTAAAGTCACAGTAACAGCCTACAACGGAAAACTATAGCTTTTTGTAGTGTCAATAAAATACTAGAAAATGTTTTTTGAACGTAACCAGTTTATTATGTCAATTAAATCCAATAGGTCCGTTTGACTTAATGTGGCAAATATGTTGCATGCATATATAATTAACCAAAAACAAAATTAGAAGATACCTGTTTCTTATAATACGTCTAGTACTTACTCTATGTTTTAAAAATCTTATGCCCCGGGGCATAAAATACAATGCACACTGTATATATACGTGTATATATAATGTGTATTACCGTTATTACGAGATTAATATGCAAGGGAGTCAACTCGAATTAAGATTATTGGCATTGTTGCCTCCCTTTGTGCCTAATTGACGATGAATTTAATCAGTGTATCAATACACATAGCTCATTTGGTACATCTTGTATGGGTTTTTTAAATAAACTTATTCGGTCATACGGTATGTAAGTCTCTGAATCTGTGCTATTTTAACCTATAGACAATGCTTTGAATGTGGATATATATCATACATGGAATTCACTACACTCCAGTCTTTGAATTTAGCCAAGGAACCGTGGACCTAGTCTACCGAAATCACCAATGGTCCAGTGACTTTTAGAATGTGAGTGGTCTGTCTGTCCGCCAACTTTTTACAGCCACCATTTTCAATATTCAAAAAGAATCTTTATTTGTTGTGGATTGTTTATTGGATAGAGCATAAGTAGCAGTTTGTTATGAGATTTATCAAAGAGGTTTTTACAAATCGATCGTACGGCATAGTAAGTCAAAACAGAAAATATGTATATATAACTATACAGAAGTTGGACCCTGGGGACTTTAGTCAGTTATTTCCCTTTGTATTCTCTTCAAATAGGTAGGTTCTATTAGTTAGATTACTCGGATTTTACCCTTACTTTTCTTTGTCAATTTGCCAAAATTAATCATATATTTTTTTTTGTAAATCATTTAATTTGTTTGAAATTCAAGCTAAGTATTTTTAGGGTAAAGAACCATCTAAATTGTATCACTTCTATAAATATTTATTTATTTTTAGGGTAAAGAACCATCTAAATTTTATCACTTCTATAAATATTTTCGTTAACAAGAAAGATATCAAATGAAATATTTTGTTATTCTTACATAGGAATTCAATGATAAAATCCGAGGATTCCAAATGTAAGGACCTACTTACCAATTGGATTGCTTCAGATTTTATCAGAGAAAGATAACTGACTTAAGTCCCTAATTGCGTGACACAATTTGTCGTGAGTCATGACCTTTTTGCAATCTGGAAGGTGATTAGTAGTTTGAAATACCACAGAACCACTGGCCAATGAAAACCAAATATTTTAATTGAAAAAATTCGTCGTAATTCCCACTCTTTCTCAAATTAAAAATAATATTAAATACAAGAATTATCGCGTTCGTCATTTTGACTCATGCATTTAAATCACTAGTTTGCTCTTATCTACATGTATACATGTATATTTGACGTTTTCATTTAGAAGACATGTGATCGTTTTTGCACAATTTAGACAACGGTGCCCCCCTCTCAGCCAATCAAATTGCTTAAAAAGTGTTTGATAAATCTCATATCACACGGTTAAATGTTCAATATTATTAAACCGTTTTCTCCGTGCTTAAAACTCGAGAAAACAGTGCGTGATAGTATGGGTGGATTCAGACTCTTCAAGTTAAGAATTTTTTTATTCATGGTCTCATTAGTCGACTAGCATAAGTCATGGAATAGTACAATGATTGTAACATCCATTTGATCCACCCCATTATCAGTTTAAATACAATCAACTGCTGAGTATACGTAGATTTCCAAGGTTTCAATAAGCTTATCTGTATTAATTTGAAAGCCAACCAATTGATAATTTATTTTAATTTAAGTCCTCACAAGAATTAATACTTTGTCACTGTACCACAATAGTATGTGCCATGTTTAGAAAATATATGAAGTGGACTGGATTGTTTTATTTTAACGTTAACACTTACACGTAATGTTATTTTGTACACGTACCGTCCCAGCCAGCAAGCCAACATCGGGCCTACATAGGCTAAAAGGCGGAATATCGGAAAATCTGCCGATCTTCAGCCGATGTAGGCCCTCTGTAGGCGAAGAGGCGGTCAAATGATGGCAATGGTTATAACAATTCCGACTTTTAGCCGACGTCCAGCCGACTCATTTATTATCTACATTAAACAACATTTTTTTGTTATGGAAAGTGCAATCATTATAATATAGGTCAGAGAAGGGTTGTAATTGTATTTTAATCGACACTTTCAACTTTTCGTCACAACGTTTGCCGATCTTTAGCCGACGTCGGTTCGAGCGCGGTTTCATAGCGGAATATCTACTAATTTGCCGATATTGAGCCGATTTACGGCCGATGTTACTTCTGAATGAATCGAAAACTTCTCAAAGGTGACAATGTTTGGTGTATAATTCAGATATAAAACATTATTTTTATTTAAAATATTCCAGTCCAAATCTGACTAATAAAATATGGTATTCATTTTTATAATCAATTTTGAATATTATTCACTTCATTTTCTGCGGACTAGTCCCGCCATTTTCAATTTGAGAAATAGGAAACACAACTACTGGTGAGTTGTTTATTTACATGTATTAGTCTAAATTATCAACTGAATATGGGTATAGTAAATATTTTGAATCTTAAAATATGCTTACTTTGAAAATCACACTTGTGAATTCGTTGTAAGGGTGCACTGTTGATGAGATTGTTAATTGTCAGTTGGTCAACCGTCATTTATTTGAAATTGAATTCCTGGTTTATTGTTTATTCATGCTTATTATATTATTATCTTTGCTAGGTTTTGTGACTTAAGTATCAATTAAGGATAACTATTCCACAGTTACGGTCCAAATTAATGACTTTGTAAGTCTTGTTAAAATAAATTCTAACGTCTAGAAGCTAATGAGTCATACAATCTATTTTAAGATCAACAGGCTTTCAAACTCTCAGGTAGTCAAACCATTGTTATCTCCCTTGTCAGATATGTATATAGATAGAATATGAATATTGTATATCATATATATTCTACTCATAAGAATTGGCACCTTTTCAATACAAGTGAATGAAGGTCAAACAAGATTATTGCTGATTTGAGTGTGCTTTTATCAGTAAGATCAATGACCGTAAGATGAACTCTTAAATACAGTGGTGATTTTATTATGAATTATAATATACCTGAATAATTTTTCATCAGTGGTGTTTCTTTATATTATGTGTTTTAGGGGAAATAGAGAACATGCTAGAAGAAAAGAAATGAAAAATATTTTCTGACGAGATATGTTATGAGTACTCATGGTGTGGGAGGAGAGAGAACTATTTTTGCAGCACGAAGTAAGTTGCCATAAAAATAATAAAATACAAAACCAATTGATTGGGATTTTTTCTCTAACTGTATATTTGACTGGCTAATATCTGATATGTTATCTAATAAGGACCCAACAGATCATCTTGTACCTAAACGGGTATGAATACTGGGACGATAGCAAAAACAACTTGAGGAAGTAAATTTATTACAGAAAAATATATTCATTTGAAGTTAAACATGAATAAATTAACCTTTTATAGTTTTTTTCGTATAGATAAACAAGGTTGCAATTCGAAACACTTCTTGTTGAGATCTGGAAAAACAGGAAAATCGGTTTTAAAGTCATTTTCTTTCAAACTTTTGTAAAAAACTTGTTCATTTAAGTGCTTTATTTCATTCATTTATACAACATTAAATGAGAAGGTGGACTGACCACTGTGATATATGCCATACAATGTGTTGCTGTGGTGTTAAAGCCAACAAGACAAAAACAAATTATTTATAATTCTTTTTGAAATTGTATGTATTCCAGAAACTACTCAAAGAACCTGAATGATGAGATTTAAGAAATTGAAATGGAAGTCAAAGAGTGGTTCCAGACAGCATCAGCTATAGGTAGAGCTTAAACCGAAAGAGAATGTAGCATACAGAAGTACACCAAAGTACAAATTAAGAACTGTCTGAATTTACCATGAGGCAATTTAGATACAATGTATTAGAATGTGGATATTGGAACATTTTAGACATTTTATTCAGTTTAAACTGTGGTACTGGTCACACCATCGTGATTTTATGCCATAACAAATATATTACCTCTAATTTTTAATAGAATTTACATTCTTTTACAATGCTGACACATCATTAGACTCGGTTTGGACGTTTTCTTCATGCACTAGTGACATGGTATGCTTAATGTATAATATTATTATTGTGTACGTACATTGTATTGAGATTAACAACCAATAAAAAATTATAATTTAGAATTATATTTGTCACTTAGAATTTTTTTACGACAGTCTGTTTTGCTAGTCGCAATTTGGCTGAATGATGATTTGGATTTTTGTCACTATTATATATCTTTTTGTTAATTATGACGAGATACATTTTATTTCCAGAAGAATTTTGTTTTGAATGATGATTTTAAAATGAACTTTCTAATGAAGATTTTTATCGGCTTTTAGTCGGCGATTAGTCGGTAAACTGATAAAATGATATCTTTTGTTATAATTATCGATTTGATATGTCATAATGGCACTAAACCATGAAGATTAACTGCAAATATAACATATTACAAAGCTAAAATGCATTTTGTGAAAAACATTAGATCGGCTTAAAGTCGGTACCATGTTGGCTGGAAATCGGCTAAACTACATCGGCCCGATCAAATGCCGAGTTGCACTTTCCAGATAGGGCCGATGTAAATGCCGATGTCGGCCCGACTTGAGTTTTCAGATAGGGCCGATGTCGGGCCGATGTGAATTGCTGGCTGGGGTATTGGTAATTCATACGTATAACTATGTAATTTTGCAGATTATGTGATATATATATATAAATGTGAAACTGCATTGGTACCATTTCCTATCTATTAAACCCCTCGAGATATGATTGTTAGAAGTAAGGCATTTGTGGAAAAACTCGAATGTAGTATCTAATGGGCAAAATCCCAATTAAATAAACTAAAGACCTAGAGAAATGTAACAGATTAGTTACTTCAGTCAGTTAAATTTAAATAAGACCTAATTTTATTTAAGTGATAGTTAAATGAATTTAGTATGTCTTCTTACTTTAAATATTTTGAGGGGAATAAAAAGGAGACAGGAAATAAAGCGCCATGATCGTGCGACCACATGCACGACTCACGCATATCGGTTCGTCTCCACTCGGAGACAAACACCAAATTCAACAGCGTAAGCCAGCTCCTAGCAAAACATTAACAGCTCTGGTAACCAAGCCTTATTTCCTTTCTCTATGAAAAAGGAATGGCATGGTGTTTAGGAACGACCAGAGCCAGTCAAATGCTTCGCTTAAAGGAGGCAAACGCTTGGCTATATGTATGACATTTAAGTCATAATAACGACATACATATTAAAACTGTGATGTTTTCTAATACAAGTTAAATACTAACGAATGGGTTGTTATAGTATGCAGTTTATTATGTCAATTAAATTCAATTGGTGTCTAATTCTGTCTTACTTAAGGTTGCAGATTCTTTGTTTATTATTTAACTAGATATTTAAGTATTATTACAAAAATATATTGAAGACTTATCAAATTAATCAAAAACAAAATTTATACAGTCACGCGTTATATTTTGTATATTTCTATACCCTGTGTTTAAAATCATAAACATGCCCCCGGGGCGTATATCTAATATTATCTAATACGATTTACATAGGCAAGGGAGTGAAATATGATCTAAGCACTTGCCATTGTTGCCTCCCTTTGTGCCAATTTAATGTAGCTTTTAATAACAAATAGTAAGAATTATATGCTTTTTAAATCTTGACCGTTCTATTTTCTTTCTTTTTCTATATTTTTCTTTTTGTACTTTTTATCTTATATTATTTTTATGAGAAATATGGTCTAAATTGAATGTTCACACGTTTGCTAGTTATAACAATGTTAAAAAGTGATGAAAGATATAAAACAATAACATGTACTTACAGCTTAATAGTGCTCCTGGTTAGCCAAAACAGTATTCAGTTCTGTGATAAAGAATTATTCCTATGACGAATCACCACTGTGATTATTTATCAAAAATGATTATTAATTTGAATCCTTTATAATTATTTAACTGCACATTAGGTACATGGGCACATTAATAATACATTGTGCATTTACATTCATGAATAACACTATCTAATTGTGTTTATGAGGTCTAATTAGCTTTCGCACGAAATTCACGACACAAAATTTAATATCATTTGTTTAAGGCCCACTATATTATTCTGATTTTTATGTGGCTAAAAGAAGGCAATAGTATAAACACGTGACAAAATAAATGAAAATGGACATTATAAACTTATAATTTCATATCCGTTGTCTAAGTCAGATAGAATACTCGTAGCAGTTTGATATGGGATTTATCAACTCGCTTCGCTCGTTGATAAATCCCATATCAAACTGCTACTCATGCTCTATCCAATACGTGTCAATTTCTGCACGGGGTGCCCGTGCGTCGTAACTGATTGGAAAGCTTGTCAATTTCATGTGTCAATTTCTTCACGGGGCGCCCGTGCATTGTTACTGATTGAAAAGTTTGTTAATTTTATGTGTCGATTCCAACCCAGGACGCTCGTGTCCTGTAATGTTTAGGATATAGCACGAGAAGCAGTTTAGTATCCTATGAGATTTATCACTGAACGAAACACGTTTGTCTACTTTTGGGTACCACTGTTGTCTAATTGATTTTAATATATGTTATAATGCCAAATCATTAAAGTGGACCGCATATTTGGACAATAATGTTTGGTCAAGTAAACTTTTATTTGGTCCAGTAACAAATTCCATTTTGCTGGACCGAATGCCTATTGCTGATAAAAGATTTTCGTAAACACAGCTATACTCACTTTAAAATCTCCTCCGATCAACATAAATGGGTTTTCAAAGACCGTTAGTACCTTTTCTATGCATATATTTTTAGACTGAAAAATCTGTTGCATTATCACTTTTGAAAATACATAAATTAAATCACATTTGCCAGAACTACCGGATTCAAAACTATATGAAATTCAACACTAAATTTATATTATGTGTCGCATAAACAAAATTCACATGTATTTTTACCAATTACTAATTTAATGAATAATGAATGCGAATTTTGATCATGTCCCGTATAGACAACAATTAAAAATACGATACTACCTATTCGAATGAACTATCGATATGCTATAATGTTGAACAAACGATGTTGTTAACATAATTATAATGTATTCTTTGTTATATGATACATTCCATGTTTAATGTTTATATTAATAAAATCTATAATTTTAAGCGGTTATCGTTCACTTGCGAATACAAACGAAACACTATTAACTACGCGCGAAACATCAATATTTTCTGTATCTACTCAGATACAAAACAGAACAGAATAGCACATTTATTCACAGGTTACAAACAGCATGTAATGAGCTTTATATGAAAAAAAAAAACACAGAAAAAACAACAAATTGAGGAATGAAATCAGCACATATTATTATATGTACACAAGTTCTATACTTGCAATGGTGTACTATATACCAAACACGCACAAGCATACACATACACATAGGTTCACACCATGACATACAAAAACACACTCACACGATGAGTCCTCAAGCTCTCAGTCACGTATATCCTAGCTCACATCAAAATAGCCACATACATACATGAGTGACATTGTTTCGAACCATAGAAACACTACCCTATATGGTGTCTTTATTTTGGAGCCATGCTAGATGCCATTTTCCAGTGCAAGAGTCATAATGTTACATACATACATTAAACGCGTCTTGCAAAAGAGTGGCCAGTCGCCTTTGGATTTATCTTGATATAAGATTAGCGTCATGCATCTGTTTTACGCTTATACGAAGCCAGACTTGTTCTTACTGAGAATTCTAAATAACATGTCAGACGCATACAATAATATCTATAGTTAAATCGATCAATTGACGTTTCACCTCTCATCCCAAGTGGCTTCAAAAGCTAGAACTGTTAGCAGAAAAGTTAGTATTTTATATATCGATTTGAATTCTTCTATTAATTCTAGACGTCGGAGAATAATACCTTCGTGAATAAGAAATAAACATTTAAAACATATAGTGCTACAAGTACGACTTGTTTTATGGCAACATTGACATTGAGTACTAAACGAAACATCAATATACATAAGGCCTTTTTATTTATAATGCTGTTGATCAAAGCTACACTATTTTGTTATTCTCTGGCGATCATTGTCTCCGTATATTGATCAAAATATGATCTACAATGAAATATTTAAACAAGGTGGTGATTATACGATTCTTGTTGTATGAATGTAATAATTCTTGGAATTGGAAATTCATTGATATTAAGTTGACGCGTACGCAATTTTAAAACTGTAACTGAATTTGGATTTGAAGACGTGTTTTAACTTCTAATTCTTGGAATAGGAACTTCATTGATATTAAGTTGACGCGTACGCAATTTTAAAACTGTAACTGAATTTGGATTTGAAGACGTGTTTTAACTTCTAATTCTTGGAATAGGAACTTCATTGATATTAAGTTGACGCGTACGCAATTTTAAAACTGTAACTGAATTTGGATTTGAAGACGTGTTTTAACTTCTAATTCTTGGAATAGGAAATTCATTGATATTAAGTTGATGTGTACGTAATTTTAAAATTGTATCTGGGTTTGGATTTGAAGACGTGTTTTAACTTTAATATTCAGCAATAAAAATATATTGTATTTATGTTAATTAATTAGAGAAGGACGATTTTGTGTTCATAATAATTGATATCGTAAAATAGTTTCATGTTTATACTTGTAACAATTGTTAGAATACTTTGTATATTCTTTAATTGAGTGGCTTATATCCAAATACTATGTTACGGTCGCGTCAGATATTTATGTTTGGTGTTATTACGGCGTGTGTCTGGTTCACTGTTTGTTTATGGATATTTTCATCAGACAAGATGCCGTTTGCTTTTATTCATTCAAACGGAACTGAAAATGTGTTTTTTCGACGAGGATGGCCAAACTCAATTTTTACAGATTTTTATATGAAAATGGCAGTAAAACGTGCCAATCGCCATGTACCATTAATAAACAATGCTCAACAATGTACAGAGAAAGAAGTTCGTTTATCTCCACATGCCCGTCCAGTAGTTGGACTTCTCAGTTTTCCTGGTTCTGGAAACACGTGGACTCGGCATCTCATACAACAGATGTCAGGTAAGACTATTCTTTAATTCTTGGAGAAATCTTCATCTTACCAAAGGCGGATCCAGCGGGGTGGGGGGGTCAGGGCGTCCGGACCCCCCCCCCGCCTAGAATTTGGAAAATGTACATATCCACTAGTGTATTTCTTGACTGTAAGTCATTTTTAAGTAGCATGAAGCAATTTTCTCGGTGCTCAACATAAATTTAATGGTTATATAGTTTTTATTATCAAAATATTGCATTTTTCTGTAAAATGTGTATAATGTGGTTGTGGCTTGAAAGTTTGGACCCCCCACCCCTAGAAAAGTTTGGACCCCCCTAAAAAAGTTCGGACCCCCCCCCCTAGAAAAAATCCTGGATCCGCCCCTGCATACAATACTAAAGGAAATTTCCAAGTTATTACAATCCGCTGAACCTTCAATGAAATACATCCTAAATGTCTGCACGCGAATGTTTCTAAAAATATGCTTTCTGTTTTAGCCTTTTCTGAAATAGGTTATTATTACACAAGTTCATTTTAGCTTCATCGAAAAGTCAAGTTCTTGCAACTTGGAGTAATCTCTCTCGAGTCTCGAGTCAGCTTTTTGGTCCCTAGTACTGAAGCAGTATTTTAAACAGTTGTGTTAATTTCAATAATATAAAATCGTTTATAACAACAAATAACATTTCAAATTGTCAACAAACTTGACACCATATTCAAAGCAAGCAACAATAAAAAAGCAATGAAGATAAACGAAACCTTGCAAAATAACCAAATAACGTCAAAACGTCGGATACGCAAATGTACGTCAACATCGAGCGTAACGTCAGTAAGGATAACGTTTCTGGCTCAAAAAAAACTAATGAGGTAGGTTTTGGATGTGATTCGAACCAATACGGAGCAAGCTATCTAAATAATTACCAGTCTAAAGTCGTTACCACTCGGTCACACTCGCTCTGAGGTAGATTCTGGGATATTACTAGACATACTATGTAAATATACCTTGAGTGCAAGGTGCAGTACGCTAGAAATCATTTATTATAGATATCGACGTGCCGTATAGTAAACTTGTATACTATATCAACAATTCTCAGCAGACGACAAGTTGACAGTGCCATATTTGGTTATACAAAACAGTTATTCTCTGAAACCTGACATAAACTAGTGTTGATCCAAGTGTCTGTACGGTAAATGTCTTGAACAAAGAAAATATACTTGTCTGACAAACCAACTAATGATTCTATATAAGTGTTAACCATGGTAACATATATCAGTGACTAATTAAGTGTTACAGAGTCAACTGTATATGATACTACCACGATAATACAGTGACGGTTCTAGTAGGTGTTTCATAGGATCTTATTTTCAAATTCTATTTAACCTGTCAGTGACGCATACATATTCACCCCGCTGATTTACTTCAATCATGAGTTCAGAATCGGTGGGGTCAATGAATGCACCACTAACAGTTGACTAAAATTGAAGATATAACCATGCAAATACAATGGCGATTCCAGTAGGGTTTTTCATAGGGTCTAATCATAATTTAGGTTCGTACTCCCTATTCTTATTAGAATATAGTTTTATATGAAAACATTGCTGTTTTTGTGTACAAATCGTACTGTGAAATCTTTCTTCTAGGTCTGCTTTTCTCAAAGAGAGCTTTGACTCTTTATTAACCATAAACTGGTCAATCCCGCATTTTTAAGTGTCTGGACCCCCTTCAAAATGGGCGCCACAGCCTTGAAATTGGTGTTCTTACTAAATTAAGTGAATTTGACTTAAGGAAAGTTGTCCCCAAAAATGAGTGGTTTTTTTTCGCGCGCCTTCCCTATCAAAACATGTCTCAGGGGGGGGGGGTTCCGCAGGGGGGATGTGCCCCCTTTGTTGCTGGGGTTTAAAGGGGGCGCAGCACCCCTCATCGCCAGAAAAAAATCGTTGCATATCTGTATGATAATTAGTAACGAAATTAGAGCATCTTGAAATAGCCCTAGCGCTTAATAGTGAAAAAATGGCTACTTTCCAGTTTCCACACATGTCGCAACCAGTAAATGGTTAATAACGGAGTTGGTGTGCATTTTATGCTTGACTTCAAACTTTTGAGTTTAAATTAATCACAGTAATCACATTAGTGAAACAAAATATTTAGTGAGAGTATCTAAATTCTTATCAGTCCTTTGCTAATGGTTCTTGTAGACATAATCCGGGTCGGTAGCGCAGTTGGTAGCGCACCTGGATTTCGAAACTAGTGTCCAGAAAATGGTTCGGGTTCGAATTCCACCCGGTGAATTATACCCTTCCATGAAAATTTGACTATATTGAAGGTATATGGAGAAGTTTCCGGCCTTGAAGAAGGGTAGATGAGTACTGGCTATAGACAAGGGTCCAGGAAAGTTCGGTTGATGCACTGGGCGCCGTAAAATAACCTAAAAAATTGTGTTAAACCCAGTAAATTTTTTGTGGACATAAGGTAATGATATATAGAGAAGAATCTAGGAACGTTACCTTGGCTAGCAGTCGGCCTTTAATAACTGAACAATATACATATACGCAGTAAACTCCAGACACAAACAAACCTCTGTAGAAATACAATGTTTAATTTTGTTTGGTCCAAATTTGGTTGCTGATGTAATCTCTATCTATGATATCTTTTCAGGTTTAGCGACGTCAAGTTGTTATTGTGATGACATGCTGAGATTAAATGGTTTTCCTTTTGAGTGTCACCATGAATTATTCAGGGCAGTGGTGGTAAAAACTCACGAATTTAAACACGCGCAAGAATACAACTTCGACAAAATAGTTCTTCTCATCAGAAATCCATACGATGCTATTTTGTCATACGCCAATTATCTGAAACGACGACACACTGGAACAGCTAGCGTCTTTGAACTGAAACAGGGTCTGTTTGTTTATTTATGGTTAAAAATTGAATTCACAACTGGTGCAAAATTGAAAAAAAAACAAAATAAAACATCATCATATAACATTGCATTTGAATATTGAATGTATCATATAACATGAAATTCGCAATACAAACTGTTTCATTCAATACAATAGCATATAGAGAAGGTCATACATGTGGTCTACATTTATCAGGACTATTTTTTCAAATTTTGTCTCTATGATACCTCGCTATTTACATTTATTGTCCAGTATAAAAGTTATTGTTACACTGAAAGAAATACTAAATAGAGATTACAGTTTTGTTCATGTTTGTTCATGAAAATTAAAATAAATGATTCATTTAAAGCCTAGTAAAAGTTATATGACTAATGAGCTACTGAATTGCTCTCAAACTGTATTTAAATAGCTTATTATAGTTCACTCTATAGTTCATTGATTATATGAAAGTTAAAATTAAGCCTTCATTACAAGGTGATGTGCTGTAGAAAATACAAGGGTAAAATCTGGACCTGATTTAAAGCAGCGACCATCAAGCAAACCGGATATTTTTACTGACTTTCACACTTAACATCATCCAATTACGACTGAGGTAAATAGCAAGCACTCGACTAAGAACTGGGTGGTAAGGGTTCGATTTACGACCGCGGTAGTTTATATCTCTCCTTGAAATTTGACATTTAAATCAAATTTTCACGGTAAGGCTTAATATAGCAGGGAAATCGAATGCCTATAATAGAAAACTTTCCAGGAAAAATTCTGGGATGCCTGTCCCCGTAAATAACCAAATAAAAAAAGTTTATCAACAGCATTAAAAATATCAACCTTCTCTTTATCATGCATATCATAGGACACGTGGTTTATTCTACGAACACAAAATACATAATAGCAAGTGCAATATAAAATTTTAAGAATGAAAGTATCATATAAAAGTTTGTACAGTCTCCATTAAATTGTGATTTCACAGAATATTGAAACGCTTACACTTCATTGTTATTCTATGAATAATTTAGCCGTTCTTCTAAATAATTCAAGTTAAAACGTTGTAGAAATGGCATCTCTGTGTTTTATGCTGTTTTCAGTAATTTTCCAGTCACTTCACAGTGATATGCGAGAAATAAAACAAAACATAAAGCTTGATAAATTGTTCATGATCGATTAACAATGGCGTTTTAATTTCGTTCAGGCTGTAATACAGTAACTGTCTTTATTTCCATGAAATATCTGGGGATTTCCATATTATGCACATATAGCACTGATCGAGGTATATATAACAGAAACCGACTTTTGTAATCAATGAAATATGTGCATAACTGTTGTTTTTGTGATACATTTCACAGAGAATGAGTTAGTCAAACGTATGAGCTTTTCCAGAAGTAACTGGTAATCCTTCGGATCAATCATATTCTAACTGCATGTTTTGTTAAATTTCACCCAACTGTCAGTGGTAAAAACATT
Source organism: Mactra quadrangularis (assembly GCA_025267735.1). NCBI lineage: Eukaryota > Metazoa > Mollusca > Bivalvia > Venerida > Mactridae > Mactra > Mactra quadrangularis. The sequence goes on along the minus strand of CM046301.1, from coordinate 515,772 downwards.
AACCCCACGGTTTTAAATAATTACAACAGTCTTTCTATACTCACGATATATTAACACTGAGTTTATTGTCTTGTCAACGCAATTTAGGTTATTTTACGAGGGCAAGCGCACCCTACCTAGCTTTCCTGGACCATTGTCTATAACCAGTATTCACATTACCTTCACTCACGATCAATAAGAATAAATATCCGTATTAACAAATGTACGTTCGGGATTTATCGATCAAATATAGTATTGAGTATTTAAATCAGCGGGGTTAATGACAGCGCCACTGGTGGTTGAACAAAAAAGTAACAACCCAGGTTTAAATCGGAAGTACAAATGATATATCTTACTGTCTGCAGGTATTATCATGCAATCTTCTTATTCTGGACACCCCCCCCTTCAAATCGTGTTTTCGGCTCCACCCCTGTTTATAGATAAAAAGTCAACAGTTAGCTATATCTTGAAACAAATATCAGAACAATTACAGGACACATTTCATGTTGTTTATATGAGACGACTGAAGACGACTTGAGACCAACTTCAAGCTGTAGGTGTGAAATTCAATATTTGAGAAATTTTCCTGACTTCTGTGGTAGTCTCATTATTATAAAAAATATATCATGAAGACATATGATGTTCTCAGAGACAGAAATACATCATTGTAACAATGTATTGATTATAATGTACAAAGAAAATATTTTATTCGTCGTGGGAGACTGTTAGTGACATGAAGTGAGAGAGAAGGAGAGAAAGACGTGTTACATGTAAAATGAACAATGTTTTTGACTCCTAACGTTAGAAATCGGTTAATACTGTATGTTTTGAACATTTTTTGTCGATGCTTGTAGCAGCCTAGCTAGCCAAGTCGGTAGCATGTTGGTTTAGTGATCGAGGGGTCGTTGGTTTGATTCTCGTTGAGGGCATATATTCTTGGAGCTTGGTCATAAATAATTTCTATGACCTTCCTACCACTTTTTTCTAAATCATGTAGGACAGACGTCAGTCACTGATTGAAGTATGTGTCTAGTAACTTGTTTACGGCTAAATCCAGAGTTTTGGCTTATTCATGAACTGCGAGCAGGTTGACTGACCACCGTGATATGACCTATATATAACTACGAGTATGTGTTGCTACGGCATTATTCCCAACCTAAATGTGTAATATTTGTTTATGATCTAAATCTTTGAATAACCAACTCTGCATTGAGAGAGCCAAACTCACCCAGTCGTTGTTGCACTTGGTTGAAAGTAGCAACGCGTGACGTAACTAGAGCTGTCATCGATTCCATCGATATCTCTGTATCGTCGATACTCATTTTCCGATCAATAATCGATATGCATTTTTGAAATATCGATAAATATATTTAAAAGTCACTATTAAATTTGTGAGGCGAACCTTCCGTCGTAAGTGGAAACAGGTGCGCTGTCATTATATAAACTGATAGGTCTAAAACATTGGTGGCACCACCATTGAGAAAATAGCTCTTGTCCACAGAAAGTATAACATTCATGACAAATATACATCTATTATGAGTTTATGACAACATGAATGGTCTGTATAGTACTGCAGTGAAGGTATCGATATATATCGGTGTCGTCGATATTTATTTCTCGTTATATGGCTATCGTCGATACGCTTCGAGCCCAATCAAGAACAGCTCTCGACGTAAATGCAGTGAGGAGTTTGGGCAAACGCAGTTATATGAAACAACGTTCTGTGTGCAAGCTTAATGAGTTAATCATAATTACATTTTTTAAAATAGCTAAGTAACATATTTCTATATTTCAGTGGTCCACGGTATTTTCAATCACTCTTTGAGATGGTATGGTGATTTAATCAACAGAACCGTCAACGATTTCTATGGACCTTTACATATTGTTCAATTTGAAACTTTGAAAACTGACATGATGAAAACATTGTGGAAATTAGCAGACTTTATAAATGTAAATGTTACAAAGAGGGACATAGAATGTACGTTTGTATTACAAGAAGGACATTTCCATAGAAACGTGTCTAAGAAACAACATTTTCATATTTTAAAAGAAGTTTATACAAGAGACATGTTGTTAAGAATGAAAGATGTTGTGGATAAAACAAACGTCGTTTTACGTAAAACTTACAAAATGGACATAAACATTGGAGGAAAAACAGAAAAACTATTGTTGAAAAATGCATCCATACCGAGCTAGTGTTTTATACACGCATGCTACTATTCAAGTAGTATTATTGTTCTTATTTTAATGTGAAGATCGTTAATTCCATTATTTTGCATCGAATACTCTTTACTAAAAGTATTGTTACATTTAATTCAACTGTCAATGGCGCATACATTAACCCCACCGATTTAAATACTCACTACATTACTTCTGTACTCATAATCGATTCAAATCAGCGGGGTTGATGTATGCACAAGTAAAAGTTGAATGAAAATTTACGAAGTGGTAAGCGTGTATTTTTTTGTAGTTTATGAAAATTGGCCTGAGATTGACAAATACATTACACTCTTCGGTAACTACTCTACATTTATAATATATGAATGAACGAAAATGATTTTTTACAGTGTATGTTTTGTCTCAGCTCAAGTTTTTAAAGTTTAACTTGTGTGTTTTAATTATCAAAAGTGTCTTAACTTTACAGCATTATATTAAAGGTCATTTATGATGCGAGTTCATATACAATGTACATGTATATTTAGTTCTTGACTAAAACTAACTTTAATGAAGGAAGTGGTGGACTACTGGTGAAAACTTACAAGATTATGAATGTGTTAATGTATAAATATCATATCCTACAGACATTCCGAATGATCCTACTGAGGGTGAAAGAACGGAATGTTCACCCGAGACAAGTAATGCCAACTGAGGCTTTAGCAAATCTAGTCTTTGCACATAAGGCATGCAACAGTTTTTTCATAGATATATTTTACATTTTTCGATGGCCATGTCTTTTTGCAATTGATTCCAAATTGTTAAGCAGTGTTCTAATGAAGTAGAAATGTAATACTTTTACTTATTTGCCTTTAAATTAGCTTTCATGGCGACGTGGTACAGTGTTCCCCAACGACTCACTCGAGAGGTGATGGGTTCAAATCTCAGTTTGGACCCAGGATTTGTATCAGGTTACAATAATTGTGGCCTTATATGTGTAATATTACATAGCTGTGCATTATTTTATGAATGTCATGTTTGTTGCGCTTTCATTTGAATAAATTTTACTAAGTTAATGAGTACTTTAGATTCAATTCTCACTATGGGGTTTTATTCCTATGTAAACTGAGGGTTTTATTATGGGAATTGTATTGATATACACGTACATATATCACGATAACAGCAGTCGATCAGAAAAGTTAATGGGTTAACTCGTATATTGCAAGGTTTAGTACTTTTTCCAATGTAAGGGTAAAAATCCTACTGGATTGTCTAGTACCATGCTGTTAAAACTGTGATGACCGACAAAACATCTGGTTAAAATGGTTAAAATGCTAATACTATTTGCAATACATACAGCCTGGTTGGCTACTGGATGGGTTGGATGTTCACAACTTCCGCCTTAAACCCGGCCTCTAAGGTGTGACAGTTTGTGATCCTGATTGGTAACCTATATTCCAGTACAAAGTATGTGATGCTTTGCTTTGTTAAATGCATTAGAAAAACCCATGACCATTTATATGCATGTTTGCTGATTGTCCTTTAAATAATCAATAATCCCTACTAAAATATAATTACTAACGTTTGGTGCATAGATGTGTGTAAGTGTAAACCTCAAGAGGAGTCAAACATAATATGTCCATTCTATACATGTGCATAAATTATGTAAAATAATCTGAGCACATTCTAAAAATGTAAAATGACTGTCTTAAAGTTGGTTCCCTAAACAAATAAAGTAGTGTCAAAGTTTTATCTATATTATTAAATTTGCGAGTTTCCTGTTTTGTGGAAGAAACTGCGCAGCTTTGAATAAATCTTTTGTTTGTCGCTGGAGCACCTATATACAGGCATATCAAGTTGACAATTCTTTTTTGACAAAGCCTCTTGATATTTGCAAAAACTGCCAAAAATCAACAAAAATATTGGGGTTTTTTGTGTCTAAAAATAGTTCTAGATAAAACTAAAAATAGACCAAACTCCCCGCAGCGGTTATTTCCCTTTATTGTCATTACCTAAAGCCCGTGCTTGCACGGGCTCCCATCTAGTTTTTACTTATTGTTTGGCAATGACAATACACGTAATGTGTGTATAGACACAATTATACTAATGCCCATGTATACAATCTCAAATAACGAACTGTAACTCTGTATGAAGGTTTAGAAGGTTTATTAGTAAATCAAGGCCCAACAGGGCATGTGACAAAAAAACAGCAAGAACAAATATGAACATAACATCATTACAATAATTATAATATTTCACATGTAGAGAAATATGAACAAAATATGGCAAAAATATAACAAAATATGAAATCTATTTCTAAAATTTGAGATCTATAATAGACGGAGTGGAAAAGAAAGTAGTGGGATGTAATTATGTATAGAGGAGGATGAGACTATGACTTATTAATAACAAATAGAATTTTTTTACAGAATATTGCAAGTTTTAACAAAGAGTCCTTGTTGTCAGTATTCATCAGGTTCTTGAATTTAACAATATTTGGATGTATTGAAAAATTTCCATCAATGTAAGTATTCCTTAAAGTGTTAAAGTAGGTACAATTAAACAAATAGTGGAAACTCATCACCAAGTTGATTAGTGTTACATAACGTACAAACTCTTCTTCTGTCTATGTTATGAAATCTACCCTTTTCTATTGGCATTTTGTGGTTCATACATCTAAATTTACAAAAAAGCAATCATAAGATCAAATGGTAAATTAATGAAATACTGTTCTAAAGTCAAAAGTTGTTTTAAAAATCCTATAATTAAGACATTTACTAGATTCATGTACAGTTGAATGCCATTCTTGAATAAATTGATCCCTTATTCTTTGATTTACAACTTTTTTAAAAACTGGAGGTGAAGTGATTGTCTGGTTTAGCCAATAATTAGACAAGCCAAGGCTATTCAAAGAACTATGAACAAATTTTAACCATGGGAAGTTCAACTGGGATTCGGTATACAATATTCTAGACATTTTACACAAAAGAACAGATATTTTATTTTCTTTATCATTCAACACCTTACACCAGTAATTTAAAACTCTAGACTTTATTCGAGTTGAAAGAGGGAGAATACCCAATTCACCATATACCATACAAGAAGGAGTTGTTTGTTTTAAACCAAGTACTATTTTAACAAATTTCAATTGAAACCGGTCAATAATATTAACATTTCAAAACCCCAAACTTCTGAACCATATAATAATATAGGAAATACCATTGTATCAAATAAATTCCCTACAAAAATATAATTACTAACGTTTTGTGCATAGATGTGTGTAAGTGCAAACCTCAAGAGGAGTCAAACATAATATGTCCATTCTATACATGTGTATAAATGATGTAAAATAATCTGAGCACAATGTAAAAATGTAAAATGACTGTCTTGAAGTTGGTTCCCTAAACAAATAAAGTGGAGTCAAAGTTTTATTTTGGCAATGACAATACACGTAATGTGTGTATAGACACAATTATACTTATGCCCATGTATACAATCTCAAATAACGAACTGTAACTCTGTATGAAACTTGAAAATAACCGACATTTCGGACCGGTTACGGTTGGGTTTTATTCTAAACAAAATGGCAGCCTGCATGCGACTGCAGAAATGTCAACAAACATTTGTAACCCTAGAGGGGGTTGGAATACGAAGGGAAATTCATCAAACGTACTCAAGACTTAAAGTGAAAACAATGAAGGTAATTGGCTATAACATTTCTTGACTTTGTTGCATCAAATACAGCGTTTATTGGGTGCTAGGTACGACATTCGGACTTGGTCAGTTCGTACCTTAATTGGAAAAAAGATTATTTTGGTACAACTAATGAAAAATTGTCATTATCTTTTGTCCAGTTTTCCCCATAATGATTGATTATATAGTGTCATGAGTCACGATATTGTAAGTTTATGTATAATAATGCTTGAACAGCATGTTCAACTTCATTCACATGAAAATCCACATATATCACACCAAAAAAATAAACTTCTGTCTTCATCAGTTAATGCAAAGTTTCAGACTCTACCAGGTACATATAAAGAGCCAAAGTAAACATGTTTCTTCTTCCAATATTGAGCAGGATCTTTATAGATTGCATTTTGCTCACCAAATGTTTTTAATCATAACTAACGGTAACTCTTATATGGCTGATTAGTTTTTACTGGAATTTAGCCTTTAGTAAAGGCTTTACGGCATGACAATTACCAATAATTATGTCAAAACAAAGGACTTTAAGTTAACTGATTGTATAGTCGGAGTAAATAAGTTAGCTGATTGTTTAGTTGGAGTAAAACTGTATGAAGTTAAACTTTAATGATACGATCTGATTTTAGAAACAAACGATGAAGTTGCACTTGCACTAGTGATTTATTGTTAACTACTCATCTATTAGGGCTGTCAAGATGTACAGGTATATTGCAATATGCAGCTACAGCAATGCGTACCGTGGTACGATTTTAATGTACCAGTATTTGGCGATATTTTTTTACTTCATTAGAAAATTCTTCCCTGCACGAAATAAAACTTTAAAATTTAGCAGACGTCAGTTTTTTCATTGTTCGTTCTATCTGACCTTAAGTAACAAGAATTTAACTGACTGGGGCGCGTCTAAGTTCTAAATGACAGTAAATACTTAAAGAAGCGAGATTCTATCAGTCGCTGCATATATATAAGATTTGCAATGTTTCTGTTAAATACAGCGGAGGCACAGCCAATCTAAAAGCCCACAATATATTGTGGTACGTATCGCGATACGATGCCAGCATATTGCAATATATGGCGGTACGCTTGTTGCGTATCGTGACTGCCCTATCATCTGCTGCACACAAGCACTTGCGCCAGATTCACAAACAAACCAAAACTAAAGCCAAAGGCGGCTTAATTGTACGATTTTCACTTGCCATGATAAAATTACGATGATGCTGTGTTCATCTGGACTACTTATCTTTGACTACTAATATTGGATAAAGTAAAATAGTTATATGAATAGTTGTCTGTAATGTCATACGTCTGATGACAAAACCAAGTCCATTTATTAGGTATTCTGCATTTTATTACCAGTTGTGTGAAAAGTTAGCTTTCATTTAATGGTTTAGATGAAGCAATATCATTGAAATGGTGCAAAGGCATCAGTTCATTTAAAACAATTGAAAATGAATAAACCTATTGTAATTTGTATATTGTCTAAGATTTTTTCCTGTCTTGTTTCAGGGATCCACAGAAATAACTTCACCATCTCCAGCTCCACAAAATGTTAAATGTGATTGGATTGGTCCACCAGACAAACTGTCAAATATTCGACAAATCAAATTCTTTGTTCCAGAAAATGAATCATTGGTAGAAAGACAGTTCAGAGAACAGAGACAATCTGCTCAAGAATTTCACCATGCTTTCTGGAGTGAACATAATAAAGCTTTCTTTACTGTAAGTGATCAATGATTCAATATTGTATCATTCTTCATATTTTAATGAAAGATGATTGTTAGACTGTTACTATTCTTTACATTCATGTTCAAAATAAAGTGTTAGCAAACACATCAGCAACAGCAATAGTAAAAAACCTCTTACAACTTGCACACAGCAAAAAAGCAAAAAGAAAGAGTTATATAGATCTTGTTATAAAAGGGACAGCACAGGTAATGATACATTAACTTCAGGGGTTTCCACCTAGGAACAAACAGTTTCAAGCTGTTCCGTGGAAGAAGCTAAAAATAGTTGAAAATCCCTTTAATTTTTTTAATAACATTGATCTAAGTACGCAGAAATAATTTCATTATTTCCACACCATTTTATGCTTTTATTTTATCAAATTAAACCTATATAGTTTTAATTTAGATAGTTATATACACCTTGTACATTATGAAATTAGATGTGAAATTATTTGTCGACCATTTCAGTTAAAAGAGAAGTTCACTCAGGAAAGGCTGGCGGAGAAAAAGTTGGAGAATCCAGATGTTACTGTTAAATCAATATCTCCTGAAGAAATGTCCCAGTTCTACAAACAATTCCTTGATGAAAATAAAACCAGACATATGCACTATAATAGGTATTGATAGTTTCTGTTAGCTTGGTTTCATAGTGCAATGATTTTATTGAAATACTGAGCTGAAGGTTTTATCAATACATGTATTTAGAAACATATTTATAAGCGGGGATTTTATGTAACTGGGATTACTACATAGATTTTCAATAAATTTCACTGTTGTGGCTATTATTGCGGCTCATACGGATAACATATACTACAAGTTTAAATAAAGATATTTACATGAAATTTAGTACCAGTACCATTAAAATTACCGTAAAGGTTAGGAAAAATGTGTTTATAGATGGCTTTGATGTAAATTATGCTCACAGTCTGTTTCACAAAGTTATACATTTTTCCGCTGATCTGCCATTTTCAGCCCTAACTTACACCTAGACTCATATTTTTGGTCATCAAATTTTCATCAAAAAATTTAGAAACATTTTCATGTTGCATGAAAGACATATACAAAAACATAAATCAAGTTTTTTAACTCTGGGATAGTTTGTTCGGCATTTTTAAGCCAGTTACAGACAGTGACAACCATATTTAACGAAGCACTTTGTTGCAAATCCCTGTTATAACTGACAAGTATTTCATACAGAAGCCCTGAAGAATCAAATTGTATGTCTCTCTTTTTCAAACTTTATCATCACAATTTAACTTTAGTACTAAACTCATCACCCTCAGCCAAGAAAATCATAGAGCTCAAACTAACTAACTTTTAACTTGAAAGTATAATTACGACTGTGAAACTCTGTACAACTTTGACTCAGGATCAGTAACATCATGTATCAGAATAATCAGATTATGATCACTTATTGGTCATATTACTTTTGTTGCTGGTTTTCCATATGTTATACCATACATTCTATTATCAACTTAGTGAGGAAGCTTAACTAAGCTTTGTCAAATTGAGAGATGAGGAAAATTGGTGCCAAAAAGGGGAGATAATTCAATCCAAATAATTCATATTTTATCCAGTTATTTCCCTTTGAATATTATTTAAATTTTATGTCAATTTCTAACTTATGTGACAGTGGTTTTATGACTTTAAGTCTTGTATTATACATTCTTCTATGTTTATATTTCTACAGGGAATGGTATAAAAGAAATTTCCAGATGTTATTGTCAGCATTCAAGGTGTTCTTATATAGACTGACATCATTCGGTAGAAAGAGAACTTAGTTGTGTTCAAGCATCTTGTAGATATTATTTTATTTGATGTTTTGATCATGATTTAATTCATTCATATTGCTGTGAATCATCTAACTTCTAGAAAATAGCTTAAACATTGCTATTTTTTGTAAATTGGTTTGCAGTTCTTGTTATGGTCAATTCCATATATCTGCAGCGTACATGATATGGTAACCTGTTACATTGTCATCATGTGCAGAATATGGGCTGTGGTAACCATAGTCCGGCAATATAAACCTGAGCTTGACCTTTATGCAAGAATATATCAAACTCATTATTTAGAGTCTATTTTTGTCTTCGTTTGTAAAATGCGCTGTCGGCTAAATACACATACTGAACAATTAGTCTTTTTTCATAAGAATAAATACTTTGATACTGTGCCGCAATATTGCAGACTTACAAGTTTTCCTTGAAATTAATGTTTCCAAAATTAAAGTTTAACAATATGCGGTGTTTACAAAATAGATTTGTAGTCACATAAGTTATAAACATGTGTATAACCGTATGCATATAACCTAATCATAGGATTTGGTGGTCACTGACCTGAATGGATGTTTGTTTACTTCCTGTAATATTTTTCAACATATAATTGTGTATCACAGGTTCCTGAACGTTATATTTTCAAGACTATAGATGTAAACTGAAGTTATGAACCTTATTAACATTTGTTCTATCCTGCTTATTGTAAGCATTCAATTGAAAACCTGGAATGAAGACACTGAATTTTCTGAACATTACCCCACCCACATATTTAGAAGGCATCACGCCACTAATACTATATCAGCTGGTCAACTTAATTTGTACCAGACTTTTACATCTTTTCATCATGTCACTGACAATAATAAAAAGAAATCATTGTTTCAACGACACAGTAGAGCCTCTATAGTCCCACTATGGTTGATGTTATGTGGAGACATTCATCCTTGTCCTGGGCCTACTGATACCAGGGGAGATAACTCTCATCAATCAAAGCACAGTGATGAATACAAAGTTTTTAATAAAAGAGGACTACATTTTATTCACATTAACACCAGAAGTCTCCTTCCTAAAATTCACGAAATCCGTCTTCTTGCTAAATCAACTAGGGCTGCTGTCATCTGTATAACCGAGACCTGGCTTGACAACGATGTTTATGACACTGAACTTCACGTCAACAATTATATCCTACAGAGGAAAGATAGAAATCGCCATGGTGGAGGAGTCTGCTTATACATTAGGAGTGACATTTCTTTTAATTTGTGTACCAACATGGACAATAATGATTTAGAATCTATTTTTGTTGACATTCTCATTCCCAAGTCTAAACCATTACTGTGTGGTGTACTATACAGACCACCAACACTGAATAATTTTTATGAACTTTTAGAATCTGTTTTAAATTTTAGATCTTCATTTGATGTAGAAACCATTTTACTTGGTGATTTTAATACCAATGTTCTCAGTAAAACCACATGTACTTTGTTTAACTCTTTTAAACGTTTATGTGATTTCTTTTCTTTTACTCAAATAATTGAGAATTTCACCAGAATTACAGTTAATTCTAGTACTCTTATTGATTTAATTTTAGTTTCTGATTGTAACAAAATATCACAGAGTGGAGTTTTGAATCTTAATATAAGTGATCATCTTGCTACATATTGTACAAGAAAAATTACTAAAGATTTTATTGGAAAACACAACACTGTAAACATTCGTTCTTTAAAACATTATGATCAAAAACGCTTTGAACAACTTTTATTAAATACAGATTGGAGTTCTATTCTTTTATGTGACAATGTTGTCGATGCATGGACAAATTTTAAATCTGTTTTTATATCTGTTTTGGACAACATTGCACCTTTGCGAGAAATTTGTATCAAACAAAGGTCTGAAGCATGGATAACTTCTGATATTTTAGACAGTATTAAAGATAGAAATAATGCTTTCCATAATTTTAAGCAAAACCAAACAGAAGAAAATTATAGTATTTTTAAAAAAATCAGAAATAAAACTCAAAGTCTTATTATGTCTGCTAAAAAATCACATTTTAATGATAAGCTTGAAGATAATAAAAATAATCCAAAGTCATTATGGCAGTCTCTAAAAGAACTTGGTCTCCCATCAAAAAAGTCTAAAACTTGTGCAAGCAAAATCAGTTTGAACATTGATGGTGAAATATGTAGTGATGGATTAAAGATTGCTGAAAAATTTAACTTATTTTATACAACTGTTGCTTCCAAACTTGTTGAAAAACTACCAAATTGCATTAACAAATATGGGTGGAATTTTTTATCAAATTTTTATAAGTCAAAGGGAGTTAGACCTGGAAGTTTTTCTTTTTCAATCGTTTCTGAAAACAAAGTTTTTAAATATTTACAACAGCTTAGCAAGAACAAGGCCACTGGTTTAGATGGTATTCCAGCCAAGTTTATAAAAGATGGTGCTTCTATTATTGCTTCTCCTTTAGCACACATTGTTAATTTATCAATTATTCAGGGTGTAGTTCCAGATGAGTTGAAATCTGCTAGGGTAGTACCTTTATACAAAAAAGGGAATAAAACAGAAGTGGGAAATTATCGTCCGGTGTCAATTTTATGTGTTTTATCTAAGATTTTAGAACGAGTCATTTATGATCAAATGGAAGAATATCTTATAAATAAAAGTTTAATGTATAGTATGCAATCTGGTTTCAGGAGGGGTTATTCCACCGATACTTGTTTGATGTATTTGACTGATTTTATAAAATTTGAATTGGATAAGGGTAATATGGTTGGTATGGTATTTTTAGACCTACAGAAGGCATTTGATACCGTTGATCATGTCATTTTATTAATGAAACTTAAAGCTATTGGCCTTAGTAACGATGCATTAAACTGATTCCATTCTTATCTTAATTCACGCACACAACTTGTTGATATTTCTGGTATTTTTTCATCTCAACGCAAAGTAACTTGTGGTGTCCCACAAGGGTCCATACTTGGACCACTCTTATTTTTAATATACGTAAATGATATGGTTTCTTGTATTCAAAATTCAAACAAACTTTTATTATATGCAGACGACTCTGGAATTCTCGTTTCTGGGAAAAATTTAAGCGAAATTGAAAATACACTGTCATCTGAATTAAAATCTGTAAGTGAATGGCTTGTCTGCAATAAACTTTCTTTACATCTTGGCAAAACCGAATCCATACTTTTTGGTTCTAAACGTAAATTGTCTTCTCAACCTGATCTAAATATTTGTTGTAATGGTCAAAGTATCAAACCAGCTAAATCTGTTAAATATCTGGGAGCTTTTCTGGATCAATGTTTATCTGGTGAGCAAATGGCAAATGCTTGTATTAAAAAAGCTAATTCTAAACTAAAATTTCTGTATAGAAAAAGCAAATTTCTTACAGACTACACCAAAAAACTTATCATCATGTCCCTTATCCAATGTCATTTTGATTATGCGTGTTCTTTTTGGTATTTAAGTTTGACCAAGACTCTACAAACTAGACTTCAATCTACTCAAAATAAATTGATAAGGTTCATTTTTAATCTATCTGCTACCTCTCACATCAATAAAGATCATTTTAAGAATTTGAATTGGCTCCCTGTTAGTGATAGGGTAGATCAAATTATTTTAACTCATGTTTTTAAAATAAAGAACTGCATAGCTCCAGAATACCTAAATACACATTTTCAGCCTGTATTTGAGGTGCATAATTATCATACTCGTTTTCGAGTTACATTGTCTCAAAATCATGTTAACTCATTATGCCAATTGAATTATACAGATTGTTTTACAATTCCCAAAGTTAAAACCATGGGTCAAAAATCTTTTGCATACAGGGGTTGTAAGCTATGGAATTCTTTACCCCAAAACATAAGGCATGCATGTAATGTAAAACTATTCAAATCGAATGTCAAGAAAAATATGCTGGAACATTGCAAGTTTTAGAAGTACTTTGTACAACACATTATCCATGTCAATCTTAGTCACTTAAATTATTGTTTTTACAATCTAATATTCTTATTCCAGCCTGTATCTTAAAATTTATAAACATTCAGTGTACTTATTTATTTAAATCTTATTTATTTTTATTTATTTATTTAATCAATAATTTTTTATTTTCATTAATTTATTAGGAAGATACTAGTCAATTTTTTTAGTTCAGTCTTGATTATGTTTCCTACATATTCAGTTTTATGTGCAATACATTGCTAATTAGTCATATCTTTATTTTTTAAATTCTTAATCATAATCATGAATATTTTATCGATATTTGTTCTCATTTCGGTAACATTTTTATACTATTAGTATCATTTTGCTCATTCATAATTTATTCCTGTGATACACCTTTGATTGTTTGAAATTTATATACTTGTATCAGGTCAATGCATCCATGTCAGTGTCATGCCATCAATGTCGGGGACCGCAATGGAAATAAGAGATTTATCTCTTTTTTGTGTCATCCCTGGTATTGATGTGCATTACATATGGCATTATACATACTGTGTTATTCACTATTTGTATGCCATGTGTCATGTCATTGTTACCGAAATAAAATTATTATTATTATGCACGCATTACGAAAACTCACATTTTTATGTATGAGAAACATGTAATTATTATAATTAGGTAATTCAAGCTCAGGTCCCAATATTGTCCCATTATATCAATAAATAACACAATTTTGTTGTTTACTTAGCTTTGTAAAGTTACATGTAAGTGCATTCAGAAGAACATTTCTGATTGGCTGGAGTGCAAACACATACAGCATTGCATGATGTCTTTTTTGTTATCAGTATTTGCTGAATAAATAATTTAAATATGACTTTGTATGTACTTTTGATTCTTTTATGCTAAAAAGCTTCCAGCTTATTTAGATGCATTGCTTTAATCAAGGATGTAGATTTTACTTGTATGGCTTTTATCATTTTATCTCATAGAAACAAATATCTGCCAGCTCCTAACCTGACATGTTTCTTTGAGCAAATAACTTAATCTTTGCTTACCTATAGCTGGGCAATATAATTTTAATTCACAGATCACACTATGAAGTAATGGGTGGAATATTTTAGAAATAAGTTTCGTAATCAAGCCTGTTTAAGGTAGAATTCTTCCTATGCATTTGAAATCTGGCATGATTTATATAGTCTGGATTTTCTAAAACTAACTTGACCTTGCAAGCACAAAGTGGTCAAATAAAGGTTGATATTTATAGACAATGTCCTGTCAATACCATTAGGATATTTCTATCCTAATTAAAAGGTAAAATACATCATCATCATCCGGTTTATTTTAAACAGGTCGTTGATTATTCCTTTGGTAAGGGTGAGGCCTGTGTGTCTGTTCTGGGACAAAGTCTTCCTGTCCATGATTGGCGATCTTCAGGGTTGGTTCCATCCATTTTCAGCGCCAGCCGGTCACGCTTAACCAGGTCTTCCCAGGTTAGCTTTGGTCTGCCTTAGCCCCGATGTGCAGTGACGTTTAAATTTGTTAGCTTAATATTGTTGAATTTTATCTAACTGTCAGTGGCACATACATTTACTCCTATGATAGCAATGACCTTTGCATATTGCTTGCTAGTGCTTTGTGCCCTGGTACCCGTCGTATATCTAAACAAATATGTATGAGGTAAAAATTAAGGGTACCAGGGGGCAAAGCGCAAGCTAGTGATATGCATAGGAAACTGGCCCTAAATTTTTGTAGGTAGTGAGTTCAGAAATACTGTGGTGAATTTTTAGATCAGTGGAGTTAATATATGTGCCAATGACAGATGAACAAAATTTCACACTAACTCATATCAAAGGCAGCTCATGTCACTTTCTGGTTTATACGAAAGAAAAACAAAACAACATTTTAAAAGAAACCTTTATTGAATGGTTTCAATGCAAACACCACATCTTGTGGCAATGCTTAACATAAAAACAAAATTCATATTTAAAAGGAAATAATCAAATTTGATGCATCCACTAAATGACCACACTCGGTAAATATCTCAATATCATCATTTGAATAAAAATTTAGCAAACAATATGAAAACAATTAGTTATAAAGTGGCAGCCACTCAACTAGAGGGTTTTCAACATATTTAACAGGAAAAAATTATCAGACAGAATTTGTCCTTTGCCAAGCTTGAAAAATGGTAACAATTGAGTGTTTATGTGTCATGTGTAAGTTTTAAATAATATATGGCAATGTAACCATATTACTATTAGTATGTATAAAAAATGTGCCAAAAATCGGAGATTCAAGTTTGTTCTATCAAATTGAGGTGCAATGAACATAAGATAATATTGATTGTTTAAAAAAGCCAATGAATATTATGAATATTTTGAATAATCAAGGGCCAAGGTCATGGTTGAGACATGAATCAATTGTACATAACAAAATATTATAGAGATTGTTCTAAAGCAAAAAGGGGCAATTTCCTTACCCTTTCTATCTCTTTCCTGCCCTTTCCTGTATCTACCCAGATTTTTCAAGGACTCCTCAGAGTGTACATACTAGAGTCCATTTTTATACTGTTAAAATTTATTTAACTATAAGAAGCACAAACATTAACCCTGCTGATTAAAATACTTGATATCTGTTTCATAATTTCAGAACTAATCTGATTAAAACCTGATCTAAAATTTTCCACAGCTAATTTAGATCTGGCCTTTTTCAAACGAGGGTCACGAAAAGGTGACATTTTCTCATCATAATATTAATGACGAAATTGTTATGATACGTAACTTGTTTACATCGTCTATGTCACGCAATTTGAAATGAGCCGTCCAATCGCAGACTATGAATAATACCGCTGCTAAATTTAGCTTGCAAACCTTGGTCTAAAAATAGAAATTACAAAATCAAAATGTTCTTAATAGTGGTTTTTTTTCTACATGAAAACTATGCATTGATTAGTCGACATAAAGGTCGTCTCGATGTGACCATCCATTGAGATAGTATAGATCCTGTATGACAATGCTCTACAGGATATCTGTTTACGGAGATTGTCTCAGAACATAAATACCAATATCTACTTTAATTGATCACAAGTACAGAAATACTGTAGTAAGTACATGTATTAATATCAGCAAAGTTAATTTATGCGCCACTGACAGTTGAATAAAATTTTCCAGTAACCTAATCACATGAAAAGCAACCTGCTTATTTCCTTCCATCATTTTCTTTGTTTTAGAATAACTATATAATAGCTACAATGCAGTTAAGTTTTAATTCACATCATGTAGATAGGACATCAACCATTAGTATACAGAAATGGGGGTCATGGTATAATAATGCCAATACAATATGAGACGCATAATGTATGTATATATATGATAGCACAATTTATAATAATACATGAATAATATACAAATAAATTCTTAAATAAAACAATAGTATCAATTATATATCAAATCTTACTATATAGGAAACATTAAGATAAAATATCTTTATATATATAGTACATATTGTACAATTATAGTTTATACAATTATACAGTTAACTGAGGTTAGATTACAATATACATTGTCTTGATAAAAGAGCCCATGTCTTTGACATAAGGCCACCTTCCTAAGCATATCACTAGCAAGTGCTTTGGTACCCTTCTTACGCCAAATGTTTTAAGTATGTAATATCAAATTGAGGGTACCATGGGATGAAGCGCTAGCTGGCATTTGCTTAGGAAACTGGCCAATAGCCTCAGCTGGGGAAATATCTATGTAAAGAAACTAAGACTTTTGACAATAAATTTATAGAAATTTTTTTTTGATTTAAATTATATTAATTTTATTTTTTCACAAGGTGCTTCTTTAAATTGTAAATTTGTCTGTACACAATCAATAAGAATGTAAGCAGACGGTCTCCTGGACATTCGGTTTGTAAACTACAGAACAGTGATTAGTTTAGGCCTTTTACAAATAAATGGCAAAATATGAATCCAATATATCATAAATAAAATTAATATTTGCCACAGAATCAAACTAATGACAATAAGCAGAATATATCATGAGCAAAAGCGTAACGTTAATCAAAGCTTAAGAAAACAACACTTATCGTTATAATGTATGATTAAAGGTAAATGGAAAGGACTGAAAGACTATTAACAGTTTTGATGGCTCCATGTTGAACTGTAAGAGAAAAATGGGAATCACTGATCACTGGTTAGGTGATCAAGCCATCATGAATAAACTTGCCGATAAAAGCATAAAACCCAAAGAAAAAAATAGGTTAATAATTAAATCCTTTACCCATAAAAATCTTTTACCTATAGCATGTATAAGCATGGACATTGCAGCAAAAATATCAGGATAGAGTATACATAGACAATGATTTGTCTGTAAATATGAACAGCAATTCAATAAAAAGGAAAATCTACCCGAAAACAAAAGCATAGTAAGCTTAATACAGGACTTATATCAATCATTAATGAACACTGAATTGACTGTATTTATCTGAAAATTGCAAAAACAAAACATACATATTGTTAATAGAATTTAAGAGCACATCAATGCAGAAAGGTTAATTGAGCTTATTAGACATTAGTATATAAATTCCTAACAACAAAATTAGCATATTAAATGGCTGTCATGACCAGTCATTTTAGCAGCAAGCACTACATCTTGTTTGTAGAATTTTGATTGCTTGAAGTAAAAAATAGTTGTCCCTGACAATGAAACACCCACATTTTTCAGATAGAAACATGCAAGGAAAATATAAATAAAGAACAAAAAAGGTTTCATGTGATATTCATTTGAGATTGAACAAAAAATATATAAAAAGAGAGCACATTTTGAACAATAGCACTAACTAGGCATTTTTTATTAATTTGAATACAAAGTAAAAATCATTGTCAAATAAATAATTTATACATGAAATACAAATAGTTGTTTTAATATCATTGTTTGGGCGACTTATGATTTAAAAAACAAATCACAAAATTAGAAGCTCAGAGTCAAACTAATGTATAACCCATCATAGATAAAGGTAGATATACAGTAGTTTTGCAAGGAGACCTCAAATGAAGGAAATATGTGAAAAAAAACTGTAACAATCCAATTGAACAAGATGAAACGTCGATACATCATAATAAAAATATGTGTCAAATATAACAATGCACTGGGCTAACATTCCATTAGAAAACTAGAACTCAAGGTATAACTATTGTATGGTCTACAATTGTAGTGTAGTTACAGCTGGTTCATGTTGACCCGAGACAGCAGAATGCAAATTAGCAGTTGCCTGGAACAATCCTTTTTTTCTTTTGGCAATTGAACATTTTCCTTGGGAAACCAAACTTTAACAAAGACATGATAAGAGCTACGCTATTAATAGGCAGATTTAGGCAATTGCGAAGTTAAATGAACAACCTGCATGGTATACAATCTTAATATCACAAGTATATAATAGAACAGTAACTGCTTTTTTCTAAATACAGTAATAAGAAGTAATGTTTTTTTCAGTAACAAGAAATATAATACGGAAACCACATTATAGCCGGATTTTTCCACAGATGGGGAAAATTTAGATCAAGTTTATGTTGTTACAAAAGAAACTTTTTCGCAAAAATTTCAAAGGGAAAGCTGTTACTTTCTAATTCTCTTCATCACATAGTACATGTATGTTATCATTGACAGAAGTTTCATAAAGATCTGACAATAAATGGCCGAAATATATGGTAAATAAAACACTGTAACGCTATTGTAAACGACATTGGACGCCCACCTGGGTTTGGCCAAACTATAAGCCAAATATTTCATTGAAAATCCAGCTAACAAGTCAATATGAACAAGCTTTAGTACACAATAATTTTACCTTGAGTCCTAAAAACAAAACCTTATATACAAAATACATGTCACTGTACTTCAAAGACAAAAAAACTTCAATATAAAATCATTGTATGTGAAGTTTTACATGTATAGTTTATACATGTATATTTACATGTATAGAATGATGTAAGTTATAAATATTGTTGGCACAATGAAATATCATTATAGTACATATATAACATATGCATGGAGTGAATCTTTCACTGTCTAATTATATAAGATGTTAACTTAATAATGCAACACTGTTCCACTTCATTTCTTTTACAAAAATCATTTTCTTGCATTTTTGAAAATAATTCTATGATATACATCAACAAATTTAAAAGTTTGACTATATCTAAGTTTTTTTAATAAGTTTGAGATGAAAGTTATACAAATTACTTCAATTTCCAACACTAAGTAAATGTTTTTTGCATTAATGCAATACTCATATATTTATACATAAAACAATTGATATATAATCCTGACACAAACTAATGCCCACAACGTGTCATGAGTGCTAAAATTTCCATAGTAAGAAATTTACTATTACAAAAAAATGTTTTAGCCAAAACTGACCACATAAATGTCCTAACATAGTCAATGTGACTATTACAATAATCTCTCAAATAGCACAAAAATATCATTTTGTACATAGAGTGGGTTTAGCAAAAAATGGTCATAACTCAATAAAAGAAAAAGAGTGAGTTACCACAGTTTTGCTCTAAACCTGCGAAAGAGAAGAGATTTTTTGTTGTACCAATGCAAATTAACGAGAACAAGAGTTAAAGTCACTATAACTGTGATACTTAGACGCCCACCTCAACTAGCCTGTACTGATGGTCTCTTTAGTTCATTCAGATCACTCATCTAGTAGTTCAAACTAATTGATGGTTTCTTCAACTCAATATCAGCTATTAACTGTATCATATCCATCAAGTAGATAAATAACAAGGGTTGAAAAATTCTCAACAAACCCATGATTAGTATTCTCATGCTTGTAAGTTCCATTACAAAATGATTTTGACACAATAAATAGTATGACCATAAGTTGAAAGGTCTCCACTGACAAACGCATGGTTACTAATCACATGCTTAAAAATTACATAATAAATGATTTTGACACATTAATTGTACTGTCAACAAATAGGTAAAACACAAATAGCCATCACTTTCTAGAGTACCAGTATTCCCGGGATATTGTTCATTCTCTACCATCATAGATGTTGCCAATCAATTGTAAGCAATGTTGCATTTGATTCAAGATTATGAGCAATAGTTTCTGGTATAGCATGTGACATCCATAGTTTTTGTAGATGTGCATAACTTTCCTCACATAGATGTAGAGGGTTTCCTCGTCTGTAATATATAATACAAATGTATATACATCAAATAATCATAATAACTCTGTCAGTAAGACAATTATTTTTTGGTTGGGTTTAAAGCAGTAGCATCTAACTGTATAGGTCATATTACCAGGGTCAGTTAACCTACTCACTCTTTCTTGAAATACTAAATCTCCGAATTTAATAGAGGTGAAACGATTAATCGCGGTTCACAAAGAATCGCGATTTTTAACGCTCGATTCGGTTCGGTTCGATTCGATTCGGAAGAGGCAGTTTCGATTCGATTCTTTTTTTAAATACTGTCTTTTTCAGTAGTTTTGTGAGTTGAATGAAACGCCCCTTTTAGGTTAAAATAAGCATTTTTATAGTAAACTAAAATAGTGTTCCCTTATTGACCGACGATTGTTAATCCAGATAAGAGTTGTAAAAAGTGAGACTGCCTGCTGCAATTATACAAGTTAATTACGCGTACATGTCAATTAAACCTTATTGTCGGTCACACGCTGGGAGATTAACTCGCTGACAGAAAATCGACAATGGAGTTGTTGAGTTAGTTAACACGCTTGATATCATTCAAATATACCTAAGACTGGTGCTTAGATAGAATATAGTGATAAAGGGGCCATCAAGATATAACCAGTCGATTTAGTTTTACACGATCGGCAATATTGGGGGATTTTTCGTAAGAAAAACAAATTAAACTTTTCACATCGTCGTTTCCTGAAGCATCATTTGTTAAATCAAGATGAAAACATTGAAAACAATAAGTTTTTTAATCACAAAAGATGATTCATATGAAATTGCTATCTAGCGTGGGTCGCGAAAATGAATGACATAACGCCGAAATGGTTGAAGCGATTTCGTTCCCTATGATACAAAATTAAATCAAGCATGATAAAGTAATTTAGTAATTTGTTTTTCTTAACTGTTAAAATCGGGCAAAACGTGGTTGGTTAGATTTTATTTACTATAAATTGGAAATGAATTCTATGAAATGTCCGAAGATAATTGTATATTTTCACTAATACGTTCATTTAAGCCCAAAAATAATTTTATTTTGAAATAAACATTAGTGTAAGAAAGTTATACATATAGACCTAGAGTTGATAAAAATCAATTTAACGTATATAATGTGATGAAAATCATTTTAAATCATGCCAGAGCAAAAAGAAAATATTTTGAAACAAACTAAATTAAGCTGGTCATAGTGATGTACATTTGCTGAATGCTTGCAATTTTTTATTGTCTAAGCGTAACCTTAACTAGTCATCAATTATGGCATTGATGCACTGATGAATAATTTTACTTTGATAATGACGTGAGTCATATACTGTTTGTACGTACATGTAGGTACGGAGAAATAAACAATTTGTCCATGGGCATTACTTTTCATTAAAAAGTTGGAAATAATACGATTTGTCATTTATATATGCTAAAATGCAGTAAAATATTTTTAACTATTCAAGCACTAATACCTGTAAAATGGGTATTATTAAAGAATTAGAATTAGAATTTTTCGTCTTCCGGGAGGGAGGTCCCTCAGATAAAAATGCAGTGTTCTTAAATATATATATATATGTTCTATTGTCTTTGGGTTGTATCTCTTTCTTAATTCTTTTTATAATTTATTTTTTGTTATGTCCTATATAATTCCAGTAGAAAATCGAATCGAATCGAAAAATTGAATCGTTTGATGAAAAATCGAAATCGAATCGAATCGAAAATTTTTGAATCGTTTCACCTCTAGAATTTAACTGTTACTAGGTACATACTTCTGTCAGTGACTGAAAACTGCCCTACATAATTTATAATCAGTGGTAAGAGAAAGAAAGTCAGTTGAAATTATTCCATTACTTAACTCCAAGACAGCATGCCCTGCCTAGGAATCAAATCCATGACTATCATGACCCCACAATCAGTAAACTTACATGCAATGCACAAAGTTAGCCACGTGGCTTAGTATATAAAACAAATCACTTGATAAGAGAATATTTTTCAGACTGCACAAAGTCACAAAAAATACATATTATACGAGGGGTGATTGGAAAGTTCGAGGAATTTATTTATTAATGGTACACGGGATAACAGGAAAAAACAAAATACATCATTCTGTGCCCTTACCAAAGACTGATATAAAACCGAAATATTTTCTTGATACATTGGATAATAAAGTTTTCACGAAACATTTTACTACACTAGTATACGGTACTTGAAGCACGCCGACGTCATCATTGGGTTAATTAAACGTCAAAGTCAAGTTTCCTATTTACTTTCTGCACATAATCACCACCTATTTCCATACACTTTCTATGGCTTTGTACCCACAGATTAAATGTAACCTTAAAGTATTCCTCACTGAATGAATAAATAATTCTCTTGTACAATACAGCACATTGTAAGCCATCAATCCTTATCTAGAAGCTTCTCCACTCACGCTACCTTTCCAACAGTGCCTGTCAGTGTCAGTTGACCTGGTCTTTCTTCATCAAATACCTATGCTCTACCTATCCTGAACCCCTGGTGCCATTGGTAGACAATTATTATTTCACATGTTGGTAATGTATCAGCAGTTTTAATTTGTTTAAGCGTATCTGCAGGTGACAAATAGAGTCAAACACAACAATTTATGACTGCACCCAACTCAAAATCATTTGTTGACGTCATTCGTTGTTTCGAAGCCATGACTCTAAAATCTCTGCTATGCAATAACCATTCAAAAGAATTTCATGAAACTTTCAGGAAATAATTTCCAGACGTAACGCTAGTGTAATTAATGTTGGCGCATAATTCGCAACAAACTTGAGTGTGAAATACCATGTTTAATATTGTAAAAATAGGTGAAAAATAGCGTGCTTCAAGTGACCAAACAGTAGTTGCTATGGATACCATTTATTCTTTCTACATATTGATAATCTGTTCACCAATAGGATTTTTAAAACACAAATGAATTGTTTTACACTTATTTGAGTTTTAATGTGATTTGACAAAAGGGTAAATATTTTAGAAAGGAATTCCGCGAATTTTTCAATCACCCCTCGTACAAGTAGGACTAAATCAGTCAGATCTTCATTAATTGATCTAGTCAGGTTCTGTCCACATTAAAAAGTAAGACATTTTGAAATCTTATACTGAAAATGAGGTATACTCATGCAATGTAACACAGAGAAGTGTAACCTACCTTAAACCTTGATCAGTTTCACCATAAGCATCAATATAAGGTGGTGGTACAAAACATCCTTTAGTTCTACCAGCAAGTAATAATATCTGACATTCTCTTACTCTGTAAATACATGAAAACAATATAAAATTAATTTACCAATACATACAACTTTTTCAATTTATCAATATGACATACATTTTTTTTATCTTTTGGCAAGCCTTGGAACATAAATTCAGTATTTATTAATATAAGATTTTCTCCAGCTGAATATGTGGTATTTTTGGGTGAAATATATGATAAAATTTAAATTTTATATAAAATCAAAAGCTGACTTAACTGGAGTCAATCTAACAAGTCACCATGGTGAAGGGATTCATATAACAATGTCATTTTCACAGTCTTTGTTAAAACCATCATTGAAATGATTATTTACTGCATTGTCACTAAATGAAAAGTCATATTTTCATATATCACTAATTTTTGAGCCCCATGATTTCAACAGTTTTTACATATAAATAGAATAATATACAGATCCTAAAAACCTTATTCTTCAGGACCAGTCCTAAAAAACTTACGACCATGCATACAACTAACGTTATAAAGATGAGAAAGTTTCAACAAATCAATACAAACCTCAGAAATATTCCTGATCCAGCCCCACATTTGAAGGCGTGTTCAGTAGCAGCCCCTACTGTGACCCCATCAAACTCTGTCTGACAACAATAACTCTGTGAACATAACATCTGACCACATACTAGACACATTGTAGGAGCACGGCTATCTTCACCTTCTGATTTTGGACATCTACAAGATAAAAAAAGAAAATTTGAGACAAGTTTAAACTAAATGTAACAACAATAAGATATTTGGAATGGTTTAATTAGTGAAAGTAAAATAATAACATTTTAAAGTCTAAGTTTCATGCTTATGCAAGTTGACTGACTTTACAGCTATTACACTTTGTCAATGGGCTACTGATACTTAACAATCAGTCTCCATATTTTCTACCTATTTACACCTGGGTGGAATGGAGCAATTGCAGATTAAATTCTTGCTCATGGAAATAAGCCGTGCCTCTGGTAGGATTTGATCACAGGACATCTCAATCCCTAAGCTCGCATGCTACCATGATTTGATGATTGTATCGCCATGTTGTTGTAGTTTTAAGTTGCTATTTCACTCGCCACTCACTAAAACCAATAAATGAAAGAGTACGTATAAATGTATCATGCTGTTTAAATTCATGTTAGCCACTAGAAAAATGGATCCCCGCAAGGATTTGAATATAAGTGAATACTTACGTGAAAGTGGATACTTTGTTAATCAATTCACTATAATCATCTGGTAAAGGTATCAATTTATTTATTCTTAAAGGATATTGTACATGTGGTTGATTAGATGCTGACATCTTATCTTTAACTGAAGTATTCTTACACCATCTGTCAAAGAATTATATAAATATATTACATAGCAACATACTTAATAATGCATTTATCCCTGTCAGTTATATACAAATTTATCTTTGCATGATCAGGAGACAAGTAATTGAATTTTTTATCAATAAGAACTTTAAAAAAAGGTTACTAAAAATGTTACTTGTTCAAACAAAACTGTGCTATAAATATAAATTTAGGTTTATAAATACAATAAGGTCACCTCATTACAGTGATCAAAATTAGCGGCAGGCCAACACCCGATGCTTGTGATTTTTGAGTCAGGCTTGTCAATTTTCTGTGTGGACAATGACCGAAAACTGCCCAAAAAGTTTGAAATTGGCGTAAAAGGGTTAAAACAAGAGCACCGTTAGGCGAAGCATTATATGCCCGAAAGTGTTATTTTTTTAGATAAGGTGAAGCATTTGTAAGACATGAGAATATTTCATATGAATATCATATTATGAATAATTGTGGAAAACAAAGTAGAGAAAAAATATACCATTGCGAATGCTTCCTTTGATTTGTGATGAGTATAACTAGTTATGCTCCGGAAACTGTTTTCAGTTTTAAGGTAATAGTGACCTTGACCTTGTGACCCCAAAATCAATAGGGGTCTTCTACCAGATATGGACAATCATCATATGAAGTTTGATTATTGTGGACCAAATGGAACTTAAGTTATGCTCCGGAAACTGTTTTCAGTTTTAAGGTAATAGTGACCTTGACCTTTGACCTTGTGACCCCAAAATCAATAGGGGTCTTCTACCCGATATGGACAATCATCGTATGAAGTTTGAATATTGTGGACCAAATGGAACTTAAGTTATGCTCCGGAAACTGTTTTCAGTTTTAAGGTAATAGTGACCTTGACCTTTGACCTTGTGACCCCAAAATCAATAGGGGTCTTCTACCTGATATGGACAATCATCGTATGAAGTTTGAACTTGGAGATTAACTCGTCCACATAAGTATGTGCAATGATGTCACATAATCGATAAGGAGTTGCCTAGTTATGTTTACACGCTTGATTACCCTGGCATAAACCTAAGTCTGGTATCATTAAGCTTCATAGAGTTTATTGTTATTAGAACAACAACGAAAACAAGTCATTTTTTTTTTAGACGTTCCGCGATATCAGGGGATTTATTTTAACAGCGCAAGCACTTCACCAAGTGTCGTTTCCGGTTGCATCGTTTGTTAAATCAAGATGGAAACGTAAAAAAGACAATAAGCCTTTTAATCATTAAGGATGTTACATATAAATTGCAATTTAGCATGGGTCGCAAAAATATATGACAATACGATGTAACGGTTGAAGCAATTTTGTTCCATATAATCCAATATTAAATCATGCACAATTAAGCTTTTTAGAGATAAGCTGTAGCACTATTGTTCATTTTGAAAATTTAAGAAAAAGTTCTTTAAAATGGGGAGTTGTGTTGATGGTTATTCCCAGAATTTTGCTCCCTAATGATTTTACTCACAATAAATGGACCATCACGTCTTTTTCACTCACAAGCCTTAGAAATAATCAAATAATAAAATAAATAATAGATTTATGTAGGATATAATTATAGATCCAGAGTTGTTAAAAAATTCTAAGAAAAAATGTTATTATGAGATGACTCATAGATGAAAACATGTCAGGGCAAAATGAAAATATTGTGAACCTAAATTAGATTCAGCTAGCCATTTAGATCCACTAATGCTGTTACATGTTGTTTTTTATTGTCTTTATAAGCTTAATTTTTTATGTACATTTGTATTTAACTGCTGATTACACTGGTAATAACAATCCACAAGGGCAATCCATTCCACGGTCAGACTATGTAGACACTTGCAATAGCACACGCTAGTCATAAAGGTTATTTCATTTGCAGCATCAGACAACTACGCTACTTTGCTACAGCCCACTTATGATGGAACACCACCTCTTTCAAGAATCCCACCACTTCTTCCTATTTCAAGTCTACGGAGAAGTTGGACCTAGCTAGACCCCTG
The DNA here is from genome assembly GCA_025267735.1 of Mactra quadrangularis. Taxonomy (NCBI): domain Eukaryota; kingdom Metazoa; phylum Mollusca; class Bivalvia; order Venerida; family Mactridae; genus Mactra; species Mactra quadrangularis. Next base: position 488,716 of record CM046301.1, on the reverse strand, counting down.
AACATGTGTTTTTATTGATTTTTGGTTCATCGCTAAAACTTCCTCGGTTTCCCCAATTTTCAATACTCTTAGAGTATGTTAGATCATCTTGTTATTCGGGCTTGTTAATTTTAGTTCGGGCTTGAGAAAGTTGCAAGGTGACATGCCCAAGGGCTTGTGTCCAAAAATCCTAATTTCATACACTGTCATTAGACAACTTTTGGCATATACTTGTTGCCCTAATCCTAAATTAGGTTATCACATGCAATGCTTAAACCTTCAACATAGAGTCCTAGGCAGTATAGTATCAAAATTCTTACGATAAAATTACTATACGTTATAGAAGGATTTACGACTAATTCCGTCGTAAGATGCTTGAAAATATGGGCACCTGAACTCTTGAGTTCACATCCAGGGCAGCATATTATCAAAATCTTACGATAATTTAACAATACAGTATAGGATTTACAACTAAAATCAGTCTTAAGACCGTTGATAAAACGGGGCCCTGGTTCTTAGGTACAAAGCAAGTAAATGAAATTGTATCAAAGTAATATACACAATACAGTGCCCATCAAACATTTGGAGACAAAGGAAATTTACTAAATTTCTTTAATCTCATAGATAACAATACACATTATCTTACCTTGTTATCAAATTATCCATTAATTCACCTTGATTGTCAAGTAATCTTGACATATGTGAATTAAGACCTAAATATTTACATAATAAGTCAAAATCCTCCTTGGTATCTGCTCTGACCTCTGAAAGAAAAGACAGAAATTGAGAATTTAACAACACAGTGACATACATGGTCAGGCAGCCATTTTCTAACAAAAATGGTTAAAGAAAAATATGACTTTATTTAACAATTTACCCTCATTAAGTGATAAGGATTATTTGCTGGTTTGACTTTTTAAAGTTAAGTTTTCTTAGTTATTAAAGGGCAGGTTCACTAAACTAGCAACTAGCTTTCCTGGTTCTTTACAAGTTATCTCTTATCCAATCAAATCCACATGTTGTAGGACAGACATGAATGAAAAACACACCACATGATTCAGAAGTCAACAGTACTGAAGACTGGATCACAGCAGCATCTATTTTCATAAACAACTGTAAGAAATGATCACAAATCAATACATACAACCAACAATCAATGGAGGTACACCGTTGGCCAGTTGCTTGCACCTTGTCCTCTGGTACCCTTCTTATACCGATATGAATAAGAATTTGATATCAAATGGAGGGCACTAGGGGGCAAAGTGCTAGCTAGCGATATTTTTATAAAACTGGTAAAATATATTTTCCTCCCAATACAAGACACAGGAAAATGCATGAAGCTCTTAGCAAGGTATTATCCAGAAAATATCAAACAGATATACATGTAGAGAATGGCAGATTATGAATACGACCTACAAGTTCATTCTAATATAACCCCTTAAACCTGACTTATGAAGGGAATGATAAGCAGATATTTATAGAGTACACAAATTACAAATTACTTTAAAAAGTAAGTTAAACAAACCTGATAGTTCTAAAGGTCCAGGAACACCAGTCAGATAATGAAACAGTAAGGCTGTACATCTTAAAAATGGCATCATAGCCTTACGTACATGTACTGACAGCTGCCATGGTAGAGGTGGAGTCTCATTCTGTATGCTGTAAATAAAATAATATCATATATTAGAAAATTCAAAATTCAAAAGTTATTAATATCTTTTAATCAAATTTTATGTTGCATCTAAATATTTATCACTTTTGAGTTAATGATTTTGATTCAAGGTCTGCCTTAAAGCATAATCATTGATTCATGCATAAGGTAATTAACAACTGATGAAGAAATGTGTTTTAGTCAAATGCCTCTATCACAACCTTGAATGAAATCACCTCAATTGCAGATATGATAAAATAACATTAGTATTAAACCATTTGCTATCTTACTACAATTGAAATTATATGCAGGATTTATAAAACAACTACATGTACGGGCATGGCCGAGCAGTTACGACGTTGGACTGGTAATCATTGGATAGCCAGCTTCGAGTTGGCTCAAATCCCATCCAAAATCGACCCTGTTGTTTCCTCGAGCAAGAAACCTTATCCTACCAGCTCAGTACTAGGGAACCAGGAAGTGGACTCGAAAGTGATTAAGAAAAGTTGTAAGAACTTTTTTCACAATCGAGCTAAAATATATCAGTATAACAATGTACACTCAAATTGTTACTGTCAAATGTAATAAGAAAGATAACATACTTAGCCAAAGAATGAACTTTATTATATAATATCAATAGAGCTTCTCCTTCATAATCACCATCTACTTCCATACCTGGAAAATATAGATAGAAAATAACATCATATAGTAGTTACCAGCAATTATTTAATACAGGTGTTTCATCAAATGAGAAATTGACCATTCTGAGTGCCACCTTTTTATTTGAATAACAATACATTTACCCATAAATATAGACATGTGCTCTTTTGTTAACACCTTGTTTGTGGGACAAAATGTAACTGTAAACCTTAGTTAAATATGCTAATAGGTAAGGTCATGGAAAGGTCCATTCAGATATCAATGTGGTTTTTTTGTAACACAGACTGTTTCAGTGGAGAAAATAACAGGTCAATACCTCTAATTTCTTCTTACATGGAGTAAAGTTACATATTTGTCAAATTATCTGTGAATGAAAATGAAATGCCCTTGGAATCAAACACAAAATGCAGGGTAAAAAGTCAAGAGCATGCAAACAACTGTACCACTACAATAACAGCTAACACTAGTCTATGAAACTAAGCTCAACAAACAACTAACCACAATTTTCCTCATCAAACAACAATAATATCTGTAATAGATGTACACCCATCAGTAGATGTAACGTATGTTGATCATTCATGCCACCAGAAGGTAATTGTGAGTAATTCTGGTTGATTCCTGAGGTATCTATATGTAAACTAGGTAATGCCATCACCATAGCAACCACATAATGAAACATATCAACATCTAATATACTCAGATCTGTTTTCTTGTTTTTAATACAGTCAGGAAATAGAACTGAAAGTAGAAAAATAATTATAATATGTGATTAATTGATTATATCATTGCAATATAGTTGACAGTATAGTGCGTACAAGTTGACCCCGACCTTACCTTTCACATTTGCATCTAATTATTATCTACACATATCCCGGCAAAAATCAATACCACGCCTACTCTATACTTCGGCTCGTTACGTATTTAAGATAAAACAAGACATGAATAGAGTATACACAGCCCGCATGTATAATAACTCACGATTAAAATGAATTCAAACGGGAAGCTCATGTTCTTAACTTCAGATTACAATTAATAATAAAATGGATGGGGGGATGGCGGTTGTGGGGCTAAAACCCACACCATTTGAATTGGTAGCTAGCCTCATCGTATAATCATCTGGTCCGGTCTATGTGTTATAAACACTCATTGTACGCTTTAAAAGTACTTTAAAATTAATCTCTGTGTTAAAATTACATTTGAGCCTCGGCGATATAATCCGATTGTTATCGAGATTTAATATTACATTCGTATTCAATGTAATGAATATTCTTGCATAAAGGTCAGGTCGGGGTCAACTTGTACGCACTACACAATGTAGTTATATTGTATTTACAAGTTTTATCTCAAAATGAGCACAACAGATAAACTCTTACAGAAATTATTTTTATTCATGGACATTCAACTACGCTCATTATGCGGACAACCAGCTATATATTTTACCTACCCAAACAAAATGTTCACTAGCAGAAACAAGCTGCCTGAACCTAAATATAGGTGGTCATCAGAGGCAATAGGACAACCTAAAATGTTAAGCTTTGACCAAGCTCTGAACTAATGATTCAGGCGAGTGACAATTACATATTACATATTTCATATAGACAAGGCTAGTTGATAATTCTGCCCATAACTATATAACATAATGAATTGGGCTAGTGCTCAAGAAAATCAGTGGGTATGATTATGCCAATATAAAAAGACAAAATAATAATTTAATCAAATTTGTGATTCTTTAAAGCAAGGAAGTGTATTTTCTAGGGGTGTAACAATATGGTAAAAACCATATTGCAATATATTGCAATATGCAAACCCGTATTGGAATACATGTTGTTTTTAAGCAGACATGCTAAGCATAAATTAATGCTCTTGCATAGCATTTCTTACCCGCAAATATGTAATTTCAAATGATTTTTGTAAAATGGATTATATGTTAGAAAATACATAATATTGAAACAGACTTATGAAGATAATAATTCTCTCATTAGACAAAATGTTTAATAAAGCACAATAAGATTACTTCAAGTTTTCAACTTATTTTAACATCTCTTTCAAATATTCAAATTTCAGATTGTGATAAAAACAATCAGTATGGCACATAACTACAAAAACCGGTTCAGGAAAAAACGAATCGCTTAAAAACCGTCAAAATTTGTATTGTAATATTTAATATAATACTTTTATCCTTACTTTAAAATTCATGAGAAAATCATATGAGACAGAGAGCCATACTTACAAGATAACAATCTTATACAATGTTGTTTCACCAGGTCTGGATTTATAACTTGACTGTATGAGGCAGCTACTTTAACTACTGATTTTAAACAATCACTTTGTCTACTAGACATCTGACCAAACAACGGTTTATTCTCATCTCTTAGTATTTGTTCTGAAATAAAGTAACAGTATTTCTAAATTGTTTTTTGGTAAAATTAAGTTTACATAGTACAGTACAACCTCTCTTGAACAACACCCACCAGGAGAGACTAAAGTATGTTGCTGCTTAAAGGGTTGTTGCTCTGCAGTAGTTAAATTCAATTAAAATTACACATTATGGATACACCAAAAGCTGTTGTTGTGCAGATGGTTTGTTCTGAAGAGGGTCCCTCAGCAAAATTTATGCTGAATAATTACAAAACAATTTTTACTTTGTAACGATGCAGTCTACCATTAGTATGACAGTACAATTTTGTAAGCTGGTTACAGGTGGGCCAATGAGAGAGAAGAAAATGCTGACAAAAATCCTATGTAAATAGAAAAACGCAATACAGTGAATCTTCTCTACAGTGGCTAACAGAGGGAACATATAAAATCAACTGCTATAGAGGTGGTTGTTATTGGTAAGATAACTTTCATTTAAATATGATTGACAGTCAAGCAGACACTTTAAATGGCTCTTGTTTAAAGTTGGATGTTATTCAGTCATTATATCCAGATATTGTCATTAACAGAGTTTTCATCAAACTTACACCATATATAGAATATTGACCAGATTTTTAATGACAATTATGGAATAATTTAATATCACATTGTCAAGAAAAATAAAGTTAACGAGGTCTTTCTCTACACACAATTTCAAAAATGGTATATTCATTTGAAGTAGCTCATTGCATTAAAACCTGATTTCTGGACTAATTGTTCTTCAATATACATCAGTAAGCATCAATAAACAGGAGCTTATTTTTTTAAGTCTAAACTTCATCTGACTGTGCTAGACAAAAGCTGACGCTTGTCTGACAAGACATGGGTCAAAGCCAAAACTGTACAGTACAATGTAGAGAAAGCCCAATGCTCTGATTGGAGCTAAGAAAACTAATCAACTAAGGGCTAATCAAGTTAGAATACTTACCAATACTCTGTATAGTGAAAGCACAAGTATTCCAGACCATTATAACAACACGTACATCATCATCATTAGGCCGTAGATCAAGACCAAACTGTAATATAACACATCATATTTCATATATCATAACTATTTCACAATCTGACAGAACCAGAACCACTTAAACTAACTTAAAACTTACCATATATATTCTCTTATAACAATCTAAGTTTGCATGCACAAATTCAAGTAAAAGCTAGCTAATAAAATTCGTTTATTAGAAAATTCCTTCCCACGACAGCCCATTCTGCTTAGTTTATAATTAATAGTATGCAACAGCACAGTTTCAATGTGTTTTGAAATTTCATATTTTTGTATGTGCCATTTAATTTCTGTTGAAGGCCATTTGAAGTTAAGGCATATGTTGTATTTTTACTTTGTATGTATAAATGCATGGGTGAAAGTTAGAAATCTTGAGAATCCTGAAAATTTTGCTGTTGCCGCTAGGGCCCCGGTGGGTCCAGGACAAAGCCCAGGTGGGGGCGAAGCCCCCCAGAAGCTCCTGGGAATTAGTGATTTTGAGTGCTTGTACGTCACTCTTCCAGCATTATATGATTGCCAAAGAAACTGATGCATTATCATGCAGAAAATGCATGATTTTCTGTAAACAGCACTTTTTCATAGATATACCTAATGTTTGAAGTAGATTTAAAATGAAACATAACCTTCAAAATTTAGCAACATTTTTATTCTGTGTCCATGTAATTGACATCAGCATATGCACATACAAAAAAGCATGATATCACCATTGATCATAGGTCAAGAGTAGGAAGATAAGTAACCTATTTAAATTAAATTTCACAAGGACTAGCACAATTCTTCAATAATTTCATTCAGAAAAAAACACACTGGAACACATCCACAGTAATCAAATGTAAATTTTTAGAGTCAAATAAATGATTTAAATAAGCAAACTCTGGAAAAAATGCCGATTTTTTCGGCGAAATCAAGAGAATGGGCCGAGTTTTCGGCGAAATAAAAAAAACTTACGGCCGATTTCTTCGTCAAAATCGAAAAACCTTACGGCCAATTTTTTTCGGCGAAATCGAAAGTTGATAGGATTGCATAATTTTACTCTGTCGTGAAACACGCTAAAAAGTTACGGTGCAACACCCGTAATCATACGATCGGTTATTTATTAAGAGTTAATTTACTTATAGTTGACTACACATAGCTCTCAAATCAATAACAAAAACATCGTCTGTCACTATAGAATTTAGGTCGGCGGTAGTCATCAAAGAAGTTGATATGCCTCGATTATCAGTTCAAAGGCCCGGAGCTGACTCGCATTATATCGATTTTTAATTACGTAATTGTTTGTTCATACTCAGATAAAAATTAAATTATATTCCCGTAAATATTACGATATTTTATGGATATTTATAAACATGAAAGATGTCAAAACAAGACTTTTAAGAAGTTTACTCAGACTGTCACTACAAGGTGCTTATTAATTTTAAAGTGACCTTCTATTATTAGTTAATTTTGTTCCGAAACAAAGAGCGCCGACTACGGCGTCACTTCACAATCAAAGTATATAAATGACAGTTTATGAGCAAACTGTGAAGAAAGGTACAGCCTATTAGGACAGATTATTATCGAAGTTTTGACATTTAATTAGGGGTCCAAATTAATTGAAATGTATTATACAACACTAAGATTTGTGAACTGGGTTAAACTGGGGCAAATGTCCGGATACCATAAATTAACTGCCAACACGTAATTCTTTCAAAAGGATTTAACAATTGACACTTGTCAAGTTTGTATATTAAAAATTTTAATTCTTTTGTTCGCGGATTGTTATTTCACACATCATTTAACGTGCCGCATATCAATTAAGTAAAATTGAGTAATTGCTCAATTCAAATTCAGTATGTTAAATAGGCCGATTTTTGATTAAAAGATTTATCTAAACAAAAAATAAGGATTTTTTTTTTAAAGGAGAAACCAGATGTACCATAAAGTTTTGCGTCCCGAGGACGCACATACTTAAAGTTTATTGCGTCGGCGGCAAAAAGCTTGCGTCTCTGACGCACGGCAAAATAAATCACTGAAAAATAAATCGCAAAAACAGATCGTGTTGCTGGAATTTACTTACGTTTTCGTTTCAACAATTTAAGTCAAAGTCAGGGCTGAGGTAGGCCTATACCCCCCCCCCCCCCCCGAAATCTCAACGGATTTACACGATTTGGAAAAATGATCCCTGAAGACATCAAATCCGGAAATTCCGGAGCTGTCCGGAAAACTTTCACCCATGTAAATGTTACCTTCAGAAAATAAAGTTATTATTATTATTATAAACCATACCATTGAGTTACCAACATTACACAGCATAGCTTTTGTTGCCACCAATACAATCCCTATCATCACACCATGATGATACACATTTAAAAAAAAAACTTCAACTCAACAGAGACAACCAGCAACTTGGAACATCATTATGATGCCAAATCTACAATTATTTTTTGCTACATGTACTAATAATGAAATTAGAAGTCGGAGAATGTTCCCCTTTTTTGTAGATTTCGAGATTAACAAATATATGTTTTGGACTGTTTCTTGTTGAAATCAGATATACAAAGGTTTCAACAGACACAGCATAAATTTGTCTGAAAGTAGACAGGAAGTACTTACGGAGAAAGCATCCAGTGAGAATTTCTTCAACATATCTTTCATTTCAATAGACAGACCAGTAGATCCAGCAGGATCTTGAACATAGGACCATAAAGATTGAAATTTACTAGCTACACTCTCTGCCATTAGTTTTGTAATTGTTGTAAGAGGACATGGTTGATATATGATAGAGGAATCTTCTGAAAATAGAAACAACAACATTGAGTTAGTAATTCCATATAACATAACTACAACATGTGATATGGAAGGGACAAATGTCTTTTCCACTTTAAGAAATCGCTTCAGTTTTGATAGATTAATAATATGTATACTGTTCAAATTGAATTGAGTGTTGACGTTTTAGTTTTCTAGTAACCTCCCTTTGATCCTTCTATAAATCAACTATAAGGTAGATAACAAGCCTGATAACAAGCCCTTAGTTTTATCAACTAAATTTGCTCGTTCAGAAAGTTTCTGGTTCCTGTGCTTACTCATTGCATAGTGGGATGGTATGGCTAAATCACGCAGTGGAGAACTTTGGGCAAAATGAAGCAGGCACTGGCAAAATAGAGATTAAATTGTTTAAATGTACATGCTCTATGACCAACTAACTACATCACATAGTTGCATGTCTTTTCCATCAATAGGCTGTGCCTATGATTATATTAATCCAGTATCATTGTGGTGGTCATTCCTGGAGAGGCTTAGATCTTAGAATATTGACTTTAAACCAGTCCTAGTCCAGTAGCTGACAACACACCTTACTTAATACATCAGTAGAAGAGAGAATGGCTGTAGAAAGTTTTTCATGACCAAATTCCACAAACACAGGTCTTGCAGGGAAATGAGCGCATTACAGTCTTGCTTTTAATGACAAGTCTTTTAATGACAAGTCTTGCTTTTAATGACAAGTCTTGCTTTTAATGACAAGTCTTGCTTTTAATGACAAGACTTGCTTTTAATGACAAGTCTTGCTTTTAATGATAAGTCTTGCTTTTAATGACAAGACTTGCTTTTAATGACAAGCCTTGCTTTTAATGACAAGTCTTGCTTTTAATGACAAGTCTTGCTTTTAACGACAAGTCTTGCTTTTAATGAGAAGCCTTGCTTTTAAATGACAAGTCTTGCTTTTAATGACAAGTCTTGCTTTTAACGACATAATGACACAGATTAAACATCTACAATCTTACATACCTCCTTTAATATCATCAGGTTCTTTCACACTATTTATAACAGTTTTATGTATACCATCTAACCAATCACAAAAATGTAGGTAATATGAACCATCTCCGGCACTAGAAATATCAGAAATTGATAATAATCATATGTTCAAAATTTAAACATGTGTTACTTCATATGTAAGAAATATGACAATATTTACTTGTTAAAAATTTAAACATATTCCCCCCATACATGTTAGAAATATGGCAATAATCATTCGTTCAAATGAGACCAAGTTTAAACAATGTATACAGGTATTTGTATCAACAAGGGTGATATTTCGATTGTATGACATTCTAGGCAAATCACATTCATCGCCATTATCATCTTGTTTAGATTATTCAAACAATAAATTATTCCTTCAACAAGGAAAAGTTCTAGCTGTCCACTTGAGAATGAAGTATTCTTCTCCAAGTCTGACTAGAACATGGCATTGTATCAAACAATCCTGTCAATTTTTACAGGTATGATACCAGTATAAGGTCTTTTTTAATTCTGATTTTCATAAGTTCAGTGGTTTCACAAAGAAAGAGAACCCTTTCTTAAGTCCAAAAATTATTTACTTAAAAACAAGTCTAAAACTTTTCAATAATAAGTAAAAGAAACAAGTAAATCTGTGAGCTAATGCTCACTAGTGATACCCCCGCAAAAATCTAAAAATATGCGACAAACAGGAAGTAGATGAGCAAGGAGCATGAAATCGCTTTACACCACATGGGACTATGGGATGAAGCAATATGCAAAGTATTAGGGTGCTGCATGTTATAGCTGCTGAGAAAACTGCGACGGAAATTTTGTAACAGACGGACACACGCACGCACACACGGACAAGGGTAAAACAGTATACCCCCCTCTTCTTCGAAGCGGGGGTATAATTATTATTAATAAAAGTAAAGGAAGAGGTTACATTTAACAAACTTATACATCATGTACTTACATGTTTTGAGTGGGGAATATTGCAGGCAATACAGGAATCACAGAGTTGCTTATACATTCACATAATGGACATAAGAATTCATTCTTCTCTATATCATAACTATAATTATGTCTGAATCGAAGTGGACGTCTACGTTCTCTACTTACTATTGCATCAAAATAACTGAAACATAAAACACATACACATCATTTAGAATGATGATAATGAAACCGCTGTAAATAGAAATGAATAAATTTTGCATTGGCAATGCCTCTTATCAACTATCAAATTCATATGAACATCTTCCTTAGATTGCCTTTCAGTTTATTTGTGATACAAGTTATTCAAACATTCATAATTCATTTTGAGTACAGTCTAAATAAAAGAGGTAAGACTTGAATAGGTTTCAAACCAAATCATAGTTGACTATTCTAAGGTTACCACTTCAATGTCTTTGGCATGAACAGGCAATTTCCATTTTCTGACAATGCCTAATTTGGATTCTACAGAAATGTCCACACATAAGGTAAAAGATGTAGTTACCCCTGCCAGCAGTCAGCATGCATCATATGACCGCATGAACTTGTATGTGTACCAGTATTTAAATCAGATCTCATCCATAATGGATCATGTTCTTCACCATGTAATATAGCTGTACCTCTACTTAATGATAACACTGTAGACCTGAAAATACATATACATAGAAATATTCTATATGTCATTTTGTTTTGTGATATTAATTTATGCCACATTTCAACAGTCAAAGCCATATAAACAGTCTATGAAAATAAGATATGAAAGTTATTGTCCAAACTGCTCATTAAACTGAACTGACTACATTTTGTTTGTAGATTTTGGTTGCCCAGAAGAAGTTTTCAGTTGCCTGAACAAAAATCGGTTGTCCTGGAAAACTGGACACCCACTAGTTTTCCTATACATGTGTTTTATAAGTGTACAGTTCACCTAACCACCCATCCTGGAATACACCAATACTGGAGTTCTATCTTACTTTCTACTTTTTCTGAATACTAAGCCAGTTATTTCAATTGTCTAAACTAAATATAAAGAAAACGATGTAGAGAACATGTATTACTACAAGCATTTAAATTGTCTAAACATGTCTTAATGAGCTTAAAAATGTAGTAGCCCTTTAAACTAAAGACATTCTTTAAATGAAAACTATTATATTATTATAATAATGATACAAGTTATTAATTGATAACAAAGGTGCTAATTGACAGTACTTTCCATCGCCTTTTTGATCAGAAAAATGTATACCATAATAAAACAATGGCATGTGATAATCAAAATAAAATTTGAGGTCACAATATATGTATTAGCTGTATTTTACTTACTTTTGTATAAAGGCTGTCAGTACCATTGGTTTATTAGTAAAGTTAATTTCTTGTTCTTCTTGACATAATATACAAGTACCAAGTTGTGTTGAACTTGAATTTAAACATGTACGCTTCATTCCTAATGCTATAGGGAATGTACTATTATCTATTTCACTGTAAATATACACAAACAAATGAAAAAAATAGAGTAATCTGTTTATTATCTTATAACAGAAATTTATAGATCAGGAACTATATAAAATATCTTTGAAGTTATTATATTTTATACTCAAAGAGATCCCAAAAAAGCAAAATAACTTTTAAACTCAAATTGCTTGAAACTTAGAGGGATAGTTGCAGGGCTTTACATTACTTTTATAAGTAGGTTGACTGATTGGACAACCAGCTAAACATTTCATTTGGCCAAAACATAGGTTTTCTAGCAGTACAAAGTTGCCGAACCCAAATATAGGTTGTCAGGGGCAATAGGACAACCTTTGATGTTGACCTATATAGTTATACAGCATGCTAGTAATATAACATATTTATGGTATAAATGAGCAGTCCACAAACCAACAGAGCTCCACCACTGTAGAGCAATTATTTTCAAACTGTACCAGAAGATTAAACAGTGCCAATAAATACCAACCTGAGATCCATATCTGATGCATTTCTAGGAAATAATTCAGTACTTGTACTGTCAAACAATTCAGCATTCTCTTGTATAAAACTTTTCTGCATCTGAGACATTTTAGCCATTATTTTCTGTCGTCTTTTCTCAGCAGCCACAGCTTGTTTCTTCCTTGCCATCTCAACTTGTTTATCTCTAGGTGAGGTAACACTACCTACAGCTTCACATGATACTGGCTCATTCTTCATATGTCGTACTTCTGTCAATAACTGGAAAAATTTATACATTTTTAGCTTTGTAAAATTTGAATGCTTTAATGTTTTGCTAAGCTTGTTTTTCTTTTTTTAGCTTCATTTGCATTTATTTGTCAAATTTAGGTATGTGAAAATTTGCTGCCTGAGTAAAAATTAAATAATAAATTGAGCAAAAAACTCAAAATCAAAAGAAACAAAGATAATATTTTAACATTTGCTCCAAATAAGTTAGGAGTGAGGTTGGCAAATAGTTGAACAAGAATTTTCTATATTCTTATCCAATAAAATCTTTTGAAATCCTATTTTTACAGGATTTGTAATGTAATTTAAAATTTCTTATGCCAATTGGGGGTCTATCAGGACCAAGTTTTAAATGAATTGTTGTACATCTAAATTAAATGACAAAAATATTTTGTATAAATAAAAGAGATAATACTAACCTTGATTGTCCATGTAATTAAATCTCTGATACTATCATGTGTAACTATATGACTGTGGACAATACTATCTAATAATGTTTGTATACATTTACCATCTGTAAAACAAGAGAGGTTGGTCAATATGATAACAGGATCAAACTAACAGTAACAAGAGCAGTCCGCAGACAGCACACTCAACTATTCGGGGTGTTCGTGTAAACAGCAACATTACAACCAGTCAAATTCATGCAAGTTAGGCAACTTGGTATTTGACCTCCAATGGTTACCCCAGAGACATGTGTGAAATTTCAAGTAAATCCCTTCAGTTATTTCGAAGATAAAATGTTGCACCAAAAAACTTAGACAAGAAATTTCTCAATATAAAAGGGCCATAATCCAGTCAAAAGTCATGCAAAAGTTATGCAACTTGGTATTTGACCTCCAATGGTAACCCTATAGACATGTGTGAAATTTCAAGTGAATCCCTTCCATAGTTTCAAAGATATAAAAATGTTGCACCTGAAAACTTAACCAAGAAGTGTTATGACATTGACGCACAACAGAGTAGGATAGTCCCACTATTCTCCATATAGTGGAGCTAAAAAGCTGGCTAGATACATGTACAATACCAAATGGAGAGGGTTTCAAAATAAATTCTAATTCAAAATGAATCAATGTTTCATATACATAGGTAGAAGTTAAGTTTTGAAAATACAGAAAACCTACTTTAAAAACACTGAAATAGACAGATTTCATATAAATTACATACAGTTTTTTCTTCTCAAAATACTAAAATCATTTTTAATACTGAAAAATTTCACCCAGGCATACATAATAATATAAACATATAACAAAAAAAACCTTAATGAATACTATGAACTGTAATTTCGACTTAAATATAATACAATAATTTTATGACCGGCGGTCTATGAAAATGACATTTTGACACAATGAAATTCACTTAAACAAGAAGAAATTTTTCTCCTCAGTGAAAAAAAGACCTGTGTACAATTATCCTTTATCACTATAAATATATCAAACATTTATCTCTACAAAGCCATTTTTATGGATTTCCAGAAAGTGAAGTTTTCTACAATGAAGGTTAAACAGTACTAGAATACCAACCTTTTTTAACCTTAGTAGAGTCTTTAGTTTGTCCACAAGCTTTAGAAAGAAAGTCAAAACTATCCACACCATCAGTTATAGCACGTCTTTGTTCATGTAAAGCTAATCCTATCAAATATAATATCTGAAATAACAAAACAAGGGTAAATGAAGTTTGTTACTGCTAACGATAATAATATGGAAGTTGAGTCTAAAATGATAATTACTCCCCCGCCTATGTTGGTAATATTAGTTGCTTCATTTTTATTCATACTACATACTTTAAAGACTATGGGAAGTTGCCTATGCATATATGGGTAGCTAACGCTTTGCCCCCTGGTACCCTTAATTTGATATCACATACTTATTCCTTTTAGTGTAAGAATAGTACCATGGCACAAAGCGCTACCTAGCGATATGCTTAGGCAACTCGCCCTATATAAATTGACTTTAAACTAACAAGCTCAGGCCATACTATACAAAAAGAATTTAGACCAATCAGTCAATTAATTACAAGTCTATATACTATCTATATATATTACAAATGTCTGCTACTGTTGTTGAATAAAGAAAAACATTTCCATTGGTATGAAAAACAATCACATGTAAATTAATATGAATTTTTTCAATGTTGGAATTTATGCAATTTATGCAAATCTGCTAACTTCTAGACAAAAAGAAGACAAAATCTACTCACTCTCTCAAGCTGTGTCTCTGACAATGACCTTGACCTAGTGGCTGCAGCGCGTCCCAAGATTAGTTCCATGAGGTAGATCATTACATCAGACTGTAGGATGTTCACAATGGGGGCAAACTGAGGGGTAAACTTGGGAGGAACTGGAGGGGGCAATGCTTGGCTTTCATTATTTTCTTTCTTTCTTTTCACCTGAGCTTCTTCAGACTGAAACAAAATCGTAGAAAAAAAACTACAATATGTTTTGTCATAAAATAATATTTACACTGAAGAATGCATTTCATTAATCATTCAAAACTGATCTTGACAAACAAATAATTAATTGACAATGAACTATGACAATTAAGAATATAATGCTACTCATACAGTAAGACTATCAACATATTTATGTACAAATGAATGTAAATAAATGACACAACATTTTCAAATAATGATAATAAAAAACATTTTCAAATAATGATAATAAAAAACATTTTCAAATAATAATAATAAAAGTCTGTTTAAAATTCAAATGATATTTTAAATACAGACAAGTCAAAATATTCAAACATCTTTTAATTGGAACACAATTTTTCCACACATCAGGACTGACACTGGCAGTCACATGGCTCTAGGGAAAATCATACATGTGTATTTTTGCTAACTCAAGAAGCACTCCAGGCCTATTTTTCATAATGCATCTTCAGTGGGGTTGGCTCAAAAAATATATGTCACCAACATGGGACACAATGGGTATGATTAAAAAAGTACTTCTTAAAGATACTATTACAGTGTAACCTCTGCAGAGCGACTTTCGGCGGAGTTTGAAAAAACTGCCGCTCTGCAGAGGTAGACTTTTTCTACCGATCACGAAAAACGACCGTTTCGGTACGGAAAACTGGCTGTTATCCGTTCCGTAATGTAATTATT
Organism: Mactra quadrangularis; assembly: GCA_025267735.1. NCBI lineage: Eukaryota > Metazoa > Mollusca > Bivalvia > Venerida > Mactridae > Mactra > Mactra quadrangularis. The sequence goes on along the minus strand of CM046301.1, from coordinate 472,952 downwards.
ATTGGGCGCTGATCGACAAAAGTATAAAGTTTTAAAATGATTACTAAGTTTTTTTTAAATTAATCATTATCAATGTTGTTTTTATACCTGTCTAATGGCGAATAATATTTAGCATGGATTATCATCGTTTTTTCGGGAGTAACTATTTAATTTGGCTCTTAAACCTCAAATAACTTTAAAACTGAATTCATGCCATCGAAGCTTTTAATAATAAGTACAATAACAATTAAGTTTCATTTAGTTTTGTTAACTAGCTGGACGTATGTACAACTGATACTTGATGACGTCAGTCTACCTAACAATCTTAGATCCGTTCGTTGGTGTCATGGAAACCATATGTTACTTGCATATTAACCCCTGTTAGTCAAATGATTTAACAACATGACACTTTAGGGTAGTACTATACGATTAAGGGTATCGCTTATTGTTTAAATCTTCCGGTCATAGATAATTATCGATAATTGATATTAACCTTGCTAGACTTAGTGTCGCTGTACAGAGGTAAAGAATAACAATGGGAATTTATCTCAATGGCCGTTTACCGCTCTGCGGAGGTGTCGTTCATTAGAGGTAAATCATAGTGCAAAATCGACGGGGGGAATTCTAAAATGCCGCTCGTCGGAGGTTGCCGCTCGCTGGAGGTGTCGTTAGCATAGGTTATACTGTAATACAAAAATACTATAACTTACCTTAGATTTATCACCTTTAGTGTAATGATAGAAGTATGGATTATAACTTGAATAAAATTCTTGTTTTAATTCATACTTTCCTTTACCACCTTGTGGACCTTTAGCCATTGAAACTTTCCTGAAATAACAAATAAAACAATAAAGTTTTACTTGACAACTAATATAATGTTCCTTGAGAAATTAATAGTAAGATAGCAAGAATTTTACAGGTAGTAAAATGATGGTATGATTTGGGTGTTTTTTTCCAGCAACTTGTCATTACTTGTGTTTAGTCATGTACATGGAGAGGCTTAAATCTGTAGACATACACCTTCAACAAGTAATGTACATAAACCATCAATTGGCTGATAACTGCCTTACTTGATTCAGCTGCAAAAGCGAAGGTGGTTTATTATGGTGTAAGCCAAAAATGAGTTTATTAAACTTAAAAGATCAAGTACAGTAAACTTTATAACATACTTGAAGTTTGCCACATCCTTGACAACATCTTCTAAACCTGTCTCGTGATTGGTCTGAAATATAAATATATTATTCATATAAATATTTACATTTTATTTAATACCATCATTTGATTCATTATTACATACGTCATTACTCATTGTTTCATTAGGAAATAATATAACAACTTCATTGACCTATAGAATTGCAATCCATTATTGTCTTTGTCTCTGTAGGACACTAAAGGATGTTGAAAATCTGGTAGATGATAGAGAATATACCTTGATTACATAGTGAAATTTCATTGCAACAGAAGTTTACCATTTCTCAGTCAAATTTTCAACCCACCCATTTCTAAACTAGGACATTCCAGTACAAAGAAACAATGTTATGTTGAGCTTATTATTTGATCAACTGTTATTCTACCTATTCTAAAATAAAAACAAATCACTCAAGCCCACAATTATTGAGTGTGTCTGCTCACCTAGAAGGACTAGGCATACAGCCCTGTTTTCATTCCTCAAAATTTTATGATTGACAATGTGGATATATAAATATAAGGTATTGATATAATTATTTTTATTATTCTTATACTTACATCTTCTGGAAGAGCCTTTGCTAGCTCACTATGAGCTAATGGTGAAATACATAATTGATGAATTACTTCCCTTTTTACAATATCAGCTCTAGTTACCTCCCCAACACCTTGCATGTATCTCTCACCTAATAAATAAAATACAAATTATTAGGTACTGAACAACCAAGGATATAAATGATGAAAAGTTTACATTTTTTTCCAGAAGGTTAACCTATTTTAAATTACAATTAAATTGGTTATACAAGATTTAATATAATTGTTTCGAATACATTGTCTCTCAGATGTCTTATTTTGACAAACAAAACAAGTAAATCTGTGAGCTAATGCTCACTAGTGATACCCCCGCAGTGAGAAATATGACTATCATAATGTAACTTTCATTTAACAAAATCTAAAAATATGCGACAAACAGGAAGTAGATGAGCAAGGAGCATGAAATGGCTTTACACCACATGGGACTATGGGATGAAGCAATATGCAAAGTATTAGGCTGCTGCATGTTATAGTTGCTGAGAAAACTGCGACGGAAATTTTGTAACGGACGGACGCACGGACAAGGGTAAAACAGTATACCCCCCTCTTCTTCGAAGCGAGGGTATAATTAGTTCCCAATTTCACATACTATATATAGACCAATCAAGCACACTGGTTTTAACAGGTTTAGAAAAGACAATTTGAAAAATAATATCAAAAGTAAATAATCTTCAGCTTATTTACAGCAAAAATGTCATGTAACAAAAAACAGAAGAGTGTATAAACAGCATAAAACATACACAATAGATAAAATGTAATAACTTACTCAATATAATAACTAATAGATTCAGGAACTCTTCAGCAAGGAGTACTTACACAATCAAATAAAGTATCTACTTACTCAATATTATAACTAACAGATTCAGGAACTCTTCAGCAAGAAGTACTGTTTGTCTTAGTGAATCTTCTTGTCCAGACGGTACATCATACTGTTCTCTGAATACATACAAAATATAAACATTGATGGAGGCTTGCTAAATACATTCAGTACCTTCCCCATAGTAAGTTTTAAATTTACCCAGGGATTCTATAAAACAGGGATTTGTAACGAAGTGCTTTTTTGAATTTTCACGGTCGTCACTGTCTATAACTGGCTGTAGCAGGCTGTACAAACTATTCCAGAGTTTAAAAACTTGATTTATGTTTTTGTACATGTCTTCCACGCAACTTGCGAATGTTTCTGAAGTTTTTGACAAAAAGTTGTAGCAATTATGACCGAAAATATGACTTTAGGTGATGTAAAATTGGGCTAAAAATGGCAGATCAGCGGGAAAATGCATTATTTTGTGAAACAGTCTGTCAGCGTAATTTACCTCGAAATCATCTAGAAACACATTTTTCCTAACATTTATGTCAATTTGAATGGTACTGGTACAAAATTTCATGTGAATATCTTTATTTAAACTTGTTATACTTGTTTTCCGTATTGGCCGAAATAATAGCGACGACAGTGAAATTAGTTGAAAATCTATTACATTTACTTATCGTTACAAATCCCTGTTATATAAAATCCCTGATTTACCTTAAAGCTAATATGATAACTTATACAGTAATAATATTTATTACAGCCTGTCTACATATACGGCATCTGACATTCTAGCCAAAAGGTATTTGTTTTCTTTTTTGGTTGTTGGATTTAAGGCCATAGCAACACATTGTATAGTTTATACAACATCAGTCATGCAACCTACTCACCGTTCATGGAAAGGCTAAATTTTTGGATTAAGCTGTAAGTCAGTGTCCTACAACTGCCCTACATGGTTTAGAATTAGTGGTAGAAGAGAAATGACTGTAGAAATCATTTAATGAACAAACTCCATGAAAGTATGCCTCAATCAGGAATCATACCCATCACCCCTCGATCAGTAGACTATCTTACTGAACTAGCCCTGGCGGCTATGAATTCCTAGCAAAAAGTAAAAGTTTTTTAATTCCATCACTAGTGGAGGATTCAAGTCATGACTCTCGACCACATGTTAAAACCAAGATTCCTACTTCAATAAACAGAAATTTGTTAATGACTAATGATTCCAATTTTTTATATAAATGTGCAGAGCTCAAGCAGAGTATATCTGCATGAATAATATCTGCAAGTCAGGTGAACTAACCATTGTCCAATAAATTTAGCTACATGCTATGCAATCAGGCTAAAAAATCTGTACACATGGTTTGTTTTTTCTGCAGTTACAGAAATTCAGTATGGTTTAACATGGAAATTCTTTAGCAATCAGAACTGATGAAACAAGTAAATCTGTGAGCTAATGCTCACTAGTGATACCCCCGCAAAAATCTAAAAATATGCGACAAACAGGAAGTAGATGAGCAAGGAGCATGAAATCGCTTTACACCACATGGGACTATGGGATGAAGCAATATTCAAAGTATTAGGCTGCTACATGTTATAGTTGCTGAGAAAACTGCGACGGAAATTTTGTAACGGACAGACGCACGCACGGACAAGGGTAAAACAGTAAACCCCCCTCTTCTTCGAAGCGGGGGTATAATAAGAGTAAAACAAAATACCTACCTGACCCAATTAACAAGTCCAAATTTATACAACAGATGTAAGATAAAATCATTACCAGGACACATTGAAGCACCAACCTGAAAAATTGTAAATTATATCAGAATAACAATTTACAGGATTTTTTAACCAAAAGAAAAAGCATACATAACAAGTAAATCTGTGAGCTAATGCTCACTAGTGAAACCCGTGCAAAAATCTAAAAATATGCGACAAACAGGAAGTAGATGAGCAAGGAGCATGAAATCGCTTTACACCACATCGGACTATGGGATGAAGCAATATGCAAAGTATTAGGCTGCTGCATGTTATAGTTGCTGAGAAAACTGCGACGAAAATTTTGTAACGGACGGACGCACGGACAAGGGTAAAACAGTATACCCCCCTCTTCTTCGAAGCGGGGGTATAATAACAATTTACAGGATTTTTTAACCAAAAGAGAAAGCATGCATAACAACACTTGATAAGATATTATCACAGTTCAAAATGCTGCAAGCATATGTCTCATCTTATTTTTATTAACATGATTGATTGGAGGAACTTCATAAAAGGTGAAGAAAGTGGTCAAGACACAGAGTTATCATAGTTATGTAAATTCCAGGTGTAAAGAAATAAGACATTCTGTGAGCCTTTTAAATCACAGAATCTGATTTTGTAGTATATTATAATACTATTATATAATATTATTTCTACCACCCAGATTGAGCTTGACATGAGACATCTAGCTTGGCTAGTCAGCTAGCTGGTCATTTCACTTCATAAATTCAAAACAAATCCCCCTAAATTTACAGAGAGCCAAAAATTTAATTTTCTTTCATGCTTTACGGTGAAACGTCACGTTATTCGATGAAAATAAACGATGAAAATATAAATTTTATATTTTCATTGCAGTGAAAATATAACCTTATATTTTCATCGTTCATGACGTCATATTAGAGGAGTCATCTTGGAGTAGAAATGACGTCACGTTATAATTTGCGTAAAATACATCAAATAAAATGCAAAACTAAGCATGAAAGAAACAGAATATTCGTCAACTTTGGTGTAAGATGATTTTTATTTCAACTCGTGAACTCAGAAAGTGACATTTTCACTCGTGGCTATGCCACTCGTGAAAATATGTTTTCTGAGCTCACTGGGTGAAATACAAATCGATCTTACACCAAAGTTGACGAATATCCTCTATATCATAGAAAATTAAGTTTTACCCCACACAACAATATTTCACATACCTGTAACATTACAATATCTCTGTCATACATTTCTTTTCTACATTTTACATTATGGTAGAAAAATATCTGTAACAGAAAAAAATCAGCTTAGTAATATAAAATCTTCAAATGCATATACAGCACTTCAAATACATTATGTTGAAGGATTCCTTCCATGCCTAAACTAACCTTTGTGCTGGGCTTAAACTAGAGTATTACAAGAACACTAACATGTAGACTTGGTTAAACACCCCAAATATTCTACAATACATCAACTGAAAAATCACTCTTTTCTCTACAGTAACTGACATATATATGGAACACAATAAACAAAGGCAAATTAGTGGATCCTCCTAAGTCATTGAACTGAAAGCTAGATCTTAACTTCTGAATACGAGTAAGAATCAAAGGTAAGAAACATGACACCAAATATGTTAACCAACATTTTATTCCTTCTTAATCCCTCTTCTTCTCTGGTTCATAATCCCTCATGGACTAACAAGCATCAGTACCAATATCAAAGCAATTAAGTTATAAACATACCTGATTAATCAAAGCATAACCGTTTCTTCTCCACATGTTAGCATTAGATTGAGCCACCATTACTTGTACTCTGAGTGGTAGTTCTATCAACTCTACTGGGTCTGGTCTCTGTAAATACAGATAATACTTTTAAATAAAACTAATCAATATGGCAGATTTCACAAGTGCTAGTGTTACCTGGACAGAAAGTATTAAAATGAATTAAAATGCATGATAAACACTAGATATTCAACTTTTGATGTATGAATATAAAATATTGTTCAAAATCACATAAAATGAATAAATACCTAAATAAATTGATCTACCTTGGTTTTTTTTCGTATTACTGTTTATGTAGCAATTGACCCCAGAATAAGACGGAATAAACTCCTGGTCAATTCTGATGTACTTTTTTTTCAAATTATGTAGAAACAAGTAAATCTGTGAGCTAATGCTTACTAGTGATACCCCCGCAAAAATCTAAAAACATGCGACAAACAGGAAGTAGATGAGCAAGGAGCATGAAATCGCTTTACACCACATGGGACTATGGGATGAAGCAATATGCAAAGTATTAGGCTGCTGCATGTTATAGTTGCTGAGAAAACTGCGACGGAAATTTTGTAACGGACGGACGCACGCACGGACAAGGGTAAAACAGTATACCCCCCTCTTCTTCGAAGCGGGGGTATAATAATAATGGTATTAACAACTAAATAAATATTATAATGATATTATGAGGTTTTTTGTTAGATAAGAAATTGTATGAAATACTAATAATTGTATGCATCTATATACATGCATGCATCTTCAATATTAAAACAAAGTCTATGGTACTAAATTTGTGCTTGTTAATTATTACAGGCTCCAACTACTCTCTATAAACATAATATGAAAATAAGCAACAAGAAAAACAAGTAAATCTGTGAGCTAATGCTCACTAGTGATACCCCCGCCAAAATCTAAAAATATGCGACAAACAGGAAGTAGATGAACAAGGAGGATGAAATCGCTTTACACCACATGGGACTATGGGATGAAGCAATATGCAAAGTATTAGGCTGCTGCATGATATAGTTGCTGAGAAAACTGCGACGGAAATTTCGTAACGGACGGACGCACGGACGGACGAACAAGGGTAAAACAGTTTACCCCCCTTTTCTTCGAAGCGGGGGTATAATGATACACAGAAAATGGTACAATTAAGAGAAAAGGCAAAGATCAGGCAACAGAAGTTTCAAGAAAGACAGAGAGAAGCAGCGAAGACCCAGGTTCAAACAACTACATGTACATCAGTTCTAAAAGAGTCTAAACCAAAAACAAGAGCAGAGTTAGGAAGTCTGACAGAACAAGTAAATCTGTGAGCTAATGTCTATGTTTGGACGGACGAACGCACGCACAGACAAGGGTAAAACAGTATACCCCCCTCTTCTTCGAAGCAGGGGTATAAAAATGGCGAGAATCCAAAAGAAAGTACAGACAAAACATGTTGTCCCATGAAAATGCCTGGGTAAGGAAGAAAGATAAATAACGTAAGCAGAACAAAGTACAGTCAAACAGGTCACAGATAACACCACAGCCTGAAGGAGGGTTCAGATCAAAGAAGACACTGTATAATGTCACTTGGAAAGCCAGAAAGGTACTACCATCAAACCCACAGAAGTATGCTTGTGTTGTGAAGAACCTTGTACAAAATACAACACCCAAAAAACGACAAGCTGGTGAAGACTTGATGAAAATCAGCCCAAAAGTTCAGAAATGTGATATAAATTTGATGGAAATCAGCCCAAAAGCTCTGAATTGTGAAGAATCTAAAGAACTTCCAGAAAATATGAAAGGTACCCATGTACAACATTAACCAGTTGCTAGTTCTTCGCAACAGGAGAGCCCGGTTGTAAATGAATTTCAACAGAAAGAAGAGAGCAAAACTAAGGGAGTAACAAGTATACACTCTCATGGCTTAACATATCCTAAATGGTATAGAGTTTCACCAAGGACGGAATGCTTAGCCAGAAACTTCTACTTTCGTTCTGATGTATCAACAGCCCTGCCGCAAAAAAAGATATGCGAATAAACATGGGCCTGGATATGTTATGCAATGTACACTGGCAGTTGCATACTCAATGTTTAAGCAGGACTACAAGGAATGCAAAATAGGATTTACAAAGTTTACAACATTAAGACCGAAGAATGTTAGGCTTCTGTCTGTAAAACACTGGAATTATTGTGTTTGCATAACATGCCAAAATATTTGCTATAAACTGAGAGCCATAACAAAAGTTTTGAAAAAAGTCACTGATTTCAGTTAACTTCTTGACATTAAACTATGTCCCAAAAATGACCCACAGCGCTACCATTCATCCAGGTGCATTTTCCATAAATGTCCGAAATGCGTTGACACAAAAGAAAGACTATATGCCTACTTTGGAAACAATGAAATCCAAAAGAATGAAAATATGTTGACCTGGAATCACTGAGAAAAGGTTGTGGAAGATGGAAAGGCAAGGAAGGTTCTGAAATGCAAGAAAAGTACTGTTTCAGCAATGATGGAAGAACTTATAACTGATGTGATGGAACCAGTACAAGGTACGACTTTTCAAGAACATTTATTTATAGGCCAATGGCAGCATCGTCAGTTTGCTGAAATGCGAAGTAATCTGCCACCAGACTGTGTATTACTTGTAATGGACTTTGGGAAAAACAGAACTATTTGATATCAGGACGAACCTGTTTACTACACAACACAACAAGTACATGTTCACCCTGTTGTGGTATTTTACCATTCATATACATTTTTATTTTTTTATTTATTGGAGTTAACGCCGTATCAACACAATTTAGGTCATTTCACGGCGTCCAGCGCACCTAACCTAGCTTTCCTGGACCATTGTCTATAACAAGTACTCTCCTACCCTTCCACAAGGCCAGAAACTTCTCCATATATCTTATTAATGGAGGAAAATTGACATTATTGTCAAATTTTCATGGAATGGTATAACCTCCCTTCGGGACACTAGATTCAAAATGCAGATGCTCTATCAACTGCGCTACCCATCCTGGTTGATAAAAAAAATCTAAGATACATTACAATGACATTTATCTAGCTTGATATACACAGGAATTATTGAGACTATAACACTGCTGTGAAATGGAAACATGAAATAACAAAATTGATACAAAAATAACTTACAACAAGAGGACAATTTGGAGATTCAAAACATAGACCATGTTGACCAAGGTATGTATGTAGACCTAAAATATAAGAAAATACCATTGAAGTGAACAAGTAAATCTGTGAGCTAATGCTCACTAGTGATACCCCCGCAAAAATCTAAAAATATGCGACAAACAGGAAGTAGATGAGCAAGGAGCATGAAATCGCTTTACACCACATGGGACTATGGGATGATGCAATATGCAAAGTATTAGGCTGCTACATGTTATAGTTGCTGAGAAAACTGCGACGGAAATTTTGTAACGGACGGACGCACGCACGGACAAGGGTAAAACAGTATACCCCCCTCTTCTTCGATGCGGGGGTATAGTTAAGTCAATAAAACCAGACATTTATAACCCCTAGTTGGAATAAAAATTCACTTAATACATTTAACCTCTGAATCAAACAAGTTGACACATTGTAGATAATTGTTCATGTCTATAATGGAACAATACATAAGTCATTTAAATTAAAGGATATCATACAAAAAAAAAAAATGAGCACTTCCTCACTGCTGCTTTGTACAGAACATAATACAAGAGCTGTCAGAGGAGACAGCATGCTCGACTTAGTAAGTATTTGTCACAGGAGATGTGGTTGATGATAAGGAACATATATATTTTAAAATTTGAAAATATAACCTTAACAAATTTAAAGTACAATAAATAAATAAAAGAATTAAAGAAAATTTTAAGTACATGGAGGACAATTTTGTAAAAAAATGTATTTGGAGTTATGATTCTTGTCACATGAGATGTGGTTGATAATAAGGAACATATATTTAAAGTTTGAAGTCAATACCTAAAGAAATAAAACAGTTGCAGTAAAAACAAATATTTTTTAAAGAAAACTATAAGTTCAAGGGGGAATAACTCTGAAACAAATGTGCTTGGAGTTATGAACCTTGTCACATGAGACGTGGTTGATAATAAGTGACATACATTTAAAGTTTGAAGTCAATACCTAAAGAAATAAAACAGTTGCAGTAAAAACAAACATTTTTTAAAGAAAACTCTAAGTTCAAGGGGAGATAATTCTATAAAAAAATATATTAGGAGTAATGAACCTTGTTACATGACATGTGGTTGATAATAAGGAACATATATTTAAAGTTTGAAGTTAATAACTTAAGAAATAACAAAGATATAGAAGAAAGTATTTTACTGCACAAAAACTTTAATCTGTACACAAAAACTTCAATAAGTTCAAGGGGAGATAATTCTAAAAAATGTGTTTGGAGTTGTGAACCTTGTCACATGAGATGTGGTTGATAGTAAGAAACATATATTTAAAGTTTGAAGTTAATATCTTAAGAAATAACAAGGATATACAGTTCAACTTGAGCTAACGGACACCTCTTGACAACGGACACCTGTGGACAACGGACACATCAATTTCCCCCCATCAAAAATGCTCTTAAAATTACTTCTGGACAGCGGACACCTGTCGTCTGCGGACAGCGGACACCTGTATTGTCTCCCAAATCAATAATATTACCCCAAACAACGGACACGCGGAAGTTACCAATTAACAAGTGACACTTTGTATAAGAGGCGTCATGTATATAAAACAGCGGTAATCCGTTGACAAACACGTGACTTAATCGTGATAAAGGTTTATACAACGAGGTGATAATCTTATGATTTAATAACTGAAATGTTTTTATAGCACTTTAATTATGTGTTAATTTGTTAAAACGGTCTGCATAAGTATTTTGCTCGTCTTAGTTCCCATAATTGGTTTGAAAAATAAACAGTGAAATTTATAGACATTTTGAACAAGCAAATACGGACATTGCAGGTTATTTTTACGTCAAATTACGATCAAACATCAGTATATACAGTCATATCCCTTGTTGTATAAGCTTTCGTTTGATGTTTAAATTAAACATTGCTAAAAATTCTGACTTGCAAGTAAAGTTATTGAGTCGTAGGTCTCAAAATTTCAAACCAAAAAAGCCGCCATTACGCAATTCATTGTTTACCTTTCTGTAACATCGTCATTTATCCATTAATATACATTCAAGTAAATGCACTTATGAGGCGCTTTTGGATTTAAATATTATTTATAAACATTGGTTTACCTTATTTTACTCAATTTTAAATTGCATATCTATCAAAGATTTCTTGAATGTTGGTCTAAAAACTTACCTCATAGAACGAATATCGGCGATTTTTGTCAATACACAACTGAGAAATTTTTTGTTTTTATTTTTTTCCAAGATTACTTTAAATGATATTCATCGAACTAATGATGTTAGAATGAAGCAATTTAATTTTTAAAAGTAATAATAGTCCAGCACAATCATTAATTCATTTATTTTTGTCGTCTCCCTTTACAAAAGTGAACACATTTTCGGCCATGCAAAATTTCGGATACGTGATTTTTTAGTTCATGGATAGAATACAATCATTTTATTTAATGTAATTTCACTTGTCTAACACTTCTTCAGACTTAGCCCTATTATGAGATCTAAAATATTTGATTTCCCCTTAAAAGTTTGGTCAAACTAGAGCCCAGATATTCACTTTACAGTCTTATTGAGTTTGCCAAAAGAGCGCATTTATTTGACATCATAACAAAGGGTTGATTATTTAGATTAGTTGAATGGGTACAAATGTGAGACTATTGCATTAATTCTGTTCTGTTCTGCAAATTGATAACTAAGTACAGTTGTTTATATGTAGGAGTTAGTACAGGCTTATGCCCGGAAAGCAATTTCTACATCATATGAGGCATGTCCATCAGAACCTGTCCATAGAGGACACCTGTCCACAAAGGACATTTTTGGATTTTCCTTTGAATGTCCTTTGTTCACAGGTTAGACTGTAGAAGAAAGTATTTTACTGCACAAAAACTTTAATCTGTGCACAAAAACTTTAATCAGAAATGTGGACGCGGACGCCGGGGCGAGTAGGAGAGCTCTACATTACTACGTAAAGTCGAGCTAAAAATGATCAAGTGTATTTATATTTATATCACCTTCTATTTTAACAAAGCTTAAACATGATGGTGTATGTCAAACATTAAGTGACTGTTTGAGTTGACCAACCAAACTGATGATAGAACAACATAAAACAATACTGCCCTACTTATAAAGGAAAGGAGGTCATTATTCATACATACCTGCTAATAATCTAGTAACTGGTAGATGTATAGATATAGGTTCTGAACCAACATCAAATTTTATACAATCAACATGAGCATTAGCCTCTGAAATCATACAATATATACCAACATTAAAACAAGTGAATCTGTGAGCTAATGCTCACTAGTGATACCCCCGCCAAAATCTAAAAATATGCGACAAACAGGAAGTAGATGAGCAAGGAGCATGAAATCGCTTTACACCACATGGGACTATGGGATGAAGCAATATGCAAAGTATTAGGCTGCTGCATGTTATAGTTGCTGAGAAAACTGCGACAGAAATTTTGTAACGGACGGACGCATGCACGAACACACGCACGGACAAGGGTAAAACAGTATACCCCCCTCTTCTTTGAAGCGGGGGTATAATGAGAAAGCATAAAAATGCCGAAAGTTACCCTTTTACAACTTGATAAATTTTAAATTGACATACATTGATTACTCTAACATACTCAATGGTTTACAATGTGATTTAACATGTTTCTAAAAATATGCTATTAATTTATTCTCCACATATCTTAGATCTTCACAAGTATAGCTATGTAAAAATAGTGTCAGAAGGCAGATTCAGAGGACACATTTATAAATCATGTCAAGGGTACCCCTTATATGCTTTAACATAAGAGAACCTGAATTTGCTTCAGTTCACCGAGAGTATAAATGGGTATCTGAAATGGTAGCATATTTCTAGATACCTTTTGTTAGCATTCATATGAGAAGATTAATTGACCCCTAAGACGTTGACCCCTAAGACAGATACTAGTTGTCTATTGACCATGGTAAATACCATGAGGTCAATACTATAAAATACTAAGACTTTTTAAGATTTTAGACAATGAACAGTCAACTTATCGTGTGTACTTACCTAAATAACAGAATCTCTTCATTCTATCAATATCTTTACATGAACTAAATACTTCCACAGCTTTATTATAGGACTCAATCAATACTTGTCTCTGTAATAGTGAAATAGACATTTTACAACACACCCAGATATATAAAGCTATAACTGACTGTTATGTCATGATTTTTTTTAAATTTATACTATATCAATATTAAGTACCAATAAAAAAGACAATATCTGTGATCAGTTTTCTAAACATATCACAAGCCAGACCTTTTTTCCTTACATAACAGGGGCCACTTACAGGAACTTTCCCCTCCTGAAATTTCTTTAAAACCATGCAGTTTTTCCAAAGATTGATGTTTTGCTACCCTATCTTTGAAATTGCAATAAAATTTGCCCAAATGTTCTACATATAGAAAGGCCCCAGGCCTCTTTCCTAAATACTAAAAAAGACCTACTAGCTAGAACCTTACCCCTGGTATCCTTGATTTTATATCACATACATATTACTTTTTGGTGTATGAAGGGTACCAGAGGACAAATCACTAGCTAGAGATTTCCTTAAGAAACTGGCCTCTTGTTGAAATTCTTCAGAACTGCTTTATAAGCAGACACAAGAAGACATGCAGTGGCAAGCCTTGTAATCAAGAATACAAGAAATGATGGATTGAAATTGTACAATGCAATTTTTCTTAATTTCTAAGTTTTCCTATGTAAGACAATGTCATTGTGTTTACATGTAAATACAAAACATATAACTTACATCACTTCCACACCATTCTAAAAATAGAACAATATTATCTTCTAACTTGAGTTGTAAATTAAAGGCACCTTCCCATTCTGGTTCAAACTCTAAATGTTGTCCAATCTGTCTTTTAACTGGATCCATACCCTTTAAATAGAAGGCATAAATTGTTGAATACACGTCTGTATACATTTGTATTTCAAGTGGTTACTTAAAACATTAAAGCTTATAAGCCTACTTATATTCACTAACTAACTCAGTAAATGTGCTTATTACAAGTCCTTTACAAAGTGGGCTGTAATTGAGATAGATGAAATCCATATAACAACTCGTGTATTTGCAATTTGAAATTGAAAAAGAAAATATAGAAAAAAGTAGTAAAACAAGCATTCAAATTGAAATGTACTAAGACTTATGCTTTCGTCAGTGATAGAAAGTCAATAAAGCAACCATTTTACATTACAAAAAGAATATATAGATCTAGAAACTGCTTGTACCTAAGATAAGTACTAAGAAAACTCAATTGTTACATTGTTTTTTTGTTGTTGCAATACATTGCATAGATCAAATCACAGCTGGCCGTCAACCTACTCACCATTCCTGAACAGGCTAAATCTCTGGATTTAGCTGTACACTAGTAATAAGATGCATCCTTCAGTCAGGACTGACATGATTTAGAATCAGTAATAAGAGGAAGAATGGTCATAGAAAACATTTCACAACAAAACTTCACGAAGGTATGCCACGCTCAGGAATGTAGCCCATGCAACCTTGATCAGATGACTTGCATGCTACCAACTAGCTAGCCGGGCAGTGGGCAGTTATGGGACGTTTCTGCATAATTAGCATTTCTGCATAACAGTGAAATATTCTATACAAACCTCTATCAGTTTTAACAGTTCAAGAAAATAAGAGAATCCTTCCAGAAAACTAGTTCTTAGTTGATCTGTCCATTCAGTAGGCTCTGGTTTACATATCAATGCATATCTGAAAACAAATATAGTATCTAAGCTATTTAAAAACCCTCAAGCCTTAAAATTTATAACACAACATATTTCTTTGTTTTTAATTCTACTGAGGCACTTGTAATCTCTTCCTTTAAATTTAACTCTTCTACAAATCTGGTAATGCCTGCTTGGGTCTTAAAGTATCAAGGGTTCAAAGCCAGTTATTACCATAGCTTTTAACATATAAAAGATAAAATAGCAAACAAGTACTTTCTTTAAACAAAAGCAGACAAGTACTATCTTTATTTTAAAGCATAAAATAACCTAGATATGTAAAGCATGGGTGAAAGTTGAAAATTTAATTAATACTGAAAATACTGAAACCCAACTTTCAAAATACTGAAATAGACATATTTCATATAAATTATATAAAGTTTTCTACTCTCAAAATACTGAGATCAGTATGAATACTGAAAACTTTCACCCATGGTAAAGTCATTACCTTAGGTCACTTGCCAGAAACCCAGGACTAATAAAAATTTGAGCTAGTTTAAATTGTGTCATTTATCTACTTGGGCTAGTTGATCATTTTCCTCACTATTATCTCACTGGGTAACTCATTGAGGATAAATAAAGGTGCTATTGTAATGTAGATACAGTGGTTGGCGAAGGACACATGACCAAGAGAGATGTGGTGATTGTAGATGACTATATAGTCACTTCTAACAGCCTTGCTGTTGGGTTAACCCTTAAGCGACGCGGTTGAGTGTCTCGCCCACCACCACGGAGAACCAGGTTCGATTCCCAATCAGGCCATTTGGTTTTTATTCTCCAAATTTACTTAAGAGATATGAGATAAATTAAACTAACACAATGTTCTATTATACTTACTTGAGATCATGCAGTGAATAACAAGCTCTTTTAAATGTATTAGATGTTGTCCTTTCAAACATAAGTTTACCATCTTCTGAAACAATGACATCATTATATTAGATAAAATGACATGGTACATCAACAGTGAGTAAAGAAAATATAGCAAGGACAAAATAAAATGACAATTTAAGAATATCTACAGCCTTGTATGAAGATAATTTCCCTTCATGGAGGCAATAAAAAGAGGTGTGTAAAAAAGGATAACCCTTGCAAAAAACTTAAACTCCACAGTCTGACGTGTCATCTAAGATTGTAGTCAATCATAAAAATGATGAAGCATAAAGTTATGGTTCTTGTCCACTGCATTTCTCCACTA
Source organism: Mactra quadrangularis (assembly GCA_025267735.1). Classification (NCBI taxonomy): domain Eukaryota; kingdom Metazoa; phylum Mollusca; class Bivalvia; order Venerida; family Mactridae; genus Mactra; species Mactra quadrangularis. Next base: position 456,782 of record CM046301.1, on the reverse strand, counting down.
AGAGTTCAATCCACCAGCAAAGTTTCAGATCAGTCATTTGAATGGTATTGGACTTATGCTACAAACAAGCGAACAGGGACACCATTGCCACCACAAGAAACCCCTGTATGAGGCAACTTTGAGGCAACACAAAAATCACCTTCCAGCATTCCTTAAAATACCCATTTACACCTGGGTTGAGTGAAGCCATTATTCCATAATTCCTTGTTCCATAAAAACTTATTAGTGCCCCTCATGGGATTTCAAAACCCGAGGCTACAAATCTGACAGCTTTACTACAGCTCCTTCTTCACTTTCAGTGAGTAATAGTATAATTCTATGAAGATATCAAACATAAACCTCAGTGAATGACTTACTAGTATTTTTCTTCTCTTCACAAGCTTGTAAGAATGTCTGTATAATCACAGAGAGAAGGTTATGATCAGCAACCAATGTACGTGCCTACAATGTACAAGAAATAAACTTGAATAGCCCATGATCTTTTGAAATTGTGTTTAACACCATTTTATACTAGTTTTGTAGCTACCTGGCAAACTCAGTTTGTAGTGCACAAGTCTACTGATCAAGTGATCATAGGTCCAATTCCTGGGCCAGGCATACTTTGATGGAGCTTGGTTATGAAGTAATTATTTTTGCCTTGTGCCACTTATTTTAAATCATGTTGGGCTAACTAGGTAACAGGTAAATTTCCTGGATAGTATTCCAACCAGTACTTTTTTCCCAAAGGTTAGAACTGCAGTTTTACCAAACTCAACAAATCTAAGCTAGTCCAATTCTTAATTAAAATTTAAGCACAAATTGTCCACGCAAGAGTTCCAATCTTCAAGAGCTAGTGACACATTAGAATACAAGAAAGAATAAATTAATTAAAGATGTACTAAACATGTAATATACCAACAAAGGAAACCAATTCATACAATACAGTACAACCTCTCTCAAACAACTCCCATTGGGACAGGACAAAATTGTGTTGCAGTTCAGAGGTTGTTGCTCTGCAGAGGATAAATTGAATTAAAATTGAGACAAGGAGAATATCAAAAGCCATTATTGAGCAGAGGATTTGTCTTGTAAAGGGACACTCTGCAGAGGTTATACTGAAATTAGTTTATCCTTTAAGTATTTATATTTTAATCCTTAGGTCACTTGAATGTCATGTCATTTTTATAAACAGTATTGCAAGCTAAAATAATCTTTCAGCACAAAAAGTACTAAGATTTTTTATATTTCACAACAATTTCACCATTTAAATAAAAATAATAACCATAAGCATGCAAGTAAAGACAGGAATTCCAAGAATGAAGCTAGCAAATCTCATAAGAGGGTTCAAATGTTCCCACACTAAGTGAATTAATTAATTTACTAAGTTTATTTGAGAGTGAACATATATTGAAATTAAAGATAAAATCATTTCATTTTATTTTCATTTGAAAACGATTTCTCATAAAAGATACCCCACAATCAAATATTAAAAAAGCAAGCTGCAAAAGATTCCTTTTCAACGCGAGCTGGTCAATCAAATTATTGTTTTTAATAACTGACTTTAACATTTTTATTTGTTTAATGATGAAAACACATTCACCTAACTAGTTTTCCTGGACAATTTTTTATAGTTTGTGAAAATTAACCCAAGAAAAGGAATACAATTTAAAGGTACTCATTCACATATTTCTACTAAAATATCAACTTTTTCTAAAAACAATCAAAACTGCGTGGGAACATTTTTAGAAGCAGGAAATTAGTGTTCTGATAATGACAATTTAAGTGCAAAATGACATACAATGACAAATGATGGTGTTTCATGTAGTAAAAATATACCCTGTTTGTAACAGTATAGACAATTTAAGTGCATTTTTTTATTGTGTATTTTTCTTGCAACCTATTGGTTAGTTTCTCTTAAAATGATAAGAATTAATTTTTTGACACAAATACAGATACTGAATGGTATTTTGAAATTATCGAAAATTTAACCAAATCTGTGAACTAGTACCTATAAATATAATTTACATACATTAGGACAGTTAAAGGTACTGAACCATCTAATGTAATAAACTCTGTCTTAGGTCAAATTTCACAAACTATACCAGTACTCACTTACCCTTCCAGTACAAGGTCTATAGTCACATGATCTATAAGAACAACTAATAAGGTCAACAAAAATTTGTTTTCCATCAATTTCTCTGTCCATACAAATAATTGAATGACATCAAGAGCATAAAATAACTTCGACATTTTTTTTCTTAAAAAAACTCAGTTGAACCAGTGAGTTTTTATTCTTTGCTCCAAATCCTCTGCACAAAAATTAAATCAACTAGTAAAGTAAGGCATGAGCAAAAGGTATTTTATGCAGAGATCTTTGGGTTAAAAGTACAACTCACAGGCTAATGTTGGTATTTTAGGACAAAAAATTGTAATAGTTATTTCATGCACTTTATGAATCTTTCCTACTTTCAGCAGCTGCAAGAAATGACAAAAACCAAGTGTTAGTTTACATTCTGAAAATCATATGACTATAAACCCTGCAGATGGAGCTAATGACCTCATCCTTTAGGGAGGCAAATCAACAAACTAATTAGTCAAACTAATTCAGGGTATATAGTCACAAGATCTTCATATTGTTAACAAACTCTTGTATTTTTGTAAAATATTTACAACAGCCAAAAATTGGGAAAGATTCAAATAGTGCACAAAATAACTGTTACATATACAGTCAAATTGAGTCAATGCCTACATGAATCTGTGAGTTGCAATTGTTTACTTTGAATCCTCTGCACAAATTGCTTTTAAACAAGATCTAGTTTACTTCTTAATTTAAATTTTGTGGGGAAGATTTGGAGCTTACAATCATAACTCACAGGATAAAAGGAAATTTTTCGGGAAAAAAACAGTAGTAGTTATTTCATTTGCTATTTGATGTTCCTCAATTACTAGTAAGAAAAAGGCAATTGACAAAAAACAAATTTTCGTTTACCTTGAGTTGTAGTTGTAGGTCACATGACTACAGACCCTGCATTAATTGTTTAAATGAACATAAATTAAAGTCTTGGCTACATGATAGGAGGGTAATACCAGTATTACATGGTAAAACATACCAAACTTGGCACTGTGAATAATTGCACAGACATTTGAGTGACTGATACTGCCCGATAATGGTCATCTTGTATAAAGTCCCTCGTTAGCGTATTATAGCACTAGAATGTACAGAAAATATAAACAATTATAAGCTCTTCTAACCATTTCACTACCAGTAATAATGATAGTCTGTGATACAGTCAAACTCCAATGGAAAGATCATTGTACAATTCAGTTTCAATAGAATTTTGGCACTTGAAAATTGAAAAATAAATCAGGGAGTACTATCAAATTTGTTACATTTGACATGTTTAAGTGAAGCTTAAACAAAATTTAGATGATATCTTTACAAGTTTTTTTTTAATTTTCATGCTTGGTCAAAGAAGTCTTCAAAAATAAGGGTAAATTATCCAAAACAAACATTGCATAAATCTTTTTTTAAATACTTTTTATTATTATATGGATGTCCTCCACAGAAGTTTGGACTGTCTACCATAGAACTAGTCATTATAGAAAGAAACTATAATGGAACAATACATTTTACCACAGCTTGACATGAAGGTGCCCACCATTGGGGCATGACGCAAATCGTAAAGATAATGATTTGAAAACTCACAGTAATGGAGAAACATAGTGAAAAAAATTATTTAGATAATCGACTACTTTTGCACAGAGGAATATGTCACCTTCATACAAACTATGATAAGAATGTTTGTTCCAAGCTGACTGCATTGTGTAACATACCATATTGTTACAGCAGTGATATGACAGAGAACAAGAATACCATTTCATCAATGATTAGACAATCTCTATTCATGATTGTACAATATACCACATGTCTTTGTAATATAACCCTCCTACCCTTTTAAAAGCACTTCTAAAATACTATTTTCAGAATTACAGTTTCATTAGATTTATCAAATATTTTGGCAAAACAAAGCTTTAGAGGCGTCCCACTGCATTATTTCAAAGAATTTCACTCCAAAACAGATAGACCAGATATGAAATGGCCAATGTAAAAAAAAACATTTTCCACAATTCTATTAAATAAGTACTGATAGTAATTATTTTTAAAAGCAGAGAGCAGGGTGCTGCACCCCGCCCTTTTCCCTCCTTCCTGTCATTCTTTACTTCTTCCTATGCAAAAAAGTCATGTTGAAACATTAACTCACTGATGTAGCCTGTCCCTTTTTTCTGCCTCACTGCCCCTTTTATCTGCCTCAATGCCCCTTTCTGAGCCCTAATCACTATTATTTCATACAAATCACAAACTGAATGGTATTCTTGCCTCTATCACAAAGAGCCAACAACTAAGTGACACCAAACACTTGACAATAAGACAAGCGCATATTTTGAATACTTTGTGTTTTGATATTACAACATACCAGTGAAATGACGGTAAATATTTGTACAGACAAAGATGCTATAGACACGTCATGATCGTGATCATCCACACAAAAAGCCTTCATCAGATTTGTGTAATGCTGCAGGAATAAATATCAAAAATAGCTTAAGATCATATACAATATTGCATGAAAATATTCCAAGAGATCAAGTGGTTAGGATTGCCAGTTAAGTTTATATACTAACTTATTTTAACTCGATTGTGAAACAAGTTCTTACAACTTATACTAATCACTTTTGAGTCCGCTTTCTGGTCCCCCAGTACTGAGCTAGTAGGATAAAGTTTCTTGCTCAAAGAAACAACAGAGTATGTATTGACCGTATTGGACAGGATTTGAACCAACACAGGGCTGGCAATCAAATGATAACCAGTCAAATGTCGAAACCACTCCGCCACGCCCACTCTTAATTGGGGAGAAGAAATGGTTGAGTGGTTATGACCTTTCCTTTTGGAATTCGATCAAATCAATTCAAGAACTAATCTGGTTGAATCCCTTATCCAGATAAATTAATAAGTGGTCATAATTCATTAATATATATGGCATACAAATGATCCGAGAGTGTATTAACAGTCGTTACCCTAACCCACTAGCCCAATGCCCTGGCTGGACTAATAAATGTTGATTAAGGCACATGAAAATTACTGAATTTCATATAGTTGAGCTAGTAGTTAATTTTCTCTTTGCTATATGTCATTAATAATCGGGGCTAGTGCTTGAGAAAATTTAAGGCAAGAAATGGACAGGTTCAAACTTACCTGGGTACAGCAGATTATTAAATATTAGTACAACTAAAGTTTGAATGAACTTATTAAGAGTAAGACATGACACAGCTACTTTTACACTGTACCATATGAAACTTTACTATGGGTCAGACATTGGAAGCCATGACTTTTAATCATTCAAATTAAGTTTGGTTAAGAAATATAATACATTGGGAACAAGATGTATCTTCATATTGAGACAACTTAGAATTTATCCATGATTTACAAAGATATTTCAACACATTTCTAGAATTAAAACAATCTCATTGTGGTTTTCAGTCCTCATAATTTCAGACAGCATTTTAAAGGGCTCACTTACCTTGGTAAATATAATAGAAAATTTCTTTTTACATTCTTGATCCATTAATACACTGAAAATTAATGAAGAAATAATAAGAGAATGCAATTAGGTTTTGATATTTATTAAGATTACAGTCTGAGTCAGAAAAGGAGAATTTATTATCTTGACCTTTAAATATTTATGTGAGTAAATTGCAACTTGGAACAAAATATTGAAATAATGAAAAATGATGCAAAATTGAAGACTCTTTTTGAATAATTTGAGCCATTACAGTAAAGTTCTGCTACAAAGACAACTTTGGTTAGGCCTAAAAAAATAGCTTTTTAGGGGAACCCGACCCTACCAAGCAAAAGCTGCCAACCCTAGCACTTTTTTTCAAAGTTAGCAATTTTTTGTTCATAACTTTTGGCAAAGTTCGTAATAACAGATAAATAGCAATTTCATATTAAAAGCAAAAACAAAAGAATTTTCAGGCTGTTCCCCTAAACATAAAATAATTATTTTTTCGCCTTAACAGCTTTATTTGAGCAGGTCACTGCACTAAGATTGATTTGCTATTAGGATCATGGATTTTGGTGGTCTTTAGAGTGGTACCTAACTGTAAATGGATAGGTCCAAATCTGCAACTGTTAAGAGCAAGTCACAAGAAATTTTATTTTCAAATGACAAAAGCTTGTATGCTTCTACCTCCAAGCTAGAATTATAACATATTCCTTAGAATTTAGATAAGAGTAAATTGAGTAATACTTAATCTATCATACTCAACAACTACAAAAAATAAGAAGTATTTTCTTACCCTGCCATCATAAGTTGATGACTCTGGACTCTAGCAGCTGAAAGTTCAAGCAAATTCCTAAGTTTGTATCATCATTGAAAATACATACATTTAATTGTATTATAATGTCTGGCTTCAAGTAAAATTTAACTACAATGTTTATACAAAAGGTGAGAAAAAAACACTTTTTTGTATACACTTATACATAAGAATCATGAAAGAGAAATAAACACAAGAGCAATTAGAAACTTAGTGCTTATGCGCTATTCACATTGGGCTCAAACTCTGTATGATCTATGTGATGTGTAGGAGGACATGATTATATTTTCTCTAAACATTCTTCCTTAATTTCATTATAATACAAAAGCAAGCACAGTACATTTTAAAGCTTTACTTAAAATGTAGAGTAAAAAACATTATATTTTTTCAAATCAATGTCATTCTAAGCTACAACATACTAAAGTAAATATTTACTTTTCCATAACTGTGTATCAGCTAGAAGTAATACTTCCATCAAAGATTGTTCATTTTCTTGTTGTTGCATACTTAATAAACAAAACAATCTTCTCAAACCATCTGTAAACAAATAAGAAGAATATACATATATTGTTTGTTTTTTCTCAACTGTCAAAATAAGAATGATTTCATGGCTCTTTTTCAAGTTATTAAAATTTTTGATATTATAATTGCCTTACATTCATGATTTTTTGATAGAGCATTTTATGATCAGATAGAACTGCTTGTGCTGTATAATAAATAAATAGTCAAGGCATTTCACTTATAATGAGAACAAGAGTCTAAATATAGGGCATTTAGCAACTTAGACATAATTAAAGGAATGAAAGTTGAGGAAAAAAACAGACTAAAACTTGGGTTATCACAGAATGTGGATAATAACCCTCCCCCCACATCTTCACCAAACTGACCTAGTTTTTTACCAAATAACCTAAATTCAAAGTTGATCTATATTTTAAGACATTACATAAGAAAATAAAAATTGACTTATAGCCTTATTTTTGATTTTGCATGTTTTTTGTACTTTTAAATTAACTTCATCCAATTCAGTGATAATGTACTAATATATTATTTGATTTGATTATCAGCTTAGTTTTATAGTCCAACATATTGGTTTTTTATGTTTCTTTTCACATTCTTTTTCAACGGTCAATGTCATATAAGATAAAACTTTTAATCTTTCATGTGGTTAAAAAAATAAATAAAATACAAATTATTACAAAATGTGTACAGCAGGAAAACTAATGAAATTTATATTAAGTTAGTCAACAACTAATACCCGAATAATATCATTTACAATAAGTTTTTTAATTTTTATCAAGGCATATTTAGTTTGCATATCAAAAATTAGGTCCTTTACTTTATGTTTAATGTTTATTTACTAAGCATAAGTACACTTAACTGATATTTTAAGACTCAGGGGTAAAACAACATCCACACAAATTTCTTTTTGGGAATTTTAATTAAAATGGATACTTGAGGTGGGTTCATGCTCATATCAATCGGACATTCATTCATTAAGAAGAAACTGCTTAATGTGACTATGAAAATAGTGTATAAGTGTAAATAAAATTGTAAATAGTTTTAATATTCAATGACTGTAACTATGTGTGACATTGAAATATTGTGTTAAAAATTTAAATGAGGAATATTTCATATTTCTTACTGACATTTTTGTGATGTGAAATATCAAGTATTAGAACCGGAAGTCAACAAGTCTAACTCATGTCGTACGAGTATATCAGTCATGGATTAGTATATCAAGAGCCCAACAAACCAAGTGTTTATGTGTTCTACACATCTGGCTCAGAACTATGTGAACTATGTGTAAACTCATACTACACTCCTATCCTTGGCAAGTATTTGCTTAGATAGTTACTTCCTCATATAAAATGTTGAGGTCAACCCACTATCAGTGATCAGTGATTTGAAATCTGAACCGCTTAACCATCAACCACGGAGTGTTTCAAATTTGTAACAGGCGAACACAATGTATGTAATGTAAGATTGTTACCTGATTGAGATATAATAGTTTGTAACCATTGTATCATACGTAGAGCAAATTGTTGATGTGCTACTACAGTTACATGCATTACTTGTACTTTTAATGCTTTATGTCCATGACGAGATGTGTTTTTCTGAAATAAAATTGTATAAGTTAAAAATATGAAATAGGAGTGTATTAACCAAGAAAAATGACAAGAGTCACAGAAAACCAACAAGCAATAAATAAAACACATCAATTGAAAAAATAATAATTAAAAATAAAAAAAATGTGTCCTTAGTCTATCAAAAATAGATATTGCAGAAACTATAACTTGGAATGAACAGAAAACTTCAATCAAAGTAAAAATGTCAAAAAAGTAAAAATGGCATATTTATATTTACTTAAAGTTAGACTAGATTTCACACTGATCCATCAAAACACTATTTTCAGCATGTTGCAAATAAGAAATCAGTATATTTACACCAACTGAAAGCTTGACAACACAACTGAACAATTATTTAATTATTTATGCACATAATCAATTAATGCCCAAGGCAATCACAAAACCATAAGTCTATGTATCAAACACATATTTCAGTACATGTATATACACGTATAACACCAAGCTTTCTACGTTTTTAATATACTTATCTAAACCCTTACAGCAGAAATCAGTTATACTCAAAGTCAAAGCAAAAAAGGTAACAAAAAAACTAGATACAATGCCATTCCTCTATTCTATCATATTTTATAGCAAGGTGCACGTATGATTTCATCCTATCAAACAATAAAAAAATCTTAATTGAAATCTTATAAACACAATGTCACAAATACTATTAAAAGAGATATAATTCACCAAAAAAGTCTATTTGCCAGTTTCCTAAGGAAAACACCAGTAAGCACTTAGTCCTCTGGTACCTTTCTCGTACCAATTGTAATAAGTTTGTGATATCAAATCGAGGGTACCGGAGGACAAAACACTAGCTAGCAATATGTTAAGGAAACTGGTCATTAGATATTTATTCATCTACAAAGCCAATAATATATCATTAGAGCATTATAATAATCATTATCATAATAAAGTCATTAATTATCACCTACTACACATTGCAGCACACATACAAGTATATCTGATATGAGGTAGTTAGCATGCTTATTAAATCTGGTCAGAGATAAGCAATGAAAAATAAAAATGCATTAGACTAAGTATTTGACTACCCAATCACTCCTTACCCCATTTTCAGTCTGAAATATTATGTACATATTTCTGCTATATTAAAAGTATAAGAACAGCTTAAAACATTGGCCATAGGAATGACCTTGAAAAAAATGAACAACTTAGTCAAAATCTATGGATAAATGATAATGCCATATAAATTTCAAAATGTATTAAACATTATTGATCTTACATTGTTATGACCACAGAGTAAAGAATCGTTGTAAAAATAGATCTCTGCAATTTAATACACCAAGTTGATCGTGACATCAGATAAAATCTATAGTCAGAGGAAAATTACACAATAAGAATAAACAAAAGAAACAAACAAACTAACAAACACACAGAATGGAAAAAAAAGAAGAATGGGGAAAGCCAGACAAGATAGAATTTTTCCTTTTAAAACATCACCACCTAATTTGATAGAAAAATGATAAAAGTGATAATCATATTTTCCCAGAAGGAGTATTTGCTTGAATGATGGGGCCCAGAAAGAGTATTTGCTTGAATGATGGAGTATACAATAAATAATACTATACCTCAATTTGAAGTCTGGCTTTCTCACAGTCTTTAAAATTGCCACTTGTCACAGATGCTCGACCCTAAAAATATATGAGTTTGTTAATAGTCTATATCCGGAATTCAAATATTTGCGTTTTCCCCTCCGGTACAAACAAACTTTCACCGTTAAAATGAAAACACGTGTACAAAGAACAATATGATTTAATCCAAAGCTCATTCTTTTTAGCAATAATGTGTAACAAACTTTGTTTGTACCGCCTGTGCACGGACGAAATAACCCATAAATTTGAATTCCGGATTAGGTCTATTAATTGTACTATCTTTGAAAACTAAGCAATATACAAAAGGTAACAGCAAAGTGTATAAAACAACAGGGGCACAAAGTATGCTACAACATCTGGTAGAATTTCTTCTTTGGTTAATACAGAGTATATGCAATGTGATAAAATATCAGTCATTGCCTTAACTCACTAGACCAAAGCCAAGGCTAGTGAAAGTTACTGATTTCATAGAGTTGGGCTAGTTGATAATTTTGAACATTTCGATTAACCCTTTACTGATTGCGAAATGTGTGAAAAGTAGCCATTTTTTCACCATTACATGCTAGGGCTATTTCAAGATGCTCTAATTTCATTACTAATTATCATACGGATATGCAACTTGGCAAAGTTATTCCCTGGGTGAATGTCTTTCAGAAAAAGCAAGTTGAGCCCTGATCCCAGTTAACATGGCAACGCTGGGATGGATAAAAAACGGCAAAAAAAAGCAATTTTTCGCTCTTTTTCCACCCCACAATTGCATTTCAAACAGTAATATTTTCCAAAATTGAGGTCTAAAGTGCCAGGTCTTTTCAGAGCCTGAAAACATATTTTCTTATCAGCATTTGGCGCCATTTCTCTGCACTCAATGACCCCGATTTTTTCTGGCAATGAGGGGCGCTGCCTCCTTTAAACCCCAGCAACAAAGGGGGGCACATCCCCCTTCGGAACCCCACTGAGACATCTGTTGATGGGGGAGGCGGGCGAAAAAAAAGCTCATTTTTTTGGGAACAACTATCCTTTAGTGAAATTCACTAAATCTAGTTTAAAAGCACCATTTTCAAGGCTATGGCGGTCATGACACGAAACTAACACGTAAAAATGCGGGATTGAGCGGTTAAGGGTTAAACATAATAAATCAGGCTTGTGATAATGAAAATTTAAGGTGATGATTGCAATTAACATCAACTCACCTCTCTGTCAACAGTTGTAGCAAAATCAATAGCTTCTTTATGTGAACAGTTCACTGACTTCTGTAGAGCATTAATAACCTGTACAATGGATAACAGTAACATTTTTATAACTACAACTTCGATAACTATACTTCAATAGATAAATAGGAGTCAATTTCATTCAACTGTCAGTGGTATACAATTAACCCAGCTGATCTAAATACTAGCCATTTTGTTCGATAGTCCCTGTGAACATACTAAAATCAATAACATCTTATCAGTATCAAATATTGAAGCTTAACTATACCTGTAAACAACTGGATTTAAACATAGGCATTTTTTAACCTCCAGTTCGAACTTTAGAAAGGCACTGTAATAGACTTGTAATAACATAACCTACACTAAATAATAGTATAGAGGATTTATTATAAGCCTGACATTATAATGTAAACCCCATATTGCAATATATTGCAATATGTACCGCTCTTTTTTGCTAGACACGCAAAGCATGAATTATTACATGTGCATCACCCTAATTGGATCAGCATAACACGCATGTATATTTTTAAATGATTTTTATTCAAATGTTTGAATTACTTGTGTAAAATAGGCTTTATGTTAGAAAAATGCATATTTTGAAACGGACTTATGAAGATATTTTTTCTCAATTGACCAGATATTTAACCTTTTAAAGCACACTAAGATTATTTCTATTATTCAACACATTTCAACATTTATTTGAACATTTAACTTTCACATTATGATAAAAATAAAAACATAAAAATAAACATAACAACATGTAATGACAAAAAAAACAGTTCCAGGAAAATCGGACCAGTTCAAAACCGACAGAATTCGTATTGCAATATTAACCTTTATATCGGTAACCATTACACACCTACTTAACTCACATATATATACATATATATATTCAAAATCAAGTTCAATCTAAACACAATAATACTGTAACATGAAAATATCTATGGTCCAACAAGTTTCAATGTTCCAGAAAATTCCTAGTTAACAAGTTATAAACAGTTTGAAATCACTCACCTGTTCATATGTGTGCACTTCATCATTAAAGAGCATACAGACATAGTTATTAGAGAGTTCACCCTCAGGTTGTAAACTATCAGGTAAATGATCACTATGTTCCCATGTTAACATTTCCACAGTATATCGTAATGTAGCCATAAACAAGGCTGAAGCTCTGTCTATTAAATCATCTGGTAACATTTCTATAGGATTCTAAATTTAACAAAATAGAGACAAAATCAACATAGTGCAATATTTAAGTATTTATGATTAATGATAAAACTTTAGATTGCAGACAACTAACAGTATGCAGTAAACATGAACATGTAGATAACAATGAATAGAATATTAATTATCTTTTGCTAAAAAAAATAATTTGATTTCACTAAGTGCACTTATCTCCCAAAGAAAGTAGGGTCTGTAGGTGGCCAAATTTTTTCAGGGTCAAACTTCAATATTTTTATGTCAAAATCAAAATTTTGCCTATTTTCCGTCATTTTCTAATGTTTGTCAAAGATCTATTTTAACTTCGTTAGGGTCAAATTTTATGATTTTCATGCCAAAACTGTACTTTTGCCAACTTTTGGGATTATTTCCTAATGTTTGACAAAAAATCTTTTTTTACTTATAAGGCAACCAGAAACTTAACAACCTCTTTTTGGCTCTGTTTCATTTAAAGCTACTTACTGTATCTTCCTCAACCTCCATAGTTTTAGGTTCATGATTACCACAAAATACACCAGTCTTCCAGGCTTCATTATCACCACAATCACAGTAACCACCACCATTTGATGTACTCATCTATAACAATAATATAACAACAATTTATTTCATACTTTAATGAACTGTGGAGTTAGTCAATGAAATATACATGACGAAAATTTATAAAATCTTATTTTCTACAACTAAGTCAAATTGAGGTCTTAAGATAAATGTTATCACCTTAGAGAAGAAAGAGTGTCATATTGTATTTGTGTAAAAATATCTTTATTAATAATTTAATACCTAATATCTCAATTTTGGAATAAGAACTTTTTTTTACTTTCCAACTAAGAAAATTATATTTTACGCATAGAAACCATTCTTGAAAAGATGCTTTCTAATCTCACATGATGAAATAAAATTCAAAACTTGGCAATTATCCTGAATATATATATATATATAAAATAATACAACAAGCACATAGAAAATCTATTCTAGAATTAACTTCTTCATGAAAGAAGATGAAGAGAAAAACATTCTTTTTTCAAAATGTAAAAAATCATACCCTGTATCTGTGTTTCTTGTGCACAGACATCTGGAAGCATTCCATACATAACACACAAGTTGGATCTGTAGCACACTCCCTATATATGAAAATAATTACAATCATAAATAAAGGACTCAACTCAAAGTGCTGAAATAGGAACTTAAAGAAAGTAGCATTACTATTTTACAGCAGAATGATTATTAGTTTTCACTTTATCAAAACTTGGAATCATTGAAACTAACATCCCTCCTTAACAGAGAACATACGTTTATTCTGTACATCAAATATTTACTAACCAATCAAAGCCTGCCAATCACAATTCTAAGGGTGGTAATTCAATGTTGATGAAAATGGTTCAAGCTTAACATACAAAGCATCATCATTTAGATGCGAGATAAACCATGATGTAACCCAACAAAAATCCATACTCAGAACTAAAATTCAAACATATAATCTCCCGAGTTGTAAGTGGACACTCTTTAAATGTTGCTATAAAAGCTAGCATGAAGGCAAGGGAATATAGATAGATAGTGCTATATTACACCTATGTTACATAAGTTCACTCATTCATTGTTTGAAACTGAATGTTTCAATTTGAGATGAAGACTTGTATGGACTGACATAGTAAAACCACTGGTGTGTTTAAATTGTTACTTTGCAGAATAATGCACATATCTTTTAATTTGTTCATTGACATACCTGCAAGAGTATGTTGGTTCTCCATTCTTGAACACATGACCACAAAGCTGAGAGGGCAAGTCCCTCTCTTTTAATTGTTGAAATACAGATTCAGGGTCACCATTACACAGGAAATATTCCAGAGGTTGAAACAAGAATTTGTGAGCCAGTCTCTCTTCCTTGGCTGGATCATCACTTGAATCAAATAACTGAAACACTTTTGTTACATATTCTCTCCAATGTTGTTTCAACAAGGTAACAAAATCCCCTTTCTGGTATCGTGATAGCCATTCCTGCAATAATCGCACAATAATAATTAGAGAAGTAGTCAATTAAAAACATAGAGTGAAAAAAAATGATCAACCATGACTTACTTATAGAATTCAAATAAATTTAAATATAGCTAAATTTGAAGCAAATGATTAAGAAGTCTGGTTCTTATTCAAATGTCAGAACAAATTAGTTTACATACAAGGTATTGTGTGAGTTTTAGTGGATTAATTTCTGTAAACTGTCCAAACTGAATTGAATGTTGAAGTTTTAGTTTTCCAGTTACCTCCCTTTGGTTCTTCTTAAAATGATTAAATCAACTAAAAAGGAAATATCATACACTCATAATTGAACTAAACTTGCATGTTCTGAATGCTTCTGGTTCAGTGCATGGCAAACAAATACCAGTGTCCACCATGTAAATTATTTGTTTGTGATTTGTCACCAAAGTAATTAATTTTTCCTGGACACTGCTGAATTTAAAAAAAACAATGCATTGATGATTCAATCTCATTGGTAGCGAGTTTGAAAAGCGAGCTTTACAAAAACATGAATATGTTTCTATACAGAATGGAATTATTACAATTCAGCGAAAGTTGATTATGAACCATTATGCGAATCTGAAAGATTCAAGAAGTGATAAAATGCGGTGAAGTGCTAAGCATCTTTTCATTGGCTAAAAAGATATAATACATCCTTGCAGCCAGCTAAAATGTTCAAATTTGGAATTTTAATAATGGCATTAATGTAATAGTGATTAGTTAAGTCATAGCAGAAAATACATCCATCTTTGGGATTATATATAAAAAATTAACATGGTTCTTTAATGACGTTTAAAAACAGTCCTAAATATAAGACTCTTCATAAATTTTTAATCATATGGACTTTTTTCCATTATTTAGGGTCTTAACCAGTTGCGTCAAAAAAAAGGCATAGCAAAATATTATTATTTTTTTAAAGTTAATAAATAACGGTCAAGTCTGCACCAATCGATGAATTTCAGTATACATTAATTCCTTCAATAAAGCAGATGATAATATTCACATTTCTTGCTTATGAAAACACAAATTACTTTTCCCACTATCCAGGGTTGTCGCTGCTGTCAGCCATTTTAAACTGAATGTATGTGGGTTAAATAAGTTTCGCTTCGCTTAAACAAATATTTTCTATCCAGAGTAGTCATCTAATTACAAAACAATATCAATATTACATTCGAACCTGACTGGATGAATTGCAAAAATACCCTATATTATATTTCGTTAAAATTAGTTCTTACAAATAACGCCAGGGCCAAAACACCATTTTGGGGGAAGGGGCCACAGCCTTTTTCTTGGGGAAAATTAGAGTGGTTTTCACTTATTTGGAGAAAATGACCTACTTCATAGCCAGTATAAGAAATAAATTTATTCAATCATAAGTGTTACAAAATCAATGAGATAATCCAGTATATTATTTGGTTAAGGAAACAACATGGACTGTGTTGGGTAGGTATCTCAAATATTTTCCCTTTCTATGTGAATTGTGGTTTAACATTCCTTGCGGAGTTTTGAGGACCAAACTGGGAAAAAAAAGAGTCAGTTTTGTTTGGGGAAGCAGCCTGTATTCGGCTTCTGCTTAGAAGAGTGTTTTGGCCCTGAACGCCATCCAAATTTAAATTGGGATTGCATTGGGGACAATAGTACTGCCACAGCGGCAAATTGAAAGTACTTGTCAATGAAGAAGTTTTATGGATTTATTGACTATCCAGACCTTTTTCTCCTTATATAACAGCGGCCCTTTACAGGTGCCTTCCCCTCTTGAAATTTCTTTAAAATCATGCAGTTTTCCCCAAATTTGGAGTTTACCTTGGATTTTTTGTTCCCCTTTCTATGAAATTGCGGTAAAATTTCCCCAAATGTTCTTCATGAAAAAGGCTCCAGGCCCCTTCCCCAAGCATTGAAAAAAAGCCCTGCTATCTAAGGTTAGAATCAAATTAATAGTACTTTTATCATGTGCATCTTTCCATTGATATATAGACAATCCCAGAAATGAAAATTAGACCGCCGCCATTTTGTGGTCACGTGATCCGTCCGCCATTAAGGTACTGAAGATTCCTTCTGCAGCTATAATAGATAAGGTCTGTTGCACAGTATTTGTCCCATTTTTACGGCATAAATTTAAATACAAAAACTGACATGGTGAAAAAAACTTTTGTATCATAAAGACTTAATGTTACGGGTGTAAGCAAAAAAATGTTCAAATATCACAAGAGGTTTAAGAGCTTATTTCTAGTGTCGAAAAATGGCCATTTTTGTGTGTAATGCGTAAGAATCAGTTTTAACCTATTTTTCAAGATGCTGTTTTTGGGAGCAAGTAAACTTTAATTAAAATCTTATATCAACATTTTATAGAAAATTTCATGTTTTAAAACATTGCTTATAACAATTTTGCAGTTAAAAGTGTTTTTTTTTAATTTAAAGGAAGTGAAAATTGTGCGAGTGTAACTGTCTTAATAATTTTAGAAAAAATCTTGTACTTTAGTAACTAAATTTTTCATGATAAAAACATGATAGTGTAACTGAATGTTAATATCACTCAATTATGACACAAGTACAAGTTTTCATGACTTTTTGTGGTATTGAAATAATGTAAAATTTGTTATTTCCCTAATTTTCAAAAAAAATAAGTGAGTCGAAAAAAGTGTCTTGTCCGTCCCCCGCCTCCAAAAATAGCTATTAATTCGGAAAATATAAAACCTAGGCATATTGATCAATGAATTTATGTGACAATATAGTGAATTAACCAAAACATAAAAAATAAATAAATTTAAATGAAAAATAGCAAAAAAGAAAAGTTTTTGTAACGTCCGACCTCCTGCTTAAAATTGCTATTTTCCAAACTAATCTAAATATTTGACAGAACATGATGTATTTCAGTGAAATAACACAAGATAAACAAAAAACTTACTTAATTACATTTTTAAAGGAGTAAAATAGTAGCTGAAACAAAAAATATATCTGTGAAATTTGTCTTAAATAGCTATTTGATAAATAGCTAAATGTCGCTCAAAATGTTATGTATTCATTTTATGCTTAATAAAAACCGGAACATCAACAAAAATCATTTTTTTTATGAAATCATAAGTTCAAATTGAAAAGCTATTTTAAGCTGTCTGTGGCCGTAAAATCACCATTTTTATAGGATATAAGATTAAGAAATTCAACCAGATATCTTTTCTTACAATCCTTCGCAAGGTGAAGTTGACAATTGCACATAGTATGTTGAGCATATTGAAATTAATTCGGACTGTTTTCTTCAGACTAATCTGTATATTATTATAAGTTCTATTTCAACTATAATTATGTCTAAGTCAATAAAATTATTAAGACAAATCCTTCAAAAACAAAAACCGCCAAACTTTCGTTAAAGTGTCATCTATTTTCGTTTTAAATAATAAGACACCTAGCTGATGTATTTAGGATCAGACGGAAAATATTGCCATACAAATATTCAGTTTTTAATGTATATGAAAACAGGTCACAAACAAGTCCTACATCACTAATTTTGCAGACATTTTTTTTTCAATTAGTACTTATACATTATTGGACATAATTAATTACAATGTATATGGTGTCATATTCTGTGATGGTCAATTATGTAATATTATGTAATAAGTTAATCCACTGTCTGTCGGATCTGTATGATCTTATCTGTTAAATACATCAGTATAACACTAGGAGTCCAATCAAGGGACACTTAGTGATAATTATCAACAAAATATGTTTATGTCTGCATTTCATATCGATTTTTCTTCAGTACCTTAATGGCGGATTTGAAGAGTAATCAGGGGAGATAACTTTGTCGGACTAAATTTCTGGGATTGTCTATAGTTTTATGGCAAGCTTTTTGTAATAAATTGTGTAGAACATTCAGATCTAGATAAATGTCTGTAGGCCTTATTTTTTGCTTTGCATTTTTGAAGCAATCTGTTATAAGATCCTACATAACAGAAAGTCCAAATGATAAAAAAATTATGCGGCATCTAATTTTTAGGACTATTTAAAAATATTGATCTTATAAACTTTCATAACTGCAGCCCATGCAGGTAGGGTTGTCTAGGAATTGGGAACAGTTCCGGAATCCTAGCCACTGCCTAACAATAAATCAGTAATCACTGACAGTTTTGTTTACTACCAGTAACAGTCTGTCATAGATGATAGAAAAGAACAACTTCAACACACACTGCCACTAAACAAATGGCAAAAGAAGACAGTAAGGCATCTGGTGATTGTCTATAATGCAATTAATTTAACAGCCCGCCTGATTATTTGGGTTGGTTTATGTTCAAGAAAATCAGTTGCAAAGACGAATTATGCAAGAAGAGAAAATTTCTGTCATTCTCAGAACAAGTTCCAATTAACAGATCAGGTATTTCATAACACGCAGTAATAAAAAGACACCAAGATAATGACTAAAGTGTTAACTTTTACGAATATACCTGGACTAGATTAGATCTATTAAACTCAGAAGCTGGATGTAACGCCATATTTAACTAAATAAAAATAAACTACGCTCAGGATCCATTTTCTAAGAAATTGACATTGCGCATTTTCGTATTTTACGACAAGACAAATATTTTTATAAAAGTTCAATTTATTTTATTATAACTGAATAATGTGTAGTTATTTTCATCACTTTTGGTAAAATAAAGATTTTAATCAAACAAATTTGTAAAATACGAAACTACGGTACAAAATGGGATAATGCTAAAACCCGTATACCGTTTTACACTGTATGGCCAACAGTTATCTCCCTTTACAAGAAGTTTTATTGGGATTAAGATTTACCAAGGGTTGAGCAAATTACTTGCAAGCAAAATATCACAGATTTGAGCTCTGTGGTGGGCACAAATCATTCAGCTTGATGATACTCAATTCTATACAGTATATGAGTGTAATTGAGCAAGTAACCTATGACAAAATGTATTATACTTAATTTTCATTCTTTTTTCAGTGATAAAATGCCTGATCATTTCTCAATAATTTTTTTGTAACTATCATAGGGTGCGTTGCTTAAGCAATTCGCTACGTATCGCTTTGTGTCCTGGTACCCAAAATTTGATGTCACACACTCATTCTTTTTGTTGTTAGAAGGGTACCAGGACACAAAGCAATACGCAGCGATTTGCTTAAGCAACACACCCACAGTTCAGTGGTTTCACAGTATCATTAATAAAGGTATGGTTTAAGTTCTTTAAAGATTGATGTGATTCTGCTGAACTAAATTACTTATGAAATTACTTGTTATACCACAATTACCTTTTTTCTTTTCTGTGACCATCTTATTAGTATTTTTTCTAACCGTCCACTTAGCAATAAGATGAATCCATTTTTTCCATTAATAAAATTCAAGCAGCATAAAAGTTAATGTAAGTACACTATCCTCATTTGTATCACATAATGGCAACTCTTATAATAGTAGAAATATTTGTGAGCTATTAAAAAGGGTAAGACGCCGGCATGGTTACAATCCATCATGTATGAATATGGAATGTCGGCCGCCAATATTAAAAATTTGACTTCATGACAAATGTACGAACGTTTCTGGATCCATTGCTTTAATTTTCTGAAAAAATGTCAATACTTGGTAGCAACAAATTTCAAGCCATGGTATAACAGTAACTTTCTATGAAAAAAAATAACTTTTACTGAAAGTGACAACAAAATTGTAGTAGTAATTTATTATATTTTATTGCTCATATTTATACATAACATGTTTATCACGAGTCATAACTCAAATATAATAATATATAACATGATATAATACAGAATTATGAGTACACTAAAGTCAATCAGTGAAGACAAACAATAAAGAGTACTCAAGAATTCAACAAAGTTTTATTGCACATGTCCATACAAGAACAATGATATTTACAGTAATTATAAAATACATGTACACATAAATAATGTAATCTAAATCATACACAAGCATAAAAGTGCATCCGTTGAATGCCTTTTTGTTTCCAACTTGGAAGTTTTTTCACAAGACAGCACAAACATTTATTCAACAATAAGCTCAAATACTCCAAGTTATAACCATGTTACTAGTGAGTAGACATTTGTGAAATTTCAAGATAATACTCATAGATGCAGATGTGGTCATAGTTGGTTTTAACACCATAGCAACCATAATTTGGCTGTCAGTCACCCTAAGCAGTATTATTAACCAAGAGTACTGTCAACTCCGATACATAACCTAGTCTGCTAGCTTTCACTATTCTAGGTAATTCATGTTAAACAAAACGGAAGCCAACAAAAAACAAGATCAGATAGTGCTCAAAATAGTTGCTCTCAAGCTGGTTTTAAATATAGGAAGCAATGCTTAACTCCCATACAAAACTAAGTACCACAATATTATGATAATGTATTAATTATATGTATTATATCACAAATATCATTTCATCTTTAAATGGTACACATGAGTAAATTGTATGTTTATATTATGTAATATTGAAATTTTGTATGGGTCGAAGGCCTTTAAACAAATAAATATTTGTCATTGTCATTGGTCACAAAAGATACCATGGCTATCATACTACAATATGTGTACATACAAACATACAAATTAGAATACTTACAACATTTTTAATGAAACATGTTTCTGCAAGCAAGTTTAGCAAGTTTCTAGAATGAAAATTTCACAACAAATAATTTTCAATGAAAAGAGAAAGGAAAGAAAGTACATAAAAATACAACTCAGCAATCATGCTCATAATTGACAGGGCAACCACAAAAAATATCTAAAATTTTGAAAAGGTGTGAGAACAATGACTTTCAAATCCCAACAAAAAGCTTCATTCATTTAATCATTTAACCAGAATAGCTATATTAAAATGTTATCTAATGTACATCAAATAAAACACACTTATATGTATATCACATTATTGATCATGCGAAATGGTGAAATGCGATGTTATTTGATGAAATTAATGATGAAAATAGATAATTTTATAATTTAATAGCAGTGAAATTATAAATCTAAAATGAAGACACTTAAAAAGATAAATGACATCATCACCGAGTTAGAGGAGCAATGACATTACTTTTTACAAAATTTGACTTAAAACACAGACAAAAAGAATGAAAGAAACAGAATATTCATCAATTTTGGAGTAAAATATTTTCATTTCGGCTTGTGAGCTCAGAAAATGATATTTTCACTTGTAGCAAAACCCAATCTTAAAACATTTTTTTGGGCGCACTCAGGGAAATAAAAAATCTATCTTAAACAAAAGTTGTGGTATGTCCTCAACAAAAAATACTAATTTTAAGTATTTTTTGTAAAAATTAACCAGATAATCTACCTACATTCATGATATTTATCATGAATGACAAACTATAGCCATCATAGAAATACATATGAAGTTGTTTTTTAATTCATACTATTCTATGCATGAAACTTAAGAGCATTTGTTGATTGCATAAGCAGAGCCTTTTATAAAACTAGTCTAACTGTTTGCATTCCAGTGTGTTATTATGCATGACCAGCATTATTTGTCAGACAATCAATTATTGTATCAATCTTCAGTAGGTAAAAGTCTAGGTCCCATCAAATACAGGGTTGTTTTTACTGTTTATACTTGAGATGAGTACAAGGACAGTGAATAAAAGGTCCCATCATACATGGGTTTAAAATGTTTTCACTTGAGAAGAGTACAAGGACAAATATAAAACATCCCATCATATATGGGCTTAAACTTGTTTTCATTTGAGAAGAGTATCCAACTTGGCTGACTTGAAGTCTGCTCGTAGTTTAACAAATGATAATAAGATTGATCTATCAAGTCCAGCCTGAAAAAATATAATAATAACGATCATTATTCATTCCATGGAATATGAAAATAAGTACAATTCTATGGGGATTCAGCCTAGTATAAAACTATCTGTCAGATAGAACTTTGCAAGTTTCCTAATGGGAGGGGTTTGTATGATTTCTGTAAAGATCTATCTACTAGTCAGCCTATAATTCCACTCAATTCTCTGTTAAAAATAGTAATACAGACACCTGATGCAAAATGTCTGAGCAATGATTGAAATTATGGGATAATTAAGTTTGCATTGGAAATCATACGAAAAATTGAAAAAAAGTCAATGTACAAATTTAAAAAATACTGCAAAACAGATTTACATCTCTTATTCTGGGAGGTACAACCAATAACATTTCTACCTACATAATGCCAGTTTTACATGGCATTAACAAGCCATATTCACAAAAAACTTATAACCAGTAGAAAATTTGTATCTTCAATCAGAATAATGATGTAACTGACCATACTATGCCAGGCAAGCTCAGTGGGTAGCAAACAAGTCTACTTATTGAAAGGTCATAGGTTTGATTCCCGGACAGGACATACTTCATGGTGCTTGGTCATGAAATAATTTCTGGGGCTGTCTCCCTTAAACCACATATTCTGAATAAGGTACAGCAATTGTCACCCACTGACAGAAGTATGTGCCAAGAAACTGATTAACAGCTTTCTGAATTTAGCCTTTCCAGAAATGGTGAGTATGTTGAATGACCACCATGATAATTTATTACCTATACAATGTGTTGCTGTGGTGTTAAACACAACAATACAAAATAACTTACCAATTGTTCTCCACCACAGACTTGTGAGAGATTCTCTGGAACTACCACTAACAGATTACAGAGAGCATGTAATTTCTCAAATAACTGTGTAACTAATGGTAATCCAAACTCTTTCACACATTTTCTATATTCATTCACATCACATATCACTAACATGGCACCTGAAATATTGATAATAAAACATGATAAAAAAGTTGAGATGATAAGGATTTCAGGGCACTAGCATGCATACTTAATACTGTTGAAAGTAGAAAATAATTAACAAATGAATAAGAATTGTTGTTTTTTAAGAACTTGTTGAGTAGGGTGAAAAACTCATCGTCAAACTCATCTTACAAGAACTAAATAACAGGTTAAATAAACAATCTAAACAATTCTTCCAGATGGGTAAAAGAATAATGCCAACAAATACATTTTTTCATTCCATTTATGTAGAGAAAGACATAATTAAAAAAATTAATGTTAAAAAAATTGAACAAATTTTCCACAACTAGTTCAAGTGTAAATTGACACCATCAATTATGAAAATGCCAAGCAAGGATGTCTAGATGTGTTAAAAGCAAAATTGTAATTTCCTTAAGTTAACCCACAAGTCCAAAGCCCAGGTCTTGTACAAATTGATTCAGGCCTGTTTAAATTACTAATTCAATACAGTCAGCCTAAATCGATCAAATGCTCTAAAAAGTAAAGGTGACATTTACAACTACATATACATGTATAGTGTATGAAAACACCAAGTTAAGATCTCCATAATCATAACTTACCTAATGAATTATAAGTGAACTGACATAAATGATCATACAATATTCTATGTAATCTGGTCCCTAATTCTAATAATAAAGCTTCTACATTCTTCCCATCTAAATTATCTTTAATACTCAGATGTTGTTTAGTAAGAAACTTCACAACTTTAGCACAGGCCTGAAACACAGATATAATAAACAATAGAGAAATTCACACTAAACACTAACAAACAATTTAGTACATGACACCAGGCTAAATTCTGCAATTCTGGAATTAAAAACAGTTGGCTGACACTACCTTCTCTTTTGGTTTCTAGAATTTAAGTCACACAAACAAATAACTGGTTATTTTAGACAACTCCACAACTTCTTACTAAGTTACTTCATTGACTCATATATAGGCCTATCAAGAATAAGGGTCTCAATTATACTTCATGAATTGTTGAAATTTATTATATCTAAACAAAATACTATTTGCATTGAACAAAATTCTTGAACATTAAGTACATATGCCCTTATCAGCTTTAAACTTTTTCCATGTCCCATGTGACCAAATTTGAACTTAGTAGAAACTTTTTTATGTTACAACAGTGTATCCACAACTGTTACAATAATATTCTTATTTGAAATTCATAAAACTTATACAAAAAGTAAAAAAAAATTATTATTATGAAATATAACATTTCATGAATGTTTGATCATTAACGTAAACAAAAGAAACAACAAACAAACAAAAACAACAATAAAATCATTAACATACAGGAGTTCCCATCTGTGCTAAAGCTGAGTCATCATCAGGTCTAAAATCATTTTTCTTTTGTTCATTAGATAATATATATTTAACCCAAGCACAAATAGATGAGACAGCACGATCTAATCCTGTATCTATCTTTGTTTCTATGTTATCACGTAAATCTCTCTTCTTATGTAAACAGTCCCCATATAGTGGTGTTGACCTGAAATATAATGTTTGATATAATCCAGTCATTGGTTTATTATACAGGTATAGTCTGACAGTATTGACCTGCGGCAAGTAAACCTTAATAACGTTTGATACAATCCAGTCATTGGCTTAACCAACAACCTCAAAGCCTATGACAAGCAAAAATTTATTATGTCTAGTGAAAAGTACTTATTTCATAAAGTCAGGTTAGTAAATAGTTTTGGCTTGCACTATATAAAATAACGAATCAGGCCAGTGCTTGAGAAAATTTAAGACCAAGACTAGTTCAACTTCTTCAGCAAAATGTTAAATAGGAATATTGATTAACTGATATCCTGTCTAGACAACTGGTCCAAAGGTTCTGCACTCTAATCCCTGGTATGACAAGTTAAACTGATGAATTTCACTAAGTTAATATTTTAACATTTTACAGTAAATTGTGTCAAAAAACGACCTGTCCAGCATAAAAATATAACTGTAACTTCAAGTAAATGATAAATATTATAGACTGTGTCAAGTTTAAACTAACTGATCTGTAAACAAAATCAAAGTGATGAACATTTATCTGGATATTTCATCATTCAAAGCCATATAAAACATATTAGAATCAAAGGTGCCCGTTGCATCAAAAAGCCAAAATTTTGTTTAATAAAAAAAATAAGGTATCCAACTCAATGAAATCCTTCTGAAATTTACTCGGAAGAGATGTGACAGGTCTCCTTTCCAAGACTAAACACCCATTCCTCTATGGTTTAGTGCTAAAATCAAATACGGACGTGTTAGACAAATAAAAAAAGGACTACTAGCGTCAATATCTAACTTCTTACTCTGTTTTGTGAGACTGTATTCCGATTAGTTTACTTGTATCGCTAGCCTATTGTTTATCTCCCGTCTCAACCATTTTGTGAATGATGATGCGCACGCATCACGATTGTTACCAGTCAATTCATTGGACGCCGCCTTTATTCTGTCCAATGAAATGACTCATAAAAAACGTGATGCGCGCGCATCTTCATTCTCAAAAATGGTCGACACGGGAGATAAACAAGAACGATATGAGTAAATTGATAGGTACAATCTTACAAAAGGGAGCGAGAAGTTAGATATTGATGCTGGAGGTCCATTTTTAATTATCTAACATGTCCATATTCGATTTAAGCGCATAGCCATTGGGAAAAGGGTGTTTAGTCTTGGAAAGGTGACCTTTCACATCTCTTCGGAGGTAAATTTCATAAGGAATTCATCGAGTTGGATACCTTATATTTTTTTACGAAACAAAATTTTGGCTGGAACTTTTGTACTTGGTGTTTTTATGATAATTGGTGCATGTTAAAGTAAAAATTGATAATAATTTGGTCTTTGTAATGCGATGGGCACCTGTGATTAGAATTAAAACTAATCAAATACCATAAACTTACAAGAACAATGGGACAGCACTATCCATAAATTGTTTTTCAAACAAATGAAATAATGTATTAGCTTGTGATATTGTATCAAAGAAATATATCTGTGGTGGTACTTTAGGTTCTGATACTGGTATACCTGAAATATATAACACAATTTTATAATGTTTGAAGTACATATAAAAAAAATTTTTTGTAGGGTTAAACTCTGTAGCAACACATCACACTGGACAAATCACAGCGGTCAATCAACCTACTCACCTTTCCTGAAAAAGCTAAATCTCTAGATCTAGCTGTTTACCAGTTACTAAGTGCATACTTTCATCAGTGACTGACAACTAAGTTAATATTGTATGAAAACGTAAATTGTACTAGTTTAGTGCTAAAAGCAAGATATTACAATATGGTAGAGCTTTAAAAAGGCTTAAATATAATAAGTAGAATATATAATATGAACCTTTGAAGTAAGTTTTTTAATGTTTTTATGTTCTGCTGAAAGGGACAAGTGACTTATTACACAAAAATGAGAATAAAAGGCAATATCTAAAGACAATATTTGATATAACAATGAACAAACAGTACATACCTTGTAAACCAATTTCTACAGCATAATCTATATGTTCTAAAACCAGATATTTAATTAATATATCTAATATCTTGACAGCATTACCAGGAACATCTGAACTCCCAGATAACTAGAAATAAGATACAACAGAAAATGTTTATACAGTCAAATGAAATTATGGCAGAAATCATACTTTATAATCGAGGTTGTATAAAGCTGCATACTCACTAATTTAACAGCTATTATTCCTCAACATTGGTTCATGATATCTATAGGTCAATCTACCTTTAGGAGTAATTTACTTTGTGATTGAACAGCCAACAAATGGCAGAATAAAATACCACTCTTACAGAGTACCCACTTATTTCTTATTTCAAGGTGAAAGAAGCAATCACAGGCCTATTTCTTGCTCAAAGAATAAGCAGGCCCTAACACTGATCAGAATTATATGGGGTAAACACCTAATATAACCTTTGTTCTTATGAGGCAACAATGCTTCATCATATAAAGCCATGACTGGTAGCTGCACTCAAACCAACACCCTTCAATCGGTGACTTAACCACAGATTACCTAATTAAAGACCAAATGAAATACTTACAGACTGACATCTTTTGAAAGCAAGTTTTGTTTCTTGTAGAACATTAATAGAAACTTCTTGTGATAAGAAAGTTTCCCCACCATAATTCTCCACATTTGGTCCTATGTTTATATTAACATTTACATTAGCTATCTTAGCTTGTAAATCTCTACGTAATTCTGATAATCTGAAATAATACATACACATGTTGGATTTCTTTATCTTAAGGCCACTGATTATTCATCTTGTAAAATAGAAATGCAATCCATTTAGAAGATGCATAAAGTTGTAGCTTTGAATCTTGACTCTAAATAAAATGGCTAAAATCTCAGATAACATCCATCTTAGCCAGATCCCCAACTCTGAGGAACATCTAAAACTAGACCTATCACTGAATGTAACAAAGTAACCCCCCCCCCCATAGGAGTGGACAAGAAAAAGCTACAGACCGACTGATTGACCAAACAACCAACCGACCGACAAGCTGACTCCTTTGTACCCTCCAAATTTTTTGGAGGGGTATAATAAGACTAATGAATTGATGGAAATATTTTTCCATCAATGATCACCTTGTCCTACAAGCCCAGGGATAGAGATTAGCGAGAATTGATTTGGGCAAGTGAAAAAAAAAATTTCATAATTATAGTCAGGCTAGTGGATAATTTTCCCCTTTACAATACAACAAAATAAATCAGGCTAGTACTATGGAAAATTTTAGACCATAACTGTAACATAGAAGAAAAATAACCACACTAACCCTCCAGATTGTATTTGTTTCTTCTGATGATCTTTACTCTCATAATATCTTTGTAATATGGCACCACAACGTTCATGTAAATACTTGGTCTCAAAACTACAAAAATATATACATAGTTGTAGATAAAATAATCATATACAAAGTATGTTTCAATTTTATCCATTAGTAGATGTACATGTATGTTCTTACTTCATATCTTAAAATATTCACTAAGTCAGAAGCAAGAAACATTCATAATACTATCATATTTTGGCCAAATAATTCTAAATATTGAATTATGCCACCTAACTTTGAACTTCAAAATTTATGAAATTGACTTAGGACAACTTTTTTCTTAAGGTTTTTTTTAATGAAAAATGGCAATGGTTATTATGGCTTTTCATAATTTGGATCTTTATTCACAGATTGGTATCTACATGTTTTTGGTACACAAAACAGAAAATATACAAAGATTTATGTCAGTTTGTTGAAAATGGCTACCAAGCACTTTGGCGTCATTCTTGGGTTTGCTGATGGCCCAGCATCTTTGGTAGCTGTGATGGCCTATAACTAAAACAATACAAGAGAGTCTGTCCACTTTAATGAACAGAACAGAACAGAACAGAACATACATTTATTCACAAAAACTATACAGTGATTAACAATTATAACAATACAATGCTTACATCACAATCAAAACGATCATATTTAATGAAATTGCTAGAGTAAAATGGTCAAGGGAAGGTCCAGAAATTATCGAGAAAAAGTAATAATAAAAATATCTTTATTAAGATCATTTTAAGAAAAAAATCTTTTTAAGTATTATTATAGCTGTAACAGTCATGCAACCATGAGGTAAATCAATATTGATTGAGATGTAAATCTAAGAAATATCTTACTTGATATAATTATCTAAATGTTTCTGGAATATTACTTTAGTCATCTTAGGTAGAAATGAACTATCATTTCCTATCTTAAACTCTGATAAATCACTGGATAACTTGGTAGTTCTGAAATAATACAAACATCCATGAGTTAAAAGTTAAAAAATCATAGGCAGTCAGCATGGTTCCTCGTCAAAACATTATATATACATATTGCTATTCTGTTTTACAAGTTTATATATTCAGCAGGGCATATTGAGCATTCAATTTTTTGTGATGATGAAACAAAATAACCCTTCCTGTTAAATTCAGTGCATTGAGTTACCCATACCACTTCTTGATATATTGTAAGTAAGGTAAAAACCCTAAAGAGTTTCAGATTTTCATATTTAGTAACACAAATGAGGGGAAGATTTAAACAACATTTTTTGGCTCGTCTGGTCTAACTCAAGCCATTCATTACCTAAATTAAGATTTACCAAAAAGTATGTTAAAAAGTATCATACCTAGTATAAATATCAAAGAAATCTTTCAAATATTGTTCTGGATCTTGTTGACCATCAAGTTTGGATTGTATATAAGTCTGAAATAGACCAAAACATCATGAATATAAAAATTATAACAATATTACTTATTCAAAACTTTTTATAATTTTTTTTATAAATAGTAGTTCAGTGGAACAACCACAAAGTGACCTCAGGTTAAAATTGTTCAGAATCACTTGTAAATTCTTTGAAATTATACCTTTGCCTCGCATTTCCTAAGTACTAAGTACAAAACGACAAGCCTGAATGATTCAGCTTAATACATGGGTGGAAGTTGAGAGTTATGAAAATACTGAAAACCTACTTTCAAAATACTAGAGTAGACAGATTTTAAATAAATTACATACAGTAATTTATTCTCAAAAATACTGAAATCAGTATCAATACTGAAAACTTTCATGTATACTTAAAGCATTATGCAAAGGAGAAAGAAAAATGTAATGTTTACAATAAAATATGACAGATAATATCAAATGAGATAGCTCAAAGCTGTTCAAAGAGACCTTTACCCTTCATTCAAAACATTCTCAAATACTGATTTAAATAGAGTAAACTTTTAAATTCCGAACTGTTTGAAAGGTTAAACACTTGAGACAACAAAAATGAATACAACTTTACCTGTAATTTATTGATATAAATATTTTGTACAAGTTTTCCCATAACAACATCAGGGTTAGTGAAGACTTGTTGTATTAAATCATTACTTTTTTTACATAATGGTAATACTTCACTAAATGGATCAGAACTCATAAATGCATCCTGAAAATAACATACAACAAATCATAATATACTTGTATAAGACATAAAACTTGAAGTAAATCAAGTCCTATCAGCTAACCAGTTTGGTTTTATACCCCTTTTTAATAGTGAGAGTCACATGAGGTGGATTATTCACCAAATCATAGTTCCTGATATAGTTAAAAAAGTTAAGGCGCGGTTTAAAGTATAGTTCCATGAGCTTATTCAGCTTACTTGGCAATTTTGTATGAGGACCCCTGATCATCGAAGTAACTCTCAGGCAGGTGATCCCTCACAGTATATATTCACATCTCGGTGGAGTGGAACACCAGTAGGTAAATTTCTAGCTCAAGCACACAAGCAATGTCCTTAACAGAGTTTGACTAGGCACCTATCCTACTTCTGGACCACTGCTCCTACATAAGATAAGCATCACTTTCCATAAGCATTTACCAACATTCTCATATAAAGAGCCATGGTAGGCAGGAGCCTCTAGCCCATTTTTCTTAATCAATAAAATTGTATGCCAATTACACTATGGAAAACACACTAATGTAATTGTACTACAAATCCACATACAATTTCAATAAAATTTTAATACATAGCTTACCTTTTGTGCTTCCTCTATAAAAGCATCTATACATCTACCATGACCCTACAAATGAAGATAACACAAAGATTATATAACAGGAAATCTGCTTTTCAATGTTGATACACATAAAAACAAAATATCATAAATAGATAAGAGTTAAAACACATACACAGGGCTTGAAGATATGGTTGGCCGATTGTCCCTGACCACATTTGGGATCGGGCAACTTGTAATTGCTAGTAAACATTTGGTTCAGGCAAGTAAAATATAGAGCTGGTTGTTCGACTTTGAGCCTCCTTCGAAAGTTAGTGTCGAGCCGTGATACAATGTCTTTTTTCACAAATGTTTTAACTATTACACAAACAATACAACTAGGAATACAAATGTATTCATGAGAAACAAGTAAATCTGTGAGCTAATGCTCACTAGTGATACCCCCGCAAAAATCTAAAAATATGCGACAAACAGGAAGTAGATGAGCAAGGAGCATGAAATCGCTTTACACCACATGGGACTATGGGATGAAGCAATATGCAAAGTATTAGGCTGCTGCATGTTATAGTTGCTGAGAAAACTGCGACGGAAATTTTGTAACGGACGGACGGACACACGCACGGACAAGGGTAAAACAGTATACCCCCTCTTCTTCGAAGCGGGGGTATAAAAACAAACTTTGAAATAACACAAATATAAACAGTTTACCTTAAAATTAGATAATACAGCAGCACATCTTTTCATTTTACGTTTATCACCAGCATGATGGGCTATTCTAAATTCTTCTATCAATTCATTCTCTATGGCATCATACTTGTCTGAAATAAATAATACAACAATAACTTACCATAGAGAACACATTACATGCTTTAATATCATTAGGTGTGGCCAAGTGGTTGCAACGTTGGACTGGTAATTTATGAAATATTGGATAGCTAGATCTAAAATGGTTCAAATCACACCAAAATCCTACTTGGTTGTTTCCATCTGCAAGAAACTTTATCCTTCTAGCTCAGTACTGGGGGACCAAGGAAACAGTCTCGGAATGATAAATTAAAGTTGTAAGAACTTGTTATATGAACACGAAACTAATATATCCTCGTCTAAATAATACATACCTCTTAATATCATTTGCAATGCTTTTATCCAAGTATTAGTCATAGTCTAACAACCATTAAAGTACAAGTACAAATAATACCAAAATTTACATGAAATGCTTTTAAAGGAACAACTAAATTCAAGTCAGAAAAACAGCAGTCTAAATAATACACAGAAAAATTATACCTGCAATCTTTCTTCTTGCTTTAACAAATCTGAAACAAAATACATAGAAACAATAGTGAATCTGATATCATACTTTAATCAAGAGCATTTCACAATGGATGAAACAAGCTATACATTACCAACTATTACACTTCTGTTCTATTGGATTTATTACATGCAATCTTATATGTGTATGTATATTGGTTACTTTCAAGAATAAAGAATTTTATAATAATTGATTATGATATCACCCAGAGACCAAAAAGAATGTAATTATACTACTTGTATAAACTTGTTTCACAAGCAAGCTTAAATATATAGTATAAAATAAACTAACACAAATCTTAACACTTACTTTTCAGTGCTAGGTAACTCTAGAGCAATCATATGTAACTTCTGTATAATCTCTGCAGCAATTTGTAACTGAAAGAAAGATATTCTTTTTTGATATAAGCATTAGATAACATTAAGAAGTAAAGATGCACCAGTCATATGACATAATATTGATATTCAGAAGTAAAATCTGATAAACTCAGAATTCTGTGGATGTAATATTGGGCCAACTATACTTTGTACAGATATTTCTGAATTTCAAAATTTAAGCAATATTTACAAAATAACAGAAACCTTTCTGAGCTCCAAAAAATAAGACTTTTATTATCAATCCTGAAAACTTTCATACATGCACCAGTTATCAATTAATGTTGAGAGAACTTAATTTATAATCAAGCTTAAATGAATTTTAAATAAAGCAATATAAAGATAGATCACATACCTGGAAAGGATCAGTAAATATAGCAGACTTGGGTGGCTCATCAGTAAGAAATTCAGAGAGATAACTCATCAATCTCTGAGCTTCTACTGCACGAGCTCTTGGTGTATTAACCCCTTCAAGCTGATCTCCAAGATGTACAACTTTTGTAGCCACTAGATTAATTCTTTCATCTAGTCCTTGAAATTGTGAGTATGATGCCTGAATATAAATATAGTAAATTTATGAACAGGATAGAATCGAACAATACTTTTATAATTTCTCAAATTTTACATAATGGTTATACATGAGAACTTGTATAAATTACTGGAATACTGTATGTGTATAATGCATGTCTTTAAATAAAAGATTTTGAATGATGATCATAAATAGTGCATGTGGCATCCTGCAAGAAAGAGACCAAGATCAGAAGAATTAGACAGCAGGGCAGTGGAATACCCACTTTTTCCACTTGTCCACAAACAAGTGAAATTTAAATTTTAAAAATCGACTTGTTCAGAATTAAACTGCACCTGTCCAGAAGTTCAATACTCAAAAGAAATGTTGAGAACAATGATATTAAATATACACTTAAAGTAAGAATAAATAATTGATAAAAAATAATCTATGGTTGAATTTGATTGGATCATTGAGACTACTACATTATTTATTATTGCGTCATTATTAAATATTGCTTCATTATTATATTCACTGCTAAACATTTTACTTGTCCATTGCAAGTGGGGTAGAAATAGTTACTTGTCCACATGCATAAATGTATTCGTTGGACATGTCAGGCATAGGAATTCCACACCCTTGTTAAGAACACTCTTTACCTGGTTATTTCTCTGTAAATCAACAACTCTAGCCCAATGTTTCTTTTCTTCCTCCTTACATTCTTCCTCTAATTTATCAACTCTATGTTGTACCATATCATTCTTATACTGAAATAATATCACAATTTATTGTAGAAAAATGTTTCATTATACATTGTAGATCTGTACCTTTTTTAATCCAACAACCATGTTGGAAAACAAAACAAAAATCTAAAAAACTCCACTCTATTTGAAATTGATACCTAGAACAGAAAAATATACTTGGAAAATAACCAAGACAATACTTTATCATTAGACAACAATCAATAGTTAGTAAATTAGGCTGATATGTGTATAATATGTAAAAGCAATGAATCAGTGGTAGGATGTGTGCTCAGGGATCAAGAGGTCCCAGGTTCCAACTCTACTAATTTCAAGAAATTTACTTACAGATATTCCACTCAACATAGGTGTAAATGGGTACTGGGAGAGACCACTTGTCTAAAGGCAATTTCAATGATCAGGGGTTATTATAATATAAAATTGTTACGTAGGCTGAACATGTATGGAAGAAGCCACTGACATTGCAGGCAAAAACTCATCCACGACAAAACAAGTTTATCAACCATATTGGTATGAAAAGTTGAGATAAAGCTACTTAGTATCACTTATATTATATGCAGGGACCAGGAAATCGCCGGTTTTTCGGTTTTCGGACCGATTTTTTCATTTTGGACCGATTGAGATTTCAAAATCCGTAAAAAAATCGGTCCGGGAAAAACTCGCAAAATTTGACCTCAAACCTTTAATTTTCAAGAAAACGTATTGATAAAATGTTATCATACATCGATCAGTTGAATAAACCCACTTGTTTATTGCAGTAATATCCTGCTTAATTGTCCATAGGTTATATCAAGGACCCTGTATATGTATCCATGGTTACATGTATCATCGGGCGTTGACGCAGTGATATTTTTTTAAGATCGAGCACAGCAAGGTACGCTTGATTTGCACTCGATTAATTTGAAGAACAGCAGAAGAATATGTTCTTACTTAATCGTGTCCATCGAACCGATTACGTTTTTCAATCGGTCTGTTTGAAACCTGTAAACTTGTTAAAACAATAATGTTTTGTAAAGAATGTTTTATGAATAATTAAAGAAAACAATTTAATTGCTTTTGTTGTCAATTCCTGATTGATGTATTCGTTTAATCTTTAATTTGTTTGACTTGATTCTTGATTTATTCAGGGAATTAGATCTATGTCTCTGATTTATTTTTACGTCTTAAATTGAGGTGTGAATAATAAGAAATTATCTTAGGACATGTTTCTACGCAAAATTCTTATAAATCGAAGGTACAGTTGTTGATGATCAAAATTCAACTTCACTTCACTCTTCTTTGATGAACAAATGATTTGGACCCGTTTACGGATGACGTCACAAGCACCTGCTACCTATATTTTGGCTGATTTACTGGTTGGCAGAAAGAAACCAAAGTTTACATACATTTGATAGCAGCAGAATTTTTAAATCAAGATAATCAAGATTATTTGTTGGCCGATTTTTATGATATTTATATTGATAGAAAGCTTTTGAAATTCATATTTTTAAAATATAAGAAAATTGCCAAAATTTTTATTTAAAAAAAATATACGAGATGATTTAAACCTGTCATTTGAACTATCATTTGTCTATCTTCTTGCCGGTTTGAAGCACTAGGTTTAAACACTCGCTAATAAAAAACAATTCTTTTTTGACAAATAATTTTTAAATATTCAAAATATGAATGTCAAGACCTTTCTAGTGATATAAAATACTTAATTGTTTAATGACAAATGACTCAGTAATTGCAATTTTATATTTACTGTGTTTTCATTGTATTTACTCGCTATCATTTCTTGCCAACCAGCAAACGGCTACCTGTAGTTTTTATCATCTCCTTGTTACTATTTATAGACATCATAACAATAACAATGAACTGGTCCAAATTCAACGAAAATAATTTTCAAAACGAACAGTTTTGTCATTAATTTATCTATAAATAGGTGTACTATGCACGATTTGATAATCTTTTGTGTTAAACGAAACCGCTTGAACCATTGTGATGAGATGTCATACATTTTCGAGACCCACGCTAAATCGTCACTTCGTATGAGAAACGTTTTAATCTACGTGTGTAATTAAAAAAGCTTATCATTATTTTACGTTTGCAAACGATGCTTAAAAATGAGAGACATTTACTTTGGACCCGTTTTTTGCGCATGCGCAGTTAAAATAATTCCCCCACATTATGACGGAGTTTTCCAACAACATTAGAACTAGATGAAACAGCCTTTTTCAAGTTCTGTTTATTGAACTGAACGACGATTGCGGGGAGTAATTTCGGAAAACACGTTTTTATGCTAGATAGAAGTTAAGTTTTGTAAAAATTTAAACAAACAATGCCAATGTATCGTATGCATTCCTAATAAAAGGGAGCAAAAAATAAGTACTAACATGGTCGTGAATAAAGTACAGTAAACGATCGGGTCCGTACGGTACACGTTAAAACCCGTATCCGGTACTCGGACGGTTTTGGACCGATTGACTTCGGCGAATTTCCTGGTCCCTGATTATATGTAAACGAACCTTCAGTTCAGCTATCATTTTTTCAAAAGCACCATGTAGTAACATTGGATCAAATTCTTCATGTTGACTCCTGGCTTTTGTTCCCATGGTACGCCATGCCAGCCTCTCAACAAACTCATGAGTATCAAATGGATCCTGAAATTAAAACACCATTCATCAAAGTACAATTTTATTAATTATGCATTAATTAGTCATTTGTAACCAGCACTCAAACTTCTGGGACAAAAGGGGACAAAGAGCAGTGTTTTAACTTTCAAGCCTCCCAGCTCTGTGACTGCACAGGAGTAGTTTTTGAGCTAAAAATAGCATATACTTCTGGGAATTGCAAGTGGCATAATATCTAAAAAAAATTTTACTAAGAGAACTATTGCAAATATTTATGAGTCCAGCTTTTTAAATATGTATAGGCTTGGATGTGCCTGCAGAGCTGTAGTCTTGTCCGAGAAATTTACTATTTTAAATTCCCTGATAAATAATTAGAGCTGAAGGAGGAGAGCTGCGTCAGTGGGCCTTGAGCCCCAATGAATTGGTCTCACCCTGATGGACGAAACGTGATTGGAGCATCTTTTCTATTATTTCTTCCTTTGCATACATTCATATGTGTGGGTCTATTTTCTCTCTTTCACTATCCTTTCCAACTTTCTTCTTGCGCACCATTGAAGAAATGTCAATCTGTGACAGCTCAATGTATTAATGTAGTTCTATGTAGATGTAGCTGTCATTGATTGGGCTCGAAACATATTGACTATATCGATAAATCAATTTATAAATATTGACGATACACCAATATATATATTGATACCTTCACTGCTGTACTATACAGACAATTAACGTTGTCATAAACTCAGAATAGATGTATATTTGTCATGAATGTTATACTTTCCGTAGACTAGAGCTATTTCCTCAATCATCAATGGGAGTGCCGTCAATGTTTCCGCTTAAAGAATGTTCGTCTCACAAATTTGAACCTTAATAGCAACTTTTTTACCTATATAGGCTTTATTATCAATATTTCAAGATGCATATCGATCATTGATCAGAAAATAAATATCGACAAATACAGCTGTGTAAATTATGTAACCCTTCTAGCTTCTTTGGCACAATTTTCTTACCCCTATTCTATTTGACAGACACTATGGTTATTTTCTACGACGAGCATGTTGTCATTGTCACAAATACAATTAAGTTATACAGCCTTGGAAAATACGGTTAATGTTATGGGTCGAAAAGCTACGAGGCCGAATCTATGACTCATGAATGAGCATTCGTTTAAGCGTGTATCAAAATGAAGCATCTAAAATATTAAAATTTTGAGTTGAATAACTAATGAATTAATTGCTAGACAGTATAAAACTCAACAAACCTGTTCCAGCTCCTCGAAAGACATGTTTTTCCCAATTTCTTATTTCAGGAAGAAGAGGACATGACAGAAAATGTGTAGTGAACGACGATTGAAAATTTTATCTGCGTTTCTTTTTGGTTCGTCGCAAAAGCGGTTGTCTCCCCTTCAATAAAACTGAAATCACTTTCTAATTAATTGCTGAAAAAGACGTGTGAGATAGAATTGAGCTGGATAAGAAGGGTTATCAAGAGATGTACACCTGTTCACAAGGCCCGAATTTAAGAGAAAATTTGGAAACTCAATTTTTTGCGAGTTGAATTTATTTCAACTCGCAAAATGAAAAAATGGCATTATTTCCTCCAAATTTTGATAGCATACATAATAACTATTCATCTATGCAAAACAACATAGTACTATATTTAGTAAGGGCGTTATTGTGGGATATACCGAGAATAACTAAACCTTTTTTAGGGCTGAATCTTTATTTTTGAATTAATACTATCAGGAATTAGATACATGTTATCTATGTCTCTGATACTATCGATCTATCTGGCGACTTCAATGCTAATTTGAGCCTCGTTTTAGACATTAAAAGTTATCGTCGATTTTAACTCGCGAAAATTTGCCAATTGAAATTACAGTAATTCTCAATTTTCAAAATCCACTCGCATTTTGCGAGTATGCGAGCTTTAATTCGAGCCCTGTCTGTACCCTAATTGAAATATTAAGAAAATTAAAGAAATTTTGTCACTTGTCTCACAAACATAGGCTAAAAGAATTAGGACTCCTAACACTCGTCTGTGGACGTAATCGCTCATATATGATCCAACTATTCTTTAAAAAAATAAAGGGTTCGAAAAAGTTAATATGCACTCTTTGAAAACTAGTGTGTATCCACGCAGTTCTTTCTCGGGATCATAACATGAAACTTTAGTTTAGAGGCATTCAACGTAATATATACGAACAATAATTCATAATGCAAGGTGTTGAACTGGCATTACTGCAATTTTTTGTACAAAATGACTTTATATGTAGAGTGAATTTAAGTGTACAAATTAATGGTAATCTCCATGGCATCGGATATTGTTTCTGAGGGATTGGACATCTTTGTAATTTCCTTAATTGTGAACCTTTTTCTGGTTGTATAAACGATATATATGAGTAGCCTATGCTACATTAGGCCTATATCAACCAGCGGTCAACGTTTTTATTAATAAACGGTCACTTCCAGGATAAGTAATTTCCCGTCGTCTGTATTCTTACGGAATGTACATCAATTTAGTACAATAAATAATATTCGATTTGATACTTTTACGAATTAACTATATAAATTATAAAAATTCGCACGGGTCGCTATCAGACATTTTCTGTTGCAGAATCAAGGATTGAAATAAAAAGGCGCGAAAATGCTTTCAAAACGAGGACGATCTCATAACGAGGCTTGACATACTAACATTATATAACTGTCCAGTTGGAGTGTAAGTTAATTATATTACATTGAAAAGGATAATTGAGGTATTTAATTTACTGGTGTATTTAAAAAAGATGCGAATATTGATATCTTGTTATTATTATTATTATTATTATTATTATTATTATTATTATTATTATTATTTATATATACTGCATTTGTATAGCGCTCTTTTCATATTGAATATATGTTCAAAAGCGCTTCACAATCATATGCATAATTAGGAAAAACGAGCTAAAATGAAAACAAAAAAGATTAAGATATAAAAACATAAACTGAAAAATAATAATAAACTAAAATTTGTGATCAATAAAGTGCTCATAGTAGTTTAAAAACGACAACAACAAAACAAAGTGAATTTTCAACTTTAAAAATTAGTGAAAGAGAGGTAATGGATTGTTGGTAGAACGGCAGCCATGTGGTCGATGAGGAATCAGGCCAAATGCCCCGAAAATCCATGATTGCAAGGTGCAAAGTTGGATTCTTATCCAAGGCTCCTACCCAATTATCCATCAGCATCAGCGCTGCGCGTCCCCCAACCATGCATTGTATAGTGATAAAGTAAAAGTGATAATAGTTATGATTAGAGTATGAGAAAAGGCAGCCACCGACCAATAGGGAATCCAGCCAGATGCCTTGAAAAATCCATGATTGCAAGGTGCAAAGTCGGATTCTAATCCAAGGTTCCCTCCGGAACATCCATCAGCGTCAGCGCCTAAATTGGTTAGATAAGGTATTAATCTTAAAGGTAATGAGTATATAATCGGTGGAAAGGCAACCCCTAGCCAATGGGGAATCTGGCCAGATGCCCTAGAAAATCCATGATTGCAAGGTGCAAAGTCGGATTCCAATCCAAGGATCCTGCCAGAACATCCATCAGCATCAGCGCTGCGCGTCCCTCAACCATGCATTTTACAGTGATAAAGTAAAAGTGATAATAGTTATGATTAGAGTATGAGAGAAGGCAGCCACCGACCAATAGGGAATCCAGCCAGATGCCTTGAAAAATCCATGATTGCAAGGTGCAAAGTCGGATTCTAATCCAAGGATCCATCCGGAACATCCATCAGCGTCAGCGCCCAAATTGGTTAGATAAGGTATTAATCTTAAAGGTAATGAGTTTATAATCGGTGGAAAGGCAACCCCTAGCCAATGGGGAATCTGGCCAGATGCCCTAGAAAATCCAAAAGTGCAAGGTGCAAAGTTGGATTCTAATCCAAGGATCCTGCCAGAACATCCATCAGTGTCAGGGCCTAATTGGTTAGATAAAGTATTATTCTTAAAGGTAATGAGTATGTAATCGGTTGAAAAGCAACCCCCAGCCAATGGGGGAAACTGGCTAGTTGCCCTGTAAAATCCATAATTGCAAGGTGCAAAGTTGGATTCGAATCCAAGGATCCCACCAGAACATCCATCATTTGGTCGCACATTATTTTGTAATAGACCTAGAGCATAATTATTATTATTTTTTAAACTATTGTTCACAGTGGATTTCAAGCTGAAGGTGATATATTTAAATAAATTTATTTATTTACTATTAATTTTCTGGCGACAACATTTACTGAATGATAATCACTAGCTTTCAAAAAAAAATATATAAAGGGATACGTGATAAAAATGTACCATGTGGTACGTATGTTGAATTCATAATGCCTTAATACTTCATTGAATTTGGTCTGTTTTCTTGCGTAGGTGTGAAAGCAAAAGATAAATTGAGATGTTCAAAGGGGACAATTAAAAAATTCTGTGTGTGACCTTTTAACTTGAGTAAATACATTTGCTCGCAAACATAACCATAAGTTCTATTGTTAACACCTTGTTTGTAACTGTAAACCTTAAATGGCAACGTTAGTAAAGTGGGGTGTAATGTTGTTTGTTTGGGGTCCTTTATAACGCTATTATGTTGATTTTAACTTGTCCGAACGTAGTCAAATTTAGTGATCAAAACTTGTAATTAAGTTTTTCTTTCAAGTAATTTGAATTACAAATTTTCAGGTTAGTTTTGATACACCTTGATCAATCACAACTTACTTCACATCTTATTTGTTAACTAAGTATCTGAAGTTTCTTATTTTAATCCTCATGCTCATGGGATTTAAAAGTTGATACAAAATGTCTACCACCCACTTCTTTGTTTGTTTCCAGAATTCCATTGGATGTCTAAATTTTCTTAGTCTGTGATTTTTTTTCACGAATAATCAAAATTTGCATACATATTATTCCTTGGTAATTTTATTCAAAAGAAAGTAAAAATGCGTTTTAAAACTGGGTTTTGTCTGTTTCAGGTCCACAATATTGAATTATTCATCAAATTTAGGATTCCACTGTCTGCTTCAAATATTAGGTGAAGAAAATCATATTGAAAGTTCAGGTAAGACTTAGTATGTTTTTAACTTGAAGTTTTATGTATTTATAATTTGAAATTGATGACTTTGGTAATCATGTTTCGAAGAATAATGTCATCAATGTGTGGTTGCTATGGTAACTTAGACATAATCTCTTAAAATTGTATGTCTAAGACAGTAAAATGATAATATATACAATGAAAAATTTAAGAAAATTATTATTTAGCTAACCTGAGCATGAAATGCTCGAGATGAGCTGCTGTGATTGGTCTCTGTTTGCCGTAGGCAATATGTGTGTGGTGTGATAACATTTTTCTTGATCATTATCTCCTCCTAAACTCTTTGGATTATATTAGCTAAAGCTTGGCAGAAATGTTCCTAATATAAAGCTTTTTCAAAGTTGTTTAAGAAATTCCATTTCCTGCTGACTTAAGGTCGCCATGGCAACCAAACAAAATCTATACAAAGATTGTTCAAGTTTTGCCCTTTAGGTAAAAAAATGGCCTTACCTCAGGGAGCACAGTTTTTATTCAGCTAAGTATGAAAGTGCAATAAAAGATTCTGTACGTGTCAGATGCACTTAGAATCTATCTATCAGGTGAGAAGTCCTGGGTCCTGAGGACCCTCTTGTGTTCTTTTTTTAGAATTGTGATGCACTATGTTACTAGAACATTTAAGAGAATTTAAATGTTGTAGTCCATGTTTAATGTTTAATGGTTGCTGAAACCATTTCTTTGAAAATAGAAAATGTCTGGAAAGAAATGATAGAATATATTTAAAATTGACAAAAAAACACACATGGACAAAAGAGAAAGATTAAATATATATATATATATATATATTAGATAAAACTGTATAAGAATTGTTTTGAATGAAATAAAGGAAAACTAAAGCAAAGTAAAAAAAATTGGAGATAAGTAAAAAGAGAAAATTTAAATTTACCTTAATTTAGTTTGCTCACCTGAGCTATTATTTTAAAATGTTTTATTATAGTTTAAAGGTATATTAATAATGGTCTCTCGTGCATGTACAGTGGTAATAGAAGAGATCCTTTAAAAGTCTACTGGTAAAAGAAACATAATGCTAAGTGTTACCAAATCTTGCATCACCTATTTAAATGATCTTCCAAACAGTTTGTTTAAATGATACTTTTGGGGTAAACACTTGGCCTACTCTGGGGATCCCTAATTTTAAATTATTAAAACTGTTTATGAAGTTGTTACAACATTTTTTAATGTCCACTAAAACCACATTATTTCTGGCTTAAATATTTGATATCACAAATTCTCCTTATTATAGTGTATGTAGATCTGGCGCTTGTGTTTGATATTAATATGGCCAAAAAGCCATATGAAAATTTTGGTCAAAATAATCCCTTTTGTATAAAATTCACTTCCATGGGGACATGCAGGTTTCAAGTGGACATGTAACTGTATGTGAGTCTATTAAGACTTAAAAAAGTTTTCCATTCTAAAATCAGACAGATCTAAGGGTCCTCAGGACACCCTTGTCTGTGATACATTTGTATTCTGCTACTTAAAAAATGTATACTACTGACAGATTTTATGCTGTAAAAGTTGCACTCATTGAACCTGTAACTTCTCTCATCTGGCATGGTAATATTGGACTGCTTATCAATGTTAATTTGTAATTACTACTCTAATTAAAATACTTATATAGACTTATTAAGACTTCAGTTGCAAGTAAAGTCTTCTTTTTGGTTGGGTTTAATGCCATAGGCACACATTGTATAGGTCATATGGCAGTTAGTCAACCAACTCACCGTTCATGGAATAGCTAAAACTCTGATTTAAATACTCTCTACAATTCTTCTGTACTTACAGTCAATGGAAATGGATATTCTGTAATTATATAAGGGGATTATCTAATAAATATCAAGTATTTAAATCAGTGGGGTATGTGCCTATGACAATTGCATAGATACAGAAATAGTATATGGTAATTACAATGAACATTTCAAATCACAGCTATTTTCTCAATATTTTGAAAGCAAGAAACTTCGGTGGTCAGAACAACTATTTCAACTCAATAGTATTTATTTCAAAACTATTTCATATCATATTCACATATGATATTATTTGTTAAAGTTGGAACAATTAGTGAAAGATAGGGAAGAACCCTGAGTGGATTATCACCAGACAAAGTAGCCAGTAATATTGATTGG
This sequence comes from Mactra quadrangularis, assembly GCA_025267735.1. Classification (NCBI taxonomy): domain Eukaryota; kingdom Metazoa; phylum Mollusca; class Bivalvia; order Venerida; family Mactridae; genus Mactra; species Mactra quadrangularis. The sequence goes on along the minus strand of CM046301.1, from coordinate 413,137 downwards.
CCATTTATGACATTATGGCATCACTTTTCTCTGATACAGGAGGGGAAAATATTGCTCAAAGAAAAATCAATTGTGGAGTGAAACATGGTAATGTCCTAATCAATACACAGAGTGAATACTCTTCCACTAGTCCTCCGAAAAGTCTATTTTAGTCAAGCTTGTTGTCAGTGCTCTTCGTTTTGTGATTTTAATTTTTTACCAACTCTCCACTTGTTCTCTGGTTTCTTTATTTATTCCAATAATGTAAAATTGTTGGTTACTATGGAAACAAAAGAGTTTTTATTCCTGCAATAAAAATGTTTGATTTTATAGAAGATTTTATTCCAATGTGATTTATCTGTGATTTACTCTAACAACAACTAAAAACAACAACAAAATTGTTTGGGTCAGATAACCATGGCAATATTTTCATGTAAGTATTTATTTGTACCATTAATTTTGTTAACTATATATTATGATCTCATATTGTACTCTTATTTTAAGTTTTCATGCATGTGCTTAGTAGTTTAGTAGATTCATTGGACCAAATGTGCGTAATTGGTTCAAGGTTTTAAAACTTGACAACAAACTCCATGCTTAAACTTATTTTGTTCTTTAGCAATTTCTTTGTCTGTAAGGAACTATTACAGAATATTCTTATATGATTTGAATCAGTGTTCTATATGTTGTTTTGATACTGATAAGAATTTGTTCATAGTTTTATGGTATTGAAGAATTTTAGCTTGAAAACTTTGCTTTGAAATCTCTATATACACAGTACATGTATGTTAAAATCATTACTAATTAAATTGTAAACATGTATGTTCAGTTTTCATGCATGATATTTTAAGAGCTGGCAATCTGCTAATGTACCGGTATTTACATTAGTTGTTGTGATTTTTTCACTCATGAAGTCACTCTAGATTCGTTTGTTATTGAACTTCCTCTAATTGAATAAATGATGACTTGGTGGAGTTATAAGTTTCTCCAGGGACTTATATAAATGCTTTAGTCAGCTTTTGTCTCAAAGTAATTCATCTGTTATCATCTTTTTGATGTTTAAGTGATTTTGTCATTTACAATGTATGTACTGTTTTTATAGTTTTCATACATCAGTGTACTTTTTCACAAAAATTCTTATGAAAAAGGTTATCATAAGTCAAATTCATAATTTTGCAATTCAAAGTCTGAAGAAAAATAAAAATTAATGTGATATATGGTATTTGAAAGGTATACAATATTCTACATAATTGAATAATATTTGGAATTGATTGGCCAAAAAATTTCTTGCTTTTGCCTTACGATGATTTTTATCGTAAGATTTTTTGTGAAAAGTGCCACAGGAATATGTTAACCCATTATGTGATTTATGTATCATTGTTGATTGTTAGTTTATAGGGTTGTGCACAGTGCCCTCCAAAAGTCCTTGGACAGAAACCTGTAGCCTGTTCAATTACACTAAACGTTACAGAACATTCTGTTACGATACATTCGGAACTCCTCGGGCATTCGCTGCGCATAATCTAATCTAATAAACAAAAATGCGATCGTTAAGGCAATGAGTGATGTTTCAAAATTTATGGACTAAAAACGAAACATCACTCATTGCCTAAACAATCATATATTTGTCTACTTCAACACCGGTAGTTTCAAAATAGCGTCTAAATATGTCCGAGATTATTCGCAGCGAATGGTCGAGGAGTTCTGAATGTATCGTTACGGAACGTTTTGTAACGTTTAGGGTAACTGAACACGCTGCTGATTGAACTGTTTTATCTATGAAAAACGATCAAAGAGTCATCTGAGCATATTAAAAAATTCAGCATTAATTAGATTATCAACAAATAATTGATACTGTGTTAAATGAATAAGCATTAATCATAGTAAAAATTACTTGTAGTAGGCCTATAAATGATCTGTTTTTCTCAAAATTTCATTTGTCCAAGAACTTGTGTACAAAGTGTATTTAAATAATGTTTCTGTAATACTCACCAGCCCAATTAAATTAGCTTAGTTTTGTAGAGCAACTGACTTACAAGTTGCAGGTTGAGGGGATTTGATTCATCAAAATTATTACTAAACTTTTCCTCCTCCTTTTAAAAATTTAAAATGTAAGAAGAAGAATGCAACTGTTTTAGAATCAGCACAGATCTAGTCTTACTACAACTAAATAAAGTAGAATGTAGACACTGACCCTTGAAATCTAGTTCCTAGTTTGAAACTAATCATACACATTGAATTGAAAGACTCCCAATAAATAATACAGTGACTAAAAACACCAGAACCATGTGCTTGCAATTTTTAAGCTCCACAAAGTCATACAGTTGATTTTGTTGATTATGATAAAAAATTGATTTATTATTCAGATAAAAATCATTTATTTAATGTGCATTTACAAAAACTCATTAAAAAAAACTCTACATGAACTGCATTATTTAAATGAAACACAAAATAAAAAAAATTGACTACTTTTTACTTCCATTCATATGATTGCATTATTTATGAACATCCACACTAATTATTTAAATCATGAAAAATTTATTCCAATAATTATTGTCACTTTTATAAAAGATTATAATACTTAAAGTTTCAGATATTCCATTCAACGGCAAACGTTATTGCTACTTTATTTCCCACAGTTTTTGTCTCAATGATATTAAACTTTAGTTTATGATCCTTTGTAGACAATCATTAGAAGCTATAATAAATAAGCTGTATCACCAGATATAAATATTTATTAATGGGAGAATGGTCTTTGTACTATTTTCCATAACAAATGAAACAGAGTTTAATGTAGTTTTGTGAAAATTGATTTTCTGTGATATCAATCTGTTTATTTATCTCTGTTGTCTTTTTATTTGGTTAAATGCTGTGTCAGCACAAATTATGGTCATTTTACAGCAACCAGTTCCATTAACCTAGCTTCCAAGGACATTTGTCTATTCCTTTTCTGTGATGGGGTCGGTTGTCAGTGTCTATTTTCTTGCTATAATGAGTTTCATACATGATCTTGATTTGTCACTGTAACATGATAAATTGACTTGCACTTTAACAATATTTACTTAGAAATATATATGTTATTATTATTCAAACCAATGTAATAATATCAGTTACACTTTGTATTGTTTAAAACACAGCATTAATTTAGCAATTTTTGCATTTTTTGTGGGGATTTTCTAGCGACAGCACAAATGCTGCATAATAAAAAAGTTAAAGCTCGGTTTGAAATCTGCTTCTATATTCTATGTTCAGCCCAAGTTACAATTTTGTATGATAAAAAAATATTCCATGTTCAGTCAAATTTACAATTTTGTATGATAGCCCCTGATCTTTGAAAGCAGGTGACTCCTCTCAGTATCCATTTCACCTAGGTAGAGTGAAACAACTGTAGGTAAAACTTCTTGCTCAAGGAAATAAGCAGTACTCCAAGTGGGGATCACACCCAGGACCATTCTATCCCTAAGTGCCCATCCTAACACTGAACTACTGCTCCTACAATGCACACAATGTCAATAATCTCATAGATAATAGTTCTCTGATCTTAAACATACTGCAACCATTTCAGGCTTTTTATCTGTACATTCTGTGACAAGTATCTGTTAGAAATGGTCTGTGAAGATTATTACAGTATTTGTATAAGGTTTGTTCCAATATTTACACTTCAGACAGAATATTTGTAGAAACAATAGAATACAACGGAATCCAATCTTATTCCTACTCCTGGATACAACTGGATACTTTTGTTATTCCCCTGAGTAGATCAAGTTATTTTGTGTCTGCAGTTAGTGTTTTGTACCTTTATGCTTAGGACAGTCTCAGAGGATGAATATTTTGTCCAGGCATCCCAGAAATCTTTCAGTATTGAACCATTTTGCCAGAAATATCAGTTGCGCTTTTCACAAAAAATCTTAGGATAAAAATCATTGTAAGCAAGAATCATTTATAATACAGTTATTTTTGGTCAATAAATGCCAACTATTACCTAATGATTATGTAGAATATTGTATACCTTTTGAATATCATATCATAAGTATGTATATTATCCTTCTGACTTTGAACTGCAACATGTATGATATTGACTTAGGATACATTTTTTCATAAGAATTTTTGTGAAAAGGGAAGATTGATATACAGGTTGTTTTTTGTTTGTAAAGTATGGGGACTATGGTGTTTTATGCCAGATTTCAACAATTTTTGCAGTCATGTCACATCCATCAATTATCCTACCTCCTGACCTCCTGTCCCTGGACAGGCCTTCTATTTAGACAAGTTTTCAATCTAGTATTGTTTAATTCTATCCAACTGTCGAGAATTAAATCCATTGTGTGTACTATAGTAAGTATTTAAATCAGTGGTGTTGATATATGGGCCACTGACAGTTGAATGAAATAACAAAACTACTATCTCATGGTTTGCCAGTGGCTTTGACAAGATAATGGTTATTTGTTTAACACTGTTTAATAAGAAAATGTGTTTTAATTATCTATGGTGGCCCACAGCCGTACCTGACCAGCTTTCTCGAACACATTTTTTACCATTTCTTGCATACCCTACTGTGAGGGGACAACTACTCCTAAGAACTAGGATGAAATAAAATTGAATGATGTATGTTCTTTAATCTATCCATGTCTAGAAGGCATGTACTCTAATGCAATTGATGGCATGATAAAATTTATTCAGTACAGGGTAATCCCATTGAATAGATAAACTGCTTGGTACCATATGGGGCAGGTCAAATGATAGATGGCCATCCCTTAAATCTGGTGTTCATAGGATACCAAGTCATGGCCAATGTAATATATTATTCATAACCACTAAATGCTACAATATATCCAAACAATGTATGAAACTATGGATTTATCTTTGTAAATAATTTTATACTTGTATTTCATCTATTGGCATTGAGTTATATTTACATTGATAAAATTAATTGATTGATTGTCATTTACAATCATGTTTTATGCATTCAATTTACTCTAGCAGGACTGTAGGAAGCATTTTCTGAAGGGGGGGGGAGCAAAGCTAATTATTACAGGGCAGATTTTTCTTGTTGGAATGAAAGCAATGATTTTTAAGTTAAATTTAAATCATAAAATGTTTGGGAAGGATAGGCCCCCTAGCCCTTCCCTATTCCTATGGGCCTGTATTATATCAAGATTCATTGCATATCTAGATAAATACCATATCTGGTATAGCATTGTAGTATCTCTTCTCACTATGTCTGACATACTAATCTGTGACCTGTCATTCAAATTGTTCTAGATCTAACAACTACAATAATTAATCATTATATTTGATTATTTTGTATTCTTCTACCAAGAGGGTATTTTACCCTTCATTTCAAAACGTTTTCTTTCTTGCGTTTAACACTGTAGCAACACATTGTATTGGTCACATTTTAGAGAAGGCTAAATCTCAGGATTTAGCTGTAAATCAGTTACTAGATGCATACTTCTGTCAGTAACTGATTACCGTCCTTTATGATCTAGAACCAGTGGTTGGAGGGAGAAAAGCTGTAGTAATTTATTTAAGACCACACTTCATGGAAATATTTCCCGCACAGAAATCAAACCCACAACTCCTGGGTTTGTAGGCTTGCATGCTACCAACTGAGCAAGCAAGATGGCTATTTCAGGTTTCAATAACAATTACGTACTATACAACTCACGTTTATTTTGTTGTTTGTTGTAACTTGAGTTATATTGTCGTTTCTTGTTTACAAATGTGTCAATGTCTGGGATTTTCATGCCTTTACTTTACAATAGTGCAGACATACAGACTGATAGTTTTCTATGTCCCTTGCATGAAACATTATGAGAGACTGAGACTTAATGGCAAGTGTTACATATTCATTTAGGAATTGACTACTTTTTACTTCTGGTAAACTAAAAGATAAACAAGAGTGTAGTTTACAATGATAGTGCCCAAAGTAGATATATGTGTATATATAGCTATTTCAGCAACATGAAAACTCATTTCTTCTTCTGGAAGTGCATTTTATTAAAATCAGGCCCATAGGAACAGGATAGGCTTAGTTGCAGCCACTGAGCCACCAAACAGAAACTGATTCTGACCTGCACTTTATCCATAGCTGTAGAATAATTCCAAGATGTTTAGATTATGTTACTTCTCTGCTTATTTGCTGTGCAGAAGTGCTGTGTTTTTTTTTACTGTTGCAGTGTCTGATATACATATATTATTTCTGACACTCCCATTTGTTGTTTAATTTCACTATTAATTCAATTAGAAGCAGTTTGAATGATAAAGTTACAAACAATCTTTCAACCTATATTGTTTTTTCTATGATAAAAACTGGCATTCTTCTTAAACCATTATAAAGAAAAAGAATACCCTTTATACATTCTGCTAGTTGCCTTACATGTTTTATGTATTTTGATTGACACAATTTATAGAATATTTATAGAATATGATATAATTTTTCTTTTACATGATGTCATTTTTACATAAAACATGTATATTTTGATAGTAAATTTTTTTAAATGTCTTCTTTAAAGGAATATGTCTGAATACAGCGGCTTTAAGGCAAAGAAATTGCTCCTACTCTGTGCCTTTAGGTGGTTGCTATTATATAGTATTGACAGTATTTTGTTAGATAAATATATATAGCACAAAATGTTTTACCGTAAAATGTGACAGAGAAATAGCTATTTTTTGTAAAAAAATTACAACCTACATTTTTTCCTGAATCAGACTTGACACCAATCCAGAGCTTTTTTGTGGAACAATAAGCAATAAATGTGCCATTAGACATACCGAAAACATACAGAAAACATCCACAAAATGAGATTTCTTTCCAGATTTTTTCTCATTTATTTATAGAATATGGAGATTTGTAGTCTAATTAATCTTATTGGTGATTTCTAAGGAATGGTTTCATCTTTATTTCCTATTTATTTCACAGATTCCTATTTTTATTTGTTATGTTTTTTGTGGACCTTTTGAAATCTTTCTCTGTAAAGATTAATTGGACAGAATGTACTAGGATTACATCTTAGGACACATCACTGAGAGTTTAAAATAGCTTTTTTAGTTTTTCTTGGTAATATTGTGTTTTTGAATTCAAGAGGTCATTGTCTAAAAATAATGTCTGTTTTCCCTGTCTATATAATACTGGTAACACATTATAGGACTTTGTCTCCATTCTAAGAAAAAAACACATTTCAAAGGCTTTTGATAAATCTGTCAGCTCATTATGAAAGGATACAAAGGATTAAGAAATGTGTCTGTGAAAGCTGGGTAGGTGACTGGCTGTTGCACATAACTCAATTAAAACGTTTGATCAACTTTGTAAAATACAATTAAAAAAAGACATTAAGATGTCTGCAAATGCTACATTCGAGGAGAGGTAACATAGATGGAAAAATCTTTTAAACAAAATGGATGTCTTTTTTTAAATATTTAATTGGTTGTCCTGGGCGACTGGAGAAACAAATGTCTGATTTTGCAAGATGACTACGCCTCTAAAGACTTTAAGTTAATGCCCTTACCCATTATCAGTGCCAAAAACAAGTTATTTGTCTGGGTCAACAAGTGATTTTATTAAAAATACTTATAGGCTACCGAGGATTCTACGGTAGTTATGAAAGTGTATATATGAGGAGCATTGAACTTGCACTCACTTGATTTCTGTATAAAATCATAACAAGTTTGTATTAACCTATTGCTTTATATTAAATGACAAAGGTATTTGTTTTGAACAGTTAAATGGTTTACAAAGTGAGCACTGTTTTTATTCTGAATTAAGATCGATGTCAACTTGGAAATGTGCATTGAGAGCAAAGTTAATACCTATCGACTGTAACAATTATTCTTTAAAAGTGTCATGAGAATAAAGTGTCTAATCATTGCCTGTTAGAGATACAGAATTGCTTTCATATTAACTGGAAATAAGATATTGAAGTATTCAGTTGGTAGCTATGGTTCCTGTTATTATCAGATAATGATGCATGCGGATATCAGTGTAGAACAATAATTTATCTATCAATTGAATTAAAACATATCAGATTAAAGTGTATAAAATTGATTCTATCCGACAAAGTTTCTGAGAAATCAATAACTGAATTCAAGGTTGAAAAGATTTTCTCGTTTTACTGATTGGTGATTAGTGATAAAACTGATAATAATCTGTTACATGGTCTGAGAATAAATGAACTTAACGAGTAAGGGGTAAACATTTTATGAATGTAGTTCAATATTATTGAAGCCTATCCAGTTTGCTTAGTCCTTGGAACACTAGGCTATTGATCTAGTGTTTAAGGGTTCGATTCCTGGGTGAGGAATACTTGCAAATCACGAAGTTTGGTCATGAGATGAGTGATGGCTATTTTTCTAGAAGGAATGGACATAATGAGTAAGATGTTAAGGTTTATGAATATAGTATGTAATCTTATTTTATTCAAAAACAGATTATTGATGATTCATCATTTTATAAGAACCTTAATGGTATGAGAGAGGTGTGTTGGTACAAATGTATGGTTAGACTTATCTTGATATCTATTGATCTGAAGGTTTAAACGTAATTAGAATGTCATCTCTATCTTTAGTTCTTTTGGATGCTAGTGACTTTTACTCTTATGAACGAACCACATGAAGAAAGGGAAGGTACATGTCAGATTGATGCATTACACATAATCAAAGTATTGACAGTACCGATAGAACTGTGCTACTGAAAAGTTTTACCAGAGTGTAGCATTATGATCAGCTTTGTACTATTTCAGTTTTGACATACATGTAGTAAATTGTCCTGTCTCACTAAGTAGAAATATGGCTGCAGTCTTCATTATCATATCCTATTTAGTGGTCAGTTTACCTAGCATGCTTTGTTTTGTTTTTGTTGGATTTAACGCCGTAGCAACACATTGTATAGGTCATATAACGTCAGTCAGTCAACCTACTCACTCCTCCTGGAAAGGCTAAATCACTGGATTTAGCTGTTAACCAACTACTAAGTGCATACTTTCATCAGTGACTGACAACTCTGAACTGCCATACATAATTAAAAATCATTGATAGAAGGAATAATGGCCGTAAAAATAATAATTTCATGGCCACCTTGCATGCAGATAGTAGCAGTGTGGAAAAAAATGTATCATGAATCTATGAATTAAAAGGTATCAGATTAGAAAATGATAGATAAAATATTCTGTGATGTTTTATTCTTCAGTCTGCTCTTCCTAATCCACAGGTGCTTTACATTCTGTATTGTAGTTTAAAAAACGCCCTCCTTATAAGACGGATGGCTTTTTCAAACTACGCTACAGAATGTCAAGCTCCTGTGCCTAACCAGACAATGTTTTTGCGTGGATGTTAATCCTTAATCTACACTGTCCAAAATGTTTCTGGATCATAGATAGTATCACTACCAAGCAATAGGTCGGACAGACTATTTACTTCAGATAATATTTGGTTTGTGTCTACATAGTACCGTAAATATTCTACTAAACTCCCTATTTGAATGAAAACAAGTTTATAAATAGCATTACCTTTTTGATGGGTTAGTGTAAAGCTTGTGTAACTACATGAAAAAGAAGGTGAAGACCAGTTTTGCTCTGACTCATATAATTTTTTTTCAATAACATTCAGGTAGATCATTCAATTACAAATTTATGCTGTAAAACCATTACTATGCAGTGATTGGCTTCTTGATCATGTGACCCAGCTAAGGTCAACGGAGATTGCTTTAGACTGCTCATGAAGACCAATTTAAAATCATATGTCGTAGTATTTCAAGTTCAAACTTATGTCTTGAAGCTTGATCAACGGATCTAGTTAAGATCATTGGTGACTGGTTTAGAAAATTGGACTGTTCTAGCCTCTTCTCTCAATGTGGAGGAAACATGAGATTCTGAGATCCTTCCATTCCACTATGCTTGTTCGATACAGATTGATTTCATAAAGGAGCTAATGAAATTGCTAACAATCACTTAAGGGAAATGATTTAAGTCTTCAGCCTACAATACTTTGAGTGAACAAAGATTGGCTGACTTGCACAATGCATTGTGGTTTTCGATATCTCTACACAAAAATAATATTTTTTTAATCATTGCTTGGTTAATAGTTACGTAAATGCATTTAGCGAAACCAGTGAGTGATAGAGTCTACTTTAAAAAAATTGTGTGGAAATTGGAAGAATATATTATTGCAAACATATAAAACATTCATCAAATTCATTTATTCGTTTTGCTTGTATCACTTTTTCACTTTGTTTGTAAAAACTCTTATATTTTTTTTGCATTTCAGACAAAAAAATCTTGGAAAATAATATAGTGTTTTGCTGCTCAAATTTTAAATTTGGCAACTTTGCTTTACAGGAAAACAAGCTACACACAAAAGAGGTAATTCAATATAGGAACGTTTACTAGGTGATCGGTCACCAGGAAATTGAAATAATTATCTTGTCAAGTCAGTCTCAGCTATTTTAACATGCAAACCTCATCATTACCAGAAAATGTTATTACAGGGAAATAAACATAGAAACAATAAAAGATTATTAGTGCAATTATTGTCTTCAGACAATTTTATTACTGGTATTGTCTTAGGGAAGTTATGGTGTATTATAACACTGATTGTTTATATGCTTGGTAGAACATTAGATTAGTTTTTTGCCTCTGATGAAGAGGAGGAGACGCCATTGTTTCTTGCCTAAAAACATTGTCCTGATAGCTCATTATTTGTAAATTCCAGAAGATGCTTCTATAAGAGACATTTCTGCTGTAAAAATGATTGACTGTCTTGTAGTGTCTTTACAAGACATTTAGTATTAATTAGCTTAACCTTAAGGTTCAAGGTCTGATTTAAGAAAATGGTGCAATCTGATGCCATAGAATTGCATTGAATTGCATGGTCTTCTGAGTAGTTTAAGATCGTACACTGAGTTCAACTATTGTTTCTATTAAGGATGATACAATATGGCGATATATCGCTACAATATCAATGCGTATCATGGCCCATCGCAATATATCACAATAATACCCTGACATTTGCAATCTGGGGAAGTCACTGTATTTTCAGCATTCCACAGGTTTGCCGTTTTTATTCAAGAAATATACTCTCCGTGGTTGTTTGTGAAACAGGTCCAGTACAACTCAATCCGTGGACAATTCAATCCGCTGACGTTTCAACCCGGAGTTAGGACTACTAAACCTGCAGATAAAGACAACTCAACCATCAGACAACTCTTGATATTAAATAAAAGAATGTGAATAGTTGTAATTTTACAATAACTACTTCGTACCAATATCGTAAACTATCCTGTAATGAGCATTTCGTCTCATCCCTAGTTTATATGTGCTAGAATTGTTTGTTGTAATTCATGCTGTTTATCAACATATTTACATCAGCTTGTCAAATTTACATTTGAAAACATACCTACAAACACTGATATGAGACTAGTGATCACAGTTGTACTACATTGTTGCTATGGTTACAAATACCCGTATGAAACTGGGGATCGTTGTTACACTGCATTCAATGTTTTTAAACTTTGATGGTATTATATAATATCGACCTATAAGTACCGAATTATTCATTCAAGAAATGTCTACAGACTCTATATTACACCATTGCAAAATTTAATTTATCCTTTAAGTGGACTTGGCAATAAACCTTGCTGATGTTTTAAAATATTTCAATGTGTTATTTCCATTCATTATTACGTTTGGAAGGATGAGGTGTTGTCTAAAGAGAGAGACTATGTCTGGATGGGACTTAAATCTGTAAGAGGCTTTTATGTGTCTATCTATGAAGTGTAAAATCTTTTATGGCTGGAGATTTTACTTATGAAGTTTTCATTCTATTGGTAGAAAACATCTAGGAATTAAGTGTATTTTTTCACTGAGTTAGGTTTTATTATAGCAGTACAGAGTAACTTAAGAAATCTGGATATTTTAAGTATTAGACAAAACTTTTTGATATATGTACATTGTACAGTAAAGTTTCACTATTAGGACCATTATAATGGTTTTATAGTAGTGCAGTTTTAATGTAAAGACTGTTTTTCGTTTTGTGGAATTGAGCAATTGGGACTTTCAATTGGGACAAAATTGCGGGTTTTTTTGCAGTAAACAAGGTTATCTATACAGAGAAATTTTACTGTATTACAAAAGGGATTGAAAATGCCTTGCAGAAGTTTTGAATTCAGAGGATTTCAGAATCCTTGGAGACGTGACATTTTTCTCAGTATACTCTGTGTATTGATGTAACGTGAGCAGCATGGAGGCCTGAAAGAATAGCAAATAAATGTATTTCACGTGCTCTAAGTATTCAATTCAAAGAAGTAGCAAGGTCTAGCATTAGACACTGATCTGACAATCTGTTTATGTTTTGGTCTATGATGTAGTAAGCTTTGCAAAGGATTTCCAATTTTGTGTCCTTCAGGTGTTGCTGATTTAAGCCTCACCTGAGCTGATTATACCCTTCCATGGCAATTCCACAATGATGTCAACATAACTGCTTGGCCACGTACACCTGCCCCTTTTGAAATATGTATACCTGGTTGATTTAGTTAAGATAGTTTTCATTGGTCAGTGTAAATCTTGTCCAACTACATCTGAATAAAGGAGGATGTAGGCGAGTTTTGTATCAAACCATAAGTATGCTTAATTAATATAGGTGATAACAGTCTCAGGGTTGACTGTACATTGTTTCCTAGGCAATACTCCTCTACATTGGAATAATGAGAGTCTGAAATGTATCAATATAAAGCTTACATGATTATAATTGGACCCTTTAGGCTATTTGAAGAATAAATTCATCCTGAAATTGTATTTATTGATGAAGATTTGTTTGTACAATATATTGTCAAGTTTGCAGTAATAACATAAGTTAAATTGAAACTTCAATATCTTAATACAATTATTTTGCCATGTGTATTAATAATACATGTGTTTCTTTATATTTCCAATACTATTCATTCATTGTGTATACGTGCATGTTAAAAATTTGTAAAATACTGCTAAAATAATTCTTGGCAATGGTTTTAATTTAAACAATATTGCGACTTCCTTTGAATGGTTTGAGACTTTATAAAGGTGTCACTACTATGAAAAATAATTACAAAATGACAGAATTATGATCAATGGAAGCTGATTCTTTCTAGAAAAAAAATCTCCTTGTACCAAAATATTAGTATTGCAGATGAAATTGTCAAAGGCCCAAAGAGGTCCTCATGGAAGATTGGATTTATCCAAATGTGTAGCCTCATTAAATAAAGTCTTTATTATTATTATTATCATTAGAAAATGTACAGGAATTCAAAGTATAGTATATGCAAATTAAATATAGAAGTATTAGTTAATAATTCATTGCACACTTTTAAATAACTTCACTGCATGTTCTGACTGATGTATTCAAATGATATTTAACCCTTACAATGCCTGAGCCAAACCAACTGAACATATGGTGGCAGACGAGGCTCTTTGCTATTGGCTCATTAATGTCCAATTTTTATCCTGAAATCCCTAAAATGGCAATGAATAGGTATAAAAATGGAAGAAATTGTAGAAATTCAGCTTTGAAAGGGTTAAAATGTACTTTATGTTAATTTTCATGAGCTATATAAGCTTGCTTAGTGATGATACAGTCTCAAAATGTAAGAAGAATGAATGCATGCATAATTCATTTTCTGTTACCAAATATAGATGTTCTATAATGTATTATTATAGCTTCTTGGTTGAGTTATTTCTTTTTTCTCACATTTATCACTCACCAGTTTGTCTTCTTAGGATGATATCATTTGTTTTGTCAAGAACGCCAGGCACCACTAAACTGTATTACTGGAAGTTGTGCTTACTAATCAGAGAAAGATCATTCAATTTTAAAGATTGAATAATGTTGTTGATTGTATATGCATGTATGCAGTTTTAACAGCTATTTGTATGCTACTTATATATTATGCACGAACTGACTGTACACAAATTAAATAAAGCAGGTTTTTTAACAACTCTTGTATTTTCATTGAAATGAAGATGCTTAAGCACAAAATGAGAAATTGTGGGCGGTCTATCCAGTATCTGTACATGTGTGCATAAATGCATCATGCCTGCAAGGAGCATTTTAGTTTATTTTTTACTTGCAGGCCAATAATTAGACTTATTCTTGGGGTAAATTATGACTTTCTTTGAGCATAACAAGAATTCTTATGGTTTCAATTTGTTGTTAAATCATAACATTGTAAATTGCAATATTATCTTAATATAGGAAACATACTGGCAAAAATATTGAGGGTGTCATTTGATGATTACTTTAATTGATTTACAAGAATAAGCGAAGTCTCCCGTTCTTCAAAAATGTTGCTGTTTTAATACTAAAAGGTAATCAAGATTCTCCGAAAAGGGAGTGTACGAATGACCAAATGACCAATCCAGCATTCAACATCCCTAAACACCCTTGTTGCGTATTGCAGCATTCGATTTGAATTTTACTAAACATTATGCTATAATTGCCTTATGCTTTTGAAATGTAGTGTGCCAACTTAGGGTTTTGGCTGATATATTTCTATGTCCCAATTTTGTATTTGAACTTGTTTTTCTTTCTTAAATCTAACACCTCAATTCTCCGTTTTCTTTTGCCTTCAGGCTACAATACCTTAAGTTGTCTGTAATTATGTATTACCTTTCCCCCAGAAATTCTTCAAAACATAGTTGCTTAAAGTCCTGTTTCTGTTTATCATACATAAATATTAGAAACTTGATGATTATACATGAGTTTGTGTTTATACAGAAATGAACAATATCTGCATCATTTAGCCTTTTAACAATACTGTGCCATTGTTGATAGGCCTAACAAGAAAGAGGGTATAGTGTAGTCGGGTCATTGACCATTTTTTAAACTCCTACAAATTGTTATTTGAAGTAATCTTTGGTCACTTGATCTACTATAGCTTATGCATATGTGATCAAAAATTACAAGCAACGTAGTTGTAACATGCAATAACATAATTATGATCGATTATGACAAAGTTTAATCGATTATCAGAATCGGAAGCTTCCAACTAGTGATTAATCGATTATTCCCGATCATTGGTACAACACTATTATTAGGTGCATACTTTAGTCAGTGACTGATTTCTATCCTTCATGATATAGAACCAGTGGTTGGAGGGAGTAACTTATTTAAGACCACACTTCATGGAAATTTTTCCGACCAAGAAATCAAACCCACGACTCATGGCTTTGTAGACTTGCATGCTACCAACTGATCATGCAAGATGGCTACTTAAGGTTTCAATGACAAGTTCTATACTACTCACGTTTATTTTTTTGAAACTTGAGGTACATTTGTATTTTGTTGTTTCTTGTTTACAAATGTGTCAATGTCTGGGATTTTTATGCCTTTGCCATAGTGCAGACATACATACTGATAGTTTTCTATGTACTCTGCATGAAACATTATGAGAGACAGAGACTTAATGGCAAGTGTTACATATTCATTTAGGAATTGACTATTTTTTTCTTCTGGTAAACTAAAAGAGAAACAAGAGGGTAGTTTACAATGATAGTGTCCAAAGTAGAAATATGTGTATATATAGCTATTTCAGCAACATGGAAACTCGTTTCTTCTTCTGGAAGTGCATTGTATTAAAATCAGGCCAATAGGAACAGGGTAGGCTTAGTTGCAGCCACTGAGCCACTAAACAGAAACAGATTCTGACCTACACTTTATCCATAGCTGGCTGTAGAATAATCCAAGATGTTTAGATTATGTTACTTCTCTGCTTTTTTGCTGTGAGGAAGGTCTGTAGATTTTTTTTACTGTTACCTTGTCTGATATACATATTTCTGCCTCTCCCATATGTTGTTTAGTTTCACTGTTGATTCAATCAGAAGCAGTTTGAAATACAAAGTTACAAAATATCTCTTAACCTATATTGTTTTCCTATGACAAAAACTGGCATTCTTCTTAAATCATTAAAGAAAAAGAATACCCCATATACATTCTGCTAGTTGTCATATATGTTTTATGTATTTTGATTGACACATTTTATACACAAATATAGAATATGATATAATTTTTCTTTTACATGATGTCATTTTTACATATTACATGTATATTTTGATAGTAGTTTTTTTTAATGTCTTCTTAAAATGAATATGTCTGAGTACAGCGGCCATAAGGCAAAGAAATTGCTCCTACTCAGTGCCACTTGGTGGTTGCTATTATATAGTATTGACAGTATTTTGTTAGATATATATATATAGCACAAAATGTTTTGCCGTAAAATGTGACAGAGAAATAACTATTTTTGTAACAAAATTACAACCTACATTTTTTCCTGAATCAGACTTGACACAAATCCAGAGCTTTTTTGTGGAACAATAAGCAATAAATGTGCCATCAGACATACAGAAAACATACAGAAAACATCCACAAAATGAGATTTCTGTCCAGATTTTTTCTCATTTATTTATAGAATATGGAGATTTGTAGTCTAATTAATCTTATTGGTGATTTCTAAGGAATGGTTTCATCTTTATTTCCTATTTATTTCACAGCTTCCTATTTTTATTTGTTATGTTTTTTTGTGGACCTTTTGAAATATTTCTTAGTAAAGATAAATTGGACAGAATGTACTAGGATTACATCTTAGGACACATCACTGAGAGTTTAAAATAGCCTTTTAGTTTTTCTTGGTAATATTGTGTTATGAACTCAAGAGGTCATTGTCTAAAAAAATGTCTGTTTTCCCTGTCTATATACTACTGGTAACACAATTAAAGGACTTCGTATCCGTCCTTAACAAAAAAAAAAACATTTCAAAAGCTTTTGATAAATTTGTCAGCTCTTTATGTGTCTGTAAAAGCTGGGTAGGTGACTGGCTGTTGCACATAACTCAATCAAAAGTTTTGACTAACTATGTAAAATACAATTAAAAAGACATTAAGATGTCTGCTAATGCTATATTTGAGGATAGGTAATATGGATGGAAAAGTCTTTTAAACAAATGGATTTCAATTTTTAATATTGAATTGGTTGTCCCGGGCGACTGGAGAAATAAATGTCTGATTTTGCAAGACGCTTAGACTTTAAGCCAGTGCTCTAACCCATTACCAGTGCCAAAATAAGTTATTTGTCTAGGCGCAACTAATCCATTTAATTTAAACGAGAAATATCTTTGACAAAGATATTTGGCACTGTACAGGGTTCATTTTGCTTGAAGTATAAATGTTAGTCTGCAAATACGACTTCAAACTACTTTTTAATCTCAAATTTACAAAATGTTCTTGTTTTTCAAAAGTTTGCTTAGACAGCAGCGCCAAAAAACAACAACAAATATGCTACTGAGTACTGAGTATTCTAATGTAGTTATGAAAGTGAATGGTAAATAATTTCTGTTTTAAATTACCCATTGCTTTATATGAAATGACTAAAATATTTGTTTAAAACAGTTACATGGTTTACAAAGTGAGCACTGTTTTAATTCTGAATTTAGATCGATGTCAACTTCGAAATGTGCATTGAGAGCAAAGTTAATACTTATCGACTGTAACAATTATTCTTCAAAAATGTCATGAGAATAAAGTGTCAAATCATTGCCTGTTAGAGATACAGAATTGCTTTCATATTAACTGGAAATAAGATATTGAAGTATTCAGTTGGTAGCTATGGTTCCTGTTATAATCAGATTATGATGCATGCGGATATCAGTGTAGAACAATAATTTATCTATCAATTGAATTGAAACATATCAGATTAAAGTGTATAAAATTGATTTTATCTGACAAAGTTTCTGGGAAATCAATAATTGAATTCAAGGTTAAAAAGATTTTCTCATTTTACTGATTGGTGATTAGTGAGAAAACTGATAATAATCTGTAACAAGTTCCTAGGATGAATGAACATAACGAGCATGATGTTAACTTTTTAGAAATGTTGTTCAATATTATTAAAGCCCTTCCAGTTTGCTTAGTCCTTGAAACATAAGGCTATTGATCTAGTGTTTAAGGGTTCGATTCCTGTGTGAGGAATACTTGCAAATCACGAAGTTTGGTCATGAGATGAGTGATGGCCATTTTCCTAGAATGAATGGACATAATGAGTAGGTTTATGAATACAGTATGTCATCTTATTTGATTCAAACACAGATTATTGATGATTCAGCACTTTATTAGAATCTTTATGGTATGTGAGAGGTGTGTTGGTACAAATGTATGGCTAGACTTATCTTGATATCTATTGATCTGAAGGTTTAAACTTAATTAGAATGTCATCTCCTACTTTTTTGTTGTGGATGCTTGCGTCTCACAGTCTTAATTATAAGTCAGTTTAATGAACCACCAGAAGCAGAATGATGGAGTAAATATACCTGATTGTTGCATTAAACATAATCAAAGTACTGACAGTACTGATAGGATAGTGATACTGACATTGGAAAAGGTTTTACATTAGTATAGCATCATATGATGAGATTTGTTACAATATCAGTATACCTTTATTGACATAGCAAACCATCCTGTCTCACAAAACAGAAGTTATAATGACTTAAGTGTTTATTACTTTTTCCTGCTCAGTAGTCAGTTTACCTTGCATGCAGATAGTATCAGTGTGGGAAAAATGTTTCATGAATCTATAAATTAATAGGTATCAGATTAGAAGTTTATAAAATTGATTCTATATGACAGAGTTCCTGGAAATCAATAATTGAATTCAAGATTGAAAGGAATCTCTTTTTTACTGATGAGTGATAAGTGAGGTAACTGATCTATTACATGCTAGAATTCTGATACATATTGAGTTTTCATGATTACCGGTAGATGTTGAATGGTTCTATTTTAGTTAGATTGATGAGTATTGAATATCTTAACATGGCGATGTCATCTGATTTGCTTGATTATCAGTTCTATGTCAATAAATTTATTAACATTTTTTTTTTATTTTTTCGCGATGACAAACTCACCTTATCAGCAATTAAGCAATTGTCAAATTTTAGCAGTTGTCAAATTGCTATCTGCTCAGTTTGTTGATTATCTGACTTGCCAGCTGTAGATTGATGATTTCAAGTCCTGTATTGTACGACTTGATCACACAAGCTTAAAGAGTTCATAATTTTATACTTTAGGATGATATCTACTATACTTAATAATGCAGTCATAATACCATTATTAGGACCATCAAATCGATAATCGTAATAGCGGAACAGTCTTAATACATGTATAGGTACCTTATTTTTATTTCACAATTAAGCATTTGGATGTCTAAAGTGGTCTTTACTGTTAACTTAACTGTTTTGACTCTTGAAAAGCAATATACTGTAAAACATGACTTGCTATCGTTAATTGAAAGTGATAGATACAATATTCTGTGATGTTTTATTCTTCAGTCTGCCCTTCCTTATCCACAGGAGCTTTACATTCTGTATTGTAGTTTGAAAAAACGCCCTTCTTATAAGGTGGATGGCTTTTTCAAACTACGATACAGAATATCAAGCTCCATTGCCTAACCAGACAATGTTTTTGCGTGGATGTTAATGCCTAAGATCGTTAATCTTCACTGTCCAAAATGTTTCAATCATAGATTGTATTACTACCAGACAATAGGTCAGACAGACTATTTTACATTAGATAATATTTGGTTTGTGTCTATATAATACCGTAAATATCCTATGACCCCCTATCTAAAAGAAAACATATTTCCTAATAGCATTCATACTTTTATAGGTAAGTGTAAAGCTTGTGTAACTACATGAAAATTGAAGGTGTAGACTAGGATTGCACTGACTCATATACATGTATTTCATTTCAGTAACATTTAGTTAGTTCATTCAATATCAAAATTATGCTATAAAACCATTACTTTGCAGGGATTGGCATCTTGATCATGTGATCCAGCTAAAGTCAACGGAGATTGCTTTAGATTGCTCATAAAGACCAATTTAAATTCATATGTCTTCATAATCGTTCAAATTCAAACGTATGTGTTGAAGCTTGATCAACAGATCTAGTTAAGATCAGTTGCAGACCAGTTTAGAAATTTAGACTGTTCTAGTTTCTTCTTTAAATGCTGAGAAGCATGAGATTTTGGGATCATATCCTTCCCAATCTGCGTAAACACATATCCAGTAGACCACGGTCGTACTGGATCTGTACTTTTTCCCTTTGAGGTCACGTCGAGATGAACTTTGTGTCGACCAATCAATGCGTAGCTTTCATCTAGACGAAAACACTATTAATCACATTTTGATTTCGTAATTTCTATTTTTAGACCAAGTTTTGCTTGCTAATTTAACCGCGGTAATATTCACAGGCTGCGATTGGGCGGCTCATTTCAAACTTCGTGACATAGACGATGTAAACAAGTTACGTATCATAACAATTTCGTCATGAATATTATGATGAGAAAAGGTCATCTGAACGTGACCTTCGTTTGGAAAAGGCCAGATCTACATTAGCGAGTATGCGAGCGGTAAAATTGTAGATCGGGTTTTAATCAGATTGATATCCTTCCATTCCACCATGCTTGTTCTATACAGGTTGATTTTGTAAAGGAGCTAATAAATTTGTAAAACCTCACTTAAGGGAAATTCCTGACGCCTACAAAACCTCAGTGAACAAAGATTGGCTGGCTTGCACAATTCATTGTGATTTTCTCTACGCAAAAATAATATTTTAGATTTAATCAGTGCTTGATTAATAGTTACGTAAATGCTTTTAGCGAAACCAGTGAATGATAGTGTCTACTTAAATTGTATGAAAATTGGAAGAATATATTATTGCAAACATATTATAAAACATATATTAAATTCATTTATTTGTTTTGCTTGTATCAGTTTTTCACTTTGTCTGTAAAAACTCGCATATTTTTTGCATATCAGACAAAAACATTCTTGGAAAATAATATAGTGTTTTGCTGCTCAAATTTTAAATTTGGCAATTTTGCTTTACAGGAAAACAAGCTACACACAAAAAAGGTAATTCAATATAGGAACGTTTACTAGGTGATTGGTCACTACTCTCCATTGCATCGGTTTGAAAGATTCACTCGTACTCGTTCACTTTCTACCTCTGCTAAAATACTACGTGCAAACTGATATTTCTATTTTTAGACACAGACACATAAACATTTAAATCGCATGACCATCACGTGGTTTTTTAAAAAATAGATGCAAAACTTCTCACGCCTGTAATTTCAAAATGTCGAAATGCAAAGATGTTGGACAGTTTTGCATTAGTTATATAATGGAAAATTAACAAAAATTAAAGTTAACATTGATCTTTTTGAACGCATATCTCTGATCTTTAAACTGTAAACATAAAGCATCTTATTAAACTTAAATACAAAGTGTAGCCACGCTATATATGACGTCATACAAGGTTGCATTCGTCCCTAGTATGATTATACCATATAAGGCGTTGTTTACCCGTTCAACCAATGAAAATGCGTATAAGGTTTTTCAGCTAAATTGGAATTTGGTAAACTTTCATTGGTCGTTCAAAGGTTCATAGTAAAGGTCAATATCATATATCGACTAGTTTTACATTGAATGTAATGTATTCACTGAGCTGCGAGGGGAGTGTAATTGGTCACCAGGAAATTGGAATAATTATCTTGTGAAGTCTGTCTCAGCTAGTTTAACATGCAAACCTCATCATTACCAGAAAATGTTATTAGAGGAAATAAACATGAAAACAATATAATATTATTAGTGTAATTATTGTCTTCAGACAATGTTATTACTAGTATTGTCTTAGGGAAGTTATAGTGTATTATAACACTGATTGTTTATATGCTTGGTAGAACATTAGATTAGTTTTTTGCCTCTGGTGAAGAGGAGGAGACGCCATTGTTTCTTGCTTAAGAAATATTGTCCTAATTGGTCATTATTTGTAAATTCCAGAAGATGCTTCTATAAGAGACATTTCTGGTGTTAGAAATAATTGACTGTCTTGTAGTGTCATTACATGATGTTGCTTATTAATTTGCTTAACCTTAAGGTTCAAGGTTTGATTTAAAAAATGCTGCAACCTGATACGATTCGAATTGAATCGAATTGCATGGTCTTCTGAGTAGGTTAAGATCGTACACTAAGTTCAACTATTGTTTCTATTAAGGATGAGACAATATGGAGATATATCCCTACAATATCAATACATATCATGGCACATCACGATATATCGCAATAAGACCCTGACATTTGCAATCAGGAAAGTCACTGTATTTTCAGCATTCCACATGTTTGCTGTTTTTGTTCAAGAAATATATTCTCCGTGGCTGTTTGTGAAACAGGTAAAGACAACTTAACCCATGGACAACTCTTGGTATCAAATACATGTAAAAGAATGTGAATGGTTGTAAGTTTACAACTACTTAGTATCGATATCGTATCTTGTGATAACCATAATGTCTCATCCCTAGTTTCTTTGTGGTAGAATTGTTCGTTTGTTTGTGGTTCATGCTATTTATCAACATATTTGCATCAGTTTGTCAAATTTACATTTGAAGACACACCTACAAACACTGATATGAGACTAGTGATCATTGTTGTACTACATTGTTGCCATGGTTACAAATACCCGTATGAAACTGGGGATTATTGTTACACTGCATTCAATGTTTTTAAACTTTGATGATATTATATAATATCGACCTGCAAGGAACCGAAATATTCATTCAAGAAATGACTACAGACTCTATATCACACCATTGCAAAATTTAATGTAAATCCTATAAGTGGACTTGGCAATTAACTTTGCTGATGTTTTAAAATATTTCAATGTGTTATTTCCATTCATTATTACGTTTGTAAGGATGAGGTGCTGTATAAAGTGAGAGACAATGTCTGGATAGGACTTAAATCTGTAAGAGGCTTTTATGTGTCTATATATGAAGTGTAAAATCTTTTATGGCTGGAGATTTTACTTAAGGATGTTTTCATTCTATTGGTAGAAAACATCTAGGAAGTGTATTATTTCACTGAGTTAGGTTTTATTATAGCAGTACAGAGTAACTTGAGAAATCTGGACATTTTAAGTATTAGACAGAACGTTTTGATATATGTACATTGTACAGTAAAGTTTCACTGTTAGGACCATTATAATGGTTTAATAGTAGTGCAGTTTTAATGTAAAGACTGTTGTTTTTTTTGTGGAATTGAGCAATTGGGACTTTCAATTGGGACAAAATTGCGGGTTCTTTTGCAGTAAACAAGGTTATCTATACAGCGAAACTTTACTGTATTACAAAAGGGATTGAAAATGTCTTGCAGAAGTTTTGAATTCAGAGGATTTCAGAATCCTTGGAGACTTGACATTTTTCTCAGTATACTCTGTGTATTGATGTTATGTGAGCAGCATGGATGCCTGAAAGAATAGCAAATAAATGTATTTCACGTGCTCTAAGTATTCAATTTAAAGAAGTAGCAAGGTCCAGAATTAGACACTGATCTGACAATCTGTTTATGTTTGGGTCTATGATGTAGTAAGCTTTGCTAAGGATTTCCAATTTTGTGTCCTTCAGGTGTTGCTGATTTAAGCCTCGCCTGAGCTGGTTATACCCTTCCATGGCAATTCCACAATGATGTCATCATAACTGCTTGGCCACGTACACCTGCCCCTTTTGAAATATGTATACCTGGCTGGTTTAGTCAAGATAGTTTTTATTGGTCAGTGTAAATCTTGTCCAACTACATGAGAATAAAGGAGAAAGTAGGCGAGTTTTGTATTAAACCATAAGTATGCTTAATTAATATAGGTGATAACAGTCTCAGGGTTGACTGTACATTGTTTCCTAGGCAATACTCCTCTACATTGGAATAATGAGAGTCTGAAATGTATCAATATAAAGCTTACATGCTTATAATTGGACCCTTTAGGCTATTTGAAGAATAAATTCATCCTGAAATTGTATTTATTGATGAAGATTTGTTTGTACAATATATTGTCAAGTTTGCAGTAATAACATTAAGTTAAATTGAAACTTCAATATATTAATACAATTATTTTGCCATGTGTATTAATTATACATGTGTTTCTTTATATTTCCAACACTATTCATTCATTGTTTATACGTGCATGTTAAAAATTTGTAAAATACTGCCAAAATGATTCTTGGCAATGATTTTATTTTAAACAATATTTCGACTTCCTTTGAATGGTTTGAGACTTTATAAAGGTGTCACTGCTATGAAAAATAATTACAAAATCATGAATGACAGAATTATGATCAATGGAAGCAGATTCTTTCTAGAAAAAAAACTCTCCTTGTACCAAAATATTTGTATTGCAGATGAAATTGTTAAAGGCCCAAAGAGGTCCTCATGGAAGATTTGATTTATCCAAATATGTAGCCTCATTAAATAAAGTCTTTATTATTATCATTAAAAAATGTACAGGAATTCAAAGTATAGTATATGCAAATTTAATATAGAAGTATTAGTTAATAATTCATTGTACACTTTTAAATAACTTCACTGCATGTACTGACTGATGTATTCAAATGAAATTTAACCCTTACAATGCCCAAACCAACTGAACATATGGTGGCAGACGAGGCTCTTTGCTATTGGCTCATTAATGTCATTCGGAACATCCTCGGCTATTCGCTACAAATTATTCATTCATGAAAGGTCGAGGGTGTTCCGAATGTCATTAATGTCCAATTTTTATCCTGAAATCCCAAAAATGGCAATGGATGGGTATAAAAATGGAAGAAATTGTGGAAATTCAGCTTTGAAAGGGTTAAAATGTACTTTATGTCAATTTTCATGAGCTATATAAGCTTGCTTAGTGATGATATAGTCTCAAAATGTAAGAAGAATGAATGCATGCATAATTCATTTTCTGTTGCCAAATATAGATGTTCTATAATGTATTATTATAGCTTCTTGGTTGAGTTATTTCTTTTTTCTCACATTTATCACTCACCAGTTTGTCTTCTTAGGATGATATCATTTGTTTTGTCAAGAACGCCAGGCACCACTAAACTGTATTACTGGAAGTTGTGCTTACTAATTAGAGAAAGATCATTCAATTTTAAAGAGTGAATAAAATCAAAATTAAACAAAGAAGTTTTAGTGTTAAGAATGAAATATTTTGCATTCAGCACTCCACTTTAATATTCCCATAAAATTGTTTTTATGCAAGCTTGAGTATTTGGTCATGTTTATTTTCATGAAACAAAATGGAGAAATGTTCGTAGGATAGAATTTAGAATTGCTTAATGAACTTGAAGATTGTTTTATGATAAAGGTAAACTGATCCAGTTTAGAAGCTTCTGGGAGTTATTCATTGTATTAAGTCACACGACCACTAACTGCAGAACTTTCTTTGTTGTTAATTGTATATGCATGTATGCAGTTTTAACAGCTATTTGTATGCTACTTATATATTATGCATGAACTGACTGTACACTAATTAAATAAAGCAGGTATTTTCTCAACTCTTGTATTTTCATTGAAATGAAGATGCTTTAACTCAAAATGAGCTTTTGTGGGCGGTCTATCCAGCTTATGTGCGTGTGTGCATAAATGCATCATGCCTGCAAGGAGCATTTTAGTTTATTTTTTTACTTTCAGGCCAATAATTAGGCCTATGGTTGGGTGAATTATGACTTTCTTTAAGCATTCAAAAATTCTTATGGTTTCAATTTGTTGTTAAATCATAAAATAGTATATTTCAATATTATCCTAATACATATGAAAACATATTGGCAAAATTATTGAGGGTTTTATTTTATGATTAGTTTGAATTAATTTACAAAAGTGAAGTCCCCTGTTCTTCAATGTTTTTGTTATTCTCATACTCAAAAATAATCAAGATTCTCTAGAAAGGGAGTGCATGTTTGTATGCGCCAATTTGTATTTGAACATGCCTTTCTTTCTTTAATTTAACACCTCAATTCACCGTTTTCTTTTGCCCTCAGGGTGAAACAATGCCTCTAGTTGTCTGTTATTATTGGGTCTGGCTCTTTTATGACATTTCTTCCTGAAATTCTTCAAAACATAATTGCTAGACATGTTTTCTGGGGTTTTTTACATGAAAATTAAAAAATTTGGTGATTACATGGCAATGAATAAATAACACTACTAAGGTTTTTCTTTTGGATAAAATGAAATATCTTATGTTTTAAGGTAGGTGGTAGTTGTAGTTGAAGCGTATAGAATTTTTCTGAACACTAAACTATGGTTTATGAAAAAGTCCAGAGTTTTTAGTTAAATCTGCTGCTGTAGATGGCCTTGGTGCTGGGAAACACAGCTGTCTGCAATGTAATAAAAAATCTTATGATAATTTAGTAATGTTATATGGAAGGATTTGCAAGAAAATTTGGCTGTTATAAGACCAATGATATGTTGGACCATGCTATGTATGCAGTACTTTTAGTTTGGTCAGTGGTTTCCAAGTTGCTAGCCTGCAGATCATCTCTGGTGAAATGCTTACTGGTTCCAATTATTTTGACAAACCCATAATTTTATTCATACAATATTCTACTATGTTTATGTTTGATATACAGTGAGGAGCAGACTGTTGTATCAAGTAACTTCAAAGACTTCTAATATGCACAGCAACTGTTGATTATGGTTGCTAAAGATAACTAGGAATTCTACTATCCTATTGAACAGTTTGTACAGTACCTCTAAACTTTTCAGTACAATGAAATTATGTACAGTAAAAACTTTATTGATAAATCAAAAATATAAAAATAGGGTATGTCTTCTTTCATAATAAAGGGAGGTAATTCCTCTTCCACATTTAAAGGGAGGTAATAACTCATTTTTCTTTATAGATTTTATCAAATAATTGTGCAAATGTATTGGTGAATTGTTTCATGAATATATTAAAGTATTATGTTTTGAAAGAATATGTAAAAATGCATTTACCGGTAGATTAACAACAATGGGATCAATAGTCAATCAAATGTCTATCTGTTGATCTGTGGGTTGAATTGCAAAGTACAAACATGGTATATTTATTTTTATGCAAGCATCAAAGTTACAAACAGCAATTCTGAACACATTAATCATTAAGACCACTGTAGCAAACAACAGTGTACATACATGTTCATGCAAATCCAGATTTCACCCCATCCCCATCATTGAAAAAAGTATGGATCCTCCCAATTATAATTTCCTGAGCAGAAAACTGTTGAATACATAGTAATGTATTTACCTATAATTGTACTGGAACAAATTAAAACAATTTCACTGACTGTCTGCATTCATAATGCCTATACAAACCTAATAGGCTTATTGGGCTGGGAAAATGATTTGCTTTCTGATTTTCTGAATTAAAGGGTTTTTTTGCCTAGTTCAATAAAGAACAAGTATATTCGGGACTATGACAATAGATTGGTCTTGTGAGGATCGGGTTTTCTGACAGTTCGTTTTTTTTTAGGTTCCACTGTATAACATATATTTTCAGGGGGAGGGAGTGGGACATATCAGTCCAACAGCCTGTGATAAATTTCATCCTGATTTAGATATTCCTACTGACTTTTTTTTCAAAATAAATGGATTTCTGTATAATTGTGGTTTAAATGTATTTGTTTTTGTTACAATTAATTATTATCAAATCTTAATCACCATTGTTCTATTTATCTTGTTAACTGCCCTCAGAGCTACATTAGACTTTATTTCAGTTTTAAAAGTAATCATGATTTATTTGGATCTTGTTTCCACCATGATAAAACTATTTCTAATTATGTGTTTCCGAGACTATTTTCTCATGAAGTATTGTAACTAATGAAGCAAATTGATTTATAATTAGGAAAAGAACACAATTTGTGATATTAGATTAGGAAAATATTTTTCATAATGAACAGGAAATAATGATTTATGATGTCTCATAGACTCAATTACCGTATATTCCATATTAAGCGCCCCACCAGGATGTTGCATTTCCTAAACGGAAACTTACCATATAATACTCTATAGAATGCTACAAGTGCATTTTATTTCCCAAAGGGAGATGTAGTTGACAGAATAACGGAGCACAGATTTTTCAGGTTACTATGTAAGTTTATTGGGTACAACCTTTAGCATCTTGGAACAGTTATAAATTTGTGCTATGTTAGGATTTGTTAATTAATTACCGCTGTGGTTTATTGTGTTTAATTTTGTTTTTCGAATGCCCATATAATACCATATGCTTCAGGGCACAAGACAACTTTTGGGGACTGGTACCCATACCCTCAGGAAGGGGAATTTTGCGTCGTTTCAAGACAATAAAGGGAATTTTCAGTCACCTCATAAATGTGTACAGTTGAGACTTTTACCAGTCACATTTACTCTAAACACTTTTCTACCATTGATTTGAATAGCTAGTATAGATTGTTACTGCAGAATGACAAAAAAATTAATGATATTTCAAAGGGAAATTCTATCTGAGATAGAAGAAAAACATATGATTTTGAGAGGGGAATGGGGCCCATATTTGGCCCCAAAAGATGCCAAACAAGTGCCCTGTGCTAAAATAAACTGGAGTGGTCGAGTGGTTACTATGTTTGACTGGTAATCATTGGATAGCCATCTCCGTGTTGGTTTAAATCCCATTCAAAACCTACCAGGTTGTTACCTTTTTTATATGTTTAATATGTATTTAATACGAAATCAAGATCAAAGAAAAATAAATTTCAATTTTTCAATTCAAGTCTCGTCATTCTAATCTTTATAGAATGTTCTCTTTGTCAAATTAATATCTAAATATTTACTTATTATGTACTTTATGAAGTGCGAGTAAGATATATATTATTTGACAACATTAAACATGCACTGTATGCATAGTCGTGAATTTCCGTATGAAATATCTGTAAATACACGAATGTATTACTTTAAGTTTTATTAATAGAAGTCAAAGATGCATCTAAGGACTTGGTGTAGTGGTAAGATGTACCACCTCACAATCCAGAGGTTAAGGGTTCGACCCCATATCAATCCTTATTTTTTGCAATTTAAACATGATCGGTACATGCTTCACAAATACTTGTTAACACGGCAGCGCGCGGATTCCATGATTTAAAAAAAAACCTGAGCGATTATTATTATTACACACATAATGGGCGTTTTCATGTATGAAAGTCATTCAGTCTTTAACCATGTCACAAATTTACTATAAAATATACATAAAGAAAATTGTATGATGATAAAGAGACAAAAATTTCGTTAAATGATATATAATTAATATTCAGTCAATTGGTAAAAGTAATAAGTAAGTCATAGTGTTTTTACTATGATACTAGTGTTTGCTAATTGACAAAAATATCAACCTGTGCGGGAATCGAACCCGGGGTATTTCGATTATCAAGTTAGTACTTTACCTCTGCACCACAAACCGTTTGGTATAATACAATCGTTACTTTTTCATCTATATTTTGTATTGTCACTTATTTAAGCAACGAAACTAGACGAACGTAAACGAACTAATCCGTAAATCGTTACGGAAACTAATGAAGTGCACGTTTAATGTTGTCAAATAATATTTGGATTTATGTAGATATAAAGTAGTATTGTATGTTCAGTGCATTATTATGTAAATAGGAGTTTGTTAACCTTTCAGAAAATTTCACCATTCAATAGCACAGTATACATCCATTGTACAAATATTAAGTAAATAATGACCAAATTTGAATAATTTAAAATCCTAATCGAATACAATACAGTGGGTTTATTTGTCGCTAAGCCTTTATAAAAATATATACGTTTACCGTCAATTGAGCTTTCATGGGAAGTTTATCAATGTATTGTTAAAATCGAGATACTGAAATTGTAAGCCGTGAATTTAATGATTGTTAATGATCGTCCATTGTCCAATACATGAAGTATATAATTTAGTACACTATAAGTTTCTAGCCATAGATCTTCAGGTTAATAAATCCTCATTACCACATAGCGTTAAATTTATGAGACAATCGGAATAGTTCGATATATTGAAAATTTGCATTGTGATCATTGAACGACACACGCACACCTTCATCTATTATTGATATGTAAAAATGTAGAAAAGCTGCATGAATAATTAATTGGGTTATTCTTCAAAAAGTAGTAAATATATTCCATCATTGAATCAAATGAAATGTTATACAAGATCATGTGCTTGTTATTCGCACATGTTACGAGCATAAAACTTAGGTTAATGACTTGGCATTTTAGTTTGTGATAATTGTGTATATTTTGGTATTTTCATATTATATTTCATAATTGTGAGTGCTCATCACCTTCAATGAAAAAAGTGGAAATATTTTGTGGAATAAAATTTCAAAATATTTGGATTAATAATTTGTGAAGTTTTTGTTATATTTTGAATGGATTATGAATTCAATGTGATTTTTATGGACTAAATTTTAATACCATATGATATACAAAGCTTATTGACTAGTAGAAAGATAATTGTATTGAATATCGTAATTGTACACTTTTAATAGAGTGATTTTAGTAGATTTCATTTAAAAAATATATATTTCATGGAAAAGTTCAATTTAGTTGTAACATAGGCCTATAGGGAAATATACAGTTGATAAGGCCAACTTAAAAATGTACATGTATATCTAAGAATTGTTAAGTTTTAGTGTCTTGAGATGAGTTGGAATTTTGCTTCTTCTAACATTAAAGTTTTATTTGAATTATTTCCTTTTTTTGGAGATCGTCATCTTGGTTTTTGTTTTACTGTTACCTTTTACACTAGGTACTTAGGGGCTGTCCCCTTAATGCATATACTTCCATATGAGATCTATGTACAATGTAGTTTATATGCTAATGGTTTCTCTTCAGTTCTTTCTTGTTGTTGGATATTCAAATGATCACAATTTGTCCAGATTTTGTCATTGATGGAATACTGTCTATGTGATAATATGTATTTATGTTTAGAATGTTTCTTTTTTATCTAGGGGTTGTAATTAGAGACATTTCTGATACTGTCATTAAGGTCTTTAGTCAAGCTCTTGAAGTTGATCTTTGACATGAATACTGTAAAATGCTGATGACATTATGTTCTGCGGGTTTTTTTTTTGGCAAATAAAGGTGATGATGGTGATATTGATACTATTTTTTGTATAAAACTAATTTATCCATGACAGATTTGTTAACCTGGGTAGGTAGCGCAGTTGGTAGCACACATGGATTTTTATACGCCCGTTTTGAAAAAACGGTCGTATTATGTTATGCTGTTGTCCGTCTGTCCGTCTGTCCGTCTGTCCGTCTGTCCGTCTGTCCGTCTGTCCGTCTGTCCGTCCGTGGACAATTGCTTGTCCGGATGATAACTCAAGAAAGGATATATCTAGGTTCCTAAAATTATATGTGTGGATAGCCCTTGGGTGGAGGAAGTTCCCTATTGATTTTGAGACCCCAGGGTTAAAGGTCAAGGTCACTGGGACTTAAAATAGGTAAAACTTGTCCGGACAATAACTGAACCACCAATGTACCTAAGTTCACCAAATTTAATGTAAGAGTAGCCCATGTGTCAAAGATGTACCCTATTGGTTTTGGGGCCCCTGCATGAAAGGTCAAGGTCACAGTGGCATCATATGGGGAAAAAACTTGTCCTGACAATAACTTAACAACCAATCTACCTAGGTTCACCAAATTTTATGTGAGAGAAGCCCATGTGTCAAGGATGTTCCCAATAGGTTTTGGGGCCCCTGGGTCAAAGGTCAAGGTCACTGGGACATCAAATTGAAAAACCTTGTCCGGACCATAACTCAACAATGCCTGTACCTAGGTTCACCAAATTTTATTTAAGAGTAGCCCATGTGTCAAAAATGTGCCCTACAGGTTTATGGGGCCCCAGGTTCAAAGGTCAAGGTCACAGGGGCATTATATTGAAAAACTTTGTCCAGACAATAACTGAAACATCAATGTACCTAGGTTCACCAAATTTAATGTAAGAGTACCCCATGTGTCAAGAATATGCCCTATTGATTTTGGGGCCCCTGGGTCAAAGTTCAAGGTCACAGTGGCATCATATTGAAAAACATTGTCCAGGTAATAACTCAACAATGACTGTACCTAGGTTCACCAAATTTCATGTGAGAGTAGCCCATGTATCAAGGATGTACCTTATCAGTTTTGGGAAGACACGGTTAAGTTTAAATCTTAAACCGGAAGATATCAAATTACCAAGCTGTGACTTCATATGTTCTATCAATATGTTTATGAAGTCAAAACGGCAAACAATGAAACACTTGTCCAGACAATAACTGAACCACCAATGTACCTAGGTTCTC
Organism: Mactra quadrangularis; assembly: GCA_025267735.1. Lineage (NCBI taxonomy): Eukaryota > Metazoa > Mollusca > Bivalvia > Venerida > Mactridae > Mactra > Mactra quadrangularis. Next base: position 380,995 of record CM046301.1, on the reverse strand, counting down.
CAAATTTTATGTGAGAGTAGCCCTTGGGTAAAGGTTATGCCCTATTGGTTTTGGGGCTCCTGGGTCAAAGGTCAAGGTCACAGGGGCATCATATTGAAAATCCTTGTTTGGACAATAACTCATCAACTACTGTACCTAGGTTCACAAAATTTTATGTGAAGGTAGCCCTTGTGTCAAGGATATTCCCAATAGGTTTTGGGGCCCCAGACCCAAAGGTCAAGGTCACAGAGGCATCATATGGAATAACCTTGTCCAGACAATAACTGAACAACCAATGTACCTAGGTTCACTAAATTTGGCGTGTAAGTAGCCCATGTGTCAAGGTTATGCCCTATTGGTTTTGGGGCACCTTGGTCAAAGGTCAAGGTCACAGGGGCATCATATTGAAAAGTATTGTCCGGGTTATTACTCAACAATGATTGTACCTAAAATCACCAAATTTCATGTGAGAGTAGCCCATGTGTCAAGGATGTACTTTGTAAGTTTTGGGAAAACAGGGTTAAGTTTAAATCTTAAACCAGAAGATATCAAATTACCAAACTGTGACTTCAAATATTCTATCAATATGTTTATAAAGTCAAAACGGCAAACAATGAAACACTTGTCCAGACAATAACTGAACCACCAATGTACCTAGGTTCTCCAAATTTTATGTGAGGGTAGCCCTTGGGTAAAGGTTATGCCCTATTGGTTTTGGGGCTCCTAGGTCAAAGGTCAAGGTCACTGGGGCATCATATTGAAAATCCTTGTTTGGACAATAACTCATCAACTACTATACCTAGGTTCACAAAATTTTATGTGAAGGTAGCCCTTGTGTCAAGGATATTCCCAACAGGTTTTGGGGCCCCAGATTCAAAGGTCAAGGTCACAGAGGCATCATATGGAAAAACCTTGTCCAGACAATAAATGAACAACCAATGTACCTAGGTTACCTAAATTTGGCGTGAAAGTATCCCATGTGTCAAGGTTATGCCCTATTGGTTTTGGGGCACCTTGGTCAAAGGTCAAGGTCACAGGGGCATCATATTGACAAACCTTGTCTGGGTAATTACTCAACAATGATTGTACCTAAGTTCACCAAATTTCATGTGAGAGTAGCCCATGTATCAAGGATGTACCTTATCAGTTTTGGGAAGACACGGTTAAGTTTAAATCTTAAACCGGAAGATATCAAATTACCAAGCTGTGACTTCATATGTTCTATCAATATGTTTATGAAGTCAAAACGGCAAACAATGAAACACTTGTCCAGACAATAACTGAAACAGGGTCAAGTATAAACCTTCAACCAGAAGATATCAAATTACCAAGCAGTGACTTCATATGTTCTATCAATATTTTTATAAAGTCAAAATGGCAAACAATGAAACTTTTGTCCAGGCAATAACTGAACCACCAATTTACCTAGGTTCATCAAATTCTATGTGAGGGTAGCCCTTGTGTCAAGGATATGCCCTTTTGGTTTTGGGGCTCCTGGGTCAAAGGTCAAGGTCACAGAGGCATCATATTGAAAAACCTTGTTTGGACAATAACTCAACAACTACTGTACCTAGGTTCACAAAATTTTATGTGAAGGTAGCCCTTGTGTCAAGGATATTCCCAATAGGTTTTGGGGCCCCAGACCCAAAGGTCAAGGTCACAGAGGCATCATATGGAAAAACCTTGTCCAGACAATAACTGAACAACCAATGTACCTAGGTTCACTAAAGTTTATGTGAAGGTAGCCCATGTGTCATGGTTATGTCCTATTTGTTTTTTGGGCCCCTGGGTCAAAGGTCAAGGTCACAGGGGCATCATTGTCCGTGTAGTAAATCAACAATGACTGCAATTAAGTTCACCAAATTTCATGTGAGAGTAGCCCATGTGTCAAGGATGTTCCCTATTGATTTGAGGGCCCCTGGGTCAAGTTTAAATCATCATCCAGAAGATATCAAATTACCAATCAGAGACTTCAAATGTTCAATCAATATGTTAACAAAGTCAAAATGGCAAACCATGGAAATAATGCTATATTTAATAAGTAAAATGAATTTAGTTCACCAAATGTTATGTGAGGGTATCCCATGTGTCAAGGATGTTCCCAATTGGTTTTTGGTCAAAACTGGGTCAAAGGTCAAGGTCACAGGGGCATCATATGGAAAACCCTTGTCCGGACAACAACTAAACAGTGATTGTACCTAGGTTAACCAAATTTTATGAGGATCAGCCCATTTGTCAAGATGTAATGTGTTGATAGCTATTTGGTATTTGATGTTCTCTTTTGATTTGGAAACACAAGGGACAAAAGTCAAGGTCACAGGGACTTAATTCATATTGAAACATTTTCCGGACAGTTACTCAATAATAATTGTACCTACATTGTAGGTTTTCCAAATTTTATTTAAGGGTAGCCTTAATGTCTAGCATATGCCCCTTTTGTTTTAGGTCCCTGGGTTAAAGGTTAAAGTCAAAAGAAAAATCATGAGGAAAAACCTTGTCCAACAACCAACTTTACCTAAGATTTACCAAATTTTATGTATCAATACTCTTTGGGTCAAGGGCGAGAACTTTTGGTTCTGAAGCCCCAGGGTCAAGGTCACTGGAAGTTTGTATGGAAAACTTTGTGTCGGTGATAAATCAACCATGGCTGTACCTAGGTTCTCAAAATCTTTGCTTTGGATAGCCCTCCTGTTAAGAATGGGACCTATTCTGAGATCCCGGGGTCATTGGTCAAGGTCACAGGGACTTTATATGAGATAGAACACAGCATGGACTGCACACGGGCGTATAATGCCCCGCCCAGCGGAGCTCTTGTTAATCTAGTGTCCCAAACGGGGTACAGGTTCAAATCACAGCCGGGGAGGTTTACCCTTCCATAAAAATTTCACAATAATGTCCATATTTCTTAATTAATGAGGTACTGGTTACAGACAATGGTCCAGGAAAGCTAGGTTAGGTGTGCTGGATGCCGTAAAATAGCCTCAAAAATTGTGTTGACACTGCGTAAAACCCATTATAAATAAATAAAAGATTTGTTCAAGTTATTATTTGATTTTTCCTACAAAAGTATTGCCGCATATCATATTTACATGTATTGTACAAGTTTGCACTAAATCCAACTATTCAAAGTTTCCATAGAGCATAAATCTCAGCCCGTATAAATGCAACATTTTCTAATTAAGTCTAAATTAACTATACAACAGGGTCAAATTATGTAGAATCCTACAAATGATGCAGTGAATTGATGTAATAGGATTTACAACAAAAAAGATCACATGAATTGTGATTATATGGGCCCCCTGATGTGTGTAAAACATATTTTAATAGTAAACCATATAAAAAATGTGCAAACGAGAAGAAAAACTTTTGAATTGATAACATCGGTGCAAAAAAACAAATACTTTTACTGTTATAAGATAATCCTCACATATGATGTATTTAATCACTTGGTCATGATACTAGTTTAAGTGAACTGTTGCCTGTTTTCAAAATGCAACATACATTGTATTAAGTCTGCATTGCTGTGGCAGCTAGCTTACATCAGAATATTTAAATATAGTTTTAATCCAGGTAGCACTAAGGGGTTTTGAAGCTAGTGAGGAGGGAAGGATTTGAATCCCATCCGGGAAGGTTATAGTCTCTTCCATGAAAATTTGACATTTACGTCGATTTTCCTCATTAATTAATAGGGTATATGGGTATATGGAGAAGTTTCCGGCCTTGTGGAAGGGTAGGTGAGTACTGGTTATAGACAAGGGTCCAGAAAAGCTAGGTTAGGTGCACCACACGCAGTTAAATAACCAAAACGCGTTGATATAGCATTTAACCCTGTATAAATAAATAAATGAATTAGATACAGTTTATACAAATTCAAATGAGATAGATTAAAACCTTTCATGCTTTAGTAACTACACTACTTTTAACTGATTAAATGTATGCAAAATGTTGATTGTATTTTTTTGTTTCAAGTAAATTTTCAAGCCATCAATACCTTTAGTTTGAACTTTGCCTTACATTAAGTGCTCGAATTTTGCAATACATATTGATAAATAAGGCGTGAATAGAATTTTGATTAGTTGTGCAAACTTGTTCCTTGTATAATTGTAAATGGTTTGATGTTTGATTTTAAAAGTGTCATACTTTCATTTCATTATTATTGTAGTCTGATAAAAATCGATACTGGTAATATGAGGTGTGTTTGTTGAACTTAATACATACGTATAAATCATTGGTAGTTTTTAAAAATGTCAATATATATTGTAATTTTGCGTTATTCATCAATACATTAAGTAGTTTAATATTTCAATCTTTTGTATTGTGATGAATAACTGAATTTTTTAAATATTTTTTTGCTCTCCTGTCTGGGAGGTAATTATAGTTGCTATTTAATGTTTTATAATTATTTTGGCGTTTTGAAACTTTCAATGTAAATTGTGGAACATTCATTTCTCATTGTACTATGAGTTCAGTATTAACTGTAATTTTATTGTGTGAATAAAAGTCATTAGGAATTTGATATTGATGGTCCAAGTATTGATCAAGTGATAATGTGACCATGCTGATATATGTTGTAATAAACACATGCCTGTCTAGCTCTGTTTGTAGCACGTTTAACTGTTAACATAGGAGTTGTTGGTTTGATTCCCAGCAGGACTTATATATTTACCTTTTAAAATGTTTGAAGAAGAAATACATTCAATTGCTGTCCTCCTTTTTAATGCTATTTCAAGTAGATAAGTTGTCAAAATAGAATACTTGCAGGGCAAGTTTACTTTAGAGTATCTAGTAATTTCCTTCTAGTGCAAGATAGAACCATGCAATAAATCCAGTTTGAAATGGTTTAAAACAAATCATTTCTTGTCTAAATTTCCTGTACCTTTTTGTATCTTCTATCTTTTCCCTCTGTACAAACCATAGCTGTTTGAAACCGTATAAAATGGACATAAGATATGTTTCCCAACCAGACAGACAGACAAGCTGTGCTATCAGTACTATGATTTCTTCAGTAATTAGTTATCCAGCACGATGCAATGCCAGTAGGCTATTAGTTATTTGTTTATTTTCATGACTAATGATACTATAACTGTGGTCAAATGATCACCTCCAGCAATGTTACATAGTCTTCTAGCTTATTATTATATTAATGATATAATTATACACAGAAATCAATAGAATCATGAGAATGTTTACTTTCATCTTGTAAACTAATGCAAATTAACTTTGAATTATTAATGATACATATTTTATGGTTTCACTCATTGAAGAGTTCTCACATGTTTTATGGTCTCACTTATTGAAGAGTTCTTACTCAGCCATGTCCTTATGGTATTCTATAAATAGAAGCCAAATTACTCCCACACAGGATGCGTACATGTCATAATGAAATTATGCACTTTAATTGGTGACTTGTGAAGGAATTTGTGTTTTAGATTCATATAACAGTCTAGGCATAATGGTAGATTGCAGGATTTTGAATACAAAGGTCCTGGGTTCAGATCTTATTTAAACCTTTCTATGAAAATTTGATATTTCATATTTGGGTGGTATACAATCAGCAAACTTGTGAACCTGATTTTCCTACATAGAGGGAGAAGTTAATTGTCATCTTTTGATGAAGGGTAAATGAGTACTGGATAAAAAGTGTCCAGAAGTTTGGTAAGATAAGTCAATTTGTTGCTGTACTTAATTATTAAAATGATATACAACCCAACTTAACTTGAATTACATAAGATTGCATTAAGGTATGTAATGACCCCATAATTTAAGCCATGGAGGGTTCCTGTGTTCAATTCCCAAGCGGAGCATATTTTCGTGGACCTTGGTCATGAAATAATTTCTATGACTATTCGCCCTCCTACCACTGATTCTTTTTATGTAGGGCAGTAACATGTCAGTCACTGATGAAAGTATGTGCCTAGTAGTTGGTTTACAGCTAAATCTAGCTATTTAGTCTTTCCAGGAACAGTGAATAGGATGACTGACCTCCGTTATATGACCTATACAATGTGTTGCTATGGCGTTAAACCCAACAAAAAAAGTAATAATGGACTTATAATTACGAAGAGCTATAATTAATAATTCAGTTAATTAATTGATACATATAAAATTAATTATGTTTTACATATACTGGACAAAGGAATATCTGCCGATATGGGGTTGCAAGGATGAAGTTTTGGATGATTTTGTTTGTTGCATAAATAACACAAATATTGACTAAACAATAAAACAATCTTCTATATTTGTCAATGACAAGTCTGACAGTTAGATGTTGTGATTCGTATCTCACTGGAATTTTCAAAATACAATGAATGACAAACATCTCAGAAAATGGAATTCTGTATGATAAGTCTAGTTGTCAGAACCTCCTTTAGGAAAAGTGCATAGTTTTGTTTCCTTGAACTGTTAGCAATTTGCCTAAAAATCCTTAAATACTGCAATATTAATGTTCTTGTTTATTCATATGGTACAACTGCTTTCAGATTACTTCCTTCAGTAATATTGACAAATGACTTTGATTGCATGACTTATATAGGAAATACAAATACTACTTTGTCATGATGTACAAACTTTACATTTAACAATGTCGGCCCATACATTTAAATACTGTCAAGATGCTTTCTGGCAACATTATATTTCATTAACTTCTTCCCACTGTGTCATTTATCCATGGAATTTTAAGATAATTCCAAGACAAGTTAATTTAGCATTGTAAGTATAAGTTTATTATTGCATGTTGTGACTATACCATTGTATCTAACAAGAATTAATCAATGTCTATGTAGGGGTAATCTAATAAAATTACTCCATGGACCTCATCTATATTGTATGATTAAAATGTATGCCTTGTACTTGATTGTAATTCTTTGGGTTCAATATATATCTTTTGGTTCAATCTAAATTCTCAGAATCAAAATAAATCTTTAAGTTCAAACTAAAGTTTCAGAATCAATCTTTCGCTTCAATCTAAATTTTTAGATTCGATATAAATCTCTATGTTGGATCAATATAAATCTTTCAGCTCAATGTAAATCACCACTGTCTGGTTTTAAAACAATGACCGAGCTGGTATTTCTGATCACAGATCAGTTATTTTTAATTTGAAAAATTTTACTTTTGCTTCTGATGTTTTACGCTGATTCAATATGTTGACATGGAGTGGCTTCTGGCATATTGATGTTCTCCGGTTTGGGATGTGGGCAGGTCGTAAAGACTTATCATTTATTTGATATAAATGAACTTTAGAATTCCTACTGCTTGGCAGATAACGGTGACCATCATTCTTAACATTGTCAATTTTACTCCATAAAGAGATATGTATCACCAAGGGCTGGGTAGAGGCTTGTGTTTGAGCTATGCTAGGGGATTTAGCTCATGCCCTATGATGATAACCTTCTCCAATGTGGCAATTTATAATTGTTTGCCAACCAGCACTTGTCTCAGATTGATAGTGCCCACAATTCCTGCTCATATGAACTCAGTAGTTTCGTTATTCAATTCAGTTCTATTAACTCAATATTTCTCAGATAATGTGACGTTACAATAAGCCGCATCAGTTTATCCACTTTTATTTCTTCTATTTGCTTAACAATAACAGTTCTAAATCATAATCATAAGTTCCAAGAATGTAAAAATCATATACAGTTAGCAACACCAGTATTTATTCTAAGTTCTTAAAGTTCACGTTATATTAAAAGTATATTATCTTAACTAATGTTATATTATATTGTACAGAACAGAACAGAACAGAACAGAACAGAACATTGTTGGCATTTCCTCAAATATGTTGCTCAATCAACAAAATAATAAACAACAATAAACAAATATGTCAGTCAGGAAGCCAGTTGATTACTTAACAATAGATATTTAGCACCTTTCTGATTAGATTATATTTCAATACAATTTAAAGATTGTTTCTATAAAAGGTGAGAATTTGTTGTCTGGATAAGATTTGAAAACATATGCTACTTAAATTTATCAATAATAAACAGAAAAAAGGAATTAAACAAAAAAAAGGAATTTGTATAAGAAATTGAGAACTTACTCCAAGGTTGTCATTTTAATCAACTAAAATGTTTATTGGTAATTTGTTTTTATCTTAGCATTTAAAATCAATGCTTGTCACATATGCTTAGTCCTTGTGAGATGTGATTGAGAGCTGGTAAAGAAACAAACAAGTTATCAAACAAGCTTAATTTCTTGTTTTGGGTATAGGTGGCTGGCATTAGTCTTGATCCATGAACAACACTATAGTATTTACGTAACTTAATATAGAGTCTTCAATTGATTGGGACCATGTGCATTGACTATCAGTCGCCTCGTGTTTGGATATGACTACTAGAGGCCTTTTGTTTGGATATGACTACTAGTGGCCTTGTGTTTGGGTATGACTACTAGTGGCCTTTTGTTTGGGTATGAGTACTAGTGGCCTTTTGTTTGGATATGACTACTAGTGGCCTTTTGTTTGGATATGATTACTAGTGGCCTTTGTTTGGATATGATTACTAGTGGCCTTGTGTTTGGGTATGATTACTAGTGGCCTTGTGTTTGGGTATGACTACTAGTGGCCTTGTGTTTGGGTATGACTACTAGTGGCCTTTTGTTTGGATATGATTACTAGTGGCCTTGTGTTTGGGTATGATTACTAGTGGCCTTGTATTTGGGTATGATTACTAGTGGCCTTGTATTTGGGTATGATTACTAGTGGCCTTGTATTTGGATATGATTACTAGTGGCCTTGTGTTTGGGTATGATTACTAGTGGCCTTGTATTTGGATATGATTACTAGTGGCCTTGTGTTTGGGTATGATTACTAGTGGCCTTGTATTTGGGTATGATTACTAGTGGCCTTGTATTTGGGTATGATTACTAGTGGCCTTGTGTTTGGGTATGATTACTAGTGGCCTTGTGTTTGGGTATGATTACTAGTGGCCTTATGTTTGGGTATGACTACTAGTGGCCTTGTGTTTGGGTATGACTACTAGTGGCCTTGTGTTTTGGTATGATTACTAGTGGCCTTGTGTTTGGGTATGATTACTAGTGGCCTTGTGTTTGGGTATGATTACTAGTGGCCTTTGTTTGGGTATGATTACTAGTTGCCTTTTGTTTGGGTATGATGACTAGTGGCCTTGTGTTTGGGTATGATTACTAGTGACCTTGTGTTTGGGTATGATTACTAGTGGCCTTGTGTTTGGGTATGATTACTAGTGGCCTTGTGTTTGGGTATGACTACTAGTGGCCTTGTGTTTGGGTATGACTACTAGTCGCCTTGTGTTTGGGTATGATTACTAGTGGCCTTGTGTTTGGGTATGATTACTAGTTGCCTTGTGTTTGGGTATGATGACTAGTGGCCTTGTGTTTGGGTATGACTACTAGTCGCCTTGTGTTTGGGTATGATTACTAGTGGCCTTGTGTTTGGGTATGATTACTAGTGGCCTTTTGTTTGGGTATGATTACTAGTGGCCTTGTGTTTGGGTATGATTACTAGTGGCCTTGTGTTTGGGTATGATTACTAGTGGCCTTGTGTTTGGGTATGATTACTAGTGGCCTTGTGTTTGGGTATGATTACTAGTGGCCTTGTGTTTGGGTATGATTACTAGTGGCCTTTTGTTTGGGTATGATGACTAGTGGCCTTGTGTTTGGGTATGATGACTAGTGGCCTTGTGTTTGGGTATGATTACTAGTGGCCTTGTGTTTGGGTATGATTACTAGTGGCCTTGTGTTTGGGTATGATTACTAGTGGCCTTTTGTTTGGATATGACTACTAGTGGCCTTGTGTTTGGGTATGACTACTAGTGGCCTTTTGTTTGGGTATGAGTACTAGTGGCCTTTTGTTTGGATATGACTACTAGTGGCCTTTTGTTTGGATATGATTACTAGTGGCCTTTGTTTGGATATGATTACTAGTGGCCTTGTGTTTGGGTATGACTACTAGTGGCCTTGTGTTTGGGTATGACTACTAGTCGCCTTGTGTTTGGGTATGATTACTAGTGGCCTTGTGTTTGGGTATGATTACTAGTTGCCTTGTGTTTGGGTATGATGACTAGTGGCCTTGTGTTTGGGTATGGCTACTAGTCGCCTTGTGTTTGGGTATGATTACTAGTGGCCTTGTGTTTGGGTATGATTACTAGTGGCCTTTTGTTTGGGTATGATTACTAGTGGCCTTGTGTTTGGGTATGATTACTAGTGGCCTTGTGTTTGGGTATGATTACTAGTGGCCTTGTGTTTGGGTATGATTACTAGTGACCTTGTGTTTGGGTATGATTACTAGTGGCCTTGTGTTTGGGTATGATTACTAGTTGCCTTTTGTTTGGGTATGATGACTAGTGGCCTTGTGTTTGGGTATGATTACTAGTGGCCTTTTGTTTGGGTATGCTTACTAGTGGCCTTTGTTTGGGTATGATTACTAGTGGCCTTTGTTTGGGTATGATTACTAGTGGCCTTTTGTTTGGGTATAACTACTAGTGGCCTTTTGTTTGGGTATGATTACTAGTGGCCTTTGTTTTGGTATGATTACTAGTGGCCTTTTGTTTGGGTATAACTACTAGTGGCCTTTTGTTTGGGTATGATTACTAGTGGCCTTTTGTTTGGGTATAACTACTAGTGGCCTTTTGTTTGGGTATGATTACTAGTGGCCTTTTGTTTGGGTATGATTACTAGTGGCCTTTTGTTTGGGTATAACTACTAGTGGCCTTGTGTTTGGGTATGATTACTAGTGGCCTTGTGTTTGGGTATGATTACTAGTGGCCTTGTGTTTGGGTATGATTACTAGTGGCCTTGTGTTTGGGTATGATTACTAGTGGCCTTGTGTTTGGGTATGATTACTAGTTGCCTTTTGTTTGGGTATGATGACTAGTGGCCTTGTGTTTGGGTATGATTACTAGTGGCCTTTTGTTTGGGTATGCTTACTAGTGGCCTTTGTTTGGGTATGATTACTAGTGGCCTTTGTTTGGGTATGATTACTAGTGGCCTTTTGTTTGGGTATAACTACTAGTGGCCTTTTGTTTGGGTATGATTACTAGTGGCCTTTGTTTGGGTATGATTACTAGTGGCCTTTTGTTTGGGTATAACTACTAGTGGCCTTTTGTTTGGGTATGATTACTAGTGGCCTTTGTTTGGGTATGATTACTAGTGGCCTTTTGTTTGGGTATAACTACTAGTGGCCTTTTGTTTGGGTATGATTACTAGTGGCCTTTTGTTTGGGTATAACTACTAGTGGCCTTTTGTTTGTGTATGATTACTAGTGGCCTTTTGTTTGGGTATAACTACTAGTGGCCTTTTGTTTGGGTATGACTACTAGTGGCCTTTTGTTTGGGTATGACTACTTGTGGTCTTTTGTTTGGGTATGACTACTTGTGGTCTTTTGTTTGGGTATGAATTAAGTATAAACTGGAAAAATATATTGTTGCTTAGAATATTATAGACAGAGTTTGTCAGGATTTGTAGAATTTTCATGAAAACAATTATGTTTATTTTAACTTGTTGTCCATTAAGTTTGTTTTCCTCATTCATTACATAATGTCTAGCCAAATTCTGTCCATTCAGCAGAATTTTTTTAAAGCTGAAGACGGAAATAAATGTCCTGTTGGGAAAAACGGGATAAGATTTTTTCAAGGGAAACTGACAAAGTTTTGTATGTAAATGATAGAATAGATAAATATGAATATTTATGCTGGCTGTTTTGTGTCCTTACGTAAATGATAAAATATACAGGAAATTGATGAACCAGATACAAAGAATATATTCACTAGAATATTTCCTCTCTAGTGAAATCATTGTTCATTCTGTAAAAGATGTAAATGGCTTCTATGTGTGTGTAGATGGCAGATAATTATAGTATTATATTTTTTATATATACTGTAGGGAAGCTTGTCCTTGGAAATATTATAATATTTTTGTATCATTGCTGAATTAATGCTTTAAGCTGCACAGTGTAGTCAGTCTGTTACACACAATTCTAGTGATCGTTGGGTCTTAGGGTCAATTCCTGGGTGTCAGTCACTGACGGAAGTATGCACTGGCTAACAGCTAAATCCAGAGATTTAGTCTTCCCTGGAATGGTGAGTAGGTTGACTAACTGCCATGATAATTATGACCCAATATGAAACTATGATGCTAAAACCAACCAAAAAATAAAAGTTCTACTATAATTATTCTTTCACTTTGAATAATTACTGTTAAAACCCGGGTCGATAGCGCAATTGGTAGCATGCCGGGATTTGGAATGTCGTGTCCTGAGGGGGGTACAGATTCGAATCCCACCCGGGGAGTTTATACCCTTCCATGAAAATTAGACAATAATGTCAATTTTCCTCCATTGATTAGATAATATGGAGAAGTTTCCGGCCTTGTGGACAGGTAGGTGAGTACTGGTTAAAGATAAGGGTCCAGGAAAGCTAGGTTAGGTGCGCTGGACGCCGTGAAATGACCTAAAATGTGTTGAAACGGCGTTAAATCCAATAAATAAATAAATCAACTGTTGTGTCTTCTTTTTCTGAATATTTCTTATTATTAAATGGAAAACAAATCGAGGAACAAGACTGAATTATTGAACTATACTTTTACTTGAAAAGTATCACCCTCCCATATTTTGTGAACTCTTTGAAAATTAGTAAAATTTTTACAAGTCTATTCCTAGGAGAAGACATTCTTTCTAAGAACTTTTTTGTCTTGGAATGGAAATATGTTGGACGCTTATTGTCTTGTTCATTCATTATGTTCTCATTTATGCCAAGATAACTTATTTATCTTTTTTCTCTGGTATACTTAACATTGATGAAGACAGCCCACGTAACTATGGTCTATAAGAGGAAATATAGTGATGAGACATTAGTTTGCGGAGTTTTAACTTGGTACATTTCTAGAGAATTCAATTTGCATTGTTGGAATCTATTTCACTGTTAATGGTCATTTGAGGATGTTGTGATCTAAAGCAACAATCTTGACCATTTATGATGCCACAAGTCCCAAATGAATAAAAATTATTAGCTTCTTTAGGACACTCTCAAAGTTCTATAAAATTATTCATTTTTTATGACTTTAAAATTCAGAAAAGGTTGTTTTGCAATTAGAGTGGCTTTGCATTTGCAATTATTACTTAGTGGTCAGGAAAAAAAACGTTATGATGTTTCATTTCTTTGCGGTATTCCATTATATGTGTCAAAAATATCTCCTGTTTAATTGAAAATTAATTTCACCTGTTGTGATTTAATTTTAATATCAAAATAAATGATATTTTGTAGGAAAAAAATATATTCTCAATAAATGTTGTAGGAAAATGAAAGACTTATGACGGTAGTTTGACCCAAGGTTGCTAAGTGCTGCGTGATGCAAACTAACAGAAAAAAACATTTTATGCTAATATCAAGGTTTTTATTTAATGAAAACCTTTAGAAATATTGATGTAGCTAATGTTTGTATTTGTCATATGATCATGAAAATTCTGTAAATGTCACAGATTTTATATGACAATAACATTTATGACAAAAACAATATTTTGTTCTATCAAAGATTACATTACATGGATTCATAATACATGTCATATCATACTAGACTATGATATTATGTTGAATATAATTAGTGTCAGTAACCAATGAGTATGGTAACATATGATTAATTGAAACAGAGTCTGGAGTTAATATTACCTTGATTATTAAACTAGTGATATATGTATTCCTGTGTTCTGATACTGACTAATTCAAAGAAATATGGTACTTCATAAAATAGTGTCAGGTAAAGTATTTTGTTTTTATATGTTTTAATTTTTAAGCCAGATTTTTCAATGAAAAAATTCAGCTAATAGATTGGTGAAACTGGGTGGGCGGGTGGTTTGGCCAAGCGGTTGGTCGGTCAGGCATATGGTGTCGTTAACAATTGCGGTAAAGTTTTTTCTTTACTATATATTTCTGCCATTCATTGTCAGCTGTTATTGGCACATACAGTATCCCCACTGATTTAAATACTTACCACAGTACTTCTGTACTTGTGATCAATAAAAAACAGGGATGTTAATGAATGTGCCTCTGCCAGTTGAATAAAGTGTAACTAGAATAGTATTAGATTACCCAAAATGATGAAAAGAATGGAAAGAAGGTCACAATGACATATGTAAAAGGTAATTTGTAATTTCTAAAATCCAGGATTTTTTTCTAGGGGGTCCAAATTTTTCTAGGGGGGGGGGGTCCAAACTTTTTCTCGGAGGGGGTCCAAACTTACAACCAAAACCACATTATACACTGTGTGCAGAATAACGCAACATATAGAAAAGGCTTACAAGAAAAAATTGCTTCTTGCTTACTTAAAAATGGCTTATAGTTAAAAAAATACACTCATGGACAGGTACATTATAAAACTTTCAGGACCCACCTATGAGAATGTAAAACATTCAATTTTGAATAAAAATATATGCTCAGTAATTTGATTACAATTAGACGTCAATTATTTATTTATAGAATGACCAGTCCTGGAACTTTTTAACTGTGCTTGGTACATGTTAAATTTAGCAAGACAAATATTAGTTTCTAAGAACTTTACTATCTTGTAGAAAATGCCTTATTGATGAACGTGTCAATCTATCAGAGATAGATCTTTATTAACCACTATATTTGAATCAATAAGAGATATGTCTATTGATAAATATGTATATATTTTCTCTTTACAATCTAATTATTCAAGATTTTGTTTGAATATAAATCACTATGTACTGTCTACCTACTCAATCAACAATGTGAAATTATACCTTATTTTGTTCAAGTATGCAAAATTTCATTCTCAGCCAGTGTCTTATAAATTGAACTTTTATAACATCCGAATGTTTCTTGAAGTACCTTGTATTACAGTACATTCATTTAAAAAAAAATGCTTTTCCAAGTTATGAATATATTTTTGTCTCACAATACTTTTTCACAACTTTTCATTTTCGGAACGAGCTCTTGTGTAAAATCAAACAAAACCTCTGCTGACTTAAATGCAACTTATGAATGCTTAGGTCATCTAAGTGTAATAGCAGCCTCTAGGCTAGTTCGTCATTAAATAATGATCTTTTGACCATTGATGGCTCATTATGATATTTAATGGTTTGACATTTGTGTAGCATGTGATTATAGCATATGATAGCGAGTCCTTGAGTCAGGCAAAAAACTAGGCTACATCTTCTTTATTCACACATAGTAAGAATTATTTTAGGTAGTGATAATTCTGAAGCAGAATAGCAGGGCACTGCAACCTGCCTTTTTTCTCAATCTTTTCTGTCCTTTTATGCCTCACCCTATGCAGATACATGTATGTAGTTACTTTGAAACACTCTGATGTGCCCTGTCCCTTTTTTCTGCACCCCTTAGCCGTTTTGAGTTCTAGACTAATCAATAAGGAAGATATCACACAACCAAACTAAACTTTAGACTGAATGTGATACCCATTGCACTAAGGTTGCTCTTCTTGGTTATCTTGCAGTTGCTATTAGTCAGATAGTTGTATCATGACTTTAATCATTCTCCCAGGCATTCTTAATGTCCACATCATTTATCCAATTAAACCAATTTTCTCTACAGACCAAATCTGATTATCATGATTTTTTGTAAATATTTGTAGACATCATGTTCTGACAGCTTATGTCACTTACATCTGTTTCAGAATATAGGTCATCCACAGCTGTACTAATGAATGCACTGATTGCTGTCAACTGCAAAATATTAAATGAAATTATACATATTTCAAACTTTGCTTTTCATCAAATTTGTGTATTTGAGTATATATTGTTTTTTATGTATTTCTGTATTATTGTTATATGTAATTGTTTATGGTTTTATTATGTATGTACGTTGTATATTTTCTCTGTGGACCATATTGAAAATTGGTTTTAAGTCAAATATTTTATCCACATTAAATAAAGCTGTAATTATTATTATATTTATTCAAATAAATTTTGACTTCTAAAGGTAGATGTGAATTGTTAGCCATTTGTAAGTTTTTAGTGAAGGGTCTAGGGTAGAAACTCTAGCCGACCTGGTCTGTACTGGGGAACGAGGAAGCTGACTCCGGAGCTATTAATCTAAGTTTCAAGAACTTGTTTCATGATCAAGCTAAAATAAAGTTGTGTAATACTACTACATGTAATTATTATAATAGTAATTGAAATACTAAAACAAAACCAAGATTAGTTTGTATACATGAGAAAAAAGAAAAAGTTGTTACCATTTACATCAGCAAGGATTAAGTGGCTTCACCTAACTAACTTTATAATTCCCCCTTAAAAAGCCGAGAAAGCATCATCATTTTAGTATTGTATCATTACACCAGTTATGCATATCATGAACTATCAGTCTGTAATGACGTAAATATTACATCAAAATTGTCTTACGAATATCTCTAGCTTTAATCAGTATGCCAACGTAGGAATTAGAAAAAAAAGGTCTCCCATCTTACATAATTCTTTCTGCTATTGCATACAAATTAGCAAATATTTCCTGAGTAAAAAAAATATCTTTAACAAAAGATTTCCACTTAACTCATACAAACTGTCAAAATCATACGCTTAGAGGAATGATCATTATATTGAAAATTAAAAAAAAAAAGAAAGGAATACTCACAAAAAATCTTTCTAACAGAAGATTGGCTTGTTTATTTCACCAAATATCAATTGTCTCAGACTGGTTTGTCAACTCAGGAAATATTTCAACATTATTGTGAAGTCAATGTTACAAAATGTCCCAGATATTTAGATAATTCAGTGTGATGACAATCCGTTGCTTTCCTAAAATAACTTGATATTTCTCTCTAGGGAACAGCTTCATGATGATTATTTAATTATGTTTCTAGCAATTTGAAGTTGTCTCATGCTTAACTGTCATGCTTAATTTTCTGCTTTGAAAGATACATTTTTTGTTTTGTTTACATTTGAATGCCAATTTTTAAAACTTATTTGAAATTATTCTGTTTGAACTTTTGTCTAGTTTAAGCTTGGCTGATCGATTAGTGGACATATTTAGATGTTTAACTTGAGTTTGTAGAAGGGTGGGTGGGATGAAGTAGACTTAACTCATTTTATTTGGAGGGGGTTACAGTTTTTAAACAGTGAAGTTCCACTATAAGGACAATCAAAATCAATGGTCTAAGTAGAGCAATGTTCTTGGGACTCAAATCATAAAAAAATACATGATTTTGAATCGATCAAGGTCAGGGGCGGATCCAGGATTTTTTTCTAGGGGGCTCTGAACTTTTTCTACGGGGGGATTAAACTTTCGAACCCTAACCACATTATATACATTTTGCAGAATAATGCAACATATTAATAATTAAAACTACATAACCATTAAATCTATGTTAAGCACCGAGAATAAATGTTTCATGCTACTTGAAAATTACTTACAGTCAAGAAATACACTTATGGACGGGTACATTTTGGAAATTCTAGGGGGGGCCCGGACCCCCATGACCCCCCCCCCCCACTGGATCCGCCTATGAAGATGGTGTTTATAACATAATGTTGCATATTACAATTAAGTTCAGCTATATATACTACTTTGGTTATTGATAAATCTTGTGATTACTGAAGATTTTTAAATGCTTAATTTGAGAAGAAAAGGTTTCTATGTTAAGATCATCCTGTAACACCATCAATTGTGGTCATTTTAGTTCGCAACTGGACTGTTCTATGAAATGGGAAGTTTTGGATTAGGCGGGGCTCTGATCCTCCAGGTACATATATTACATCAATCACCAATGTGAACCTGATATTTTTCATGGGGGTAAACAAAAATGTTATTTTACTGGCAACCTGTGGTACATTTTTTATTATTTAGTGATAGGTTCAACATGTTTTGTCTGATATAAATATAACATTGATCATTTCAAACGGAAATTTAAAATAGCTGATTGTACAATAAAAAACATAGAGTACTCTGCTGAAGCTGGATTGATTTTTGCCAGTTTGGGAATTAGTTTGGATCTGCTTATTGTTTCAGGTTTTTGTGTTGAAAAATTAAATTAATTAGGAAATAATTGACATTTGGCATCTGGTATTGAATGAAAATTTGAATCCTTAATTGAAGTCATTGAAGTGTACATTATCTATACATTGGTGGTGTCTTGTAGTGTACACTGTGGACTCAGACATTTTTCTTTGAAAAACTCCAGCAATCTATTGAGAAATTTATGTCAAGGGGACACAATTAACAGGCATCAGAACATTTTATTATGTTTTGATTTAATTTGATATTATGATAAATCATGTGTCTTAAATTGCCTAACACTGATTTTTACCAAAAATATCTCTTAAGTCATTAGAAATGTAAAACCAATGAAGTTTATTCATTTTGAAATTTGTTGAAAAATAATGTCAGTTAAATTGTTATCAGGCTTTTGCCTTTTGGCTGTGTGAAATGTTTTTGACTGTCAACTTGCTGCTCTTGGCATGTTTTCAGACTCCCTTTTTTCAAGTTATAAAAAAAACCTCAAGCGCTAGAAACAATCACAATATTTTTTGCTGTTCATTTTTGTTCATATGAATGATGATATGACATTGTACTTGTCCATTATTGCAATAAATGTCAATAAAAGCATCTGCTTGATATTAGAATATTTTATACGGTAGGAACATTCCAACCTTGGAAAATATTGTGACTTATTGTCCTTGGTTTCAGCAAAAACTATGATTTTCTGTCAAGTTGAAACCAATCATTTGTCTGAATGCTGATGTAGCATGCAGTCAGCTAGATGATCGAAATATAATATTCCTTCATATGAAATATCTGAATAAACATATTTGACACGCTTCCAATTACTCTACTGTTTACCAAACAAATAATTTTAACGTTTAGAATAAGTTGAATATTATGACAGTTGGAATTGCTTTTCAACAATTATTTGTTCTATGTATTGATCTAGAATGATGGGTTTGTATTGATTCAATGTCTACTTTCAAACAGATTATCTCCATAATACAATAGAACTGTCTGTTCCTCATGCTGTTTTACCATCATAGGATTCAACATAATATTCATATTTAATATTCAACCATCAAGGGTATTAAAACAAAACTAATCATGATGTTTTTATAATCTTATTATGCAGTTGTCTGGCTAATATTACTTTGACTGTTATGAAGAGGCATAAAAGACTATACATTTATACACACAGGACAATCATACACTTGATTTAATAGTTACCTGTTGCATAAAAAGGTACATCTTGTGCCAAGGAAGTTAAAGTGTGCTTTAAAGTCTGCTTCCCTGTACATGCTCAGCAAGTTTTACAAGTTTTGTTGATAACCCCTGATCATTGAAATCACGTTCAGACAGATGATCTCTCTCAGTACCCATTTACATCTGGGTGGAGTGGAACATCTGTTGATTAATTGCTTGCTCAATCAAATTAGCAGTGCCCCATTGTGGGGTTTGAACCTGGGGACCTTTTGACCCCTGAGCATGCCTACTACCACTGGATCACTACTGTTACATGTAAAACATGTTGTTGATTTACCATGCACTCCCCATGGAAAGGTTGTAATCTGGATGCATGCATAGAAAGGTATAGTGTATTGTGGTGTAATCAGTGAGTCCTAAATCATAATTCATGTTCATTATACCCCCCAGGGGTATGTCAGGCAGACATGTGCATATTTCATTTTGGTTACAGTCCATTGATTTTTTGTCAAGTTGTAATGCAGCGCCGACCCGACTAGCGCTGTACAAGGGTCCGACGTACTGCAAAACTTAAAATAGCTGCTACTTGCTGTTGAAATGCTTATCTGCTATCTGCTTCTAATGTGTTGCAGTCAAATATTGTAGCGTTGCTGCGCTGCCTGCTGATTTAGATGCTTCTAAGCTACAATGCTTCTAATAGAGTTGCGTAAACTGCTAATTAATGCTGTCAGCAAGATGGTGTTTCTAACTTGCTACTATTGGTGAAATACGAAGCAAGCGTTACTCAAAGTTCAACAATTTATTCATCAACAGATTAAGCAAAGTTCAATGACACACAGATACACAAAGTTCATTAATTAAATCAATCATAAAGTTACAAAGTAAAATAATATCACAAAGTTCCTAATATCAAAGTTCCTACATTAATTTAACACAATGTCCTAAAATTGCTTAAATTTAACACACAGTATAAGAGATTTCTCTTATTATTTTTCATTTCTTTACTTCATAAAAACTGACCACAACTTATATAGCAAAGTTTCAGAATATGACATATGGAGCAATTATTTGAGAATCTGATTGAGATATTTCAAAATTTCACACTTTAAATTACGTAACAATAGAGAAATATTTGAAACCAAATGGTAAGAAAATAATAAGATTAAATTATTCAAACTATTTAGCACCTAGCAGTAAGCCAGCAGAAGGGTTTGGCTCAAATCATAGGAGAGTTGATTAAACAATTAAATTCATAAAGCAAATGCATAACACCTACAGATTAGCTGAGAAAATAAAGTAAAATTACATGATTACATTTCTATTAATAAAAGAAGCCATATGTTGACACTATAAACTTAAAAAAAAAAACAATGAGAAATAATTCTTAATTATTGAAAAAATGCAAACTAAAGATTAATAAAATATCAGTAAAATCTGGCTGCATAATAAAGTTATGGCCCTTTGATGAAAAATCTTGTCCGCTCATTTTCTCAGCACACAATTTCTTCACAAACACCAGTGTTGGGGAGTATTTTGTCACATTCAGTGACTGGTCAAGTTGACATCTCAATGAGATGTCAGGCATGTTTTTCATCCCTTAATAAACTGTAGAGTTAATGTGGCAGTTGTCTAATATTCACAAATAACAAGTGCTTGATTGGTATACATGTATATGTGTAGTGTGAGATCAGACTCTTTTAAATCATTTAGAAATTAATCACTTACATTCAAATGATATTTCATGTCTTGGTGTCATTTTGATAACAGAAATCATCTTAACTAAAATCTCCTCAAAGATTGATTATCCATAAAATGAGTTATATTTCTATTACAAGGTACTTCATTATTTATGCCTAGAATTGTCTGTTAAATGTCTTATAAATTTGGAAAATATAACTCCTTAAATTCTTGAAATGTCTGCAAGTAATGGATATATTGCTCATATTAACACATCATGAATGATTTTCTTATATATTAGAATTGAGTTCTAAGAATTCCTTTATTTATTATATAGAGTTGTGTGAAATATTTCAACATTAATGTAGACACTGATGTAATACAGTCTCAGTTTGGGCCCATGTAGAATATATTTTACTTATATATGTAAATGATTTAGTTAGTTTATACTTATTATTTTAGCTCAATTGTAAAACTTTTTACTACAAAAGAATAAACACTCTTGAGTCAGCATCCTGGTCCCCTAATTCTGAGCTAGTATGGAGAATTTCCTTGCTCAGGCAAACAAGGAGACAGGGTTTTGGTGAGATTTGAACCCACACAGCTGGCTATCTGATGATTACCAGTCTAACTGTGTATAACCACTTGGTCATGTCACCTTCTTGAACTAGTAACTACACTTCCAAGTACCCCAATTTCCATTGAGTCTAGTAGGAAATTTTTATTTTTCAATTTTTATGTCCAATCGATGATAGAAATGTGTATAGGACCATACTGTCATCTGCTTTTCATGGACACACTTTCATTATTGATCGGACATAAAATTTTAATGTTGAAAAATAAAATATTTCTACAATATGGAAATTGGTGTACTTAGAAGTTTCTGTTTAGTATACATGTATTCCATAAAAATGTTGAATTTGACATTTTAAGATGACAGTTTTACCACTACAACAACCACTCAGGGCACAAAAGATATTTGATGAGGGTAATGAATTACCTAGAATTTATGAAAGTGCTTTAATGCACTTCTTAAATTTGCATTCCTCAATATCTTTGTAACATTTAGATATACAAAAAACAAGTACAGTAGTTTACTATATTCTTATAAAAATGGTTATAAACTATCCTCAGTCCCCCATGAGAAAAATAACCTTAGTCTTAACTTGAATGTGTCCAATAGTAATAACAATAAACCTTTTAGATCACTCTTGGTTTACATCATCATGGACACTATATACAGGGTCCTTGACATCATTGATGTGAAAACTTACAGACCTATCCCATAAGGCATCAGTGTTTGTATGACCTTGACCTTAACCTCATACAATCTTCAACTTGTCATTACTTTCAGCCATATAAAAATTCCATTGGGATAAATATATGATTATTGCTTGTATGATTCAGTTGATTGTAAAATTGATTTACTGAATCTTCTCTGATAGTATTTATGTTAATACATGACGATGTTTAAAATCAATAAAAAATGAGTGAAGATGTAGCTTTAAGTAATAAAAAATACTGGTTCCATGGGAGGGTAAAAGAATACCATTGTATCATATAGGAGGGTTTGTAAAAAATATTGCATAAGAGTGTCAAAGAAAGCTATTGCTAAGGAGGGTCAAAGAACAAAATATTATTGCTAAGGAGGGTCAAAGAAAGCTATTGCTAAAGAGGGTCAAAGAAAACAATATTATTGCTAAGGAGGGTCAAATAAAGCTATTGCTAAGGAAGATCAAAGAAAACTATTGCTTAGGAGGGTCAAAGAAAGCCATTGCTTAGGAGGGTCAAAGAAAACAATTGCTTAGGAGAGTCAAAGAAAGCCATTGCTTAGGAGGGTCAAAGAAAGCCATTGCTTAGGAGGGTCAAAGGAAACAATTGCTTAGGAGGGTCAAAGAAAACTATTGCTTAGGAGGGTCAAAGAAAACTATTGCTTAGGAGGGTCAAAGAAACTATTGCTTAGAAGGGTCAAAGAAAACTATTGCTTAGAAGGGTCAAAGAAAACTATTGCTTAGGAGAGTAAGGAAAACAATTGCTTAGGAGGGTCAAAGAAACTATTGCTTAGAAGGGTCAAAGAAAACTATTGCTTAGAAGGGTCAAAGAAAGCTATTGCTAAGGAGGGTCAAAGAAAACAATATTATTGCTAAGGTGGGTCAAAGAAAACTATTGCTTAGGAGGGTCAAAGAAAACTATTGCTTAGGAGGGTCAAAGAAAACTATTGCTTAGGAGGGTCAAAGAAACTATTGCTTAGAAGGGTCAAAGAAAACTATTGCTTAGAAGGGTCAAAGAAAACTATTGCTTAGGAGAGTCAAAGAAAACTATTGCTTAGGAGGGTCAAAGATAGCTATTGCTTAGGAGGAACAAAGAAACTATTGCTTAGGACAGTCAAAGAAAACTATTGCTTAGGAGGGTCAAAGAAAGCTATCGCATAAGAGGGTCCTGAAGAAAATAGAAAAGGGTTTCATAATTTTGGCTTTAAAAAATAAATTTAGGCAGCAGGCTTCATCTTTGCTTAGTTCCCGAGTTAACTTGTGCAATGATAAAAATAGTCACATTCTATAGTCAAAGATTCATTCAGATCGATACATGCTTGCTGAATTTACAGATTGATGTATGTAAGGGTTGTTTATCAACAATGTATACATATAAACCTTAAATATATCAAAATAATTGAAAACACTTTTACAATAGTATAGGTTTACAATTAGGACCATCGAAATAGATGTTTTTACTTGAAAATAACATTTTCAAAATAGATGTTTTTACTTGGAAATAACCTTTTTCCTTGCAAACTAAGCATTTGGGACAGAAAAATTGTCAAAAGTTGCATTATTTTCCAGTAATCAGGATGCTCTTTATAGTGGAACTTCATTGTATACCTTAAAGTGCACACAAATGTTGCTTTTTATATAGATGCATGAAACATTAGTTCAAATTAATTGAATATTTAATATTGATAATATGTACAACTGATATTTTAACATATTTATTTTCAGTGCCAGCTGAAGCTGTAGCATTTCTTGGAGCAGTTGGTGCCTTTGTTTTATTATTAGTGATATTCTTTTTGTACCTCAACAAATCATTATGTTTCTCATCTTGTGGTGGATTAACTTGTTTTGATTCTGTACCAAAGAAAAGAGAATACAGATCTAAATCTTTAGGTAAGTCACTTGCTTTTCTGTTGTATTTTTGTAACACATATTGCAGGCTTAGCACAAAACGGTTGTAACTCACTCTTTTTTAGCTTTAGTTACGACTGTCTTGTGCAAGGATGTCATTCTATGGGGCAGAGTCACATTTTGCTGTGGCGTTTAACTGATACATGCTGTTGGGACTTTTCACTGTGTCAGTTTATTGGGACAATTTACTGAAACATTTTACTTAAGCATTTCATTGTAAAATTTTACTGTGGCATTTTACTGTGACATTTCACTGTAATATTTCACTTTAGTATTCAGTGTGACAACTCAATGTGACATTTCACTGTGACACTTAGCTGTAACATTGCACTGTAACATTTAAATGTGACATTTCTCTGTAATATTTTACTGTGACAATTCACTGCATCATTTCACTATAACATTACACAGTGACACTTCACTGTAATATTTCACTGTAAAATTTCAATGTCATTATTTCACTGTGGCATTCAATTGTGACTTTTCACTGTGATATTTCACTGTAATATTTCATTGTCAATATTCCACTGTGACAGTTTCCCTACCATTTAAGAAGCCTTCTTCTCTATATTTTATCTAGATCTCATAATGATAATTTAGATTAGCTACTAGGCATGTTATAAAGTGATTGATATAAGACTGACCTAAAGCCGTTTTCTAGTCTTTGCATGTCTGTGTGTTGGTGTGAATGAACTTTCTCTTGACAAGTGCTGTTGCTTTTTTGTGACAGCATTTAATTGATGTCTTTTATTGGTTTCCTAGACAGTATTATGTGTTTTGTATACATCATGGTTTGTGATGAGATTTGTACATAAACTAAATTGCTTATAAATGGTAGAAGTCTACTGTGCACTCATAATTCTTTTAGAAATGAGGTAGTTACTATTAAAATCATTACATTTTCCAAATTGGGAGAATTACAAAGAATATAAAAAAAATGGTGAAATTACAATATGAAATAATGTCAGTTTTAGGTTGTTCTTTAATCTAACAATTGAGATTTCAAGAATATTACTGAAAGTACTCTTGATGCTATATAACTGTGTAACAGACTTGAAGTTGTTTCTGGGTCACATAGGCAATTAGTATAACCCCTAGGGTATTATACAATAATTAGGTTTGAAATTATTGTCACTCAGCCCACATCTGCTCTATATTAAACTCTAGAAGTAGAATACTTCCATTACATTTAGTTTTAAAAAACCAGCCAGAAATTACATAATTCAAGTCCTTTATAGATTGCAAGTATAGTGTTGTTTTATAGTTCTGAACTTTGACATTCTACAATGTTTTATTCTCTTACTGTTCTTTGATTTTGTGATCCATTCAATGATCTAGTTCAATGGTAAATCACTTCACATACTTTTACATAAGGAAACATAATGTACTACAAATGAAAAAGATTGTCAAAGGGTCAGGATGCACTTTCACACAGCATGGAATGATGTATCATTTATGAATTCCTACTTCAAAGTTTACTTCATGATTGATCAAAATTACAGCTTTTACAAAAGGTTGCATACGTGTCAAGTCACTCCATCATTCCATGCATTATAAGCATTTTAGACCTCTTAGGTATTTGTTAGCCATATTATTATTATTGACCTTAACACGTATTTTAGTTATGAATCCTTTTGTATGTTATTGTTACATTGATAAATTTTATTCTACTGTCAGTGGCCCATATATTAACCCTGCTGATTTAAATATTCACTACAGTATTTCTGTATTTCACTTTCATAATTGGGCATTTAAATCAGTGGTGTTCATGAATGCACCACTAAAATTTGAATGCTGTAAAGTATTTTGTCAGATATTCTGACATGGTAATCTGGTAATTGATGTTTGATAATTTTGTTCTCCCATGCTGATGTGTCTCTTATTTCACAAACGATATTACAACAAAAATCATAGCAATTAAATTTATTTGTGAGACACATAAACTTGAAAAAAAACAATGTTTAAAAGATGTGCTGTATTGTTGAGAATAGAATAGTTTTAACAAAATATTAAACATTTATGACACTTTTCTGCATTTAAGGTAAAACTTTGGAAACAAATATGCTGCTTTTGTTTTTTTTGTCAAACTTTATCCTTCATTTATGCAGTATCCTGTTTAAGATTATTAGCATACCCTGAACATGGTTAGAGACACTTCATATGAGACATGGGCCCATGGTGCAGTAGTCTAGGTGCTGGATTTTGAATATAATGTCCCCAATGGGGTTTTGGTTTTAATCGGATTCTGGCTTGTTTTACATTTCCATAAAAATCTATTGACTTAACAGTAGAATAGTCACAATATAGGGACCTTTTTTCAAATTAAGTATTTGGGACTTCAAAGTTTTCAAAAAATGCAATACTTTGTAATAAACAAGGTGGTCATTATTGTGGAGCTTTACTGTATTTGAAACTGACTGATATATCAACTTGTTTAATGGATTTGATCTGTAATGTTCCATGTCATCTACAATTCTATATCACATTGATTTTTGTACCAACAAACCAGGGAATTCAGTGATTCCTCACTCACATGATTTGTTTTACTGATAAGACATAGAAGCTTCAATGATTTTTATAGAATTGTTTATTCAATCATTAACAACATTTTATACAGAAATACAAGATTGTTTATGTCTAATAGATTTTTCATGTCTGTATGCTTTCATGTGGTTTTTTTTGTTGGAAGAGTCTATCTGGTGATTACTCTTGAACTCAGAAAAGTGCAGGAAAAAAGGGACGGGGTACATCAGTGCATTAATTGGTGCTTCATATCGAGGGTTGCCCGCAAGACTGGAGTAACTCTCTTTTTAATGCAATGCACTTACTACAATCTTGCTGGCAACCCTCGAATTATATATGTCGGTATGAATAGCTATTCATAGCTAATGTTAAATATGTATCTTTGTTACAAATATCCGACAATAAATAAAGTTTGTATTGTATTATTGTATTGTATTGTATTATATAGTAACTATTTCTGCATAGGGTGGAGCAAAAAGAACCAGGGGGATAGAAAGCTGGCAGGGTAAAGTACCCTGTTTTTCTGTGTCAGAATATAATCACTACAATTTATAATAGCTGTAGAATTATGTCCTTCATTATTTTACATTAAGCCTATGCCTTTTATGTGTATAAATACAGTTCCATCTTCACTGGGTTTCAAAAATATAACTAATTTGTACATGCTCTGTTTCCAGTTTTACTCCTATAATGCCCACTATTCTTCACTAAAGCTTTGATGGGCCTTGATAATTATGCTTTTTTCTTCTTTATAAAAAGCAGTTTGTACTGCATGTGAAATGAATTAACATTGTTACAGAAACATTCTAGTTTCACTAAAACTGCCAGAAGAGCAATTTCCCTTGTAATTTCTTCTTGTGTTTGAATTGCTCTGTACTGCATGAATGTTCAAAAACCAAGTGAAACACACTGATGTCTGGTGATGAATGGCCTCACCAGTCTTAAGGATTATAATTGCCTGTGTTATAAATACATAAATGTACCATTTAGTGTACTTACTATGCTATTTTTGGGAAATTATCGGAAAGAAAAAGAATCAGTCTTTCAGTCTATTACCAAGCCTTTAAGTTCTCTAAGTAACAACCAGTAGTGAAAGATTTTTCACTCATGATTTTCAAAAACACACTAGGAAAAGTTGAAATCCCTGGAGAATTGAAAATTCTTTCAATATCTTTCTGTTTAAATTGATCTAATGCCTTCAAGCATTACTTTCCCAATGAAACATCTTGAGAGTATCAGAGCCAAGTATATTTGTCTCTATAGATTAGGAAAGTACTCCATAGTTAATAATTTAGGTTTAGAGTAGCAAAGGGAGGTAAGTTAGCATGAAATATTGTATATTTACTTTGATATACTATTATATCATGAGTTAGCTCCCTTTGATTATTTCAAATGCTAAAACCTGGTTGAAAGGTGTGGTTAACAATTGTTTTAAAATTTGTCTTTACCATTTATTTCTGTCATTTATTGTCAAATCTTTATAAAACTTCATACAATGATAACATACTATGTGATGAACAGAATTAGAAAGTAACCACAACTCTACCTGCCTTTATTATGGGTTATTTCCCTTTGCAATTTTTGCATTTAAGTTTTTAAATCTGGCTTTTATGTGGTTTCCACATTACATTTCTTGTTTATTTATTATATTTATAAGAAGAATTTATATACATACATACATTCTAACATAATCCTCGGGAAGTTCAGATAACATATTTTCAAGAGTGCCATATAGTCATGAATGAAAATATCATTTTCTGAGCTCACTAGTAGTTCTAAATAAATTTCTTACTAAAACATTGAAAAATATTCTATTTATTCCATTTTTTGGTTTGTGCTGTTAAAGAAATTTTACAACAATGTAATGCAACATCATTTCTCCTCTAAGATGATGTCATTTATTTTCTAAAGTGACCTCATTTTGAATTCATATTTTCACAACAAAAGGGTTTTATATTTTCGTCACATAATTTTAATGGAATCACACTACTTACCACTGTAAAGCGTGACAGAAGTTAATTCACTGGAGACGGATTCTTTAAATCTTGAAGTCTGTAGATTTACGAAGTGGAAATTTTCTTATACTTTATGAATTTAATTTTCCCTATGAAAAAACAACAACATTTGTTAGTGACATAACTAGAGCCTCAGAGAAAAATGATAGACACATTAGGTACACTTAACACATAAATTGAGATAATAAATCACTTGTTTAAGTGTGAGGTTAGGGAGGTAGAACCGTGACTGGCTTCTTTATGGAACTTACTTAGATATTAGCTGAGACTTGATTTTTAGACTGGAAATTTGTGATTTGTTGTATGTTTGTATCTGCGGTAATGTTATATTGGTTAGATGATGAATTTATGGGGGGAATTAAGCATGTTTGATTATACCCCCGCAAACGAAGTTTTCGGGGGTATACTGGAATCACCCTGGTGGTTGGTTGGTTGGTTGGTTGGTTTGTTGGTTGGTTGGTTGGTTGGTTGGTTGGATATGTGGTCTGTCCCAAAAAATTAGTACATTTGTAGTATGTTTATTTCTTAATGTATTTGAATAGAAGCTGTTATATACCATGATTTAATGGTGTATACAAAACTCATGTAACTATGGAAACATATCTCACTTGTTTAAAATATTTAATTGTGTTATATATTTTAAATCTAATTAGATAACTGTATAGTATTCTTTTTTCTCAATAGATTTTTTTCTTATCTTATTTTATAGAATTTGCACAGGCGTTTACAGTTGATGTTTATATGCATTTTATATCAATTCCAATTCAAAATGGCCGACTTACGGCCATCTTGATTTTTTTAAATTTAATTCAATAACTGCATGCTTATTTCTCAACAGATTTTTTATTTTTTTATTTTATAGAATTTTGCACAGGCGTTTACAGTTGATGTGTACATACACTTTATATCAATTCCAAATTCAAAATGGCCGACTTGCGGCCATCTTGAATTTTTTAAAATTTAGTTTAATTACTGTATGCTTATTTCTCAACAGATTTTTTTCTTAACTAATTTTGATAGAATTTTGCACAGGCGTTCACAGTTGATGTGTACATACTCTTTTACTCAATTCCAATTCAAAATGGCGGACTGGCTGTCATCCTTTTTTCAAAATTAATACAGTCTTATATTGACTTATTACCATACATATTTTGAAAAGAAATTGCATACAAGGTCTCACTAATACAGTTGATCAGTATGACTATTCTTCATCAATTTATATTCAATATGGCTGACTGGCAGCCATCTTGAATTTTTATTTAAATTACTGTATAGTACATGTATGTGTTTGTTTTACTCAATTTTTGCCAAATTTCGCTCCAAAGTCTTTATTGATGTAGTTGACTCGTTCATGGATTTACTCTGGATACAAATTCGTTATGGCAGACTGGCAGCCATTTTGACTTTGTTTAAATAACTGTATAGTAAGCTTATTTCATTACCAATTTCTTCTTGCTGAAGTCTGATTGATTTATTGATTGATTAATTGGATTTTACGGCTTATTAATGCAAAAAGGTCATATTTACGCCGAAAACAATTGATGATACTATTACTTCAATAGATAATGAAGATTTTACGTACTATATTTTATGATAAACATTTATTTCCTTCAAGTATGGTTTGGTTTTGTTTTGGTTTTACGGCGCACCAACACAAAAAGGTCATATCGCGCCGAAAGCAATCAATGGTACTATTTATTAAAACGATATTAATGATGTAATTTATTTCCTTCAAAAAGTTAAGTATCGCATATGATGGTACAGACTCAAAAAGTTCTTTAAGTGAGTTAACTTTAAAATGTTTGTCACGGATGTATTTAAGATCCTAACAGTCAAGGAGAACGTGTTTGACATAGAAATGCTCGTCACAGGGTATACATTTAGGTGCTTCCTCTCTTTTGAGAAGGTATGAATGTGTTAATCTGGTATGACCAATTCTACATCGCGAAATCACTATTTGATCTCGGCGATTAGAAAATATGATGGTACAGACTCAAAAAGTTCTTTAAGTGAGTTAACTTTAAAATGTTTGTCACGGATGTATTTAAGATCCTGGCAGTCAAGGAGAACGTATTTGACATTGAAATGCTTGTCACATGGTATACATTTAGGTGCTTGCTTTCTTTTGAGAAGGTATGAATGTGTTAATATAGTATGACCAATTCTACATCTCGTAGTAACTATTTATCTCATTGATTAGCAAATATTATTGACGAAGATGAATCAAGGGTTTATGGCTTTATGTCATGTAACTTATTAAATATAGCATTATTCCACATTGTTTGCCATTTTGACTTGCTGAAGTCTATTGTGTACTGCTATTTTTATCAAATTCTTATTGTTGAACTTTTTTTTTGATGTATTGATATTTTATCAAATTCATAATGGCTGATTGGCAGCCATTCTGAGTTTTTCTTTTTAAAAAGCAAATGATTTGATAATTTTTGTACAGACTTTGAGAAAGTTACCAATTGTTTAAGTTGATGTGCTTGGCATTTTCTTAAGTGGAATTCAAAATGGCTGACTGGCAGCCATGTTGAATTTTCTAATATCTTGTACAGCAAACATCTTTTTTTCTCACCTCATTTTGATAAAATTGTGCTGACAAATTCTTGTTGATGAAATTTTTATATGTATTTATTTTTTTATGTATTTCAATGGACCAACTAATAGCCATCTTGATTTTTTCTGTAATGTTGTGAAGAAAACATCTTATTTCGTTATAGCTACATGAGATTTTAGATATTATTTTAACTTTACTACTGTGAAAATAATGATCGGTAATTTAAGCTTTCTTATGGGGTATTTGTGAAATTCTTGATACAAGATATTGTAAATACTAATTGTTTGATTTATATTGTGTACATTGCTGACTACCATTTTTACAATTGCCTTATTTTTTACTTATTTATCAAAAAATTACAAACACATTCTACATTTTGCTCATCTGGTTACAACATACTCATGATGAGTTTAAATGTGATCACTCTTTGTCTGTTGTTCCACTTTACATTCATAATGACCAAATGGTGTTCATTTTCATGAAAAAAATCATTTGAAGTATGACAACTCTGTTCATTTTGCTTTTTCATAAATCTATAGTGAATTACACTGTAATTTGCTGTTTATTTCCAATTTGATATTTGCATCCTATTCTTTTTATGGTTTTTATGCTTCTTACAACATTTACCCTTTTGGACTTCCACAATGTTGACTTGCTTTTATCTTGAAATGTTGCTGTTGCGGGGGTATTTTCGCCACTGGTGGCAGTTCTAGTTTTAATAGCTCACATGAACACAAAAGAAGCTGTTAATTGTCCATTGGGCTGGGGTTCAAACCCGCTTTGAGCAATATATGCTCATTTTCTGGAGTATAAGAAATTTGCCTCCGATTGCTTCATGTTAGGGGTATAATGGGTATCTTAGAGGGTGAAATTGTATTGAGGCATATATCAGCTGTACTATACAGAAAAGGGAATACCAACAGCATCTCACTGATAAGCATATTGGAAAATAAACTGTTTTGTCCCTGGCTCATCTAACCATTTTACGAGACAATTTCTTGTTACCAACATTAGTTTATTCTTTGAGAAGCAGGTGACAATCTCTCCTTATGCAAAGGAAAATCAACATTTTTGTTCACTTGTTAATAAAGGGTATGACTTGCTATGGCTGAATGACTAACCAGATTGTCTGATCCCCGATCAGCCTTTTGGCTAGCTTAGTCAGTAGTGCTCGAGTCTATTGATCAAAGGGTTGTGGGTTTGATTCCCAGATGAGGCATACTTTTGTGGAGCTTTGTTCAAAATAATATCTACTGTCACTGTCCCTTTTACCACTAATTCTAAATTATGTAGGGAAGATATCAGTCACCTAGGGAAGTATGCCCCCAGTAACTTGTTTATCGCTAAATCCAGTGATTTAGCCCATCCAGGAACAGTGAGTAGGTAGAATCTCTGCCTTGATAATGACCTATAAAATGTGTTGCTATGTAGTCAAACCCAGCAATAACATTCAACTGCTTTGACCATAGCATGAAAGAAAATACAAAATACAAATACAAACTAGCTGAGTAATTCAAGTCCACCATGCTCTTCTTGCTTTTTGTTCTAGAAGAGAATGATGTATGTTAAATGTCTGATAGGAAGATAAATTATAAGACACAGACTTATTATATCCTATAAGTCAAAGTTATACATGTTGTTTTAATGTATTGTCAACAGACTTTTCTATTATTGAAACCATACAATAGTTTTGATTTACAACCTGTTGTCTGTCTGGTAATCTTCTTTGATGATTTCTTTTCTTTATTGTGGTAATATTCTCAGAATATACTTTTAACATGATTATGTGATTGTAACATCACTCACAATGTTTAGTTGTCTTAACTATGTTTATTAATACATTCCATTCAATTTTACACAAAGCTTAATGATCAGCTATGTTCAAACTCTCTAATAGTTATTATTTGCTGAGTATCCCAGATTCAATTGTTATTTAACAGCTTTGTTGACTGTACAATATGTAGTGGTTTGCTTTCATGAGCCAGTTATTGATTGTTTTTGAAAATAATAAAGTTACCCAGCTAGCCCAGTAGGTTTGATTTCTTGGACAGAGCATACTAACATTGAGTTTAATTAGCCATGAAATAATTTGTATGGCCATTCTTTCTCTTAAAAGTGGTTCTAAATCACGTAGGGAAGTGTTTAACAGTTAATGATGGAAATAGGTGCCTAGTGATTGGTAAATAGGTAAATCCAGAGATTTATCCTATCCAGGAATGGTGAGTAGGTTGAATGATCCCCTTTATAAGACCTATACAATATCATGCAGCTTGTTGCTATGGCGTTGAATCCAACAAAAACATGTGTCAACATAATGAATGCTTCTAATCGTGATGGGCAGTCAAGGGTCACATGGCTTCAGATGTAAGACTTTGCAAGAGGCCACTTAAGGGTGTGAGGTGCATAACCGCTCAAAAATTTATGTGTATGACAGACAGGCAATGCTTATGACTTGAAGGGTTTGGCTCCTTCGATTCTCAGGTACAATGCTGGTCAAGTAATCCAGAGGTCCCACGTTTAGTGACCATGCATTTTTCATCACTTTCTTTTGCTTGTTCAGGAAAGGTAACTCTGTTTGTCTTAGCCTTAAAATAAAATCAGAGTTGTCTCTCTTAGAGTAATGATTTTTTTTCTCTTCTCCACACATATGCATCTATTATTATTAGCCTAGTAGCATCATCTGTCACAATCAGGATTATCTGTATAGTGTCATGTTAAGACAATTTTTAAATTGTTTGTATAATTGGAACAAATGTAACATTGATTTTCTGTTGGGCCTCCAGGGAACTATGGAAGTATTGTAATGCCCGTGCTATGTTACTATAGTTGTTAATACTTGATGGATATTTAATGCCTGGTTTTAGAATTCAGTAGTGAGTTTATGTTTAAATATTGTTCAATTTGTGAACACACTAGAGTTAACATAAATGGATAATATGTCGACTCATTCAGGTAAATATGATTTTCAATATCATCATATTTTATTTGGTACCATTCTTAATACAGTAAAGGTCTGCTTTTAGAATCATCAAATCAATGGTCTTAATAGCAAAAATGGTTTAGTACATTGTATATAGGCATCCTGCTTAAGTTTAGATTTAGGGTTTCAAGAATTGTCCAAGATTGCATGATTTTGCAGTACCCAAGGTGGCCATCACAGCCGAACTTTATTGTGATTGCAGAATGATGCTGATACTTTACCCACAGATGATCTTCTTTTCACACTCTGAAATTGTACTTAGACTCATGCTTGATGATACATTCAATATAAATCTGAAGTGACAGCTGGAAGACAGTTTCTTTCTTCATAGCACTGTCTCATTCCAAGAAATAAAAGACTTAAGTGATTATTCTTGTCAACACAGTCTTACAAAAGCCAAATACCTTTAACCTTTTTGTCTCAATATATCAGTCAGTTAAACATCTCTCTGACAGAATTGTTTGTTATACTGGTAGATTTTATATTGATACATTTATCATGTAGAATAGAAAAGAAACAGCACCTCATTGTAAACTGTTTCTTAGTTTCTTGTTGTTTTACATTAAGTATCTGTATAATAATATTTACTATCATTAAAGTCACCAATAACTCCCCACATACGTATTCGCCGGACAACTCAATAAACCGGACACTTTAAAAATTGCTGTCTTTCAAGCAAGTTTCGTGATTTAATTAAAATCTTTTGTATCTTAAATGTCCAGATAACAAAAACATTAAAAACAATTATTTCCATTCGAAGTTACCTCAAAAATGCTTATAATTTTATCAGTACATGTACTAATGTGGTTGACAAAAATGAAAATCTCTGTCAAACGGGGGATTTACTTTAAATGCCCATGCGTGAAAAACAGATGCAAAAAATTGTATGTGTCTCTTCCTGAAGTATCATTTGCTAAGGAAGCAAACATAAAAAAATATAAAAATGTAAGTAGAGTCATTGCCATATATTTTTTCTGGCACTAGTTTGATTAATCATGTCAGGGATTAACATTAAAGGCCGTCCTATAGCCCCTGATGGCTTATATTTTAATTTTTGTTTTGGGCAACCTATTACTGATGTTAAAATATGGCAAGCTTAAAAATATAGCTGGCTGTCCATTCGGGCAACCTTATCTAAATATTAGTGTCTAGCCCTGCATGTTACATAAATAAGGGTAGAATTATCAACTAGCTTAACTGTATGATACAGAAATAACCTGATGCTGGCATTGAGTCTGTACTGCAAGAAAATTTCTTCATGAATAGCAATTTTTAAAAGTGCTTTTTGGAGCATACAAATTATATGGAACAGTTTTGCTTTAAGCCAGCAAAAACAAGGTGGTGACTTCAAAATTGTTACAAATGAAAATACACAGATGTATACTAATCAATCATCATCATGCTTTATACCTTTAAATTCTATGACAAAATCTACAGTATGCACTATTTAAAGAATAAATCATATATCATGCAGTATTCTTGGAAAAGAAACAGGTACCCCATAGGTCAAGTCATTTTGAAAAGCATTATAGGCATACCAAATGTTTTTCTGTGAGAAAAAATCCTATATATATTTCTTTAGCTCACAATTAAGTTTGCAACTTCGTATTAAATAGTTTCTCAGGAAATAACTACATAGCACTACCTAGCACTAGCCTTGTGGAATAGACTCATGGACAAGCTTTCATGCGCACTAAATCATCAGGGGGCTTACCATATTATAGAATATGTCTGTTAACCCTTTATACAAGGGCCCAAGTCAGTAGTAGGCCTACAGTTGGTAGCATGCTGGGGTTTTGAATCTAGTGTCTTGAAAGGGATACAGGTTCAAATCCCACCTGGGGCAGTTAAATTCTTCCATGAAAATTTGACAATACTGTCAATACTGTCAATTTTTCTACATTGATACATGTGATGTGTATGTAGAAGTTGCTGGCCTTGTGGAAGGGTACGTGAGTACTGCTTTATAGACAAGGGTCCAGAAAAGTTAGTTATTCACGCTGGTTGTTGAAATATAACATAAAATTGTGTTGGCATGGCGTTAAACCCAATATAAAAAGCTAACATTATACAAAACTATATGATATTTTCTGACATTATACTGCAGCACTTCTGTTGTTATAATACAATAATGACATGAAACTCTGATGCATCAAAATGTTAACAATTTTTATACAAAGTATTGTGAGAGAGACTTTATGTTTTGTGAACTTCTTGTGATATTGATTATCATTGCTCACTTCCATCAGAAACTGCTGGCATTTTAAAACCATTTGTCTGAAGAAAGTTTAGAAAAGTTAAATTTTTTATATATTTATATTTTGTTGTATTTAATATTACATGATCATAGTGCTTGGATACTACTGCTTTTTGTTATCTTTAGAGCTTGAAATTTTATGTTTTAGACCTATATGATATTTATACCTTTAAAGGATGTTTGTTAAAGTTAAAAAGTTAAAGAGCATTTTATAGACTTTACAATTTTGTTTGATGACCTCTAATCATTAAAATCACCTTCAAGCAGGTGACCCTCACAGTACCCATTTAAACCTGGTTGGAGGGAATCACCTGTAGGTAAATTTATTGCTCAACGAAATAAGCAGTGCCCCTAGTGGGGTTCCAACCTGTGACCTCTCGATCCCTAAGTCTGACTGGACTGCTGCTCCAGCAGGATATGTTAGGAGACTAAAAACTTGTTTAATTTGAAATACTCCAATCTTATCAAAATAAGATCTATACATGGCACCTAATATGGCCTTGTTTGGACTTTCATGTGAACTTACCCATTTATTAAAGCCTTGCTTTTTCCTGGCTGAAGGTGATGTCATAACCCACAAAAGCTTAACAGAAATTATCAGGATGGATCATAATTTCATTTTCAATACATTCTCTTGATTTTTTAAAAATGAAAAAAACTAAAAAGAGAATAATGCTCTATAATTTCATTCATGGAAATGCAATAGTAAAAACAGAGTTGTGATGGCCTCTTTTGTTATGTTCATTTTCATGACAATGGTTTCTAGGGAAGGGATCAGTTTTTGTATCTGAAGGACACCAATGTAGAAACTATCTTAAAGTTCGTACTTAGATATTAAGGTATATCTGTGATTTTTCTAGAACTCAGAAAAGTGCAGGTAGACAGAAAAAGGGTGCTGGGTGTGACTGAGGGTTGATGTTTTAAATTATTTATGTCTGTATATTGAGAAGCCAAAAAGGACAGGGAGGAGAGAAAAAGGGCAGGGTGCAGTGCCCTGCTATTCTGCTTTTGAATGATCACTACTTTAAGTATCATACAATATTACAGGTCATATAAATTATACTAGGAGCAACAATCTTGTCTCTAGGGACACCATATGGACATTGTCATGTTAATGTATGGACAATCAGGCAAGATTCATTGGATTATTGTTGTTATTTATACAGTGCTCTTCAGAAGTCTTTGGACAAAACTCTGCTTTATGAATAAACTGATTCACCAGGGGTGGATCCAGACTTTCGAACCACAACCTTATTATACACTGTTTGCAGAATAACAAAGCATTAATTATGATTAAAACTACTTAAATATTAGATCTATGTTAAACACAAGGGCGAGCAATTCAAGCCCTAGAATAATTGCTTCATACTTCTTAAAAACTGTTTACAGTTAAAAAAGTACATCCATGGATGGGTATATTTTGGAAATTTGAGGGGGGGTTCAGGAACCCAATGAACCCCCCCTTCTGGTCCACCTATATTCACATTTACCCATGAACAACAAAGCAAAGAGTCATCTGAGTGAATTACAACATCTGCATTAATTGGTTCATCAACATAATAATGATTCAAACTTTGTTATACTAATAAACTTTAAATATACATTGTAGTATAATTATTTGCACAATGTAGTTATAGTTTTTCAAATAATGAAGACATTTTCTTTTTTTCAGATAAAATCAAATCTGCAGGACTATATAATATCATTAAATGTTCTTTATTTGAGTTTTGAAGATTTCAAAAAAAGTTACGCCAACATAACATGTATTATCATTTGATTTGATTTGACCAAGGACTTTTGGAGGCATTTGTATATTATTGTATTTTTGTTGTACAATTTACTTGTATATGTATATTTTATGATGAACTAAGAAACATGTCTCTAGGGGTTCTTGTCTTCAGGAAGATGTTTCTATAAATTTATTGTATCTTTGATCAATATTTATTTACATATTACTTTGATGTTAAACATTGCCATAGTAAAGGTGGAGGCGTGGGTGAGTGGTTAAGATGTTGGACTGGTAATCATTGGATAGCCAGTCATGTGTTGGTTCAAATCCCATCCAAAACCTACTCCTGTTTTTTTTGAGCAAGAAACTTATCCAAATAACTCAGTACTGGGGGACCAGGAAGGGGACTCGAAAGGGATTGATTGATCTATGCCTTGTAATAATTTGTTTCACAATCGAGCTAAAATAAATTAGTATAAAGGCCATAGGTCAATGTCTTGTGTTCTTTTAGTATCCCAGTATTGGGTTTTTTTCCACAGTTCTGTCTGACAATAGAATTTTTATAACATGAAATCTGTCGGGTTATTGTACTTACCGGTAGTAAACTATACTTTAATAAACTTCTATCAAAAAGCAATTTCCCTTGTCATTGCTAATGTACGATGTATTATTAACAAATAACTTATTGTCAATGTTCTGTCATGTCATTGAATACAGGCATGAGTTTGGATGCAAAGGACACTAATCTAGAAACTATCTTAAAGTTTCTACTTAGTTATTGAGGTATATCAGTGATTTATCAATATGTGGAACCCCCTAAACCCCTGCTAATGTAGCTGAGGATAAATATAGCTCTTGTACTCCCTTGCCTTCAATCTAGATTTTATGGCATTATGGTAGAGTATCAGGTCATGACTTTGAAGGTTATGGGTTTTATTACAATAAGGATGATAGATTTTTATCTGGTTACTCTGGATCAACCAACACTGTCTATTGACTATACCAGACTAATCTTCACTATAATCTTGTCTCAGAGATATTCCACTAGACAACAAATGATGGTAGATTTCTACTTGAAGGACATTGTAGTGGACACCATTATAAATAATCCTTGGTTTTAGAATAGAAATAAATCTATACATTGTATGTAGATTAATGTAAGAGGAAATATTTTCCTAGAAATTTCTCATTAACTATCATCTTGAATAATTTAGTCCTTTCATACTATTTGTAGTAGTACTGCCACTTGTAGCTGCATTTTCAAATTATTTATCTCAACCTTTTGAAGAATTGTAAAAATTGCTGGTTTTGTTTTTTGTACAATGTATTTGCGTCATTTGTTGCTGCAATTCTGAGTTATTTATCTCAACTATTGATTACATGTATTCTAAGATTCAGATTAGCAGGGGGCTGCACCATGCCCCTGTTTCCCCCTTTCCTGCCCCTGTTTTGACAATGAGTTAATTGTAATAAGTAAGTCATTGTATAGCTAATATGATACTGGTGATTGTGAAATTATAAAAATAACAACCTGCGCAGGATTCGAACCTAGGTTATTTTAATTGACAAGTCAATATTTAACCTCTGTGCTACAAATTGTTTTACGTAATCTAATTACTACTTTTCCATCCATATTTTAAAGTGTCTCTCATTGAAGCAGCAAAACTTGACAAATGTATATGAAGTAAGTGCATGTTTCATGTTGCCCAATAATATACAGATCTGTTTACATATATTTCTGGTCCCAGTGTAGGAATGATGTTTATATATTCTGTATTGTTGTAGATAGTTTTATCATTGTTATTATGATTAGTCTGGTATTCTCTATGGTTCTGTATGATCAATCATACAACAATAAGTTACTTCCCTGTTCTTCACCCACTCTGTCATTAGAGTCTTCTTGACTCTTTGAATTATAGGTTCTCTAAAATAGCCATAAAAATGTTATACTTTTTTTAGTATCATTGTACAAAAAACTCTGATAATAGTCACTTGCTTTGTTCACTAGCTTGCAGCCTGCAACTAGTGAAAATTGATTCAGGCTTGTGAAAATTATTTATTCTTGCAGTGGGGCTAGTTGAACATTCTGTCCTTTACAATAAAACACAAAATAATGGGCAAGTGTTGGAGCGAATATATGGTGATGACTTATGGCTTAGATATGGTTATAAATTATAATCACTTTAGTCTGCTTCCTGGACCCCAAGCTCTATCCCATTGATAGACTGTAGTTTATAGAGCTTTGTTGAACTCTTTTGGAGGCTTTGCCTAATAATATTAGTAATTTAGTAATTTAGTAATTTGTTCAATGGGAAGCTGTAAGCTATTAGTACTTAGTCAAATGGATATGTCTGCAGACTTAAATCCAATTATATAAATGGTATTTAGGAAAATCAAATTTGAAAATTCTTGTGTTTGGAAAGCTTCTTAGTGTAAAACAGTCGGCAATAACTTGCATTGTGATGTAAATACGAAATTTCAGTTAAGACATTAACATATTGATTTCTGTTGTTAACATGCTTATAATGTTCCACAAATGTTCAACTATACACCCATTTATAGACTACAGGAAATTACTGTCTGGAAGAGTTTCCAAGAAAGACAACTCAATATGAACAGAATAATTTGTAGCAAGTGTTGTCTCCCTTTCATGAGACTATAAAAATTCAAACAGATATATAGTGTCTGCTGGTACTTTAGCAAACCCATGTTGGTAGGGCAGTTAGTAGTGCCCCTGGATTTCGAATCTAGTGTTCTGAAGGGGGTATGGGCTCGAATCCCATGCAGGGAGATTATTACCTTCTATGAAAATTTGACAATAATGTAAATTTTCCCCCATTAATGAGATATATGGAGAAGTTTCTGTGGAAGGGTAGGTGAGTTATAGGCAAGGGTCCAGGAAAACTAGGTAAGGTGCACTCAACGCCATAAAAGAACCTGTAAAAGTTGTGTTAACACAACTTGAAACCCAGTATAAATGGTATTTTAGCTTTAATTTTAACTTTGCGGTATCTGCTTTTGGATAAAAATAAGTTAGTTTATGTCACCTATAAAGTCGAAAATATTACATGGTATTTAAATGCCATTTATTCTTTCCGAGTGACAAAGACATAAAAATGAACTAAAACATTTAGTCAATCTACAATCCTAGTTTATTACTTGTGATCACGTGATTAGTTAGTGACAGGAAAACTGCGGTAAGCATTATAAGGTAGATGCTGGTCAGATCCTAGAGATTTTTCTATATAGTGGAATAGCAGACCTTGTACCTTGTTTTTCCTTCTCCCGTCGCATGTTTCTACACTATGTGTCACACTTACATTTGAATTGAACGTTTAGACTGATGCACTTTGGCCCATTTCCTGCTTCATTGTTGTGTTCTAGAACTGTCTCTAATATTGAGTCGAAACTCATCAATAAAACATTAATTATTAGCATATATATCATATAAAGATCTGACTTATTTGAAGTTACATTGTATTTCTAAACATTGAAAATTTATGATGCATGTACTTGATTTGCATATAGAATAAAGTCTTGTCATTTCAATGTCACTGTTGGTTCAGACGTAACACTCATGACCCCCTATAAATGGGACGTTACAATGATTAAAACACAAGCCATTTTACCATTTAAATCATTGAGGCGGGTATTTAACAAATCATAGTATTGAAGTCAAATTCATCAACAGTATATTAGTGTATATTGTTGGTAGTATAAAGATGCTAGTGTCATATTATAGTTGTTGTGTCTGTGATTACTTATCCAATTACACTGTACTCGTTAATATTGTATGAGTTTACTTTGATTCATCATTTTTTTATTTGAATCAGGTTAGGTCACTCAAAAATCTAATTTCAATGCATTATTAATAATGTAACATTTAGGTCTTTTTTTCTTATTATCATTGAAATCCAGACATATTGGCATTGAATTTTCAAGGGAAATTATCATCATCAGTAGACTAACCATTTAAAGCTTTGTAATTTCTAAGACGTTGTAAAATTGCTAATTTACTAAGACTCCTGGAAAATGATTAGTCTGGTCTATTATTTGGATGATTTTCATCTTGATATGATTTGAGTTCATCCTTGAAAGAATAACAATCTTCTAACATGCTTTTCATTTCTGGGGCCAATGTCATGTCCTTTTTGTTAGGCTTAATGCCATAGCTACACATTGTTATGAACATAAAGTTGGCAGTCAATCCTTCTGCCAACAGACACATCTTTCTGTTATAATTCAATCCTTCTGCCAACAGACCCAGCAGAAAGATTGATCCTTCTGCTGTAGATTTATCCTTCTGCCAGCAGACATAGCAGCAGAAGGATCGTTCCTTCTGCTGTGTCTGCTGTGTCTGCTGAGTCTGCCAACTTTAAGTTCATCACATTATTTAGGTCAGATTAAGGCAATCAGTCAACTTACTTACCATTTTTGGAAATGCTAAAACTCTGGATTTAGGTTATAACCAGTTACTAGTAGCAGACTAGTCGGTGACTAACAACTGCCCTACATGATTTAGAATCAGTGGTAGGGGAGAAAATGGCTGCAGAAATTATTTTATGATTAACCTCTACGAAAGCAAGCCCCTTCTAGGAATCGAACCTACCGCCCCTTGATCAGTAGATTTGTGCACTACCCCTCTTGTATAGGTAGGACAGGACTGGACTCATCCACTGGTTGATGTACAGTAGCAGTACAGTATATTTCTAGTACTGGTTAAAAGCGTAGATCAATAGTTCTAGGCCACTTGTTTAGGGAAAGTCTGAACTGAACTATTGTAAAAAAAGCTTCATAAATTACCATATTTAGCCTAAATTAGCGATACACACAAAGTTATTTATTTAGCCCAATTAGATGATTAGATTGATCACCTGTAATTTCTTTCAATCACAATTCTTGTTAATTAAGACACAGCATGCCATCACTAAGTTGCAAAAGACCTTCTTGATTTAAGAAAATGATACCTCGCTCACTAATGAATATTTTATCTTCATCTGATAAGGTCTTGGTAGATATCTCCCATCGTTAATGTCGGTGATATTAAAAGTAACAAATCGTGAACATGAGCTTTTAATGACTTATCAGGTAATATGTACTAGAATTTTCACCTGAAATTACTGAAGCTTGGTTACTAAAACACCTGAGTTAGAAGAAGATAGTTTTTTCAATTAAGGCGTTGTGATATTTGCCATTCTTGCCATTGTCATGGCAACACAGGAAGTTTGTTATCTGTGATGTGGAAACATAAGAAAAAGGTCATAAGTGCTGTTATTTTAAACAACTTATCAAATAAATGCCACTAATCTCCATTTAGAAACAATGTTTCTACAAAGTGAGAGTAATTGTTTGATCCTAATGGATGCATAAGCAAGAACATGTAATAGTGATGTGTCACGAGAAAATTGGTTTGATGAGAGGCTACCATACATAACCAAATAAAAATGTCGATAAAAGATGTGAAGGCCAATAAATAAAATAAAAACAAATTTAAGAGAGTGATGAAATTACAATTAGGGCATCTATGGGTTTATTTGAGTTCTATGGTCAGAAAAGTGCTGACTCAAGCATTATTGACAAATATATTTTTACTTGATGTACATCTCTTATCCCTATGGGAGACTTTAATACAATTTGGTCAGTTGGATATTTTACGAAAGTCTATATTTGTCTTACTTTATCTTGTTTGCTTTCCCGCCTTTTGATGGATGTCCCAAATATCATAATAATATGTTGATGTTGTTGCTGATTGAATTTTGGCCAAAATATCTCTCAACATTTCAGCAGTTTCATGATAACAGTACATTTCTATAAAGGTATACAACCCCTTTATGCCTCTCACTATTAAAAACTTGGTTTTGAAAAGAAAAGTAAATGCTTACAAAGTATGCTAATTTTCATTATATACCTAATTATGTTCATCATTGTGTAAGTATTAGATTCATTACATAGCTTGCAATTGCATTTTATTTATCTAATCTAGAACAAGTGATTACACCCCCTATTATATAAAGATAGAGCAATTTTCAAAATGTCTACAAGAATTTCTTGGCCAACATTGTTGAAAAATCTGAAAATCAGACAAGAAACACAGATTTTAGTTAGGGATTGTATACATAAATGCCAATTCTTGTTTAACTTCTCAGAAATGAGAAGCAATCAAACAGTTATGATATTGATATTATTTTTGCCACATGTTGACTTTAGGTTCTACATTATTACACATTGGCATCATATCCTGATATTGATTCACAGGAAAAATACCCCTGATCACAATTATTACCAATATGCCTCAAATTTAGCTGAAGAAACTGCCTTCAGTTGATCATAATTCTTTACACTGCAGATATCATAATCTTTGCAATTGGTGAAAAACAGTCTTCTCAAAATATTTCTTGAATTTTTGCTGGAAGTTTTCATCTTTGTTTGCTTCTTTCTCTCAATCTGTAAAAGTAGTCAATCATTTTCAAAGTTTTTCTAACCTTATAGGACTCTGACCTAGGATAAAGGAGTAAAACAAAATCCAAGCTAAGTACAGTGAAGTCACCTGTCTGTGATCTTGGTAATAACAAAGTCATGTGACTTCAACTGTTTTTTAAGTCCCAAAGATATAACTTGAGAAAAAAAGATTTTCTGAATTAAGACAACATAATTATTGAGATCAACACTTTTGATAGTTCAACAAGTAGCATTTCTTTATCTTTTAAAACTCTGGTTTAGCTTAGAATCCTTGAATTAATTGTAAAATAATCAACACCCACGTATATCATTCTCATTTATTTTTGCCTCAATGGCTTCCATCCTTTCTGACCTAATAAAATTGAAGACTTAAAAATTTACAAAACTTGATTCTTATAAAATCTAAAACTTAATACCAAAGGTTATACTCGTTCTATACTAATG
Organism: Mactra quadrangularis; assembly: GCA_025267735.1. Classification (NCBI taxonomy): domain Eukaryota; kingdom Metazoa; phylum Mollusca; class Bivalvia; order Venerida; family Mactridae; genus Mactra; species Mactra quadrangularis. Next base: position 336,054 of record CM046301.1, on the reverse strand, counting down.
CTCTAATTTCCATTTTAAAACTCTCATATTCTCTCATGATATTTTCGATAAGAATTGCCTGAATACCGAACGATTGGTTTAATAATCACTTTCCACATCTCCTAGGAGTTCCTGATTGATACAAGTAGAAGAATTGAGGCTAATGCAGTATAAAAGTGATTCATTTATTTTACTTATCATATCTAAAGGCTAGCCTGTGTACTCCTAAATGGGCTTACTGATTTTGATTAATTTATGCACAGAGGCACTTTAAGAAAAGTTTATTGGCAAGTCTGTTACATTTATGATGATCACCGCTTTTTAAAGCTCTAAAAAGTGACTTCATGAGGCAACAAGTATCAATCTGATAAAAACCTGATCTAAAACTCTCCGCTTGCCTACTTGTAATTAAGATCTTGCTGTCCAATCACAGACTTTGTATAACACCACCATCAAGTTAGCTTGCAAACCTTGGTCTAAAATTAGAATTTACAAAATCAAGATGCTATTAATAGTGTTTCGTCTAGATGAAGGCTACCCATTGATTGATTGACTCAAAGGTCATCTCGATGTGACCCTCCAAGCAACCCTAAGAGATCCTATACAACAGCGGTCTTAAGAATATCTGTTTGCAGGGATTGCAACAAGTATTTACAGTTTTCCTAATCATGATTCTGCTTGATATAACCTTAGTGTGTTTGTTTGCTGCCAAAGTCAAACCCTGTGCTGTCAATAACTCTGTCAATGACTATAGGTTCAAACATGTTGCCAGTTTCTCAAGGAAATTGATACCTAGTGCTTTGTCCTCTTGTACCCTATCTTAAACCTAAAGTAATCATTTTGCAATATCAAACCAAGTGTGCCTGGGGGTGATACCTTGCAATATGCTTAGTAAACTGGCTCAGTTTCATGTTTGTGATATTTCTTTGCAATGTTCCTAAGAATATTACATACCAATATTAACTAGCATACAAGTCTAGTTTTCCCCTAGTTTTCTTGCTTCATTGATTAGATATTTGTTGATTAACTTTTATGTACAATATTCACCATGTTTTTCTTGACTTTCCTAAATTAAGTTTGAAAAAAGTAATTTGTAATCAAGCAATAATAGTCTCAAGTGTAAAAACAAACAATTAGAAATCAAGGAAAGAGAACAATTCTGCATGCAAAACTAACTTATCAATGTTTGTTACTTTGTAGGTTAATTAACTTAGCTGACATTGTCTCTCAGCGCTGTTTGTTATTTTGTAGGTTAATTTAAGCCGCGATATGAAGATATATTCATCTATATCAGATATGAGAACTGTGTGAAACATTTTTCCAGTTACAAGTCATTTTAAATAGTATATAACACATTTGAACCCGGGTCGATAGCGCAGTTGGTAGTGCGCCGGGATTTGGAATCTCGTGCCCAAGGGAGTGCGGGTTTGAATCCCACATGGGGAGGTTATACCTTTCCATGAAAATTTGACAATAATGTCGATTTTCCTCCATTGATTAGATAATATGGAGAAGTTTCCGGCCTTGTGGTAGGGTAGGTGAGTACTGGTTATAGACCATGGTCCAGAAAAGCTAGGTTTGGTGCGCTGGACGCTGTAAAATGACCTAATAAAACTCCAATAAATAAATAAATAAAATATAACACATTTGTTCTAAGTTGAATACTTGATTGTATTTGAAGTCCATGGACAGTTATAGTCATGATATAGGGAATTTAATACAAAGTTGACACTGCAGGTTGTGTCACAATCTACTGTATATAGAATAATGTCCCCCCCCCACAATAGCTTTAGAATTAGAAATTGTCCCTCTCCAACTAAGCTTGATATAGGGACATTAATTCATTAATGCTTATAGAATGATGTTCCTTTGCTATACCTTTGCAATAAGAAATTGTCTCAAATTAAGCTGTTTATACCAAGATTGTGTTAATCACAGAAAATAGAATAATTTATATTGCAGAAAATGACCTGATATGGAACTTGGGTAAAAATCTTTCATCTTATAGTAATATACCTTATAAAAAATATCTTCATGTACCTTCATTATAGTGTTTTTGTTTGGAACCGTGCCATTGGCCAATGATGATTATGGGCATTAAACTGTGAATTAACTTCAACACTGATAATGAATAATGAATAAATATTAAATGTCAAAGGGTTTTGTTTAAGTTAGTAAAATGATGTTTGTGCATCATCTTATTCACCTATTGAGCAAGCAATTTCATTATTTAAAAGTTCAAAATTATATTTTAATAAACAACCTGTACTCCAATACTTAAGATAGTCAATATATTACCTTTAATGCATATATTATCTAGAGTATCTGCATATGTTAGTGTACCTAGTGGTGTGAGGCAGATGTAAATGATAATTAATAAAGAAAAAGTGGGTGTATATCATTAAATATTAATGAAAAAACTTGTGTATTCAAAATTGTGTGAAATGTAAATTTTGTTGACAGGAGGTATATAACAGCATGAGATCATTAAATAAACAAATTTATTCAACACATATTTGAGAACCAATTGTTTGGTATATCATTAGTAATGAAATAGACTCAGCCGGGTACCAATTTAAATGTAAAGAACATGATTACTGGTTCCTGTACCCAATTCATACAAAACTGTAGTACACTGTATTGTACAGACCATCTTGACAAGATCAGTTTATTAGTGTATTGTTCAATATAAGTAATACATATTTACACATGAGCTTTAATAGTTTGGATTTAAAATTTATATTGTGAAATTATTGAGTTTTATTTATATTCTGAATGGTTGTTATTTTTGGTCCTATTTTCATTTAGAGTCAGTATAGAATGATGAAGAGTGATATATAGACATTTTATTATGTTTTTCATGGACGGTGTATTTAAATGGATTTATCTCTTTATAATAACATATTGTTTATGACTTTAAAATGGCTGTCTTATTCCAGGATTACTCTGTCTTACTACAAAATATGGAGATAAGGTTTAGATTTAAAGGGACATAAAGTGTGTTTTTATTTTGTCACTTATAAAATAATTATGTTTTGTTTTTGTATGATTGATTGGTTAAAGTATGAATTTCATGATTTTTGGAATTTCTTATTCTTTCAATGTTCTAAAAGAAATCTTGTGCATTTTTTTGCATATTGAGTACTTTTATAAAACATGTATTATGATTGAGCATTTTATTGTAGAGAAGATTTTATTTTCAGAATTTCAATTGGCTTAAGTTAATAAACATCCCCATTGCACAATCCTAAAACATTCCCAAGTCAAATCTCCTATATATAATTCTTTATTTCCATAGACTAGTTTTTGCACTGACCCTGCCCAGCCCTGCCTTCTATATGTAGGTCTGCTGAGGTTTAACACTGTTCAGTCAATAATGTCAAAATTTAGTACAAATTAAAGCTATTTTATATTTTAGGCTTCAATTTTACTATTGAAATATAGATATATTTTAATCATTGTAATATTAAACTTTATTCTTACTTGATATGTACATATATGCTTTTGTTGTAAACTATTTTAGATAATAAATCCTGGGTACTGGATACTTACTTACATCCTGCTGTGCTTTGCCATTGTGTTTAAGAACAATTTTTCTTTTGTCGTAGGTAGGGCAGTCATTATAACTCAAACCTGAAATCAATTATTTTTTGCTAGAAATGTATTAGAATCAGTCAATAATCAGTCAGTTTGATTCCATTGCTGTGTGTCCACATTATCTGATTTATCATGTCCGCTATGGCTGCAACGGTTCATTTGAATGTCGATTCAATGCGCTTTGATTTTTTTCTTTCTATTCTATTCTATTTTTTATGCGATTCATTTGATAGTATATTTTATTCAAAATGCACTGTAATACATTGAGTTGAGCTTACAACGAAATTATATTGATCAATATTGAATAAAAAATCACAAGTTCCTAATCGAAATTGAATCTTGGCTCTCGCAATTGATTTTTGATGAATTTTTGATGAATCAAATCGTTACATCCTAATGTCTGCTTATATGTTTAATTAACCCTATTATTTTTTCTATTACATCACCAACTTTCAAAGATGACGTTTTGATTTTAGCCAGTGATCTAATAAATAGAGATTTTAACTGATACCAGGAATTGAAATTGATTTCCTATAGAAATAGAATCATCATCCATTGACTGAATAATTCTGACATTTCTAGTTGAAATTTTTTTCTGATATATCATATAAGATTATGCTATTTTGTCTCTTTGAAAACAATGGTTAAAGAATATACGTTTCATTGCCAGTATAGAATTCATTGTTTATATTGAAACACTGAAGCATTTACAATGTAATGTTAATCCTGGTTCCATGCTGATTTCAATGTTTGTATCAAGTATACTAAGACAAAACATAGGAAGTGGCTATTGTACAAGTATCTATTAATTTTTAATGAAAATCAAAGCACTGAAAGCACTGAATGAACCGTTAATTGAAAGTTTTCCTCCAACTGCTGTTAGGTGTGAGTAACAGAGTCAAGGATAAACAAATGTTGAAGAATGCTTAGGGAGTGAATTTTCCAAAGAGTAACATTGAACTCTGAAAACAAATAATCAGAAGTATAACTTCTTGTTATGGATTTATTTGCTTTATCATTGTTTAAAATTTGTTACAGTGTTCAAGAGCACACTTAGTTGATTGGTGGCCTGAAAACATACTAAACCATTATTTAAATGGAAATTTTATTTTTCAATGCTGATTCAAGGATCAGTGGCCTGTGGAAAGATTTGATATTTACTAAAGTAGAACCTAGATATAATCTTTAGAATGAAAGTATTCCAAGAGATTTGTCCCTGGAGAGGATGGCTTCATTCAATCAATGAAAAAGCTATCAAGGTCAATCAATGAAAACACTATTAAGAGGTCATACAGAACATTCAGACTGGCTGCTGTCTCAGAATTAGACTTTCATCATGATCTATAACACATTACTTGGTATAGATATTAATAATATATATATTTACCATTGTCAGATCAACTGAAGACGATGCAAATGGACCATGATCTTTCCAATATTATTATTTTTTATGAACATACTCATGTATGTTTCTAGAATCAGGTTAATTCCATTATTATATTAAGTTGTATATATACAATTGCATTATTTCTTCTTATTCATTGCCTTAACCCACAAGACTTGGATACATTACCTATGATCTAGGTTCCTTATAAAAGAGTATCGGTAATAATTGCTTTCATTGCTTATGAATGAACAAAATGATTGTTACTTATAATTCTCTACAGAAGGACTGAAGCTACGTTTGAATACCAACTCTTGATGCTTGAAAACATTTCAATATGCTCACTGTAATATAAAATGCAACATATTATCTTTTTAACTAGTTTTTTGATAGCATTTAACAAAGGTATTATAGCATTGGTACTGCTCATGACATGAGATGTGTTCAGATCCGTCTTTACTATATCAATTTACTGGCAATATAAAGTTAATAATGTTTAGTAAAAAATGTTGAATGTTATACTAGGTACTCTTTTATAATGTTTAAAATTGCCATTTAAACACAAATATCATTAATTAATTAATTTGTATAAACTTCATAGTTGACATCAAGTCCTAAAGTAAAAACTTTGCACAATAAAAAAAACTTTCCAAGAAACATTTAGCTGCAGACAATTGACTAGAGTAAATAAATTTCTATATAAATTGGTTATTTTATACCAACCTATATTCTTGGTAATTACTGTATTGGTAATGAAAGAAAGATTGCATGTTAGATCTTGAAATGTTGCATGTGTTTGTGCTATTAGGTCTAGAATTTGCGTACTGGGATAATTATTTCGAGTAGGTTTTGAAAATCACCCATTTTCTTTACTTTATCTTCTTGTTAATTGTAACAATTATAACATATATATGTTTATTGTGAGAGTTTCATGACCTTATCTCTGTCAGTACTGTTGTGGTAAGCATAGACTTTCATGCATTATTGTAAGTATTTTGCCTCTACATGTGTTAGGTTAGAAGTGATTTTGTCAGATTTGAACATTATTATTTCTGCTTACTATTATGATAACCTTGCACCAATGCTCAGACAGTTTCATAATATTTCCCATCACAAGTTCCACACCAAGAAATTGTTTTAGTTCAACATTCAGTTTTCTTTGTATACGAGCATTTTGTTTAAGTTTTGAGGGATGTCCATCAATTCATTATATTTCTTGGTGTACCTAATCCCCATGGAGTAAAAGTGTATATACCATCTAATCATATTAGTAGACTGCCAGCTGTCTCTTCTGAAAAAAAGGCATCTGTTGCTGCTAGTTGCAAAATTGATTGAAATGTCTCCAATGTATCAAAATGCAAACATCTATACATAAAACATTTCTTTGACAAGACATCTTAATGCAAATGTGTCACATTAAACCACTTTGTATTTCATTTAAGGAAAAGCTAAAAGTGACTTAAATTTATGAATGTTTTCATTAAATCTTAAGAGAATTTGATAAAATTGAATCTGAAATGTAATATTGTGAGATGAAAGACCCTTGATGCTTGGAGAGCAAATAAGACAAATGATACCTAGTACTAATATAACATTGCTAGCTGTACAGGTTTATATGTCATGAAAGCCAGATGAAATTCGTTTGGTTTCAAGAGAATAAAGGAGTCTGACAATATATCAAAAACAGCAGCAGTAAAAATCACAGACCTTCCACAAAGCTAAAAAGAAAGAGGAAAATGTTAACTTTTCTTATAAAAACAAACACATATGACGAAAAATAAGAACCCTAGGGTTTCTGCATTTGTTACTGTTGTATAGTGGTTAATTTTCTAACAAGCTGTATGCTGGTTTTGCCCTCATAATGTTACTTTAATCTGAGCAGATTTTCTTATATTTAATTGCATCTCTATTATATCCTATTTACTGTTTTCTCACTTGTTTTGATGTCTGGGGATTATTTAAATCTCTCAGATTTATCAAATATCATGATAAGTGTCACATCCATTGAGAGATGAGTACAAAGAAACATCATTGTTTGTAGTATATTGTTGTAGAAGAAATGCTCATTACAAATGACACCTCCAATAAATTAAGTTTTTTAGTCAGTTTGTTAAATTGCATATTCTGATCTGTTATAATAAAAACTGGATACAATCTGAGCAATTGAGAATACAAGTGCAAATCCAAAATAATGCTCTAGCAAAAACCAAAAAGAAAGAAAGCAAAGCGTTGTGTTTTAAATACCTTTAACCATTTACCCCTCTCTGTCATGGATTATAGCCATAAAGAATCCTTTGGTACTTTAATAATAAGAATCATATCTTTCCTGCATCTCTGTTGTAATTGTAAGTAGAACTAATAACCCAAATGAGACACGACTAGATTTCTGTGTGTTCACATTAATGTGATCTATTTAGTTCAAGATGTGTTAAACCTAGAGGAGAAAGCTATTTTAGTTGGTTGATTTAGTGGTTATTGACTTGCTGCATTTAGAGAACGTCATTTAAAGAAATAAATCTGTTCTCGTTTGATTGTTAAAGTTTATCAAATTCTGAAATAACACCAATGTGATGAAAGTACATGCTCTTACAAGATCTTATAAGTACATATAGATACGATGATTTTTAAACATTTTTTAGTTTCAATTATATTTCAATGATAACATGTAAAGATTTGGAAGGTAACTGAATTGAATAAATTTAATGATAATACGATGCTGGGTTTGGAGTGACTTCAGCTGTGTAAATACTGTGCCAGTTTGAAATTATTAAATACATTGCCTGATATGGACGTTTATTCATAAGCTGATTGCTAAAGTAGCTATTTATATCAATTTCAAACGTGAATCTATAATTCTGACAATATTTGTAAAATGAATGAATTTACATAATGATTGACGTTGATACCAATCATTAAAGAAATGATGCACTCGATCCGAAATAGCAGAAAACATCATAAAAGCTCTTCTGTGTTTGATTTTAAACTGAGGTTTACTGTATTCAAGAGAATGCAAAGAGCAAATTCAATTTTATGCTATTATAAAATCGGTACAGAATTTGATACAATTGTAAAATAAAACAACTGAGATATTTGAAATAAACTGGATAAATGATACAACTAGTAATGGCTCTTTGTTTTCACATTTTAAGAATGTCAGATGACACTGTTTGCTGGTTTTGCCTACGGATAATTTAATTTTAAATTCAGCAGCTCATAACAAGAGATGGTTTATATCCATTAGGAAATGTTTGGGTAGAAGCATCATTTCGTGTAGTATTTGTTGAAGAATTTTTGACACTTTCTATGAATTCATGTTGAAAGTTTGTTCTTTTTTGTAAGTTGGTTTGTAAAACTGCAGATACTTCATGCAGAAGTCTTGAAGTTCTTTGAAAAAACAAACACTTCACAATACAATTTCGTACTTAAAATCACAGTAAAGCAAATGAAAGAAAGTCAAGCGTAAATGTTATATATTATATTAACCATGTATTCCGTCTATGACATGGATTGCATTTCCATAAAACAGCTAAGCGTATTTTCAGCAATAGAAAATCATTAACAGAGAGAAGTATATCTCTCCTGCATCTTCGCTGTAAGTAGATTGTAAGTAGAATATATAACTGCAATAAGACACGATTTAATTCCTGTGGGTTCACGTTTAAGTGATCTATTTAGTTCAATATGTGGTATGCTTCGTATAAGAAAAACTCAAAAAGATGATTTGACGTATTTGTATGTCTTTTATTTCGATGTGATCTCATATTTCTCAGCCTTTGTAAAGAATAAATTTGTTAAAATACTGAACGATTTGTTATCTTTGGTCTATCATTTTGAAGGCAAATGAATATAAGTTGATGTTTGCAATTCTTAGTAACCTTTCTTGAACCATTTGTTCATTCTGTATTATTGATGGATTACAATACATTGGACTTAAGTTACAAACTATTACTTTATACTAAGTGTAATATTCTGTATTTTCATATTATTCGTTTATGTTTGTGCAATGATTCGTAAATTGGCGTTCTGGTTTATTTCAAATGACAATTTAATTCATATTTCTGATAGCCTGAAATGGTGTTTTATGTATTTTCTAGTCTACTACACAGACGCATTCCATCAATAAGATTTAATTGTTACAAAATTCAGATTCATTTCTTGTAAAGGATATTCATTTTACTATTGGAAAAGGGTATCCATGCATGAATTCCAACCACCATTAACCTAAAGCAATCGATTCGTTGTTTTTAAAGGAATAAAGAATGTTACAATTGATTGCATTATAATTCGTTTTCCCGTTGCTATGACACAATGAGAATAATTTATTTGCACATGATGGAGAGGCTGTGCATGGAGGGTGATAAACAAAGCAATTAATGAAATGAATCGCAATTTTTTAATATTTATGTTGGTCTTATTCATTGTCTGTTCAGAGTTGGAGACTTATTGTAAAATTGATACAGGGTGCATACATCCGTCCATGTTAATATCAATTGTTTTGTTATGACCTGATCCATTACATTTCTATTATCACAAACTAGTTATGAAAATCAATCATTTCAGCTATTGCTTTTAGTCAAATTGAATATCTTATTACTTTCTTAAGCGATATAAATGTGTTGTTGCATTTAATTGTTGCAGAGTATTGAGAAAAAGAAATACACTATGCCCCATGAAGTTTTATTTGTTTTTTTTTATTTAAAATTGAATGACTTAATTATGTATTAATAATTATTTGAGGGTTAAGCATGTTTTTACTTGTATGTATTACAGTATTACTGGTTTAGTTTATATCAATTGTTTAGTTTGATTGTGCAACAAGTTCTTGCAACGTATATACATGTGTAAATCACTTTCGAGTCCACTTCCTGGCCACCAGTACTAAACTAGTAGGATAAAGTTTCTTGCTAGGAAACAATGAGGAAGGTTTTGAATTTGATTCTTTTGAAAACAAAAGCTATACAACTTATTAACCACTCGGCCACTCCCTCTCCTATGTTTTTGGTTTTATTCCTACGTACTGGTATCAAAGAAACAAATGGTAGTATATGAAGACATTCGTATTGTACTTTTGTACTTGTATAAAAGTTCTTCATAAATTCCCAGACTTCTTTGACAGATTATGAGCAACTTAAATAATGAACTAATGTCGTATGGTAAATTTATTAATAAATAACATATAACAAACGTCCTGAGGGTTAGACTAATTTCTTTAGGGTCAGACAAAATTGTAATGAATGAATTTAGCCTTCTCTTATTACAATAATTTACGGATACTAATGTGAATACTAAACTCATTTATGGTCATATTAATGTTATTCTTATGTACAATGAATGCAAGATTGATTTTACATACTCTTCTCCATTTTCATTAAGTTTGTTGCATTTAAATGGCATTTAATAACTGAAGGGACAACGATTGCATTTTGCCTTTTTTTCTGATTTGACAATAGTGGTACATGTTTATTATAATGATGTTGTTATCCTAAGATACGTATTTTAGTCATCAGAAATACTCCGTAGAATTGTTTAATATGAAAATCATTTACAATAGGCACCTGCATAGTTTGTTATTGATGTTAATTAAAATGCTTGCAATTAATAATTCATTATTCCAATCTCATGGCATAATGACCTTCACTTCAGTTAATTCAGTAGACTCACGAACGGGTAAATGACAGTGTTTTTATAACAAACGTTTTAATATTTATCAATGCTGTGAAAATAGCCTATTTTTATTTGGTTGTTTTAATTAAGTAATTAAATTAATATGAAATACATGTAAATATTATACAGATATTTGTTCAATTACCAGAAACATGTCAAATAAAATACTTCGGAAAATTACTAGAATCTTTGCTATCCATTGTAACTGTTCCTGACAATATGCTTTAGGGAATTCTATGCTATTAAGATAAGATAAGATAAGATAAATTTTATTTTAAGTCGGCAAGTTTAAATAACAATAAACATAAGCTTAATCAAGCTTTTACAACCGACTGTAACATATTAATATGAGTTAAACAAAATAAGTACAAGTTAAAACAATTTTAAATATGGATGAATAAAAAGGCACGATACAATTATTTTAAACTAAAATTGATTGAGGATCACTTACAACAAATGATATAGATATAAAATATTAAACGTAATGAATAAATATATAAATACATAGACAAATTAAATGATATATAACAAATAATATAATAAAATATATGATGAAATAAAATATATGATGAGGCTGCTGATCCTGACCTGTTGTTGGCCTAAAAACTGCCATAAAAAGGTTATCATAAAATCCTGACATTCAAAGAAAACACAAAAGTGTGACAATTAAAAAATGAGCTAAGAGAACTATTATCCCCCCAAATCAAATTTGGAAGAAACTGATCAGCAGCTACATCATATCATATGAAGACATTCATAGAATTACTATGAAAAACAGTATGACTCAAAACTTTCCAACTGCACACTAATATAGACCAGAAATAGATATACATAAGTTGGAAATAAGACATATTAAAAGAATTCTATCACAGAAAGTATAAGAACATGTAGACAACACTTTAATACTACATAAAGCTATTGTGTATAAATAGATAGGTTAATACATAAATAAATGATTGCATTATATAAATAAATGTATGGCTCAATTTATGGCATTTGAAAACTCTAAGCATTTTCTTAATTGTGTTATATGTAAGTCTTAGTGACAATTTGATATTGTCTAAGAAAATCTTTTCTGTATTGAAAAGGAACTTAAGCTTACACTTAAGTTACAATCTTCCATTCCATTAGTATTATGCGCTTTTCTTCTTTTTATGTGTAATAATGCAAATGACAGACATTCCTTCCTTTGCAGACAATATTCAAAATTGAATTTATTGATGTAATTATACCATTTTGTTTATTGCTTTATAGAAAGTTATTCCATTTGTCTTCTCTGTGGGAATTAAAGGTGTAATCGTTGCTGAAGTCTTAACTGTTCTACCTTATTTTGCGCGAGCAATTGCCATTTTAAGTGCGCAGTCTGTTGAGTTTATCACTGTGCTGAAGTTTGTACAACAAAATGGTTATGACTAAAATTGAGTTGATTCTATTAAATTAGGGAGCATGGTATTCAGCTCTCTACGAGTGTAGCGTCTAAGTAAGGCTCATTTTAATAATTTGATCCTGATATTTGATTGTCTGAAGTGCTGACTTAAAGATGTTCGTCCTGAGGCAAAAATAATCCCATGAATTGGATTTAGTCAGCACTTAAATAGCATTTCTGATATAGGTAGAAACAATGAAACATTTATTGTTAAATGTATGAAGCAGAGTCTGTAAAACTGAGTGGGTATGAAATATGAATGAAACCTAATGTCAGATAAAACTATCCAGTTCTCCAATAACTCTGTCTGCATGTCTTGACATCACTTGTTGATGCTGACAAGTAACATTATAAAATAACTTTGATTAAACCCAGGAGAGTTGGTTTGATATAAATATTACATAGCCTGTGTGGGATATATACTCCTATTCCTATCAGTTCATTATTGACCACGGTGCTAGAGTTCTGACCTTATCTTCGTGTGTTATTTCATCTGCAGGTTGTTTTAATTGGTATCTGTAATTTGGTACTGTTTATGACGGACAAATTGAACTTATTGACGGACTTCTTGACCTTATATAGACTGTAGTAATATGACTGTGATGTACCCGATATTTGTTGAATTCTATTTGTTAATTTAATTGCTACTTTCTGCCGGTCGCTTTACGTTTCTCTTACAAAATTCGTGTTTTGTGCACTCCATTCCTTATTTTTAGCCGGATTATTTTCCTTTGTAATTTTTGCTTTACAGTTTTTAAATCCGGCTCTAATGTGATTTCCACATTACATTTCTTGTTTATAAAATAATATTTTTGATCGTTAAAAAGTTAATGGAATTCTTGAAGAGGTTTTGTTCAATGGGAAATAGTTTAAAAGGCAAAGAATACGCACATGCTGTTTTTAGAATTATGCGTTTTATGCTTCAAATGACTTTTCATGTAATCACATTGAATGGGTAATATCAAATATTTGAATCATTTGTTTAATTCAATATAATTCTACTGCATGTATTTTTTGTATGAACAATATTTATCATTGATTGGATTAAGTTCGACGTTTTCTGCATTGGTTACGATCTTTGATGTTTGTTCTGAGGGACAATTTTTTTTTCAGTTTAGAATCACTTTAGTTACATTCTAGATCATTGTGTCTAAGTGATCTGTTATGTTCAAGGAGTGTAATTCTTGGGAAAATTTAATTTGAAATATTTTAGATTTCAGTTTGTTACTTTTCTTGTCATTTGTTTTCCCTGTAAGCAAAATGAGTTAGTTGTTGTTCTCCCCTTAAATTTGATGTACCAGAGAAGTAATGGGTTATTTTATTGGTGTTTTAGTGATGGATAGATGTACATTATTAATGTTGTTTCAAGCGTTTTTTTCTTCCGTTTAGTCATTAGTGCTGTATTGTTTTCTGCAAACATTTGATGATTCGCTGAAAGCAATGACTATCTCTAGTTGAATATGATCTTCATTATGGGTATACAAATAAATCAAAATACATGAACACTGCTGATTGAAATTGTTTTACTCATTGTACTAGTTAAGTATACTTGACTGCAGTTGGTTCGTGGTAACCCTTAACAATATGTATATTGCCTCTGTTGTGTCAATGCAAGCTGATAAACCTGTTATTCTTTACTATATAACACATTCTCCAACAAGTTTATTCGTGACGGACAAAGTAACAAGTTGATTAGATAATATGGAGAAGTTTCCGGCCTTGTGGAAAGGTAGGTGAGTACTGGTTATAGACAATGGTCCAGGAAAGCTATGTTAGGTGCGCTGGACGCCGTGAAATGACCTAAATTGTGTTGATACGGCGTTAACTCCAATAAATAAATAAATAAATAAAGTAACAATAGGGTAAAAAACAAATGTTTGAAAAAAATCTTTTTCATTTACAACTATTTTCGGATTGCCTATAGTTCGATGTTCTGTAGATAGTGGTATGTGTAAGTTTCGTAGATACAGTGTCATTGGTGACGTTTTTTTCAGTCAGTTACCATCCAGGTGAAAACTAACTAATGCATGTTTACCTGTATCCATTACCTTAGAGCGATTGCATTTTTTGGGAAAAAAGTTAAAATCGATTGCATTTAATCATTTTGCCTTCATCAATGACACAAGGGAACAATTTATTTGCACATGATAAAGAAGGAGCGAATGGAAGTTAATAAATTAACTGGTTGGAAATAGTCTCATATTTGCAAAAATTGTTAATTGGTCTTGCAGCATATAGTGACTTTCCCAGGAAACGGAATGACATAATGAGTGATAGAAGTGTAATATATCTAAATAAATATTATATTGATTTTATAACTAATCATATTATTGTTCTAGAAACAGTGTATAACTTCTCTTTTATATAGCTTACTCATGTCATTAGAGATGATTAATATTATTTATGCCAAAATAAAATTGTTATAAATATTAAAAGAGGCTGCTTGCAAAACAATTGTACAACGTTTAATCATTTATGCCATTGTGTATATGACAATACCCTTCCAAGTCTTGTGGTCTCGAGGAAATCTCTTGCAAAAAATATGCGATATACTTATGATATACTTATAGTCAGGTCTTCAAGACTAAATAACATTCATTAGCATAAAGAGGCAAAGCATATTTTCAATTCTTGCGATGAGCTATCAAATCCAAATTAAAAAGTAATCTGCACATACCATATTACCTAAGAGCTTAACATTAGTTGCTGCTTTTTGAAGACTTTGTATTCTTCGACTAAAACTATTTCAATATTTTGTAACATTTATATAAAAATCGTTGGACTCAAAATTATATTGCTTTCATGTTAGAAACTAAACGCTTGTGAAATTCGTTACGTAATTAGCAACAAGTAGATATCCATAATAACGTTGTTTTTCCATAGAAAAATAGACGTACGATTTATATCAATAAAATGTATATTAGATTTCAAGTTTCAGCATGGAATAATCAACACAACACAAGTGACGTAACATCAGAACAGAACTGAACATATATTTTATTTATGATTTGTACATAGTACATCAACGTGCAAAACGGCGTGTTCGATACCTGAAAAATGTCTTCTAATATGTGGTCTCAGAACCGAAAATCTATACGGGAAAGGATTTAAAATTTGACCTATAAATCTACATTTTTATTGCTATTTTATCCATGTTACATTTGTTGGTAAATTTCGTCTCCACCATTGAAATGGCTTGACAGACATTCATCTAAACTCTTTTTAGAGAATTATATTTATATTTAATTTGAGCACGATTTTGCATACTGTACAGAAAATATTGATTTTTTCTTTAGTCTGTTAGTTTTTTTAGGATTTCAAAGTGTCACTGCAGGCTAAACAAATTACAGTTGAAAAGCAATTAAGTTTATCCACGAGTGAGTGATACTTTCAGTAGAATACAAGTTTTGAATGCATTTATTGGATATTACAAGAAACATATACATGTACATAGTTCTCGCCGGACCTGCTAAAACTCAAGAGGTGAATCTCTAACTCTCGCCATAACTCGATCAGTTGAAATCGTTGGATTTTTTCCTCTACTATTTAAAACATATATATGAAGTGTGTTAAGTTTTGGTATAAGTAAAATCAATTATTAAATATGAATAAAATTATCAGAACTCTCCAGTTCTCCAATAACTGTTGCTCAACTTCTTTACATTTCTAGCTGATGCTGACGAGCTTGATTATTAAAGAATTCTGATTAAACCCTGGAGAGTTGGTTTAATATAAATATTACATAGTCTTTGTGGGATACACACTGTAGTACCTATCAGTTTATTATTGACTAAGGAGTTGTAGTTCTGACGTTTTCCTTCGCTTGTTATTTCATCTACTCGTGAAACTGGACTATTGATATTGGCAATTGGATGTTAGTGGTGATAAGCGGGTGAAACTTGGAATGTAGTATTCGATTCATGGACTACTTAGTATAGCTATTGCTTATGTTTGTTCACTTACATACTTGTTCAACAGTAACATTGGTATTGGTTATTTAAATGTTTAAAGAAGCGGTTCAGAACTATGTCCTTTCCTTAGCGAGGAAAATTGTTTTTGATTTAAATTCTGTTTCTCTGAGGGTTACTCAAAAATAAACCAGCAAGTGCAATGGTTACATTGGTCCCTACTAAGCTTTTTATGGAAATGGATTTTTTTCTTCAAGTTTGAATACTGTTTTATACTTTTTGGAATACTTGACATAAGGAGAAAACTTTTTTAAAATACAGTGGATCTTGTGTTAAGCGACCATCAAAGGGAGAAACAAAAAGTGGTCGTTTAAGACAATGGTCTCTTAAGACAAATTTTGATTCCCGACATTGAAGCCGTCCTGACATTCTAAAATTCGTCATTTTCGTAGAACATCAACGGGACGATTTTAACTGATTGGCTTTTATCTAAATTTCGTCAAATGCATACAAATAATGGGCCAATCGATTTTTCTCTTTTTTAAACATCCTAAATTAAGCTTTAAATTGCTATAATTTATTACAATTAAAAGTGAAACTTTGGTTTAAATAACGATTGCCAAACATTCGGTTTGTTTTCGTACATGTTAAAATCCGTAATTCCCGGACATTTTCGCGTTAAAAACATCCAATATTTAGGTCATCAGGCTGTTACATTTAAAACTGTGAAATTTACACAATTTATAAGAATTAATTGTGATAATTGTCCAACACACCAGCTTATTCTTTGTTCTAACAAGCGCTGCAAACTTAAAGCGTTCAAATGTTGGCCTCGTTTGAAATTGAATGTAGAACGTGACGCTATTTTCAGAAAACGTGTTTATAATGTACTCAATATTGACCTTTCTTTGTTTAAATATCTTAATTGTTTCTGCCTACGTATTTTTTAATAAATATTACTTCACACGTTCGACGCTTGGATAAAAAGTCAAATTTGCAGTCTCTTGAAATGTTTTGAAAACGATAACTCTCCACGGTACGGTAAGTACGATACGGGACTCAATGCGTGTAATTACACTATGATTGGATCGTACTAGTGTCACTCTGTTGATTGTTCCCATTAACCCCTTTATCTTACAGTATTTATGACTGTCAATTATTGATTTTTAGAGCCCGACATACGACTTTAGGTGATAGACATTGTGACGACGTACCCCCGGTGTATATCTCTAATTACTGGGTTTTATTAATTTTCGCCAAATTCGATTTATATGAGCCGGTCGTTTAACACAAATAAGTCAGTCAGTTTCGGCCAAAATTAGCGGTCGCTGGTCGCGTTGGACAAAAGTCGCTTAAGGCAAAGATTTAAAGAGTTAAAATGGTCCGTGGGAACTCAGAGTGGTCGCTTAGTGCAAATGGCCGCTTAGGAGACGTGGTCGCTTACGCAAGATTAACTGTACTTCAAATGTTGGAATATGGTGTTATACTGATTTGAAAGTTTGTTTTTAAATCAGCGTGGTTTTGTTGCCACCAATTCTGTGTTGATGATAAGTGTATTAAAGTTTTAAGAAATCAAATTGGTAAGATTGCAACTGATGGGAAATTTATCACAGCTAATTATGTAACAGACAGTATAATGTTTGTTGTTAACGCCAGGGAAATCTTTGGATATTGTTTGAATGATTTTTATTGTACAGAATCGATTGTAAAAGAGTTGGTTTGGTTAAAATTGTTATCTTTGCAAAAGGTGCACATCAGTAATGATATTATTTTACTGTATACCTCTTTAAATTATTTCCCCCCTTAAGGTTTATAGCGACTATCAATCAATTTGATTTATGAACATATTGGAATATATATTACTTTGATATAGATCTACATAATTCATATCAAATTTAAATATATACGTAAATATTTTATGAGAATTTGTTTAGATTGAAGATAAACTGAAATTGTTAAGAGAGTCTGATAAACTTGCATTCTAAATATCATCTGTAGTTGTACTATCACTGTTATTTTCTTATTTCTAGGGAATAAATAAATGTTGTTTGGCTCTAGATGATATAACTTATACATTGGTAGATAATCATGAATTTGATTATCATAAATGTGTGGTATATATTTGAGGGTACAATTTTCTGTTTGGTTGATATTTAATGTAGGATAAGTATATCAGACCTTTCCGTAGCTTATTATTCTAAATTGTAGTCATTATTTTCTCTTAATAAACTGTAATAACTGTTGCCGATTATACTTATTGGTGAAGGTCAATAATCCACATGAAAGCATTTAAAACTTTGTGGAATGTATGTAAATGCTACATATATCAATGCGTGTGTTAATTATACCCTCTATTTTATTCTGTATTTCTGTCAGAAATGTTGACGATGGCATTTTTGTAACTAATGTACATTTTAGTGCCTGATACTAATCATCTCAATTGACTTTAGTCCTTCTATTTTTCTTTGTTATTCACGTACTTGTAGACCCAGTCTCTGAATTATCATACCTTGGCAATATGGTGGGTAGTTTTTTCAATAAAGTCATTTTAAGCTAGCTAGACGAACAATATCATTAACTTTAGAACTACAACTTTTATTATAATCACTTAAATGTTTTATTCTCCAATCAGACTGATCTAAGTACTTAGATTACTTAAAGCCATGTTGAATTGTTGACTTTCTGTTGTTTAAACTAAAATTATTTACCATTATATTATTTTATGTTTTATTCTAAAAACGAGTGTTAGTTTTTATACGTTTTGATACAATTGATGCAAGGTTATTGTGTATATTTTGTAATTGCAAACTCTTTTTAAGTCACTTCCACTGTAGAAGTATCATATAACTAGTTATTTATTTTGACTAGTTATTATTTATTAACAATATTTGAAGTCTGATTCTTTTATTGATAAAGGAATGACAGGGTTGACCTTATATGTCATAAGAAAGCCAAAATATATTGATATTGATTCTCATAAGTTTTTGTATACAATAATACACGCCTTTTAAAGTTGTTTAATTAGTAATTGTTTTGCTGAATATGCATGTAAGTCAGGAAATGTCAATAAAATTATTTTGTTCTTCGTACACATACAGAAGCGGGAATGAAATTACCAAGAGACATTGCCAGCTACATATACCTTGTTAAATTCAATTGTGGCCGTTTTAGATCTGTTATCTGTTTAAGTATCTTTTTGCTATGCTGTTTGAAGTTGGTGTTGTTGTTTCACACAGTATTTAGATAGGCGATCTGTATCTTTGACGTATAGCAGGTATCTTGATACTGATTTGTCCATTGGGAAATCTGAGCGTGTGTATGTTCTCCTGTATTATCACTTGTAGTTCATGATTTTATTTTTACATGAAATGATTGTAAAATGTCAATATGCGTATCGTTTTCAAACATGTTAAAGATATATATTCAGGATATGCATCAATATTTATTCATGTCTTTCTTTTTTTAAACCTGAATAATAGTATCATTAATTGGTTTCGGCGCGATATGACCTTTCTATGTTGGTGCGCCCTAAAACCAAAACAAACAAATAAACAAACAATCAAACAAACAAACTTTTTTCAAACCTGTGACAGCTTATATTTGAAGCCGTCTAGCTAGCTTTGTCGGTAGAACACAAGTCTGCTGATCTAGGAGTCGTAGGGCATATTTTTTTTAGCTTGTTAGTGTTATGAACTTTTGGGCATGAGGATAGAAGTGAGGTTTTAGAATATCTTTATTGATTACTACCCGTTATTTCTCTCTGAAACGGGTTGTATCTATTAAGGAACTAAATTTCTTATCTCTTTCAGAGAGGTATTTTTCTCCTGCATATTTGCTGTAAGTTGATTGTAAGTAGAATATATTACTCCATTAAGACAGGACTTAATTCCTGTGGGTTCACATTAATGTGATCTGTTTAGTTCAAGATGTTGCATGCCTGGTAATAGGTAATTATTTAGCTGTGCTAACGTACATGTAATTGTTATTGACTTGTAGTTCCCGGTGTTTAGCTTGCTATCCAAATCTTTATCTTGTTTGGGGAATTAAAGACTAGACAAAATTAGTTAGAACTTTGAACTTTAGTTTTAACGTTGTGTGGTAAAGTCATATTTTTTCTTTAAATTATACAATTATTTTCTGCATACTGATACCGTTTTGTATAATTATATACGCTTCCATGAAATGTTGTTATTTAGTAATTATTTTCTTCTTCTCAGGGAAAAGATGTTCCTCTAGGCTAAATTTCTAATACTGACAAAGAAATGTTTTAATGAATGTTTGGCTACTTGGCTTCTGTTCGCAATGTAGTAAAATTGCTAATGAGCAGTATAAAATCGAAATGAGAAAAACAGTTTAATATCATATTGAACAGTGGTCTTTATTGAACAACTGTATCAAATAATTAAAACTAATAAGGCCTAAGTAGCTGGAATAATCTTAATTCAAAAATTAGAAGCGATTGTGAATTACGATAATTATAATCCCATATTATCAATCCATGACTATTATAAGCTAAAACATTATGGATACTGTTTTGTACAATGCATTGATCTTGTATACTATTCTGAGACACTTTACAATGGAAAATGCTTTACTTGCATTTTTTCTCTCTCGCTTGTTTTGAATGTATAAACAACTGAATTGGATCAACGATTTTAATTTCATGTAATGACGGTTCATTGGACGTCTATTGTAGTCTGCTGCATGTTAACATTTCATCAATACTATTTCATTAGTTTGATCGTCTGCTACATTAGTTTGTAAGACATTTAACTTCCTGTTTTGTCTCTTTTAACATGTTTGTCATCGTCCATTGCCTCGGCTTGATTGTTTAGTTTCGTATGCAAAAAATATAACCTCGAACTGATTGTTTTGTTTTGTTCAGAAAAAAATACATCGGTTAATTGATGCGCGTGTAATGCTTTCACATGAGGTTGTGAGAATGCTAGAACAATTTATCTGCATATGATTGAGTGTTGGTAATTGGAGGATAATAAATTACCTAATCTGTTAAATGAATTACAAAATTTCTCCTGTTCGTATGAAGTTAATTGATGTCACTCATGGAGACTGTCCACAGAAATTGAACAATCAGAAACGTGATATTATTGCTAACTATTTCAATATGAACATTGTATTGATTCTATTAACTTTAACTAAAACTGACCATTAACACATTGTTGGTCAAAGTACTAATGGCATTGCAGCGACATTAACAGGAATTCACGTCAAGTGAGAAACCCTTTTATGATACATATGATACATTTCACTGATGTAAAAAGAAGCCTCACATGTAACTTTTTAGTCATTGCCTTTATCGTTTTGTCACTTTCATTAAATTTTAATTACGAGAAGGTTACCTCTTAGGTACTTATTGTAGAGAACATTTTGTGCATTTGAAAATTTTGTTTTAGTTTCAGTTTTAAGTGCACTATAATTTAATTTTTATTTATGGGGACAAAATCGATTTGCAAATAATTATGAGATTCGTTGGAGGCATCAACAGAGAGGTTTGTGGTCAGTCAGGATGGTTATTTGGTACATACATAGTTTTGTTCAAGTTGTTTCTTTAAATATATCGATGAAGTATAACAAAAACGAATTTCACCAAAAAAGATAAACCGTTGTGTCACTTTAGAAATGTCTTCTGTAATTTGAAATACCGGCATAGTCCATTTGCAGCCCTTTTATAGTTGGCCCCTTTTGGTGATTAATATAGCATCCGTTGAATATTGAACATGATGCAATTAAACGTTGCCGATTTAACACCACTACTTATTGTATCCAAAAAATTAATTAAAACATATGCTGACTTTGCTATACCATACCGCCTTTAACTGGACGAACTACATGTATGACTTTACTAATATTTAATTAATGAAAATGACACGTGTATACAGTTTTATTTAATATACGAATGTCAAGCATTCTGTAATATTTTTAGCTTATTACATAGACTAATTCTGATTCAACGAAACTATTCCATGACCAAATTTTTACAACAGAACCATCATAGCCTGTGATATTTTCTTGTATTGTTTAATAATACATCGTAAGTATATTTTTACCTGTCGCACATCAGAAAATCTATATAGATAGAAAATGAGACACATTAGTCTCCAGTTTCCATTCAGTTAGTTCTATGTAATAGAAGATCTACCTTCTTCCAGCACAATATGGAACAGGTGGCAGACGTTCGCACCTTTAAGACACAATTTAGAAGAAGATTTAGAATTCTGATTGTAATGTGAACATTTTAGAATGGTCGGACACGTTATTTTTCTGCCTAATTATGTTGTTCGATGCTATGTACAATATGATGAACATTTAAAAAAAAGATTTTCGCCAATGAAATGCAAAATTTATTCATGAAATTGTCTATGAGAATTTACTAGATTATTATCTATGTCGGATGCTCTTGATACCCAGGTAATAAGGCTCATATTACTTCAGAATATCTTTATGTCTCTTGTAATAACATTTACTTAAAAAAGATATGCATTTCAATGTATCTGAAGCATATTGATGTTTTTCTTTATTGTGTGGTTGCTTTGTTGACATTTTACATATAAATGATGATAATACTTGTATACAGTTTAATTAATGTAAAATTCCAAGCATAAGATTTTAGCTTTTTACAGAAACTATTTGTGTCTCAACGAAACTATTCCATGACCAAAATTCATAACAGAATCATCATAGCAAGTGATATTTTTCTGTATAGTTTAATAATACATCGTAAGTATATTTTTACCTGTCGCACATCAGAAAATCTATTTAGATAGAAAATGAGACACATTAGTCTCCAGTTTCCATTCAGTTAGTTCTATGTAATAGAAGATCTACCTTCTTCCAGCACAATATGGAACAAGTGGCAGACGTTCGCACCTTTAAGACACAATTCAGAAGAAGATTTAGATTTCTGATTGTAATGTGTACATTTATTTGTCATGATCTATAACAAAACATTCTTTGTCCCATTTGTGTGTATGTCTCGCTTGTCAAGACGTTATATCTTTTTCGTGTTTTCGAAAGTGATATGGAAATGGGCATTGCAAAATGCTGCAGTCAAATATGGTCAAATTAAATTCAGAGTTACACTATTATATGACTAGCATTTAGCTGATTGCTTAGAATGGTCAGACACGTTATTGTTCTGCCTAAATATGTGTTTCGGTGCTATGTACAATATGATGAACATTGAAAAAAAAAAGATTTTCGCTACTGAAATGCAAATTTATTCATGAAATTGCCTATGAGAATTTACTAGATTATTATCTATGTCAGATGCTCTTGATACCCAAATAATAAGCCTTATCTTACTTTAGAATACCCTTTATGCCTCTTGTGATAACATTCACTTCAAAGAAATATGCATTTCAATGTATCTGAAGCATACTGATGTTTTTCTTTATTACTTTTGCATTGTTGGAAATTTAACATATAAATGATAACAATACTTGTGTATAGATTTATTTAATGTAAAATTCCAAGCATACGATTTTAGCATATCACAGAAACTATTTGTGTCTAAATGAAACTATTCCATGACCAACAATCAAAACATAACTATCATAGCCTGTGATATTTTCCTGTATTGTTTAATATTACATCGTAACAGTATTTTTACCTGTCGCACATCAGAAAATCTATATAGAAAATGAGACACATTAGTCTCCGGTTTCCATTGAGTTTAGTTCTATGTAATATTCATCTTCCAGCACAATATGGAACAAGTTGCAAACGTTTACACCTTTGTAGACAGAATTTAGGAGAACATTTAGATTTCTGATTGTATTGTGAACATTTATTTCTCATGATCTATTACAAAACATTCTGTCCCATTTGTGTGTATGTCTCTTAACTTGTTTAGAAGTTATATCTCAATCATGTTTTCGTAGTGCCGTGTAAACGGGTCATACAGTTTAAGAAGCCAAAATGTAGCCTAATATGTTCATTATCCAATTCAGGCTTTGAAGAACAACATTTGAGGACTAGCATTTAGCTGATTGCAAATGGTTAGACAAGTTATTTTTCGTTATATGTATCTGTCTTTCAATTGTTTATTATTTTGATACTATATGTATGTACAATTCAATAATTATGGAATAAGTAGACCAAAGATTCACACCAAAACAATGAAGAATTTATTCTTGAAAGTGTCTACAAAACGTTTACCAGATTTTTTGCGGTTCTATATATTCAATATACCTCATTCACTTAGAAACTAAATAATTGATTCTACCAAATCTTTATGTATTGGCATTTGTCGTCAACACATTTACCAACAAGAACTGAAACTCTTATTCAATCTAAGTTGATAGGTTATACATATATCCATATTTATAAAATATAAATATGGTTTTCGTATAATGAAAACTCCTGAGAAAAAAACTGTGTAGTTACAAATTGTGAATGAATTTATATATTCTAATGTTAGATATAACTCTCCAGTTCTCCAATAACTCTGTCTGGATGTCTTGACTTTACTAGTTGGTGCTGACAAGTATGATTATTAAAGAATTCTGATTAAATATAGGAGAGTTGGTTTAATATAAATATTACATAGCCCCGTGTGGGATACACACTATTATTGTACCTATCAGTTTATTATTGACTAAGGTGTTGTAGTTCTGACGTTTTTCTTAGTTTGTTATTTCATCTACTTGTGAAACTGGACTATTGATATTGGCAATGGACGATTGATATCGGCTATTGAATGATGATCAACGGTGAAACATAGAATGCATTATTCGGTGTATGAAGTACTTGGTTCTCGCTAAGTAATATTAAAGTTTATTGCCGTTTCCCAGGGAATGTGTTTTGTTCCGGAACATTGTTATTTGGTTATACAGTGTGTGTTATTTGTAATTGGCATACTTGTATGTTTTATTGATGGAAGTGGTGCAATCACTTTAACTTTGGATTTACGTGTTTTGTTTTATTCTTTAATTTTTTGAATGAGGAAAATAACTGTCATGGTACAATTCAATTCTGTGGAATTTACTTTCATGTTATTTATAAAATGCATTCCATAACATGTATTTTAGTGGTACTAATTTTAGTATATTGAAATTAAATTGAGGTTTAGAAAAATAAACATTTCAAAATCTATTTTGTAACTGATGGTAAAACTATGACTGAAAATTATATAACAGACTGTAAAATGTCTGTTTTTATACATCAGGGAAATCTTTGAAACCATTGTTTTAATGATTTATGTTCCGTGTACCACTTAGACGGGAAGATGATAGTCTAATGTTTGAATCAATTTTGAATTATAGAATTATCCATTGTTTTTAAAAGTTGATAACCGCCTGTGGTACCATATATCAATTTTAATTTACTTAAAGTATATCTGTATTTCTAGATGGTTGGTTTTATTTTTCTCCTTCACTGGTGATACTGATAATGTTTGTAGTTTTACGAGCTGCGATTATGCTAAGTTCATTTTATGCTGTTTTGTGCTACAAGGACGTGTATTTGACGATTGATCATAAATTAAGTTGTAAAGTTAATTATTATATTTCATTAAAAAGTGTATTAAATAGTTAACAGAAAATGTATTCGATTATTTCTTGTTCTGGTAATATATGTTGTGATAAATATACATTGTTTTGTATCACCTTTTATTTCTTGGGTCATTGAAATCATCTAGTTGGTTTGGGTAAGACTTAGTAAGTATTTGATAGAGTTAAATTAATAACAATATTGGCGTAGATTTATATATTTAATGTCTTGATGGAATGTGCTTAAATTTGTTCTTCTTTTTCCGGTTCTTAAATTCGAGATTATTTTTATCAGAAAAAAGTTTATGTGATAAAAATGATGGAGTATAAGCTGGTCTTTATAGTTAAGTGTGAGGTATCAGAACATTTTGATAAATGTAGTTCAATAAATTTTGAGTACGCTTTTCAATTCTATATTGAAAATACGGATTGATCTGGATGATGTTTTAATAGCTGTATAGTATTTGTCTCTACTAATTGTTGTTAGATATTCTGGATTAACTTATTCTTATTATACAAAAGTTTATTAATTGCAGGATTGTTTTCTTTTTTGCTTCTCTAGTTTTGGTTTTTGTCAATGCACCTTTTTTTGGATTTAACCTTAATTTAGAAGCAAATATTAATATAACTAAAAATAGTGTTTTTCAAGACGATCATTTACATTGATGATAAAAACAAGATAGATATATGTTCCTATGCAAAAGGCAATTTATTTCCTGAAGAATTTTACGTGACTTCTATAATCTATAACCACAAAATGTTTTCTTCTCAAATTTATAACTTTAGTCTAAAATTATAGATCATGCTTCATCATAATGTTGTTTTCTGTAGTTTTTGAACCCCTGAAATATGTTCATTATTGGTTTGATCGTAAATATAGTATACCATGAATGTAACTTGGGTGATTATACGTCTGGAGACAGCAAATTCAAGTAGTCAAGATTTCTGTTTGTATAAGTTGTGTCATTTGATTATCATTGATTTTAAATAATGTAGTACAACATCTAATGTACTTAAGTTAATAGTAGTTGTTATAAATTGTTATTTTGTGATTCAAGAGATTTTTTTTTTAAAGTAAATGTTAGTCTGAATGTTCAAGAACATTATTTTATAGGATCAGATGGGCTTATAAAGTAACTAGATATATTTGTGTGTCTTGAAATTTGCCAGCATAAACCTATTGATGTCTTAATGATTGTGAATATTTTAAGATTTTATCACGCTGTGTTTGTATTAAAATCAGAAAAAATGGGTAGCAATTTCAAGTTGTCAGTTTTAACCTGTTTGTACTTTGAACTCTTTTAGGTCCATTGCCTTTAGATGTTCTTCGTTGAATATGGCATTGCTTTGGTTGGCTCAATACATTGCTGTTATGTTATTTAAGCTGTAAACATGGGAGGATTGATTGTAGATGTCTAAGACATGTGTCATGAAGAAATGACATGTTTGCAATATTTTGTTAGCAGCAATTATAGCATTACCAAACTGAAAACTTAGTAATATTTAAGTAGTTGGGTTGATACTTCTTATATCAATTGTAAGCTTCTAATATAGCTCGTTTAGGATAACCTGAGACAAAATGCAACGATACCATTTTTATACACAGGTGGATTTATGTTTTGTACACGTAATTATCAAATATTATCAGTGTGGTTTTGATGCTTTAAATTTGATACAAGAACACACGTTTCACGCATTAAGATATGTTTAATACTTTCATTACACAAAATAAGCTGACCTCCCTGTTTTATGTAATACCTGAGTCCCAAATTTGTAAACAAACTGAGTCGTTTGTCTCAAGTTATCCTGAACGAGCTATAGTATGGTTACTTATTATTTCAATTCCATGGATATGTCTTCTTCGGTGAACTTAATCCTCACTTTAAATACGATTTATGGTCTAACGCTTTTGCATAATATAATTACTGTAGAAAAGTGTGAATTTTCTGTCATTATTACATTGTAAATGAAGTAGCCCCAGGTGACATGATTTGGATGATTTATGATTATTATTGTTGAGTGGATGATATTAGTTTTCAGGATTATGGTAATTGTTTGATGAAAGAGGTTGAAACTTGAATGTCAGAGTATGGGCTGTTATTTGACGTTTATGCACTCGATATGAAAGCAATTCTGAGTCTAAGCAAGAAAGAACGACGTACATTAGTTTTTGCGCCCTCGTGCACGTAATCATAGTTTCTGGAGATCTTTAAATTTTAGGTTTTGTAATGTTTTACTTTTTGATTCCTATGATCTTATAAACTTAAGGTTTTGATTATGTCTTACCCATCAACTCTTTTATTACAGAGATTTTAGAAAACTCAGCACAATATTCTCATAAATGTGTCTACCATGCAACTTTAACGGATATTGTAACATTGAGATGCTGCATTCATAATTTCATAAACCAATATTTGTAGACATGGTGAAAGTATTTTCATGTCTATTGTGATTCTATAATAAACTATGATGCCAATAATATCCTGTATTTATCCATCTAACTTGTATATTTTATTACTGTTTGGTTCTAGTTTGGCATTTACATCATTGATTATATTATTACTTGTCTTGTCATGTCATTTTCTGCTTTGTTTAAATTGTCTATGATAGATTTTTAGATCTATGGTAGTAACAGTCTCGGCATAAACTTGCTGTGATACATTTCATATAGTAGAGTCCTGATACTTGAAACTAACACATTTAAATTGGTCATGTAGCCAGCAGAGCACAACTGAGGGTATTTAATTTTAAATTTCTCATTGTAAAATTATTTAAAGTTGTATATGATGTTTTCATTGCGCCTAACCCCCAAAAATACTATCTACAAAAGTGCAGATAGTCTGTAATTTTGATAAGAAGTGGTTTTGGAAGAAAACATTTCTATGAAAGGAGCAGTGGTCCGGTGGTAGGACGCGCGCTTAGGGATCGAGAGGCCCTGGGTTCGAACCCCACTCGGGGCACTGCTAATTTCCTTGAGCAAGAAATTTACCTGCGATTGCTTCACTCCACCCAGGTGTAAATGGGTACCTGCGAGGGTGGTATAATTCTGCTGCGCCAATTTGTCGGCTGCACTAATAAGCGGAGTAAAAAGACTCCCCAGGGAGATTGATAGATAGATACCAGTAGCCCAGTGACCAGGGGTAATTGCTGTAAAGTCGGTGAACATGCGTAAGCATGAAACTTAGACTATAAAATGTAATTACATTTTTTTTTATAACACAGAAATGAATTACATGAATGTTTAGTATTGGGCGTTCAATCATTTAATTCTTCATATGCAGAAACAGGTTGTGATGCAGTGAGTATCTTTGGAAGCAGTACGTTTTATCTGGCTTTTACATTGTGTATAAATATTTTATACTCTTATAAAATGCCTTGGCTTATTTGCATTACTTTCAGATATATTTTGTCATGATTCAAAATGTATGCAATAATGTTGTGCTCCATTCAATTGTTAAAAATGTTACTGCAGCAATAATAGATTATGGAAGTTGAATGTGTTAAATATATTGGAATATACCCGATAATATTGTATATATGTATAATGCTAGTGCTTACTTATAATATCACCAATATAAAACCAATTTATTCTCTGTACTTTGACACAGTATTGTACTAAGAGAAATATAATAACTGAATCTATTTATATTAATCATTTATAGTTCTCACTTGGTAATTTTGTTTATATGATTGTTATTTTACTCCGGAGATGTGTTAAAATCATGGGCTAAATATATTGAATTATTTCTACTAACTTTCCATTCTGACCTATTTGATACCAGACTGGCTGAGAAACCAATTTACTCTGAAAGGAATTATATGTCTACTCTGATTCATGGTGTAGTTCTTAAGCCAAAGTTGTGTGTTGTATCATTATTTATGTGGACCTCTTGCTGAGTTTATATAATATTATCTGTAAAACATTTTTTTTATAATTATTATCTGTGAAATATTTTGTTAGACTTTTTTGAAGGATTATTGTGTTTTTTTGGACATATAAATAAAGCATACTGGTGTTGATTTGTTTCAAGGTGTGATTAAGTTGTGTGTTCTACGTTTTTCGGATTTATTATTTTTAATGGCAGCATGTACATGTATTATTGTTTTGGAAAAAAATTCAAGTTTCTCAATATATGGTTGCGAAACTCATTTATTTTGCAGGACATTTACTAGTTTTTATTATATTATATGTTTGCTAGAGTTCAAAAATTCTGACCATATATTTTGTAATGTGTTTTTGATGTGGAACTTTGCTTACTTGTTATAAATACGTGTATTTTTTCATTATGAATAATATTCATCTTGATTAAGAAAAATATCAATGTTATGCTCCTATTCCATACAAGCGTTAACCATTAAATGTATCTGTTACACTACGTTTATAGAAATGGAATGTGCTAGAATATTTTGGAATATATCTGATGATATGTATATATGTATGCAAGTGCTTACTTAATATCACCAATATAAATTCAATTTATTCTCTGTTCTATGCCACAGTATTATACTAAAAGAAATATAATGACTGAATCTATTTATATTAATCATTTATATTTCTCACTTGGTAATTTTGTTTATGTGATTGTTATTTTACCCCAGAGACTGTGTAAAAATCATGGATTGGATATATTGAATTCTTTCTACTAACTTTCGATTCTGGCCTTTGATACCAGACTGGCTAAGAAACCAATTTACTCTGAAAGGAATTATTTGTCTTCTATGATATATGGTGTAGTTCTTAAGTTAAAGTTGTGTGTTGTGTCATTATTCATGTGGACTTCTTGGAGGGATTATATAATATTATCTATTTTGTCAGAATTTTGTTCTTGAAAATCATTGTTGGAACCAAGTAGGAACAATTAAAGCATACTGATGTTGATTTATGTTTTGATGGTTTGGATTAATTTGTGAGTTTTACCTTTTTAGAATTTGTTTCTTTAATACTTAAGATTTTCAGTTTCTCAAAATATGGGAGCAGAACTGATTTATTTTGTAGGATAGTTTCTGTTTTTGTATTTTTTTTATCTTTGGAGTTCAGAAGTTCTAACAGTAATTTTAATTATTTTTATCATGTAAAATTTGCTGACATGATATTATTGTTTGTTCGTTTAAAGACTTAAAGCTGTAGATTTACTAAATGATTTTGGATATCCTTGTTCCTTTCTATGTTGTGGAATTGTGTGATATTTTTATAATTTTTATGACTCTTATAAGTATAGGATATAATTCCTGTTTTGTTTTAGTTGATTTATGAGCACTTCAATTTTATAATGCTATTTGTCTATTTTGGTTAGGACAATAAATGACTGTTAAATTGACTTTGTTGCTCCTTACTCTGGTGTACCCTTTAAGTTCATTGATAATTGCTAAATGAGTTGGAAATATTGCTCTTAGGCTTAACGAATTTACTTTAGTGTCCATTCATAATTTACAAGTGCAACTCTCATTAGGATAAGTTTTACTTTGGCGATTATTGTTTTTACTTTACTGGTATTTGTATGCATCATTGGATTGTTTGTCTTCAGCAGAACATATGACATTCTAGAATTTATTGAACTTAGTTCACTGGATCTAGATTCCTATTTAAATGATGTTGTAGTCTTTGAGTTACAATTGTCATCAATAATTCTTACATACTTACAGGTAGTTTATAACGGATGAATTATTTGTATTTATTGGAAAGTTTTAACTTTAAAAGTGACTTATAAATGCCTTTTTATTCTTAATTAGTGATTACATAAACAAACAATTGGAGGATACATCGATTAACAATTATTTCCATTGTGGCCAGGATGGATGAATGAAATGTAAAAGGAATTTTTATTGACTATTGATTGAAAATGGGAATTGGAAATAGAACACAATTAATTGAAGTAAATACTTAGTTATTAGTACTAATGTATTAAAATCAGTTTGTCGAAATGTTTAGAAAGAAACTATTGAAGATTGACATTTCTCCGAAGTATTTATGTACATGTTGTTGGGGTAGTTATCCTCGTAAAAATAGTGATTTACCTAAAGTTAAATACGAAGGTGATCATGAACTGGAGGAACAGAAGAAAGTAGAAACACCACGTAGTGCAGGAGATGGTGAATCTATTGGAAAATCAGGTAATCTAAATAAAACATATTTATCACTAAATGTGGTCAACACGGTTCCGTGTCAAAAACGCTTTTGTATATGATATGTATTGTTACTGTTTTTATTTAGAACCATGCCAGCCGCTTTAGGTTTTTAAGAGTGTTGTGAGTAATGTTCCATATTGTGCTCTAACTTGAGTTGTTAGCTTTTTTGCATTTCAGTTGATTTCTTAATATTGGAGTGTTTCTATCTTGTGAGGGTATTTAATGATTTTTTTGTATATGGGGGTTACCAAAATTGAAAAGTTGATCAAATAACTATGGTATACCTTGATCAAAAATTAAATATAGCTTTAGATACAGTTTTTGGTGTTTGAACATGTTATAAAGTTCTATTAGGACATTAGATATGCTTAGCTAAAGTAGGAATGACATTTTTGATATTATAGTTTTTTTATAATGTTTGTATAAGGTAGACAATGCAATTGGCGTTGCATACTAATGATTTTATTTCCATTTCTGGAGCTAAATATATTATGGCCTTAATTACAATAATGATTATTGATTCAGAATCACAGATGGTTATTCTATGAATAATAATGCCAAATGTTAGTCTATAATAATCAGGTTTAGTTTCTATTATTCTCCTACACAATTATCATATACGTGATTTATAGAATATTGATTTGTTGAAGAGTTATCTTTTCGCGTGTTTAGCGCAAAACGGTTGTTACTCACTCTTTTCTTATATTGAGTAACAACCGTTTTCCGCTAAACCTGTGATTTTATTTGATTTGTATGAAATTGTAACATAAGAAATTGACCGTGAATGTCTCGTAAATTTATTTGCAATATTTTAACATCTATATAGTCATGGGATCAATAAACATCAACTACATTATAAACAAAAACTTGTTCATTTCGGGGCTTTCTTATAAACTAGATCAGTAATTGAATCCAATCGAATAGGCATAAGATCACTGCTCCTTTTCTTTCCCTGAAAAATTGCACTTGATCCTTTGAGTTTTGATTGTTAGCTCTCAATTATGCGAACTTTTTTGGATGATTATTAAAGAGACACTGTAAGTATTTACGGATAAAGAAGTGTAATAGTTATTTTGTGTGCTATGTGGTACTTTTTATTGCAGCAAGAATTCGATGAAATACAATTTTTAATTCAAATTCTGTAGATCATGTGACTATGAACCCATATATAAAAATTAAGATCTTTTATTGCATCTTTTGTATGAAGATGAGAAAAAATTGTGAGAAAGTTGTTTAGATATTTTGGTTATAGGAATAAAAGTTTACTGTTTCTGCTTTAGTAACAGCTTTGCTAAGAAGCAAATTAGTGACATGAATTCAATATCCTGTCTGATTGCTTGTCAATGCTTAATAAATATTTTGAGAATATGTTCATTGTGTCAAAATTGTTGGCATTTATCTCTTAACTTCTTCTAAGCAAATATTTTGAAAGATTGCAAACATAGAATTTCTGCCAAAACTTTGTTGTGCATGTCTTTGGTTTCGAGGCTCTTATGGAAGAATAGGCTTCCTCAACTGAGTTGCCAGATTAAACATCATTATCATCATAATTATCATTATTATTATCATCATAACTTTCATCATTATTATTATCATCATCCTTTTCATTATTGTTATAATCATCATCATCATTATTATTTTATTATGATTATCAATGTTATTATCATTATCTTTCTTTATATTTTATTATAATCATTCTTATTATTGTTATTTTATTATCATTACTTTTCTGTTACTATTTATTGTAACATCATTTTATAGTGTAAGTTTTATGCTATTCCATACTCACAGATATGATCTTCTACAGCTATATTGCCTATTGTAGTTGGGCTAATGATATTTATCTATAAGTCTCCCTAAAGAGTCTTTAATTTCATCTATAATGATAATCCAACAAATTGATTACATGCATTAGTATTAAACGACTTTAATACGACTCCAGCTTATACCTGAAGGTACTCATTTACGTTTGTTTGAAGTAAAGTGATCTCAGGTATAAATCTTGCTCAGTGAAAAGATGCAATGTCCCTTGTGTTATGTTACAGTTATTTGTATTGAGCTCATGTGGAAACAGAAAATAACTCGAAGCAACTAAACTAAGCTAACATTCAGGTGAATGTGACAAAATTAGCCATTCTCATGTATTACAGCACTTGTAAGATATGAACATTTATTTATGATGCTGTAAGATGCATTTTTTTAAATGGGTACTGTCACCTGTGTCTATTATTTGGCTGGAGTTATTCGATTTTGGAATATAAACTTTTAAAATGCCATTTTGCACCATTTAAGACATACCCTATAATATGTTTGTGACACTGTTTGTGGTATAAGGTGTATGTCCATGTTTGGTTTAGAAGAAACTGAAACTAATTCAATGCTATTATAGACTATTTAAGACAATATTGTATTATGTTTGTGATAATCTCATTGACATTCTCAATGTAATACGTAGATACAGTCCATGTTTGATTCTGATGAGAAGTGATATTAATATAATCCTATTATAGACCATTTAAGACTATAATGTTTGTGACACTCCCATTGACATTCTCAATGTCACGTGTTGAGAGCTAAACGAAACACTATTGTAACTCTTTTTTCTTTAAAATGGAGCTAAATACCGTTTCCTTCAGCCCTCGATGTAGTGTATGTCCATGTTTGGTTCTGAAGTAAAGTGATACTAATATAATGCTATTATAGACCATCATAATTGACATTATGGACAGACACCATAAAGTCTATGTCACTCTCGCTGGCAATTTTACTGTCATGTTTGATGTATGAATTCTTCCATGATGGTGGTCTTCATCTATTACAACATTATTTTATCAATATCAATTATTTTCATCGCAGTTTATTATAAATAATAAATGGACATCAAAATGTATTGTCATTGGTTTTTACTCATCATTGGTCTCCATGGCAACTGTAGGTGGACATAATGGTGTTGTTTTTTCTGACGGGAAGTCTGTAATTTCATTTCTACTGTCAATAACAATTAGAGTAGGATATTGTGTTGCCACTGAAAAGTTCATTGTCTATCTTAAAAGGTAATGCTTTGAATCATATGGCAGTTTCTGTCTCCAAAATTATCCTAATAGTGCAATGGAGACTTATCATATAATTGGCTAGCTGTAAAGTCACTATTGATGTAGCAGATATAATAATCTTAATACTAGGGATCTTTTACTTCTCAATTAAGCATAGAAATCCTCTAAAATTGTAAGATTTTGCAATAACCAAGGCAGTCTTTTGAACAGAACTTCACTGTAGTTTTAAGTAATACCATATATTACTAATAGATGCCATGTCAGTGCTGCACTACTTTTGTTTGTTAAGCTTGGTTATTGATAATAGTTTGTTATTTACAATCAAACCTACAATAGTTTTGTTGCAATAGATTTCTTTTGGCTTACAAAGTGATGACAGCACTTAAATAATTCATAGTAAAAGCATTTTAAAAAGCATTGTCAAAGATATTATTATCATCACAAAATGCTGCTCTGACAGAATGGAGATGTCTCTTGTGGTCAAAGATAAATCTTGTTATAATCCATGTTGATTATTTTAATACATTCTACTGACATTATTATTGCATTGAATGTAAATTTTGGTTGAAATAGTATATCTTCCCCTAACCTTATAATATGCCAACTAGCATGTGCAGTATATTATTTGTTGGATACCTTTGTCCGTTTGGTATTAGGTTATATAAAGGATTTGAATCTAGCGCCTGAGGGGGTCTGAACAGTCCATAAAACATGTGAATGAATATGTTCTCTGTAATTTCTCTAAGTAAGCAATCTATTCATTGCTTTTATTCTCTGTATGTCTTCCTTCAGCTTATAAGAAAGAGAAAAAAATGTGTTCATTTGTCAACAACAGTCTTTTTTTTCTTTTAATATGTCCTTAGGATACTTACGTCATTTAAAAGAAACAACAGTAATTGCTTTGTGGATAATTGCAACCAAATTATTTACAAATAAACAATTCTTTTAGATAATTACAATCAAATTATTTACACATAAGAAACAATTCTTTTAGATAATTACAATCAAATTATTTACAAATAAGAAACAATTCTTTATTGCTTTGTGTTATTACAAAGTAATTAAATTCTATAAAAAGCTATTGCATAGATTGCTTTTAAAAGTTTTGCTAATTTTCTAAATTTGCTTATTTAGTTTTAATAATATATTGTTGAAAATTTATATAATTTGTTAATTTACAACTATAGTGTTTTATATTATTTTAAGAAGAATGGGTAAAAATAATAATTTAATTGTTTTTTTCCTTTTTAAAATTTGTCTGATGTTGCATTTAGCAAGCAGACCAGCATAACCCCAAAGTTTGGGCCATCAATGACATTATACATTTATACATAAAGATAGGACATTGATTGTTTCATTGAATAACATAATCATCTGTGAGGTGGAAAATCCTTGTAGTATTGTAACCGTCGACACGAAATTCAGTGATATGAACATTACACATGCCTCCATTATCTTCTATCCCCTCTCTTAATTTCTATTTCTATTCCCCTTTTTCTTTTGGTGAACTCTCTTTTAAATTCCTTATTATCTCTCTCCCATTAGGTTTACTGTTAATGACGTTTAAGCTGTTTTCAATTTTTTAAGAACTAACTGCTCAACAAAAAATAAATGAAGACATATTTTTGCAAAATGATAAAACATTGATACAGTCATTTAGAACAGACTTACAGAGACAATGGCTATGGACCATTTATGGCTTGTTTCTTTTGGATGAGAAATGTTATTTTTCCTTATTCTGTAAAAATGACAGTTTCGTACATAATATGACCAACTGACTGATGTACTATTAAGTTAATAATCCCCATGGTTACTACAAATCAAACCAAATACAATTATATAGATATTTAATGGAGCTGAACTTTCGTAATTATGAACATTGGGAGATGGTGTTTCTATAATACATGGCAATAAAGTGTTTGGATATGTTGTCATTTACTGCTGAGTTTTGACCATTACTTTGTTCTTGTGCCTAATGCATTTTGGTTGGGATTGTCACACTATCTTCACATTTGTGTCTCCCCTGTGGAACTTTTTTCTCAATATGTAAAGGCCACATACCGTTAATATAGTGGTAATAAAAAGATTTCTCACTAATACAGTGAGTTTTTAAGTACAAAGTAGCAGTGTGGTCATTTATGGCGTGATAAAAGTCCATTGAGTTGAGGAACAAAATTCCTTTAAAAGTAGATAGTATTTGAAGAATGACCTTCAAAGTGGATTTGTGATGAGGCTCAAGTATAATATATTATTATCAAATATTATTATAATTGTATATTGCTTTTTCTAGCTGTTTCTGTTGACACATTCAGATTAGCTACTTCTTGGTGTGTTTTACTGACCATTCCATTCAATATAGTGCCTTGTATTGCTGTTAAATCGTCCCATGCTATGGCATAGAGTAAGCATGATTCACTTCGAATGAGGTGATCCAAGTTCAATTTCTAGTCACAGCAGGTAATCCGTTTTCTCTTTGTGGAATGGTGAGTACTGGTATAAGAAACTTGTTCATTTTCATGAAAGTTGTTTAGTATAGTAAATTGACATAGATAATGGAAATATTGTTGTTCATAACTGCAAATAAAACAATTACATTTGCCAGAAGCAGCTCACTAAGCTTTGACAGATTGCATATTGGAAACAGTAGGCTACGCATAAGATTTTGAATTAAGGGTTCCAAAGGAGTTACTGGATATAGCCTTATGTGGACTGGTTTTACCATTCCATATGGTTTTGACAATAATGTTTATATTCCTGCATTAATGAGTTATGCAATAGATATACAGTCCCAGCTTTGCTTTGTGAAAGGGTTGGTGACATGAACTGGTTTTATACGAAAGTCCAAGAAAGCTAGTATATGTGAGCTGGTGGCCATAAAATGACCATAATTTGTGTTAACTGAGTCAAACCAAATAAAAAATCATATGTAATCTGACCACATAGTATTCTAGATATTGCAGATATATTCATACCAAACACTTTTATAGATTATTTATTAGTTATTATCCTCCTCATTCCTGATATATATATATATATGTATTCCAATGTGATCAATGACTGTTGCAGTAATTCATCATTTCTGACATTCTGAATATTTGGACATAAATTGCATCAATGAATGTTTCTATTTTATTAAGTTGTTTACTGTACATAAGGATATTTGGCCCAGACATTATCTATGTAAACAACATTCTGTACACAAACGGTCTGACTGACCTTTGTACGGAGATGCCGCGCATCATGGGTAAACTGTTTTTTTACTTGAAAACACGTGGCAAAGTTTACATTCTAACAATTTCCCCCTTCAAGAATACTGAACAAATAGATGTATGAATTTTGTCTCTACTCAATAAAATTTGACTATCCAACCAACTATCCTCATTAAATTGAACGTTTTAACCGGTAGTTAAACCTTCATCACATCGTGTTTACATCTGTCATTCTTTACACAGTAATTTGAAATCGAATCTAGAATACACGGTTTAACTATGCACCTATACCTACAGAGGTTTAAAAGTACTTTGTATATAAAGATTTATATTCCTGTAGCTATGAGTGATCATTTATTTAACATTTTAACAACGATTTTGTCAATAAACGAAAAAATCAACGATTTTTTCTTCATGCGCCGCACTATATTCTGTTGCGTACCAAACGCCGAATTTTGGGACGGTTGTGCGTCTTAGTATAGAGGTGATATCTTCACCTTCTATTTATAGAATGATGTAAACAATACCAACATTTTCCCCATCTTATAATTTCTGTAACTATTTGGTGCTCACTTTTGAATAACATTATGTTTTTCTTTAGAGGTTTTTTTAATTGTAATTTCATTGCTGTTTTGTTGGCTGTTTTTTAAGTTAAATGGCATGTTTAAACAGTAAAAAAATCATGCCATTTACTTCACGTAAAAGTATTTAGATTTTGAAATGAAGCTTTTATACATGGGTCTATTATTCAATGGCTCAGACTTTTAACATAATACAAAATAGTGCATGAGTGAAAAATTATATAAGAAAAGCCCACCTTGACAGTACCTTTACAAGTACCGTATATTT
The DNA here is from genome assembly GCA_025267735.1 of Mactra quadrangularis. Classification (NCBI taxonomy): domain Eukaryota; kingdom Metazoa; phylum Mollusca; class Bivalvia; order Venerida; family Mactridae; genus Mactra; species Mactra quadrangularis. Next base: position 297,350 of record CM046301.1, on the reverse strand, counting down.
ACGGTATTTAGAGTTTTCCTGTAGATTTTCAGACTTTGAAACATTGCTTTGCTTTTAGTCGGTTATGTTTTGTTTTAAGTTCTCATGGTTTTGTCCACAGGAACAAGAATAATGCATTTAAACCATCAAGATTTGTCTACTAACTTAGAAAATAAATGTTATAGAGCTTAAGGAACTACTGTTTCGTAAAGCAAGAAATATTCCACCCACTCAAAAAAAAGATAAAAATACTTACAGTCAGATGAGTTTTATATAATCTTCAATGGTCTTGAATTATTTATTCAAATGGACAAATGATATCTCAATCATGGTCTATAAGAACTGAACATCTTTCTGGCATTTTCATAATAAATACATTTAATATATACAAAAGCAAAGCAATGATGGAAATTAAATGCCTTCCTGGCACAAGAAGTATATTAAAAAGTAAAACTTAGTTCAGGATGTCTTTTAGATTTTAATATTTGGCAGAAACACAGACTAGATTTGCCTCTTCAACTCTTCAGTGCCCAGTATGATTTTGACCATGATAATTCCAACTTTGCCAGCTTTAACTCATGCTTTTACTAATATTCATGTTGGTTGACATTTTAAAGTCATGGCCTCACTTTGGATTTCACTAAATGGAAGATAGAAATAGGTAGATTCAAACAAAATTTTAAAATATGTTTCTTTCTTTTAAAAGAAATAGTTCATGATTAGACCATGTATTTAAGCTACTAGAAGTTTCAGCTACCACAGGGGACAGACTAGTGCAGAGTGCAGTACAATCTACGTGATTTATGGAGCAACCATGTGTAGTTATAACTGTCATAGGATTGTAATACACCTGCCATATTTGATTTATTATTATAATAACCTTAGGTTCAACTTTAAGTACTTAAATGTCTCAGAGGACTTTTATTTTACTGAAAACAATATCAGTTATCTAGAAATAAACTGCTGCAGCAGACGCTGTTCCCTGTGTGGTTTACAAATACCATTGCAAATTGCTCATGACTATATAGTTTTTTATGTCTTGACAATTTTAAGTAATTTGAAGCATCTGCATTTTGTTGTACTAAAGGCATTAAGTATTAGATGTATTTGGCTTAAACAGATGGTATTGAAAGGAAAGTATTGTGTAGTGATAAAGGACAGTCTATCACGACTATGGTCATGAATATAAAATTGGCTCATGCTTTGACTTTTTAAGGATTTGACATTGTTGTGTCACCAAGTTTCAAATGGAGGAAATATTGGGGAATCTTCATAATAAAAATATGAATGCAAAATTTGAAAAGGAGTCATATTTTAACTTTATTTCGTCGAACACTATTATGTATCAAATGTAATGTTTTTTCTTAGCAGTAAAGACTGTCTAATATCAAACTACCTCATGACTATTTGGGCTCAACGAATATATAAGGAAATGTTCTATTTATCTAAGCATTGTCATCACTTCTGGACATTTAGCTCCGTTGCTATTTATTTCTTTTTGACTGTGTCTTTTTGAACTTTGATTTCTCTCACTCCAAGATAGATGGATAATTTCTATCAACTTATATCACTAGCTAGCACTTCGTCCCTTGTACCTTTGATTTGGTATCACATACTTATCACTTTTGGTGTGGGATGGGTACCAGAAAATAAAGTGATAGCTAGGGCTGTTCTTAGGAAACTGGCCACAAGTTTTGAAAAAAATATAAGTGGACAAATCTGCTCTCCAAATACTTTTAGCCATTAAGCTGCAAAATGCTTGAAAATGTTTCTTAAGGTCTTTGCATGTATGTATTAATAAATGTAAATATTGTTGTACTTACAGGAGCAGCATATAACTATGAAGATGAGACATCCAGTGATAGTGATGATGAAGTACTTAAAAGATTTAAATTATCTAAACAAGCAACAGAAGCTGTTAAACGTTCAAGTAGTAGATATAGTCATAAAGATGTTGGTAGTCCTTCTGGTGGTGTGCCAACATCAACTAGTGGATACTCTATATCTAGTAGATCTATTGGTGAGTTTTTACATTCTATTAGTTCTGGCTAGCTGCCCAGTAAGCACACATTCAAGTATACTCTCTAAGCAAGTCTATCAAGGAAAAATTAGTGATGACTTCCAAAACTTTATAAGTTATATTTTGTTTTTCTTCTGATGGTACACGTTCATCAGTAGACACATATTTGTTGTCAGTAGGACTGTCCTCCCCTCCTTCATGAAGCTAGATTAGAAATCTTGACTATCAACTACCTTACAAACATCAGTTAAGGTCACATTGAACATTTCAGGTAAAAATGTGATTACTTAATATCTGAAGACATAGTAGAAGCATTATGCTATCTAATCTTCTCATTGATAACATTAAATAGACAAATATCCTCTTTTGATATTTATTTGGGGGAGTCTGTATGTGCTAGATGAACTTTTTTGTACACTAGCAGATTGGAGTATGATAGTTAATGCATGTGATTGTTGTTATTCCTGCTACTTCTGATGGCACAGCTTAAGCTCTTTGACAATATTTTCTAGTTGACTAAGCAGTAGGAAAAAGCAAGGACATTTCCAATCAGCTAGCCTCTCTGCCTTTTAAGGACAGATTTATGAACAAGATTCTCCCATGATCATTAACAATTTGATGTTTTGCACCTGATATAAACGATGTAAAATGATGCTCACAACTTAATTACTTTAAATACATAGATCTTCAATATTTTGAAGAAACATGCCTTTCTCAATTTCTCTCACACATATTGCTTAAAGCTCTCTTTGTTTCAGGTAATGTATTGGAAAAGTTTCTCTGTTTAAGGCTAACATTCTTTTCTAGCACAATTACATTTTTCTTTGCTTTTTTTGTTTTAAAATTACAGTCCTTAAATCCTGACACAATGAGTCATTACAAGCTATTTTTGATCTCTAATGGGTTATTTTTACATGTTCAGCCTGTCCACATATCACATCTGATTTACAATTTGCATGTCACTTTGAAACATTAGTTTTATTTTTTTATCTGAAGGAACACAAATGTTCGTGTAAAAGTTTAAGACTTGCATCATGTTTCCCCAGGATGTTTTTTAAGTCATAATGTCATTATGTCCATAGGCATTACATGAAAAACTGGATTAATTTCTAATTTTCATGTCCATTTTTCAATTTTTAGAAAGCTGAAGGGTTAAGATGAGAGGAACAAAAATTCTGATTAAATGAGAAACATTGCTACTAAAAGAATTTATTTAGTTTAATTTATTACAGATAAACAATAACAAGTCTTATTTCTTTTAGTTTTCTTGGCTGTGTGGCAGGTGTGGTTTTTTTTACTGTTGCTGTTCCGGATATGTTTTTGACTGCTTTGAAAACACTTACTTATGGTAAACTATTGGTTTACTGTTATATAAAAAATATTAACTTGAAAGACTACTTAGTAATGTACATTATATTACAAAAGAATTTATTTTATACTTCATCTGACTTTGATCATTAAGGGAATAATTGATTTCCAGTTGCATGTTTATACTATTTTCTAACAATGTTTCAATGGGTAGTATAGCTTTAATGGCACATCAAAATCAGTAAACGATTTAAGTCCTTGAATTATGCAAATGTGTCTGATATCAATTGCAAGTTGACATTATAATCAAAGTAAAGTTTGCTATTTGCATAATTTTCATTCAAGTTGGTTTGGCTTATGGGAATGGCCATTTATAAAAGCTGAGGTATTCTGAATGATGTATTTTTACAAAGGTTATTTAAATGTCACCAGTATGGTTTTCCATTACTGTATAGTAATTCCAGTATGTGTAGGTCTATGCTATGCCCATCGAAAGTTTGGACAATCAGACCAATCAGTCAAATCTGATAGTTTATTTGTCATCTGCTGCTGGTGTTCCAGGAAATGTGGTAGGCAGCAGGCGGCTAGATCTTCTAACATTAATTTTGTCCTCCACTTAGCCCTGTCTAGAGGATCACTGTTATGCAGCTTGTATGTCTTTATGTCACTAAAGAAATTTAATTAAATTATGAAATTTCAATGTCAGATTTAGCAGAACCATTATTTTGAATATACTTAGTATGATTGGTGATAACATGAGAACGAATTTCATGAATACATCACATTTATACGATTCAGCATCTGATATCTCAAAGCCTTTGAAACCACATTCAATGTTACTTTGTTTACATAATTTATTGACCACTTCTGTAGTTGCAACCATATTAAGTGAAATCATAGCAAAAATTATAGCAAAATTAAAGAGCATTTTGAAATAAACAGTTACATGTAACAAAATTTTGTCTTCAAATTTTCAATAAAATACTATTTAGTAGGCCTACAAAGTGAAATGTCCAAAAACTATTTGGGATCATTGTTTTTGCAAGGTTATAACATTCACTGTTGCACATCTCTTTTTATTGCTTCCAGACACTCAGAGCATCTGGTTTAATGTTCAGTAATTTTATCATTTATTCTCTGTTGAAAGCAAGCACTCTACATAATTCAGTAAATTTCTAGAACTCTTAAATCTCTAAAACATAACAGATATTTTATTCATAAAGTATTAAAATTCCAATACTTGAAACACTGAGAGTGTTGTATTATTAAATTACTGAAATAAATACCTGATATCCTGTTTTTTTGTTTGTTCAATACATTTATTCATGAGCTAGTTGGATTATTTGACCGGAATAATTGATAGAATTTAAGAGAACTTTCTTTTTTGAAGCAAATGATATTGAAACTTATGAATGTGTGCAAATGGAATGTCTGAAAGCATACAAGATACAAAGATGAAATGGAGGAATAAAAAGTTATTTTCCAGACATTGAAGTGAAAAAAATGAAATAATATATTGCAACAATTTTCAAGTCCACTTAAAATCAAGCAAAACCTCACTACAAAAGTCAATGATGGAATCATGTCACTGTGGGTTTTGAAGTGGCTGACTAAAAACATTTACATTGTGAAAAGTATATGCACACGAGGGAAATATAAATTGGTTCAGGATTTACTCATAATTTTAGGACTGCAGTGGTAAGCTGCTTCCTGGTTTGGTTAAAATGACAATATAGAATGCTACATTATAGTTTGTACTGCAGTTGACTGAAATCAATAAGGGACTGACGATGTATAATTATCCAAGGAATTCATTCAACACAAGTTCATGAAGAATGGCATAGATAAATGTAGAAATGCAGCCCTATTTACTTCACTTATCAATATTACAAGTCTATAATATGTTTCTTGTGTGACCAGTCTGTCACCACAATATAACTCGAAAAACACCACACATCTTAGGTCATTTGTTTATGAGTTCATGATATTGTTACATTACTTTTAGGACTGCTTATGGTCTTCAGGGATTTTCTGTTTTCTTTGTGTTAAGTCATGCCAATTACCAAGAATGTTTCATTTTAACCTATAATCTAATTACTGTTACCTCAGTACCTCTATGAAGTAACCTCAGAGGAATTGTTAATATTTCTGAAGTTCCAATGAAGCATTTGGTGCCAAACAGTTTCATGAACATTTTTATGAGAACTTGGTACTCTTGCCAATGTAATTTTGAAAACAGTTAATTGTTTTCTTTTTAGAGAGGAGCCAATAAGTTGTTGCATTTGCATTGTACCATACAGGATTAAAGCTACATTGTACTTGCTCATAGGTTTGGTTAAACTTTGAAAACATTTTATTACCTGGCAGTGCCTGTAATTGTGTTAAGAAAAATGAATTGACTATAATTATATCAAGGCAAATTGGTCTGCAGATTGTAAGAATTACATAAAAAGTCACAAAAACACACTGAAATTATCTGTTAAGTTATTATCTGGATAGTTTTTTCATACATAGTATCACAATCTTTTACAGTGGTATGACAAATTGCAATTATATTTCTGATTACTATATTTTAATTTTAAGTTTTAGAAAAAGTTGATTTTGGTGTTTAACAAGCTATAAACAAGCAGCTTAGAATTGTTACTGTCAATACAGCTTTAAGAAAATTTGGATTAAATTGGCACAAGACGTATAATAAAAGAAGTGAAGTTGTGTCTATTTATGTTTCATATTTTAATGCTAACTGGTTGTATATTGTAGAAAAGTCAACTCCACAAACAAAAGAAGAAGAAATAATCATTACAGATGAAAGAAACACTGGAAAATTATCAAATAAAACAAATTCACCCACCTCACCAAAAGTTGGAAAACTCATAGAAATAGACTCACCTGTGCATGGAAAAAATGTTATATCACAAACTCCTTCTGACTCTGAGCTTAGGCCATCCTCTGGGGCCTCTAATGCAGCCCCTAGTGGGGCTAGTGGGAGTAGTGCACCCCCTAGTGAAAAAAGTAGGAGTCCTCAAAATGATGATAACAAAGTGATGGAACCTGCCTCATCTCTGACTGGATCCCTAACAACAGGTTCTGCTCATACTCTAGAAGGTGTTCAAACATTTAATAATCAAGCCTTTGAAGGAGAGGGAGTCTCTGTATCAGAAACTGAACACGCAACAGATGTGAGTACATGTATAGTATGATTGTTAATTGGGGCCATAACTTTAATTAGTTGACTCATGTTAAACAAACATGCAAACAGGCTTATCAAACCATGATTATAATTGCGACATTGTGTGAAAAATGTGAGAATAATAAAATATCTGTATTTGTTTTTTAACATTCAAATATTTGGTGATGTTTCAAAATATTGGAATATTTTAATATTTTTGTCAGCCCTTATATATTTACCTTAGTTATTAAAGTCACTTATTCTTAGTTTTATTACTTTTCTCTGCTGTATTGCAAGAATGCTCTAAGTACTTCATATTCTTTTCCTGGTAGAATATTGCATTGTTGTCAATGTTATGGATATCACAACATTTAAATACAATATTTAATATTTTGGCATTGCTCCCTCATTTCATTCTTGTACCCAAAGTTGATTATGATTCTTGATCTAACAAGAGCGAGAATCTTTATGGCCTCTGGGGTACAAAAATACCTCATTTTTTTGGATAAACTTTCTGGCACAAAGTGTACAATGTACTAGAGCTATAAAAGCTATGATATATCTTAGTATAAACTTTAAAGTCGGACTTCCTGGCACAAACAGTACAATTTTCCAGAGATATATAATTATGGTAGTTCTTGACAAACACTTAAATGGTATAGTCTGGTTCTACTGTAATATGTTGATATGAGGTTACTGCCACCAGCGGAGCCACAAATCTTCCTCAGGCACTTAGATGCTCGTATTTCAAGCAAACTTGTGACTTAGTCATGTGTTCCTTAAACTTCAGGAACACGTCTGTCTTACACCTTGTCAACAAACATTTTACTGATATTCTCTTGTCTACAAAGGCTTAAATTATCAACTTTTTATGGCTAGATTTTCACCATTAATGTTATATGGCCAAGAGGTCCTGTTAATGCGTTATTTAACTGTGGAATTAGACAATCTACTGGGACTTGACTGTCGCGTGGTTTTAGATAAATGTTTGTGATGCCTCAGTTGTTTCAGATGACTTGAAACAAAACTGAACAATACTTTTTTCAAACAATGTCTCATGCTATCCTAAGTAAGTTATATGTGAAAAACTCACCAATTTTTCACATTTTTCGCTTTTACATATACTGTAATGTTACTATTATGTTATTGCTTTCAGTTTATTACATTTCATATTAATGCATTACTGAACTTGGGTTCTTGGGATTACCAGGGTTTATTCTAATAATGTAACTGTTGGTGAAAGCTGCTGAAGTCATAGAAGTTTGGAGTTTTTCCTGAAGTCACATCATTTGAATTGTAACCCAAACCACAGGAGCTTGACATTCTGTATCGTAGTTAGAAAAATTCTCCTTATAATAACAAGGGGGGATTTTCAAACTATGATACAGAATGTCAAGCTCCTGTGCCCAAACTTAGCAATTTTTGCCATTTATTATAGTCATATATATATGAGTATATTCATTTTTAATTGGAGCAAGATTTTTAATATTAATTTTAAATTTTACAGGAACACATGTTTGATGTGAGTGATCTACAAAATGATGTACCATTAATATCAAAATGTGGTAGTCTTGAAGTGACATTTAATTACATTCCATATAAAACTAGAATGGAAGTGACTATTCATCAAGCACAAGATATTCCTGCCAAAGAAAGGGGTGGAGCTAATAATACTCAAGTTAGACTATTACTCCTCCCCACTAAAAAACAAAGACATAAAACAAAAGTGAAACAAGGAGATAATCCAGCTTTTGAAGAAACATTTGTGTTCAATAAAATCACTGAAGGTAAACTTTATCATTAGTTTAAGATAGCCGTTCACCCGTCTGAATTTATGACCATTGATAACCATGCTTTCTATTACTGACCATGCTTAAACCATGGTTGAAACAGAAAGACAATGCTTTTGAATATGTTCTAAGCATGATTATGACAATGGTTAGCTGAACCATGGTCAGCTGAATTATCCACAGTCAATTGAACCATGGTTGTGCAGGCTTGACTGTGGTATGTGCCATTTAACAAAAATGTTGAAACTATGCTGCATCCATGTTCAACTGTGTTTGTACTGCAATGGTTGACAATGGTTTAAGCATGGTTAACAAGGCCCCAGTTGGTATGGTTAAGATCACCTTCCTTACATGTACTTTTATATACATGGGTGATCACACAACAAGTCTAACTACATGTTAATAAAGAAGGACCAAGAAGGACTCAGTTTGAGCTGACTCTTTTTAAGGTGCTGAAGTGATCTCTTACTTAAGTCACATTCTTGGTGCACAAAGATCCTGGTTTAAACACTTTGTGGCAATTGTGTGACGAGGCTGAAACCTTCAAGACATATATCGTTATATCTTTGTAGGGTCATTTTTATGGAAAGTTAAAAATTCTAAAAATTTCCCTCTTTGCTTCTTTGCTTAGTTAAAGATCTGTGTTCTTTGACTGATTGCTGTTTCGAATATGTTTTCTCTCTCCATTTTTACAAAAAGGAGATCCCCTACATGTACTTTCATATCAATGGGTTATGGCAAAACTGGTCACACTGCAAGTTAATATAGATTAATTTTGCACTGACCAGTTAATATGGTGTTGAAGAGATCTCCAACTTTGGCACATTCTAAAAGTGTCTGTGCCTTTTATGATGTTCCATACAATGTTGTATGTATGAAGCATTTGTTTTCAACAGTCAATAGTCAAGTTACTTGTTGATGTGTTATTGCTTGTTAAGGATAGGCTAATGTCAGATTAGGGTCAATGGAATTACATTGTTGGTCATTTCTATTAACTGATAATCCTTTGCTCAGAAGTTTTGGTCATGAACTTCAGAATGGAAATTACATGTATGAATATTTATGTATTTGTGGATCATAGAAGGCATTGTTTATCAATATAATACATTTATGTTTGCCCATTATGGGCAATGTGCGTCAGAAACTATAGTATTAGAAAATATAACTAATACATGTAGTGTTGAATCTTATTCAACTGTCAGTGGCGAAAAACAATAACCCTGCTTATTTGAATACTCAGTGATTGTTCTATAATTGCTATAAGTAAATCTGGCTAACTATTTTTATCAATAGAGAGTACAAAAGTACTGAAGTGAGTATTTAAAACAGGGGGTTTAGTGTATTTGCAGTTGACAGTTGAATGAAATTTAACAAAAATAATATACATTAAAGTTTGCTTCAGTCTAAATAGTCATTCATTTTCAATAAGCGGGTGCATTTTGGAGGTATGAAAGACAGGAAAATCACTGTTCTAGAATTCTTTATTTAGCATTTTAATCGAAAAATATAACATGTAAACTACAACTTTCTGAAATATTTTGATCATGACATCAGTAATTGTTTTCATATGCTTATTTGAAGTACGACTGTCAGGGGTACAAATTTTGCCATGAAATGTTTGTTATGCTAACTTTCAATGGTCGCTTACCATAAATAGTTGGTATATTACACATTTAAGAATTTTCCCTTATATAAACAAAGTGCCAATCTTCAGATAATTAAGAAAGATATTCGTACTGACTAAAAATATTCAATTGCCATTTGCTAGATCAAACTCAGTACAATCTGGTTCAAAGAAAATTGTAATCGGTAAGAGTATAATAAATCATAATTTTATATCTGGATATTCCATGTTCATAATTCCATTCAAATGTTACACTGGAACCTTAAAAAGATAGTGTGTAATTGAAGAATTACTCTTATATGGGATTTTTCCCATGATTTTTTTCAAAAATGCTTCCAAAATTTCGATGAAATGTTCGTTACCAAAAGTATGAAATTTGTTTTCTCAATCCTTCTATATATAGGTTCGCATAGCTTTTGTTTCGTTTAAGCCATCGACGATCTATATTTCTTAATTCCTGCCCTTGATTTCACAAGAAAAGAAAAAAAAATGATATGAAATGTTCGTTACTTATCTTGACATGTTCGTTACTAATCATTCATTGGTGTATCATTGCAAATAGAGTACTGCAATGAATAGGATTTGTACTCTGCTAAGACATGTAATTAATTCCCTTTTAGTTATACACTCCGATACATTTTCTGAGACTGACTAAAGACAGGATGAGACAATTTAATTGGTTGGGCTTACAAGAATATAAAACAAAATGAAGGTGTCGTTTAATAGATACGATTTCAAAAGAAACCATGCTTAAGCTAACTTTAGATATTGGTAAAAAGTGAAAATAAGGAACGAATTATATACTTAAATTGAAGAAACAACTTATTTTTATGTTAAACTGGTACAGTGAATCGTTAATGCTGCTGACATGTTCGTTACATTGTCGTAACGAACATGTCATATTTTAGTCATGGCTTATATTTTGAACCTTTACTATGCATCCAATAAAACATACTATATATTCAAAGTTCACTCCAATGTCAATTGATTTAGCAAAACAAAATATGAGAAAAACAATTTAGGCAAATTTGTGGAATAAAGAAAATAACCTTACTGTTGTATTGCGAGATCTCCTTTTAATTTCTATAAAGCGGCAGTTGACCTTCTCTGTAAGCTTTATCGGGATTAATATCGTCAAGTTAAATGAATTCATGTACAAAGGGATTTAAAAACTGAACATAAACCGCCAAAAACACGCAGTGTGTAAATTTCAGTCACGAACATGTCAGTAACGAACACTTCAAATTAGGAGCTCACACTTGATTATCTTTCCGTAATTTCAAAAGAATATAAAGTTAACATGTTCTTTTGAGATAATATGCAGCATTACTCATTTCAAGGTAAGTTAATGTCTTTCTAATAGTATGGTTTTTTAGAAACTTAAGGTAACGAACATGTCAATTCAAAGTCAATTTAGGGTGAGTTATAACTTCAAACTTGTATATTGTCTAAAATACTTAAATTCTTAACAAAAATTGAAGCATTATGTAATATTATAAAACTAACGTCTATGAAAATAACCAAACCAAGACAATTTGATGTGTTATTCTTTGAAATGCTGCCATGTAAAAACTTAGTAACGAACATTTCCTGAAAATTTGATCGCTAAAAACCAGACTTTTAATGAGGTTGAAAGTCAATTAAGAATCGAAAGTTGTTGGAAAATACATTTGGCTTATGACTATAAGCTTTCAGTTACAAAATAACATCAACAAAATTGAACTAAATTGCTTCGTTTAATTTCTACGCCTGTTTAAAGAAACAGCGTATTGATCGGCGACAGTAACGAACATGTCAAAAATCATCTTTATTCATTGAAATTTTTGCAAATTTGATGAGATAATACTTTTTATAAACCATGCAGTTGAAGGTCTACTGCTATAGCATATTTTAGGTTGATTTACGAAGATTTATATCGTAAGGGACAAAGAGAATAGACCGGCGACACCACTTGCACCCGCTTATTGAAAATGAGTGAGTATACATCAATTGCTTCCTGTTAGTCATAAAAATAAATTGGACTGTAATTTCTTTGATGTATAGTGCGTAAATATTGACCCCGATATGACCTTTCACATTTGCATCTGATAATTAACTACACATATCCCATGGAGAATCAGTACCACACCTATTCTACATTTCGGCAGTGATTGTAAAATTTTAGAAGTATGTTTGTGTGTGAAATCTTAGCTTTATATCCTCACGGCCGTTGTGTAATCGAACATTAATACTACATTCATATTCTATGTAATGAATATTCTTGCATAAAGGTCAGGTCTGGGTCAAACTTAACGCACAATACACCCGTCAAGTTCATGTGTTTGTTGATTAGATTAATGCTCTCAGTCAAATGTCTAAATATAAAATGTCAAATTTGTCTTCCATTAAAAGTGTTGGATGTTTTACACTGAACATGCTTTAGTGTACCCTGAAATCATGAAATGAATATTAATATCTGAAGTATGTATTTGTGATATAAACATTGTAAAAGATTGCATGACTTTTTATTTACCAAGATGAGCTGATTGCAGAACTTAACACTGTATCACAAATTGTTAAACAAACAGAATAGTAATCCTTTACAACAAAATCAATTGCATTTAAATGGCCAACCAAAAGGTCGCATTTAAGTATATTGTGGTTTCACCACTCTTTACAATGTGTTTACTGAGCTAAAACTTGTTGAACATAAAGCTATTTCGTGCCAATATTGAAGACTACTGTCTATTTGTTTCTTACTTAGCTGTCTCTATTTCCCCAGTTGTTTTATCGATATCTGATCTTTATAGCAGACCTTTACTGTTTTCAACAACAAATCAGAAATAGCAAAAACAGCATTTGGTTGCAAATTCCTTTCATATAATGTTGCTGACTCTAGTTTCACATACAGTTTAGATATATATCTCACACCGGCAGCTGTTTAATTGTTATGTTAAAATTGAATACAAAGCAAACAGACAATTACATACAGTAACATTAGATATCAACAGTTCAGTGCAAAACTTGTTTAACTACATGCAAATATGGAAGAATGTTAACTAGTTTTTGCACTGATCCATTGATAGGATAATCATTGTATATCTGTATTGTTTGTACATTGTAATTCATTGCTCAAAGCATTTGATTATGCACTGAATATGCGTACTTTAAATTAAAATTGCTTTTGTATTCCTGATTCAGACCCCCTGGGTATAGTGACAGCCACACGCAGTCAAGCCTATGATAAGCACTGCCACAGCAGTAGTTCAGTGATAGGGTGCAAGCCTATGGATGAAGAGTTCTTGGATTCAAACCCTACTATGGAAATTGCTAACTTTCTTGTGCCCAAAATTTGCCTGTTATTGCATCACTTCACCAAGATGGTCCCTGCAAGGGTAGTGTCCTAGAATATATCTCTGATTGGCTGATATATAAAGAAAAAACTTATTCTTACCGTAATCCTCGCTCTTCCTATAACATTATTAGTGTTATAATGAAATTATGAAATATGCATGTGTATCTATCTATAGTTTTGTATAATATATTCTAGATGAAGTAACAGGTTTTGGTATACGGTTCCGGTTATATGGTGTGGAGCGAATGAGACGTGAACGTATGATTGGTGAAAGTATAATAGGATTTGCATCATTAAGTTTAGATTCCTCATCTACACATTGGGTTATACTGGAACCAAGAAGTAATCTGAGTGTAAGTAAAATACCTTTATGTTTTATAACATTGTTTACATGTACCGGTATGTTGTAGACATTTGGTACAACAGTTCTAAAATTACCATTAAGACACTTTGTGAACAGTCTTAGTTTTTGGGAGATACCAATTAGCACTTGTTCCAATGTGTGTGACAACCAATTTCCCATTTAGGCCATCAAAACTTTCCAAATCACAGAATTACACAGGCTGCCTGTATGAAAGAGTCCCCCTACAAAAAAAATATTTTGTATCTATGTACATGTAATAAAAAAACTTTGGGGAGTTGGGACTCTTCATGTCAGCAGCCTATGATTGAAATGTTGAATCCTTTTAAGCAACCACTCTTTGCAATCTTACTAAAATTGATTGTACCATGCTAGTAACAGCCCTCATTATCAGCTCAACAGGAAGTTTCTAAATATATGATTACTGATGAAAAAAATTTAAAACTATTTGCAGTCTAGTTAATTATGAAATCTTCATAAATTTAGAATTTTAAAAATTCCCTCTACTTTTTTTCTGTATTGAAGGTCTTGGTCTTTTAAATTTTGCTGTTGCTAATGTTTTTGCTTTCATGTTTTTTACTTTAATTTTCTATATTTTTGTAAATGAAATTTATTACCTGTATATGAAAGCGAAACTAAATTGCAGAAATATCTCTCTCTTATCAGTGCTAATTTATTGTGTTTCATTTCTATACTGTCATATATTCCATTAAAGAGACATTGCCCTCTTTATCTTATAAATTAAACACTTCTTATCCATAACTTTCTCCCAGGGGTGCCACCTCTTTCCCTTGGATGCCACCTATCATTTATGACAATATATAATTAGGCTCTCTGATGATTCTTATTATTTCTTCACATAGTAACATTAATGGAGCTCCTGACTGTCAACATGAATTATTATATTAATATTTAAGGTTATTAACAACTGTAACTACTAAATGCTGCTTCCTTCACTTATTTTATTGAACAGTAGCTTACATCTCATCTTGTTCACTCCTAGTGTCTCTCAGCTTGATACTATATTATGTAGTAGTTAATGTGAGGGGATAAATGTATGAGCCAATGTGAAATGAGAGGAAGGGGGGCCTGAGCTAACTTTTTTAGAAGCATTTGTCCTCTGTAAGGAAAATGGCCAATATATGCCAACTTTATAGGAGAGATGGTCCTTTGTAAAAAAATGGCCATTGGCCCAACTTTATAGGAGCGATTGTCCTCTGTAGGGAAAATGGCCTGTGAGCTAACTTTATAAAAGCATTTGTCCTCTGTAAGGAAAATGGCCACTGAGCCAACTTTATAGGAGCAATTGTCCTTTGTAAGGAAAATGGCCAATGTGCCAACTTTATAGGAGCAATTGTCCTTTGTAAGGAAAATGGCCAATGTGCCAACTTTATAGGAGCAATTGTCCTTTGTAAGGAAAATGGCCAATGTGCCAACTTTATAGGAGCAATTGTCCTTTGTAAGGAAAATGGCCAATGTGCCAACTTTATAGGAGCAATTGTCCTTTGTAAGGAAAATGGCCAATGTGCCAACTTTATAGGAGCAATTGTCCTTTGTAAGGAAAATGGCCAATGTGCCAACTTTATAGGAGCAATTGTCCTTTGTAAGGAAAATGGCCAGTGGTTTTCAATTAGAGTAATTTTTCAACCTAAACTGTTTAAACATTGCTACATTTTTATAATGATCAAATGGTTGTCAATTAGACCATTGTTTTATTATTTACCCTAGTTGAGATTAAGCTGTTTCTCACTATTTCTGGTTACCAGAACAACCTATGTGGTCTAGCTATAGGGTTTTGAAACTAATGAATTAATTCTTAGAAAATTGAAATGGATTCTTGCAAATATTAAGATCTTTACGAGGATTCTGTTGAAAACAAAAAAGTAAAGAGGCATCATTATTAATGTGAGTAAAATTAAGAAACACGTTTAGCTGATTTATTAGTTCTCTTGTGTAGAGACATGAAATCTATTATTGTGATGTTTTTATTATAAATAAAAGACACATTCAGATAATGTTTCTAAACTGCGATTTATCGTACTTCTGTTTAGGGAAAATTTGCCAGTAAACTTCAGACTGGTTTTGTAGACAATTAAACAATGTTGTATATATCAATGTGCAAGTTATGCAAGAATTATTTACCAGGGAGGTGATCCAATTTGTTTTAAAAGGGGTCTGACTTTTAAAACAGTTTTTGAACAGATTACATAGTAAAACCAAGAAAGTTTAGCAATTTATTGTGACTTATCTCATGACGGTCAAAAACAAACTTGGAAATTTGAAAGGGACAGCCTAATCCTTCTGGCCCCTAGTTGGTTACTCTATGAATGGGAAATGTTCGGCTACAATTATTCTTTTAAAGATTCAATTTTGAATGAACTCTTTTCTATGACTCTTAGCTTAATATAATACATACACCCGTTTGTCAGACTGTATTAATTGTTTTATATATGTTTTAGAAGATATTTCAGTTTTACTTTGTTTAAGTTAGAAGTGATCACATCACACTTGTTTTATACTGTGTGAATCTGTAATCTATTTGGACGTTAAATTTTGGCTGTGGGCCATAATCTAGCTAAGAAATGTAATATTAAGAAATACTACTTTCAACAGTGCTTAGCATAGTATAGATTTTGGTTTTCCTTCTTAAGTAACTTAAAGCTTAAATTCCAACTGCAAGAATAGTCTTTCTTGATAAAAGTTGACATAGTGATTTAAAGTCAGATAAGTTAGCTCTTTTTTCAGATATAGGAATATTCCTGCTTTGTTGGACCCATTTGTAAATTTTTCATTTATTGTAACTGTTAGCAAAATAAGTGGTATTCAGCATTCATTGACTACAGCGCTAGTTTAAAATGTGAATATTTTGTGTGTAATACTTGGTTTGTACTCCATGAAACAACTCAAAAACTTCTGATCACACTAAGCATTAGGTTTTGAAAATTGCATGATTTTGCAACAAACAAGTTGGTCTTTATTGCTTATCTTTACCATACAAAGTGAAAACTAATAATTTGATGCCCTGATTCCATCTGTTATTTGGCTAAAAGATTTAGCTTTCTGGAACAGTGAGAAGGTTGACTAGCTGCCGTGATACAACCTATACAATGTGTTGCTACAGCATTGCTAAACCTGACAAAAGTAAAATTGTAAAATTATTTTGCTAATATTGTTCAAAATGTTACATTTCAGCAGGGTGACTCCAATGCCGACGTTACAAGTTTATCACGTAGTGACAGTGCATCATCTACACAATCATTACAACATGGTGGTATGCCTGAACTACTTCTTGGTCTAGCTTATAATGGTACTACTGGTAGATTATCTGTAGAGGTCATCAAGGGAAGTAACTTTAGAAATATGGCAATGAATCGTGCTCCTGGTAAGTGTATGTTTGCTTGAAGTTTAGTTTTATGGGCCGTCCTGCTAGCTCATTTGTAGCATGCAAGTCTGCTGATCTATGGTCATGGGTTCAATGCCTAGGCGTGAATATTTTTGTGGGCTTAAGTCATGAAATATTTTCTATGGCCATTTTCCCTCCTACCACTGATTCTAAATCATGTAGAGCAGTTGTCAGTCACTGACGGAAGTATGTGCTCAGAAACTTGTTAACAGATAAATCCAGAGATTTACATTTAGCCTTTCCAGAAATGGTGTATAGCTTGACTGACTGCTGTGATATGACCTATACATTGTGTTGCTACAGTGTTAAACCTTAGCAAAAAAAATAAATTGTTAGTCTCCTTTTGACTTTGAGGCAATCTATTATCCTGCACTGTTTGCCATCTTTGTAAAGAACAATGTACTCAGGTGTGTAAGGGACAAAATATGGTCGAATTGTGCAAATTGTGATAAAAGCACCAAACTTTCAGGAAATCAACTTTAAGGTGTGAACTTCAGAAAAAAGCCAGGAGACCACCATGAGAGGCCCTGTGAACAAAAATATGGGGCCCTAAAGGGGGTTACCCGTATCAATTGATATTATTGCATAGTACTGTGTAAAAATCCTTATTTATATATCAACTAAATGTATCAAATTTCTTTTGCTCAAGATGAGAACAAGTATGTCAGTTGATGTTTTTGAATATTTAATATGATAACTATAATCATTATTGAGGCCCCAGAAAGGGATTTTATGGTCAACAAATAGTAAAAGACCACTAACAACCAGTACAGTTTTTATTTTTTTTACATTTTCAAAGCATTTTGTGTGGCTAAATGTGGTGTCTTTTCATTTAAATAAATTGCAAAACCAAGTATGATCAAAAGAGGCCAAAACAAGGGGAAACTTATGAAAAAATATTGAATATCTAATTTGCTGTACTGATTACATAGAATTCAGAAATTGTATCAGTAACATTTAATCTATTATGCACAGTTCAAAAAACATAATGATGAAACTTTTTTTATTCTTCATATCATTTTGAGTGATGCACCTCAGAAAACCCCAAGGAGACAACCATGAGAGGCCCTACTAAAAAAATTGTGGGGCCATGAAAGGGGTCACCCATTACAAGTATAAGCAGTGCATAGTTTAGTGTTAATATTTATCTATCAAATAAATAAAATACATTTTCTTCACTCATGATGAGTACAATCATGTCAGAAACTTTTTTTCAAATTTAACATGATACAATGAATTGTAATTGAGGTCCAGGTAAGGGTTTTTAAGAAAACAAAACACAAAAAAACTATAAATGACCAGTGAAATTACTGTTCTCGTTTTGTTTTAATTTATTACTTAAAGTATTTTGAATGGGTAATTTTGTGTGGTTAGCTATCATGTTCTTTTTTTTAAAAATAATTCACAAAACAAAGTATGATCTCATGAGGCCAAAACAAGGGGGAATTTATATAAATTTTGAATATGTGTATATGATTTTCTGTATTAGTTATATAGGATTCTAGTGTTAATAGGACTGGAGACAAAGATTTATCTAAACATCAGTAACATTCATCAAATAAAACACATTATAATACGATAATTAAGTTTTTATTTGTTTATTTCATTTTGCTTCTTCAAAAAATTAATGAGATCTATCAAGCATGTTTGTATTAATCTATTTAGAGGCCCCTCTTGGAAAATTTGAATATGAAAAATGAAAAAACCATGTCCAAAAATAAAAACCAAAATCCAATCACATTTTAAATCTAATTACTAAGCAAAAGCATCAATTACTTGCAACGATGAACAAAAAGACCCTGCACGGAGAAAATGGAAGTGGTCCCACTTTAGCTAATGACTTACCACAGTGAAACATGTATGATACATAACATACATGTATATTGTTCTGCTATGGAATTAATGGAGTTTAACTTTAGTTTTAGTTATATTTGAAATATATATATTGTAATTTATCAACTTGATTTGGGTAAAAATGATAAGGCCTTTAACCTTTTACTGACCAACCCAGTTACTCCTGAATCGAATTTTGGCTTCTACTTTCAGACAACCAAGTAAGAAATAAATTGGCCAAGTTGCATTGCTGTCCGTCAATTAATCATGAAAATCGTATATTGAAATAGCCCTATCTCTGAGGTGAAAATTTGCCACTTTCTGCACTTATCTTTCCTTGTAAAGGGTTAAAGGAAAATCTACTAAAAGGCCTTTATTTTGATGTTAATCAGTTTCGTTTGATTTTTCATCTTTTGCTCTTTTATTATGAACGCAACCACAGTTTCCAAAAACTAATTTTAGCATCTATCAAACCAAGTCATGCATGTTTTATAATGTAATAATATATGTTGCAAAGGCGATAACAAACAACCATAATTTGATAATATATACCATGTAGTATTACTCAAGTTGGACATACCATGTGACAAATTCTAATGACTGAGATTTAAGAAACATATAGACTGGATAAACCACCAGTGTTACTCAGTAACTTCCTTTAGATTTGATATCATGGTACTCAGTAGGGAAGAGTAAGCATAAAAAAGTTTCCGACGGATCTTGAACACATGTTCACTATTCTTGCAATTCATATTGTTGATTTCACTGGGGTTATTCATTTTATAATGTATAACCCGCTTGATAGACAAGGTGACCAGTGTATGGACGTACTCCACATTATCATACTTTTAAGAGAACCATTTATTGTAGACGTATGTAATGTATGAATGAATAAAAGTCGACTGACGATTTAGCTGTGGCAGTGATCATGAAATTTGACTATGACAGACATTTCCATAACAGTATTACAATAAATAAAATTAAAATATTTTAAAACTCGTCTTCAAATGAAGTTATACTCGCGTTTTTATGCCGGGAGATGTAATCCTAGATGTAATTCTTCTACTAAAGATATTTTTGAGCAATGATAAAACTTGCGAATATTTATTTTATTTTATAAGGTTTACAAAAATAATTATGCACGGTAAGTTCGCTAAACATGATTTCACAAAATGCTTTTAATCTCTTACACTCGCTTAGAGATAGAAAAATCTAAGATTGTAACCCATTCAGGGTCAATGTTTATTTCTTTATGCAAGCCACGTGTCTGCTTTTCTTCAATCTACTCAGCTGTAAAACGGCACCTTTCCTGGTTATGTCATTCCCTTTGCCACATTGACTTCCTACCAAATGAAGTGAAAGTTTCGTCAAGTAGATTGATAAATACAGAAAAGTGTACTAGTACCTATGATTAGGGATAATAGCCAGTCAGTGAGCATTTGAAAAGATGGAACCTAGACTACAAAATGCTATAATTTTTACCATGTTTAGTTGAATAGTCAAATCAATTTTACCAATCTTTATGAAGAAATGTCGTGCTTTTGGGGATGGTTATATTTGATACATGTATATAAGAAGGGCCTCTTAAATTGTTCTCTCTATAATATCTAATATACTAATTGTTTTATTGTAAGATATTTATCAATGATAAAGTCTGTTTAAAATTACATGTAGTTTGTACATCAAACACAGTATACAAATGTACATATTTGTTTCATTTTTACTCCGAGCTTCAAGGGTATGATGTCGGTGTAATGCATAGTCTCTTACAGGACTATTTTATTTTGTAAAATGGAATCCCCATCCAAGCACTTGATGTGAAGGATGGGGAACATTATTGGAATTAGGCCGGAGGCCGAAGATATACAAGCATATCACTCCAGTGACCCATGTCAAGTCGCTTTTTAAAGGTGAAAATATTACCCATGTCACGTGACAATAGTACTATATAAGGTAGTATTGTACACGTGGATCTCATAGTTTTAAAGACTTTGAAGTTTATGTTGTCATTGTAACCATACAATCCAAACACTTGTTCATATGTGAATAATACTAGTTAGCCTGGTTAATTCTTAACTGACATCATAAAAACAACAGGGTGGGCAAATCAGCATGTGAGGTGGGTGCTTGTATATCTTCGGCCTCCGGCCTAATTCCAATAATGTTCCCCATCCTTCACATCAAGTGCTTGGATGGGGATTCCATTATTTTCATTAGGCCTTCTGCCTTCAATATACAAGCATCTTTAAAGCAGACAACATAAACTGATATATCATTCATAAGAGCATAAAAATAAATCAAACAAAATCATGATAAATTGTTATCCTGTATTTACTACATATAAATTCAACACAAGTACAAGGGGCACAGGGCATGGTGCATGTATATATATAATAAAATGACAAGTTTCATTATATAACAAAGTAACAATTCTAAGTTCCCTTATGTAAGCCTAATACACAACTTTGGAAATTATTATCCACAGTATTTACTGTCCTTAAATAGAAAGTCTGAAAAGTTTTTGCAGATGACCAATTTGCCATCTTCATAATGTCTGACAGTTTACATCCTGCAAAAGAAGCAGCTGATGATGAAGCCCCTCTGAAGGAATGGGCTTTGAAAATAGATACATCAATATGAGCTAACGTTAAAACATGTTTTAACCACCTAGCTATAGTGCTAGAAGAAACAGCTTTAAATGTAACAAATGAAATAAACAATTGATTATCCCTGCGTACATTCTTAGTACGCTCTATGTAGCACAATAATGTCTTAACTGGACAAAGTTCACTTAGTTTATAAGATTTTAACTCAATACAAAAATCTTTTCCAGGTTTAGAATTTTTAAGTTTATCACCACAGTTCAAAATTATGCAGTCATTATTATTAACCATGCGATCAACTCTCAAGGCCTTTAATGTTTGAGTTCTGGCAGCTGTTGATAACGCTAGTAAAGAAACCAGTTTATAAGTTAACAGTTTCATAGATAAAGAATCTAAGTCTGTCCATTTGGAAATCACATCTAAAACTTTTCTAACATCCCATGTATAAGAATAACGAGGTTGAACAGGTATTTCAACTTTAAGACCTTTCATAAATCTTGATATAATATTAGTAGTTAATCTGTATGTAGGATTAACAAGTTTGATAGTTTCTAAAATAGTAGATTTGTGTGAACTTATAACACTGTATGATTTGTTAATGTTCTTCAAGTACGACAAGTAACTTATAACATCTGTTTCAAGTGGTTTAACGGAATTACAGTTCCTGAGACAACACCACAAACACCATTTTCTCCAAGCAGTTGAATATTGTTTTCTAGTTCCTTTACTCCAACTTCTGAAGATTGTGTCAATAATCCCCTCTGAAACTCTAAAATCTTTGAAGGATGACCTGATACAACTACACCAATCAACTGGATCTTCTTTCCCAAAGGATGTTTCTCTCCGCTGTGTGGAAGAGTTAACAAATCTCTGTGTCTTGGTAACCTAACAGGAATAGATATAATACTCTGTAATAATAAAGGAAACCATATTTGGTTCTTCCATAAAGGACAAACAATCAATGCTTTATCCACCTTGTCTTCCCTAATCTTATTAAGTATAGTTCCTAGTAATCTAAATGGGGGGAAAATATAAGGTAACCATAATGACCAGTCTAAACAGAATGCATTGGTACAAAAGGCATCTGGGTCTGGTGTCCACGACACATAATTATCTAACTGATGGTTGAGGCGAGATGCAAATAGATCAATATTAGGTTGAAAAAAGTGATTAACCAAACGTTCAAAGATATGTTTTTTAAGCATCCACTCAGTTGAATCTGAGAATTCTCGAGAACTAATATCCGCCTGTATGTTCTCTTTTCCAGGTAAATGAAAAGCAGTAATAAAGATATTTCTTTCTAGACACCATTCCCAAATATCTTTTGATAGTGAATTTAAAGAGCTAGAATTCATTCCACCCATGTTGTTAATGTAAGAAATGGCAGTGGTATTATCACTCTGTACTGCAATATGTAAGTTTCTTCTGTTTGAAGCCCATGACTTTAATGCAAAAAATATAGCTAGAAGCTCTAGAAAATTAATATGATTCAAAGATTCTATTTGAGACCATCTGCCACCAGTACATTGAATCTCATCAACACAGAAAGAACCATAGCCTTCTAACGAGGCATCAGATTGAATAACCAAAGAAATTTTTCCTTGACGTATTTTCTTCCCATTTTTGTTACGAACATTGTCTAACCACCATTTAATCTCATTTAAATCTTTATCACTAAGTTCTATGCAAAGATCAAAATCATTAGAAAATTTCAAAGCTTGTACTTTGGATTTTTCCAAAGTTCTATAATGCATGGGAGCTTCCAAAATTGCATAAAAAGAATTTATTAGAAGACCAATAAAAGATGCCAATAGCCTTATTTTAACCTTTTTCTTTTCCAAGAGATACAAGGCCAGCTCTTCAATTTTTAAAATTTTCTTTTCTGTCAAAAAGATCATGAACTGGACAGAATCAATAATGAAACCAAAATACTGGATTCTTTGAGTAGGAATAAGAATAGACTTTTCATTATTAATAATAAAGCCCAAACATTCAAGTTTATCTTTCATTAACAAGGTATTACTAAGACATGTATTCTTGAATTTATGCATATTGATGCTATCATCAATGTAGTATGAACATCTAATACCAAGATTTCTAAAGAAAGCATATAAAGGTTTCAATGTTTTTGTAAAACAAAATGGAGCAGAACTGAGGCCAAAACACAAAGAGACGAAAGCAAATAACTGATCTCTCCACTCAAACTTCAAATATTTAACGCTTTCTGCATGAATAGGAATAGAAAAATATGCAGATTTTAGATCTAAAGATGCAAAATAGTCATTCTCTTGAATTAGTTCTAGAACATATGAGAATGTTTCCTGTTTAAACTTTTCATAATGTACAAATTGGTTGAGTTGACGTAAATTTATCACAGGGCGATACTTTCCATTAGATTTTTCAACTAAAAATATGTTTGAAATAAATTCATTAGGTTCATGAACAGATGGTATAATCACTCCCTCATCTAACAATGATTGTACTTCAGTATCAACCAAACTTTTCTCCATTTCATTAAAGGATATTTTGTTAGGAAGTTTTGTTTGATATGGAGGATCATCAAATTTAATTTCGTAACCTTGAATTGTGTCTAGCACCCATTGATCGTTTGTGAGCTTCTTCCATTCATTCAAGCAAGCTCTTAACCTGGAAGAATAACTCACCTGTATTAGTTTTTTGACACATTGGTAGTATTATTACTACTTGAAGCCGTAGATGTAGATGGTTTCTGACCATTTCTACCATAACTGTAGTTACTGTAGGGCTTCCTGGTGTTACTGTTACTTCTACCATGCCCTCTGCCCCTTGTACCCCTAACTGGTCCAAAAGAAGAGGTGGGATATTTATTATAATAGCTTTTAAAAGGAAAAGATTTTCCGACTTTAACATTCGTTTCACACTTTTTCAATTCTTTTGAAACGTCATCGCCAAAAAGAAAACAACTTATCGGCGTTTTGATACTGCAAATATTTGCATATTTTGACTTAAGATATGGTCTTAACATGTATCTACGACGGATACTCATATTAAATTGTACTTGACCCAGTAATGTCAATGAATCTGCAATTAAATTTTTGATTTCTGGGTTCTTACTGATAAAAGGTTTTAAAACCTTTGCTAATGACAGAATAGGTAACATCCCGGCTGTAACAAGATTTTGGATGTCTCTTAACAATTTGTCTGAGGTTTGAACCTGTCTGTTTCTAACCAGCTCACCCCATATTTCATCATTTACTTTAGGGGCAGACAAGAATTCACAGTTACTAGGTACCTTGTATTTATCTACAATATCATTAATCTTGCATTGATTGGTACATGCCGTATTTATGAGGCTAGCTAAAGAATCCGAAATGGGTTCACCAGTTTCGGGTGCTTTCAACTGAGGTTGAGACCAAACGTCCTCATCACAGTTTAAATCATTTTCTTTGTCAGAATTATCGCTCTCAAAAAGTGAATTAAGTAAATTTTCTTTAGAAAATTTAGACCCAGAGCTACGATGCTCGGGAGACAAGCCAGTACTCGAAAAATAGGTCGAGTCGTCTTCGGGACGAGAATCGTCATGTTCTGGCTGATTATTAACAAAATCATTTGAACTTTGAGGTTCACACAGACCAAGAGCGGTCTTTAATTGACAAATCCCATCGGGAGTTAAATCATTTAAATCAATTAATTTGCTGTCCTTGCCAGCTTTTTTAATTTTCTCATTACCTGTCTTGCTCGCTTTCTTTTTACCACAGGAAAGAGAATTACTACTTCCGGTTTTCGGGGTTTTCACTTTCTTACTCACGTCCTTAACAACGGAACGTACAGAGGCTCTCGACGGGGTATTATCAGACTCAGAGTCAGATAAACTGGAAAACCCAGAAAAATCGACCGGACTTGAGGAACATAGCGACAAGACATCGTCTTTTTCATTTCCACCTCTTTTACGTTTACTTGACATCGTCAAGAAACCAAATTAATTTAACAAGTAGGGGTAACTTAAGGGCTAAAAACCACAGAGCTCTACAACTCGTGTACAGCGTGAAAGTTCGTCTACAAAAGACAAATAAAATATCAATGATACACGTTTTGTAAACTCGTTACAAAACTAAAAATGAACATCAATAAGCCCAAAACGACAAAATTTCACTCGCGAAACTCTTACCTTTTCACCACCCGTTACGACAGGGTCGCTAAAATGACTATGAGATCCACGTGTACAATACTACCTTATATAGTACTATTGTCACGTGACATGGGTAATATTTTCACCTTTAAAAAGCGACTTGACATGGGTCACTGGAGTGATATGCTTGTATATTGAAGGCAGAAGGCCTAATGAAAATAATGGTGATATTAGACTTGTATTAAAACATGATCACATACTGTTTTAGAACTTGAAATGTATCTAAGGCGTGGGTGCCTACAGGATGTTATATTATCAAAACTCTCAATACATAACAGAAATATGATTTTGTTAAATTTAGGACAAAAACAGGTCGTATAGTCTCTCGTAATACAGGCCTAAAACGGTAATGAATATAATAATCATCCATGTTCAATTATGATTAATTGGGTACCGTTTAACCTTACAAAATTGTTATATGAACTGTTGAAATGTAACACACTTGTAATGACAGCATAAGTTTCAATAATAAAAAAATGGTTAGACCTTTTTTATAATTATCTAAGCTTCACGTTATGAAATTACCCCAGTAAGGGCCTCAACTTTTAGAAATAAGTATTATTATTTAAAATCGCCATTTTGAATGTACGTATATTAAATAGTAAGTTTATTTATCAGTTTAAATTAAATAAAGTGTATATTGGCTTACTTGGTATTAATTTATTTCGAGTTCAAACATAAACCCATTCGGGGCCTCATGTGTTTCATACAATGGTACCGCATGCTGATTCTGGTGTATCTACATAAATTAATTATTGAAGGCTTATTTTGAGAAAGTATGATGTATTTGTATTATGATTTCAAATAAAATATTCACCATTTATTCAATTATATTATTACATTATGCATAATTTAGGGCCTTATGACAAGTTCAAAGCAGATGCCGGGCCTCAACTGCAAATAAACTGACAAAAAGCTATTTTTGAGTGTACAATATACTTTCTTAGGCATATAAAATCATAATACATATATTTTAATAACCATCTTAAATTTTTATGGAGATGATAATTTTAAAACTATGTGCCTATTTATGTGCCCCTTTCGGGGCCCCATTTAGGCAAGATACAAGGCCCCTCATGATTGTCTCCTGGGCTAATATTGATCAGTATGACTCAAAGTACCTCCATGCCAAATTTGGTGCTTTTATCACATTTTGCACAATTATTTCACTTACACACCTGAGTAATGGAGGTACCGCTATTTTGTAAGACCAAAATAAGGGCATGAAAACATTTTGAATTCTTTCATTGCCCTGATCACCAATCTATGATTACTACATCCACTTAACTGCTCTATCAGGTTTCACAAGGGTCTACACTTCAACCACTGGTTATATAATTTGATTATTTTTGTTTAGAATCTATAATTGTTCAAGTTACATCAGCATGTATTCAATAATCATCTTTATGATTTCTCTTTTCCAGATACCTATGTCAAATTAACATTAATTGCTCCAAATGGTAAAGAGGTTGCTCATAGTAAAACATCAGTACGGAGAGGTCAACCTAATCCTTTATTTAAAGAAACATTTATGTTCCAAGTTGCATTGTTTCAACTTGCTGATGTCACACTCATGGTCTCTGTATATAACAAGAAATCTATGAAGAAAAAAGAAATGATCGGCTGGTTTGCCCTTGGTAAATAATTATACTGTTATATATAAACTTATATTAAAAAGTGCCATCCATATAATATACATGTACCTTTACACTTTCGTAAATGTGTGATTTGGTCTCAGATGGTCTTTGATTTTTATTTTGATGAGTGTAGTTTTTGTATGCAACACTGAAGCAGTCATACTAAACCACTCTTTGATCACTTTTGTAGGGTTCAACATTAAATGTCATCCTATTGCCCAAGGCGACCTATATTTGGGTTTGGGTAACTTGCTTCTGCCAATGTAATAATTTGGTTTGGGCAAGTGAAACATGAAGCTAGGTGTCCAACTTGGTAACCAAAAAGTTCAAAAATGATTGTTGAGCCCTGCTTTTTGCTGTTCAGACTCAGTTTTTAAGAACTAATGTTAAAACATTTTCAAAGTAAGGGTTTAAAAGATTGGTTGGTCAGCAAACAACAATCAAATCTACATTTAATTTTGGGCTATAAGTTGGATCACTTTGATATAATAATTGCTTTTTTTGAAAAAAATGTCTTATTGAAAATAATTGGCATCATGCTTCTGAAAAATTGTGTAAGAGTTTAAGTTGTCTGTCTAGTATTAATAAAATGAACAGTAGTTTGGAAGCTAATTACATGTAGCTCAATTCCTTTTTTGCTTAAAGATTGTTTCCACTTGCAAATAATAACCCTCAATCAAGTTAGTATATTTTAACTATAAAGTGTCAATGAAAATGCTGTTTCACTTTAAGACTTAAATTTACTTGACACCTAAAGTAACTATCTCTGCTTTATAACATAATGTTCTATTTGCATAAGAATTCTTAAAATCTTGTGGCTAAATCTGATGGTGTACCTCAATTGTTTTGATTTAATTTGGTTGTCATATTTTGATGGGGTAGTGCAAAACTAGTTTTACTTCAAGTAAGTAAAGGAGGATTTAGTCTAGTTTTGAGCTGATCCATAAATTTATGATTTTATGTTTATTAAAGGATGTCAGATTTCTTCTTCTGTCTTTATTATTGTCACATTTATATGATAGAATGAATTTAGTAAGATTGGCTGATCCTTTAGGAGACATTTTAAACATAATCTGCATGATTAAATTGAGTCTTTGCCAGAATTGTGTGGCCAAAATGATTTCTGCCAAGAACTGATGAATGTGCAATATTTTCATTTATCTCTTGTAAGGGAATTGTTATTGTTTGAATACTACCTCCCTACTGGATTTAAAGAACTTTATATATCATGGACTTAAAGTGAAACTGTTGTAAATCACCCTTTTTTTAACTTGAGTTATGACTGTTTTGCGCTAAGTCTGTGATATGTATACATTTGTATATTTAATCTACTGAGCTTGGTTTTGAACAAGTATTAAATATTTTGATAAACTAATCACAAGTCTGGAACTGGAGGATAGATCTTGATAAAAAGGTTTAACAATCATATACTGAACCAAACTGAACAAAACGATAGCACTACTTGATTGATCCTTTTTTCCCCAAACATATCTAGTCTTAAAGACAATATGTAAAACCAATAATTTTTAACAATTTCACAAAAATGTTTCACATTTATTTAATCAATTGTACTTTTAACAACTGTTAACCAACACAGGGGTGCAAAATTAAATCACTAAATTAGTAGCGTGTGTCCACCCGTTATACGGAATCTCAACAGCTTGGTGCATTTATTGTTTGATTCAGTATACAAGCAACAGTTAAGCAATTCAACTAAGACCTTCCCTTCAACTATTGTTGGGTGTTAGAGTGTTTAGGTGACAAACATATCAGAATAAAATATTTAAAATGAGATTTTATGCTGTTTAACAACTTTTATTATTTAGTTATGTTCTGGAGCCAACTCACCTTATCAGCTTTCCAGAACACTTTTCTTTACTGACTGGCACTTCCTACTGGAACTGATAACTTTAATCCTTGTGGTTAGAAATCAATATGGAAGGGACCTGCAGCTGCTGTGAATCAAACCCAGGACCTGTAGATTCAAAATCTTGTGTTTTACCACTGTTTTAATAGTGGCTGAAACTATGTTAAGATTTATTATGATGAGACCAAGAATACCCTAAATTAACTCTTGCCTTGATTTCATTCTATTTCATCCTAGTATGGAGCAGTAGTCCAGTGGTAGGGCAAGCTCTTAGAGGACAAGAGGTCCCGAGTTTGAACCCCACTATGGGCACTGATAATTTCATTGAGCAAGAAATTTACCTGCGATAGCTTCACTCTACCCAGATGTAAATGAGTACCAGTGAGGGTGGTAATATTCAGTTGCGCCAATGTGGCGGCTGCAGTAAGCAGAGTATATATCCCCAGAGAGATTGATAAATACATACCAGTAGCCCAATGTCCAGGGGTAATTGCGATAAAGTTGGTGAATGTGCATTAGCATGAAACTTAGACTATAAAATTCAATTACTTTACTTATTTACTTTATATTATTATGTCTGTCAGAATATGCCATTATTTCCTCTAGTCCCATGTGAAAGTGTTTCAAGTTTTCTATGTAAGAAAAAGAAGTGTGAGAGATACCCTTGAGAAACTGAACTGACAAATCTTAAAAAAATTAAAGAGATAAGTTTCTCAGTTAAAATTGTGGGAAGATTTCATCTCGAAAAGTTTTTTTTTAACTGTTAGCAATAAATGATTTCAATGTTAGTTTTCTATTTCCATTTGTGATTGGTTTGTTTTAGATTAATTTAACTCTCGTTTGATTCATAGTGTTGAATGTACTTAACAACCATTGAAAATGTTACATGTATTTGGTTTGGAATTTTGAATGCCCTCCATAAGTCTTAACTTTTCATGCATATTGCAAGTAATTTGACTGTAAAAAAGGCATAATTTCTTGTTTGTTTTGAAAAAAAATAATGTTTATCTTATCACAAGAATGAAAATGTTAAGATTTGATGAGTAGTTAAATCAAAACTAACTACTTGTGTCACCTGTGGGAGAGATGTGCTAGGAGCTGGGCTCCTCATAATGGAGAATTATCAACACACCCAACGCTAACTCACAGTTTGGATGAATTGCACTTTAATAAATTTGGTATACTTGTTAAAGATAAACATGTAATATTTTTCTACATTAAAATTTTGTAATATTTCATTGTTTTATATATTCAATATTTCAGGTTTAAATTGTTCTGGAGAAGAAGAAGGTTCACATTGGACTGATATGAGAGAAAGCAAGGGAGATAATATATGTAGATGGCATGTTTTATTGGAATCATAAGAGTAGTCTCCCTTGATAGTAATTTAAAACTGAGGACTGTATGTGGTACTCCATATGTATTCAGTGTGGAGCTGTAGTTATCAAGATTGTCAAAATAGATCTGATTCATGGACTTATATGAGATGCCAACATGCAGAGGTCCATCAAGGGCCTCATATTATCTAAATTCTTCAGAAAATATGACTACACAATAAAGTATGTAAGACTGATAATAATATGGGCCCCAGAAATTATGGAGAGAATAGCCAGTATTGACTTTGAATTGTATAACACAGAGGGTGCTTTACCCTACATTTGACTTATGGGTAATATACTGAAAGTGTGCTATGATGTCATAAACTTGAATGTTTCTCTCTGTTAGACCTTCAGTTATACTTGTGTAAAGAATGGGTTGTCTTTCTGTAAAAATTGTGTTTCAGAAAGGACCCTATATAAGGGTCCTTGGTTTCAGTGAGCAGTGACTTAACGCAACACTTGTGACTTTACTTATAATTTCATTGTTGTGTTTTAGAAATATATGGTTGTTAATGCTAGAACATTTTGTTGATATGTTTTAAAGATGAGCCTCAGACTGGGTAGAAGGAGTAAATAAGTAATGAAACCTAGTTTGTTCAGTTATTGAAGTAGATAAAAAAGCACTTAGTTTTTGATGTTACTGACCACACATGATCAAAGAACACATGGAGTGTAATTAAATTTGGTGATGATTAGTTCTGATTTCATTAGTTTTATGCACATAGTAATATTAATACCAATAGCCACTTTGATAGTGTATTAGAATGATAACAACAAGTTTTACTAATTGTGCATGTAAGACTTGCACATGTAGGTTTAAGTTTTAATGTATTGTCAAGAGTTTTATTAGCATTTGCAAATCATTTTCTTGAAGTATTTTTTTGTAGAATCTTAATAATTTTGTAGCCAAAGTAACATATGAGTCAATTTTCATACAATATATTTGTGAATGAATTTCTTATTGCTTGAATCAACCTGTATCCATGTCTTTTGATGCTTAGTACAGTTAAGTTTCAAGTTTCTATATTAAGACCACCATGGTTATTGCAAAATCATGCTGTGTTTAATGATTATAAAGTTTCAAATGTTTGCTTTGAGAAGAAATAAGTCTCTATATTAGACTGTTCCACTATTTAAATCATTGATTCTGATTGTCTTAGTAGTGAAACTTTACTTCACTTATAATCAGAATTAAGTTTCTCTCTAAAAAACATCAAAAATGGTCACTGATACTGTAACTTGAATGAATGGTTAACTAAAATGTTAGAGAATAACAATTCTATGCTATTATCTTTTTTGTCTTCAAATCCAGATAAATTTAGAATGTTAGTTAGCACTATAGATATACTGTGTCAGTTATTTTACAAGTAAGGTTATATATATAAGCTATAATAATGTAATTATAACAATAATATTTGTAATAATAAAGACTTTATTTAACGAGGCTACACCATTGGATAAATCCAATCTTTCATGTGGACCTCTGTTAGAACATGTACAAGTTATTTACATTATTTTCACTGTGAAAACATATAAGAGTGAATATTTCCAGAAATTCCAGTAGACGAAGACCAATTTACATTTATTGAAATTTCCATTTAAGGTATTAATAATGTAATAATGTGTTCATTGAAATCCAGCTTTGTATTGAGTCATCCTAAAGTTTTTGGATGAATGAAATTTTAAGTAAAATTGATAATGCATATCACACATAATTTTATTGCAATTAAAGCTGTAATTAAAGCATTTTGTATAACATAGTTCGAAACTAAATAATGCTGATTTTGGTGCTCTGATAACTTTTTGTTTCCTTTTTTACCAGAAATTGACATTTGACATGAACAGGGTAGTTCAGGTTTTACTAGGGTTTTTATTAGACTATATAAACATAATTTGGAGCATTAATTATTATTTGTAATAATTATTAATTTATTATTAAAATATATAATTTATTGAAATATTAATATTTTCTTGTATTTTCATCATTCCGTCTAAATTGACTCGGTACTTCTTAAATTGTTGTAAAGATCTTTATGAAAAATGAATCACCTAACTGAAACTTGTAGTATTATACAAAAGTTATGAGTCTTAAAATATAATAATTACATGTACTATTTGTAACACACGTTCGGGCACTAATCAATATGCTGAAACCCAAAATAATTTATCTTAGTTAACTTGCGAAGTCTAACTTGAGGAAGATCAAATAAATTCAATGTGTGGATTCTATAAATAAAGTCATTATTAATAGTAAATAGATTTGATTCGAAATTCAAGTTCATGGAGTTTTCCAGTAGAATTTCATATTAAAAACTCCATTTTTTTCATGCCAATGCACCAGATATACTTGTTTGAGACTAAGTTAAAATAAAATTTGTGTTCACAGAAAAACCCATAAATTTGAGTTCCGAATAAGAGCTATTGAACAACATAATATGGAATATATGTTGGAACAAATGTATGAGTTATTGTTTGTTACATAGATATAATAATTCATGTATACAATGTATTATAATTATGAAAGTTGCTGTATAAATGTGATATAATGTTTTAACAATACAATGTACATGTTATGTGTTGGTATTTTTGTTGTTATATAAAACACTATGTAGATTTAATTTATAAATTTTATGAATTCATACACTATTGTTGATTTTGAAAATAAATTAAGTACATAAGAATGAGTGTGTTTATATTGTTTTATACCTCCCTTTATACATGTATGGTTAATTAGTACTGAAGTTGCACTTGATAAATTTCTGTTTCCTGAGTTAAAGGCTACTTAAATAAGGGAAAGATTATTTGTGGACAAAGAGAATGGCTTAGTATTGTGAGGGTTCCAATTTCCTGAGGTTCCACTGTTCTTATTTAAGATACCTTGCTTATTTAAAAAATTAAAAGATTACAGATCTTTAATCTCTTAAAAGCCGTGTCATTTTGTACATTCTAAGGCATACTTGATTAGAATACATTTAGATCACATTACAACAACAACCTCGCTATACCAACACATTAAATAGGAAGGAAACATTTTTACCTTATTTGTATCATTTACTACGAAAATTCATGTTTCTGACATTAACACTCATAACTGGTCCCCAGACCCCATTTTTATTGCACAAACTTAACACAATCACTGAGAGCATCTAGCTATTGATTTATCGCCTTAGGGCGTTTTTCGCAAGTCATTAAGCTTTGGTGCAGTTTGGTGCAGTTCCCTTGAATATACTCAGTTTTACTAGCTAGTTATAGTATACTTTCAGTATATATACCTAGGTACATATGCATGATGCCACAAACTACATGAAACCGATACCAACATGAGCATTTTCGGAAGAATCTACAGTAAGGTGTGTATTTCCAATCAAATGTTTAAGCGCACTTACTTTCACACTAGGGTGAAATGAGATCGCAGTAATTTAAATTTCACCAAAATACAGTCTGGGAATTTAGCCAGTGGACTATATTGTTGTTGGTACAGTGACTTTTAGAATATGAGTGGTCAAACAGTCCAGTAACTTTTCACAGCCACCATTTTTCATTTTCAATAAAAACTATTTTGTCATACTGTTTATTTAATTCTAGGATGTCTGAGTACATGTATTATGCTTAATCAATCAAATGGACTGCATTTTAACACATCACTTAGATTTTGGTCCTGTGAAAGTTTCATTCGGTCCAGTAAAAAATTCCATTTTGAGGAACAGAATGTCCACTGCTGATGAAAGTTTGTAGTGAAGACTAAAAATATCCAACTCGTTGAAAACAAAGAAAGTATAATTTACATGCAATGTGTTTATTAAATAATTTTATAATACAGAAAACAAAAAAACTGGCATACAATAAATAGCACATTTATAAATAAAAACATATAATAATAGCAGTAAAATAATGGCTACAAAATCATAGCAAAAAACATGGCAATGAAGTATGCATAGTGCTGGCACAATGTGCAAAATAAAAACCCTAAATAAAAACATCAATAATTTAAATAAGATAGCATGTATAAAATTTGAAAATTATTAAAGAACAAATCCAAACAATTTAAAATGTAATTTTCGGAAAACTATACAAAAAACAGGAACCATCAACCTTGCTAGCTTGTTATTTTGAAAAGGCGAAAGTCGGCACTGGTTAATCTACATTTTATTGAAAAATGTTAGTAACTAACATTATACAAAGAAGACATGTCTAAAACAGACAAATCATCAGCTTAATACAACACTGCTCCAACTCAAAACTTAGGCCCAAGGGGGCCTAAAACTGGATTATAATACATCAAAACAATACCTTTTTTCATGTACAGCAATTTGCTACTTGGACCCAAAAATTTCAAATCTGGCCAAAGCTATTTTACTTTTGGGTGTAGATTTCTATACCATACAATTATTTTTATCAATGCAAAAAGTGATTTTCATAAAAATGAGTTAGAAAAGTGTTGCATTAAGTCGATGAAATAATTTAAACCTCACCAACAAATCTAATAGATAAACCTTGCTACATTTCGCGGGTTTAGCGCAAAACGGTCGTAACTAACTCTTTTCTTATATTGAGTTACCACCGTTTTCTGCTGAACCTGTGATTTGATCTATCTCTATAGTTGTTACAAATAGACATGGAGCTAAAATAATTTTAATATCATTAACATTTACAGTAGAACAGAACTGTTCTAAATATTAACATTTGCAAAACCTATTAGTTGTACTATGTTTATGGAAGCATATAATTTATTCATCCATCTCAAGCCAATTTGCAACATCAATACAAGTTTTATTATAACTTGGTAAAAAACTAGTAAGCAGTGGTGCTTTTCACAAAAATTCTTACGAAAAAAATCTTCGTAAGTCAGTTTCATATAATTAGCACTTCAAATTCAAACGGATAATAAGCATAACTATGATATCATATTCAAAAGGTATACACAATTGTACACAATTTGTATAATATTTAGAATTGATAAGCCAAAAAATGAGCTTATTATTAATCTTGCTTGCATATGACTTACAACGATTTTTTTCGTAAGAATTTTTGTGAAAAGCACCACAGTACTGTAGGTATGGAAGCGTGTAATGTATTTATCTACCTTAGGTCAATTAGATCAAACTATATATAAATGATTGAACTATAGTATAATTTGGCCAATTTGCGCTACCTATAAAAGTGGAATACTTTAGTGGGATATTTTGTATATTTCAAAAACCTAGTAAGCATTGACTTAGCTTCAAAGAAACAAATTATAAAACTATAAGTATATTATTAAGAACTCTCCTAACTAAAACATAAACAAGTAAATCTGTGAGCTAATGCTCACTAGTGATACCCCCGCCAAAATCTGAAAATATGCGACAAACAGGAAGTAGATGAGCAAGGAGCATGAAATCGCTTTACACCACATGGGACTATGGGATGAAGCAATATGCAAAGTATTAGACTGCTGCATGATATAGTTGCTGAGAAAACTGCGATGGAAATTTCGTAACGGACGCACGCACGCACACACGCACGGACAAGGGTAAAACAGTATACCCCCCCCCTTCTTCGAAGCGGGGGTATAATTATACACACAAGTAATTGAGTGTTAAAGAATACATATTATTAAAATGAACACAAAAGATGATAATATATGTGAATATAGATATTGTTATCAAGATAATGAACATTTTAATTACAAATGAAATACAATATTTTATTACAAATCTATCTAATCAATCATTTAATGAATCAATAAGTACATTCAACAATCAATGGGAGAATTTGAAACTATATTATAATTGCAATTGAAAAGTTGACGTTTTAATCAAAGGGATTAAACTGTCATGGATAATAATTGCATAAGCATGTGCTGGAGTTAGTTCCCTTTGAAATAGCAGCAATGCCTATATTGCATATTGATTTGAAACGATAGAAATATTTCAGAAATTAATCATAATACAAAGTACCTTAGCTATAACAAAATCTCAGATAAATGCAACATTGCTTAACACAGACATTGATTGTTTTAAAATACTTTTTTACAGTTTTTAAATCAATTCCATGATATACAACTGAAAATAAGAGTGAGATGAGACCGAGTAGAGCCTGGGACTTTAGTCAGTTATTTCCCTTTGTATACTGTTCAAATAGGTAGGTCCTATTAGTTGGATTATTTCGGATTTTACCCTTACTCTTCAATGTCAATTTGCCAAAATTAATCTTAAATAACTTTTTTGTAAATCAACTTATTTGTTTGAAATTCAAGCTAAGTATTTTTAGGGTAAAGTACTATCTAAATTTCATCACTTCTGTTAATATCTTCATTAACAAGAAAGATATCAGATAGAATATTTTGTTATCCTTACATAGGAATTCAATGATAAAATCCGAGGATTCCAACTGCAAGGACCTACTTACCAATTGGATTGCTTCAGATTTTATCAGGGAAAGATAACTGACTAAAGTCTCTAATTGGCACTTGGCTTTAAGTTCAAGATATAAACAGATAGGTATGATTTTCTAGCCTCCCAAATACTACGTAAATAAAATAAGAGCTGTGAAGCATTCACCCAATGAAATTTGAAATTGCTTCTTTTTACCCTGTCAGTTAAAATTATGGCAACAGGAAAAATTGGCATCATAAATAAACATACACTATATACAACTTGCTATAAATGTAACACTAAGATGATATAACTGACAATGGTTTGATAATTTTAACTACATGTACACACATATAGATATACAAATATACATGTACATTAAAATAATTGAGATACTTAAACAATTATCAAAATGTATGATAAAATGATGAGTTCTTAAAAAATAATCATTCATATTACTACAGTAACCAGACTGTGGTGGGTTTAGATAGACTCTTGTAATCAGCACTTGAAGGCCTGTGCAAACACATAATTAATATCATTGTATATGCAATCCACAAGGCTATTATAGGACTAGTTTAAACACTTATACACAACAATTTGACAATTACAGGCCAGTCGAATACATAATAGGCAATCACTCAAAACCTGTCGCCACTTTCCTAAACATATGGCTAGCTAGCACTTTACCCCCTGGTACCCTAGATTTGATATCCCATTCACATTACTTTTGGTGTAAGAAGGGTACCAGACGATGAAGAGCTAGGTAGCCATTTCTTTAGGAAACTGGGTCACGGAATTCAATTTTTCAGACTCATTCAAATGAAGTTACATATCAGAGTTAAAAAATGGTTTTACATCATAGTTAATACCAACAATGACAGTATTCTATGGTAATAAAATGAAGTTTGCATAGACCCTTGGTGAATACAAAAGATACAAATATGTTGTGTGACATAGTGAGCATAAAAGATGACAATATGGAAAAACTTAGAGGAGAGGAATGCACAAGATATACACATGTATAAAGGACAAAATACTTAAATTGAGAAGAGAACATTAACTTGAGGAAAAACTACCAAAATTGAGGGGAAAATTTTTGAAAAAAAAGAAGGTAATATTACTCTAATTGAGGCAGTATTACTTAGAAAGAAGAAATACCATCAATATTGAAGAAATGTTATTGAA
Source organism: Mactra quadrangularis (assembly GCA_025267735.1). Classification (NCBI taxonomy): domain Eukaryota; kingdom Metazoa; phylum Mollusca; class Bivalvia; order Venerida; family Mactridae; genus Mactra; species Mactra quadrangularis. Next base: position 259,331 of record CM046301.1, on the reverse strand, counting down.
ATTGATGAAAAAAAAACGAAAGAAATTACAAAATGTGAGGAAACAAAAAAATCTCAACCAAAGAACAGCCTTCAACTGAAAATTCTTTAAAAAAGTGTTACAACTGAAGTGTGGCAACAGAAATTAGAAAAAACATTTTTGGAAACTAATGATATATAAACATGCAGTTTGATTAGTAAGTAAAAACTTGTACATAGAAAAAGTAAATTCATAAAAAGTATTAAAAATAGAAAAATAGTGTTACAAAAATTGCAGGACAAGACTACAAGACATATAACAAAGATGATAGAAAATTCCTATAAAAAGAATAACTACATAAAATTTCTCTACAGTAATAAAAAAGAACAAAAATCATCACAGCAAAAGTAACAGATCTAATGATAAAAATAAAACAGAAAAATCATTTAAGAAGAAAATGCACTAAAAAATAAAGCAGACCATTTCATTTAAAACGCATATTATACATAAAAGAAAAAAAAACATTGGCAATAATAAAACAGTTCTCAAAATGTCTATAAGCTTGCAATAACTTATAATTGATGGTTTCTAAAGGTTATTAGGTCATAGACTATGTTGCATTCATAGCACCTTCTTAATAATAGAGCCAGTTGATCAAAAAAGTTGTGATAAAGCACTTTTAAGACGAACTTTTTGGGCTAGCCAAGTTCTCATTCAGAACTCCTCGGCCATATTTAGACGCCATTTTGGAAAAAACGGTGTTGAAGTTAACAAATACACGATCGTCAAGGCGATGACTGAAGTAAATTTGAAATTACACATTTCAATGATACCGATGAACAATATTAGGTTCAATTTAAAACAAATAAATATGTTTAGACAAAGATCTGAGTGTATACTACAAGAACTATTTTGTGTAACCATTACGTGCTTCGCCTTGCGTAGGTAGTAAAAGCACAAAAATCCAGTGAAGACCCCAACCAATCCTTCCAGGATTATTTATTCATGAAAGGCCGAGGTGTTCCGAATGGCCAAGTTCTATGCAATGGTTTGGTTTAAACTTGCAAAACAAAGACTGCTGTCTCCACAAATAACAAAAGTGTTCTGCAGTGTAGCCCTAGCTAGCAAAATTTTGTTTTGCAACCTTAATACATTTCAAGCACACTCACATTTCTGAGGTCAAAATTTTTATTTAGCAATATTTAAGCAAAGCCATTGCATAGTATTTTCCTAACATAAAAATCCTTTTATGAAAAGCACACATTGGCAAAAAAATGACAAAACTGGCTCATGAATGAAAACCTATCAAACATTCAATATTTTGAAAACAAAATTACCATGTAATAGAGCATTGAGATCTTATTCATACATTAGGCAAACAAAGCAAGCAAGCAACACATAAACAAACACATCAAATGTATCTATGATACAATGTACATAAATCTGTCCGATGAGGTAAAACAATACAAAGGGGGGGGGGGGGGGACAAATACAGGCCTCCAAGCAGACTTACATCAAAGGGTTTATAAAAAAAGTTTCTTTTTTAAAGAGAACCATTAGTGCAAATTTTTACAAAATTTGAGAGCAAAAAGAGGTCTTTTAATGTTTAGACATTTCATTCTAAAAGTTTTATGAAGGTTATACAATTGATGCCAACAACAGAAATAAGATAATGTGAGTGTTTATCCAAACAGATCTTTCTATAAGCAAGCAATATATCTCATTTGCAGAAATTTTGTTGCCCAAATGAAATTGTTGATTGCCCGAACTGAAAAGTAATTGTCCTGTGCAACTGATCACCTACATATTTCGTAGACTGGCCAACACAATTCTTAGACCTGGTGAAATACAGAAACACTCTGAAACACTTTAAAATGGTTCCTTAAAAACAGTGTTTGGACATGTACACAACAAACTATAGCACACCAATGATATAATCAACACAGCCAAAACTGTTCCATTTTAAATGACCATATAATTTCAATAAAAATATATGTTTCATGTTGAAAAAAGCCATTCTCAATTTCTATGATTTTCTTGAAAAATTAAACAGAGTTTTGCAAATTATTTTAAGCTTTTAAAGCTTATGTTAGGAGGCCTATATCAATGAACAAACTTGTCTCATATTAGACAATGGTCACAAGGTTTATAACTATTATATTTATGTATATCTAACAAATGGTACTAAAACATAACAAATAATTAACATAAAAATAGTGGATCCCAATATAACACAAACTTAAATATTATAACATGAATTTTTGGGATCATAAATAGCACAAAAACTACTTTGAGCTAGCCATGTACAATTCTAAATATTGCCTGCAAGACTGTAGTAACTCGCTCTTTAACACAATGCACTTACTACAGTCTTGTTGGCAACCCCCGAATTCAATCAACAATAAAAATACAGTAAATATTATTGTAATTATTATTGGTTACAGCAAAATCATGGTATTATTTATGTTTAAGTCCCAAATGCTTAATTCCTTAATTGGAGAAGAAAAAAGTTCTCTATATAAAGATTCAAACCACTGATTTTGATGGTCATAATAGTGGAACTTAATTGTACAAGTTTTCACTCTTTATGATCAAGATTTTTATGGTAAATCTCATTGTATTATATTTATACTGTATTACAGTAAGATCTTAAAGGTACTTACTCACAGATTTAAACTTAAATGTCAATTGTTTCCAAAACTATCAAAATTGTATGGAAACTTTTTCCGAAGCAGGAAAGCTGTGTTCTGATAATGACTTGTTTAGTGCAAATTGATATATAACTACAAAAGATGGTGTTTCATGTAATAAAAATCTACCCGTATGTCACGGTATAGACAATTTTAGTGCATCTTTGTGACTTTTATCGTATATTTCTTGCAACCTATTGATCAGTTTGTCTTAAAATATCATGAATTAATACTTAAAAACAATTACAGACACTGAATGGTATTTTGAAAATATAGAAAAATTAGAACCAAATCTGTGAACTAGTACCTTTAATACTAAGATAAAAGAAACAATTCATTTTAATTCAACATCTCAGCAGTCAATCTCCGTAAAAAGTTATCATGTAGAGCGTTGTCGTACAAGATCTCTAAGGTTCCAAAGGAGGGTCACGATGAGATGACCTTTATGTCGACCAATCAATGCATAGCTTTTATCTAGTTGAAACACTATTAATGGAATTTTGATTTCATAATTTCTATTTTTAGACAAAGGTTTTTGAGCTAATTTGACAGCGGTACAATTCACAGTCTGTGATTGGATGGCACATTTCAAATTGTGTGACTTAGGCAATGTAAACATGTAACTAAATATAATGATTTCGTCATGAATATCATAATGAGAAAAAAAGTCACCTAAACCCTCTTATGAAAAAGGCCAGATCTAAATTAGCGAGTAGGCGAGCAGAAAATTTTAGATCGGGTTTTAATCAGATTGCTCAGCAGTCAAATAATATATTGGCAAAACATGGCTAGCACATTATTATTCCAATCTATATTTAAATACAAGTATAAACATTAACACATTAATATTCATATATAGTTATAATACACCAATTAGCACAAGAAGGCCTATGATTTCACAAATTAAATTAACATAACAAAAATATAATTATTAATTAATACAATTTAATAAAAATTAGAAATTAATACTACAAAAAAAAACATATTTCCATGATCAAATTATTGAGATTCTTTAATATTTACTGACTTTAATGCTTAAAATATGATATTATAATATAATGCCTTAACAATTGATAGTAGAGAGATATGTGATTAGACTTGTACATTTTTACATGATCAACCACATCTTAACTGAATCATCATCAAACTTGCATAACAATCATACTTAATATATCTGATAAACAAAATTTAATGACTATTATTTACATGTTAAAATATGAAACTTCAATGGGGACAATAAAGAAAATCACTCTATCTATCAATACTGTTGTTACCTAATATTCATAAAGATATAAAATAAATTTAATAGAAACACTTTCATACAATCCCTTTTAGTATTGAATATTAGAATGTAAGGCTTTAAAATTTCATAAACAAATCTAAAAAACAAATACCATAAACAAATTTCATCACTTTAGATCTAAATGACATGTAATTTTACCTTGTATTATCTAAGTAAGTTAAGGTTTAAAACACAAACATCAAGCACATTCAAGTATTCTCTTCACAGATGTATACAAAAAATGATACAAACATCAAACTCTCATCTTTTTTCATTATAAACACATTTACAGGGCTTGAATTAAAGCTCGGATACTCGCAAAATGCGAGTGGATTTTGAAAATTGCGCGTAACTTTAATTTAAACTCGCAAATTTTCACGTTGAAATTGACTTAAAAAATTACAGTTGTACTGTCTAAACTATTAAGTCTCAAATCAGCATTGAAACGGCCAGATAGATTGATAGTATAAATTACAGAATCACAGTAAAAACAAGTGGGGATTTTTTTGTCTATCCTACAATAACGCCCTTGTTCTTCCTAACTAATTGTAGCACTATGTTGTTTTTATATTGCATATATGAATAGTAACTACTTGTGCTATTAAAATTTGAAGAACAAATGCGAGTGATTATTTTCATTTTGCAAGTTGAAATAAAATCAACTCACAAAAATTTGCGAGTCCAATTTTTTGTTAAATTTGATCCCTGATTTACTTCATGGGTGCTACTAGTGTAATACAACCATGATTTTAGTTGCTTATTAAAATACTCATGGTATTATGACTATAGAAATATTTTACATACCACCACAAAGGTGATACAATACCCCTAGCATATACTGCACTGTGGTGATCTAGTTTTTGACCCCATGACCAAGATATTACAAAGTAATTGCATTTTGATAGTCCACAATTTGATAGTCCAAGTTTATACCTAAAATGGTTCACCAACTTTTCAGCTATTTCACCTGATCATTAGGTTACCAGCATTTATTAAATAATTTCGCTGGGAGTAATTTACTCCACTGATGAGTAGCTGACAAATTGGCACCATGATTTATTCAGCCCTGGATGGTACCCATTTACACCTAGATAATGTGAAGCAATCACCAATCAATACTTGCTCAAGCATCGCCTCTGACAGTGTTTAAACCTAAGACCCCTCCATCACCAAACTAGCATCCTACCACTTCTTTTACTCATTTATTGACCTATTATAACAGGATTTGTGTCCTGACATGTCTGATACACTGCTACATCAGTGTACAAAGCATCATTTCAATTCATTGTCTCCATAGCAAATCATCACACAGAAATCATATAACAGACCAACTGAAGGAAGAACACTGACTAACTGACAAGCTCAATCCTACATACACCCCCTCAGTTATGTTCAGAGGGTTTATAACAATATTAACAGTTTTAGTAATGAAACACAATAATGACCGTTATCACAGTATTTAACTTCATAGTCAACGTTCTATACATGAAAATATTTATGTCCAATCTTTAAGCGTATTCTTCTTCGTTTCATCATTCTATACAATATAAGTATACATATTAAAGAAACTATAAGTATAAAGTATGTACTGTTTGACAGTACTTTTTCATCAGTAATTGCACTCCCTGTTTTAATATGTTTATCTACATTTTTAACTGAGTTGTCTACAGTTTTGGCAAGAATAAATTCATTTTTAAGCTCCTCTTGTCGTCTTTTCTCCATTTCATCATTTTCATCATCATACTCATAGTCGTCACCTTCCTCATCATCGTCATAATCCTTGACCGTCTTAATCCCCTTGTCATCCTCGTACACTTCTTTATCGTAGTCACGACTTTTACCATGACCTATATTCCTAGCATTAATATGTGGATGTACATTCTCCCGATCATTATCATCATAACCATCATTATAACCATCATCAGTATTATAATCATCATCATTATCATCGTCAGGGTTGATGTTGTCATGGATACGTTTACCCTCAACATCATCACCACCGTTATAGTAATTATTCATATTACGAACCATTTTACCACCTGGCCTATCATGTGATGGTGCCAAATTACCATTTTTATCATTATTATTATTATTCCCTTCTTCATTGTCATAGTCATCATCATCATCATAATCTTCATCATCATCATCATTGGCATTATTATCATCGTCATACTTATAATCATAATTTTCATCATCTTTTAGAGGCTCTGCATTGTTGTTATTAATTGCTAATTGGTTATTATCATGAGATCTTAATTTATAATCATTAATTTGAAATCTGGGAGCAGCAACTTGGAGACGTTTTGAAGGGTCCTCCACCTTATTATCAGTATCGTTCTGAAATTGTTCATCAGCTTCAAGACTTCCATCTGTAGTGGTACTTTTAGCATCATCTTGTTGAAAATCATGTTTTCCTCTAACATCACCATGTTCTCCTATTTTTTCTACAGGTGTTTTTGATGGTTGTAGATTTTTCTTGGAAGCAAATAAAGCATCAGCATCGTCAGCTAACAGATATCTCAAGTACATCACTAGAGCTCCACTGGCTACAGCTGTTTTATGAGCCAAACATCCACCTAATAGAACAGAAAGTAAAAATAATTAATTAGTTTTAGTAAATTGGGATTGATTTGAAGTTTGAGGGCAACCAATAGGCTTGGAATTTCCCAAAATTTATAAAAATATCATTTCAAAACATCATGTGTTTTTTACATGAAATATATTGGAAAAAAGGTTGCGATTGCAGATCTTCTTCAAATTTACCCAAGTTTCGATAATTGAGTTTCAAAAAATCTTAATTCAACTGTATATTATACCAGACTTTCAATTAAGTATTAAAACATCACAACCATGTAGAAAATACAAGAACATCAGTCTTCATCTCAATGCACTAGCCCAAATACTGGGCTAATATGAAATGTCGGCTAATAACTATTCATAGCTAATGTTAACTGTTGTATATAATACTGACTATAAATAAAAGTTTGTATCTTGTATCTTGTCTTCATCTCAATGCACTAGCCCAAAGATAGGGCTAGTAAATATTGATAAAGGCTGGTGAAAATTAGGTTAGTTTTTAAAATTAATCAGGCTAGCAGAAAATTTGGCTTATTCCTATTGAACCTATTATATCAGTCTAGTGCAAGTCAAAATTAAAGTTGAAGACAAGGAAAATTAATGCAGTAACTTGTTAGCAGACCTAATAACGAATACATTAACAAGTCTAGATTGTTATGAAATCTAATTGTATAGTAGTTTAAACTTCCAACAATTGAATTTCAATACCATTCAAGTCCAAGATAAGATTTACAAGTCTGAGGCAAAAATTTATTTCAAGCTAAATGTGATTTGAATTTTAGCACAGTCTGGCTAAATCTGATCTCATACACTTAAATACAAATAACAACATTTAAATAGACTTCATTTTAATCTCAGATGAAAATGTTTTTCCATTCCTTACATGGAATTATATTTATGCATAAAAATGAAATGTATTAAGATCATGCTTTTTTGGCTTGATTGTAAAATAAATTGTTTTGTACCCTATACTAGTACAAATACCCAATAAACTATACTGTACCAACATGGAAAATAGAAACCTACTGAAATCCAGTTTTTTTAACTAGGTTGCCAGGTAGACAACCAGCTTTATGTTATACCTTCCAGAACCAATTGTTTACAAGCAGTAACAAGTTGCCTAAACCCAAACATAGGCAGACTGTCAGGGGCAATATACAATGGCGAGCCCTGAATTATCAATTCATATCAATCAAAGATGCACTCACCTGACATAGCTCTCTCCACCAATAATTTTCTCCCAGGATTGATAGGTAAATCCCATTTAGGCTTGGAATCACCAAATAAATCATGACTTTCAAAAACATTCTTCTGTTGTTTAAGCTTCTCAATATCTTTATCATATTTCTTTCTTATTTCAGCAATATCATCAACATCTTCATAAACACTCTTCTTAAACTTTACTGGACCTTTAGGTTTATCAATCTTCTTAACATTATCATCTACGTAATCTTCTTCAAATTCTCCAGTCAAAGCTTTATCTAACTGAACTCCCTTGGCAACTTTCTTCAGTTTTCCATAGCAACCAATCTTTGATTGCCATGACAATACTTGTGGTAGGAAGACAATATCTAAGAACTCATAGAAACCAAGACTTGGACACACAAATACTGAAATAACATAGAAGATAAAAATAAATTAAATGAAATGTAATATCAATGAAAAACAATCAAATCAAAGTGCTGAAGCAATGAATTTATGGGGTTGAAATATGAGAAATCTGATAGGGTTAGAATTGTTTAATTTTCTTTATTCAATACAAACTACCTTTGACTTTGATTTCTGGTACCCAGAAGCTGAAGGAGTCATTTTTAGAACCATTTGACTTCAAAGAATTAAAGCATTCCAGGTTTTCTATTTCTCAGCAATTTTTGCATATTCATGGTCAAAATGGGACTTCCAAAGTTACTCTATAATAAAAACTACTTGAAGGAGCAGTGGTCCAGTAGTAGGATATACCCTTAGGGATCCAGATGTCCAAGGTTTCGAAGGGCACTGCTAATTTCCTTGTTCAAGAAAATTACCTAGTTGTTCCACTCCATCTAGATGTAAATGGGTACTGTGAGGGATTGTCAGCCTACAGGTGATTTCAATGATCAAGGGATATTGTACAAGATTGTAAAATTTACTGAACATGTATAAATGGACACAAACTTTAAACCACACTTTATTTTTCATCTTTTTTTTAAATACTTACATTGTTCAAGGTATAAATCTTGTACTGATGGTATAATAACACCATTAGGCATTTTATTTAACATTTCTACAAGTTGTATATAATTATTACTACACATTTCTAATCTTAATGTAGATAGATCTGTTTGTCTTATCTCAAATAAACGTGATTGTAGTTTGTCAAGACAACCAGCCTGAAATAGTCATAGAATTAGCTGTGTAATAAATGAATGAACAAAATACAATCATTCAATCAAATCCAGATTAATGTCATCTGCTGCCGGTATCCCAGGAACTAGGGCAGGCAGCAGGTGACTGGATCGTCTGACAGCTGATTTCATTGAAACCCTGTTTAGAGGATCATTTTTCTGCAGGTTGTATGTTTTTCAATCAGCCTTCATGCACTCCGACCCCCTAATTCTCCGCAGGATGGGATGCACCCAAAACAACGCATCACATGACCATATCTTGCATGAAGTGTATCAGAAACCACCTGTATACCTAGCTTAGCACAGAGTAATTCAGTGAGAGTCTCATCAAGTGGCTTTGTCTCACATATCCAGGGTATCATCACCCTATCATTTCTGCAGAGTCTTGTCGGTCAGCATCAATTGTGGCCCAAGTTTTACTACCATGCTAATGCAGAAAACACACATACAAGTTATACAATACAAGTAGACTCCTAGCCAGGCTGTACAAATAGCATTTATTTCAATTATCTATCGGTAATATTCATCAGCCAAATGAGCTCAGTATGTAGAGCATATGACTTGTAAGCTGGAGGTAGCAGGTTCAAGCCCTTCATCTGTCACAAATTTTTCCTTTTTTATTACAATTTAGTAACGGTCCATTGTGCTACTGCCTCTTTTTACCAAACTATAGTTGAAGATTTTTTATCTACAGACTGAAGAACTGGGAGATCCTCAAATAAGTGACTAATGTGAATGCTGTTTACATTCATTATTACCATTAAAACAAAAATACACACAGTCAAGGTCATTTAAAAATCTGCTTCACATAGATGCTTGCTAGTCAATGTTGCTAGGCGACATTCAAGCACAAACCAATAAAAACTTCATTTGTTGTAGCTCAAAATGCCATAAATACTAAACATCATTTCCATTTCACTCCTGTCCATAATCAGTAAAGTTGGAATACCAGCAATGTTTTCTCTACCCCTGCTCTCCCAAAATAAACACCCTGTCATATGATCAACCAAATATCCAGATATCAGTTTCACCAGGGTGAATTGGAAATGTTTATGTATTAGATCAATAAAATTAATTTATTGAGTTTGCTTAGCTCCCAACTAACTTCCCTTCAAACTCAAATCAGGTCCCAAAATATAAAACATAATCTCTCAAACAGGTCCCAAACTTTAAAACTAAATCTCTCTTATGTGCTCTGTTCATCAACACAAATCAACTCACCTTCTCGGCCAACATGGTCCACAATATTTGATGTGTATTACCATAACCCAGTAATCCAGGTGAACTCATGATTTCTATACATTTACTACTGATATCACAAGGTTTACCATCAGTTTTATGTGAACCTATCAATTCTGACATACATTTATCACTCTGTTTCTCGTCCAATGTCACTGTGGATTGATAAACAATATAAAAATGGCAATAAAATAAACAATAAAAACATGCAAATTGAAGACAATTTTATTAGTTTTTTATTTCATGTACTGTTTGTCTAAATTAGCCAACAAAATAATGATTTTACATGTGTAGGACAGGTATCAGTTTTCTGCCTTTTAATGTAGGAGCAGTGTTCCAGGGGTATAGACATGCATTTAGGGATCTAGAAGTCCAGGGTTCAAACCCCACTAAGAGCGCTGCTAATTTCCTAGAGCAAGAAGTTTACCTACAGTTGTTCCACTCCACAAATGTGTAAAGGAGGTCACCTGCATTAAGGTGATTTCACTGATGAGGAGCAACAGACAAGATTATTAGGAGGCTTATCAGAGGTTAGCTGGGTTTGCTACTCGTTGCTGAAACCAACTTAATTAATGCACATTATACAACACTCAGACAACTCTATATCAATCCTGTTGGGGTCAGGTGACATACAAAGTAGCCAATTAGGTTTTAAATAATATCAGGAGTTCATATGTGCTTCTTTTGTTCAAGTCTACATAATGCAGTACATAATTACCATGAGTTTTAGCATAAACATATTGTTCTGAAGTCCAAGCCATTGACATATTAACTAATCTACGTTTTGTATTAAATATACTCCATGGTGCACTGACAACATAACTCATCTTTCTGCAATAGAAATAAATAACAACATTATAACAACCGTAATGGCCATTATGAGTTCACTGTTCACTGGTTTCCATTACATTAGGGAGAGTAGAACTAGAGTCTATGTCCAGTAATGATGATTTTTCTTGGACTTGCAAATTGTTGTAAGTTGATTAATTTCAAATTGCAAAATGAAAATAATCACTCGCATTTTCTTCAAATTTTAATGGCATACATAGTAATTATTCACATATGCAAAATAAAAACAAAATAGTGCTACATTTAACTAGATAGAACAAGGATGTTATTGTGGGATAGACTAAAATATCCCAACATGTTTTTACTGTGATTCAATAATTAATACTATCGATCTATCTGGCCATTTCAATGCTAATTTAAGACTTATTAGTTTAGACAGCAAAGTTTTTGCGGTGATTTCAACTCGCGAAAATTAGCTAGTTAAAATAGAAGTTACTTGCAATTTCCAAAATCCATTTGCATTTTGCAAGTATGCGAGCCTAAATTCGAGCCCTGTTCTGAATGTTTTTCTTCGACAATTTAGCAACATTCTGTTAGTTATTTACTGCTCGATTTAGAAAATGGACATACCAGCTAACAGTTATTGAAACTGTCAAACAGTCAATCTTTGAATTAAGGAATTTTCACTATCCCTACTATTCTTTTAAAAGCTCCTGACTTGGATCTAGCAGTTGATGTTTGTTTGTTTGTTTTTGTTGGGTTTAACACCGTAGCAACACATATAAGGTCATATGACTGCGGTCAGTCAACCTACTCACTCCTCCCGGAAAGGCTAAATCTCTAGATTTAGCTGTTAACCAACTACTAAGCGCATACTTTCGTCAAGGACTGACAACTGCCATACATAATTAACAAGAAAGATAATGTGGGAGCCACATTAAAGCCGGATTTTTCTGCATATGGGAACATTGAGAACAAGTTTACTTTGTTACAAAAGAAAGTCATTTGATATATTGCTTATTAGAAGGAATACAAAGGGCAATAATTAATCTTAAAGGAATAAAGAGTTTCATTAACTATATAATTTTTTATATGTCCTATTGTATCTTTTCTGAGTATTTTGTTGGTATTTGACAAAGATGGCATAAGACATGAAAACTATGGATGAAAATAATGCAAAGCTAATGATATGAAATTGGCGAGAGAATTTTGTTAAAAAAGAACCTTGTATGGCAAATGGTGAAATTGTTGAAACAAAATGGCAGGAAAATATGACTGGAAAATGCCAGAATACTTGCTATTGGAGAGATCCAACATACTGAAAACTTTAACATAAAAAATACAAAGGGAAATAATCCATATTTAAGCCAAGTAGAGTTGCCGTTACTGTCTAATTCTTTCAACAGATGGTAAGTAATCATTGTATGAAATTTCATAATAATCTAACCATAAATGGCAGAGATACCCAACAATTATAAAGCTTTAACACAAAAATAACAAAGGGAAATAATCCATTTTTAAGCCAGGTAGAGTTGTTGTTACTGTCTAATTCTTTTCAACAAATCATATGTAATCATTGTATGAAATTTCATAAACATCTAACCATAAATGGCAGAGATATCCAACAATTTGAAAACTTTTAACACAAAAATAACAAAGGGAAATAATCCAATATTAAGCCAGGTAGAGTTGCGGTTACTGTCTAATTCTTTTCAACAGATGATATGTAATCATTGTATAAAACTTCGTAAACATCAAACCATAAATAACAGAGATATCCAACAATTTGAAAAATTTAACGCAAAAAACAAAGGGAAATAATCCATTATTAAGCCAGGTGGAGTTGCTGTTACTGTCTAATTCTTTTCAACAGATGGTATGTAATCATTGTATGAAATTTCATAAACATCTAACCATAAATGGCAGAGATATCCAACAATTTGCAAAATTTAACGCAAAAAACAAAGGGAAATAATCCATTATTAAGTCAGATAGAGTTGTTGTTACTGTCTAATTCTTTTCAACCGATCATATGTAATCATTGTATGAAATTTCATAAACATCTAACCATAAATGGCAGAGATATCCAACAATTTGAAAACTTTAACACAAAAATAACAAAGGGAAATAATCCAATATTAAGCCAGGTAGAGTTGCAGTTACTGTCTAATTCTTTTCAACAGATGATATGTAATCATTGTATAAAACTTCGTAAACATCAAACCATAAATGGCAGAGATATCCAACAATTTGAAAAATTTAACGCAAAAAAACAAAGGGAAATAATCCATTATTAAGTCAGGTAGAGTTGTTTTTACTGTCTTATTCTTTTCAACATATCTTATGTAATCATTGTATGAAATTTCATAAACATCTTACCATAAATGGCAGAGATATCCAACAATTAGAAAACTTTAACACAAAAATAACAAAGCGAAATAATCCATTATTAAGCCAGGTATAAGTTGCGGTTACTGTCTAATTCTTTTCAACGGATGATATGTAATCATTGTATGAAACTTCGTAAACATCAAACCATAAATGGCAGAGATATCCAACAATTTGAAAACTTTAACGCAAAAAAACAAAGGGAAATAATCCATTTTTAAGCCAGGTAGAGTTGTGGTTACTGTCTTAATCTGTTCATCACAAGGTATGTTATCATTGTATGAAGTTTCATAAAAATCTAACAATAAATGGCAGAAATATATGCTAAATTAAAAACTTTAACGCAATTGTTAACGACACCAGACACCCGAAATTACAAAGGGCAATAATCCATAACTAAGCAAGGTAGAGTTGCGGTTACTGTCTAATTCTGTTCATCACATGGTATGTTATCATTGTATAAAGTTTCGTAGAGATCTGACTTTAAATGGCAGAAATACATGGTACATTAAAAACTTTAACGCAATTGTTAACGACACGGACGCCCGCCCGCCCGCCCTCCCGCCCGCCTGTGTTCGCCAAACTATTAGCCGAATTTTTTCGTTGAAAAATCCGGCTAAAAATCATTGGTAGGAGGGAGAATGGCTGTAGAAATAATTTCATGACCAACCTCCACAAAAGTATGCGCCGCCTGGGAATCGAACCCATGACCCCTCGATCAGTAGACTTGTGTGCTACCAACTGAGCTAGCCGGGCGGCTTCTAGTGGTTGAAACCAAAGACTAGTTATTCACAACATGTCTTTTATGACCTGTGTGTTTGCTTAATGTTACAACACACCACAGCGGTTTTTTCCTTCTTTAGCAGGGTCCGATAAACGGACCCGTTCCCAATCGCTACCGGTCTTTCCCAATTTCGCGACCGGACCCTTCCCAATGCTGAGAACAGACCCTTCCCAATGACGCCAAAGTAGCATTTTTCCCATTTTCAAAAAAAAAAAAAACCCACAATAATGTAAAAAAATATCAAAAACAAACAAAAAGCCAGATACGAGTCCCAATACGCGTCAAATTTTCGGCCAAACGTTTAACTATAATTGAAAATTAAGTGTAAGGTTTAACTTATAATGTTCAATAAAAAGGCGGAGCGTACGCCTTCTCGGCCTATCAGTGTCCGCTAAAAAATCATTAGTGTTACATGTCCGCTTGATAACATCGCTTATGTAATCAAACGGTTGCAATTAACAAAGACGTGTCAACCTGTGATATTGCAATAATTTGAGTAGATAAAACTTTTGTAATGTTTGCCGTTAAGCTGATAATTGTATTAAATTATGAGCCTGTTGTGAAGCAGTTTAAAAATATGTAATTGGTTAATTCTTAAAGACAATTAAAGGTGACAATAACAATAATCTCAGATTAGATAATTAACAAGTCGTAAAATTCCACAAGAAAAGAATGGTACAAGCAACTTATTTTGTCATCATTTATAATCAAATGGAGTTATTATTCATTAATAGTCATTTCATATCTTAAAAATTAAAACCCTTCAATCCCAGTGCTTTATTGTCATATATTTTCACGATTGACGCTATCGCCAATTCAAGTGATACATTGTTAAATATACGTTTATAATTTTATTACTTTAATATTTTGATTATTGGAATTCTTAACAAAAAGGACCGAGAAATTTTCCTCTAGTTTTCGATTTCAAGAAAAAACACCAAATGATTCAAACTGAATTAGCGAAAATTGTATAAGAAGTTGTCATGCCACCTATCAGCTAAAGTTGTGTTTCAGACTATAAAAACCAACAATAAGCATGCATTGCTACATGTAAAATAAATTAATATTAGATAAAAATATTAAAGCAGAATCAATAAGCAGAAATTTTTTAAACAAAGACAGGTCAATATTGAGGACATTGATTACATATTTTCCAAAAATGCCCTTACTGCATTAACCCCATATGAACATATACCTTCAAGCAAAAGGGCTAAACCGAAAGGATATGTCAATTGGAATGAGTATATTGAATGTAAAACACTACTAACACATTTTTTCTCAATTGAAATGAAAAATATATAATTTTAGGTTACAACTTCATACAAAATCACCATGTTCTGTGAATGCTGAATAAAACATTAAACGAAGTATGAATTCATTTAAACTGCAAATGTAAATTACATGAATAGTTTGTTTTTACTTTTAAAATTTCTATTATTGCAAGTTTTATCATTTTGAAAATCTGAGTCATTTTGTGAGTTTGGACAGTCTGTCAGTTGGACAAGATTTAAACAAACAACAAAAGCATTGCCATAGTTCATTTACACATGGGTCTTTTGCCAATTATGACAGATACTATGGCAGTGTAACATTAAAAGTCGTAATATATCAAGGGCAAGAATGTGGGACTCCAACTTTAGGCAGTGGGACTCCAACTTTTTGCTTTGGGACTCCAACTTTTCTCAGAAGGGAGTCCTGGACTCCTACTTGTGAAATCCTAGTGAGAACCCTGGGAAAGCTCAGTTTCACATCGTCTGGAATTTTGATCCCACCTGTTTTTTGGTCCGGATTGAGATTTGTTTTTGTGAGTAATCAATATTTTGAATGTTATAAACAGAAAGATTTCACAACAGATTTTAACAACAGTCTGAAACGAAACTGAAATCTGTCATTTACTGTATTTTTAAGTGGGTGGGGAATGACGATTTATTCTATTCATTAGTGAATAACATTTCATAGTCATAAATTCGCAGAGCCTGGCTTATTTGTAATTTTCAACTTTTTCTAAATCAAAGTGATTGATGTTGCTTATATTATCACTTTGCTGAGACACTATCAGGTTTCAAATGAACATGCTGATAATTATTTTTTAAGATCTTATTTTCACTTTATTTCTCTCAAGTCAGTAAACATATGTTTTAACAAAGAATGAAAAAAAATCACATTTTTGCTAATATACTTCAATTCAAGTACTTCAATTCACTTTGTACATGAAATTCCCAATGAGCCTAATTTTACGACACGAAAATTCCCAATTTGGCCCATTTCACGACTCGAAAAATCCCCAATTTGATGGTACCGGATCAATTCTCAATGAGGCAAAAAAAAAAAACGCTGCACCAAAACAGCAAAATGAGAATGACCATGAAAAAGAAACTAGACCTAACAGTGAGTGCGATGATATATACCCCCCCCCCCCCAACAGGTCTTTGTCAGGAAGTTTGAATCAAATCGGTACAATATGTGCCGAGAAAATGAGCAGACAAGATTTTTCATCATATGGTCATAGCTCTGCAAAAATCAATGGACCATAAGCAAAATGGGATATGCACATGACTGCTTGATACCCGGTCTATGAATGAAATTTGAATCAAATCTGTACAATTGTTGCTGAGAAATTGAGGGGACAAGTAAAAGCTACAGACCGACCAACCAACCGACAAGCTGACTGCTATATGACCCCTGAACATAGTTTTTAGGTGTATAATAAATGCATAAAAAAGAAAACAATTATTACGTACTTGTAATAAGATACACCATTTCTCTTCACATGTGTTAAGGCTAATTCACCCGATCTTGAAGTTTTATCTTTCATTTTTTTAATTTCTTCCATTGTTTCTACAGTAACATGATTTAATTCACCATCTTGATATTGTTTTAATATAGCTTCTAAATGACCTGAAAATAGTAAAAAATCATAAGCATAGGTAGATCCAGTGGGGGGGGAGGGGGTCAGGGGGGTCCGGACCACCCCTAGAATTACCAAATATACCTGTCCATTAGTGTATTTCTTGACTGTAAGTCATTTTTAAGAAGTATGAAGCAACTATTTTCGGTGCTTAACATATATATTTAATGGTTATGTAGTTTTAATCATTAATTAGTGGCATAATTCTGCAAAATGTGTATAATGTGGTTGAGGTTCGAAAGTTTGGACCCCCCTAGAAAAAGTTCGGACCCCCCTAGAAAAAAACCCTGGATCCGCCCTGATAAGTTTTCTAAATTGTATAGAGACTTAGACTTATGCCAGTTGAATGACTTACTATTCAACATTGTGCCATCAATCCCTTATATTTTAGAATGTCATAGGTCAAAAGGTCCAATATTACATCCATCTATTCAAGTATTATTTAATATGAAGCTGTTTACATTCACAAAAGTTTTTAGTTACAAGATAATTTTGTATATGCTTAAAAAGGCTTCAATATTCCTCTTTGTTTGATTATGTTTCGCACGTAGCTCATCATAACTGTATATATACTTGTATGCCTTGCCAATATAACATTTAATGTTTTCCTACCAATACCATACATGTAATATTACTTGAATATATTTTGTATCTATGTTAAATTTATATGTTTAACTTGTAAACTGTTTAGCGCCATGCCTTAATGTTTCTTGAATAAAGTAAAGTATCATGTACATAATTGTATGAATTTATACAATCATGTACATAATAACAGGAAACTTGTACTTTTATCTGAAATTGAATCTTTTTTTCTTGCCACAAGGCAAAAAACACATTCTAAAAATAAAACTATTAAAATGCATGTAAATGATCTGTAGAACGGTAAAACTGCCATAAAATGGCAACAATTTATTGAAGTGAAAATTCTCCTAAGAACAATTATTTCTTATGTATTGTCAGTAATACAACAGTTTAACAATAGATTAAAGTACTACTAGGAAACAAGTTCAGACTTGCAAATAATATTTATCACTCTCAAAGTGTTTTCCAAGTTGCCATTGTTTTAGCAAAGTTTTCAGCCATCGCCTTAAACTTTCTCCAACACTAGCCCAATTTATTTCACGTTTGAAAGTAAAGGGCAAAAATATCAACAGGACCTACTAGTTGAAGTAAGTAATTTTTACCAGCCCAAATCAATTGTCACTGGTTCCAAGCTTCAGGCAAGTGGATTAAGGTGCTTAACATATCTGAGGTTTTTTGCTCATACATGTATAGGCAAAAATGTCAGAGCAAAAATGTAAATTGTGTGCAATAAATTAAAAAAAATCAAAAGTAAATGTTCTTCTTCCTGAAACATTTTGTGATTCAAGTTTAAAGATAGTACACTGATATAAAACCACATACATGTACATGTATATTATATTTAAGAGAAATTTGACACACAAAAACAATCATTGACATGAGTAGTGTTCTCATAAACCAGAAGCATTTTTGACTGATTGTATTTTTATAAGATAGGAAAAAATCAAGCAGCCGTGCCCCAGGTATGCATTATGTCTAATCAAACAGAATTATTTCTTCTGTTTCTGTCAACAACAATGAAAGAAAGATTAGTACTGAAATGCCATTGTAGCCATGATACATAAAAAGCTGCCCGACAAGCTCAATTGGTAGTGCAAAAGTCCACTTATCAAAGGGTAGCAGGCTCAATTTCGGGCTTGGCATTATTTTTTGGAGCTTGGTCATGAAATATTTGGCCATTTTCCCTCCCACCACTGATTCTTTATCAAGTAGGGCAGTTGTCAGTCAATGATGAAAGTATGTACCAATTACTGGTAAACAGCCAAATCTAGAGATTTGGCCTTTCCAGCAACAGTAAGTAGGTTGACTAACTTCCATGACATGACTGATACAATGTGTTGCTACTGCGTTAATTCCAACCAAACAAAAGATACACATAGCAAAGATTGAAAATATCTAAGAATAAACACACAAAAAATACACAGCCAATTTCTAAAATTCATAAATCAAGTGCTTTCATGTAGTGTTTCAAGGACTGATAATAGAATAATGATAGCATGATATAAGCAGTATGTCAAAAGATTGCAAGTACAAAAAACCTGGTCTGAATGTTTACAAAATTCTTCACACACAGTTTTCTGTGATTTTTCTCAAGAACCAGAAAGTTTATTATAAACAAAACTTTGTTTTAGAAGTCATACAGGATCAACCACATGTTTCAGAATGTAGGTTACAAATATCTATAAGGTTTGGCAATAAATTCCTTACTTTTCATGGGTGAAATGGAAACAAAGCTATAACATCATCATGGGTTAAAATAAACTTAACATTGAGTTAACTCAGTGGTTTAGTGCAATACTAGTCAAATTAAATGTAAAAAGATTAACACTCTTTCACAGAACTTTCAATCCAGAAAACAAAACATTACTGCCACTTTAAGCTTTTTTTATAAGTCTACATCAAATAGGCTTAAAGTAAACAAACAGATAGGCTCAACTCAGAAAACAATTTTTACAACAAATAAATCATGAATTCTCCCTAGACTGATCAAGTGATAATGTTTTATTATACCCTCCACTCTCGCCCTTTTCTCCTAAATGGTCTTCTAAGTTCATCTGATTCCAAATAATGATCGCTTTATTTTCTAGACAATGATTTCCAGATTGCCTCAGGAACTACAGCATTCATATCAGAGTGATCTCAAACCCTAAGCACAGTGACACAATGACTATTGAATAGACTTATATACCTGGAATTCAAATATTTGGGTTTACCCTTGCATAACTAAAAAATAACTTTCATCATCACAATGAAGATAGACGTATTCAAAGAAAAAAAGAATTTAATCCATACTATTTGCTTTTCAGCAATAATGAGTTACAAACTTTATGTACAGCCTCCTGCGCACAGATTAAAAACCCAAAATTTATTTCCGAATTAGGTCTATTGAGTAGGTCCCAGGTATTTGTATGGACCAAATAATCATAAATATCAATCAGCAGAAAACGAGATGCATGAGAAACAGATAATTAACTTCAATGTTAATTAATTATTGATGGAACAGCCCACATAATGAAAATTAAAGCTTCCAAGATTACATGCATCAAGCTGTGTGATAATCAAATAAAATACAATATACATTATTCTGAGCTAATTAAATTCCTCAAGCCATACTTTCAAACTCTTCATAACATAGTATTTTAAAGATGCCTGTATCATTCCTTTAGTCAGCAACTTGAGTTTTCTCAAGTATCTTAAGCATCTGTTAATAATGGGCAAAATTATCAACTAACTGATTATACAAATTTATTTTTAACGAGCTTGAAATATTTTCACAAGTCTCAAGCTTCAGGCTAGTGCAGTCCCCAATTTTTAATTTTCTTGAGCATTATAGCCCAATTTATTATGTTTTATAGAAAAAGGAAAAATTATCAACTAGCCTGATTATTCCCTGCTGTTATGATACACCAGAAGCATATCAGGATATACTGCAATTCACTAGCACTGTATCACTATACATACTATGATATATTATAGTGGGCTTTTGATTCGTTGTGCCTCCACTGTATCTAATTGAAACATGGCAAATCTTACATGCAGATACTATCAATAGAATTTTAAGCCTCTTTCTGTCTGTACAGTCATTTACATCTGTGATATTAGGACTGTGATATATGTTTTGCATACAAAAAAGATGCTTAGTTTGGAAGAAACAATCACCCCCTTAGCTGCAGAACATCCTAGCAATCAAGCGCCTGGACGCCATGCTTGTTTCACAACTTACATGTTTTGCACAAGTTCCGTACAACCAATAGAACGCACCCTGATCTGTTTAATTCTTGGAACTTAAGTTTAATCCAATGATGATCTATTATAATCTAAAGTGAATTTATTTTAGGATGTGATCAATGATTGGAAAAGGACAAACTTAATTATAGTTGCATGGTCCCAGATTTCTGTAGTTTTAGAATAATTAAAACAAAACACATTTTATATTGCTGTACTGTATGAACTGTTCTTATTTTCTCAGAATAGTATGGTTGATGAGATTTTATTTGGATTACCACAGAAACATAAATTTAATAAGTGGGATAACATACTAACAGGAGGCAAATGTTTCCAATTTTAAGTCGCATGATAGTACATGTACTTTAAAATGTAAACTGGCAAGAAAAGTTCTTGAAATACATGAATTCAAACCAAATAATATCATATAGATGGTTTGATCTCCAAATAATGCTCCTATGATCAACAGAGTTAAAAAAACTGATGACTCTATGATCATCACTAATGACTGTGTATCATTAATAAGTCACCAGGGTCAGTGGTGCAGTAGGTTATGTACAGATTTTCAAATCCAGCATCCCAACAGGGATGAATTGTCATTCATTGGATTACAAATGTATATGTAGACAGCTGGCATCGTCCCATGAACTCAAATGCAACTTTCTTACAAAGAAGGTCTTTTTCAGAGCATCTTTCTCCCAAAAATAACTACCAGATTTAAAATTACCCAAACACATGACAGTACTTTACAGCATATTGTAATGAATTTTCGCAATTTATGTTCAACCGATCTAAAAACTCAAATTTCCATCCTTTTAGTACAAATATTACATCAATACTGAAAAGAGACCTTTTTCCAATATTGTCAAATATCAAATACCATGTTACCATGTTATCCTAATATCTCCACATAGAGAAGACTGAAGAGTACTCTAATGAAGATAGAAAAGCTGCCTATATCTCTGTCAGTTAAATTATACACAGTAACTAGTAAACTAGACAGTGAAGCCAAGAAGTTAGACAGAAGCTAGTATAGGTCGTTTGCGTTAATGCTGGACCCCTATTTGCCGCAAATATCTTTTAAACTATAACAGCGATTTTGCTAAAAATTTTAATACAATCTTATTTCAATTTTTCCTTCTAGGATTAAAATTTTCAGAATTTTTAATACATGTAGATAAATAAAAAAGTTTTCCATAAGGTACAATGCAAAATATTTGGAATTTTTTATCAAAAATCCGGCGGGAGGTAAAATAAGCTGTTCTGATTATAACATTGTCATACTTCCAGTGTATTTATACAAAGTCCCGTGCGTTTACTGTAAATTTGTCGCTTAAATAAACACTCGACGGTCTACTGAATTGTAAAGCAGAGGTCTGTCTTTGAAATCATACATGTAGAATTTGTATAGATTTTGACGATGCAGACGACAGTGATGATGATATTTGAGTTTGTATATACTGTTATACTTTGTTATCAAATAAAATTTCTAACCGGGCCTCACATTAAATTTGTATGTGCCATAATCAGAACAGCCACATAACAGTAGATACAAAATAATAGCTAAATTTTAGCTATTATTTTGTATCTACTGTTATGTGGCTGTTCTGATTATGGCACATACCTATTTAACAAAAGTCGCTTTTTGGCATCAAAATTTGCATTGCATGTCTACGGGAAGTATGTTATGTAATTAAAGAAAAATTCTGAATTTTTGGATTTGAGAAGGAAAATGCTAGTTATGATCACATACAAAATTTGAGTTAATTTCATCAGATAGTTATTGAGATATTTCATGATTTTAGGGGTCCAGCTTTAACGCAAACGACCAATACCAAAGTATAGTTCAGCTGACAGTTTATACTATACAATGTTTATTAATGTAATTGATATGAAAAAAGAATCTGTTGAATCAATTAAAAACACATCTAGTGATTTCAAGGTAGCATTTCCCTTACGATCTTTGCTTGCACTGTAATATGGTATACTAATTATTAGTACTGTGCTTAGTTGAAGTGAACAATGATGCCAAATAAACTATGAGATTTACGAAGCTTGGTCATAGAATTGGATCAAGACATAGAAATATATATTTAACATGTACATGGAACATTCTAAGCAGTACCAGACCAGAACAAATACCCTGAGTTAAGGGCAAAGGTAAGAAAAAAGTTAGATAGGGTAGGCTCCATGTTTTTTATATAACAGAGCCAATTGTGATTTTCAAGTATTTATCATCATGCCAATATTCTTAAAGGTAAAATTTAAAAAAAACTATAGAGTCAGAGAAATTTACTAGGTAGGATTGGGTTGCCCTAAATGCAGGACTTTTTAGGCCTGACTTACAAGTCAAACAATGCAGAAGAGATACACCTTAATGGTAAAACATTGTCCCTGTCAGAAGAACTTGTCCCTTCCTAAAACATTTGATAGTAATATTTATCATGTAAAATCAATATTTCATAGCTAACTGTGACAGCATAGTCAAAATAACAGGATGTTTATACATGCAATGGTTTTTCACATCCAATTTTCTGATGCTATGAAATTCAAACTTAAAAAAAGCATAAACATTTCCTTTGAAAATCATTTTGTGTTTCATGACTAAACTCCACAACAGTATGCCTTGCCTGGAAGCATACATCAAACCTGAAATTGAACTGAATCTTTCAACAGAACATTTATCTCAGAATTTTGCAAACCTCACAAGGGA
The DNA here is from genome assembly GCA_025267735.1 of Mactra quadrangularis. Classification (NCBI taxonomy): domain Eukaryota; kingdom Metazoa; phylum Mollusca; class Bivalvia; order Venerida; family Mactridae; genus Mactra; species Mactra quadrangularis. The sequence goes on along the minus strand of CM046301.1, from coordinate 235,812 downwards.
AAAAAATACTCTAACATTAGACCTAGATCTATTTTTTTCTCCAATTTTTCCCTCAAACAAATGTAATAATGTGATGTCTAATGATGACTATCAGACGAACAGAGAAACTGACATTTTCTAAGAAAAACATGATATCTCAAGGGAATTCTTATAAGAAAGAAAATATATCAACACATGGTGATATCCATTATTCATAACAGATATCTCAATACATCATATCCTACAACAAAATATATGTTTTGTAGTTTGACTTAGAATTTTGAAGTATTACATGTACCATACATCAATACTAGTCTTTTGCTTAAATTTTCTTGCATTCTACAAGGTTCAACATTAAAGGTCATCCTATTGCCCCTGACAACCTATATATCTGGTTCAGGCAACTTATTGTTACAAGGTTAATGCTAGTAAACACTCGCTTCAGGCAAATAAAATACAATATGTTACATAGCTGGTTGTCCAGCCAGGTAATAACCTTCTTTACATGTTTTGTAGAGCCCTGTACTAGCCAAATAATAGGAGCAGGCGTGGCAGAGCAGTTACGACGTTGGACTAGTAATCATTAGAAAGCCAGCTCCGTGTTGGTTTGAATCCCATCCAAAACCTACTCCATTGTTTCTTTGAGCAAGAAACTTTATCCTTCTATTGCAGTAATGGGGGACCAGGAAGCGGACTTGAAAACTGATTAATCTTAGTTGTAAGAACTTGTTTCACAATCGAGCTAAATAAATTAGTATTAATTTAATTTAGCCAAATTTTAATGTGATATAGTAAAATGTCAATTTATCAACTAGCCAAATATATGAAATAAGTGATTTTCACTAGCCCAAATCAATTTTGACTAGTCCTGGACTGGGCTTCAGGCATGCGAGTTAAGATCATGCCTGCAATATTATAGTACAGTTTATTAATTACCTTTACCATATTGTGCTAAAATATGCATGATCTATACAAACTCAGTAAGGACAATATTTCATTAAACTGAGACAATTCAAGTAAAAACAGGGCCAATACCAGGGCTCAAATTTAATTTTAAGCTCCGTTACTCGCAAAATGCAAATTGCAAGTAACTTTTATTTTAACTCGCAAATTAAAATCAACAAAGTCCAGGTTCTTGTTAAATTCGAGTCCTGGCAAATACTGGAAAACAGGCCCAATATTACATGATTAATATCATAATAATATTATGGGTAGTATGGATCATATAAAATTAAGATAAATTGTATAACAAAATGTGTACAAAAAATCTAGAAAATGCTTATTAAGCATTAATCAAAATACAGAACAAATTGCTCAATGCGCACAAAATAAATTATATGGGTTTAAGTCACCAAATATAAGGCAATAAATGATGGACACAAAATACAGTGTACATTAAAGGAGTGAAATAACTTGAAAACAATATACAATGTTGCATGATGAATGATTGACGGGTAATTATAAAAACATTTAATACTTGATACTGGTAATTAATTATATGTGATTGACAGACAAAACTTGATAAATCCTCTAACTATGTACAGAACAGAACAGGATCATATATTGGCAGAGCACATTTGGGTTCGTCGTCATTACAAAACTAAATATATGTAATAAAATACAGTTGTATGCAAGTTGTTATGGAATAAAACATAGGGATGTCAATCGGCTTTGATGGGTCCAAATTATGCACAGTCAGTCTTTCACCAAAAGTTGTTTAATAAGCACATCAATTTTTTTTTCATTTCAAGATAATTTATAGACAAAGAGGGTTCTGATTATCCTGGACTGCTCACCTGAGGACTAGATTCTAAGGGCATCTGACACAAAATCTTTAAAAACTTACATATAAGAGGAACTCAAACTGTATGAAAGCTGTGACCTTGATGTCACAATCCAAAAATTAAAGCTCTACGCCTTTCAGTATTTAAAAATAATACCCGCTTGAAATTTCCAAACTGACCTCATCCATGAGTGTATTTTTTTGTAAGCCATTTTTAAGTAGCAAGAAGAGATTTTCTCGTGCTCCCTTCGCTCGGCCTTGTGCTTAGCATAGATCTAATGGTTATGTATTTTTTTCATATCAATATGTTGTGTTATTCTGCTAACAGTGTATAATGTGATTGTGGTTCAAAAGTTTAGACCCCCCCCCCCCCCTAGAAAATGTTTGGACCCCCCTTGAAAAAGTTTGGACCCCCCTGAGAAAAATTTGGACCCCCCTTGAAAAATTTGGACCCTCCTTAGAAAAAGTTTGGACCCCCCTTGAAAAAAATCCTAGATACGCCCCTGAAGACTATATACATGTATTTCCAAACACTTCAAATGTTCTGCTAATATCCTTGTTCTCTACTTCAGTATACTACACTCTATATAATTAATATAAAACATTTAAAGTGGCTTTACAAATTGATAATATCATTATCTTAATTGGTTGAGTAAAAATATACTTTTAAGGAAATATCAACGTAATTAATTGATATTAAAGTTAAGTATTAATTGTTATAAACTTTCACAAACAGGATACTAAACTGATTGATAATAAACTTAACATTAAATAAATAATAACATTTTATCTGATTTACATGATAAAATAAATCTTTTAACAACAGGACTTGACATTAACTTTTAAAGTAGGATGCTCTGTACAATAATTGCCTATAAATTAGGGATAAGACAATACAGTCATCACACAATATGATTCCTATCAATATGAAAGGAGACGATATTATTTCTACAATCCGATATGGGTAGTTATTTTAAATTAGTTTAAAGTTGTCTCAACCTGCAGGTTGAGTTGTCCAACTTCAGATTCAAACATCCACAGGATGAGTTGTTCATGGCTCGAGTTTTACCGGACCCATTTTAAAGACAGCCACAGAGGTTATATTTCTAGAACAAATACAACAAATACTTAAAAAACTACAGTGCTTCCCCTGATTACGAATGTCAGGGTTCTATTGCAATATATTGCGCTAGACCATGATACGTATCGTGGCCCAATGTATCGATATTGTATCAATATATCGCCATATTGTCTCATCCCTACTATAAATTACACTTGCTCATACAAAATAATTACCCATCCCACAAAATATTGGTTCTTTATAGGATTAAACTTTTATAGTTTGGTTGCTCCTCATTCAGACGACTTGCAGCAAAACTTGTTGATGAAACCCAAAGCTTAAGGTCAGCTAGCATGAGCAGTGGAATGAAGGTTAATGTCAAGCCTTGATCAACTTCAGGTTTTGTAACCAAGATGTGAACATGGCCCAGTTGAAGAGCACCAGATTTTAAAGGTGTGGATTCTAGGTTTGAGTCCCAGGGCAAGGTATAACCTTAGAAGTCATTTTTCATCAACCTTTAGTTAGTAACTTTTAATTTTGAAGAATTTAAGCAAAACAATTGTACCATAGCAGATCTTAAAAGATAGGCATCATGATCTAGTGTTATCTGCCAAACTATTTTTTAGTTAAAGGTCACGGCTTCTACAAGGATCCAAACTGGCAATTTCATATTTCATGGATGTTTTGGAACATTGGAAGTTCCTAAATATTAAATACTGATAAGATGAAGATGTGTAGCAGATAGTCAATTGGCTAAATAAAGATAAAGAGCAATTCATTTTGAGGCTACTTTTTAAATCCCCATAAGTTAGGGTAAAATTTTCATTTGTCAAAATGGATTCGATTGACTCTTTTAAAGTCTAATTATTTATCTGATCAATTATAAAATTAAGAAATCATGGTTTGTTTGTTTTGGGTTTAACGCCGTAGCAACACATTATAGGTTATATCACGGCGGTCAGCCCACCTACTTGCTGTTCCTGGAAAGGCTAAATCTCTGGATTTAGCTGTTAACCAACTACTGAGCACATACTTTTGCCAGTGACTGACTACTGCCCTACATGATTTAGAATCAGTGGTAGGAGGGAGAATGGCTGTAGAAATTATTTCATGACCAAGCTCCACGAAAGTATGCCCTGCCCGGGAATCGAACCCACGACCCCTCGATCAGTAGACTTGTGCGCTTCTGACTGAGCTAGCCGGGCGGCTTAAGAAAATAGAAATCATGGTGAATGAATGGGATTGAATAGCAACAACATTCAAAGATATATAGAGTAAAATTAGTAATATTTGATATACAGTTCAGTGTTTGACACTATCTGATTTTACTAGGGTTCCCAGAGGAACTCATACTCAGTTACTCAAGGATTTCACCTTAATGTAAGAGATTCATTCAATAAAAGACAGCAAATGATTTGCAGTCACTGATTGTAATAAACAATTCATGACAATTTTCAGGGATACTGAAGGAACCACTACAAGTTGTACGAAATGTTTCACATTCAAGTTTTTATAATTAATGTGAATTAGAATAAAATTATTTGTTGTGTATTCCTGTACTCAGTACGGTCTGCTTTATTGAGACTAAAGATTGGGTGGTGTTCGGGACAAAATTAGTGATTATTCTAGAACTCCAAAAAGGGCAGGGTGGGACCAAAAAAAGGCAGGGCGCAGCACGCGGTGCGACTTAATTCTGAAGCATATCTGTATTCAATAACATTTAGTGAACTGATGTTTTTAGTATATTATTTATATATTCATTGTAGCTGCATGCTCAACAAGTTCTTACATCCTTTTCTATTATCATGTACTTGTGTACAAATTTACTTAGCATAGTTGTAAAAAATACTTTTGTGTCAAATCTTTAGCTATTTAAAAGTCATAAAAGGGTGGCAAGATTTGAAACTAATCGTTTTCACAATACAAACTCCATCTCTGCCATGATCTCTAACTTTAAGTGGCCATCTCTAGAAACTACTGTAGAAGAACAAGAACCAGGCTTATAATATTCTATAAAATTGTCTATAATCTTATTGGTATACACCCTGGCCCTGCCTTATTCATACCCAACACATAAAAAACAAGACAAGACAACAGCAGCCATCTCCATTTATTTTAACGTATAAGCACATCCAAATATTCTTCCTTTCCAAGCACAATAATTCAGTGGAACAAGTTGTCAGCTGCTGTACACCAAGCGACAGTTGATTCGTTTAAACTGATTGTCGCTGTCCATGTGGTACTATCAACCATAAACATAAATTAATCAGCAATCATTATGTACAAAGATTTAAAGTAACACTTTGTTATATCATATATTTAGTTTATCACTGTTAATAAGTGATAACTGAATAAATGGGGGGGGGGTTTAACCGAAATTGTAAATTGCAAGTGCCTGCACATAATCCTCAAAGTAATGAGGGAGTGCAATATTCTCTTAGAAGACGAAGAAGCTATTGCTGAAATCAATAAATTTGCTTTTTATTTGGTGTTCGTTTTTTTCTGCAAAATATTGGGGTGCAAAACGATTTGCTAATAAACGATTTTCTATAAAATCGTTCAGTCAGCTAAAGAAAGCATCAAATGTAATTAAACTTTAAATTTGTCAGCACCTGCACATAATCCTCTAATAAATAAGGGAGTGCATTATTCTCTAAGAAATACAGGAAGCCATTGCTTAAATCATTCAATTTGCACTTTATCTTTTTGTTTTTCTGCAAAATATTGGGGTGCAAAACGAATTGCTAATATACGATTTTCTATAAAATTGTTTAATCATCTAAAGAAAGCATCAAATGTAAATATTTATGTAAATAACTATAGTGAAAACTGTTCTTGAGCTACTTTATAGCAGAAGAAACTAATGTCTTGTTTGACAAGTGAAAAACGATCAATACAAAACATCGTCAGTATCAAATCGTTCTGCACCCCCAAAAATGTAACGGATAGCAAATTCTCTTTTCTGTATGTTTTACAAATCCTGCGGGGGACAATTGTTTTGTATATCATAATATGTCCAAGTAAATTGCAGTAAACATCACATTCGTCCACTAAAAATAACAAAAAACCCTGCTAATTGCACAGAATGGTTGGTCATAAGAGTCAATTTAATCCTTGTCGCGTATAGGTACCTGACTGTATATATGTATATTGATGTTATCTAGCGTGTTACAGGCATACCCTAACAACCACCTTATTGATTTTTGACACTGCCCTTTCACAGTTGGCGTGTCATTTAATTACTGATTGATAAAGATTATACAATTGAAGTGTGAATTTACCGATGATTGACAATTATGAACATATCTTTTAAGTAAATTAAAGGGCAACAGGGCGCTTTGACACTCGCAGGGCAGGACTTTTAGGGCAGCAGGGCGGGGCTAAAAAAGGGCAGGGCGCGGCGCCCTGCTATTCTGCTTTAGAAAAATCACTACAAAATGGACCATAAAACGAAAGGGACCATGACAAAACGGACCATATTTTGGGACAAAACGGACCATTAATCGAGACCTTCGACGGGAAAAAACAGACCATAAGAATAAAGACTGACATTTACGATATTAACAAAAATAACAAACATTATTATTATTATCATTAAGTGTGTGAGTAATATCATCATATGTTTGGTATCATTAAATTAAACTGTAATTATAAAAGTCTTAATTCTGATTAACTGCTTGTGTGTTGTTGGTGTGTTGATTGTCACCTAAATTAAATGTGATAACTGTGATAAATATGTACGGAGTTATAAAAAATCAACAACAAATAATGTCCTATATAATGCCATTCTTGTTCACAGAGTCTAGTAGAATTGTCAATACAAGCTAGTATTGAGAATCCTACTAGACTCTGGAATGAGAATGATCGAATGCTATACATTTAACACATCGGATAGATTACTTTCGAAAAAGTGACTACTCAGTAATAATTGATATACAGTCAATAGTAGATTTCGTTAGAAAATATTGGTTCATAAAAAGGTTATACGCAATTAAAATATGAATACTTAAAATTTTTTTAAGTGCCACACTCTGGAAAACAGAGTGTGTTGTGATAACAAACCTGTACTTCCAGATATAATTACTAATACTCACATTTATACCACAGGAGCTTGACATTTCATATCATACTACGAAAGTTCTCCTCCTACATATAATAAAAACACTGTAGGAGGGGAATTTTCATAGTATGATATAAAATGTCAAGCTCCTGTGGTTATATTTTATGAAAAAAAATAACAATCTTCTTCAATTAGCTGCTCTACTTATTATCAATAATTGTCATCAGTTTGGTTTTGATTAAAAAGTTAAGTTGTAAATGAAATAACAAACAGCAACACTATTACCCAAGAATTGCATTTCACTGAAAACATCAATATTTTTATTATCTTTTAATATAAATTATATATTACAATGGTCCGTTTTGTCCCGACAAAGGCCCGTTTTGTCAAAAAATATATGGTCCATTTTGTTCCGAAGTACGGTCCGTTTTGTCATGGTCTGTTTCGTCTCATGGTCCGTTTTGTCGCTAATTCAGATTGGGTCAGCTGTCTGCAGTACATAAATTTATATGACAGTAAGAATTGATGATAATCAATAGGATGGAGAATAACTAATAAATAGTTCATACAGATAATATCATATAAAAAATATATGATAAACATTTCACTGTGACATATTTAATGTAAACACTACACAAGACCTAATTTAGTAGGTCGCGAAAATATGTGTCAGAACGAGCAATTTACCTTCAAGAACTCGAAGTCCGAACAATCCATCGATGTTTAGATTCTGATAATCTGCGTCAAAAAAGTCTACGATTCCTTCTATAGCTTGCAAAACATTATTCCTAGCATCGTTGATGCTGTCCTGCTTCGCTAGGGGTAGAAACAGGAACAAAGCCAGAACTGAAAACAGCTCAGCTGCCATTTTCTTCGATACAATAACACTGAACGATAAAATCCGAACATTTTCGAATGAAAACTATTACTGTAGGCACGGTGAATTTGGCGGGTAAATTGATTAATTTCGTGTATCGTATACTATTATATAACTTGCAGATTCATATACCTACCCTCTGTTTGTACGGTTTTATTCAATCGGTGGGCGTTTATTCTTCTCTAGTATGAATAGCAAACGAATCATTGATGTAGAAAAATCGAAATAAAGAGGTCAAAAATAAAGTTCGCATTGCAATACACTATTGTAACCAAATGAATTATGGACATTTTTCTATAATTTTCATACATTCTATCGTCACTAAGTTCAATTCAAAACAGTAATTTATCAAAAAATTGTCCAAATAATTGACCTATCTAGATATATCATATGGTATAAATTTAAAGAGAATCTCTATTTGATTACTGTAAAATTAATCTTTGCAAATTGTCCTGGGTTTACGTAATCAATTTGACATTCGACCGGAAGCGAATCTTTAAAACACACGTACACAGACAAGGATGCACTTTGGTAAGAAAACAATGATTTCAACCTTTATTTATGATTAATAGAAAGTTTAGTAATAACCTGCTTATAGTTAATGTTCAGGTACAAATTATTTAGCTAACATTGTGAATGAATTGATTACCCCAAGGTTACTGTATTGATTTATTCAGCCTATTTTTCAGGTGTAAATAATGTATTGAGTTACGCCTAAAGACGGCATTGTTTATATAGAATCAGTAAAATTTTCACCATTTATAATCATTCCATTACTTATTGGTGAATGTTAGTCCCATATGAACAATCTGTCATTACTGATTTAATGACCTGTCATGTCTCAATGTTGCAGGGATAAAGTGTTACAATCAAGGGCAGTGCATGAGCTCAGTCCCCAACCGAAGACATTGAAATGTATATGTTCGTGAATACAGTATATGTAGTTAGAGATTTACAGGGTTCGACATTGACAGTGTACCAGGATTCCCAGGATCCCAAAAACTTAGGAGGAATCTCTGTGATTCTAAGCTGAGAATTCTGTCAATATCCCTGAAAAGTTTTTATCCACATTTGAGTTTCCATGAGCTGTTTTCCACAATTTCTGACTGGAGATCTGTATAGTTCGAATTTTTGTGTTCTTTTGGGGTAAACCTGAAGTAGGATGAAGGATTCCCCATGGTATTTAAACTGACTAGGGATTTGTTCTTTTGGGATCCATGGTAAGTTAGTAAAAAAAGGAAGTGTTGAACCTAGTATAGGGTCTTTGATTTGGGCCTGTGCTTGTGGCTTTTGATCCGAATAATGATCATTGAAAAGGACAGCTATATGGTCAGGATAGAACTTATGGTTGATGATACACTATGAATGTACAGGTCTATCTAGTGGCATACATGTGTTACTCATAATAATGCACTGCACTTTACGCATCTAATCTTTGCTTTCAAATGTTAGATTTAAAAATATTATCTTGAAAAGCCTTGGCCTCACTCAGAACTGAATTCATCCATGTAGGTTATGGGTTTAAACGCTGAGCATTGTTGTAATTTGTAATGCGTCTAAGCTACATTGCCTCTATGTACAGTGCTAAGTTTTGAACCCACATCAAGGGGTATAACTTTTGTTGAAAAATGTACTTTCTATTACAGTACAACCCATAGACCTACTGTAGATGTCCAGTATTAGTGTTTCTTTTTATTTCAGAGTTAAATTTCAGTAATGAGTTAACTGAGTACATTAATTATTAAGTATTTTGTTGAGGTGATCCACTTATAAATGGATATTATGCATAAAAGACAGTATTCAGATAACATTGGTCAGATCAAGACATCCAAACCATGCAGGGTAAGTTATATCATATATACAGTGTAACCTCAATCTGATTAAAACCCGATCTACAATTTCACCGCTCGCATACTCGCTAATGTAGATCTGGCCTTTTCCAAACGAAGGTCACGTTCAGGTGACCTTTTCTCATCATAATATTCATGACGAAATTGTTATGATACGTAACTTGTTTACATCGTCTACGTCACGAAATTTGAAATGAGCCGCCCAATCGCAGCCTGTGAATATTACCGCGGTTAAATTAGCAAGCAAAACTTGGTCTAAAAATAGAAATTACGAAATCAAAATGTGATTAATAGTGTTTTCGTCTAGATGAAAGCTACGCATTGATTGGTCGACACAAAGTTCATCTCGACGTGACCTCAAAGGGAAAAAGTACAGATCCAGTACGAACGTGGTCTACTAGATACATGTTTACGCAGATTGGTGTAACCTCTGCAGAGCGACACTCCAACGAACAAATCCTCTGCATAAAAACAGCTTGTGATATTTCCCTAAGGCATAGTTTTATTGGAATTTTACCTCTGCAGAGCATCGACATCTGAAAAGCAACGTTTTTTTAGCCCCCCCCCCCCCCCAGTGTGTATTGCTCAAGAGAAGTTGTACTGTATTGTCTTGCAAATACCTAGATTTGTAAATATTTCAAAAACTTAAACTTTGTAGCACAATATTTGCTCTGATCTTTTTATTGAGATATAAACTAAAAATTAATTTTGAACTAAAAAACGATCTATTCAATAATAGCTTTGTATTGTCCTGGGTGGTTTTAATCTAAGGCCTTGTCAACACTAAATTGACTGGTCAATATGACAACATTACATTGCTTACATTTAATAATTTACATAGAATTATGATAAAAATAAACTGTGTCTTTATCTTGTGGTAAAAATCTTAATTGTGTGTTTATTTTATTATTTCAGCTTTGTGGATGTACTTGTGATGGAAAATTTCTTACAGATCCAAGGTTAACTTTGTTATATCTAAATTTTGTTCAACTGTCAGTGATGCATACATCAGCCCTACTGATTTAAATACTGACTACAGCATTTCTGTACTCAGAATTCACAATTGATAGCAACTCCTATTTATGTACAGGATTATTGAACAGATATATGAGTATCTAAATCAGTGGGGTTAATGTATGCTCCTTGACGGTAAAATAAGATTTAACAATGTCTTGCTATAATACATATATAGACAAAAAATGACTTTCATAAATTTGAATTGGGGTGAAGACAATTGCTTGGGCCCCTGACAGGTAAATATGAGGGTCCAGCTTCGAAATATGGACATACAACATAACCCTTCATGAATAGAGTTCCACAAAAGTGGTTGACTTGAGTAACTGACTTCAAATTCCTATAGAGTCGTGTTGATGGGGTATTGTTTGTTTAGGACATATCATGCTGATTGCACTCACTACATGTGTTGGCCTATCTTAGAAAAATGGTATTTTTTTACCCCCCATTCGATTGGTTATACGGAACTTGTGCAAAATATGTTCTTGAATCAAATACTTCCGGACAGGGAGGTGTCAAAGAAGCATGAGGTTCAGGAGCTTGATTGCTAGGATGTTCTGCAGTTAATAGGGTGATTGTTTATTCCAACTAAGCATCTTTTTCATATACAAAACATATATCACAGTCCTAAATGACTGTGTAGACCTAGTGAAACTAGATTCAAGTAGTTGCATATAATATTAGCAATGTTCCTGTTGAATACAGCAGAGACACAATGAATCAATAAACCCACCATATATTGCGGTACGTATCGCAATATGGTGCTAGCGTATTGCAATATATGGCGATACACTTCTTGCGTATCATAACAGCCCTAGTGTATACAGAAGTCAGCTTGTTGATCGGTCTGTAGCTTTTACTTGTCCGCTCAATTTCTCAGCACCTATTGTATGGCTTTGATTCAAACTTCACACATAGACTGGATGTCAAACAGGCAAGTGCACATCCCTATTTGGTAGTGGTTCAACTATTCTTCAGAGTTATGGCCCTTTGATGAAAAATCTTGTCTGCTCATTTTCTCAGCACCTATTGTACAGATTTTTATTCATACTTCTTGACAAAAACATATTTGAGGTATTCATCACATTCAGTGATAGATTTTAGTTTTTACTCGCACAAGCTGAAGCGCTCTCCTGTTGAGTGACTGAAGAAGTAGGAATTTGTATGCATGTACATGTATTATATATTTTCAGACATAGTCTTGATCTACAACAACAGATAGAAGAGTTACATAGTGATTTACTGAGATCTAAAAGTCATATATCTAATATGGAACATGAGTATGATAATAGAATGCAATCTTCTAATTATGAAATACTTAAATTAAGAGAAGATTTTGTTAAACTTAGAGATAGATATGAAAGGTAAACATTTTATTTTATTTTAGTGTTTAGACCAAGATAATAAGCTTAATTCATTGCCTCATAACCAAAATACTGATATTAAAGTGGCCAGAATAAAAGAACTTTGTACGACATACAATGGCATTATTTTTGTATAGTTGTACTAGTCAACCATGAGTTTACATTGAAGTCTTTGTTTTTATCATTAATTCTCTTAGGCAGACTGCCATACACATATCAACATACTTGTGAGAAAGAAAGTTAGTGACCAATACAGTTCAGAAGTCCATGGTGCAATATTGTAGTATCTGTATTTTGATACAAGTTGTGGCTTTACTTAGTTGTTTACGCCTTTACTATTATGCACCTTAAGTATTCTGCAACACTAAAATATTATTCAAAAAAAAAAAAAAGTCAAGTTGTTTTTTTCTTTCTTAGAGAAATTAATGTATGAGGCTTTGTTGAATGTTAACAAAAACAAAAAAATTCATGCAAAATAAATTAAAGTGAAAGTTCTTCATAGTTGCTAATCATCTCTACTAAATTGACTGTTTTATTGTTAATATTTTAGATTAATGGAAAGTCATAAACGTATGCAGAAAATAAATGATAATCTTGAAAATAAACTTCTCAATGTTGTAAGTATATGTTAGAGTTACTTCCCTTTAATATGGAAAAAGTTGTTTTCACCTATCTGTTTTACTTAAATGTTCATTACATAATCATGTATATCATTCCACTGCACCCATTTTGAGAAGTTAAATCTACTGAAACTCCTATGCCTTGCTTAATTGTGTCCCTCTCCCAATGGTACTGTTGACAACTTTTTTGGATGTATATTGCAATCTACATAGATATAGTTTAATCATTTAGTAAATACAGAAGTTGTAATTACAGAATCATGTTCACAATACTTGAAGTAATCTTCATACATTATTACTCATTGCTTTTTTCAGACTATTTTGTTGCCAAGTTTTTGGTTTCATTCCCTTACCCCAAAAAAGTTTCTCCCTTCTTTGTAGATTTGGTCTAGTTTTTTTAATTTTAAAATTACCTGTCAGTGTCTGTAATTGTGTTAAGACATTCTTATTATTTCAAGACAAACTTACCCATAAAATGTGAGAAATATAGAATGAAAGCACACTAAAATCATCTATACATTTACTAACTGGATAGGTTTTATACATAAAATCACCATCTTTTACAGTTGTATGTTAATTTGTACTAAAAGTGTCATGATCATATCACTGCTTTATTGTTTCCAAAATGATTCTATACAATTTTGAGGGTTTATGAAAACTTTATTCATGTATTTATCTAAAGTTGAAATCTGTCAACAAGAGATTTAATATTTTGATATAAAACTGTTTTTGACTTACAGGTGAATTCCACAGAGTCAGATAAGACAATGTTACAAAAAGAAGTAGCTTCCATGACGTCCAAATTAGTTGATGCCAAATCTTATATCTGTGATCTTGAAGAGGAAAATGTGAGTACAAGTTATAATAGCAAGGTTCAACATGAATTTCTGATGTAGGATGCCCAGTTGTAAGGCCAACTATAAATTGTATAGCCTGAATCAAATGATTACTTTCCCATACAAAACTGTACATTAAACTCGATAAAAGTTGAGGGTTAATGAAAGAGAAGTAGTAGCGTGAATGGTTTCATTTGTCTTTTTTACATGATTGAAAGACAATGACATTAAATGTAGAGATATTTTACCCTTACCTGTTGCAAGCAATGTACAACATAGTCGGGTCCTTACTCTTAAAAGATCGGTTTTGTCAAGAGCTTATTCAATCAAAATTGATACTCATGCATGTACTTACATGTATATCTGCCTTTATATAAAGCAATGTTTAAGGATTGCATATTGTGAAAATTCTTATAATAATTTATCGATATGATATTAAAGGATTTATGACTAAAATTAGTTGTGTGATAATACTGGCCGCAGTACTCTAAGTATTTTTACGCTAGTTTTTTTCTGTAAAGTGGTACATTTAATGCCATTGTTGAAACTGTCTGTTGTATATTTCAGGAAAGATACAGAAATGATTGTAACTGGGCAGTACAATTATTACAATGTAAACCAAGTAATTTTGTCTCACAAAAACTTCAAACAGTATGTTGATTCTTCTTATATTATTATGTTTTATTTTTTTTCATCACAGTATTTCTGATTTCATCAGTAGAATTCTTGATGTAATATAGTCCTATTTAAATGACATTATCCTTTCTTTAAAAATATTTGTTTAAAACAAATCATAGTTATCCAAAGAACTTTAAAGGCTGAACTTTATTATGTCAAAATAATTTATATTACAAGTTTATAGTTTTTACAATGGCACTTCAAAAAACATTTCTGAATGCTTGCGGCATTTACTTATTTATTGCTGTTTGTGAGCACCTCCAAAAACAAATTTCAAAAATGCTGTAGAATGATTATTGATATTTCCCCACTAGGTGGCTCTAACAGAACGTAACTAATAAATGATAGAAATAGGAACTTTTCTTGTTGTGTTTGTCAATTGGTACAAACTGACAAGATGCTGGTTAAATACATAGGGCCACAAACATAAGGCATATAGCAGAATTACTTTAAGCACTTGACCTTTTCTAGCCAGGCCTATTTATTTGAATATCCATACATTTTGCTATAACCATTATTGTGAACAACTTGTTAATGGTGCAAAATGCTATTGTAAACTTTTGTTAAATATTTTAATATATTAGGTGTTGGGAAAGCTCATTATATAAGGATTGCATTGCAAAATTTTTATTGACACCATCTTACCCAATAATATAGCTAATAAATGAAAGTTGTTTTATATAGTACTTGTTATTAAATGTTCACTATATTTTACAGCTACCTTTAGGTCTTCAAGACAGAGTTAAATGTCACATGACCAATGAACAACTTGCAAATCTTCAAAATGGATCTCAAGAGGCCACTAAACTTATACATGTACCTATGCAGACATTCCCTCCTACAGCTATGGTTTATTCTGTTCCAAAACAAAAAGACACTTTACCCAGTGAGAGTACTGAAAATCAAGATGTCCCGACTACCTTAATTGCTAAAGTTTTAACACAGCCAGAGATTAAACGGCGCCCCGTGTTCTCATATTTCTGTGTGAACTGTAGAGAAGAATTCTTTCATTCGCATAAAGAAACTCAAGTGAATTTGGTGAAAGAAAAAGAACGTACAAAAATGGCGGTCAAAGTTCACCGAAAAGTGAGAAGTCAGTCGTCATGTTCGTCTAATGATGCAGAATCGTAAATTTGATACTGTTGCCATGGTTTCATACAAGAAAGTTCTCGGGTATCGAATCTCGTATGTAGTTACACTAGTCCAAAATTAGTCTATGCATTATCAGGTTGTTACATTGACATTTATGTCTTATAGTTACACAGTGCCCTCCAAAAGTTCTTGGACAAAATTAGATTTTGAGAAAAGCTGGTCATGTATACTACAAATAACTTACTATAATGAAAGCTTATAAATTCATGCATTGTTTCATCTTATTCAACTGTTAGTTGTGCATACTTTTACCCCATTGATTTAAATATTTACTATGATACTTCTGCACTCATGATCAATTTTAATCAGTGCGGTCAATGTACCTGCCGCTGACAGTTGAATGAAATTGGTTAACAATAATGTACTTAGAATAATATATTATGAATATTATATTTATTTCTTTTTTTCATGGGTTAAATGTGCATCAGTTTATCTTAAGAAACAGATTTTGTCTAAGGAATTTTTGAAGGCACTATAAATGATTGTTACGTTACAAATGTAGTTAGACTTAAAAAATGGATGGTTAGATTTTCATTTCTGCTCGACCCCCTTTGTGGGTCAATGTCATGTATAGTAAGTGATTTACTCTCTAAACAAGTGTTAACAAGCAAATACATGAAATTTTCTTAAGGTATTACCCCATAGTTGTCAAAAAATTGTGACCATAAATGCATAATAATGTCTGATTGTCGTAAAGGATTTTTAAAAGATAGTGCTCTCACAACACTCTCGTTGTTATTTAAGTTTTAAACCAATTTCTAGTTTGAGGATCCAGGTTTTTGTTCCATTTCTTGTATGTTCCCTTAAAATATTGAGACTGTTTTTACTTTCTCACAATAATCTGTCCTTATTACAAACATTTTTAAAGTGAAAATCTAGTCATTATTTTATTTAAGTTATAGAGAAATTGTTATTTATTGTGACATTGTTAGAGTATCATGTTACTGTTATAAAAATTGTGTTCATTTTTTTTACTGACAGTTATTGTATTCAAGATATTTATGTAGTAAAGTGCTGATGTATATATGTTAAAGGTTAATGTACTAAATGTTAGCTAGATTTTATAAGATTTATGGGGTTAATAAATTACATGTGTAGTTAGTCACAAATCTGTTTCCTGGTTGCCTATTACTAAGCATGCAGGATGAAACTTCTTGCTTAATGAAAGTAACATATGGATTCTATGATAGTCTTCAAATCAACACCTGACTGGCTACTAAGAGATTGTCAGTGTATCAATCTCAATGTCATGAAAAGTTAAGCTTGATATTCCCAGTACTGACATTCAGAGACTTGCTTAAACTAAAGTTTTATGGACTCTACATTAAAGGTTATCCGATTGTCACTGATGACCTATCGAACCTATATTTGATTTGGGCAAGTATTACATTCAGCTTGTTGTCAGTCAGACTACCTACTTTAAAATTTAATGTGGGGCTCTGGTCTTATGACTTAGAAGTACATCTTTTTATATTGTATTATTATATTAGCATAATATTTTTGATATGATGTCCAGATTAGGTAAAATACTGCTTATAAAAATGATTTTCAAAAGATGGAATAATTTTTTTGAAAGTTCAATCATCTTTGTATAACCCGTCAGTATTATGATATCGTCAAAGATTTAAGTATTGAAGTAAACTGAGTCCTGGGGCCCTTTGCCTAACCATTTCGCTACAAATCGTTATGAAAAAGCACTTTTTTGTAGCTATTCTTCATAAGAAAATGGCTTGCTATTTATGTCACTAACCAAGATGGTGGCCTGTGCTGATGTACAGAAAGCGCTTATTGCAATTGCATGTTTTTAGGGCGATTTTCAAACCAAATAAGTCTTTAAAAAATATAAAATCATTGGAAAAACATATGCTTATACATGTATGAACAATTTCAAATACATTTGTGTTAATTAATTTCAATTCATCTAGAGTCAGCCAAACATTAAAAACAAATTGTCGGCAAACAGGAAGTCACATTACTGCAGAGGCAGCCATTTTGATTCGTAACAGGGCTCTTGGGTAGTTGAGATTTTTACGCAAGCTCTCGCTACGTAGCGAAATGAAGCGATATCTTGTAGCAAGTCCTTTCCTATGATTTTGCTATGAAGCGATACCTAGCAATATGCTTAGGCAACAGGCCCCTGCCGACACATCATTGGTCGACTATGCATTTCCATAAATGCTGATGTGCTGATAAACTGAACCAAGTATGAATCTGTTGGTACCATACGTTGTACAACAAGTAAAAACATGTCTCTAAAACAGGTTACTAGTACACTGTATTGTGATGAGCATCATATTGTATCCAAACTATTGTTGTACAATTTTCTATTATGGTGTGTTATTTACAAAAAATACTCACATTTTATTTTATAATCTCTTTACAATTTAAACTACTCAAATTTTAAATGTATATGTACATGTATTGTATGGATGAATTCCACTTAAATGTCAAAAGTTTTTATGATAACTTTTTTTTTTCAATTGGTAAAAAAGTTCTTGCAACTTTAAATTATACACTCATGTGTCTGATTCTTTGGGCCTAGCAGTAAGGATAACTCATAAACAACTACAGTACAACCTCTCTTGAACAACACCCACTGGGAGGGACTAAAAAGAGTTGCTGTTCAGAGGTTGTTGCTCTGTGGAGATAAAATTCAATTAAAATTATGCCTTAGGTAAATATCAAAAACTGTTGTTAAGCAGAGGATTTGTTCTGTAGAGGTTATACTGTAGTAAGATTTAGGATGTGATTTGAACAAACACAGATCAGTAGCCTGTTCAATTAACCTAAACATTCCAAAACGTTCCGTTATGATACATTCGGAACTCCTCGGCCATTCGCTGCGAATAATCTAATCTAATAAACAAATATACGATCGTTAAGGCAATGAGAGATGTTTGAAAAATTATGGACTAAAAATGGAACATCACTAATTGCCTAAACAATCATATATGTGTTTACTTCAACATCTGCTGTTTCAAAATAGCGTCTAAATATGTCCGAGATTATTCACAGCGAATGGTGGAGGAGTTTCAAATGTATCGTTACGGAATGTTTTGGAACGTTTAGGGTAATTGAACAGGCTACTGGCTTTCTAAAGATTGACAGTCTAATGTCTTTGCCACTTGGCCACGCCCCCTCCTGAAAAGTTTTGATATATGCGATCTCATTAAAATCAAATCTTCTATAAGCTTCAGTTGTTAAATCTTGCTTTGACTTTTGTTTCATTATAAATTTTACCTGTACAATCAACTGCTTGTATAGTCCAACAATATTAACCTGAGCCTGATCTACCTTATTATAATATTATTAGATAATAACACGCTTCACTAACATTAAATCATGAGTTTCTGTATGTGTGTATACAATTATACACATGCTTATAACAACCTATGTGACTATTTATTAATTTTTTAAAAAACATGGCATGTTATGTGCTTTAATTTTGGAAACATTAGTGTATGAGGAAACATGTAAGTCTGCAATATTGTGGCACAGTTTTAAAGTATTTATCTTTATGAAAACAAAAGTAATTATTCAGTATGTATTTTGCAGAAAGCTTCCGGTAAAGCGCGATTTACAAAAAAAAGACAAAAATAGGCAGTAAACACTTAGTTTGATATATTCTTGCATAAAGGTCAAGCTCAGGTCAATATTGTCAGACTATAGTCACTTTCACTTGGGTATAAATGATAGCAGAGTGATAAAAGCTGCTTGTATCAAGTAGCTGAAGGCTGCCATTTTTAATCTTGATCAATAAAAATGTATTAATGTGTAACGTAATTTTAAATGTGGATCCATATTAGTCCGACATCACAAAAAACATCAGATCTTTGTTAGCTGTTACATACTTAATGTAGTTGAGTGTTTAGTAGTCTGATTTTTATGAAATTGTAATTCTTACAGTAAAAACTTTAAAAACTGGACCTTATCTGGACTGGCCAAAAAATTCAGTATTCAGAGGATCCGGTTTTCAGGGTTTTTACTGATCATACAGATTTTGATATTTGAGTTACTCAGTTTTCATATGGAATTATATATCAGGTCTTGTTATAAAGTTATTGAAGTAGTATTCACTTTCACAAGTAGGTTTAGGCCTAGTGATGTTGTTAATGTATTCTTTTATAAAAGATATTATAATTTTTTGCTTACAGTAAAGCCTCTACTATGTGACTATTATTTTGGTACCAACAATCTTATTTATCCCGTGGGCCCTTTATTTTGACATTTATTATCATCTTCTGAAAATCAAAAATGCTGTAAATGGCTACATACAGTGTCATCCGAAATCACCTTTATACTTGAAAATTGAACTACATCTAAAGACAAATCAACCATTTCCAAAACTGTAAAGGTAATTATGAATGACACTGCAAATTAATAGAGTCTTATTCTTTTCCAGACTTGGCTAAAATAAAGTACCAAGTATTAAATGCATTGTATAGTGCTTAACCCTTTACTGGGCAAGTTATTCCCTTGGTGACTGTCTTTTTGAAAAAGCAAGTTGAGCCCAGATCCCAGCTTCCACGGCAATGATGGGGCGGAGCAAAAAGGGCAAAAAATGCAATTTTTGCTCTTCTTCAACCCAAACTTTGCATTGTATTTAGAAATATTTTTCCAAAACTGAGATCTAAAGTGCTAGTACTTTCCAGGGACTGAAACATGACTACTTGATCTGCATTTTGTGCCATTATTCTGCTCTCAGTGATCATGTTTTTTTTTTACTATGAGGGACACTTTAAACCCCAGCAACAAAGGGGCACATCCCCATCTTTGACCCTCTCAGATATCTTTTGTTGGGGGAGGTTTTGGAAATTGAAATTCACTAAATCCCGTTAAAAACATCATATTCAATGCCTGTGGTAGCCATTTTGAAGGGGGTCCAGACAGGTAAAAATGCCGGATTGACCAGTTAAGGGTTAATATTTAATTTCAACTACTTTCAGTTATATCAGGATAGTTTTCTATTAGACAAGCACCAGGAATAGTGGAGTGTATTGTCTGGGGATATCTCTTGTTTATATAATTTATGATATAATATTATGTTATACATATCTTATGTATATTTGCATATTATATAATTCATGATGTGTTGTGAAAGTATGATTTAATTTCTTTGTTAAATTATGTTTAATATTTGTCATTGTTTAATGATTATTTATTTATTACCTTTTTTCTTTTTAACATTGTTTTTTATTCACCTTAATTGTCATGGATTTCATAAGTTTTTAGGGAACAGTTAATACATTTGTTTGATGTTTATGCCGTGTCATTTTCAGTTTCATTATATTTATTACTTACACATGTACATACTCCTTATTGCTGCAATATATGCTGAACTTAGAGCTCTACATTTTTAGATTAGTAACTTGATGATATGCTTAAAATTCATTGAGGTTCATTTTAAAGGAATAACTTAGTATCTAAGGGACCATGTTTGAAAGACCAAATAATTTTAGTCTGTATGTTGTACTAGCAATGCCTGTTTTCCGTGTACATGACAACTGATTCATATCCAGTATTCCATAACAATAGCTTTGACTTTTGATTTTTTGTTTGGTTTAACGCCATAGCAAATCACTGTATAGGTCATATAATGGCGGTCAGTTAACCTACTCACTCCTCCTGGAAAGGCTAAATCTCTGGATTAAGCTGTTAACCAACTACTAAGCGCATACTTTCGTTCGTGACTGACAACTGCCCTACATAATTAAAATCATTTGTAGGAGGGAGAATGGCCATAGAAATAATTTTATGACCAAGCTCCAAGAAAGTATGCTCTGCCCAGGAATTGAACCCACAACCCCGTGATGAGTAGAGACTTGCATGCTACCTGGCAGCTTTGACTTTTGAAGTACAAATGTTATTTAAAATGTTAGTTTACTTGTTATGATATTTATCCTACCTACTTACTCCTTCAATGTAGAATAAAAGACATGTGAACAGATGATAGGCACCAAAGGTTAACCAAAAATGCTCAAATGCGACAAAAAACTTGTTCACATGCTCATAACCAGAAGTCCGTAAGAACGGTTAGAAACTGGTTGAAAGTTAAATGATTATTAAATTATGATCAAAGACATGGATTTCTATTGTAATTTTGCTTACTTATTTACTGTTTAAATTATATGTGTTATACTCATTAGCCTTTTAAGCCTAGTTGGTAGAGTATCTGACTTGATAACTGGAGATTGCTGATTTGAGCCCCATATCAGTTATCTATCTTTTACTCGTACATGTATTACACAGAAAGTAAGTTTAAATTACAAGGTATACCAATTAATTATAGCTCGGTTTGGAAAGATGATCTTAAAGCATACTATATTATCAAACACTCTTTAGCCTGCTTCCTGGTCCTCCAGTGCTGAGCTAGAAAGACACTTTATTGTATCCTTAAGCAATAAAGTAACACAATAAAGTAACTTTACAGATGAGATTTGAACCAATGCGAAAATGTCTATCCAACAATTACTTATCATCCACTCAGCCAGTCAGACTCCATATTACACATATTAAAGGCCATCTATTCTGATGGTAAGAAGAAATGATATGATTGGTTGCTATGTGCATGGAAAACCTACCTTAAACCCTGGTTTAGTCACACTTGGTTTTTGTTTTTTATTGTTTATGCAATTTTTAGGTGCTAAGTATAAGGTTTTGATTATTTGTTTATTGCTTGTAAAAGTATTTTCATTTTGCATTGTTGTTTTTGTATACAAATAGGTTTAATAAAATTTGTATAATTGATACTGTTGTAATTTCTACTTACCTTATTTTCTTTTTTTTTTTGGATGGCTTTAAATTCTGATGCAAGATTCATCATAACATTGTTCACTTTTGAGTCAAGTCTTTGAATTTAGCTACCGAACCATGAACAGAATCCATACAAATTGCTGTTGATCAAGTGACATTTAGAAAGTTAGTGTTCTGATGTCCACAATGTTTTTACAGCCACCATATTTCCGTAATAGTTAAAAATCACAATTTGTTGTGATATTGTTTATTTGATTTAAAGAAATATGCTAAATCATTAAAAAGAAGACAGCATATTTTAACACATTGCTAAGAATGTGTAAGGACCAGTAAAGGTTCATTACGTCAACTGAAATATTCCATATGCTGGACCAAATATTTTAGGCCTCAACAAGTTGATTTTTGTTCTATGGATTTGGTCACACCTTAATTTTGACGGGTTTTTACAAAAAAAATATTTTTATTTCCTCGCTCATAAAAATTTGGTCAAACCGCTATATAAAGCAAGTGAATAAAGACTTTTCAATTTTTTTTTCGTCACTCGCTCGTCCCATTTGTTTTCCAGAAAAAACACATGATCAACTTGTTTTGGCCTTATAGTGCTGATGAAAGTTAGTTGTTTAGACTGTTCGAGACATATCACCATAATTTCTCTTCACTGATCAAACAAAATAAAGCAATAGGTCAGCTGATAACTAGACTACATCAATCTTACGTTTATATATGTGTAGTAAGACTAAAGTTTTCACTGGCCCACTGTCAAGAGTCTTCAAGATAATGAAAAGATGGCTTTTGGTTGGGTATCTTACCAATGCCACATTGAGGTAATTCCAATCACTTTGATTCTGATGTTCAGTAACCCTTTGCCAGAGATCTATTTCTCTGACCTTCAGCCCCTCTCATGTTCAGTGTTGCCTGCAGATTACCTTGTTGAAAAGTTAAAGTAATTTAACATAATTCACAAAGTCAGTGAACTGTCAGGGAATTATGGTCAGAAAAAAAGTACTTCATATTCGTAACTCTATTTTGTGGGGGTTTCCAGCTGAATAAGATTTGCTTGTAGGCCTACTGGATACATCTGTGCAGCACAAAGTTATTTTACATTTGCTGATGTAAGCATCACAGTTAAAATTCTGTTTTGTGTACACAATTTTATTTCAACTTTGTTCCACATGAGTACATCCGGTACAAAAAAAAAACGTTTTTCAGCTGGTAAAACCCATCCACTTTAGTCAGGAATCAAATCTATTGCATACTATAAGTCAGTGAAAAGTCAAGAGTAAAGAACATAGTAATTTAATCTCTAATAGAATGTTATGATGTTCCAAATTACATATATAACATAGGCAGTTTTCAAGTGTTAAAGAACCAATTGTAGTCTAGGTTGAAGTAAAATAGGTTTTTACTTATTTTTAATATAAATCAAGTGAAAGTCTTCAAAAAACAATTTTTTATTGATATAACCTCAACTTCTGAGATTTTTCAGTGAAATATGGTTGACAGCAGTGATAGGGACTTTGCCTACTGTCTTTCGAATGAAATAATGTTAGGTAAATATAGCCATAAGTTTTGTTAACCAAGTTCCTGACATCCCTTTTTGTTTCTGACATCCCTACTTTACTTATTACATGTATTTTACATGATGAATTCATCTTACTGTATCAAAACATAAACACAAAAATGTCTTGTATGAATAATAATGACACTTTGTAAACATTTCACATTAACAGTAAATTTTACATACAGTGAAGTTGCTAAGCATGTTTACACGCATTAATAACACTAGAATACAGCATGATGTTCCTTAAAATGTATACATCTAAACTATTCAAAATCACAGATGATTTTCTTATACGATTCAAAATGTTCAGCAAATAAACTTGTTTATCAAGTTAGAACAAAATTAATATCCTTGCTTAATCAGAGAAACTATTGTGTTTTTGATTGGATCATAATTTTTAGCGTTTCCAGCTGATAGTTTACCTGATTCAAATATTTCCCATCCTCCATGTGAGTTTCGAGACATGGAACACATCACAACGGCTTGTGAAGCATGTGCATGTTGGAATGTTGTTTTACACAAGTCTTTCTCAGGCTTAGACTTTTCATAGAATTTTAAGCTAGGATTTGGGTACCTAGAAATATCTGGTGAGCTCCAAGCACTCAATGTGAAGAACAGATGAGTAATATTGCCCGGAATATCTTGTATTCGTATGTTTATAGTATGATGACCTATCTTGTTTATATTATCCATGACGTCACCAGAGTGGGTAATTGCTTGATTTGGTTCACAACGACGATAGTCACATACTTCAATAAATGATGTCCCACCAAATATGAGACATGAGGCATCTAAATAATCTACTCTATTCAATGGATATCCCCAATACAAGTCAAACACAACATCATTTAAATCCTTTGGAATGGCATACAACAATATAACTAAACATATTGTTGAATTTGGTTTAACTTGAAAATGAAGAAGACGAGACTCCTGGTTATTGATATAGTCCTGAAATGACAATGAGTTAGTTTAAATTTATACAAACCCTCTGTTAGCGTACAATATGCAAGTACATTGTAATTAGATAAATCAACACAGCCACCTCATAGATTTAATGAAGCAGAAATTATATGATCCATAATGAAACTATAAAAAATAGCTCAGTGAGTTGCCAAAAAACAGAGTGAGCCAAAGTTACTCTATGTAAACATGTGTATTATATATACATTGTATTATTTTCATAATTCATTGCATTTTGAAGATGCAAAATGTAAAATTGCATTCAATAGGACTTAAAATAAGTCATTCGATTTCTGGTCCCAGTTATCATGGCAATGCTTGATGTGGATCGAGTAGACGGGGCAAACAAAATCAGATTTTGGCTTCTTTCACCTTAAATTTGCATCTTATTCAGTTATATTTTCATAAAACGAGGTCTTAAGTACAAGTACTTTGCAAAGGCTGAAAACAAACGCGTCAAAGGTGGTAAGAGTCAAAGCGTGAGAAGTTGGTTCCAAGGGGCAGTTGTCCCTGGCAAGGGATGCCCCCAACTCCCAGAAGCCAACGGTGTAGTCTCGATGACTTTCGTGAAAATATGATCATAATCATTGCATGCTGAGCCGACTTATTATTTCTTGCATTACATTTATTTTGTCAGTTTCTTTGCAACATTGTTCACAGCGAGTGACGTCATTATTCAATCTTCAAGATTAACAAGAACAGCTGACATTCGTTCCTCACAGCAAGCTTTTGCTCAAGATTGGTCACGTCGGTAATAATATATGGATATTTCAATAGTGCAGATTAAAAAGATGTTTTAGTATCTTATGAGTTTGCATAAGAAGTTGAATTCTGGGCGTGAGAGCATGATTTCCGTTCTGAATGCGTGGGACTTAGGTACGTGAAAATATGTTATCTTGCCACCATTTTGGCCATTTCTCTGCACTCTATTACCTAAATTTCTTCTCGCGAAAACCCTAACAAATGATGGGACACAGTCCCTATCATAGACTCCTTCACCCGAGACATACATTTTTATTGAGGAGGGATACGAAAAATGACGATTTTTAAAGCAAATTCCCTTGAGTGAAATTCACTAAATCCAGTTAAAAGCACCAATTTCAAGTCATGTATACATGTGACAGCTATTTGCAGGACGATTAAACGTGTTAAAATAGAAGACTGACCAGTAAAGAGTTAATTTCTATAAAATGTACTTACAGAAAGCACTACGTCACCATACAACAACTTCTGTTTTTCAACTTCAATTCCTTTGTTCATTTCTATTTCCTTCTTCAATCGTAAAATAGTCATGTTTGCATTGTAGCTAAGAGTGATGCTTTCTCCAGTCAAGAGAGTAATAGTAAGGGTACCAGACATTAGCATAGGATGAACTTTACCAGGAGAAGCGTCTTCCTCTTCGACATTGTAGTGTTTGAACATGGTCTTTAGAATACAGTTAAACCGTTTCAATTTTGGATTATCTTTCTCTACATTAACATCACACCCTGGGTAAGGACATTTTGATGTTTCTTCCACACCATTAACCACACACTAGAATACAAAACATGCAGGAACGTTTAACTAATTAAACGACATAACGTTTCATGAACACTTTTTATGTCGTTTAAGGCTGAAAACCTCAACCACAATTGAGTTTTAAGTAAACGAAAGCAAATCTTTCAGAAAAGATCACCATGGACACTACTTGGTACCACAAACGAGCAAAATGTAAATGTCCCTTTTTGTAATATACACAAGAATTCTTATTATCTTATCAATAAGTCTTTATAATGTGTTTTGAGATTTTTTGAAGACTCCAAAAATAAATCAATAGTTTAGTACCAGCAGCCCAAGATAAAATCTATGTTGTTAAAAAGTTTTCAACAATTTTTTTTGTAAGTAATCATATGAAATAAATCAATTGATTCGCAGGAAACATTCAACGACCAATGCAGATAACATGAAATGATCCTATAGCAACTGATTTTCTGACAACCAGCGATAATTATTGAAGAAATGGAGAAGTCTTGAAATATTGTCAAGAAAATATATAAATAACCATCATTTATCTGGTAGTATTGCTTCGATAATAATTAAATAAATATGTTTGAACATACACTTAACAACTTTTCTAAGTATACACCTAGATATATTTGGTCATAACTGGATTGATACGTAAGCAATTGATATAAAAATTGTAGAAAATGTTCATCAAATAATATTTCATTTATTAGCAAAACGGAGAATAAATTGAAAAATGAATGACTTCTTATAAGCAGTATAAATATTGGCACCAGCAAAGTACAAATTCACATCAATAACGAGTATGGCCACCTTCAGCTCGCATAACTGCAAGAAACCTGGCTCGCAATGAGATTATGTAGTTTTGAATGATACCAATAGGGTATCATATCACATTCTAGCTTTCTTGTCGTCATATGACGTCTTCTCTGGTTTGGCAGGTCTTTAACACTTCCGGTTTGCTCAAACTTTCTTAAAAGTGTCATCACAGTTAAAGGGTAACGCTTGGAAGAATGGGCAACCTGAAAAATAGGTTCACTTTGTCACGATTGTTGAAGGTTTCTGCTTTACAGCTATGCTTAGAATATCTCAGTGATGAGTATGATGCGAGCAAGACATGAGATAGCTATTCAATTCAATTCAATGAAGAAAATAATTTACTGTATAAAAACCAGTCTGGATTCAGACCTGATCACTCTTGTGAAACAGCATTGATATCCATGGTTGATAGATGGATAAATGCTATAAACGAGAACCAATGTGTAGGTACTGTATTTTTGGACTTATCAAAAGCATTTGACTTAGTAAATCATTCAATTTTGATTAAAAAACTTGAGTTCTTTAATTTTAGTCCTATGTCACTTCAATGGTTTACATCCTATCTGTCCAATAGATATCAAAAAGTCTGTGTTTCTGGTAAACTATCAGAACCAGGACATATTACATCAGGAGTGCCACAAGGATCAGTCCTTGGACCATTACTGTTCATCATGTACATAAATGACATGCCAAATGATTTAAAAAATATTTTTACCGATATGTTTGCTGATGATACTACCATAACAGCAATTGGTCATTCTTACAATGAAGTACAAAATCAGTTGCAAAATAATATTGATATAATAGTCCAATGGTGTCAGGATAACTCTATGGTATTGAATTCTAAAAAGTCAAAATCAATGATCATCTCAGCATCCAATACAAAAAGTTCAAATACAAAATTATCCTTAAATCTTGGACAAGATAAAATAGAGTTTTCAAATTGTGAACGACTTCTTGGAGTACAAGTAGATCAAAATCTTACTTGGAAAAGTCAAATAAACACGATAATCAAAAAATGCAACAGTAAACTCTATCTTTTACAAAGAATAAAGCAGTTTATCAGTATTCCTATAAGAAAATTGTTCTACAATGCTTACATTCTTCCTCATCTAGAATATTGTTGCTCTGTCTGGGGAAATTGTAACAGCAATCAAAGTGAAATCCTTATTAAATTTCAAAAAAGGGCAGCAAGAATTATTCTTGACAAAGACTTTGACACACCATCACAAGATCTTTTTTCAATGTTAAACTGGATGAAATTCCCAGAAAGGGTCAACTTCAAAAAAACCATTATGATGTACAAATCTATAAACAATATTTGCCCTCAATACCTAAGTGAAAAATTCACAAAAAATAATACTGACCGTACCCACAACTTAAGATCTTCTGAAAATCATCAACTTCTTTATGTACCTAAACCAAGACTAGAATTTACAAAAAAATCTTTAAATTACTCAGGCCCCAAATTATGGAATGCCCTACCAAAAGAGGTACAAACAGCCAAAACTTTAAACTCATTCAAACAGAGATATAATGTGTGGTGGAATACAAAGTCATCATAAACCATTATCACTTGTTTTATTATATATATTGTATTGTTTTAAATATGTTTTTATCACTTTTCAAATGTTTTACCTTGCTTGTTGTATATATTATGTAAATACTGTTGTTAAGAGGCTCACAGGGAAGATTGGGCTTTGCCTAACTGTGTTGCCTCTATAAATAAAGTCTTTATTATTATTATTATTATTATTATTATTATTATTAATTCAATTCACCTCTCGTACTGATGAGGCAGCATGTATCATTTCGATAGCCTGGCCTCTTCATTTCAAGCTAATTTGTTTCATACTTACGACTTGTGAAAGTTTAGGTGTTCTTCCTAAGCGTAAATCGCTATAGATATAAACATGAACAAAAACATGAAAATGTAAACAGTTAGGCTCATATTAATAAAAAGCACGAAATGCACGTGCATCTTGGAAGTCGGTTACTACAAGAAGGATATTGACGTTTTTAGTGTCGCATGAAAGATTTAGTATCCCATTGTTGACACACAAAATTTCGTTTAAATATTTTAACAACAGTTGAAATTATCTTCAGGGGAAATGTGTATGCTTATAAAAGTTGTTAAGTGTATGTATTCAAAAGGATTGGTAACTTAAGACATACCATGAACCGCATAAGGAAATAAGTAATTCTCGAGGTTTAACAGGAATAAAAATGGTAATACATTATCAATTCATACCCTTAAACATATTAAAGCTGGGTGTTCACATTCCTCAGTTATATTTTCAGGAGCAAATTCATTCGGTAATTTTTCTACTTTACACTTCCTACAATCCATGATTCTGAAATGGAAAATTATTAGCTCTAACAGGAAGCAAAAGAGAACACATATATAACTGATAACTAATGTACATTATACTCTATTCCACGATTAACGCAACAAAGTTACCCTTTACTGGTAGCGACATGTGTGAAAAGTAGCCATTTTTTCACCATTACGCGGTATGGCTATTTCAAGATGCTGTAATTTCATTACTTATTATCATACAGATATGCAACTTGGCCAAATTATTCCCTGGGTGAATTTCTTTCAGAAAAACCAAGTCGAGCCCCGATCCAATGAAGGGTGCAGTCGTATTTTCTAAGCTCTGTCTATTTATATTTATTACTAGTAAACTATTTGGAATACTTAGATAAAAATATATGTGCTTGTGGATAACTTTCTCTAGAATTGGATATTTTGAACTTGGATTTTCAAATTTGGAATTTAAGTTTTTTTAGCTTAATATAACATTAAGTGTAGCTATTGCCTCAGGACTATATTTACCCAATAAAGAAGAGTCAAATCATAGAGAATACCGAACAAAGAAGGGACATATCATAGAAATTATCACATGTACCATCTTTTTAAGTAAGTAAACCCGTGTCATTCTACTGCCTAACGACCTAAATGTACACATTAACTTCTGAAATATCATAATGAATGCCTTCTGATATGTCAAAATTGTGACTTTGAAGGATTCTTGACTTCCTGTGACAAATACTACTAAAACAATTTCCTGCAGACTTAATAACTTAAACTTTACCAATAATCTCTTTGTTTTATCCCTAAAAATGACTAATACATCCAAATCAGCTGATTTTACACCTAAAAGGGACTTTAAAAGATTTCCTTTATTACTTCCAGTTAATTTAGATATATATACGACAGACAATGTGAAATTAACTTTAGTGAAGCAAGTCACAACATAACTACAAAAAATTTATGTGAAACACTTTTTTCTAAAATTGATGGAATTTTCTAATCATCTCTACACTACAGAAGATAACAAACCAAAGACAGGCCTGACTACTTGTACTAAACTAGGAGGACTTAAAGTTGTACTAACACTTTACAGAACAAAAACACTTTTAGTGCAAGGTTCTGGATGTCTTTGGACAAATTCAAATTTTAACCATCTACTCAAAGAACTTGGAAACTCAGGAAGAAGCGATGAACTAAGAAATGAAAGCAGCTCTCAGTCATCAACATCACAATCTCCACAAATATAAAGTCAAACAAACCTCAAACAATCTGAATGCAAGAACAAGACAAAAACAAGAGCTCCGCTGGGCGGGGCATTATACGCCCGTGTGCAGTCCATGCTGTGTTCTATCTCATATGAAGTCCCTGTGACCTTGACCAATGACCCAGGAATAGGTCCTTAACTGGAGGGATATCCAAAGCAAAGATTTTGAGAACCTAGGTACAGCCATGGTTGAGTAATCACTGGCAAAAAGTTTTCCCACACAAACTTCCAGTGACCTTGACCCTGGGGCTTCAGAACCAAAAGTTCTCACCCTTGAACTAAAGAGTATTGATAAATAAAATTTGGTGATTAATCTTAGATGAAGTTGGTTGTTGGAAAAGGTTTTTCCTCATGATTTCCTTGTGACTTTGACCTTTCACCCAGGGCCCTAAAACCAAAGAGGCATATGCTAGACATTTAGGCTACCCTTAAATAAAATTCGGTGAGCCTAGGTACAATCATTATTGAGTTATTGTCCAGAAAATGTTTCAATACAAATTAAGTCCCAGTGACTTTGATTTTTGACCCTGGGGTCTCCAAATCAAAAGGGAACATCCTCTACAAAAGAGCTATCAGCACATTATTCCTTGACAAATGGGTTGATCCACATAAAATTTGTTAACCTAAGTACAATCATTGTTAAGTTATTGTCCAGACAAGGTTTTTCCATATGATGGCCCCTGTGACCTTCACCTGTGACCTAGGCGCCTCAACACCAATAGGGAACATCCTTGACACATGGGCTACCCTCACATAAAATTTGGTGAACTAATTTCATGTTACTTATTAAATATAGCATTATTTCCATTGTTTGCCATTTTGACTTTATTAACATATTGATTGAACATTTGAATGATGCCCCTGTGACCTTGACCTTTGACCCAGGGGCCCCAAAACCAATAGGGCATATCCTTGACACAAGGGCTACTCTCACATAAAATTTGGTGAACCTAGGTACATTGGTGGTTCAGTTATTGTCCGGACAAGGTTTTACTGCTTGCCATTTTTGTGTTGGTGCGCTGTAAAACCCAAACAAACAAACAAACAAACAAGACTTTATTAACATATTGATTGAACATTTGAAATCACTGCTTGGTAATTGGATATCTTCTGGTTGAAGGTTTAAACTTAACCCTGTTTCCCCAAAACTAATAAGGCACATCCTTGACACATGAGCTACTCTCACATGAAATTTGGTGAACCTAGGTACAGTCATTGTTGAGTTATTA
Organism: Mactra quadrangularis; assembly: GCA_025267735.1. Classification (NCBI taxonomy): domain Eukaryota; kingdom Metazoa; phylum Mollusca; class Bivalvia; order Venerida; family Mactridae; genus Mactra; species Mactra quadrangularis. The sequence goes on along the minus strand of CM046301.1, from coordinate 204,130 downwards.
CCAGGACAATGTTTTTCGATATGATGCCCCTGTGACCTTGACCTTTGACCCAGGGGCCTCAAAACTAATAGAGCATTTCCTTGACACATGGGCTACTCTCACATAAAATTTGGTGAACCTAGGTACATTGGTGGTTCAGTTATTGTCTGGACAAATTTTTTCCATATGATGCCTCTGTGACCTTGACCTTTGAACCTGGGGCCCCAAAACCTATAAAGCGCATCCTTGACACAAGAGCTACCTTTACATGAAATTTTGTGAACCTACATGCAGTTGTTGTTGAGTTATTGTCCGGACAAGGTTTTTCAATATGATGCCCCTGTGACCTTGACCTTTGACCCAGGGGCCCCAAAACAAATAGGGCATATCCTTGACACAAGGGCTACTCTCACATAAAATTTGGTGAACCTAGGTACATTGGTGGTTCAGTTATTGTCCGGACAAGTTTTTTATTGTTTGCCATTTTGACTTTATTAACATATTGATTGAACATTTGAAGTCACTGCTTGGTAATTTGATATCTTCTGGTTGAAGGTTTAAACTTAACCCTGTTTCCCCAAAACCAATAAGGCACATCCTTGACACATGGGCTACTCTCACATCAAATTTGGTGAACCTAGGTACAGTCATTGTTGAGTTATTACCAGGACAATGTTTTTCGATATGATGCCCCTGTGACCTTGACCTTGGACCCAGGGGCCTCAAAACTAATAGAGCATATCCTTGACACATGGGCTACTCTCACATAAAAATTGGTGAACCTAGGTACATTGGTGGTTCAGTTATTGTCCGGACAAAGTTTTTTCATATGATGCTTCTGTGACCTTGACCTTTGAACCTGGGGCCCCATAAACCTGTAGGGCATATCTTTGACACATGGGCTACTCTCACATAAAATTTGGTGAACCTAGGTACAGTGGTTGTAGAGTTATTGTCAGGACAAGGTTTTTCAATATGATGCCCTTGTGACCTTGACCTTTGACCCAGGGACCCCAAAACCAATAGGGCATATTCTTGACACAAGGGCTACTCTCACATAAAATTTGGTGAACCTAGGTACATTGGTGGTTCAGTTATTGTCCGGACAAGTTTTTTATTGTTTGCCATTTTGACTTTATTAACATATTGATGGAACATTTGAAGTCACTGCTTGGTAATTTGATATCTTCTGGTTGAAGGTTTAAACTTAACCCTGTTTCCCCAAAACTAATAAGGCACATCCTTGACACATGGGCTACTCTCACATCAAATTTGTTGAACCTAGGTACAGTCATTGTTGAGTTATTACCAGGACAATGTTTTTCGATATGATGCCCCTGTGACCTTGACCTTTGATCCAGGGGCCTCAAAACTAATAGAGCATATCCTTGACACATGGGCTACTCTCACATAAAATTTGGTGAACCTAGGTACATTGGTGGTTCAGTTATTGTCGGGACAATTTTTTTCATATGATGCCTCTGTGACCTTGACCTTTGCACTTGGGGCCCCATAAACCTATAGGGCATATCCTTGACACATGGGCTACCTTCACATAAAATTTTGTGAACCTAGGTACAGTGGTTGTAGAGTTATTGTCTGGACAAGGTTTTTCAATATGATGCCCTTGTGACCTTGACCTTTGACCCAGGGGCCCCAAAACCTACTGGAAACATTCTTGACACAAGGGCTACTCTCACCTAAAATTGGGTGAATCTAGATAGATTGGTTGTTCAGTTATTGTCAGGACAAAAGTTTTACCTATATGAGGCCCCTGTGACCTTGACCTTTGACCCAGGGGCCTCAAAACCAATAGGGAACATCTTTGACACATGAGCTACTTTTACAAAAAATTTTGTGAGCCTAGGTACAGTCGTTGTTGAGTTATTGTCCGGACAAGTTTTACCTATTTAAGTCCCAGTGACCTTGACCTTTGACCCTGGGGTCTCAAAATCAATAGGGAACCTCCTCCACCCAAGGGCTATCCACGCATAAAATTTTAGGAACCTAGGTACATCCTTTCTTGAGTTATCATCCGGACAAGCAATTGTCCACGGACAGACGGACAGACTGACAGACGGACAGACGGACAGACGGCCAGACGGACAGACGGACAACATCATAACATAATACGTCCGTTTTTTCAAAACGGGCGTATAACAAAACCATAAAGATCAAAATATTTCTCTTTTAAGCATTAAGAAAAAAAAACCAAGACAATCAACACCAAGAAATGTACATGAATGTAGTAAAAGATGCTTGAAAACATCTGGCACACAGCACCCTTCAGCATAAAAAATGACCACATACCTAACCTTAGTAAAGCAAAACCACAAGATACGTCTGAAGCTAACAAATTATCACCATTGCAGTCACCTGGGGGCCGTTTCACTAAAGCATTTACGCAAGCGTAACTGCTCATTTGCGTAAGTTTCGAGCGTAACCTAAAGTTACGTTTCTTAGAGCGTTTCAATGGATTTGCGTAACTAATTTTTTGCGTAAATATCAGCGTAACTTTACGCAAATGAAAAGGTACTTTAAATATCTAAATTTTGCGTAAAGTCGTGACCCAACGGCGTTCGTCTTTGTATTAGCGGGACATTTCCTTATATGATAAGCATGATTTAATTTAAGTACATGTAGATCTATGTGTTTGAGTAACTTTTATGTGACATTGAATGGCTACGCCGTGTTCACAGAATGCGTCGTGCTCACTCTTTAAAATGACGTCATTAACCAATGACACCTGTTTATACACAGTGATCTCCCCTCAGATAATATTAGCGGCGAATGCAGATAGCTTGCAGTCGGGATTATTTCTATTGAAATTTATGATTAATAAGACCGATTTCCAAATGAGTGTTAAACTCAGGCATTATAACTTAGGTCCACATGCTGCCAGCATGAAAGATTCCCCACCCCAAAATATTATAGACAAATGTTACTAAAAATACACGTGTGCATAGACTTTAATAATTTTGTATTTGAGGTGGGAATTGTTATTGCGAACAGATTGTTTTAACAGGGGCGGATCCAAAATATTTCCAGCAGAAGGGCCGATATAATGCAACATATTTATCATAAAAACTACATAACCATTAAATCTATGTTAAGCACCGAGAAAAATTGATTCATACTACTTACAAGCAAGAAATTCACTAATGATGTACATTTTCCAAATTCCAGGGACAGATCCAAGATTTTTTCTAGGGGGGTCCGAACCTCGAACCACAACCACATTATACACATTTTGCAGAAAAAATGCAATATGTTGATAATAAAAGATACATTACCATTAAATCTATCATTCTATGTTAAGCACCGAGAAAAATTGCTTCATACTACTTAAAAATGACTTACAAGCAAGAAATACACTAATGGACATGTGCATTTTCAAAATTCTAGGGAGTCCGGACCCCCTGACCCCCCCCCCCCCCTACCGCTGGATCCGCCCATGTACTCTACAGACTACCTGCTGGTTCCGCCCATGGAATGCTGGAAAATATGTTTATGATATTCCTGCAGAGTATATGTCTTCAATATAACAAGATTCTGTAAACTTCCCAGAAAAGAATCAGTTTTTCAGCAAAACAATGGCATTGTTTGGCACAAAAGAGTTGCAATGATCCATATTATCTTAATATTATTAAGAATGAAGACATTATATGTGCTCAATATGTAAAACTGTGTGTCATTTTGACACAGACTCTGTGGCCATGTTTAGTTTATTTTTCTTCTGAAATTAAATATACTGAAGAGTGACACCATGTATCATTTTTCAGTTTTGTTCTCTTGTGCTAAAATCTAGGATGTATTGGCCTCAAGCCAGTGAATTAAAGACAAACCTGTTCCAATTATGCCATTTTCAACATATACATTGTACATGTATACATTTGTATGTGTCTGGAGGTGATAGAGCAGTTTTACTCAACCATTTCTTTAATGACTCCGCTTACATGTAGGTCCAAGATTCATAGAATAATTTTAACACTTTTGAAACTGAGTCAGGCTATTCAAATTTTTCCACATCAAAATTACAAGAACGTATAGGTGCACATTACCTCAAAGAAATGCAACAATGATTTTCTTTCTCTAATTAATTGAAATATTTCTGAGACTTGCAAAACATACCCAATCTGATTATATATCTGCATATAATTTAAAAATAACTACATGTTTTAAATGGTAATTTTGAAAAGGAAACAAGATAAAGCAGTGTTGCATTCTTTTGATGATATATAAAACTCTTTGATAGTTGATTATCAGACTCAAGCAGATAAAACCATTGGCATAATGGCTTGTGAGCTTGAAATTACAAACAAACACAATGTTCAATTATAATAATATAAATTTATTTTGGCAAAGATGAATTAATTATGGCTTATACATGTATATAGAACACAAAAGGTACAAAACAAAGCATGCATATGAATACATTATTTTTGTTCACGGCAATGAAATGTTAATATTTCTGTATTGTGATACTAAAACTTCTCAGCAATGTAATCACAAAATAGAAATTCATGGTATTGAAACTGATGACAAATCACACACTCAACAATATCATCTATACTGTTAGTTCAATTCCCGCTTGTTCTTCAATATTTTCTTAAAATGATCTGAAATTATACACATGAATATAAGAAATAACTAGTAATAAACAAAAATAAGGAATAAGGATCTCAAATTTTCTAGTGATATTGAAACACAAACCTACAGAAGTTGACAGCATTAATTTATAAATTCAATAATTGATCCACATAGGATTTGGTAGGTAAGTGTAACTCCTACAACAAAACCGGTGTCGATAGCGCAGTTAAGAAGCACGCTAAGATTTGGAATCTTGTGCCCAAGGGGGTGCAGGTTCAAATCCCATCCGGGGAGGTTATACCCTTCCATAAAAAATTTACAAAAATGTCGATTTTCCTCCATTGATTAGATAATATGGCCTTGTGAAAGGGTAGGTGAGTACAATGGTCTAGAAAAGCTAGGTTATGTGCGCTGGACGCCGTAAAATGACATAAATTGTGTTGACATGGAGTTAACTCCAATGAACAATAAACACTTCTACAACAACATTGGTGACTTCCCGGCTAACTTAGCTGGTAGTCCACTTGTCTACTGATGGGGTGGTTGTGGGTTTGATTCTCGGATTGGGCATACTTTTGTTGAAGCAAGGTCATGAAATTATTTCTACAGCCATTCTCCCTCCTACCAATGCCGTGTACCAATGATTCTAATTATGTAGGACAGTTGTCAGTCACAGACTATGCGCTTAGCAGTTGGTTAACAGCCAAATCAAGAGATTTAGCCTTTCCACTGATTAAGTTGACTCACCACCGTTATTTGACCGACACAATGTGTTGCTACTCTGTTACATGTAAACCCAACAAAAACAAACGATCAACAACATTGAAATAGGAATCATACAGAAGTGGTGTTTTGTTTGGGCCCCATATGAACTGGCAATCAAGGCATTGCATGACAATAATTTCACGAATTGAGGTTTTGATTGATCTATTCTTCAATGCCAATGGCATGTCTAGCAAGTCATTCCTAGGCAAATATTGGCCTGTGCTGAGTTTATGGAAGCGAACTGTCCGAAATAATCCATGGACGAATTATATGCCACTTGGACGCTTGGCACAGTACTCAACGACACCAATGCTAGAATTATCATTTCCTTAAAATATCACATGTATACGAAATATTACACTTACATTTTGTTGGTGAAGATATATCAGTGTTATATCCTGAACATTTGCTGCTTTCAGTTCGAATAAATAAATCAATACAAACCAGCGTGAACTAGAACTGCCACCAGTGGCGAAAATACCCCCGCAACAGCAACATTTCAAGATAAAAGCAAGTCAACATTGTGGAAGTCCAAAAGGGTAAATGTTGTAAGAAGCATAAAAACCATTAAAAGAATAGGATGCAAATATCAAATTGGAAATAAACAGCAAATTACGGTGTAATTCACTATAGATTTATGAAAAAGCAAAATGAACAGAGTTGTCATATTTCAAATGATATTTTACATGAAAATGAACACCATTTGGTCATTATGAATGTAAAGTGGAACAACATACAAAGAGTGATCACATTAAAACTCATCATGAGTATGTTGTAACCAGACGAGCAAAATGTAGAATGTGTTTGTAATTTTTTGATAAATAAGTAAAAAATAAGGCAATTGTAAAAATGGTAGTCAGCAATGTACACAATATAAATCAAACAATTAGTATTTACATTATCTTGTATCAAGAATTTCACAAATACCCCATAAGAAAGCTTAAATTACCGATCATTATTTTCACAGTAGTAAAGTTAAAATAATATCTAAAATCTCATGTAGCTATAACGAAATAAGATGTTTTCTTCTCAACATTACAGAAAAAATCAAGATGGCTATTAGTTGGTCCATTGAAATACATAAAAAATAATACATACAAAGATTTCATCAACAAGAATTTGTCAGCACAATTTTATCAAAATGAGGTGAGAAAAAAAGATGTTTGCTGTACAAGATATTAGAAAATTCAACATGGCTGCCAGTCAGCCATTTTGAATTCCACTTAAGAAAATGCCAAGCACATCAACTTAAACAATTGCTAACTTTCTCAAAGTCTGTAAAAAAATTATCAAATCATTTGCTTTTTAAAAAGAAAAACTCAGAATGGCTGCCAATCAGCCATAATGAATTTGATAAAATATCAATACATCAAAAAATAGTTCAAAAATAAGAATTTGATAAAAATAGCAGTACATAATGGACTTCAGCAATTCAAAATGGCAAACAATGTGGAATAATGCTATATTCAATAAGTTACATGACATAAAACCATAAACCATTGATTCATCTTCGTTTATAATATTTGCTAATCAATGAGATAAATAGTTACTAGGAGATGTAGAATTGGTCATACTATATTAACACATTCATACCTTCTCAAAAGAAAGAAAGCACCTTGACTGCCAGGATCTTAAATACATCCGTGACAAACATTTTAAAGTTAACTCACTTAAAGAACTTATTGAGTCTGTACCATCATATGCGATACTTAACTTTTTGAAGGAAATAAATGTATATAATAAGATATAGAGCTTTACATCATTAATATCGTTTTAATAAATAGTGTCATTGATTGCTTTCGGTGCGATATGACCTTTTTGTGTTGGTGCGCCGTAAAACCAAAACCAAACCAAACCTGAAGGAAATAAATGTTTATCATAAAATATAGGACGTAAAATCTTCATTATCTGTTGAAGTAATAGTATCATCAATTGTTTTCGGCGTAAAATGACCTTTTTGCATTAATAAGCCGTAAAATCCAATTAATCAATCAATAAAACAATCAGACTTCAGCAAGAAGAAATTGGTAATGAAATAAGCTTACTATACAGTTATTTAAACAAAGTCAAAATGGCTGCCAGTCTGCCATAATGAATTTGTATCCAGAGTAAATCTATGTACGAGTCAACTACATCAATAAAGACTTTGGAGCGAAATTTGGCTAAAATTGAGTAAAAAAAAAACCACATATATGTACTATACAGTAATTTAAATAAAAATTCAAAATGGCTGCCAGTCAGCCATATTGAATATAAATTGATGAAGAATAGTCATACTGATCAACTGTATCAGTGAGACCTTGTATGCAATTTCTTTTCAAAATATGCATGGTAATAAGTCAATATAAGACTGTATTAATTCTGAAAAAAGGATGACAGCCAGTCCGCCATTTTGAATTGGAATTGAGTTAAAGTGTATGTACACATCAACTGTGAACGCCTGTGCAAAATTCTATCTAAATTAGTTAAGAAAACATCTGTTGAGAAAAAAGCATACAGTAATTAAACTAAAAAAAAATTCAAGATGGCCGCAAGTCGGCCATTTTGAATTGAAATTGATATAACATGCATATAAAAATCAACTGTAAACGCCTGTGCAAATTCTATAAAATAAGATAAGAAAAAAATCTATTGAGAAAAAAAGCAAACTATACATCTATCTAATTAGATTTAAAATATATAACACAATTAATTATTTTAAACAAGTGAGGTATGTTTCCATAGTTACATGAGTTTTGTATACACCATTAAATCATGGTATATAACAGCTTCTATTCTAATACATTAAGAAATAAACATACTACAAATGTATTAATTTTTTGGGACAGACCACATATCCAACCAACCAACCAACAAACCAACCAACCAACCAACAAACCAACCAACAAACAAACCAACCACCAACAAACCAACCAACCAACCAACCAACCACCAGGGTGATTCCAGTATACCCCCGAAAACTTCGTTTGCGGGGGTATAATAAACGTTGCATCATCACTGATGGAGTGTAGTAAAAGCAGTGACGTGTTATATTGATGACGTATAGAGTGTTTACAAGTCATTATCACTGTTTTGAAGGTGTGAATCGGAGAGTTTCAGGCCGCCATTTTTTGTTTATATTTATGATTTTTGCCGTAAAACGAACCGTTGTCGTTAACTTACGCTACGCAAGGTTTAGTGAAACGCAACTAAAATAAATTAACGTTTTGCGTAAGTTCTTGCCGTAACTAAAGTTTGCGTAAAGTTACGCAAATGTTAGTGAAACGGCCCCAGATAACATATCTTCAATACCACTAAGTCAATCAAGGAAACAAATGTCCGACATTATAAATTCTTCAGAACATTCAACATTATTTATTGAACTAAGTGAGACAAAAAATATCAATTCCATTTTAGAAGACGATAATCAAAAACTGCAAAATAAATTAAAACAAGCTGAAGACAATATTAAAACAATTTCAAACTAACTACAAAAAGCACTTAATTCTAAAAGTGACACTAAGAAACCAAAACATTCAAGTACACAAACCATGTCTGAAAATGAAAGTCAAGCAAATAGAAACAAAATACATGTAGCTAACTTGACAACCCAAGTTCTAATTTTAGAAGAAGAAAAAAATAAATTAAAATTTGCAAATAAACAGCTTACTAAGGATAATAAAAACAACTAAAAAAGAATTCGAGAACTGTCTGAAAAAACAGATAACACAACAGACACACTTCTGACAAATATATTAGAACTAGTCAGCTCTATCAAATTGAACACCACAATGATTTGTGAAAGAATTGAACACACCCCATCATTAGTATTAACCACTCACTAAATGATGTAGCTAAAGATATTACACAGAACATAAATGCATGTACTCTCACTGAGAAAAACAAACTAAGACAAGCACATACTGAATCAAGACTCCACGACTCATGCAATAGGCAAAAAGAAAACAGTGACTCATACAATGGGGAAAAGGAAAACAACTACACAAATGTTAAAATGCCAACACAAAATGTCTCCAGTAGACCAAAACGCTACCTCATCAAACAATAAAACAATAACTGACAACACAAGCCCAAGCAGCCAACATAATAAGGTTCACATCTGCATTATAGGTGATTCAGTCCCAAAAGTATTAGACCCTAGATGCCTTACTGGAAAGAGATACAGTGTCAACATAAAACCAACATCAGGAGCTAAAATCTCAACAGTCAAAATTCTTATCCAATCACTAAGTATAAAAAAACTTGAAAACTTGTGATGCAATAATTCTCCATGTAGGTACCAATATTTCAACAAATGATACAGAAAGGATCACAGACCATTACATCGAACTTGTATTCACAATTAAAAGTACAAACAAACATGCAACAATTATACTATCCTCCATTCTACCACGAGACTCCTCAAATGAAGCATCAAACAAATTACAGAAATTAACACATTCTTAGCAAATCTATGCACATTTAATGATAATGTTTACTTCATTAACAACAACAAATTCTTACAAAATGTCAACCTAAATAAAGACCTATTTAATGATACATTGCATCTATCAAGACTGGGAGCTGCTCATTTTGCAAAAAATATAATGACATCCATTAAAATGTTTTAAATGTAGGTTATACAACAGAAATACAACATTCAGAAGTATGAGAAAGCCTCAACCAAGTCTATGGAGAAGACAGTACCCAAACAATACAGCTCCTGGAAATTTTCAACAACATCGCCTCCACAGACCCATGCAACGGATGATACCTCCTCCATGGTTCATGATGTACTGACCAACACCCCTTATGTAAACAAAAATGATAATATTGAAAACCAAACTCAAATTCTGAACCCAACCCATACCCAACAGCAAATAACATTGAAAACTTCTTTACGAAAAAGGATTAAATATTTTATACCTGAATATTCATTATTTGTACCCAAAATTCCATGAAATTCAACATTTGGTGTCAAAATGTGAAACATTTTTAAGCGATATGTTTTGTGACAATGAACTTCAACTAAACAGATTCCAACTATACAGAAAAAGACAGAAAATCTAGTGGAGGAGGCATCATCATATATGTTAACAACAATTTATTCTGTGAACATAACGAACGTTAAGAGAAGGACACTTTTGAAGCTGTTTGGTTAGAAATTAAATTTTCAAAACAGAAGCCATTTCTTCTAGGATAAATTTACAGACCCCTTCAGCCAACTCAACATGGATCAAGGAAATGAAGAGCATCTTGGATAAAATCTATAATGACAATAGTGAGGTTCTGCTACTTGGAGACTTTAATTTCAATTCACTAAACAATATCTCCTCAAATTCATCTTGGAAAAATGTTATAGACTCATTTAATCTTGATCTTGTCAAATTTGTAAATAAACCAACGGGTGTTACTTCTTGTACAGAAACATTAATTGATCATTTATACACTAATGTTCCATGTAATATTGTTGAAGTGAATGTTCCAGTTTTATCTGTAAGTGATCACTTCCCAGTCTGTATCACACGGAAAATTATGAATAAGGTGAGCAAAGACTCATTTCATAATATTATTAAGAATAGATCATTAAAAAATGACATAGATTTGATGACTCTGGTGATGCTTTGGATCTTTTTGTTAACTTTTTTTTTCCGAAACTCCCACTCAACACGCTGAAAAATTAAAAAGAGTCAAGCACAAAAACCAACCTGATTGGTTTGATGATGAAATAGCTGATACAATTAAAAAAGAGATTATGCAAAAAGGATGGATGACACAGACCAATTCAATTATTTTAGAAACAAATCAAAAATGGAAATCAAACAAGCAAAATCTTATTATTATCAAAAATCTATTAACGAAAATCTAAAAAACCCTAAATCTCTCTGGAAAAAAGGATCTGTCAGGTAAACAATCGCAAAAAGAGTCAAACTTAATAGATGAATCTGGCACATTATTTACAGACCCTAAACTAGCAGCTGAAAACTTTAACAACTACTTTATTAGTGAATTCAATTCTGCTCCCGACCATAACAATAGTTAACCGCGGCCGTGGCGTAGTGGTTAGCATGTCTGACTTCGAATCCGGAGGTTCAGGTTCGATTCCCGGTCGCGGCAGGCCATACCCTATACATGAGTTGTCGGTCTCGTGGTAGGGTAAGTTAGTACTGGTGATAGAAAAAGTGTCCAGGAAACCTATAGTAGGAAGAGCTGGCCGTCGTGTATATGACCTATATATGTGTTGAATGCGACGTTAAAAAAACAAAAAAACCTTAACAATAGGTCTTCCAATAGCACTCTCGAAGAAATAAAATGTTACGTGGAAAGTAAAATTAAGACTAAAGATTTCTTCAGTATAGCACCTTTTCCCCTAAAGTTTATTGAAAAAGAACTAAGAAGCCTGAATCCATGTAAGTCAACAGGTCTTGATGGTTTATAGAGGTGAAACGATTCAAAAATTTTCGATTCGATTCGATTTCGATTTTTCATCAAACGATTCAATTTTTCGATTCAATTCGATTTTCTACTGGAATTATATAGGACATAACAAAAAATAAATTACAAATAAAAAGAATTAAGAAATAGATACAACCCAAAGACAATAGAACATATATATATATATATTTAAGAACACTGCATTTTTATCTGAGGGACCTCCCTCCCGGAAGACGAAAAATTCTAATTCTAATTCTTTAATAATACCCATTTTACAGGTATTAGTGCTTGAATAGTTAAAAATATTTCACTGCATTTTAGCATATATGAATGACAAATCGTATTATTTCCAACTTTTTAATGAAAGGTAATGCCCATGGACAAATTGTTTATTTCTCCGTACCTACATGTACGTACAAACAGTATATGACTCACGTCATTATCAAAGTAAACTTATTCATCAGTGCATCAATGCCATAATTGATGACTAGCTAAGGTTACGCTTAGACAATAAAAAATTGCTAGCATTCAGCAAATGTACATCACTATGACCAGCTTAATTTAGTTTGTTTCAAAATATTTTCTTTTTGCTCTGGCATGATTTAAAATAATTTTCATCACATTATATACGTTAAATTAATTTTTATCAACTCTAGGTCTATATGTATAACTTTCTTACACTAATGTTTATTTCAAAATAAAATTATTTTTGGGCTTAAATGAACGTATTAGTGAAAATATACAATTATCTTCGGACATTTCATAGAATTCATTTCCAATTTATAGTAAATAAAATCTAACCAACCACGTTTTGCCCGATTTTAACAGTTAAGAAAAGCAAATTACTAAATTACTTTATCATGCTTGATTTAATTTTGTATCATAGGGAACGAAATCGCTTCAACCATTTCGGCATTATGTCATTCATTTTCGCGACCCACGCTAGATAGCAATTTCATATGAATCATCTTTTGTGATTAAAAAACTTATTGTTTTCAATGTTTTCATCTTGATTTAACAAATGATGCTTCAGGAAACGACGATGTGAAAAGTTTAATTTGTTTTTCTTACGAAAAATCCCCCAATATTGCCGATCGTGTAAAACTAAATCGACTGGTTATATCTTGATGGCCCCTTTATCACTATATTCTATCTAAGTACCAGTCTTAGGTATATATGAATGATATCAAGCGTGTTAACTAACTCAACAACTCCATTGTCGATTTTCTGTCAGCGAGTTAATCTCCCAGCGTGTGACCGACAATAAGGTTTAATTGACATGTACGCGTAATTAACTTGTATAATTGCAGCAGGCAGTCTCACTTTTTACAACTCTTATCTGGATTAACAATCGTCGGTCAATAAGGGAACACTATTTTAGTTTACTATAAAAATGCTTATTTTAACCTAAAAGGGGCGTTTCATTCAACTCACAAAACTACTGAAAAAGACAGTATTTAAAAAAAGAATCGAATCGAAACTGCCTCTTCCGAATCGAATCGAACCGAACCGAATCGAGCGTTAAAAATCGCGATTCTTTGTGAACCGCGATTAATCGTTTCACCTCTAATGGTTTAGCACCAAAGTTTTTGAAAGCAACAGCAGACATCATAGCTGGACCATTACAGTCTTCAAATTAAGTATAGCAACTGGCAAGTATCCAAATATGTACAAAATTGCAAAAGAGACTCCTATTTTCTAGAGTGGTAGTAAAAGCGATAAAAAAGATCTATCGGCCAATATCAATTCTACCGGTGTTATCTAAGCTATATGAAAGGCAAGTGTGCATCCAATTAACAAATTATTTTGAGAAAAATAATCTCTTCAGCAAGAGCCAATCTGGATTAACAAAATATCATTCATGTGAATTTGCACTGGTAAATATTGTGGATGAATGCATTGATGAAATAAATGAAAGTAACATTGGTGTTACTATTTTTCTTGCCTTATCTAAAGCCTTTGACTTGAATAATCATAATCTTCTTTTACAAAAATTAAAATTTTATAAATTTAATGACAGGGCAATGATGTTGTCGCTCTCTTATTTGTTTTTTTTTTCTGGTAAACTGTCTGAATCCCAAGAGATAAACGCTGGTGTACCACACGGTTCTATTCTAGGCCCTACTATTCCTTATTTATATCTATGATTTACCTTTGTCTGTTAAAAATGTCCACATGTTTGCTGATGACACGACTCTATCAGCATTTGGGGAAAATAAATCTGATATCAGTTGTAAGCTTCATTCTCAGCTAGAATCATTTGAGACCTGGTGTTCCTTAAATGGAATGGCCCCAAATGCCTCTAAAAGTAAAACAATGTTCATCACAGCCTCTAACTAGCAGGAGAAGTTGGTAAATCTGAACATCCAGCCACTTAAATTGAATGATGAACCTTTAGAAAAAGTATCAAACCATAAATTATTGGGGGTAGTCATTGACAAAAACTTAAGTTGGAAATTGCAAGTTGAGGCTACTCTAAAGAAATGCAATTCTTTATTATATCTCCTCCTAAGAATTAAACAATTCCTAAATAATGTAATGAGCAATTAACAAACACAATGATAAAATTTCAAAAAGAGCTGTCCGAATAATCCTTCACAAACCTTTTGATGCCACGTCGTCGGAATTATTTAAGCAACTAAATTGGATGAAATTTCCTGGCCATGTTAACTATAAAAAGGCTATTATTGTCTACAAATCCCTATACAACACAAGCCCTGAATATCTAAATAACAGATTTGTCTTAAGTAATTATCAATCACCAATTTAGATCAAGTTCTACACAAAAACTGAATGTTCCAACTACTCTTGAATTCTTTACAAAATCTTTAACATACTCAGGACCTGTCATTTGGAAAGAAATACCATAAACATTCGCCTTGCTAACTGCCTTAACTTATTCAAAAAATACATTAAATGGAAAACGCAACAAGATTGAAATGTTCTTTGTCCACCTAAAACTCTTCTCATGCCTGGTTAATGTTCTTTTTTCAGGTTACTTTGCTCTTAATTTGATTTTCATGTGTATATAGCATGTTTCTCTCAAGTCTACTGCACAAACTCTTCATTTCTTATTTTCAAATGTTTTTATATACATTCATCATTATGTAAATATTGTATATATACTGTGTAATATGTTTGATAGAATGAATGAATGATTAGAGGTTTTTGTAAGGGTCCGTCCGCTCTATAGAGATGCATTATGTGCAGACCCCGGGGTGTGACCTGTCACCCCTTAAAAATGTTTTTTAAGATCGAAATAATAGGTCAAATTTGAAAAGGATCCAATATACATGTAATTCATATTGGATTTAGTGATTACGTTGCCAAAGATGCTATGATTTTGTGTACCAAAGATAGGTAATCCCCTATTTTGCTAATTCACCACCTAAAGTACGGGAATTTTCCTGGTAATATTATTTAGATTACTCTAGGCTTTTGTTTGTCTGAATGATTTGCCGGAGTTTGGTTTTGTGAGTTGTGTGTGCTCGTTAAAGCTAGTGTTTGATAGAGGCCCACATAGAAGATTGGATTTATCCAAATGTGTAGTCTCTTTAAATAAAGTCTTTATTATTGTTATTATCATTATTATTATTATTATTATCATTATATCCCAGTTACCATGGCAACGCTAGGGCGGAGCAAAAACGGCAAAAAATACAATTCAAATGCGTTCTTTTTCCACCCCACATTTGCATTTCAAGCAGTAATATTTTCCAAAATTGAGGTCTAAAGTGACAGGTCTTTTCAGAGACTGAAACATGTTTTCTGATCAGCATTTGGCGCCATTACTCTGCACTCAATGACACCGATTTTGTTTCTGGCGACGAGGGGCGCTGCGCCCCCTTCAAACACCAGCAACAAAGGGGCACATTCTCCCTTCGGACCCCCCGAGACATCTTTTGACATCTTTTTGCGCGAAAAAAGGCTCATTTTGTTGGGGACAGCTATCCTTTAGTGAAATTCACTAAATCTAGTTAAAACACCATTTTCAAGGATGTGCATGGCGACCATTTTGGACAAGATTTCATCTTGATAAGCCATTTCTTCGCAATACGAAGCTTTTATTTTTTAAGGTCATTACTTATTCAACTTTCTTCAATTACCATTATTTCGTATTTTCGATACATGTTAGCCGCGGCCGTGGCGTAAAGGTTAGCAACTTAGCATGTCTGACTTCGAATCCGGAGATCCGGGTTCGAATCCCGGTCGCGGCAGGACATACCCTATACATGAGTTGTCGGCCTCGTGGTAGGGCAAGTTAGTACTGGTGATATAAAAAGTGTCCAGGAAACCTATAGTAGGAAGAGCTGACCGTCATGTATATGACCCATGTAATTTATGTGTTGAATGCGACGTTAAAAAAACACAAAAAAACGATACATGTACATGAACACAGGTGCCCATCGCATTACAAAACTCCAAATAATTGTTAATTTTTACTTAAACATGCTCTAATTATCATAAAAACATCAAATATAAAAGTTCCAACCAAAAGCCAAAATTTTGTTTTGTTAAAAAATATTAATAAACAAATTTTTGGATTTCCGACGCGACGGACACCTGTGTACATGAACATGTGTTTCGTAAATTTAAAACTAAACAATGCTATGTATCAAAATGTGAAGATTTATCAATCGCCTCAGCTTTGCGTTCGTGTACAAATCTGTGAAATAATTATGGGGAAACTCGCCTCTGATCGACTTAACTTGGTTGGAAAACTACCATTTTTGAGTAATACATACCTTATACATATATAGTGTTTTTGATTAGGGACCGTGCCAGCCGCCTGTGATTTGCTCACAACATAATTACAACAAAAATTGTACAAAAAAAAGAAAAGAAAAATATTACTTACCTCTCATGAGTAAAATGTTTATCCAACTCTATAATTTGATTTATTTTCCGAAAACGTGACCCGTATTTAACGAGACATGTATATTTTCAGAAAATACACAGATAAAGTCAGGACAAAGTACGACGGCTATTCATATTCTATCGTTCGGTTTCATAACACCTGATCAATATCCGTAATATTTCAACGGCGGTTATATTCAAACTCGACGTACGTTAACTGAACAGCTAACTTGATATTGCGAACACATAAATTATGTCTTTGTTGGCTCGGGACCTTGTTGGTCGCTTGTTGTGTTTACAAATAAAGTCTTATTAATATTGCCTATGTGGGATGTTGGACGACTTATGTAGATTTATTGTAATTTAAGTTATCTTCGCAAAAAGCTCAATTGATATGATGAGTTCTTTACTATGTGATCAAACCAGGACCAATCTGCCCAATTAAAACCTTCGAAATTTTCTAAAATATTAAAATATGAAATGAAATCGAAACCAAAAGTAGAAAAAAGTGTTCTTTTAGTTTTAATTCAATTCTAATTTTAATCTCAATTTGTTGGTATGAACTCTTTATATTATAACAGTTTTGGAAACATTATGTTATAAAGAAAATATATATTTAATCTATAAATATGCTTAGTAAGTACTATCACTATCAGTTATTGATTCACACCGACACGTAAAATACGGACTCACACATTGACTTTATCACGGCCTTTTTAGAAAAACGGTACACGCGCGAACAAAGTGATCATTTTTCGAAAATGATCGGCGTGTCCTCGTTCGTCTATCGAATCAACGAAGTTACTGCGCATTCAAAGTGGGGCGGTACACGACGAAGGACAGACGTTAGAAAATGGAATCTGTCACCTGAGAAAAACTAAAGGTAGGTCTCAGATTATTTAAAACGTAATGTTTAAATGGTTAATAAATTGAAAATATATATGTTGTTTGAAATGTGCACATATCGTAGGAGGTCCTAAATTCGTCACTGACCTAATTTCGTCACCCCACCTTAATTATTAAAAGCATTAAGCAATACTAAAATTTAAGTAATATTTTTTATAAACTCACTAAAATAAGCTTAGATTCCCGTTTTTAGCTCGAAATCTTAACGTAGGGCGGAGCGACGTTGTAGGCGGAGCCAAACCTGCACTGATTGAGATTTTACACTACCGGTTTACATGTCAATATTTAAAATTGTGGAATTTCGATTTTTTTACATAAAATTGTTGAAGAAACAACACATATTGGAGGTAAAAGATCTAATTATTTAATATAAATAAATAAACGGAAATTTGCTTCACAAAAATGAAGAAAAAACTTATTTGTATTTTGCAGTGTCGATTTTTGGACCTGCTCAAAAAGTTGTCTGCATTTATACCCAGTCTTATAAGATCGTGTTTACTAACGTAATTTGATAGAATAAACTCGAGAAAAGTTGATGGAATAAAAGCTTTATGATTCATTTAAATATTTTGAAAATAAAAAGTCAGTTTAGAATTACAAATTTAACATTGTATCCATTCATTTCCTTAAGGTGACGAAATATGGCCACACCAGGATACACACTAACACCTAGACTAGCTACTAGTCTGATAATTAGTTTGTTTTGTATTTTTATTTATATATCATAACTTTCGTATATTGTTGCCAGTCTATTTTCTATCACACTGCATTGAGAGAGATGTCTGAATTATCATGAAGTTCAGATAGGGATGTAGACTGGCTCAAGTCAGTCAAGATAATGAGTTTGAGAATTAATAAAAATAAAATACTTCGTCGCCTGGAATCCAGGCTAACTAACACCTTAAACTCGGTTCAGATTATTAACTCTCGTTTACTACATTTTTAGATTGGACTGTTAAGCAAAATCATAATGTACTAGGTAAAAAAAGTTATGAACGTAAAGTTGGCAGACTCAGCAGACACAGCAGAAGGAACGATCCTTCTGCTGTGTCTGCTGGCAGAAGGATAAATCTACAGCAGAAGGAATGATCCTTCTGCTGTGTCTGCTGGCAGAAGGATACATTTACAGCAGAAGGATCAATCTTTCTGCTGGGTCTGCTGGCAGAATGATTGAAGTATAACAGAAAGATGTGTCTGTTGGCAGAAGGATTTTATAATAACAGAAAGATGTGTCTGCAGGCAGAAGGATTAAACAACAACAGAATCAATCTTTCTGCTGCGTCTGTTGGCAGAATAATTGACTTATAATTTAAAGCCTCAATTTAGGCTAACTATGTGATATTATGCATCATTTTAAAGCTGATTGATGTGAAAATGTTTTGACGGGTACATTTTGAACAGTAAATAAATAATAAGGGCCTGGTGAGAAAACAAAACAGGCCCATTTTCGAATGTGAATTTGTGTTCGACAGACATCCTTCTGCTGTTAATAAAAACATGTTTTATTAATCATTTCATCTATCTGTTCACAAAATCAAATTTTATATGGAACAAGCTTTAATTTGGTATATAGAAGTGCGATAAACTCAATATAATTGCGACAAATTATATGTTAATGTATCGCGTACGAAAATTCTCAGTGCCTAAGTTCGGTTCGATATTTTCAATAAAAAAGTGCAAATAAATGCTATTTACCGAGTCTTATTTTAAGCCACAATTAAGACAAAATATGCGATATTATGCATCATTTTAAAGCTTATACATAGAAAAAAGTTTAGACAGGTCGATTTTGAATTTTTGTAAAAGAATAACAGCAAGACGAGTGTATAAAGTAGCCCTATTTTCGGACGTACATTTCGGTTGGAGTGACATCCTTCTGCTACAAATAAATACACGTATTTTTAATTTATTTAAAAACTCAATCACAAAATCAAACTGGCAATAGAATAAGCTTTCTTTTGATGTATAAATGAGTGAAAAACTCGACTTAATTTGGACAAAATATATGTTTATATGTCAAGTTCGTAAATTCACCCGACCACAGATTGGTTAGACTTTTCATTGAAATGTGCGAAAACATGCTAATTACCGAGTCTTATTTTAAGCCTCAATCTAGGCAAAACATGTGATATTATGCATCATTTTAAAGCTGATTGGTGTAAAAATGTTTTGACGGGTACATTTTGAACAGCAAATAAATAATAAGGGCCTGGTGAGTAAACAAAACAGGCCCATTTTCGAATGTGAATTTTGTGTTCGACTGACAACCTTCTGCTGTTATTTAACACATGTTTTATTAATCATTTCATCTATCTGTTCACAAAATCAAATTTTATATAGAACAAGCTTTAATCTGGTATATAGATGTGCGATAAACTCTATTTAATTGCGACAAATTATACGTTAATATATCGAGTACGAAAATTCTCAGTGCGGAAGTTCGGTTCGATATTTTCATTAGAAAAGTGCCAATACATGCTATTTACCGAGTCTTATTTTAAGCCACAATTAAGACAAAATATGCGAAATTATGCATCATTTTAAAGCTTATACATAGAAAAAGGTTTAGACAGGTCGATTTAGAATTTTTGTAAAAGAATAACAGCAAGACGAGTGTATAAAGTAGCCCTATTTTCGGACGTACATTTCGGTTTGAGTGACATCCTTCTGCTATAAATAAATACACGTATTTTTAATTTATTTAAAACTTGAATCACAAAATCAAACTGGCAATAGAAAAAGCTTTCTTTTAGAGTATAAATGAGTGAAAAACTCGACTTATTTTGGACAAAATACATGTTTATATGTCAAGTTCGTAAATTTACCCGACCACAGTTTGGTTTGATTTTTTCATTGAAATGTGCGAAAACATGCTAATTACCGAGTCATATTGTAAGCCTAAATTTTGGCAAAACATGCGATATTATGCATCATTTTAAAGCTGATTGTTGTAAAAATGTTTTGACGGGTACATTTTGAACAGCAAATAAATAATAAGGGCCTGGTGAGTAAACAAAACAGGCCCATTTTCGAATGTGAATTTTGTGTTCGACTGACATCCTTCTGCTGTTATTTAACACATGTTTTATTAATCATTTCATCTATCTGTTCACAAAATCAAATTTTATATAGAACAAGCTTTAATTTGGTATATAGATGTGCGATAAACTCTATTTAATTGCGACAAATTATACGTTAATATATTGAGTACGAAAATTCTCAGTGCGGAAGTTCGGTTCGATATTTTCATTAGAAAAGTGCCAATACATGCTATTTACCGAGTCTTATTTTAAACCACAATTAAGACAAAATATGCGATATTATGCATCATTTTAAAGCTTATACATAGGAAAAGGTTTAGACAGGTCGATTTAGAATTTTTGTAAAAGAATAACAGCAAGACGAATGTATAAATAGCCCTATTTTCGGACGTACATTTCGGTTTGAGTGACATCCTTCTGCTATAAATAAATACACGTATTTTTAATTTATTTAAAACTTGAATCACAAAATCAAACTGGCAATAGAATAAGCTTTCTTTTAATGTATAAATGAGTGAATAACTCGACTTAATTTGGACAAAATATATGTTTTTATGTCAAGTTCGTAAATTTACCCGACGTCAGTTTGGTTTGATTTTTTCATTGAAATGTGCGAAAACATGCTAATTACTGAGTCATATTGTAAGCCTAAATTTAGGCAAAACATGTGATATTATGCATCATTTTAAAGCTGATTGTTGTAAAAATGTTTTGACGGGTACATTTTGAACAGCAAATAAATAATAAGGGCCTGGTGAGTAAACAAAACAGGCCCATTTTCGAATGTGAATTTTGTGTTCGACTGACATCCTTCTGCTGTTATTTAACACATGTTTTATTAATCATTTCATCTATCTGTTCACAAAATCAAATTTTATATAGAACAAGCTTTAATTTGGTATATAGATGTGCGATAAACTCTATTTAATTGCGACAAATTATACGTTAATATATTGAGTACGAAAATTCTCAGTGCGGAAGTTCGGTTCGATATTTTCATTAGAAAAGTGCCAATACATGCTATTTACCGAGTCTTATTTTAAACCACAATTAAGACAAAATATGCGATATTATGCATCATTTTAAAGCTTATACATAGGAAAAGGTTTAGACAGGTCGATTTAGAATTTTTGTAAAAGAATAACAGCAAGACGAATGTATAAATAGCCCTATTTTCGGACGTACATTTCGGTTTGAGTGACATCCTTCTGCTATAAATAAATACACGTATTTTTAATTTATTTAAAACTTGAATCACAAAATCAAACTGGCAATAGAATAAGCTTTCTTTTAATGTATAAATGAGTGAATAACTCGACTTAATTTGGACAAAATATATGTTTTTATGTCAAGTTCGTAAATTTACCCGACGTCAGTTTGGTTTGATTTTTTCATTGAAATGTGCGAAAACATGCTAATTACTGAGTCATATTGTAAGCCTAAATTTAGGCAAAACATGTGATATTATGCATCATTTTAAAGCTGATTGTTGTAAAAATGTTTTGACGGGTACATTTTGAACAGCAAATAAATAATAAGGGCCTGGTGAGTAAACAAAACAGGCCCATTTTCGAATGTGAATTTTGTGTTCGACTGACATCCTTCTGCTGTTATTTAACACATGTTTTATTAATCATTTCATCTATCTGTTCACAAAATCAAATTCTATATAGAACAAGCTTTAATCTGGTATATAGATATGCGATAAACTCTATTTAATTGCGACAAATTATACGTTAATATATCGAGTACGAAAATTCTCAGTGCGGAAGTTCGGTTCGATATTTTCATTAAAAAAGTGCAAATACATGCTATTTACCGAGTCTTATTTTAAGCCACAATTAAGACAAAATATGCGATATTATGCATCATTTTAAAGCTTATACATAGAAAAAGGTTTAGGCAGGTCGATTTAGAATTTTTGTAAAAGAATAACAGCAAAGCGAGTGTATAAAGTAGCCCTATTTTCGGACGTACATTTCGGTTTGAGTGACATCCTTCTGCTACAAATAAATACACGTATTTTTAATTTATTTAAAACTTGAATCACAAAATCAAACTGGCAATAGAATAAGCTTTCTTTTAATGTATAAATGAGTGAAAAACTCGACTTAATTTGGACAAAATATATGTTTATATGTCAAGTTCGTAAATTTACCCGACCACAGTTTGGTTTGATTTTTTCATTGAAATGTGCAAAAACGTGCTAATTACCGAGTCATATTGTAAGCCTAAATTTAGGCAAAACATGTGATATTATGCATCATTTTAAAGCTGATTGTTGTAAAAATGTTTTGACGGGTACATTTTGAACAGCAAATAAATAATAAGGGCCTGGTGAGTAAACAAAACAGGCCCATTTTCGAATGTGAATTTTGTGTTCGACTGACATCCGTCTGCTGTTAATAAAACATGTTTTATTAATCATTTCATCTATCTGTTCACAAAATATAATTTTATATAGAACAAGCTTTAATTTGGTATATAGATGTGCGATAAACTCAATTTACTTGCGACACATTTTATATATATTTATCGAGAACGAAAATTCTCAGTGCGGAAGTTCGATTCGATATTTTCAATAAAAAAGTGCGAATACGTGCTATTTACCGAGTCTTATTTTAAGCCACAATTCAGAAAAAACACGTGATATTATGCATCATTTTAAAGCTTATACATAGAAAAAGGTTTCGACAGGTCGTTTTTGATTTTTCGTAAAATAATAACAGCAAGACGAGTGCATAAAATAACCCCTAATTTCGGTCGTACATTTCGGTTTGAGTGACATCCTTCTGCTACATATAAATACACGTATTTTTAATTAATTTAAAAACTAAATCACAAAATCAAACTGGCAATAGAACAAGCTTTCTTTTGGTGTATAAATGAGTGAATAACTCGTCTTAATTTGGACAAAATATATGTTTATATATCAAGTTCGTAAATTCGCCCGACCACAGTTTGGTTTGATTTTTTCGGTACCGGGACAAAACGGACCATGAGACGAAACGGACCATGCCAAAACGGACCAAAGTAGGGACGAAACGGGCCATATTTGTGGGACAAAACGGACCATAGTCGGGACAAAACGGACCATTGTTGGGACAAAACGGACCATAAGAAAAAATATATTTTATTACTAAACAAAAATATACTGATTTAATGAAATAAAAGTTGAAGTAGTAAAGAGTAAAAATATTGATATTTTTCATAACAAAACACAACATATCTTTATTTCACCCTTGCAAACAATAACTATAATAACTATTGAGTAATTGTGTTATTTTTTGTTTGTTTGTTTTTTTTCATGGAACTTCTTATCTTAAATAACACCAAATTAAACTGATGAAAATTATTGACTAGAATGGAAAAATATTTTTTGTTAGATTATTTCATTGTTTTTTTTTAAATAACATCAAACTTAGGACAATTATTGACTTCAAAGTGATATCCTTACATTTGATAATTAATGTAACCCAATTGAATAAAATTGTTTGTTTGTTTCTTTCATTGGCAAATTAATCTTCAATTAACACCAAACCGATGATAATTATTGCTTTCAAACTGAAATCCTTACATTCAATACAAATTAGTAGATCATAATTGAACATCATTGTTCGTGTGTTTGTTTCATTGACAAATCTATCTATAATTAACACCAAACTGATGATAATTATTAACATCAAAGTGAAAAACTGTGATAATTGCTAAATTAAGAGATTAAGTCTATAATGGACAGGTTTATTCCATGGACCCACCTATGTTTTTTATAGAAAATGGAACGATTACATGGACCCACACCTTAACTTTCTTAATAATGAATATAAAATATTCCAATCAGATTGTTTACACCCCCATACAGATGCACTAAGAGTTAAAAATACAAAATAATTCATACATAGTCTGAAATCAGTATAATAAAATATATCTATATACTAAATTTTATAAATTTCAACATGTCCAAAATATAACTTTACACAAAAGAAGTAGTACAAACAAAAAGTACGGTGTCCAATAATGGACACAGGTAATGAAAGGTACACACTTAAAATAGGTATAATTCACTAATGTCATTATTGAACGGCATGTAAGCGGAAAACGTGTCAGACAAACAGAAAACGTTTTAAGTATATAGTACGCGAGTATGAAACAACCTGAAACAAAATAGTTCCAGTATATTGTGCAAATTAGTAACTGCCATTACAACGAAGATGGCGGTGTTACTCCCGTTGATTTAGATCAATAAATTTACACAAAAAAGTAAACAAGTAAACAATTCCTCCTCTCCGAATTCTTCTAATAAATTGAAGTAAAGATTCTTTTGTCCGCTATCTTTAAACGTTCGCGCTTCAACGGATCGTTCACTTAGCCGTTCTTAACGGTAACGGTGATTGACTAACGTTAAATGCTTACTGAACGCAGGGCTGATAAAGAACTGGGACTGTTTCGTAAGAATCTTACGTAAGATAGCAAACTTTCCGAAATACTTACTTACGTTGACCTTACGTTTACGATGAGAGGATTTCAAAGACGCACTCGAAACTTAAAACCTTTGCTTCAATACGATCTGACTTAAGTTAACGTCAAGTAGTGAAGCCCTCAAATTTTGGTCACATGATTTGTTATCAACAATACATTATAAACTGCAAAGCATTTAAAGAAAAAAATATGTTCCACAAACTTCAACGAACAATTTCACAAACGGAGATTAGAAGCTCTCGAAGAAAATGCACTAGGGCTATACCGAGCCACCATACTCTTGATTTTTCAATACACGGCCAATTTAAACAAAGGTGGTATGACACAATAAATGGTCATCTGCTAACAAAACATCGACCAATTTAAGACGGAACCGATGGATGTCAAAATGAAGTAATAAGGCACAAAAAAGTTCCCACGTGGCGTCAAATAAATACCTTAAAACAATAAATCATCCAATCTACAGACATATATAGTAATAACTTCATAAAAAATAAACCATTCTTAAGACAATTCATCGAAATCGTACAATCTTTATATAGAAGTTCAGTTTGCGTATGTACACTCGTTTTGTGATTAGCCCCTGACTTCCGCAAAGATGTGTAATGAATAAGTTTTTAATACACACAAAATGGACGCCAAAATTTTGATTACAGAGCCCACTTATTTGTTTGTTCATATATGTAAATTCAGTCACAGATATAGAAAATGTAAGCCTCAGTGCATCTAGAGTAATATTAGTGCATTCAATATCTGCATATGTATTCTGAATTTGTTCGCTAGAATAAAAGGAAACTTGCACAGAAAAAAACGTATTTATTTCTGTATTCACAGGTGATGTGAAGTACCTACGATAACATTGCCTGGTCCAAAAGATTTCATGCAAGAGGGATGATTAAGCAATATGATATTTTTAGCACTGCATTCACCCTAACCAACTTTTTGAGGGCCGGTACTTAAAGGTACCTTTCTGTAATTTCAACAATTACATAGTCCTTAAAATATCGTAATCGAGCCATCGTTTAACTTATATTTTTTTCGTAATTTAACAATACAAGTACTCACTTTTTTTAATTTCAGACAATAGTCGTCATGACCGGTGCAAATGATATTGGAAGAAAAATATTAACATGCTGTAATAAATGACAAGTTATTCCTGTCATTTTTGATTTATAAGAAAATTTAGTTTCATCATGAAATCACACGATTTATTGAACTGATTTTCTAAAATATCATATAGACATGAATAAATGAGGTACATGTAGATGTAGTAGTGTTTTTGTAATTAACTATTTATTCATGTTTATATAAATATATATTTATAATTTTATAAAGAATACATTTTACAATCAATTATCAGCAGTTTTTGCTATTCTTATCAAATGAAGTGTGACATACCAACTGATCAACAAGACAATAAAATGTACATTGGCACATGGCTGTGATTGGACTAAAAACTAACTTGATTAGCGAATAATTGGATTAACTGTTAATTGGATTAGCGATTGATTCATTTATTGCTATGAATCATCGGAGCATTATTCAATAGTATGAAAACCCTAACTTAGAACGTACGAAGAAATAGTTTTCAAAAAAGTATTTTTTCTAAGTAAAACATGATCGAAAACTACATTACTTGAGCTTTCAGATGTTGTTTGGGATACAAATTGTAGAGAAAAAAACAATTCAGGGGTTGGATACATGAAATTGTATAAGACAGTTAGTATGAAATATAATTGCATTATAACATAAGTCTGTTGGTGCATTTTCTGACATGTTCAATAAAAATGCCATATTATTCTGGGGTTGTTCAAATGCATGCTTATCAGTAACCGGCCTTTCGATTTTGTTGAAATTAACATATCTGAAAATGGATTTGTCAGAGCTTTTAAATAATTTATCATCTACAAATATGCATTCTCAAATGATCAATTTAACGGTTGGTCAATTTGCTCCAAAAATATATTAAGGGTAAAATTTCGATGGGATATCTTACTTAAAATATCTATAGTTGACAGTTCACGTGCGCTGGACAGAGTTTTGTCCAAATGCATGCATATATATAACTACATATCCGATTTCATTTATCTTAATCTTTTTGAAAATGGCATTATCATAGCTTTCAACTGATATATTATTTATGAATATCCATTCATAAAAAATAAAATTAAAGGTGGGTCCATTTCCAATAAAAAATATACAAAAAATAAAAAATGCGCAAAAAATCAAAGAAAACATTGAACTTTGAACGTTTACAGAATTAGTTTTAATGAGCTGATTTTAATAAGTAAAACATTTGCGAAAACTACATGACATTGCCTTTAAAATGATGTCCAGTTTATAAAAATATAATGAGAAATAAAAAAGTTAGGAAGTGGGTCCATGCAATCTTTGCGATTTTTTATGGGTAAAATATCGATGGGCTATAATACATATACAATATGTATAGTTGATAGTTCATAGAAAACTATATTACATTGGCTTGAAAATGATGTAAAGTTTTTTAAAATATGTTAAAAAATAAAAAAGATAAAGGGTGGGTCCATGGAATCTTTGCGATATTTTTAGGGGTAAATAATCGATGAAAATGAGTCATATTCAACCTGATTTAAAATACATATTTGCCGTCAGATTTTAATTTTGTTTTCATTTTTGGAAAGCGTATTGTCTTAGCTTTCCAACAGTATCTTCATATAAAAAATATATTCATTATTAAGAAAGTTAAGGGGTGGGTCCATGTAATCGTTCCATTTTCTATAAAAAACATAGGTGGGTCCGTGGAATACACCTGTCCCCCAAATATCATTTAGAAAAAGGCAGTGGCTAGAGTTACGGTACCGTAACTCTAGACCCAGGTTCTAGAGTTACGGAAGTTCCGTTACTGTAGACAACGCTGCCAGGGTTGTCTAGAGTTACGGAAGTCGAATAACATGCGTATGTTTCAACATTTTAACATCGAAAAACTTGTTTATATTCATTATTACTCGAAATAAACAAATATTTACTGACGCGACTTATTCAATTGTTATTACACCCGCCATTTTGGATATGACTAATAAACTTACCGGATGTTTAATAATCGGCGATATGTCGTTGTCGTCTTCAAAGTGTCACATATTAAGTTTACTTGAGCGATAAGTGATTATAATTTGTACTGACTATGTATAATTTTGTATGGAATTTAAAGAAAATATTTATAGGAAATAGTCGATTCTCAGGGTAATTTTAATTTTGAAATATTTGCAAGTGTCTGGTAAGAAAGTCGGCGATTTTTTAACGTTAAATTGACTTAAATTTTGTGAACAAAAAGGGAATTTAGCTTGATAAAAAGAGCTTAGTACTGAAGTAAATAAATAGTTAGAAAGATGATGTTTTTGTAAAAATTTCCAGCTTGTAATTCCTCACCTAATCTTTAAAATTTTAACAAAAATATAAACGATCTCGTAAAAAAATACCCATTCATATTCATAACCAAAAGTCAGCAATTTACTAAACTATCGGCCGGTATCCAGTAAAAAAATCGCGCTTTTTATCTTTTCAATTTAACAAAATACTTATCGTAAGTAAAAAGCCGTGATTCTTTAAAATAGTATGCAAATCTTGGAGAAAATTGCCGAGATTTTTAAATTCAATGAATTGGTCAATGCTTTGGGTAAAGATCGCAGCTTTTTAATATGACAATGTAAAAATAAATCATCTATCAACATTTTTTATCAAATCGAAGACATTTTGCTTTTGATTCTGTCCAAAAATATGGTCGATTTTGCATTCGAAAATCGCCGTTTTTTCTTACAGGACAATTAAAGAAAATTAATGGAAAATACTAAAGAATCGTCAATTGAACAAAAAGATATTTTAGTATAAGATAATTCTGTCCAAATAAGACATATTCGGTCCAACTTATAATCCAACTCTACTAGTATATGGCGAATGGTGAATTAAAAAAAAATCATACTATACTTTTATAAAGTATGTTTTTTTCAAAGAGTGAAATGTGCTGAGAAAAAAAAGTATCATCCTCAAATTTTCACACTTCCGGTTTGGCAGCCATTTTGAATTTCAAAATGGCCACCAATTTTTACTGTACTTATCCATAAAAGACAACTTAATGGTTGCATGTATTAATGATTTTGAATGCAAATGAATTATAATAGAAGTTTAATACTGTTTAGAACATTTTCAATGATAATATACCTATTGTGGGTATATTACACCATTTTTTATCATTCAAAATGGCCGCCATAGTTAAAAAAACATTGATTTTATCTTGTGAATTCCCTTTCTCCTACATCTTGTTGAAAATTTTAAGTTATACACACTAGTTTAAATATTCTCAGAGCAAAAGGTTAGAAATAAAACAAATTAAGACAAATTACTTCATAAATTATAGTCATTTAACCCTTTTCTGCTTGGGGCATGGGTGAAACTTGTCCATATTTTTACAATTTAGGTAATGCAATAAAGCTATTTCAAGATGCTCTTTTTCATTACTTTTTGAATGCAACTTGGCGAAGGTATTCCATAGGTGTGTGAACTTTAGAACAATTTCTTTTGGACCCTTATTCTATTTACCATGGCAACACTGAGGTAGAGCATAAGGGGCAAAAATGCATTTTTTGCTCTTTTCAGCCTAAAATTTCCACTGCGTTCAGTTACAACTTCCCAAAATGAGGTCTTAAATGCTAGTACTTTTCAGTTACTGTAATTGTGTCATTTTTCCATTTTGCCCCATTTTTCTGTATTCATTGACCCCATTGTACAGTAAGAATTGAACTTAATACAATGGAAAAACTAATTGATGTAATTCTAGCTTTGCACAACAACCTTCTTCACACATTTATACATGTTACATGATGTATAACAATCATGGCTTTTTGTATAGGCCTTCATCATGTATTTGATTGAATTATATAAATGCTATCATAGATGACAAGCATGTTTAAATGTATTTACAAGGATACTATAAGTGTGTGACATGAAAGAAATGCTTGACATACATGTATTTTGCACTGAAGATATGTATAAAAGTTGCCTTAAACTGTTTGTGCACCTAAACTTATTCAAAGTTATTTTAAATTTGATGGAAGTAAATATGGAGTTAAGAGTGGTGGCAATCGAGGGTCTTGTCTACAACATAAAATGTGTTAATGTGAGATCTTCTCTTCCCAGGTTTAAGGCTATCTCATCTCCTGCAAGAGCCAAGAGGTCTCCAGTCATAAATAGACAAATTCTCTAATGCGTCCGACCAATTCAGATTTACCATAAGCCAAAACTAGAATGCAAGGTCATGAATAAACAAACACAGTAAGGCCACATCTCTGCTCCACTAACAGCTGTATACATACATAAATGACTTAGATACTAATACCTACAATTTGGAACAGCATGTCCCCATCATGTTTAAATAGAACTTCCTCGTCTAAAATAGATTGTCAGTCAGTTATGGTTGAAAACGTTTTCTAACGAAACAAAAATGAAATAAACATATGTCTTTCAATTGATCTACTAAAACATTCACTGACTAAAACATGGCAGCCATGTTATCAAACTTAATTTACATGTAAAGGACAATTATGATTGGTACACAGTGCCATTTCTGTTAGTTTTATCTTTTTCAAGTGAAAGAGGTGGGTATTTACTTGGATGATGAGTATTGCTCAAGCCCTATAACAAAGTGTCTGTTCTGTTTTACAAGATATTATCAGCCAGACGGCTGTTAAGGGAATATAGGACTGGCAGATTTTTAACTTAAATTGAATGCCAATTAGTTATGGTATTTTGTAGGGGTGTAACGGTTACCGGTTATACAAGTTTATATTGCAATACAAATTTTATGTGTGTAACCGGTTCGTTTTTACTTGAACCTGTTTTGTAGTTATGTGTCATAATGTTCGTTTTTATAACAATCTGAAAATTACATGTTTAAACAAATGTTAAAATGTATTGAAAACATGTACTTGAAATAATCTTACTGTGGTTTAATTATTCAAACTGTGACACGAAGTTCAAGTTGGAAATATTATAAAATATTTATACATGTATGTATACGAGACATGACTTACATGTATCTGGGTCCTTTCATTTTATCAGAATTTAAAGGTTCAATATCTGCCACTAAAATTCTGCATAAAGTTATTAGGCGCATTAAAAATATAATGTATACCACAGGCCATGTCCTTGTCATATTGTCACAGCTAAGGAATTGCTGGTATTCCAGAGTAGTTTTTTAAACATTTTTGTATAGTGCAATTGTTCTAGATGCAACGTTTATACGGTCCACGTCAGAATAATATTCCATTTTTTACCCCAAACTGATGGTGTATTTGGTTATATGAAATCACATGTGAAATTTATCATTACTAAAATCTATTATATGATTTCACCAAAATGATCATGGTATAGACAGTGGTTAAAAGTGGAAACCACATTCAAGCCAGTTTTACCATGTGAAGGTAAATTGAAAAACATTTATGTAAGAATACAGCATGTTCTTCTTTGTTTCTTACAGCAACTAAAGCAACATAGAGGAAAAAATTATAACATGAATTGTTTACTGAAAGATAGATAAATGGCAATAATCAAACATTAAGCAAGAAGCAGACAAAGTTATTGCAAATTATTATCATTTCATAGTATAAACATTCGTGGTGTAAAGCTTCGTAAATGCCTGACGAAAATTAGCACTAAAATATACTAATAAAACTTTATAGCAAAAAATAAAATGGCAACAATCTTATAATGAAGCAAGGTGGTGTAAGGGTTATTTAATAATTCGGCTTTTCAAATGGTATGCTATCATTGTATACAGTTTCCTTAAGATCTGGACATAAATGACAGATAATTAAGATAAAAAACCTAGACACAATTGTTTATGACACTGGGGGTCCATCTGTTTACCGGGGTTTTGCAGTACTATAGACAATCAAACATATGTTTATTTCGTCAATTGTGGACGTGCAATTGAATAATAACTCATTTTTTCTTAAAAACTTAAACTTGTTTTATTTTCTTAAACGCCTATTTCTACATTAAAAAAACATATTCAATGGCGTTTTACAATTACAACTAATTTTAAACATAGTTACAATGTATACATGAGAAACTATTGAAAATATCTTTGAAATAAATGGGTTTTTAGTCTTTTTTTGAAAACATCAATAGAATTACATTGTCTCAACCCGAGAGGTAGATGTTCCAAAGCTGTGGACCTGCTATCTGAAACCCTCTGTCATTAAATGTTTTTCTACTGTTATGAGGAATCTTATAGCACCCTGCTGACGATGCTGAGTTCCTTAGTGTTCGTGTGAAAGTCTTAGTGGACAGGAGTTCCATCAGATACCCAGAAGCGTTTCCAACTGAGCAGTTATGCATATATGTCAATATTTTAAATTCAATTCTTTGTTTTACAGGTAGCCAATGTAAATCAAATAATGCCTGTTTAGAGTAAAACCAATACAATGAAAACGATCTTTAATATATAGATCTTTGAAACTACCACGTAAGTTTATCCCTTTGCTGATCATGACAGTTCAAATCACACATCACTGTTGCAAACTCAAATGTTTAAGGCTGAATAAAATTTTGTATCAAAAAACCAATAAGCGATATTCTGATTATACCAACCAAACTATTCCCTCTACATTTTTATACGCCCGTTTTGAAAAAACGGTCGTATTATGTTATGCTGTTGTCCGTCTGTCCGTCTGTCCGTCCGTGGACAATTGCTTGTCCGGATGATAACTCAAGAAAGGATGAACCTAGGTTCCTCAAATTTTATGTGTTGATAGCCCTTGGGTGGAGGAGGTTCCCTATTGATTTTGAGACCCCAGGGTTAAAGGTCAAGGTCACTGGGACTTAAAATAGGTAAAACTTGTCCGGACAATATCTGAACCACCAATGTACCTAAGTTCACCAAATTTAATGTAAGAGTAGCCCATGTGTCAAAGATGTTCCCTATCGGTTTTGGGGCCCCTGCGTCAAAGGTCAAGGTCACAGTGGCATCATATGGGAAAAAAACTTGTCCTGACAATAACTTAACAACCAATCTACCTAGGATCACCAAATTTTATGTGAGAGAAGCCCATGTGTCAAGGAT
Source organism: Mactra quadrangularis (assembly GCA_025267735.1). Lineage (NCBI taxonomy): Eukaryota > Metazoa > Mollusca > Bivalvia > Venerida > Mactridae > Mactra > Mactra quadrangularis. The sequence goes on along the minus strand of CM046301.1, from coordinate 171,004 downwards.
GTTCCCAATCGGTTTTGGGGCCCCTGGGTCAAAGGTCAAGGTCACAGGGACATCAAATTGAAAAACCTTGTCCGGACCATAACTCAACAACGCCTGTACCTAGGTTCACCAAATTTTATGTAAGAGTAGCCCATGTGTCAAAGATGCGCCCTATAGGTTTATGGGGTCCCAGGTTCAAAGGTCAAGGTCACAGGGGCATTATATGGAAAAACTTTGTCCGGACAATAAATGAAACACCAATGTACCTAGGTTCACCAAATTTCATGTGAGAGTAGCCCATGTGTCAAGGATATGCACTATTGATTTTGGGGCCCCTGGGTCAAAGGTCAAGGTCACAGTGGCATCAAATTGAAAAACATTGTCCGGATAATAACTCACTAATGACTGTACCTAGGTTCACCAAATTTCATGTGAGAGTAGCCCATGTGTCAAGGATGTACCTTATCAGTTTTGGGAAAACAGGGTTAAGTTTAAATCTTAAACCAGAAGATATCAAATTAAGAAGCTGTGACTTCAAATGTTCTATCAATATGTTTATAAAGTCAAAACGGCAAACAATGAAACACTTGTCCAGACAATAACTGAACCACCAATGTACCTAGGTTCTCCAAATTTTATGTGAGGGTAGCCCTTGGGTAAAGGTTATGCCCTATTGGTTTTGGGGTTCCTGGGTCAAAGGTCAAGGTCACAGAGGCATCATATTGAAAATCCTTGTTTGGACAATAACTCATCAACTACTGTACCTAGGTTCACAAAATTTTATGTGAAGGTAGCCCTTGTGTCAAGGATGTTTCCAATAGGTTTTTGGGCCCCAGACCCAAAGGTCAAGGTCACAGAGGCATCATATGGAAAAACCTTGTCCAGACAATAACTGAACAACCAATGTACCTAGGTTCACTAAATTTGGCGTGAAAGTAGCCCATGTGTCAAGGTTATGCCCTATTGGTTTTGGGGCACCTTGGTCAAAGGTCAAGGTCACAGGGGCATCATATTGAAAAACATTGTCTGGATAATTACTCAACAATGATTGTACCAAAGTTCACCAAATTTCATGTGAGATTAGCCCATGTGTCAAGGATGTACCTTATCAGTTTTGGGAAAACAGGGTTAAGTTTAAATCTTAAACCAGAAGATATCAAATTACCAAGCTGTGACTTCAAATGTTCTATCAATATGTTTATAAAGTCAAAACGGCAAACAATGAAACACTTGTCCAGATAATAACTGAACCACCAATGTACCTTGGTTCTCCAAATTTTATGTGAGGGTAGCCCTTGGGTAAAGGTTATGCCCTATTGGTTTTGGGGCTCCTGGGTCAAAGGTCAAGGTCACAGGGGCATCATATTGAAAATCCTTGTTTGGGCAATAACTCATCAACTACTGTACCTAGATTCACAAAATTTTATGTGAGGGTAGCCCTTTTGTCAAGGATGTTCCCAATAGGTTTTTGGGCCCCAGACCCAAAGGTCAAGGTCACGGAGGCATCATATGGAAAAACCTTGTCCAGACAATAACTGAACAACCAATGTACCTAGGTTCACTAAATTTTATATGAAAGTAGCCCATGTGTCAAGGTTATGCCCTATTGGTTTTGGGGCGCCTTTGTCAAAGGTCAAGGTCACAGGGGCATCACATTGAAAAACATTGTCTGGGTAATTACTCAACAATGACTGTACCTAAGTTCACCTAATTTCATGTGACAGTAGACCATTTGTCAAGGATGTGCCTTATCAGTTTTGGGGAAACAGGGTCAAGTATAAACCTTCAACCAGAAGATATCAAATTACCAAGCAGTGACTTCATATGTTCTATCAATATGTTTATAAAGTCAAAATGGCAAACAATGAAACTTTTGTCCAGGCAATAACTGAACCACCAATTTACCTAGGTTCATTAAAGTCTATGTGAGGGTAGCCCTTGTGTCAAGGATATGCCCTTTTGGTTTTGGGGCTCCTGGGTCAAAGGTCAAGGTCACAGAGGCATCATATTGAAAAACCTTGTTTGGACAATAACTCAACAAGGACTGTACCTAGGTTCATAAAATTTTATGTGAATGTAGCCCTTGTGTTAAGGATGTTCCCAATAGGTTTTGGGGCCCCAGACCCAAAGGTCAAGGTCACAGAGGCATCATATGGAAAAACCTTGTCCAGACAATAACTGAACAACCAATGTACCTAGGTTCACTAAATTTTTTTAGGAGAGTAGCCCATGTGTCATGGTTATGTCCTATTGGTTTTAGGGCCCCTGGGTCAAAAGTCAAGGTCACAGGGGCATCATATTGAAAAACATTGTATGTGTAGTAAATCAACAATGACTGCACTTAAGTTCACCAAATTTCATGTAAGTGTAGCCCATGTGTCAAGGATGTTCCCTATTGATTTTGGGGCCCCTGGGTCAAGTTTAAACCATCATCCAGAAGATATCAAATTACCAAGCAGAGACTTCAAATGTTCAATCAATATGTTAACAAAGTCAAAATGGCAGACCATGGAAATAATGCTATATTTAATAAGTAAAATGAATTTAGTTCACCAAATTTTATGTGAGGGTAGCCCATGTGTTAAGGATGTTCCCAATTGGTTTCGGGTCAAAACTGGGTCTAAGATCTAGGTCACAGGGGCATCATATGGACAATCCTTGTTCGGACAATAACTAAACAATGATTGTACCTAGGTTAACCAAATTTTATGTGGATCAGCCTATTTGTCAAGATGTAATGTGTTGATAGCTCTTTGGTATTTGATGTTCTCTTTTGATTTGGAAACCCCAGGGACAAAAGTCAAGGTCACAGGGACTTAATTCATATTGAAACATTTTCCGGACAGTAACTCAATAATAATTGTACCTACATTGTAGGTTTTCCAAATCTTATTTAAGGGTAGCCTTAATGTCTAGCATATGCCCCTTTGGTTTTAGGTCCCTGTGTTAAAGGTTAAAGTCAAAAGAAAAATCATGCGGAAAAACCTTGTCCAACAACCAACTTTACCTAAGATCACCAAATTTTATGTATCAATACTCTTTGGGTCAAGGGCGAGAACTTTTGGTTCTGAGGCCCCAGGGTCAAAGTCACTGGAAGTTTGTACGGGGAAAACTTTGTGTCGGTGATAAATCAACCATGGCTGTACCTAGGTTCTCAAAATCTTTGCTTTGGATAGCCCTCCTGTTAAGAATGGGACCTATTCTGAGATCCTGGGGTCATTGGTCAAGGTCACAGGGACTTTACATGAGATAGAACACAGCATGGACTGCACACGGGCGTATAATGCCCCGCCCAGCGGAGCTCTTGTTTTACATAAGACCCTCATCGACAAGGTCATAATGGCTCAACGTTATGTGTCTATACAAAAAAATTAAGGTTTTTATTCATGTACATGTACTTAATAATATGTTTAATAGTTACACTTCAGCACTTATGCAAATTAGATATCATCAAAATGACATTTATTTTTGATGAAAGTCAGTTTTCTATTATTTCAATCCTTAAATACATATATGTTAACGCTTTAATGCCTTACGAAGGTTTCCAAATCTAAATCCAAAATGGTTGCCAGAATAATACAATGAGTGATTGGGTATGATAAATTATTATATTTCCTCTTCACAAATGATAAAACATTGAAATAAAACAATTATTAAGTTCAAAAGAATGCTCGACACTGTAAAATAATCATGTTAACAAGATTCCTCTGATCAAATTGAGCAAAAATCCACCTGTGACCTTGGTGAAGGTCAAGGTAATAAAGGATCAAGGTCACATTTTTATCTCCCAAACTTAAGGGCTTAGTATTGTGGTCATTGTGTCCAAGTATCAATACAATCTAAAAATAAATTAGACAATAAGGATTTTTATTTACATTTATGATTATACATGTAGTCTTGTTTTTTATGGTGGCCATTTTGAAATCAAGAATAGCTCCAAAAATAAAACCATGAAAAATTGAGGATAATACTTTTCCTGATTTAAAATGATCAAACATTGAAATAAACCAATCATAAGTTCCAAAGAACCTTAGTGACACAAAAAATCATGTATACACCTCATATTTTATCAAATTTAGCAATATTTTGACCTTTGACCTTGGGAAAGGTCAAGGTCACAAAGGATCAAGTCACATATATACCTTCCAAAAGTAAGGGCTTATCATTGCAGGTTTTGTGTCTAAGTATGAATACAGCATGAGCATAAATAAAAAAGTAATGAACAAATTACATAAATATTGTATATGCATTGTTTTCATAGAGGTCATTTTGAAATCCAAGATGGCCACCAAAATAATAACATGAAAGTTTGAGGAGGATACTTTTTCTGTTTAAAAATGATTTAACATTGAAATAAACCATTCATTAGTTCAAAAGAATATAAAACTCAGAAAAAAAAGAATGTATACATAATACATTCGATCAAAATAATACAATTTTTACATGTGACCTTGAAGGTCAAGGTCATATAGGATCAAAGTCACCTTTAGATATTTAAAATTTAAGGGTTTAATCATGTGGTCATTTTGATCAAGTATGAACAAAATCTGAGCATTAATAAAAAAGTTATGAGCATCTATACAATAATATTGTATTCTTATTGTTTTCATGGCGGCCATTTTGAAATCCAAGATGGCCGCCGAAATAATGACATGAAAATTTGAGGATGATACTTTTTTTTAACTACAAGGTCCATAGTTCAAAATAAAACCATTATAACTAAGTATAGTATAATTTTTTTTTGAACCCATTTTTTTAACCATTGGAAACAGACTATACATAACAAATCGCTCTTGAAAAGTAAACTAAGTATGTGACACTTTGAAGACGACAACGTCATATCGCCGTATGTTAAACATCCGGTAAGTTTATTAGTCATATCCAAAATGGCGGGTGTAATAACAATTGTATAAGTCACGTCGGTAAATATTTGTTTATTTCGAGTAATAATGAATACAATCAAGTTTTTCTATGTTAAAATGTTGAAGTCATACGCATGTTATTTGACTTCCGTAACTCTAGACAACCCCGTCAGCGTTGTCTACAGTAACGGAACTTCCGTAACTCTAGAACCTGGGTCTAGAGTTACGGTACCGTAACTCTAGCCACTGCCTTAGAAAAAACTCAAACATCGATCCAGTTAGTATCGTTCGGCCTTATAAAAATCGAGTTTTGTATGTTAATATATATCAAAAGAAAGCTTGTTTTATCTTCAGTCTGATTATGTGTATGGATTTGTAAAATACATAGTCAAACATGTTTTTATTTACAGCAGAAGGATGTCAGTCGAACACAAATTCACATTCAAAAATTGGCCTGTTTTGTACACTCGACAGGCCCTTATTGTTTATTTATAGTTCTAAATTTACCCGTCAAAACATTTTCCAAACAATCAGCTTGAAAATGATGCATAAAAGCACATGTTTTAACTTAGTTGTGGTTTAAAATAAGACTTGGTAGTCAGCATGTATTTGCACATTTTTTGAAAATATCGAACCGAACTTTCGTACTGAGAATTTTCGTACTTGACATATTTAAATACATATATTTTGTCGCAATTAAAATGAGTTTATCGCACATCTATATACCAAATTAAAGCTTGTTCTATATAAAATTTGATTTTGTGAACAGATAGATGAAATGATTAATAAAACAAGTGTTTATTAACAGCAGAAGGATGTCAGTCGAACACAAATTCACATTCGAAAATGGGCCTGTTTGTTTACTCACCAGGCCCTTATTATTTATTTACTGTTCAAAATGTACCCGTCAAATATTTTCAAAACAATCAGCTTTAAAATGATGCATAATATCACATGTTTTGCCTAAATTGAGGCTTACAATATGACTCGGTAATTAGCATGTTTTCGCACATTTCAATGAAAAAATCAAACCAAACTGTGGTCGGGTGAATTTACGAACTTGACATATAAACATATAATTATTTATATATTGGCATTTTTCTAATGAAAATATCGAACCGAACTTCCGCACTGAGAATTTTCGTACTCGATATATTAAGTTCAAATTGTCGCAAATAAATAGAGTTTATCGCACATCTATATACCAGATTAAAGCTTGTTCTATATAAAATTAGATTTTGTGAACAGATAGATGAAATGATTAATAAAACATGTTTTATTAACAGCAGAAGGATGTCTGTCGAACACAAATTCACATTCGAAAATGGGCCTGTTTTGTTTACTCACTAGGCCCTTAATATTTATTTGCTGTTCAAAATGTACCCGTCAAAACATTTTTACAACAATCAGCTTTAAAATGATGCATAATATCACATGTTTTGCCTAAATTGAGGCTTACAATATGACTCGGTAATTAGCATGTTTTCGCACATTTCAATGAAAAAATCAAACCAAACTGTGGTCGGGTGAATTTACGAACTTGACATATAAACATATAATTATTTATATATTGGCATTTTTCTAATGAAAATATCGAACCGAACTTCCGCACTGAGAATTTTCGTACTCGATATATTAAGTTCAAATTGTCGCAAATAAATAGAGTTTATCGCACATCTATATACCAGATTAAAGCTTGTTCTATATAAAATTAGATTTTGTGAACAGATAGATGAAATGATTAATAAAACATGTTTTATTAACAGCAGAAGGATGTCTGTCGAACACAAATTCACATTCGAAAATGGGCCTGTTTTGTTTACTCACTAGGCCCTTAATATTTATTTGCTGTTCAAAATGTACCCGTCAAAACATTTTTACAACAATCAGCTTTAAAATGATGCATAATATCACATGTTTTGCCTAAATTTAGGCTTACAATATGACTCGGTAATTAGCATGTTTTCGCACATTTCAATGAAAAAATCAAACCAAACTGTGGTCGGGTAAATTTACGAACTTGACATATAAACATATATTTTGTCCAAATTAAGTCGAGTTTTTCACTCATTTATACATTAAAAGAAAGCTTATTCTATTGCCAGTTTGATTTTGTAATTTAGTTTTTAAATTAATTACAAATACGTGTATTTATTTGTAGCAGAAGGATGTCACTCCAACCGAAATGTACGTCCGAAAATAGGGCTACTTTATACACTCGTCTTGCTGTTATTCTTTTATAAAAATTCTAAATCGACCTGTCTAAACCTTTTCCTATGTATAAGCTTTAAAATGATGCATTCTATCGCATATTTTGTCTTAATTGTGGCTTAAAATAAGACTCGGTAAATAGCATGTATTGGCACTTTTCTAATGAAAATATCGAACCGAACTTAGGCACTGAGAATTTTCGTACGCGATACATTAACATATAATTTGTCGCAATTATATTGAGTTTATCGCACTTCTATATACCAAATTAAAGCTTGTTCTATATAAAATTTGATTTTGTGAACAGATAGATGAAATGATTAATAAAACATGTTTTTATTAACAGCAGAAGGATGTCAGTCGAACACAAAATTCACATTCGAAAATGGGCCTGTTTTGTTTTCTCACCAGGACCTTATTATTTATTTACTGTTCAAAATGTACCCGTCAAAACATTTTCACATCAATCAGCTTTAAAATGATGCATAATATCACATAGTTAGCCTAAATTGAGGCTTTAAATTATAATTCAATTATTCTGCCAACAGACGCAGCAGAAAGATTGATTCTGTTGTTGTTTAATCCTTCTGCCAGCAGACACATCTTTCTGTTATTATAAAATCCTTCTGCCAACAGACACATCTTTCTGTTATACTTCAATCCTTCTGCCAGCAGACCCAGCAGAAAGATTGATCCTTCTGCTGTAAATGTATCCTTCTGCCAGCAGACACAGCAGAAGGATCATTCCTTCTGCTGTAGATTTATCCTTCTGCCAGCAGACACAGTAGAAGGATCGTTCCTTCTGCTGTGTCTGCTGAGTCTGCCAACTTTACGTTCATAAAAAAGTTAAGCATCTGAGACTTGAATAGTAGTTTATTTTATTAGAGCACACATAACATAGAAAATCAGAGGGTGGATGTTTAGAAGGAAGGAGTGGCAACAAATACCTGTTGTGATAGATAGTGACAAGTTTCTGAATTATGCGTGACAAACGTCAATGTCTGATAAGACTAACATTTTAAAAGTCTCACAAGCTTCAATATCTTTTATGGTAGCCGTTTTGTCAGTCACAGCGGTACAACATTTCCTTATACTATTGATCAATTTGTTGATAGACACTACTGGAATGTTGACCCTTTCATCCAACAATGCAACCTCAAGTTGCTGAACGTTGTTGAAGTTATTTCGGGCGTAGGCCCTAAATGTGACGTAATTTCTTAACTTTTATTCAATTACATGTGTAAGCGTATCATTTGAATCAAATTATTCATGAAGACTATTCAGTTCATAATAAATGATTATAGCACTGGAATCATTAGTAATGAATTCAATGCTATTTCAATTGAAATTAGATTTAACAAAGAATTCCATTATACAGAGCTCTAATAGACTTGTGCGGACGAAGGTGAAGTGTGAACATGGACAGTCGATTCCTAAGATTTATGAGGGGGCATCTCAAAAATATTTTACATACAAATAGACAAAAAATGTCAGTTTATCAACTGTAAGGTTATTAATTTTGCGAGACGTTCGTTTTAAAAAATCTTGTCAACTTATATGCAATACTACTACATAAGTTCTATATATCCTTCCATCTGTTCCGTGTCCACACAGGACATTATGCGACACGGTGCTTCCAGATACTGTTGTATACATCTGTATGTCATTATCTATGCGATCTTTTCTATCCGACTCGGACAACGGGTAAATAGTATGAAACTTTTTGTTTATTATGCCTTCTTTATACTTATTTCGTCACGTATTTACACCCTAACCGCATAAAGTCATGTAAAACTCAAGATGTTATAATTTAGCCTAAATCATAATAGTTATGTATAGTAAATTTCGTGCGAAAACTAATTAAACTCAAGAATACATATAGATAGTGTTAAACAAAAATACATACTGACGAGAAAAAGAAACGCCTTATCAAAGGCTTAGAGAAACTGATATGCCAGACGGCGTTTATAGTGGGTACGACCAGACAAATACAGATACGTCAATTTTATTTGCGTGATAGATTTATCACGTCAATATCTATACCACGTGTGTTAGAAGGGTAACGGTGGACGTCAAATAAATCGATTTAGAGAACGGCGAATGGTCTGGTGTATGCCGTACCCCGTACTTGTTCGAAAGATTTGCTACAATCTAAAATTCTAACTGCTAATGTGGGCTCGTTACAATCTCAGCTAGCCTTGACAGTGTCAAATTATAAAACGTCAAATGACGTATCGGTATCTAAAGACGACGTCATGAACTTTCGACGAAGCAATTCTTATTACAGCGTTACAGCCCTCGTTTTTTTTTGCCTAGGTAATCTCAAAGACGTTCCATCGGCCAGCTATATTCTGGCAATGGCATAACTTATTTTATCAGCATGACACTGACCACAATCTATCAGTGACTAAAGCTAACGGCATTTATTTTTACCTTGGTTGTTGCGTTTGCGATTAACTGCGATTCCGTCGACAACAGCAGACTTTCAGGAAATGGATTGAGAAAGGATTTAACGATATCTGTTGGGCAACTGGTACTGTCTTTATAATGCTGTGACAATAAAATAATTTTTAAAAGCCCACGTATTCTTAAGATGATATAATTTACAAGGGGAACTTTGGATTGCTTTGTAATTTTGAACCATGAAACATATTAAAGATATGTATGAGGCGTCTCTTTTTATATCGTGTATCCAAGACTTTCACGTACTGGTTTCTCGAGTAAATACGGGGGGGAAATTGTATCTAACACACCGTGTAGTGTCCGATTTATCAAACACTGGTTAAGCGATTTGATTTGCTGATGGGTAACCACCGTTATCCTAATAAATGTCAAATAATTAATAAGCGTGGCCTTTGGTGTTTTACTCAATAAAAGTATGTAATATTACTTTGAGAAAACCCCCCATTCTTTTCTCATATCTTCTGTTCATGTTCACTTCGGAGTTTAATCCGCACAAGTCTATTTATCTATTTATTATCTATTCATGAAAAATATACCATTAATCATTCATTGTCAATAAGCGGGTGCATTTTGGAGGTATGAAAGACAGGAAAATCAGTGTTCTAGAATTCTTTATTTAGCATTTTAATCGAAGAATAAAACTTGTAAACTACAACTTTCTGAAGTATTTTGATCATGACATCAGTAATTGTTATCATATGCTTATTTGAAGTACGACTGTCAGGGGTACCAATTTTGCCATGAAATGTTCGCTATGCTAACTTTCAATGGTCGCTTACCATAAATAGTTAGCATATTACACATTTAAGAATTTTCCCTTATATAAACAAAGTGCCAATCTTCAGATAATTAAGAAAGATATTCGTACTGACTAATAATATTCAATTGCCATATGCTAGATCAAACTCAGTACAATCTGGTTCAAAGAAAATTGTAATCGGTATGAGTATAATAAATCATAATTTTATGTCTGGATATTCGATGTTCATAGTTCCATTCAAATGATACACTGGAACCTTAAAAGGATAGTGTGTAATTGACGAATTACTCTTATATGGGATTTTTCCCATGATTTTTTTCAAAAATGCTACCAAAATTTCGACGAAATGTTCGTTACCAAAAGTATGTTATTTGTTTTCTCAATCCTTCTGTATATAGGTTCGCATAGCTTTTGTTCTGTTTAAGCCATCGAGGATTTATATTTCTAAATTCCTGCCCTTGATTTCACAAGAAAAGAAAAAAACTATATGAAATGTCCGTTACTAATCTTGACATGTTTGTTACTTATCATTCATTGGTGTATCACTGAAAATAGAGTACTGCAATGAATAGGATTTTTACTCTGCTAAGACATGTTATTATTTCCCTTCTAGTTTTACACTCCGATACGTTTTTCTTAGAATGACTAAAGACAGGATGAAACAATTTAATTGGTTGGGCTTACAAGAATTTAAAAAGAAATGAAGGTGTCGTTTAACAGATACGATTTCAAAAGAAACCATGCTTAAGCTAACTTTAGATATTGGTATAAATGAAAATAAGGAACGAATTATATACTTAAATTGAAGAAACAACTTATTTTTATGTTAGACTGATACAGTGAATCTTTAATGCTGCTGACATGTTCGTTATATTGTCGTAACGAACATGTCATACTTTTGTCATGGCTTATATTTTGAACCTTTACTATGTATCCAATAAAACATACTATATATTCAAAGTTCACTCCAATGTCAATAAATTTAGCATAACAAAATATGAGTAAAACAATTTAAGCAAATTTGTGGCATAAAGAAAATAACCTTACTGTTGTATTGCGAGATTTCCTTTTAATTTCTATATAGCGGCAGTTGACATTCTCTGTAAGCTTTATCGAGATTAATATCGTCAAGTAAACTGAATTCATGTACAAAGGGATTTAAAAACTGAACGTAAACCGCCAAAAACACACAGTGTGTAAATTTCAGTCACGGACATGTCAGTAACGAACACTTCAAATAAGGAGCTTATACTTGATTATCTTTCCGTAATTTCAAAAGAATTTAAAGTTAGCATGTTCTTTTGAGATAATTTGCAGCATTACTCATTTCAAGGTAAGTTAATGTCTATCTAATAGTATGGTATTTTAGAAATTTAAGGTAACGAACATGTCAAATCAAAGTCAATTTAGGGTGAGTAATAACTTCAAACTTGTATATTGTCTAAAATACTTTAATTCTTATCAAAAGTTGAAGCATTATGTAAGATTATAAAACTAACGTCTATGAAAATAACCAAACCAATACAATTTTGATGTGCTATTCTTTGAAATGCTGCCATGTAAAAACTTAGGAACGAACATTTCATGAAAATTTGATTGCTAAAATCCAGACTTTTAATGAGGTTGAAAGTCAATAAACAATCGGATGTTGTTGGAAAATACATTTGGCTTATGACTATAAGCTTTCAGTTACAAAATAACATCAACAAAATTGAACTAAATTGCTTCGTTTAATTTCTATGCCTGTTTAAAGAAACAGCGTATTGATCGGCGACAGTAACGAACATGTCAAAAATCAACTTTATTCATTGAAATTTTTGCAAATTTGATGAGATAATACTTTTTATAAACCATGCAGTTGAAGGTCTACTGATTTTACCAAAATTTATAGCGTAAGGGACAAAGAGAATAGACCGGCGACACCACTTGCACCCGCTTATTGAAAATGAGTAATATGAGTTTATGACAACATAAATGGTCTGTATAGAACTGCAGTGAATGCATCAATATAAACGGTGTATCGTCAAATTGATATTCATTTCTCAATACGCTTTGAGCCCTATCAATGACAGCTCTAGGTTTAACTACCTGTTAAAAAGTTAAATTTCATGTGCATTACTGTAACTGTTTCATACACATATCTTAATATGTCTATGATCTGTTCAGTACAGTTGAACGGGGAAATTATTTGCATGTAAACATTGATCTCGATCATAAATCGACACGTTTTAAGGCAGCATGTGAATGTACTATATTCACTGAGCTGCGCGGGGAGCGTAACGTGAGGTGTTCAGGATCGTAGAACCCTGTTTATATAACATCTACATACATTAGATAATGGAATAAAAAACGTCTTAAGCTTTTTGACTTCGCAATAAAATCATTTGCGTTAATAATGCCTGACACCGTGTCCTCGTGCTACTCCAAAATCAGCGTTTGGCTTCTCGTCTATGTCCATGACATATTCAATAGGGTTTAGGTCTTAAGACATTGCGTAAATGTCCATTCTGACAATCGTTTGATTCTATATATATTATACATTCCCTTTTTGTTTGATAAAGTTCCAACATTCTGGATACAACGCTCTATGACACGGCTAGCTGACGTACAACGTAACGTTGAGATGCTCCTATTTCACTTCCCAACTACTATTCATTTCTTCATTGCTTAAACACTGACACAACTTATCATAAATATTGACTTTTCGTGACTAGATATAAAGGTAGAATGGATATAATCATTGGGGCCCTGCAATGAGTGCATGTACCTAGTTAGTTTATTTCAACAAGCATGCAGGCCGCCAGCCCATATACAAACAAATACATACATACAGTTACAGACATTTACATAATACACAATAAAGTGCATATACAAGCATCATTATCAAGTGTACTGCCAGAGCATGAAATAGTTGATATGTATTATCAAGGATCCTATATTAGAAGGATTCGTAACGGGACGGAACTAACGAAAGTTCTCGGTCGTCGCGAGACGATGCGAGAGCGCCATTCCGTCTTATTCACCATTTTCACGAAAAGGCGAGCTATTTCTATCCACGAATATCCACTTTAAACTAATCCATCGAAAGATGTTTTATGTACTCATTAAGAAAATTATGTCCAACAGTCATAAATAAATTGGTCGTTTATGACTTAATTGTCCAATTTTGGTAAATTTCATGTTTATTCTAAGACATTAATCATCGACCCAAGCACGACACATGTGTGAAATGGCGACCAATCGCAAATGTAGGCTGCACTGTAGCGCAGTATATGAGTGAAATGATCACTAGATATGTGTTTAAGTTGGATTGTTGATAGATCTGTGATGTTTGAATGGATTTGGTAACTTAATAAATCGAAATTAGCTAGCTTAGATAATCAATTTCATCTTCAAATATGGCCATTTTCGGCTAAAAACAACGATTTTCAATGATTGAAGTCCTTTACGGGCATTTTTATTTAGCAGTGTTCACATTCAACGCGCGTTTGAACAGCATTTTGTTTTACTAATGTGGAAAAAATACATTGAAAAATAGTATCCAATAACTTTTTCCTTGCATATGCTTGATTAAACCTAAAACGCAACTTTAAAAAACCCCATTTCCTGTCTGATTTTTACATTGATTTTAGAACAATTGAACTTAATCATTGACCCAGTTAATGTTGTATCCTCAATTAAATGTGTTCTAATCCGCTATTTTGATAACCAAAAAGCGATCGGTTTATTGTGTTTTAAAGGATAATGACTAGTAGTCTGTATTACATGCCCCTAACTACTATCGTTATCGGGTAAGGCAAGCCGTAATAATGGCGATCTCCTCAGTTATTATTCAGGTATTACGTTTTCTTGATTTTGCATGAACATTTGCTGACGCAAGTTACTTTAGGAGAGTTTGATACTATTTAGGACATTCGATTTTTCTGATTACACGTATATTTATCGAACAATTTACACGAACAAAACTCACCTGAACACAATTCGGACGTGGCTTAGTCTCGTTAGAATTTCGGATACGAAACGTTCTCGTACTATTGCCTTGGTTGGAAAAGATGCTGTTCAGTGTTTCATGACTATGACTTTCGGTAGAGAAATTTAAACATGCAATTTTTTTATTACAGTAGCGAAGTAATTAGTGTACATGACTTAACTATCATATAATCAAAATATTGCATTATTAAGGAAACATCTGTGTACTATTGTAAAAAAGTGACCCGGAATTGTCGATTACTCGGAACTGTCGAGTTCACGGTACTCAAAAAGATCAATTACTATTAAGAATTTGTTACATTTTTAAAAATTTAGTCGTAATTGAGCGGGAAGAATTCCAAATAAAAAGACAACTTACATTCGCGATCGCGCAATTAATTGAACCTTTCGCCGATTACCGCCAGTTTGGATTAAAAAAACCCGCTCTTTCCCCCAATTAATACACTTTACGATAAATTAGCAGACGAAACTGAAACGACAGTGAAAATCGATAAAATCTGGTTGAACGATAGGGGGTTACTTATCCTTCTAATATAGGATCCTTGGTATTATATAAAACTCAATTTTCTTTTTTCCATAACATGATATATAAACATAGCCAAATTTCTTATAATGCTAACATTCTGTGAAACCATCAAAGTATTGAGAAATAATGAGGACAAACCATTATAAATTGAAATTCAATAAAATGGAATCAGTTTCAATGCTGTGATCACAAAATATGCAAAATCTTAATTCAAACGTATATTTAAATGTCGACCCTTTTCAACGTTTAATTAATGAGACGAGGTTCAAAAAGTAGACAAACTTCGTCTAAATTTCTGATTATCAACCACATTTAAATATTTTTCCAATTCATAATTATGTTTGAATTGAACATAAATAGATAGATTCTTATTTTCAAAACAATCAGCACGCTAAACTTGTTAAAATCGATCTTTTAATCTATCTACATAGACAGTCACAAAATATTTTATTTATTAACTCTCTGTTGTTCCCAAATATACCTAAAACCATTTTCATAATGATTTTTTGCCCAGTTTTATAGCCTAACTGATCTAAGTGATTTAACAAGGAATAACATTTTTTACATATCCATCATTAGGTAAATGTAATTGTTTTATGCAATATTTCAAACAACGGTTGGATGACTCAATATATTTAGGAAACCTTCCACAATCTGCAAGAACTGCTGAGTTACATGCTTTTAATGAAGCATTCATAAAAATATTTGCAAACAAGCTGATGAGTTCTTTCAATACAATGTCCTTTTTATCAAACCCCGTATTTCAACACCATACAATAATACTGGCACTATTGTTGTTTCAAATATTTTAAAAAAATGTAGTGTATGGCACTGACTTTAAACTACTGATGCTCTTCATAAAATATAGAAATAATTTCTTAGCTTTACAGGCATTATTTTCAGACAATTTTTATACTGACAGTTAACTAGTATAAAGCAATATTCCAACATAAACAAAAGCATTAACAACTTCTAATTGTTGGTTATCAACATACCACTTCTCCTGTTTACGCCACCGTTTTTAAATACAAGACCTTTGGGCTTATTAACATTAACATTGAGTCCCCAATCTGAACAATAAGTATGCATATTATTAAGTTGAGACAGTAGACCTTTAATGGTGTCACAATTGCAACATCATCAGCAAATAGTAAACTGAATATTTCAACTATACTAGGACGAAAAAGAAACGCCGGGTAACCTATAATGATTGTTTTAAGGGATAAATTGTATTATTGGATTATTATATTTATTTTTGTATGAAATGTCATCTGTATGGAACCAGCTGTTGAAGTTTCAATCGATTTCCGATGCTGATTATGTGAAAAAATACCCCTTTTAACGATGACCCTTCTTGTTTTGCGAAACACGGCCGGACATATCAGTATCTTGTGTGTCCTCCATGCGCAGCTGTGGCAGCCCTGATCCGTCTATGCATGGAATTCACCAGGGTGTTTATCATGGCCATGGGGATGTTATTCCATTCTTCATGCAAGGCATGTGAGAGCTGGACATGATTAGTGGGGGCATTTGGACGTCTCCTTACCCTCCTATCCAGTTCGTCCCGCAAAAGTTCAATTGGGGACAAATCTGGACTGAATGCTGGCCAATCGAGTGGGTGTATGTTACTGTTGGCAAGAAATTGCTGGCAAACTATGGCGACATGGGGCCGGGCATTGTCTTGCTGCAATATCAGGTTCCGTGCTTGCACGCATGGGACGGCAACTGGGCGGAGGATTTCGTCTCTATACCTGACGCCGTTTAAATTACCGTCAATCACGATCAATGGTGATTTAAACCCATACCAGATGCCGCCCCAAACACATACCGAACCACCACCAAACCTATCCCGTTCAACGACGCATGCACGGTATACACGACGTCGGCCGTCCGAACGGTAGAAAGTGAACCGGGATTCGTCGGTGAAGAATACCCGTCTCCATTGCCTCATAGGAAAATTTCGTGGTGAGTGTGCTTGTAACCAAGCCAAACGGCGTTGGCGACGCACAGGAGTTAGCGGCAGACCGACATAGGGACGTCAGACTCTTAGGCCATTGTCGCGTAAGCGGTTACGAACCGTACCGGGATGAATATGGCGATTATGACTGCCTATAGTGTTATTTGCAGTTTCGCTAGCTGTGAGATGGCGATTACGCACGTGAGAAAGTGTCATAAACAAATCCTGACGTGGCGTCGTGACGCGCGGACGTCCACTTCGCGGTCGGTCGTTGACCCTCCCCGTCACTCGCAGACGTTGAACAAGACGTTCAATAGTTCGAATATGCACACCAAAATGTGCAGCAACCTGCTGTTGGCCTTGACCCTGCACAAGCATTGCTATAGCTTGTCCCCGCTCGACTTCCGACAATCGCGGCATTGATGCAAATTGCTCAATTTGAAGTAAACGTTGAAAAATCGATCTGAATACTTGAACTGTATCAAATAGACTGAACATTTCCTTGGGCACACTCAATGACCTTACCCTGCATGGGATTCTTGCATTTGAGCACGTGCCTCTCATGGTGCGAAGAGGTATGGTATTATGGTGTAGTTTTAAACGTGTGTACCGTTCGACAGCGAACAACACATAAATCTGACCGATTTTCATTATTTATGTGTTGCATATTTTATGTACCCGGCGTTTCTTTTTCGTCCTAGTATATATCTGGTGTAAGTTGGACACCTTTACAGTTACTGCTTGATACATTAGTATTGAATTTATCAATGAATAGAGAAAATAATATTGGACTTAATTTACATCCCAGTCTAAGACCTAGTGGACATTCAAAAGGAGAAAAAAACTCATGATCATTACGAACAATTGCATTTACATGTTTATAGATACTTTGGATACACTTTAATAATTTGCTTTTAATTCCAGCCCTTTGAAGAGCTATATACAGTTTATTTCTATTAACAGAATCAAAGATTAACCTAGTTAAAATGTTGCGTTTATATAAATTTAACGAAACAACTCCCAGAACCATTCTTTCTACTTGGCGATTTTAATGCCCATAATCCAATATGGGGAAGTACATCTACAAATAATAAAGGCAGCATTACTGAAAAATTAATTGATAATTTACAACTTTGCCTTCTGAATGACAAATCACCAACTTATTTACATCCAGCTACTGGAAGCTTTTCTTGCATAGACCTTACATTATCACATCCATTATTATATTTAGATTTTACTTGGTCAGTGCTGGACGAACAGTACGGAAGTGACCACTTTCCATTGTTATTAACCTCAAATGACTCTGTCCCAGTAAATAACCGCTCTTAAAACAAATTTTCTTAAGCGAACTGGGAACAATTTAACAAACTATTTCTGACAATTTGACAATTCCGATATTTTCCAACTCTACGGATAAAGCTAATCTTTTTGCCTCCACTCTATCGAAGATAGCTGATGAGTGTACTCCAAAAACCTCAATTAAAGATTCTAGTAAAATTAAAAAGCCATGGTTCCGCGATGAGTGCAGAAAATCAGTTCGGAAATGAAAAGCAGCACTTAAAAAATTTCAGGTTTGCCCTACTGCTGAAAATCTAAACAATTATAGAATCCTGCGAGCACAAGCTCGTAGAACCTTTAAGATTTCTAAACGTCAATTTGGCGATCATATATATTGAAAATTAGCTCCAACACTCCAATAAAACATGGTTTGGGAAGCTGTTCATAAAATGAACGGTAAGCATAAAAATGTTTCAACTGCTCATCTCAAACGTAAAGACTCGAGTATCGCTAAAACAACTAAAGATATAGCCAACACGCTAGCGGAAGCTTTTGAACATAATTATTCTTCCGCACACTACTCTGACAAGTTTAAACAAGTCATTCATTTTAAAACACCTTCGCCTATTAAATAATCGTTTGTACTTTAAACAACATTTTTTGTAGTCTTTTTAGTTAACCTCAATCGTGCCCTATTTACATTAGATTTGACACAGTTGAAGTCATTTAGGGCAATTTGATATAATTTTCGTTTGTATATGCATTCATCGTTGAACCACTGTTTCCGGTCATGTTTAATAGAATCGGTGAAATATGATTCTTGCTTAATTGTTTTTTGTGCTTAAAAAATGACTCGCTCTGTCTGTTATAAATGCTGAGAATTGATTAACCAATTCATCAGTACTATGGTTATTTACAGAGTTTGTTAGGTCGTCCAGTATATATAAGTCATCTATTAACAAGCTTAGAAATGCTGGCTTATCTGATTCGTTGTATTTAATTTTGGTAGTATTATATTTCAATGGTTTATTCCTTTGGTTTCCGATTTCAATCTTGTATTATAATGGTGCATGGTTCGAAGTTCACTATACGTTTGAACATGCTATGTCCAGTCAACACATAATCAACCGTACTCTGTCCATTTGTTGTATAACAGGTAAAACGACCATCAACATCTCTATCTGATCTACCATTCAGACAAAATATATCAACAGTTTTGCATAGATCTAATAAATGGTCACCGAATGTGTTCGTGGTTTTATCACAGCAATTACGTTCGATTCGTGTAGTTCGATCCTGGCTTGGGTTAAGTTCAGTATCTATCGTTTCAGGACTATTTGTTATGAAATATCATATACTAATCTACCATATCATATACTAATCTATTGTCTGATCTTATCAGTTAGTATGACACCATGGGTGTCCTATATATTTTACTCATCATTTTTGTTATATTGATTTTCTATCAGTTAATGACACTGCATACTATCGATTTTTCGATTAGCTTTAAACTCTAAATTCTGGCGTAAAGGGAACAAACCCAATCACAAATTTGACTCCCTGTAAGGGGGAGTGAACTACTATTTTGTACGTAATATTCTCCACATGGATTTTGACAGTAATTATAATAGGGAATTGTATGGAAAGCCTTGACTGTCTTATACTCACATTCACAAACGTTGTTATGTTGATATAACATTATATCAAGTAGTTTGTTCATTATATTGAGTGCTCTCTTCATTATACTCGGTGGTTTGTTCATTATATGAAGTGCTTCTTTCAATATATAAAGTGGTTTGATCATTATACCCTGTGATTTGATCATTATATTGAGTGCATTCTTTAATATATAAAGTGGTTTGATCATTATACAAGGTGCATTCTTCATTATACTCGGTGGTTAAATTATTACATTGAGTGTTTTCATTATACTCGGTGGTTTGATCATTATATGAAGTACATTGTTCATTAAACTGGGTGGTTTGATCATTATATTGGGTGCTTTCTTCATTATACTGGGTGGTTTGATCATTATCATGAGTACATTCTTCATTATACTCGGTGGTTTGATCATTATATAAAGTGCAATATTCATTATACTCGGTGGTTTGATCATTATATGAAGTACATTGTTCATTATACTGGGTGGTTTGTTCATTATATTGGGTGCTTTCTTCATTATACTGGGTGGTTTGATCATTATACTGAGTACATTCTTCATTATACTCGGTGGTTTGATCATTATATAAAGTGCAATACTCATTATACTCGGTGGTTTGATCATTATACTGAGTGGATTCTTCATTATATTCGGTGGTTTGATCATTATACTGAGTAGATTCGTCATTATATTCGGTGGTTTGATCATTATATGACGTGCATTCTTCATTATACTCGGTGGTTTGATCATTATATTGGGTGCTTTCTTCATTATACTGGGTGGTTTGATCATTATAATGAGTACATTCTTCATTATACTCGGTGGTTTTATACTGAGTGCATTCTTCATTATATTCGGTGGTTTGATCATTATACTGAGTACATCCGTCATTATATTCGGTGGTTTGATCATTATATGAAGTGCATTCTTCATTATACTCGGTGGTTTGATCATTATAGTGGGTGCTTTCTTCATTATACTTGGTGGTTTGATCATTATACTGAGTACATTTTTCATTATACTCGGTGGTTTTATCAATATATAAAGTGCATTCTTCATTATATTCGGTGGTTTGATCATTATACTGAGTACATTCTTCATTATATTCGGTGGTTTGATTATTATATAAAGTGCATTTTTCATTATATTCGGTGGTTAAATCAATATACTGAGTGCAATCTTTATTATATTCGGTGGTTTGATCATTATATACTAGGACGAAAAAGAAATGCCGGGTAACCTATAATGATTGTTTTAAGGGATAAATTGTATTATTGGATTATTATATTTAATTTTGTATGAAATGTCATCTGTATGGAACCAGCTGTTGAAGTTTCAATCGATTTCCGATGCTGATTATGTGAAAAAATACCCCCTTTTAACGATGACCCTTCTTGTTTTGCGAAACACGGCCGGACATGTGTTGCATATTTTATGTACCCGGCGTTTCTTTTTCGTCCTAGTATATAAAGTGCATTCTTCAATATACTTGGTGGTTTGATCATTATATTGGGTGCTTTCTTCATTATACTCGGTGGTTTGGTCATTATACGATCAATTTAATTATGATCAATACGATTATGATCAAACCACCAAGTATAATGAAGAATGCACTTTATATAATGATCAAACCACCGAGTATAATGAAAAATCTACCTTATATAATGACGAAACCACCGAGTATAATGAAGAATGCACTTTATATAATGATCAAACCACCGAGTATAATGAAGACAGCACTCAGTATAATGACGAAACCACCCAGTATAATGAAAAATCCACCTGATATATTGACCAAACCACCGAATATAATAAAGATTGCACTCAGTATATTGAAGATAGCACTCAATATAATAATCAAACCACTGAGTATAATGAAGAATGCACTTTATATAATGACCAAACCACCGAGTATAATGGAAAATGCACTTTATATAATGACGAAACCACCCAGTATAATGAAAATCCACCTTATATAATGACCAAACCACCGAGTATAATGAAAAATCCACCTTATATAATGACCAAACCACCGAGTATAATGAAGAATGCACTTAATATAATGATGAAACCACCGAGTATAATGAAGAATGCACTTTATATAATGATGAAACCACCGAGTATAATGAAGAACGCACTTTATATAATGATCAAACCACCGAGTATAATGAAGAATGTACTCAATATAATGATCAAACCACCGAATATAATAAGGAAAGCACTCAATATAATGAACAAACTACTTAATATAATGCTATTTTAACACAACAACGTTCGTTAATGTACATATAAGACAGTCAAGGCTTTCCATAGAATTGGATATAAAACGTTTCTATGTCTCCGGAGAAATGACAAAACATGTCAAATCACTAGGAAAAGTCATTATCTTTTAGATTTCATCAACCCTGGTAATGGGTTAGGGATTAGAGGAAAGTTTTCATAGCAAATTAAACTAAAATCACTAGTACAGGTTTATGAAGATTTACCGGAACTAGAATCTGTTTCAAAGTCATAGTCATGAAACTGGGTTTGAACCTGTAACCCGCATTAAAGGTGTGAGGTGTACTGAATTATTATACTGTATTTTAAAGTCATAGCTTAAGTGGAATGTCATTTAAGCTGAAACTGTTTACATATACTTTGTACACCTGAAACAATGGACATGGCTCAAATTTACACTTATAAGTAAGTTAAAATCAATAATAAGTAACATTAAATTGATTCTAATTGTACAAAAATACTAAAAAATAAATTCCGACCTACCGACTCGATTTTTTTCGTGACATGAAACCAGAAAAATAACTATTTTTAAGCCTAAGTTTATAATGTTTGGAAGCAAAGCACAGTTGAAAAAGTGTTTAACCCAGCCAATCAATAATGCTGGTAAAACTATAAGATCTGTGACGTAGGTCCAAAAATATGAAATAAAAAAACGCAATAAAATTATACAAAAAACACAAAACACACTTGCTTTTATGTATAATATATAACAATATGATGTTTATTTTGTTTTGTGATTGTATATACATTATGTATTTATGGTGGAGGGTTTTTGCTTACTTATTATTTTATTATATATCTTTTTGTACAACAACATTGAATATGTTATACATAAATAGGCTTTGAATCAAATGAAAAGTTTATGTTTAAAGGTTAGCCAAAACATTCGTTAGTTGTTAAACTTATTTCATTGCCCGTAATACATATTTACAATTACACAAGTACAACAAATATAATAATAATACATAACTATATGAATAAAAGGCAATCGGGTTGAGCGGAGCGACAAGTTCTATAACTTAGTTACGACTCTCCCCTTAAGGTATATACATTAGACATCTGCAAGAAAAAAAATAGTCGGGCAATAGGAGTGGTTACAAGATTGAATTTCATGGATAATACATAAGAAATATTGAATAGAAGAATAGATATATATTGTTCGTCCTCTCTCAACCGTCAAAGCCTTAACAATTCAACAGTTGATGACCACACACTATCTCAATATTGATAAAAATTATTCCCGTGACTACTCACCACAGTGATTATTTATTAAAATAATTGTTGATTTGTATTCTATTCTTATTGTTATAGGCACAAATATTTATATCCATATTTATATCCATGAATAACACTATCTATCAATCGGAGCTCCTCGGCCATTCGCTACGAATAACCTCGGACATATTTAGACGCCATTTTGGAACTGTCTTTTCGTGACATTCCCAAACGAAAGCTTTGACATTTGTTGAAGTAAACAAATGCACGATCGGTTAGGCGATGTGTGATGTTAGTTTTTTACATAAATTTGAAATATCACAATTATCCTTCCGAGATAATTCATTCATGAAAAGTCGAGGTGTTCCGAATGACTATCTAAATGTTGTTCATGAGTTGTAATTAGCTTTTGCACGAAATTCATCACACAACTATCATACGCATTCCGCCAACTATATCATTCTGCGTTTTTATGGCTTTAGGGTGGCAGTAGTATAAATTTGTGACAATAAATGTAAATGGACATTATAAACATATAATTTCCTACCTGTTGTCTTAGTTGGATAAAATACTCGTTGCAGTTTGATATGAGATTTATCAACGAGATTTGCTCGTTGATAAATTCCATATCAAACAGCTACTCGTGCTTTATCCTATACGTATGGTAAACATTCGACAAGTGATTAAACCTTAATTACAACACATGTTCAGTAATATAAGTATGCAATTTGATTGAAAAAAACTCACCTAAACCAGGGATTTTATGTATGTTATATAGAATCCCTGCATAAACGAAACATACAATACATTTCCAGTACTATTTGATAGAAACTAAAGTTAGATACTTATTTAGTTATTTTATAGCTGTGGGAAAATGTTATGTTTGGGGTTTACCTTTGTTTCCGTTTATTGTCTCCTCCAAACCTCATATATTTTATCATCATTTTGCAATTCCTTGAAATTTCTTTGTGTATTAAAACTTTTAAGCAAATAAAACTGATTTATCTTTTATTTAATTACAGTTTATCATAGAACGATGGCTAGTGGTGGTGCAAGTGGATTTGGGCAAGGTATATATTAACTGTCTTATTTTATTGAAGCTGAAACATATTAAACAACTCCTTTTTGAAAGTGACTGCTATTCAAATTCCTTGTTCTACAAATTGTAATTGTACATCATCGTTGCTATTGTAAAACAGTTTTATTTATCGATTTTGTAACTCAACTACGGTTTCCAAAAGTATTGATCATTTGCGTTTGTGATCGCTTTTTGCCAATCGAACGTACGGCGATGTCCGCCAGGTGGCATGCGATATTAAGTTAACATAAAGTATTACCAAGATGAAGTCAAAATGTACACATTCAGCATGTACGAAATAATTATGTAGTTCTCTTTATTAAAGGAGTAGTTATTTGTAAGAATTTCTTGATAATATAAGTGAAAAGTTGTTGTGGAAAAAGTGGACCTTTTACACGAAGTATACTTCATGTAAAATAGAACGCGATACACTATTGTCTGACTGACTTTCGCTGTTAAATGTACATGATTCATCAGGGAAGAAAATATTGATCATAAAATAATCTACTTAATACAATTTTTTTAGGTCCCACTTGCAATCCAAAAGCCATTGAATATCCTCAGGATGAAAGAACAATGATGCAGAGTATGTATTCCTTTATCTTTTTTTATAATTATTCCCTCCTTGCAAAATTTAAACGGTTTCTTGCATATTTTGTTCCATAAGATTGGAGAAGTTAGCAAAACAATTGTTTTATTTCTTACAACATTTATATACACAAGGTAGAAAGCATGCAAAACTAAGTTTTTTGTAAAAACAGTTGTATGATAATGAGATTTAGAAAAGAAAATGAAATATTTAATAAGGTTTCTTAGTCAACTTCGTGAATTATATTGCAGAGGGAAGAAATTATACCATATATTTCAACATTCAATCCAAATAACAAAGAAATGTTTGGTATTTTAAAGAGCAGTATGAAGTACTTAACAACAGATACAACAATGAATACCATTTTGAAAAATACAACATATATCAAAAGTAAAAAACAAACACCTAATTTAAAGAAAATATTAACAAGAGCAAAGTTTACGGAAGATATTCAAAAAGAAATAATACAGTATTTAAATGCAACAGACCAAATTGCAGTCTATGTAATCAATTATATGAAGGAAACTCTTTTTTAATTTCAAAGAAAAACATTTTTTGTGAACGAATCAATGTCATGCAACCCCAAACAAAAAAAACACCTACAAAAATTGTACAAAAATGGTCAATAAATTGGCAAAAAATTGGGAAAAGCGAATTTATTAACACCATTTTTTGCAAATTCATTTAATGAATGGACAATAAGTTGGTTTGCACGTAGAAAACCACGCCCCTATTTTTTGCCAATTCATTACAAAAACCTAATTCTTATACAATTCATTAAAAATAGAAAACTTGCTCAGCATCATTTATTGTCAATTCATTGTACTTAAAAATTTGCACAACAACATTTATTGCAAATTCATTATACTTCAACCGAGATTTTAAACCACACCATTTATTACATATTCATTTCACTTCAGATGAAAGAATTAAGGTAGCATTTCGAAAAAGTTGTTCAATCATTTACAATGGTTTCAATATACATACTGTGAATGGTGGATGAATAATGACATGAACACTTAAATGCACTGTTTCTTGCAGTCTTAAGACTTGTGCAATTCATGTTAAAATAGTATATTTCATTATAAGGTTGACCATCCCTCAACAATGCTCTGTCGAAATTTAATTCATGATCTGATGAATTTTTATGAATGTTCATTCATAAACTCTCTATCAACTTCGTGAATTGTTCTTCAAAAGTTCATTAATTTAGTTCACCAACAAGTTCATAAACCTGGTGTTCAATTCATCAACATAGTGTTCAACCAGAGAGTTCGTGAACTGATCATTGACAAGAGTTCATGAACCTTGATCAGCAAAAATTATTCTCCAGAAATTAAGTGAACAAAAATTCATTTAGATCTCTCTTAGTTATTATCTTATTCATGAAATATATATAACCCATTTGATCATGCATGGTCGTAATTGGACCATGGTCAATCATGATTGACCATTACTGGAGTATGACTAGTTCATAATTCTACATATTGACATACATACATACAACAAATAATTAGACATTAATTAGAGGTTAATGATTAGTTGCTACTCGCCATTATGCGATAATCACCCGATGACGTCCATAAGAACCCGGTCTCAATTTTTAAGTGAACTAAGAACAATTTATTTAGGGACGAATAAATCACTTGCGATTTTTCCGAGGACGAATCAGTTCTTTGATAACGTAATATAACAATGACGTAGAATATGATGAAAAAACTTTGTTGTCATATGGCGGTCGTGTTAGGTGCGATATCTAGGATTCGTCGTATAACGAATTTACTGTCATTTATTATGAATTAAAACAATATCATAAAGAGGCTGGAACGTACCAGTGTATATATGTATAATTCAAATTTCAAATCGACGATATGGATGTAAGGATTTTGTAGGAAAACACCACACATGGACTGATGGAGCTGCGCTGAAGGGATGTGTCATTGATTTTCCGAAAATGGCATGGAAGTGGATTATTTTTAGAAACCAGTTACATATAAGTAAGTGATTAAGATTTAAATTATTTGTAAAATCTCAAATAGGACTTTTTGTGTGTTGTATTTTTGTTGAATATGTGCGTCTCAATCTAAATTATACTTGACAGAGACTCAAGAACTCTTCGGACGCCATGTTTGATGCAACTGCTACTTGATGACGTAAACGATGCGCATGCGCGCATTCAGCGCCTATTAGTATTAGTATTATGCATAATCATAATGGGCGAGTTGCAGGCGGCCTAAATCGCATAGTACGGGAAAAAGTCGCGTGATGGCCTTGTTGACTTGTCATATTTGTTACTATATATAGTAACAAACATATTAATTTTAATTCTTGACTTCGTATTTAGCGAAGCGCCTCACAGTGACAACCAATCTCTCATACCGAGTTGTCGATCTTTACAATAGATCACTGTAAGGATCGACAACTCTGTATGAGAGATTGACATTCGGAACGACCTCGGCGATCATCTACGAAGATACACCTCGGATATCAATCGTAGTAGAAATACAACAAAGTTATGAGGTCAGGCGATTAACCTCATAGGATAAGTAGTGCCGATGTAAACAACCAACATGGCAGATCATTTTGCAGAAAGTATCGAGTACACAAAAATGTTTGAGGATCAACTTTGATTTGAATGAATATCAGTTACAGGCATAGAAGAGCTTTAACTGCCCATAATAGTCCGTCATTTTTGGTGTGTGCCAGCGTTCCAATTTTCGTGGGAAGTCGCCGAGGTAGTTCCGAATGAGAGATTGAGTGACAACATCACGTTTTGATACGTATTGATTTAATAAGGGGAAATAAGCGCTGCAGGAATAAGCGTGTTTGGTTAGCATACAATAGCTGATTTTACCAAAGCACTGGTTAACTTTTTTTGCGCGCAAAGTTGGTGGCAGAATTCAGAAGATATTTTTGCAAATTGTTCGGAAATTCTATATAATAAGTACTTTTAAGAGAATTATACATAAACAATAAAAATGTTATTGACGTTTGATATGATAAGAAACCTGCGATTGTGTCCTAAAGTATGTTTATTGTGTGAGATTTACAACTTAACATATTTACGCGACATTCCTGTTTTGTAAACAATTTTTATTAAAGCATTTTCCTTTTAATTTAAACCTTTTATATGCATATTTTACGCACTATATACTATATCTGCATTCTTTATGTATTATTCATTTAAGCGGTGTAGCTCTGTAAATATTTTGCCCGGAAACCATTGAAGCATTTGCTCAAGATTCGTCCCTTGTCTAGTTCGTACTCAATAATTTTTGCCTCAAGAAATTCACTGAAAATTATTTATATAAAAATCGTTTAATTGTATATTTAAGTAATGTTTTGACAACTTTAAACTTGTGTACCATCCATTTAACTGCATTGTGTAAATATTTTTTCAGGTTTTTACCATTAGTATGCAACGATCAATTATATGAGTGTGAGCAAGGAGTGTTGTATTTGTTGGGAACATGGCTATCCTAGTGATAATGTACGTTTGTTTTATGGTTGTTTCTAAGAAAAACAAGCAATGCAGCATGCATGTAGCCTCTTATTATCTTAAAATACTATGGGAATATATGCATCATAATTGAATTTGTCCAGATACCTTCTAAAAGTTTTTTTGGTAACAAAATTATTAATATTAAAAACAATGATTTCCATGTTTTTTGGTGTTTTTTTGTTTGTTTTTAAGGTCGCATTCAACACTTATATAGGTCATATACACTATCACCAGTACTAACTTACCCTACCATGAGGCCGACAACTCATGCTTAGGGTATGACCTGCCGCGACCGGGATTCGAACCTGGATCTCCGGATTTGAAGTCAGACATGCTAACCACTACGCCACGGCAGCGGCTTCATGATTTCCACGTGAAGGTATACGAAAATGGAAAAAATATGAGTCTCTTCTTTCAATTTAGAAACGAACATAAAAAATATGAGTTTTTATTTGCAAATGTAGATTTAAAAATGTATATATGAAGTAACGATCTAGAATGGATCATGAAACTGCATGACATAACATCAAAATAGCTCAAGCAATGTCTTTTTTTGTTATCTTTTGGAAAAAGATTTTCTCCATCTTCACATATCTTAATCTCAATGATCCTTTTGTTTTTTGCTTTCAGATACTGTTAGTGGAGAAAGGTCACAGCTGCAGAAGAAGACTGTGCTTCAGACTGAGAATGTTGCTAGTGAAACAACTATTTAATTAACAATAATGTTTCTAAAAAAAAATTAATCATCAAAATTCAAGAACTGCAGTAAATTTCTTTTGTCCCAAACTTTTGGTGGGTACTGTATTTCTTGTACAAAAATGAATCTAGAATAAAAATAATAAAACAATTTAAGTAGCTTAGTTATTGTTTGCCATATTTGTTTTTACTGAATCCCATTTATTGACAATTCATTATGTACAAGCTATAGAAAGCAAACCTGATTTATTGCCAATTTATTAAACCCCATTTATTGTCAATTCATTATGTACAAGCTATAGAAAGCAAACCTAATTTATTGCCAATTTATTAAACCCCATTTATTGACAATTTATTGACCATGCATTAGCTCATTTGCATGTGAAATAAATTGGCAAATAATTGACAATAAATTTACAATTTTTCGACAATTTATTGACCCCATTCATTCTCAGCTTTTTTTTGTTTGGGACGTACACAAATTTAATATGTAATGGCTGAAAGGTATATTTTATAGGTCAAACAGGTGACAAATTACGAACGCGTAGAACAATACACGCACAACAAATTCGAGACCCTTCAACGCGTCAAATCCCCGTTAGTAAACATATTGACGAATGTTGCCAAAAATGAACCAAAATTTCTTATGTTTCCATTTTTAGCCGGATTTTTCAACGAAAAAATTCGGCTAATAGTTTGGCAAACACGGGCGGGCGGGAGGGCGGGCGTCCGTGTCGTTAACAATTGCGTTAAAGTTTTTAATGTACCATGTATTTCTGCCATTTAAAGTCAGATCTCTACGAAACTTTATGCAATGATAACATACCATGTGATGAACAGAATTAGACAGTAACCGCAACTCTACCTTGCTTTATTATGGATTATTGTCCTTTGTAATTTCGGGTGTCTGGTGTCGTTAACAATTGCGTTAAAGTTTTTAATTTAGCATATTTTTCTGCCATTTATTGTTAGATTTTAATGAAACTTCATACAATGATAACATACCTTGTGATGAACAGATCAAGACAGTAACCACAACTCTACCTGGCTTAAAAATGGATTATTTCCCTTTGTTTTTTTGCTTTAAAGTTTTCAAATTGTTGGATATCTCTGCCAATTATGGTTTGATGTTTACGAAGTTTCATACAATGATTACATATCATCTGTTGAAAAGAATTAGACAGTAACCGCAACTTAAACCTGACTTAATAATGGATTATTTCCCTTTGTTATTTTTGTGTTAAAGTTTTCAAATTGTTGGATATCTCTGCCATTTATGGTTAGATGTTTATGAAATTTCATACAATGATTACATAAGATATGTTGAAAAGAATTAGACAGTAACAACAACTCTACCTGACTTAATAATGGATTATTTCCCTTTGTTTTTTTGCGTTAAATTTTTCAAATTGTTGGATATCTCTGCCATTTATGGTTTGATGTTTAAGAAGTTTCATACAATGATTACATATCATCTGTTGAAAAGAATTAGACAGTAACCACAACTCTACCTGGCTTAATAAGGGATTATTTCCCTTTGTTATTTTTGTGTTAAAGTTTTCAAATTGTTGGATATCTCTGCCATTTATGGTTAGATGTTTATGAAATTTCATACAATGATTACATATGATCTGTTGAAAAGAATTAGACAGTAACAACAACTCTTTCTGACTTAATAATTGATTATTTCCCTTTGTTTTTTGCGTTAAATTTTTCAAATTGTTGGATATCTCTGTTATTTATGGTTTGATGTTTACGAAGTTTCATACAATGATTACAAATCATCTGTTGAAAAGAATTAGACAGTAACCGCAACTCTACCTGGCTTAATAATGGATTATTTCCCTTTGTTATTTTTGTGTTAAAGTTTTCAAATTGTTGGATATCTCTGCCATTTATGGTTAGATGTTTATGAAATTTCGTACAATGATTACATATGATCTGTTGAAAAGAATTAGACAGTAACAACAACTCTACCTGGCTTAAAAATGGATTATTTCCCTTTGTTATTTTTGTGTTAAAGCTTTTAAATTGTTGGGTATCTCTGCCATTTATGGTTAGATTATTATGAAATTTCATACAATGATTACTTACCATCTGTTGAAAGAATTAGACAGTAACAGCAACTCTACTTGGCTTAAATATGGATTATTTCCCTTTGTATTTTTTATGGTAATGTTTTCAGTATGTTGGATCTCTCCAATAGCAAGTATTCTGGCATTTTCCAGTCATATTTTCCTGCCATTTTGTTTCAACAATTTCACCATTTGCCATACTAGGTTTTTTTTTAACAAAATTCTCTCGCCAATTTCATATCATTAGCTTTGCATTATTTTCATCCATAGTTTTCATGTCTTATGCCATCTTAGTCAAGTACCATCAAAATACTCAGAAAAGATACAATAGGACATATATATAGTTAATGAAACTCTTTATTCCTTTAAGATTAATTATTGCCCTTTGTATTCCTTCTAATAAGCAATATATCAAATGACTTTCTTTTGTAACAAAGTAAACTTGTTCTCAATGTTCCCATATGCAGAAAAATCCGGCTTTAATGTGGCTCCCACATTATCTTTCTTGTTTTAAATTAAAATTTATCAGCTAGGTTAAACAAAGAAAATATTCTATAAGATGCTTCAATACAAAACTTAATACCATTAAGTATCATATAATAACGTTTATATAATCAGTACGTCATATATACTATCTTATGACGTAATATTTAAGTAACCTCCCTTGACGTAACGTCAAGAGTTACTCCCCTTCTTACAATTCTATTTATGGATATTTTAGATATTTACTGATGAGCCATAAGGCGAAACAGGTTTTAATATATCAGTTAAGAAATAAAATTAATCCGCATGTGAAGTCACTTATACTTGACTTTTATTATTTAATTCCTGTGCCGGGAACTATTGCGGTATATTTGAATATACCATTTTTTACTTATATTATAATTAGGGTTGGGCCAATCTGATTTTTTTTCTAAATAGTATTTTTTCTATTGCCATTTAGTGCATTGAGAACAAATTCGGTAAAAATTTCAAATTTTTTTTTGATTTCGGTTGGAACAGTCCATTCTTTTCAAAATGGCCGACAAAAAAGGATAAAAAATGACATATGTCATTATAATAGTAAAAATCTTCAAACAGAGTGTAGATTTATATGCATTTATTGATTTTACAAATACAAAGGGCATATTTGAAACATATTTAAGTGCTTTTTATTTAGTTCAGATGTGTCATTTATTTTTACTGGTGGCAACATGTGTGAAAAGAAGCCATTTTTTCACCATTACGCGCAAGAGCTATTTCAAGATGCTCTAGTTTCATTACTAATATTCATACAGATATGCAACTTGGCCAAGTTAATACCTGGGTGAATGTCTTTCAGAAAAAACAAGTTGAGCCCCGATCCCCGTTACCATGGCAACGCTGATGTGGAGCAAAACGGCAAAAAATGTAATTTTCGATCTTTTTCCACCGCACATTTGCACTTCAAACGGTAATATTTTTTTAGTGTACCTAGTCTTGAGTCTTGACCATTTTAAGGATTTAACCATAGTGAATAGATGTGGTCAGAGATCTTACATGTGATTTAAATGCCAAATCATCTGAGCTAGACATATTGCCAATGAAATAGTTTTTATTTATCATGTGATTATGAAAAATGATGTCCTGAATAGTCTAAAATGATGCTACTGTTTACCGGACTTGTCCTGAACAGTGTAACATAAAATCACTGTTAACTAAACATTTCCCTAAGGTGTTGAAACATTACCTTTAAAGAGATCCATTATTTTAAGCAGTAGTGCTTAAACACATTCAAAGTAGGTGATAATTTGACACTATCTGGTAGCTTATTCCACAGCATGGGGCACACTGTACTAAAACTTCTGTCACTTTACATGTTTTTTTTATTTCGTAGGACCACAAAATTCAGGTCTTTGGATTTTGCAGATCTAAGACCAGATCTCCTTAGAAATTCAATTGGATATGCAGGCGCAATTCCAGTAAAACGGTTGTACATGAAAATGCTTATTTTAAAGTTGATTCTAGCTTTGACTGATAGTCTGTGCAGTGAGTACAGAGTTTCTTTTGAACTGTCAGATTTTTAAGAAAAAGATAGGACTAGTGTTTTTGTTGCATCTTTATCCAAATATTTTATTATAATTATGATACGTAAATGAGGGAACATGGCAGTTCTACTTTTTGTTTTGACATAATTTTGAAAGTCGCAAGTTTCACCCAGAAAGGCCCCTAAATAGCGAATAGTCTTTACAGATTTTATAGTTACAACAGCAATAATGATTGGCTGGGTTAAACATTTTTTCAACTGTGCTTTGCTTCCAAACATGAAAAACTCAATCTTTGAGTTGTTCATTTTTCATTTATTTTCATTCATCCATGAATTTATCATTATAGCACACTCCTCTAGATCAAAAATGGCATTTGCTTCTTCATTCTAATTGTTCAGAATAGAATCTTTTATTGGCAGTGTTGTCATCTGCAAAACCATGTACTGATATATCAGATGGAATGACATCAAATAAGGTTCCTGCATGAGTAAGATAAAACCACCGACCCTGACAATTACCATGTAGAACACTGCAGTCTGATGGACGAACATTTGATAAACTAGTATTAACATTGATCGACATGCACGTGGACGAAGACATGAGTCAATTCAGTGAAATGTACTACTACCTATGCCATGTTAATTATCAAGTACTTCCAATAAAATCTCATGATCAATAGTGTCAAATGCAGCAGTCAGATCAATAGGTTTAAATGCTGTTACTTCAAGTTTTTCTACACCACCCAGTATGTCATTAACTAATCTAAGAAGACTCACATTCATGAGTGAAAAGGTCTACATGCAGATACATATTTGGGTAGAAGATTATTTTAATCAACATGAGAATTCAATCTATTCATAGCGTCCTTTTCAAATACCTTAGATACGAAGGACAGATAGCTAGTCAGTCTATAGTTAGCATATCCCACATCCAGACCCACCATCTTGCAAGGAGGCTTAACAATCGCCTCTTTTCACTGTATGGAAATACACAATGTTTCAATAATATATTCATTAAATGAGTAATCAGAAGAAATAATTCTTGTAGATAACATTTAAGCTATTTTGTTAGCAATATGTGTAGCTCAGATGATTTGGCATTTAAATTACATACAAGATCTCTGACCTCTTCCGTTCACTAAGGTAAAATCCTTAAAATGGTCAAGACTAGGTACATCCTTAGGGTGATTAAGTTGGAAACTGCAGCAAGGATTCTCTAATTTTTGAAATGTTTAAGAAAAAGTCAGCAAAATTCTCTGCTACTTGTTTTCAGTAATAATGGTGATTTTCTAGTATTTTGGGAGATATTTTACTTAACCCTTAACCGCTCAATCTCGCATTTTTATGTGTCTAGATCCCCCTCCAAAAAAAATGGCTGCCACAGCCTTGAAAATGGTTTTTAACTGGAATAAGTTGATTTGTCTTAAGGATAGTTAACCCCAAAAAATGAGCTTTTTTTCACGCGCCTCCCCCACAAAAAGATGTCTCAGGGGGGTTCTGAAAAGGGGATGTGCCCCCCTTTGTTGCTGGGGTTTAAAGGGGGCATAGCCCCCATCATCGCCAGAAAAAAAATCAGGGTCATTGAGTGCAGAGAAAGGGCACCAATGCTAATAAGAAAATGTTTTCAGTATCTGGAAAGACCTGGCACTTTAGACCTCAATTTTGGAAAATATTACCGTTTGAAGTGCAAATGTGGGGTGGAAAAAGAGCGAAAATTGCATTTTTGCTCTGACCCAGTGTTGCCATGGTAACGGGGATCATGGCTCAACTTGGTTTTTCTCAAAAACATCTACCCAGGTAATAACTTGGTCAAGTTACATATCTGTATGAATATTAGTAATGAAACTAGAGCATCTTGAAATAGCCCTATGCGCGTAATGGTGAAAAATGGCTACTTTTCACTCATGTCGCAACCAGTAAAGGATAAAATGACACATCTGAACTAAATAAAAAGCACTAAAATGTTTCAAATATGCCCTTTGTATTTGTTAAATCAATTAATGCATATAAATCTATATTCTGCTTGAAGAATTTTACTATTATAATGACATGTGTCATTTTTTCTTCTTTTTTGGCAGCCATTTTGAAAAAAAGTGGAATGTTCCAACCGAAATACTTATTTTGAATTCCTGATCTTACCATATTTAATCAATATGAACCTATTGGCAATAGAAAAAATACTATTTACAATGATTTTTTAAAAAAAGTATATATTGGCCCACCCCTATTATAATGTTACGAACGGTACATAACACAGCATTGGGAAGTAATGTATAGGTCGTTTGCGGTAAAGCTGGACCCCTAAAATCATGATATATCTCAATAACTATCGGATGGAATTAACTCAAATTTTGTATGTGATCATAACTAGCATTTTCCTTCTCAAATCCAAAAATTCAGAATTTTTCTTTAATTACATAACATACTTCCCGTAGACATGCAAGGCAAATTTTGAAGCCAAAAAGCGACTTTTGTTAAATGGGTATGTGCCATAATCAGAACAGCCACATAACAGTAGATACAAAATAATAGCTAAATATGAGGCCCGGTTAGAAATTTTATTTGATAACTAAGTCTAACAGTATATACAAACTCAAATATCATCATCACTGTCGTCTGCATCGTCAAAATCTATACAAGTTCTACACGTACGATTTTAAAGACGGGCCTCTGCTTTACAATTCAGTAGACCGTCGAGTGTTTATTTAAGCGACAAATTTACAGTAAACGCACGGGACTTTGTATAAATACACTGGAAGTATGACAATATTATAATCAGAACAGCTTATTTTACCTCCCGCCGGATTTTTGATAAAAAAGTCCAAATATTTTGCATTGTACCTTATGGAAAACTTTTTTATTTATCTATTAAAAATTCTGAAAATTTTAATCCTAGAAGGAAAAATTGAAATAAGATTGTATTAAAATTTTTAGCTAAATCGCTGTTATAGTTTATAAGATATTTACGGCAAATAGGGGTCCAGCAATAACGCAAACGACCTATACCGTGGGATAACCGACGATGTCATCACATGTAAAGGTGGCGTAATCAAACATCTGTTTTGTTAATGAGCTTCTTATTTAAATATAATGGGTATCTAATTTTCAGTGTTTGGTTGTTATTACAGTATATTTTATGTTGGTTTTGTCTAGTGGTGTGAATATGTGCTTGGAATAAACATAACGATCATGAAACAACAAAACTAAACATTCTAATGTGCTATACTAGATATACTTCACCGAAGTCTAGATAAATACATTGTACATGATGTTATGAATGCAGCGAATAATCCAATGCTTCAATATTTTGTCAGAACTTTGTAAATACATGTCTCATACAAAACATTTACTAACTTTAAACTTGTGGTTGCAACGTCCATGATATTAAAAGACACTATGTTAAGCAGGTACCATTTTCAAATTTTATTATTAATTTTTATTTGGTGGATGTAAAGCTAGTCAAATAATTGTCATAAAAATTGAAAATTGTTAGAAATGTTCACCATTATTAAACACTTGAGTGATGGGAATATTAATTTTAAAATTCATATTCTATGGTTACGCTTTGAAATCATAAGTACAATGTTTTCTCATATTAGAAGCATTGTCAATATTTACCTGAACGGTTTGTCATTATCAATGATTCTGTGACTTAATTAGACAAGTCCAAGTTGCTACTCCGCAAGTTTTACAAAATCTTGTATTTATATTTTCAGGTTTTAGAATTCCTATGAATCTACTTTCAACATACGGAGTAGTTAGTGAAAATAAAATGTACAAGATAGCCACCGAATTACAAAAAGAGTTGGAATCACTGCATATACATGCTGTTGCAAACAATAAAGTGCATTGTCTTCATGTTTGGAAAGGTGTTTCACTAGGCAATAACTGTTTACTAATGAACATTGAACTTAACAAACCCGATGACTTGAAAGATTTATATGAGTGTTCAAAGAAAGATCACACAAGAAAGTTAAACAAGTTGTCACAAATTGTAACTGATCACTTTAGACAAAGGGAGATGGGAATGGTTTGTGGGTTGTCTTCAAAAGAAGAGCTTACTTTTAATATAGTGCTACAGAGTCACCTTTATGAACGTGTTTTGAAGAAATTAGAAAATCCAGTATTAAGGTAAATGTTGTTAAAAGATCTAACCCTATTTATTAATTATTAATATACTAACTTCTTACGCAAAACATTCATCATGAGGTATTGCCTGTATGTTCAGGTATACAATTAAAAATCAAACCATTGTAAAATAACCAGTGATAAATAATTGATTGTCTCGATTTTAAATTATCTGTAGATCATGTTATGTTTTATGTTTTTTCACTTATAAAGTTAGCAAGGATTTATGCAATGTACAATTTAATTCTCACCATACTCTGCATGTGTATTTCGTGCCAAAATGTGTAAACCGCACTCTGCGTCCCGATTGAGTGCATTCGACCGTATCAAATCATTTTTATACCCCCGCTTCGAAGAAGAGGGGGGTATACTGTTTTACCCTTGTCCGTGCATGCGTTCGTGCGTGCGTCCGTCCGTTACAAAATTTCCGTCGCAGTTTTCTCAGCAACTATAACATGCAGCAGCCTAATACTTTGCATATTGCTTCATCCCATAGTCCCATGTGGTGTAAAGCGATTTCATGCTCCTTGCTCATCTACTTCCTGTTTGTCGCATATTTTTAGATTTCGTTAAATGAAAGTTACATTATGATAGTCATATTTCTCACTGCGGGGGTATCACTAGTGAGCATTAGCTCACAGATTTACTTGTTCTTTTCACAAATCGGTAGAAAATGACACAAAAATCACCTTTGCAAAATTGTATAAGGATCCATTGGCCCTTAATCACAATTTAAAAAGTGATCGGTTAGAACATTTGTTAAGTGAATACATAGTCTAAAGCCAACAAATTCATATTTACATTTCATTTAAGCTTGTTGTTTTCTTTCAGTACCAAACATTGTTTTGAAAAAATAAATGTTTTGGTACTGAAGAAAAATAATCAACTACCCACCTTCCAACATTAGTAATTAGTAGGCTTTATTATTAATTTGACGAATTGACCTAATGGTTATACTTCAATTGAATAAATTAGGACATTTAAGTCTATTTGGTAGCTAAACTATTTGACTGACTAATTTTTGAACTACCTCGTCTGTATTGTTTTATTGTATATTTTCTGTCAAATATGTCAATGTTCTAAGAATCACATAATATTGTAACAAAAACATAATCTAAATTGATTAAAACGTGTAATTATCTACTTTCGGCGTAGTTATGTTTTCGATTTTGGTCCCTCGTGGGTAATTCGAAACAAATTTAATATGAATATTTTTAATATTGCTTTTTCCTTTTTTTCAGGATTTCTGATGGTTATATTCGACCAAGTAATGAGGTATCCATTAGCTTTTTGGTATTGTTGTCATGTTGCATTTTATTTCATTTAAAGTGAGACGATAATTAGTTAAAACGTTTACTGTAGTATGTGTTTACAAATTTTGAAGTAAAGTTATGGCCCAATAAAATTCCACCCGACACTTGTTTGTACACACCAACACATATTTATATTTGATGCCATCCATTACTGGAGTCTACTAATATGGCATATACTTAACACTAACAAAAATGATTTCATTGATACAGAGTATTTTATTTTTAAATGCTGTAGAGCAAAATATAAACCGGAATAGCATGTCTTGACGCAAGACGAACGCCTTAACAATATTGTAAAGTAGAAACTAAAGGAAAACCCCAATATGATATGAGCAAGGCTGTGTGAAAACTGGGTTGAATGACATACAGTATGACGTAACCAAAATGTCGTCAAAATTAGCACCGTTTTTTTTATACGCCCGTTTTGAAAAAAACGGTCATATTATGTTATGATGTTGTCCGTCTGGCCGTCTGTCCGTCCGTGGACAATTGCTTGTCCGGATGATAACTCAAGAAAGGATGTACCTAGGTTCCTCAAATTTTATGTGTGGATAGCCCTTGGGTGGAGGAGGTTCCCTATTGATTTGGAGACCCCAGGGTCAAAGGTCAAGGTCACTGGGACTTAAAATAGGTAAAACTTGTCCGGACAATAACTGAACTACCAATGAACCTAGGTTCACCAAATTTTATGTAAGAGTAGCCCATCTGTCAAAGATGTTCCCTATTGGTTTTGGGGCCCCTGGGTCAAAGGTCAAGGTCACAGTGGCATCATATGGGAAAAAAACTTGTCCTGACAATAACTGAACAACCAATCAACCTAGGTTCACCAAATTTTATGTGAGATTAGCCCATGTATCAAGGATGTTCTCAATTGGTTTTGGGGCCCCTGGGTCAAAGGTCAAGGTCACAGGGGCATCATATTGAAAAACCTTGTCCGGACGATAACTCAACAATGAATGTACCTAGGTTCAC
Organism: Mactra quadrangularis; assembly: GCA_025267735.1. Lineage (NCBI taxonomy): Eukaryota > Metazoa > Mollusca > Bivalvia > Venerida > Mactridae > Mactra > Mactra quadrangularis. The sequence goes on along the minus strand of CM046301.1, from coordinate 131,465 downwards.
CAAATTTTATGTGAAGGTAGCCCATGTGTCAAGGATATGCCCTATAGGTTTATGGGGCCCCTGGTTCAAAGGTCAAGGTCACAGTGGCATAATATGGAAAAACTTTGTCCGGACAATAACTGAACCACCAATGTACCTAGGTTCACCAAATTTCATGTGAGAGTAGCCCATGTGTCAAGGATATGCCCTATTGGTTTTGGGCCCCTGGGTCAAAGGTCAAGGTCACAGGGGCATCATATTGAAAAACCTTGTCCGGACAATAACTAAACAAGGACTGTACCTAGGTTCACCAAATTTCATGTGAGAGTAGCCCATGTGTCAAGGATGTGCCTTATCAGTTTTTGGAAAACAGGGTCAAGTTTAAACCTTCAACTAGAAGATATCAAATTACCAAGCTGTGACTTTATATGGTCATTTAATATGTTAATAAAGTCAAAATGGCAAACAATAAAAAACTTGTCCGGACAATAACTGAACCACCAATGTACCTAGGTTCACCAAATTTTATGCGAGGGTAGCCCTTGTGTCAAGGATATGCCCTATTGGTTTTGGGGCTCCTGGGTCAAAGGTCAGGGACACAGGGGCATCATATTGAAAAACCTTGTCCGGACAATAACTCATCAACGACTGTACCTAGGTTCAAAATATTTTATGTGAAGGTAGCCCTTGTGTCAAGGATGTTCCCTATTGGTTTTGGGGTCCAAGGTTTAAAGGTTAAGGTCACAGAGGCATCATATGGAAAAACTTTGTCCAGACAATAACTGAACCACCAATCTACCTAGGTTCACCAAATTTTATGTGAGAGTAGCCCATGTGTCAAGGTTATGCCCTAAAGGTTTTGGGACCCTGGGTCAAAGGTCAAGGTCACAGTGGCATCATATTGAAAAACATTGTCCAGGTAATAACTCAACAATGACTGTACCTAGGTTCACCAAATTTTATGTAAGAGTAGCCCATGTGTCAAGGGTGTTCTCTTTTGGTTTTGGGGCCCCTGGGTCAAGTTTAAACCTTCAACCAGAAGATATCAAATTACCAAGCAGTGACTTCAAATGTTCAATCAATGTGTTAATAAAGTCAAAATGGCAAACAATGAAAATCTTGTCTAGACAATAACTGAACGACCAATGTACCTATGTTCACCAAATTTTATGTGAGAGTAGCCTATGTGTCAAGGATATGCCCTATTGGTTTTAGGGCCCTCGGGTCAAAGGTCACACGGGCATCATATTGAAAAAACCTTGTTCGGACAATAACTCAACAACGACTGTACCTTGGTTCACAAAATTTATGTGAAGGTAGCCGTTGTGTCAAGGATGTGCCCTATAGGTTTTTGGGACCCAGGTTCAAAGGTCAAGGTCACGAAGGCATCATATGGAAAAACTTTGTCCAGACAATAACTGAACCACCAATCTACCTAGGTTCACCAAATTTTATGTGAGAGTAGCCCATGTGTCAAGGTTATGCCCTAAAGGTTTTGGGACCCTGGGTCAAAGGTCAAGGTCACAGTGGCATCATATTGAAAAACATTGTCCAGGTAATAACTCAACAATGACTGTACCTAGGTTCACCAAATTTTATGTAAGAGTAGCCCATGTGTCAAGGGTGTTCTCTTTTGGTTTTGGGGCCCCTGGGTCAAGTTTAAACCTTCAACCAGAAGATATCAAATTACCAAGCAGTGACTTCAAATGATCAATCAATGTGTTAATAAAGTCAAAATGGCAAACAATGAAAATCTTGTCTAGACAATAACTGAACCTCCAATGTACCTATGTTCACCAAATTTTATGTGAGAGTAGCCTATGTGTCAAGGATATGCCCTATTGGTTTTAGGGCCCTCGGGTCAAAGGTCACAGGGGCATCATATTGAAAAAACCTTGTCCGGACAATAACGCAACAACGACTGTACCTTGGTTCACAAAATTTATGTGAAGGTAGCCGTTGTGTCAAGGATGTGCCCTATAGGTTTTTGGGACCCAGGTTCAAAGGTCAAGGTCACGAAGGCATCATATGGAAAAACTTTGTCCAGACAATAACTGAACCACCAATGTACCTAAATTTTATGTGAGAGTAGCCCATGTGTCAAGGATATGCCCTATTGGTTTTGGGGCCCCTGGGTCAAAGGTCAAGATCACAGGGGCATTATATTGAAAAACCTTGTCCGGACAATAACTAAACAAGGACTGTACCTAGGTTCACCAAATTTCATGTGAGAGTAGCCCATGTGTCAAGGATGTTCTCTATTGGTTTTGGGGCCCCTAGGTCAAGTTTTAACCTTCAACCAGAAGATATCAAATTACCAAGCAGTGACTTCAAATGTTCAATCAATATGTTAATAAAGTCAAAATGGCAAACAATGGAAATAATGCTATATTTAATAAGTAACATGAAATTAGTTCACCAAATTTTATGTGAGGGTAGCCCATGTGTCAAGGATGTTCCCTATTGGTGTTGAGGCCCCTGGGTCAAAGGTGAAGGTCACAGGGGCCATCATATGGAAAAACCTTGTCCGGACAATAACTTAACAATGATTGTACCTTGGTTAACAAATTTTATGTGGAGCAGCCCATTTGTCAAGGAGTAATGTGCTGATAGCTCTTTTGTAGAGGATGTTCCCTTTTGATTTGGAGACCCCAGGGTCAAAAGTCAAAGTCACTGGGACTAAATTTGTATTGAAACATTTTCTGGACAATAACGCAATAATGATTGTACCTAGGTTCACCGAATTTTATTTAAGGGTAGCCTAAATGTCTAGCATATGCCCCTTTGGTTTTAGGCCCCTGGGTCAAAGATCAATGTCACAAGGAAATCATGAGGAAAAACCTTGTCCAACAACCAACTTTATCTAAGATCACCAAATTTTATGTATCAATACACTTTGGGTCAAGGGTTCTGAGGCCCCAGGGTCAAGGTCACTGGAAGTTTGTATCGGAAAACTTTGTGCCGGTGATAACTCAACCATGGCTGTACCTAGGTTCTCAAAATCTTTGCTTTGAATACCCCTCCAGTTAAGGATGGGACCTATTCTGAGATCCCGGGGTCATTGGTCAAGGTCACAGGGACTTCATATGAGATAGAACACAGCATGGACTGCACACGGGCGTATGATGCCCCGCCCAGCGGAGCTCTTGTTTAACACGGAAATAAACAGTCGACGTAGTACCATCAGCTATTTCTTGATATATTGAAACACGAATACTCTTAAAGACGAAGACCTCAAGATATTACCATATATCAAGTACAAAAGCTTTATGCCTTGTCGTTATTAAGAAGAATATACTTAACATTCCCTAATATAACTCAATAGAAATCTTCTTTCCCTGGGGAGGGGCCAATTTTGACCCCAGGGGCATAATTTGAACAACGTTTGTAGAAAACTTGATATGATGCTACATTCCAAATATGGAACTCTAGACCATACAGTTTTTATGGAGAAGATGTTTTCCTCATGAGTCTGTGAAAATCTTATGACCCTTGGGAGGGGCCAATTCTGACCCCAGGGGCATAATTTGAACAATCTTTGTAGAGAATCTTAATATGTTGCTAATGCCAAATATCTTGGCTCTAAGCCTAGAATTTTTTATAAGAAGATTTTTTAAGATACTCTTATATACTCACAGGAAAAGTTTAGTTGGTAAGAATGTTTTATTTGATATTTCCTATTAGTCCGAGAGCTCGCAGGGTTTTAGGTGCGGTATCGCGCCCAAAAGGTTTGATGAGTGATTCTAATGTAGTTTTGTCTGAGGAATTTGTAAAGGCATTTCTTATAACTGGCGAGGTAGGCGTTTTCCCACAATCTGAGCTCAAAGATGTACGTTACCAAAAACACCAAAATGCACCCTAATGCTGTTACTTACATCAAATCATATTTTTGATTTTCGATATTTTATTTCTAATGCATTTACAACATATTTGCACAAATCATATGAAATTTGGTGCTTAAACGCATGATATATATAAAATGAACTAAATTGGTGTTGATCCTTTTTTATTAGTGCTTACTCATATGACAAAGTTAACTAATAACCATGTTTTTGAATACATAATATCAATGTGAACATTTTCCAATGATTTTTGCATCGATTATTCAAGTTGTCTTATAGTTATAGCATATTAACTACCGTAACCGAATTTTATCATTTTCATGTAATACCACATAATTTTTGCTCTGTTGATAAAATTAATCTCAAACGAATCATTTTTACTACCAAAATCAAAAATGCATGTAATAAGTACAATTTTGTTTCAGTCTATAGAAAATGTACGCCGTAATGTACGTTACAGTTTTTTGTTATCAAGTTCGTGTAAGAACACTTAAAAAGTGTTTTTGATTATGCAAACCGATAGAAATTATCTGAGGGAATGTATCACATACAAACGATCATTTTGCAATGCTTTTAGACGAAATGTTGGTATGTTATAGGAAAAATCAGGTTAAATACCGTAACCAAAGTACAAACAAATTACCATTTTTCTATCAGGCTTTTACAATGATGGCTCGTTCATAAAAAACTATTCATATGATATTTGAGATTTATTAATAGAACATACAAGTTTCTAAAGTATAATTCTTACTTAATAGACATCATTTAGAATGTGAAATATACGTTACAGTAACATATTGTATTAATAATAGTACAATTTAAGTATTAATGAGAAATTGTCAGAAAAGTATTGATTGCCAAATCAAATGGCTTAATTTGATGGTCATTGTTTTCAGTTGTGGACATACAAGTGTGTATACTACTTTTCAAGCACAGGTTATATGAAAACTGTCGCATTTAAGACCGTTCAGGTAAAGGGATGTACAATTAAATTCTAAATGATATACGTATAGGTGTTAAGTTTGTATTTTCAATCAAATTATATGTATACATGCATTATATTCCTCTAAATATATCATATTTTTCTATTAGACATACTGTGCAGTAACACCATTTCTGTTTTAGGCCTTAGTAATTAGGCTAGTTGCGTTATTATTGGTTTGCAATATACGTAACGATACAAATGATCTTCGAGAGCAAAATTTAAAATAGAAAGCAAAAGCGACAACATTCTGAAATCGCTCGGTTGGATATTAGTTTGCCACTTTAATCAAGTTCATTATGATTCTTCATAAGTTTTTTTAACCTTTTTATAATATACATTTATAAAAACCTTCACCAGATTACCAATGGGTTAAACTGTAACCATAATTTAGAGATTGTAATATGCAATTAAGTGTTCGAACTAAATAGATAAATGTAATGATCATTCAAACGATTACATAATATGCGAAGGACAAATAGAGTTTATGTTTAACTTAGTGATACACATTAACGGAAGATATAGTCTAAGAAGCTTTAATATATCATCATATTATCTCTCATGATTCATTTTCATCTCAATTTATCTAAGACGTATATTCATTCAAGTATAAGTTGACATTGTCAATATTCAAATAAAACAAGAATGTAAATTGGTTGTGCTGTATTTCCGGTTTTAATTTGTACACCATTCTTTGTAAGACATGTGAACGTATTTAAGTTTAATTGTTTTTAATCAAGCTTATTAAATATCATCATACGTGTATTTATTTGTCACGTACATTTTCACGTTGAATATGAAGTTTACCTGGAAAAATTCAGGAAAAAATAAGACATACGACTTATTTCAAAGACGTTTAATGACGTATTTCTAAAGCTTCAAATGCAGTTAAACACTTCGTAAGTTTGTTAAAATAGTTATGTTCGTAGGTACCAATGAAGCCCCACTATATTTTATTTAAACACGTTAATTGTATCGGTTTATGCAACACTATTAAATTTCTAGCTGTCTTATACTTAAACATTCGGATTACAATTGTTGAAGCAAGTGTTCATTGGTGTAATTGTTACGCACTTAGAGAGAATGCATTTATATCATGCGAATGAATTAGAAAATATTCCAATCTCCATTGCTAATAAGACAAATTAATGAGTACCGCACGTTATCGCTTATGTTTAAATATATTTGCTCCCCGGAAAAATCAAATATCAATATCAAGTCAAATAACAAATCAACGAGTTTTTTTATTAAACATAAAGCTACTTTTTATATACCATTTACATTTATGCGCATTTTATAGCATTCTGGTGAATTATATCCAACAATTAACCAGTTTTAAAATTTGTTTTGTAACGTAGGCTACTAATTAGCACTCGATGAAACCAAGAAATGTATATTACTATTACACACTTTCGAATAAGTGTGAAGTGTATTTTTTGAAATACGATGCACACATTATTTTGCCTAGTCGAACATCGGACTTAATTAATTCTTCATTTCTATGTTCTTATATTGTATGTGAATGACATACTACCCATAGCGCATGAAAACTGCATTATTGAAAACTTCAAACAAGTCTATGCGTATAGAACAATCTGTCTCATCAAAACTGATTATATTTGTAACATAGAGCATTTAATGCAAAATTTTTATTTTAAGAAAAACTTCACAATTCTAATATATTATCAATATTTAAATCAATATTTTCCCAGCCAAGCCAATTGTTTATGTTATTGATTTTGGTAGATTTTTAGGGAGAAAACATTTTCTTACGTTTTGAAAATATAGTTTATATTCTCCCTGGCAATACTTTAGTAAAATAAACTTAAACTAGTAATGTTTACAATATCTATAAAAAGTAATCCTGAATAAACAAATCATTTGAAAGTGTTAGTAGATGAATGACCATTGAAATGGATATTTGATTCAGCATTCGAAAGTTTTGTCCACGCTATCAATAACATTCAAAGGTAGCATTCTGCTTCGATGACAATATGTTAGCAATAACTTACATGTTATAAACACTGTATGTTTACACTTATGTCTAATGTTAAAAAATAAATTCAAGAGCTTAAACACTTGCACGTTCTAATCAATTGACAGCAACTATCGTATAAAAGAGTTTCACCAATGGCACAATACTAAAATGACTTTGAGTAAAATAAATAATTTGGTAATGATTTTCTTAGGATATTGACCACAGTAAATTTATCAAACATTCGAAGTCTTAATATATATAATGTTCAGTATAATCATTAATATACATATGATGTAAAACAATAGATACATGTTAACTCTACATTCTACAATTTTTTTATGATAAACACGTCAATATTACTTGAAAAAATGGAAGATTACTAAAATCAACAAAGATAAGTCACTTTTAACGCAGTTTTCAAAACTTATTTAGTTTGAATACATTAACAAAGTCAATTCATACCTTGATAAATAACCTAATATACCTTAAAGATAAATTAAAATGGAAGATGTGTCAAAGGAGAAAATATGACATAACAAGACGTCTAAGATTATATGTTTCGTCAATACATATCACTGAGTTTAACATAAGCTTTATATGTCCTTCGTGTATAATCGAATCGTTTAAATGATAATTACAATCATTTCTTTAGTACGAACTCTTAATTGTGTATTACTTTATTATATTTTCTATATTATGGTTTCATTTTAATCCATTGTTGTTCTAGAGATGGCTTTTGTAAATGTATATTTTAAAAAGATTTAAAAAAAACTAATGAATAATTATTACGAACTTGATTAAAGTGGTAAAATAATATCCAAACGAGTGATTTCGAAATGTTGCCGCTTTTGCTTTCAATTTTTTTTTTTTTTTGTTCTCCTATGTCATTGATATTGTTACGCATATTGCAAAACATTAATAATGCAACTAGACCAATTACTAAGGCCTAAAACAGAAATGGAGTGGCTGCACAGTATGTCTGATAGAAGAGTGCAATATTATACAGACATTTAATGCATGTATACATATAGTTTGATTGAAAATACAAACTTAAAACCTATACGTATATCATTTAGATTTTAATTGTACAATGTACATCCCTTTACCTGAACGGTCTTAAATGCGACATTTTTCATATAACATGTGCTTGATAAGTAGTATACACACTTGTATGTCCACAAATGAAAACAATGACCATCAAAATAAGCCATTTGATTTGGCAATCAATACTTTTCTAACAATTTCCCAATAATACTTAAATTGTACTATAATTAATACAATATGTTACTGTAACGTATATTTCACGTACTAAATGATGTCTATTAAGTAAGAGTTATAATTTAGGAACTTGTATGTTCTATTGATAAATCTCAAATACCATATGCATAGTTTTTATGAACGAGCCATCATTGTAAAAGCCTTATAGAAAAATGGTAATTTGTTTGTACTTTGGTTACGGTACTTAACCCATATTTTCTGTTAATAATTCAAGAAATCTTGAAATTTGCCGAGAAGTATTTAATTTTTTCCTGCGTCTCATTGTCGTCGTTAAGTAAATGTGATTGACGACGTCACATGATCAACACTATAGAAACATCAATCTAAAACATACCAACATTTCTTCTGAAAGCATTGCATAATGATCGTTTGTACGTGATACATTCTCTCAGATAATTTCTATCGGTTTGCATAATCAAAAACACTTTTTAATTGTTCTTACACGAACTTGATAAAAAATACTGTAACGTACATTACGGCGTACATTTTCTATAGTCTGAAACAAAATTGCACAATTGCACTTATTACATGCATTTTTGATTTTGGTAGTGAAAATGATTCGTTTGAGATTAATTTTATCAACAGAGCAAAAATTATGTGGTATTACATGAAAATGATAAAATTCGGTTACGGTAGTTAATATGCTATAACTATAAGACAACTTGAATAATCGATGCAAAAATCATTGGAAAATGTTCACATTGATATTATGTATTCAAAAACATGGTTATTAGTTAACTTTGTCATATGAGTAAGCACTTATAAAAAAGGATCAACACCAATTTAGTTCATTTTACACTGTAACGTAAATGAAAGCTGATATATCATGCGTATAAGCACCAAATTTCATATGATTTGTGCAAATATGTTGTAAATGCATTCGAAATAAAATATCGAAAATCAAAAATGTGATTTGATGTAAGTAAAGGCTGAAAAAGTATGCACGAAGTTTAGGGTGCATTTTGGTGTTTTGGTAACGTACATCTTTGAGCTCAGATTGTGGGAAAACGCCTACCTCGCCAGTTATAGGAAATGCATTTTCAAATTTCTCAGACAAAACTACATTAGAATCACTCATCAAACCTTTTGGGCGCGATACCGCACCTAAAACCCTGCGAGCTCTCGGACTATATTAACACTATTTTACTGACAAAAATCTGACTAACTAAAAAATTTAATCAATCGACATTACATTGATTTTTTTCCAAAAATAAATTGGTGAGGTTTAAATATAAGGTCCAAGCTAGTCCTGCAAGCAATCCATTGGTGACAGATCTGTGATTTTGCTGGCCATTTAAGTGTCTTAATGTTGTTTACCACCAGAGTTTGTTTTTAGCGACGAGCATTATCCCGCTGGAAAACGTCACAGATACTGTTCTGTATGTATAGGGCTAATGGAACAACAATGAGGTGGTTTGAGGCTGTATATGTAGATATCCTTGTTTCTGTTGAGCAAGTTTTGCTGCTGGCATAAAACGATGAGGCGGTGATGCCGTCACAATGTATTTATTCCCACAAGGCGTCGTTTTAGGTAGTCTCCCTGATCGTGGTCGGTTTTTGACACATCCAGTATTTTGGAAACGTGCTTGCAATCAATATATAGTCCATTCATTACATCCTAACCGACGTGCGACGTCAGGAACACGCACACCACCTTTAAAGTTGCCGAGAACAATATTCCTGTCGTCAATAGACAGTCCAGGACGATGACCATTAATGACTTTTACAAAATTTACTCTGGATATCTAAAGGTTACAATATGCCTTTAATATTACAGATTTTGTTAACAGTCTGATTATGCCGTTTACTTAAATAGGAAAACCCGGGTCGATAGCGCAGATGGTAGCTCGCCGGGATTTGGAATCTCGTGCCCGAGGGGGTGCAGGTTCAAATCCCACCCGGGGAGGTTATACCCTTCCATGAAAATTTGACAAAAATGTCGATTTCCCCCCATTGATTCGATAATTTGGAGAAGTTTCCGGCCTTGTAGAAGGGTAGGTGAGTACTGGTTATAGACAATGGTCCAGGAAAGCTAGGTTAGGTGCGCTGGACGCCGTTAAATGACTTAAATTGTGGTGACACGGCGTTAACTCCAATAAATATATACATAAAATAAAAATAAATAGGAAAGTGCATATCGTGCATTTTAAAAATATGGCTAAAATAACCCGATAATTGTGGATTTTATGTCCATACAAATGTATTAATTATCTATAACACGACGTGCGCTTACAGTTTCCATACAGTAATTTGATTTTTTATGATTTTGGGTATAATGATATTTACTGACCGAACTTTTTTCTTTTGAGTATATAACCCTATGTAAATCTTGTGACCCCTTGGGCGGGACCAATTTTGACCCCAGAGGCATAATTTGAACAATCTTTGTAAAGCACCTTCTAGTGATGCTACACGCGAAATTTAATAATTGTAGTCATTATGGTTTTTGACAAGAAGATTTTTTAAGAAATTGTTGACGACGGACGGAGGCACGCACGCACACACTAACGCAAGCCGCCCGTCTAGCTCAGTTGGTAGCACGCAAGTCTACTGATCGAGGGGTCGTCGGTTCGTCATGAAATCATTTCTTCAGCCATTCTCCCTCCTACCAATAATTCTTAATTTTGTAGGGCAGTTGTCAGTCTCTGTCGAAAGTATGCGTTTAGTAGTTGGTTAACAGCTAAACCCAGATATTAAGCCTTTCAATGAGCAGTGAGTAGGTAGGCTGATCGCCGTTATGTGACCTATGCAATGTGTTGCTACGGCGTTAGACCCAACAAAAACATACAAAACACACTAATGCACATTGGTCAGACCATCAAAATAGCTCACCTTGAGCACTTTGTGCTCAGGCGAGCTTAAATAGCAGTATTATAATATTTATCAGAAAAGAGGAAACAACATGCCACTTGTACTCATTTATGATTTATCGTAGCAATGTTATCCTTTTGATATCAAGTGTAGTGTATTCTACTTCTTAAATTATATATATTTAATATTTACAGAATGTACGTATTAGGAAGACTTTCATCTGTCATATTCCTAAAGAATTACTAGGCAATGTCGCCGGAATCAAGATAATTGGCTATTGTCTGCAAAATTTTGAATTTCATATGGATTTAAGACCAAACAACATGTATATGAAAGATGTACCACTACCAGACAATTTTGATCAATTTAAGTATTTCTATGAAGTTAAACTGCGTAAGCCAGAGGGTATATTCGGATTTAGAAAATACACTCAGACATTCACTAATTTCATGGTCACCAAAAGTGATAGAGATGTAATCCGTGATGTGCTTACTAAACCTGATGGTATTTGTGCCCATCTCTATGATGTAATTGTTTACAACCATGACGGATTCAGCTATGCAGATACAATGTCATGGGTTAATCAGTTTTGCTTGCGTATGTCGCATAAGGAAGCTGAAGAATGCGCCAAGTCATTAGTGTCAGCTGGTGTTTATAGTGAGGAGTCAATCATTAGGCTGATATTAATAATATATCAGTTGTGTAGTACTTACGCAATAAACCTTGAAGAAACCATTAATCCTTTACTAGCAAAGCAATTTACTGAACATTTACAACTCAGAAAACTGATTGACTTTCCACGTGATAATCAAAGGTTTCTGTCTGAAGTGTGTAAACGTGTTTACTATCTTATAGATTCTAACACAAGCTGCATATTTGACTTTATTGACAAATTCTGGTCCTTCTTTGAAAAAAAGGATTTGCTTGGAATACTCAAAGGAGAACTACTGAAGGGGAAAAGGTTTATTTATCCAGAGGGTATAACCCAACTTATGGTGAGGGGTAAAGAGTTGATAATGACGCTTGTTGTAAAGGAGGATGATATCACCACAGAAGTTCTCGATATTTTCATACAACACTGTCCGTCCGAGTTTGTTGTTGAATTTGTCAATGAATTAAAGAAACTATCATCTTCACACCAAGATCTGTTATCAGATTTGAATAAGTGTTTGCGTTCACATTTTCTTGTGGCAGTACAGGAGGCAAAACAAACTAACCGTTTGATGGACCTTTTTAGAATAGCGGACATAGCTTTTGGACCTGAGGACAAGTATTGTATTATGGAGGAATTCGAGAATACCTTAGTACATTTATTCTCTTGTAACCAGGGTGTTTCTGTTGATGATTTGTTGAAGGCAACTATTGATTGTTTAAGAAATACTCTCTGTTTTGACTCAGTAGGAGGGCGTGAAAAACTGGTGAAAGCTATAATTGATTCAAAATCTGATGACGTATGGAAAATGTTTCCTTTGTTGTTAGATGAAGGGAAACTGTTTGATACATTAATGCATTTGGACAAACATCTTTTTAAGACATGGTTTACAAAAGAATTGAAGACAAAATCTCATCATGTAAATGAAGTGAATATTGCCATAAAGGTTTTAGATATCAGTCCTGTCTTGAATTCAAACGTTGTTAAACAACGTGGCGATGTGTTTACTGTTTTGAAAGAGACTTTCGCCCAATGGATAAACAAATATTCTAAAAATGAAGTAGTACAAAGTATCCCCAAGGTTGATGAGTTAGTTGCGAATGAGCTGAATGCCATTTCGTTTTACAAAGTGGCCGTACATCAGTTTTTATGCCAGTTAGGAAGAAAACCAATTGACGTCCTTCTTCTTTTTTGCAAATATAACAAGCAATTGATTGTTGATGACAGGTACGTGTATCGTTTCCTTTCGTATGTTTTGATTATGTGAATGTTATTTAGCTTAACAAAGTGCATTAATGATATTATATTATTATTATTATTATTAATTTTATTATTATTATTATTATTATTTACCACATTCCTATAGCACTTTTTCATACATGAGTACGCTCAAAAGTGCTTTAAATAAAAGAGTATACAATAAAATATATGCACATTAAATCATACTGTATCACACTACTAGGTCTTGGGTTTATGGACACTGTCGCGAGACGAACCGGTTCGCGATACGGCGAAGCAATACTCAGATCGATTTGCGAACCTTTGCTACTTAATGCATGTTTAACTTGGTAGTGTATACTTTACCTTAATTCTCTAATGTATTCCCGAATATTAAAATCTATCAAAACTATCCTACAGAACATTTATAATTTAACAGAAACTATATGAATTGTTTTGTGTCAAATACAACTCGCCCGTTCGCCATGGCGAGTGTTTTACCTGTTTGACCAGAGTCATAGATGATACCTAATTCCCTGAGTTTGGAGGGTATTTAAGATTTCTTAAAACTTGTCTGGTCAGGCGTGTAGGATTTACAATCCAATGTTTTTTTTATCTGTTTTAATAAGTAAAAAATATCAAAATACGATGTTCTATCTTTGACCTCTTTAAGTAAAGTATAAATCATTTAAATATCAAGAAGTTATCTTGACTTATTATGTCACAAATTGTCATGTACTCAGGGGAGTTTATATTGTTCACAATCAAATCAATATTAACCCTTTGTTTGATGACGGAAATTGATGCAACAAATTTAAAATGTGTGTCGGTATTTTTGTTACACTTAGTTGATGTTTGATAGCGTACAATGTCATAATGCAAAGTCAAAATACATAATTATGGAGTCTTGGTAATTTTAATTGTAAGTTATAATGTATTCTTAAAACAAGCGTGACCTAGTTTTTTAATTGATGTCTACAAGTTAAACAAACAATGAGCGCTTAGAAAGGATATCAGCGATGGTAGGAATCAAATTTAGTTTAAACTTTTTTAAAAATATAATGATGAAGAGACTAGTGTCATTGACAATTATCGGTAAATTTACACAAAATCTTATATATAACCGATATCGTTTTCTTACAACTTGTGATTTAATATGTCAAGATGATAATAATAACGACTTAATTTATTGTGGATAACATATTTGGCTATTACAAATTTTCAATATGGCCCAAAGTTAAGCACTACTTATAATTAATGGTATATACCTTTCAAATAGCGGTCATTTATAAGTTATCGTATGTAGATATTTTTTATTCTTATTAAAACGGTTGATTATCTTACTGGATTTGAAAATCCTACTCGCCCGATCGGACAGGTTTAAAGCCATCTTTACTCGCCAACCGGTAGAAACACTCGCCACGGTGAGAATGTGAGTTGATTTTAACAAACCTGCATTCATGCTTTGCTTTATTTTGAAGATAACCATTGTGTAAATATTTTCGCGGAAACTGGTGTTAGTATGCACTAACATGCGTTCAGATATAGAAATAATTCGGACACGAACATTTTATCAACTGATATGATTACTTAGGCAAGTTCAAGTATTTTTTAGATTAACTTATTCAATTAATTGTTGCTTAGAACGCATACAATATTTGCGAACCACCTGAACTTTGGTAAGGCGAATATTTGTGACCGAATTTCAATTATGGTTCACGAACTCTCGCGAGCTCGAACATTCATTTAAGCCCTAATGTCTACTTAACTCTAAAGGGACGTTTCTATGAATGAATGTTTTAGGAGTAATGCCCCTTTTATATTTTACAAATATGAGTTGGTAATTATTGTTTGACTGATTTATTTCCTTTCAAAAATTAAGTCCGAAATCATTTTTGTTTAAAGATAAGCCTTGCCATGAACAAAACACCCGAAAAGTCGAGCGGACTGCTCTTGTATCGACAATTTAACATATGTATATTAAATTGAAAATTGACAATAATTTATATAACAATACAATACAATTCAATTTTGTTTTAATAAGTGCTGTCTATATACCGATTATGTTTTAACTAGGCGAGCATAACAATGAGAGAAGAACATGACTATACATGAAACACACAATTAAATACATTAAATAAAACAGCAACAACAAATACTGAAGGGAAATGCAAAAATACCGTTCTTATTAGACTGTATAATAATATTAAACTTATTTAGTGTTGGCCAATTGTGGAAATATTTTGGTACTAAATGTTTAAATTGTAATTCCCGATATTTTGGGCATACAAGTACTAAATGATATTCATTTTCAGTTTGATTTAAATTTCATTTTTACATAATAACGAAGTTCGATCATTACTATTATCATATCTAAATTTTTCAATATTCAAATATGTGGGATGAACATCTCAATTGTGTCAACACTCAACAGGTATCACAGTATAAATAGTATGTTATACAGTTCCTATATATACTAAGCAAAAGTTATAACGCAAATGGGTACAAAAACGTAATTATTTTCAAAAGTGGTAAAGATAATGATGTGAAATTTAACATGAATATAAAACAACCATTTTTCATGAGTATTCAATAGCAAAACAATATGTGGCGCTTTTTGGAAAAAAAATATTCACAATACCAAAATCCCAGTAGGAGAAAAAAAGTTAACAAGATTTGATAATGAGCGAGCGTCTAATCTGAATTCACGTCTACTGAAATCCTGAGTCTTTAATACCCAAAAGGACGTCGTAAAAACGTAGTGGGTTGCTTGTCCAATCCTCATGTAAAGCAATGTTTAGTTTCTGTATCGTCACATACTATTCAAGACGTTGACGAATGCGTCTGTCCAACACGCCCCAAAGACGTTCTATTGGATTCTTGTCTACTGAAAATGACGACAAGTCTAAAATCTTATTGTAATTAGCCCTGAGAAATTGAACTGTTGTCCGGGCGGAATGTTGTCTGCCGTTAACTTTTCAGAGAAAAAGACCTGGACGTCCGATGACGTATTAAACGGCGACGTTATTAAAAATTTCACCCTGGTAGCGTTAGGCGTTGTGGTTCCTATTCATTACTAAACCCAGCTTGGCAGAATGGTCAATGTCTCTACTCAATTAACTGCTTGAAGAATTTTTATCCAATGACCCGTAGCCTGCTCAAAAACCCCGAACGTTCCGTAATGTTCCATAACGTCAGGGTCAGAACAACATTACCCAAAGACAACTCATCCCGTGAAAACTGAACCTCTAACTAACGGACTGAGTTGTCACAACTTTGAGTTGAGTTATCTGCGGGTTGAGTTGTCTTAGGATTGAATTTCCCCGTATCCGAACGTTAGCTAACAGTAGTTACTGAACATGCTGATGGTAATTGTTAATGGGGTAATCGTCAAACGGCTTATCCCCGTTTTTCAATGCTCAAACTTAGCATATTTACTGACTTGTTTCCAAGATGGCGAGTGCTACAATGTCACGCGGTCTCTAGAGTTCTCAGCAAGCTTATTTGTTTGTGTACACACTAACGTGCTGCGCAGGATTCGTGAAACTCAGTGGAACAGGATTTGCCGATCCTGTTCACCCAAGCATGACAGCACAAGAAATTTTAACACACTATCATGTTTGACCATACCAAGAGACTAAATGATGGCAACTAAACCAATGTATGATATAAAACAAAAAAATTGTAAAGAAAATTACCATTTGCGTTATAACTTTTGCTTAGTATAATATACCCAGTATGCTATATGGATAGGGATGTATAGCGGTACCGGGTACCGTTGCCATGATCGGTATCGTTTCGAAAATTCCGGTAAATACCGTTTCGTTTTGGTACCAGTTCTTATAGGGATATACAGGCAAAAGTGTCCGGTGTCGTTTACAGTTGCGTTGGAGTTTTTCTATGTTATAAAAGTGGCACGGATCTGTCGGGCTGGGCTTGGCGGTTCAGCACATTGCTTTATTTTTTCCAAAAATGAAAAATTAAGAAAGAAAACGAGAGTTAAAGACATATAAACCATCCAAACCCCGTTTTTTGAGATTAAGGTAATTTTGTACCTGCATTTTTTGTAACAAAAGGTGAAAGTTTTATGTTTGTCTTCTATAGTTGTTCCTTTTCCACTATAATGTCAATATGCAATCCTTGAAACTGTATACTTCTCGAGAAATTGCCGTTTTACTCCACTGTACATAAACATTTAGGCTAAATCGGGCGAAGTTACTGTGTATTTAGCGCTAAGTCGGGGAACAGTTTTTTGTGATACATTGCTTACGTATATATTTTCTATTTGACAAAGTTTATATTCCACAAGAATGAGACAAACTATATAATATTGTATTCAATTATATATAGAACTCATTGGACGATTGATTGACACTTATTGTTAGAGGTAAGTTTGTTGTACTCTTAAGAGTAAGTACAGTGATTACCAAACTATCCTATCTTAATAGGTACTATTATTGCATTGACCATTAACAAAAACCACCTTAATTGCCAAGTTATTAATAATCAATTATATCGGCTTTTGTCTTTTCAAACATTAAAAAACGTACCGGGAAGCTACCTGGAATTAAATGCTTAGAACGGCTGAAAGAACACCCCTGCATTTTTCTAGAAATTAAACTAGATAAGATTTTCCGTGTCATTTATAGCATTAACTCGTTTTTAAAAAGCCATGCAGCTTGTTGAAACTAAACATTATTAACTCTGTCCTGTATTCTGAAAGGGCTCCGTACGAAATTGATAGATTACCAACCTTACATTGTCGAAAACATACACCTATATTTATCTCCTTTTAAAGTTTTTCACCGATATAAATGTCCGCTGTATGCCCTCAAAACAAATAGCGATGTCCTTCCTACATGTAATGAATGCTGCTTTTTCCAGTCACAGATCAATTATACTCAATATTCTGATTAAAATCCAACACATTGCCACATTAATGTGAAGTAGTTATGAGCAGGGTTTATTTTCTCTAAAATAAAGTTTGTAAATTCATTTGCAATTCATTATCATTAGTTTTCACAAATTCCTAACTTCAATCATTGTAGTTTCTCATTTCTCATTATTCACATTATATACCAAACTTTCCGCAGTGGTTAGTTCCCATTACTTAATCAATTACCCCTACCACCACAAGTATATTCGTTCCCCAGAGAGCTGAATATATATTTTTTCATGTTTTCTATTACAATTCATTATTTTTAAACATTTTGTCTCATAGTATAAATAGCATCACGTGATATACATGTAAGCAAAGGTTAAGTAGCAACGTGTTACGTAAGCCCTGTGAAGAGTTTGACATGAAATTATACTTGCCATATTCACCAGATAAGCTTTAAAATTAATAGCTTGGTATATCCTAAGCACAAATAACGCATTTTGGACATCGCCATTTGTTTTGTGAGCATTCGACCGAGAGAGATAAATCTAGGTTTATGTTTTTAAATAAAAGGATTTTAATCCTTCCAGTTTATTACGATGCCCTATCAGAGTACCGTGCAGAGTTAATAATGCGTAGTTTCAACAAGTTGCAGTGGCTCTTTAAAAAACGAGCTAGTGCTATAGAATGACACGGAAAAATCTCATGTGGTTTACTTACAAGTTAAAATGCAGGGTTGTTCTTTCAGCCATTCAAAGTATTAAATCTATGTAGCTTTCCTGTTTTTTTAAATTTGATTAGAACAGAACCGATTTAATTAATTATAAATACCTTGGCGATTAAGATGGCTTTTCTCAATAGTCAGTGCAAGAATAGTACCTAATAAGATAGGATAGTTTGGTAATCACTGTACTCTTAAGAGTACTACAAACTTACCTATAACAATAAGTGTCAATAAATCGTCCTATGAGTTCTATATATCATTGAATACAATAATATATAGTTTGTCTCATTCTTGTGGAATATAAACTTTGTCAAATAGGAAATATATACGTGAGCAATGTATTACAATAGCAACAGCTCCCCGACTTAGCGCTAAATACACAGCAACTTCGTCCGATTTAGCCTCAATTTTTATGTACAGTGAAACAAAACGGCAATTTCTCGAAAGGTATACAGTTTCAAGGATTGCAAATTGACGTTAGAGCAGAAAATGAACAGCTATTGAAGACAAACATAAAACTTACACTTGGTTACAAAAATGTAGGTACAAAATTACCTTAATCTTCAAAAAACGGGGTTTGAATGGTTTCTCTGCATTAACTCTCGTTTTCTTTCTTATTTTTTCATTTTTGGATAATGTAAACCAATGTGCTGAATCGCCAATCCCAGCCCGACAGATCCGTGCCACTTTCATAACATAAAAGTAAATATATAAAGAATAATTAACATAAATCTTAAACTAATTGTGATTAAAAAATGTATCGTATTGGATATCGCCCGAATAAGCCTCTCGTACGAGATTTAGCTGGTTACCTGGTGTGGATTCATTGGCTAGATAGCCCAGTTGGTAGCGCGCCGGGATTGGTATCTCGTGTCCCAAAGGGATGCGGGTTTGAATCCTTCCCGGGAAGTTATACCCTTCCTTGAAAAGTTGACAATTATGTCAATTTTCTTCCAATAATAAAGTTAATAGAGAAGTTTCCGGCTTTGTTGAATAGTAGGTGAGTACTGGTTATAGCTAAGGGTCCAGAAAAGCTGGGTTAGGTGTGTTTGACGTCGTAAAATGACTAAAAAGTGTTGACGCAGGCGTATAACCCAATAAAATAGATGAATAAATCAATGGCTTTACAATTTTGTTCGCATTGCATTATTTCTTAACATTAAAGATTAGAAACAATTCCAATCATTGGTATTTAACAAACTTTGCTTTTATTAATAGAACGACTAATAGATACGCGGTCATATTATTTCTGATTCCTGTAGTGTTTACAAATTTAGAAGTGGTTTCCTTTATTATATTTCAGAACTACGGCTGAAGTGTTGGGTTCAATGATTGATGTGTCCTTAAAAAAGGAATTTGATTCGAAAAAGTCATTGTCAGATGTTTTCATAGCTTTTACAAAGCATATTACGGTTTTGGACTTACTAAAGAAGGTTGCTGGGAAATATGCAAATGCTGTTCTTGAAAACGAAACTGTCAAATCCATTGAAAACGCTCTTGTCAACTTTGCAAAGGATTATAAGTCGCATGATCTAAGTTTGAAAATATTGATGTGGATACATGACAATATATCCGTTGCGAAAGCTCTTCTGAATCTTTCTGGAGTTACAATTTCCGATTTTGAAGAAATACAGCAAACCTTTATTGATTTTAAGCACCGCACACAAAAAATGCTGACAGTTTCCCACGATACTGCTAAAAGGGTTCAAGTTCGAAAAATGCCAAATAAAATACCAACCATGAATTGTGTGATTTCATCACTTTTGAAGATTGAGGATGCAATAAGTATCGGTTCTGTCACATTGAATGAATGTAATTCTTTTAACCATCAGTGGGCAGAATTTGAGTGGGTGGCAGGTGAATGTTTAAAATTGCAATCCTTGGTCAGATCGGATGTTTTCTGGAATGTATCCACTGATGCTGTTCTGGAAACATACTTGGGGAGTAAGTCGCCTTTGATAACAGAGCGAAGTCTTTTATGTATGCGTTTTATTTTTGATGATGTTCCAAAAGACTCAGACTTTGAGAAATTTGAGGAAATCTGTGGTGAAGTAGATTTCTTATCGGTATTGAATGATATAGGACGACAGCACTATGCAGACTTTTGGGAAAAAATGGACTCTAACCTAGATATAAAAATGGCTGATATAACAACTGTGTTTCAGCAGTCAGATGTTCCAAATGAGATCCGGCTTTCTTGTGAGATTCTTGACAGAACAAAGTCTGCCAAAGTAAATGATACTTTAATGAAGATTTGGGAAACAAAAAATGTTATCCCAGCAACAAATGCTATAGAATCTGTCCTTGGAGTTTTAGATTATAAAGTTGATGACTTCGTTTCGTTGAAAGATGACATAGAATCATTTAGAGAACTTACTTTTCAAAATGTTGATGATTATTCAATGAGGGAAATACATACTATGCTGACAAATATTTTTGCGCTTACTAAACCTTTGTCTAGTTTGACTATTGACATAATGTACGCCATAGGAGAGTCCTCACAGTTGATTGAATTTCTAAAAGGTATTGCCATAGGTGACATCAGAAACTTGATTGATGCTGTTGAAGACATTTCAGAATCGCACGTACAAGAATCAACAGTTTCTGCTTTAATTCATATTAAGCGATTTCTTGACCCTTTGCTGAACCCTCAAATGGAAACAATCAATGCACGCTGGGTTTTCAAAACTCTTGAAACTCTGACTTCATCCATGAAAGATAAGGCTAAGGAACTTCCTGGAAAGTTTCTTGATTGCAGAGATAATCTTCACAATTTAAAGTCTTTGTACAATGGTGTAGCAAACAGAGGACAACAAACAAAAGAAATAATTAAAAGTATTGTGATGAAAGGAGAATTCTCATTTACCTTTTGTTCAGAGAAAGAAGTTTTTACATACTCAGCACAGTACAGAGATAATAAAATAAAATATGAAAAGAATGAAACAGTCTTACTCGATATGAGAAGTCGAGCTCTTTTGTTATTAAACTCTGACAGGCAGTCTACGGAGAGCAGTTTTAACACTGACGAATTTAGATCATTTATCCAAGCTATTGATTTATGCATAGAAATTAGCGATACTCTTTTGCAACTATTCTCAACCGGATGTATTCTCTTCACACACTTCAAAGAGAAGCTCTCAGTGAAAGTACTTCCTGAAAAGAAAGAGTTTTTGACGCATAAGTTAATTTGTTGGAATGCCCGTATGAAATCAATTCGTGAGAAATACTATCTTATGAATTTCATTACAGGTTCACAGATACACGCTTTCAGTTCATTCTTTGAGACGGGTGGTTCAGAATCAGAAGTGTTGGCCATTCTCAAATTCATACATCCACAGCTATCTCTCGAAAGCTTGTCGAATGCTCATTGTCATTCCAAATTCACTGACCAAATTGAAAGAATTTCTGAAGCTCTTCACAAAGCCCATCGCGATTTATGTTTTTTCTATCGAGATATGGACTGTACAGACTGCAAGCGAAAGAACATCACGGATTGTGTTCAGGAGGGGAGAATACATGTTTCTCAGCTTGGAGAAAATAGCAAGTATGTTATAAAAACAGTGTTTGCTTTGTATCATAACACTACGCACCACTTTCCAGAGCCGAATCAAGTAATGTTTTGCTCATCAGATACACATTGGCAGGAATTAGAACTTTTACTCAATAGATGTCAGTCTGCTTCGAAGTATTACGGTGTGGTGCCTCTTTACTGTCTGGCCAATGTGGAAAAATTGCAAAATGAAGTTCAATTTAAGTTAGTTGATAAACTTCAGACTTTTAAGACAGGATCAAATTTTCTGTTGGCCATTGTTTGTCGTGGTTCCAAGAATCACCCATTTGTTGATCGGTTGTCGCGAAATATATCCGTTGTGCAGCCAATGACGGATGTGGCCTTTAGGATCTTATTGCAAAGAAAGTTTCATCTTGTTCAGTTGTACACGTCAGAAGTTGCTGGATTAGGTAAGACATCAAAGATTATTACAGATGGTTCGAAGAAAAACCTTAGCCCCAAAACTATTCATATAAGTGGAACGTTACAGACAAAGAGTATAGTGGATTCTTTAGTTCGTATGAAATTTCGACGATTCCACTTTCTTCACATTGATATTGGAATGGTAGATGACCTTGATGGACTAGATGTTTTCTTGTTTGAGCTCATTGTTCTCAAATATTGCTCGGCTGGTAAAAGTGTGTTTTATCTCTCTACAGAAAATGTTTCTTTGGAAATAGCAAACTCTATACTGAATACACTAAGCAACTCATTACATATTGCAACATCTTTCAAGAGATTCAATTTGACTTGGAATAATTTTGATGATTACAAATGTAGTATGGAAATGGATAGTCCGTCACAAGTCGTCTGTCGATATCTTAAGGCCATTGATGAGGGGCAGATTGATCTTATAGATATACATAATACTAAAGGCAGCCATTTTAACCCTTTATCAACATTAAAATGCAGAGAACTGCTTAGGAAACACATGGCAGCTACATCTGACATATCTTATGCAATAGTCAATGTATTTCTGAATGTTCTTGCAGATCAGTTGAAGAAATTCTCTTGCAGCTCTTTTTTCAAAGTTAGCAGGATTGCTGATATGATTGAAAACAATGTTGTGCCTACCATTAGGAGCAATTTGGTGAAATCTATCATCGAAGTTTCAAGAGACTTTGCCACTAGATCTGTGAATGCCTGTCGAACTGAGCAAGACACAACGGTTTCGTATGCAGAATTTGTAGAATCTTTAACTAAGGACATCGCTGAGTCGGCCGTAAATCGTACATCAGGCATGATAAGATGGGAAGAAAGCAATCATTTATTATATGTCTTTCACAATCAGAATATTCAGACACTCTCTGCAATGTATCGTGAAAAGGATAAATTACCAAAACATATTTATAAAATGTTCGAAACCCAAATGAACAAACCCCTCCCAAATTTTAGTAAGATGAAACAGTCGGAGCTTAGAGAAGTACTTATTAGAGTTGCAAGTCACAAAAAATCTATTAATAAACAACAGCTTACAGAAATGTCGAAAGATTATGCAATCACTCCCGACAATTTGCTGAAAATGGTTTTAATAATGATGAGAGTTTTGTCTCGAGTTCCTGTTGTTGTAATGGGAGAAACAGGCTGTGGTAAGACATCACTTATTCGATATTTAGCCAAGGTGTGTGAGGTCCCATTTGAAGTTTTGAATATTCATGCCGGTACAAATCCAACTGATGTTGTTCAGGTGATAAAAAAATGCAACGAGCGTTGTAGAGAAAATCTAGATAAGCAGTACTGGCTTTTTCTTGATGAAATTAACACTTCCGAAACAATAGGTTTGATATGTAGCTTTATTTGCCATCGCAAATGTGGTGATATTGAACTTATGCCAAATCTGATAGTAATGGGGGCGTGTAACCCTTATAAGATAAGGTCAGCTGAGGCTATCAAAACAGCAGGACTTACTGGCAAGATAAAGTCAGATGATTTGTCAAAACTCATTTATAGAGTGTTACCATTGCCGGAGATGATGATAGATTATGTTTGGGACTTTGGGAGTCTTAGTGAGACGGATGAACAATTGTATATTGAGAGAATGTTAGAGGACGTATTTAGAAACAAACCACACCTAAATAAATTATTATGCAAAATGCTTTCAGTTTCACAGAGATTTGTAAGAGAAAAGGAAGCTTCTACTTGCGTTGTTAGTCTTCGAGATGTTCATCGTTGTAAAACTCTAGTAGTATGGTTCGATGATATTCTTGGAAAGAAATTATCTAAAACGAACGTAAATGTCGATAAGAGTGAAAGAGCAATTATCTTGGCCCTTGCTCATTGTTATCATAGTAGATTTATTGATAAACAAGCAAGAATGAAGTACCTTGAAGCTATATCTGAAACTACAGAAGACCTTTCTAAAGAATTTATACATAATATTATCAAGGAGGAACAAACTGACATACTTGATCGGATGGAATTACCACCAGGAATTGCCAAGAATTCTGCTTTGAAGGAAAACGTATTTGTGATTTTAGTATGTATACTCAATAGAATTCCCGTGTTTCTTGTTGGCAAACCTGGCTGTTCCAAGTCATTGGCTCTGCAAGTGATTCGAAGTAATTTGAGAGGAAAAGATTCCAAAAATGATTTTTTCAAAACACTTCCTCAATTATATTGCGTTTCCTTTCAGGGTTCAGAGTCATCAACATCTGAGGGAATAAAAAAAGTTTTCGAAAAAGCAGAAAACTACCAAAACTCAAACTCAAAAGATGATGTTTTATCAGTTGTGTTGTTAGATGAGATAGGTCTAGCAGAAGTGTCCAGGTTTAATCCTTTGAAAGTTTTACACAGTCTTTTAGAGCCTGAAGGTAAAAGTCGACCAAATATTGCTGTAGTGGGTATCTCCAACTGGGCATTAGATGCATCAAAAATGAACAGGGCTATACATTTGTCTCGGCCAGATATGGATGAGGATGAACTTGTGGAAACGGCTATATCAATAACACATTCCTTCAACGAAATTGTCAAGCAAGAACCAAAGGGGCTAAGTATGACGTCATACAAAATTCAAGGTACTATACATAATATAGATGAAGACCTTCGGCTTATTGCACAATCGTACATTTCATATACTCAGGGTTTACAACATAAACATTTCCATGGGTTACGAGACTTTTATTCTCTTGTTAAGTTTGTGGCTAGAAAGATCGCTCAAGTTAGTGAATATGAGTTGACCACACAAATTAAAACAGATATAATATTAGAAGGACTTCAAAGGAATTTTGGAGGATTATCACACGGACAAGCTGTTATCATCGAACATTTTAAAAGGTGTTTGAAGGGGGAAGAGTACGCTTTAAAACCATGCCCAATGTTGATTTGCGAGAACATCAATGACGTTCTGGCACGACATTTGATGGTTATTACTAAGGGTGAATCTGTTATGGATATGATTGAAAGAAACATTAGTACGTTGGACAAAGGAAGAACTGAAATAATTTATGGAAGTCAATTTGAAGAAGATCTTACTGATGACTACAGTTATAGAATACTTAGCAAAATTATCTTATGCATGGAGCAAGGCATTGTTTTGATTCTGAAAGATTTAGATTACATCTATGGGAGTTTGTATGACATGTTGAATCAAAATTATACAAGAATAGGAAATAAGAACAATTGTCGGGTTGCTCTTGGGCCCTACAGCAATCCATTTTGCCATGTAGATGAGGCATTTCGGTGTATTGTTATTGTTGAGGAAAACAATCTTGATTATTCTGACCCACCATTTTTAAACAGATTTGAAAAACAACACTTGACATATTCCGATACGCTAAACAATGACCAGAAACTTTTGTTGAAAGAATTATTTGATTGGGTCAGATGTCTTACAGTTGTTGATGGCAAGTTCGACGAGTTTACTGCCTTTCCGTATTTCAATAATGAACTTTTAGTGTCTTTGGTACTCTATCATGAGCAGTTTTCGAAATCGAAAATTAAATCTGTACTTGACCGTTGCAAACACAAATTACTATGGCTTCTTAGACCGGAGGTTATTTTTAGATTAGAAATGGTTACAGACCAGGAAATTGTTCAATCTCGCTTTGATCTTGAAGATGAATATTTTGCTTTACCAATTCATAACGGCATTGGACATTTTATTGAATATCAGAGTGAACAAACAGAATCGTCGCCATCTAATCGCATCACAATTATATTTACAAGTAGTAACATTCATACTGATATTTCTCATGAACTTACACAATGGACATACATTTCACTGAAGCTTGGTGCTTTTAAATCTGAGAAGAGATTATCAACAACTTTAAAACAATTTTGGGAGGATCATGAGCAAGACATTATGTTAGTACATTGTAACGCTGCTGAAGATGGAAAACATTTAATGCTGGCGAAGTCTCTTATTGATAAGTTTGCCGGACAATACAATGGCAAAAATAATCAACACATGAAGAGTGTTTACATAATTGTACACATGAATATAAGGTTGTTGTCCACAACTTCTGAATCTAACACAGACTCTCAATCGTTTGGCTCGATTGCACAAATAAATTTCCTATCGGGTTGCCGACTTGTTTTACTTGATAGTCTTGAAAAGCCTAAGCAACCTTTGACGTTATTATGCAAGACGACTCTCCTTGAAATGGCTGAATTATTTGTTCAAAACGCTGATAATATAAGGAACGCCCTGTTTTGGTCGTTCACTCGTATCAAATATGATGAAACGGGTAGAAGTGCTGAAAGCGTGAAAGCAATGATGGTAAAGATGAAAGAGTCCGCTCAATTTCTTGATGTACTTGCAGGTATTATTCTTTATCACTTGAAACATACACTTTCACGTTCAAATGATGAAAACGTAATGTGGTTCTTAGTAGTAGCGTGTGATTCTCAAGCTTTGGTTACATGTTCAAGCTTTGTAAGTGCGTTAGAAACACATATCAAAAGTACAGTCGTTATGCGGATGGCCAAATTCATTTTTGGAATGGAAAGGATAGGCCTTTTAGATAGTTTTTTTGTTAACGATGCTGATGTACAAGGAAGACGTTCCTTATGGATAAACTTACTGTCAGAGGAAAAACTTATCTGCATTGATAAAATTCCAAATCCAACTGGACCAGAGTGCTATTTCTGTAATTGGTCAGACTTATCACTCAGAATGCCATTCAGCTGTGTTATATTTGATGCAATTGAAAAGACCAAAGACGTGTTTGTGGACTGTGTTACTAGAGCTAAAGTAAAGTGCGACATTGAACCTGACGGCGAGTTACCCAATGAAGTTTTGACAGAGATAATGTATCATCATGAAGCGTTCGTTGAACCAGTTATTCCCGTTGATATTTCGAAGGATATTTTGGTCATGTACCCATCTCTTTGTGATGATTATATAATTGATTTCTGCAATATATTTTCAAACAGATTATCATCACATTTGAATTGCGAATGGAGAACTTTATTTACAAAGTGGCTCATTGAGCAGAAGAAAGAACTACTTGGAGAAGAGTTATATAGAATTGCATCACATCTCCATTGCATTGGATGGATACATTACTCAAGTATTTGCCCGGCTCTACAATTGTTAGAACTGTACTTTGTATTCATAGAGAAATTTCCTTTACAAGAGGACAAATTATCTCACAAAGCAAGAAAGTCTTACCCAATTTCAGATCTAACTGGTGAAGATAATAACAGTGGAGACGAACTGAAGTTAGAGAATCGTAATGATGACACTGATGACAATGAATTCAAAACCGATGAGGACGATGGAGTTGAATATAAAAATACTCTGGCTGAATACTCCAGTGACGAGTTTTCAACATATACTAAATCGGCTGTTTTCAAATTTGAGGACATTACTTCATTGGAAACTGTTGAATGCTTTGTATCTACTATTAGTCTGCAAATGCTAAGAAAGTGTGCTGATAATTCTACTCGGTATTTGACAAAAATGTTTATTACAATCGCTAGAGAAGTTTCAGAAGACACAGTCTTAGAGAAACTGCGCCTTTGTGATGATATTGCTACGTATCTCATTGATATTCATGGTCTGAACATAGATGTTTTAAAACCTTTAGTAGGTTTGTTGGAAAATGCTGATATTGAATCTGATGCCGTGTTTACTGAAATAAAAAGAATATTGAATTTCATTGATCATCAACAATCAAATACTTCGAAATCCCGGACACTGCGTCAGTATTTGTTTAGATGTATGTTATCAAATAATGAATCAAAAGCCTATCTGTTTCTTTTTCAAGCTATAACTGAGAACATAATTCCTGAGCAGGAATATGGGTTATTGAAAGGTCTACTTTTTATCTTTATGGAAACCCTAGATATGCGTGTTATTGATATGATATCTTTGTATGGCAGTGTCCAGCAATCTGATGAAAGTAGCTATTTTCTAACGCAGTTAAATGAGGTTTTATCTGAGTTTAAACATAGAAATAAACCGGATCATCATTTTACCATGATTGTCGTAGATGTAATAGAAGAGTTAATTAACTTGTCGGAAGTTGACAATTTCAACGATTTGATATACAAAGCTGGGATAATTATGCAAAAGGGCAGTTTTACTTTAGATTTTGTTACTGCTGTTGCTTTCTTAAGGTTTACTATTTCTGAAATAGGTGACAGAATGACAGAGAACATTCATGAACATATTCCAGAGTTGGTTGCTCTAAATGGTGTGATAACAGGATTACATGAGAGTTCCATTTGTCACTCTTTAAAGTTGTACGTTTTAAAAATCCTGGGACAAACATCTGCCCTTCATTGGATTCAAAAAAATAGCAATAGTCTCTCAGAAGTGTTTCCGTGTATCGCTGAACTTCAATGGTCACAACAATTCTGGTGCAAAGCGGAAGAGTACAATACAATGGCAATGTATGTAAACAAAAGAGTTTTAAGGAAAGGAGAGATGCTCATTTGTCAAACCGAAGGTTTTGAAAATAATTTAAATGAGTTAAAATCAGTGATTCAAGCTAGTGGTGAACAAGGCAAACTTTTAGTATATTCGTTGGCAATGAGCGAATATTTTACAAGAATATATCATAGTGGACTTGATGATGACAGAAAAAAACAGGCTGATAAATTTTTGGAAATTGTCGTTGACTCATTACAATCGGAATATGAAAAAAAAATGCTCTGTTTCCTGACAAGAAGAGAAGATTTTCCTGATGAGTGTTTTCAAATTCATGAAGTAACATCCTTTCAACAATATCTGATTAGCTCAAGTCTAGTTTCCTTCTACTGTCTTATGTTGAGTAAAATGAATGAGTGTCATTTGCAAAGATCGCTGCTTTTAAAGTGTCTGTTGCGCCCTTCGGAAATAGTTTCTCTTCATGAACCAAGCGGTTACCCGCACATGGACCAATTTGAAGATTGTAAGAAGATGCATTTCGTTGTTTGCAAGTGCAACAATAGACTCTTACTAAAACACAAAATGTCAATTTGTCCAATATGTGGTAATGTGCATACACTTAAAACTAAAACAGATTCGTGTTCAGAATCTGACATAAATAAATGTCATGATAAAGATTATGTCAGCTCTCTTCGACATGACTATTTTGTCGGACATATGTCGGCGTTATCATTCCACATCTACCACTTCTTGATCAAAGGTGCATTGTTGGGTTCGCTTCAGCTTGATACTTCAAACACTCAACCGGTTGAAAAACTGTTATCTGTGTCAGAAATTGATTTATATAAACATCTTTATTCTGGTATTGAAAATCACTGGATTAATATCGGTTGTTTAACAAACCTAAGTGATTATGAAGTTGCTCATTTAATGCGTAGGCTATTTAGAGTTTCTATCAACAGTCTGTTCGAGGACGTTTTTCAGTTTGAAAATGCTGATGCTATTCTCAAATGGGAGCAATCGTTTGACAGTCGAGTCTCTATACTCGTAAGAGACAATATTTGTAATATCCATCAACATCAACGACATTATGAAGAAGTTTATGAATTGCCAAAACAACAACTTGAATCACAAGTTCGTGAATTAGATTGCATCAAAGAATACACAGAATCAGAACGTTGTAATTTGTTACCTAGTCTATTTAGGCTGACTAGAAAGCCTACTAAAGCAAATTTTGTGCAGTTATTGATATCTAACAAACAGAAGCATCCTTGGTTAATGAAAGTTATGTTGTTAGAAGAAGTCTTACAACTACCAAAACATATCTGCAATATCATGCATTGGCATACCTTAACAAGTATGAAACTTAGTTACTCATTCAACAGATGGGAATGTACGGATATGTCAATCAGGGAGTTCATTGATAAACAAGATAGTAACAATCGTGCGCATAAAATGTTTCAGGCATTTAGGTCATCTGTAACGTTATTAAAAAACAAATTAGATGACAATGTATGCAGTGATATTCCAGACTTGACTGAAAATACCAAACTGTATGACTGCCTTATGTTCGACAAAGACAGTTGGTTGTACATGTTGGTTACCAAGCTTGCAACAATCCAAAATAATTTTATTGACTGTTGCTTAATGATGTCTTTTGATTGCCCAAATTTGCAGTTTCTGCTCAGAGATGAAAACACTTCTTATTTTAGATCTGTTTCGGTAAATGAATTAAAACAAGATAATCTAATATCTTTGAAAATGGACGAAGCCAATTTTGATTATCTTTTAACACTCAACTCGTGTACAGATTTGGTTTATGGGAGAGGACATGTGATAAAATATGACTTCCATAACATTGAAAAAGAATTGGTATATGACTTATTATGTGATGGGCAGAGGTGTTACATAACACTGTCAGGAATACAGTTTATTGTTTTCAAAGATGAATTATATCGGTCATTTGTGGAGCTGTTAAATGTCGTTAAGCAGCAGGTGCCACAAGAACCACTTCCTGTAGAATTGATGAAGCAAGTAGAAAGGACTAACTCGGATTCACCGAACATGGCTTTGTCGTTCATAAACTATCTAGATATGATATTGACTTTACTCAAAAGGACCAAATGTCAACCAGATACACCTTTAAATGAGTATGTTCAAACTTTTAAACACATGATTGGGCACGATTTCTCTATGAACTTCTTATCATCTCTAGAAAGTAGTCTCAAAGTTTGTCATATTGTATCCCTGCATGAACTTCTTGAAGAAATAAGTGTTGATAGAATTATAGGATGTTTAGAAGAAAAGTACAGGAAAGGTTTGAGTGAAAACTTACAACAACATTTTAGGAGTTTGACCTCAGGGCACATACCAAGAGCTGAAACAATTAGCAAGGCATTGAAAAGGTTTATTTACAGATGTATTTACATGTGTCGAACATGTCCAGATGGTTTGTTACATCTATTCATTGTAGATCCTTCTTTCTGGGCAGAACCATCACCAATTGAAGGCACGCTGCAAATTAATGGACAAACAGAACAGTTGTTGCAAATATTTCCTCCTGAAGTCAGAATTTGTCAAGTTGTGTGTATTGTTGAACAACTCGATGAAAGTATTGAGGTAAGACTATCATCTGGTATATTTACCTTCTAGGAAGGATTTTTCATGTTTGTATCTGTAGCCCCATCCGTGGTTGAACAGAAATGGTCGTTATTAATATAAGGTCGTTGAATCGAACCAACCTGCCGACCACACTATTCATGTGAAACAGTGGTGCAATCTACAGAGAATGTGGTGTAGTAATGCTGCATTATTTGAACGACTGCAAGATGCACTTACTTAGTTTTTTATCTTCTATGATTATTTGTGTTTATTATTATTTTTTACGTCGTATTCAACACATATTTAGGTCATATAATCGACGGCCAGTTCTTCCTACTTTAGGTTTCAGGGACAATATTCTATTACCAGTACTAACTAACCCTATCACGAGGCCGACAACTCATGTATAGGGTATAGACCATTTCTATATGTAAATGCTTAGTACGTGTTAAAGTTTTACTGTATGTCCAAAAAATACACAAATTACTGAATATAACGAAGGTATATAAGTGGCAGTAAATGTATACCAAATACTTCCAGCGCTTCTACTCGTTGTCTAGTGGTTTAATTGAAGACACCAATGTTGTCATGAAAAACAACAGTAGCAGTAATATTTATTGAACCACGTTGTTAAGCAATTTTTATACCGTACTATGTTTTTTTTTATTTTAAGCTAAAAATAACTTTCCCCTGTACAACAGTATGGTTGTATTTTTCCTTTATAAACATTTACAGGCTCAACGCGAAGTAGATGTACAATTGAATAGTGTTATAACTACATGGAAACAGACGCGTCAAGTCAAACCATCACAAGGGAAGAAAATTGGAAAGAGATTAAAGAAAATGTAAAAGGTAATGTGTATTTTATTAAGTTTGGCATGTATTTATCTGTAAAATGTATAAGTAGCAAAAACAGACTATGAAAACTCCAATTAGACTTGTGCGGGTTAAAAACCGATGTGAACATGAACAGTGGATATGAGAAAAGAATGGGGAGTTTTCTCAAAGGAATAATACATATTCTTACTGAACATCACTTTTAAGGCCACGTTTATTAAACATTTGTTATTTGTGTTGACTGCGGTGGTGCCCCTCAGCAGATTAAAGCGCTTAAAAGTGTTTGGAAAATTGCACACTTCACGGTTAAAATGATGGATACATCACATCGTTTTCCAGAAATTTATTCGAGAAACCAGCGCGTGAAAGTCTATGGACTTCACAAAATTTAAACTGATGCAAAAAGAAACGCCTCACACAACTCGGAAATATTTTTATGGTTAAAAGGCAACAAGAATGTCTGCTTGCAAGTTATATTATCTAAAAAAATCGTAGTCATTAAGAAATTATTTTACTGTCACAATTTATAAAGACAATACAAATTGCTTCACATGCAGATATCGTTGGATAAATATCATTCCACTTCCTGAAAGTCAGCTGTTGTCGACGTAACCACCGTTACGGACATACGTGTTCAATCAAATTGTTAAAATAAATGATGAAAGCTTTTGGTCACTTTAAGATTGTGGTCGCGCAATGTTATTCTGATAAACAAAGGCATTGCCAAAATATAGAGGAAGTCACAGGACGTAATAGCGGGCCGATGTAACGTCTTTGAGATTACCCCAGCACACAATGGCCAGACTATGACATTGCCACCACTGTAATAAGTTTTTTTCCTCGAAAGTTCATGACATCGTTTTTAGATACCGATACGTCTGTTGACGTTCTATAAGCCGACATTCTGACAACGCTAGTTGAGATTGTAACAAGCCCACATAAGTTGTTCTAATTTAAGATGGTAACACAAATTTAGAATAACTACGGGGTACGGCATACACCAGACCATTTGCTGTTCTCGAAATCATTTTTTGGCGTTCACCGTTACCATTTAACCACAAGTGACATAGTGACAAATTTATCACGCTATAGAAGTTGGTGTAAATATTTGCCTGGTCGTACCGACAATAAACGCAGTCTGTATGAGCGTGGCCAATCAGCAATCGTTTCTGTATCTCTAAGCCTTTGATGAGTTGTTCCTTTTCCTCGTCAGTATGTATATATGTGTAAAACTACCTATGCGTCATAACGAGTTTTAATAAGTTTTCGCACGAAATTCACTACACAAAACTTGTATGATTTAGGCTAAATCATTTTATCTTGAGTTTT
Organism: Mactra quadrangularis; assembly: GCA_025267735.1. Lineage (NCBI taxonomy): Eukaryota > Metazoa > Mollusca > Bivalvia > Venerida > Mactridae > Mactra > Mactra quadrangularis. The sequence continues at coordinate 97,991 of CM046301.1, read as the reverse complement.
ACATAACTTTATAACCGTAACTGTGTAAATATGTGATAAAATAAGTAAACAGAAGGCATAATTAACAAATGCTTTTATTTAATTCATTCGTTGCCAAAATCGGAAAAAATAAATCGCGCAGATAAAGAAATACAAGTGTAAAAGAAGTATTAGGAGGCATCCGCGTGGCATGCTGTCCGTGTGGTATTTGTGTTGCACAGGGACGGATATAGGACGTAATTATATTGGTAGTATTGCAAATAAGTTAACATAAGTGATTAACCCATTACATGTCATTTTGTAGTTTTCCATAAAGATGGTAGTATGTCTACTGATATTGTTTTATGTTGTTATAACGTTTGGGATGTTTTAAACGAACACCTCGCAAAATTAATAATCTCAAAATTGATACACTGACATTTATGTCTATTTGTAAGTAAAATATTTTTGAGATGCCCCCTCATAAATCATCGTAATCGACTGTCCATGTTCACACTCCACCTTCATCCGCACAAGTCTATTAATTTGTTTTTAGGTTTGCTTATGTGAGGTAATAAAATTGAATAACGAACAGGCTCGGCAAGTGATCAAACTGAAAGAGCATGTTTACATCAATTACTAATATCTGTATCAATTTTGTAATTATAAATACGATTTATTATACCCCCGCTTCGAAGAAGCGGGGGTATACTGTTTTACCCTTGTCCGTACGTGTGTGCGCCCGTGCGTCCGTTACAAAATTTCCGTCGCAGTTTTCTCAGCAACTATAACATGCAGCAGCCTAATACTTTGCATATTGCTTCATCCCATAGTCCCATGTGGTATAAAGCGATTTCATGCTGCTTGCTCATCTACTTCCTGTTTGTCGCATATTTTTAGATTTTTGCGGGGGTATCACTAGTGAGCATTAGCTCACAGATTTACTTGTTTATTTAAATCTAACGATTCTATCTACAATGTCTTGTGACAGCTATGTGCTTTAAATGCGATACATGTGCATACGCTCGTTCAATAAAGTCGGTCTAATACGAACGATTATATTTACGATGTAAGTTAGTATATTTGTACTATAAGGGACACAATGTTAACCTAGAGATGTCCTAAAATTTGTCCGAATTCAACTTGGCCTGAAATAATGATTAATGGTCCTTGACTTTTTTGTTACTATTTCAGGTGAATTCACTAGTGAATGGACATTTATTGAAGATAGGTTACTTCAATGAAATATAGATGTTTATTATATATCCTTATAATCGTGACGCCATGGTAATGGAGCAAAGACTTTATTTCATTTTATATACATTTAATTAAGTATATTATTCTATGTATGTGTTATGGCAAGTTTGTTCATTTAGCTAGTTTATCTGTGTAAAAATCACTATTGTGAATTTTGCCTAAGCCATACCACATGTATTTGTACAGATGTTAGTATTTATTGTGATATTGATTCAAATTGTATGTGTTTTATTTTGTCTTGTAAGTTGCTTAGAATTTGTGTACAAAAGAGCGCAGCGCTATGTGTTTATGCATTGATAATTATGGAAACTATTTAGATGGTGGTGTTTGCTTTAATTTTGTCTATAAAATATGGCTATTGTCTGGACCTAAACAGATTTCACAGAAGTATTTTTATTTCTTTTATTGTTCGAACTGCTGATTCTACATTTGTGTTATTTAAACTGTTCGTATCAGTCATTTATGTACTTTATATTTGATATTTCATTTTGATACAAGTACGACTAAGTACTAGCACATCTTAGAGTCAAATCAAAGCACATTGTACATATTTCAATTTTTGAAGAAGTGTAATGTTTCATAAAGTGTATAATTTCAAAAAGTACTATTGATTTATTTACTATTGGTGGATCAATTCTGCCATGCATACTTCCTTTGTAGATACATGTAGTAGTACTGAATATGATTATAATATTCTAGAATTCACTTTGTATTGTATGTATTAACTCATTTTGTTTGCCTGGTATGTATCATGGCCTTCTTTTGAATCATTTGACGCTGTGCCTTTCTTGTTTTGTTTGTTACTTTTTGAAGATTATTTTATTACTTTTATTTCTAAAATAAAATTTGTCATTGAGATATTATTATATTGTAGATATTCATACTTTTTTTTACTTGTTAAATCAATAACTTGAACATGTTGTCTTTTCCATTGTTCCTTTGTTGCTCATATTATGAAACTACATTCATAATGCTTTTCATCATCATTTATTTGTAGTTAAATAGATGACCTTTCATACACTAGCAAAATTTTATATTGTTTTTTTCTGGATTTCATTTTGTAAATACGCTTAATGTTTGTTTTACTTGTTGATTGTTTTTGTCTTTTAATTATTGGTACCTGAAATGTCAAGTAGTGTTATGCCACTTTCAAACTAAGAAACATTTTTGCACGTTCATTGCAATTTATTCTGCACTTAACATTTTGTACATTCACTTATATTGTTTTGACTTCTGTGTTAACGTAAGAGACTGTTTTGGTCTGATTTTTTGAGCGTCTTATTTACTTGTAGAATTGTGACGTTCGTATAAAGTAACTAACCGGTATTATTTTGTTTCTTTCAAGATTTATGTTATGCTTAACTATGTAAGTCAATTTTTCATTACATGCGTTCTTCTGTTAATACAGTTTCTTTTTGAGTTTGAGGTATTTTAGACATTACGTGATTTGATGTTTAGAAATACAAACTGCTTTACACCAAATAATGTAGAGTCCCACGTTGAGATTTCAGAAAGTTTTGTAATCTCTTGAAATTGCTGCATACAATTTTATTTTGACTATTAGTGTATACATATACATGTATATCTAAATTGGATAGGATCATTACATTAACAGTAACTGTAACTTTTTTACCATTGGCATAATTAATATTATTTCACTTCATATTGTTTCATTTAATGTAAAAATGTATCATGAAAGTTTTGTTTTCACCACTTTGTTACATATTTCTTGTATCTTTGTGTTGTTAATGTGAAAAATTTGATTTTAAGTTCCCTTTGGAATTATCCCGGTTTTAGATTGATTTTGTCTATGGTTCAAAATTTGCTTTTCAGCACAGACCATTTGGTCACTTGTATGTAATGAAATGTTTGAACTATTACTTGTGTATGGTTTTTGTTTCATTATACCCCCTCTTCAAAGAAGAGGGGGGTATACTGTTTTACCCTTGTCCGTGCATCCGTCCGTCCGTTACAAAATTTCCGTCGCAGTTTTCTCAGCAACTATAACATGCAGCAGCCTAATACTTTGCATATTGCTTCATCCCATAGTCCCATGTGGTGTAAAGCGATTTCATGCTCCTTGCTCATCTACTTCCTGTTTGTCGCATATTTTTAGATTTTGGCGGGGGTATCACTAGTGAGCATTAGCTCACAGATTTACTTGTTATTTTTGTTTTGGTATGATATGTTAATGTATTATGTTTAATTGCTTATGATTTTGTGAGTAAGTATTTGTAAATTGTTATACAAAACTGATTGTTTAACGTATTCTTAATTCAAAAATTACGCAATGCAAGTAATAGCACTATATTTTTGAATAATTATCAGAAATGATCAATACAAGTATTAAAATTAGATGTATTATATTCTTATATAGTACATCGTTGAACGGTTGGTACTTCAATATATTCAAATGTTTTATTTTTGTTTTGTGAAGTACGTATACTATAGTTCGTACAAAAACCCTGTTCTTGTAAACAGAACCATGAACTAATATACGACAAAGAATGCGCAGGATGACAATAAAATATCATTTCATACATTAATACTTTTGATTAAATTTGAGTGTACTGTTAGTGTTATGTTTGAGTGTTCTACGATAACGAGCATGATTGACTGAGGTAGTGGTGGTTCACCCGCCCTACTAATAAACTATACAACCTTTATTTTCAATACTGCGCTTCCTTAAGAATGAATTGGTTTATTTTAGTGTTTACAATAACACGTTTAGTCCATTTAATACAGCTAAAAAAAATAAGCTAACCTCCCGTACGAAAACTTCCGCCCTGACTGTAGGCGGAATCCGCCTATGCATTTAAGCGGATTCCGCCTTAAACTAAATACAGTTGAATATTGCTTCTTAGGCGGACTTTAGGCGGAATACGGCCCGAAATATTTAAATGAGCTTAGGCGGATTCCGCCTAGATAGACGGATTCCTCCTTAGCTCATTTAAATATTTCGGGCTGTATTCCGCTTAAGGTCCGCCTAAGAAGCAATATCCGCCTATCTAAGCGGAATCCGTCTAAGCTCATTTAAATATTCCGCCCTAGGTCTGCTTATCTAGGCGGATTCCGCCTAGCCTAGGTGGATTCTGGCTGCACTAGGCGGATTCTCTGCACTAGGCGGATTTTGTCTTCACTAGGCAGATTCTGCCTACTGCAGGGGGGGGGGCGGATTAGGTGGATAAAATTCCGCCTTATCACAAATGAAAAATTAAGGTCATATTTTTAAATGAAAAAAATCCTGCTTACTGCATTGACAAAATTTTGGAAAGAATTGAATTTATGTTACTGGAATCCTTGTTTAAAAATCAGACAGAGAGTGATCACAATAGACACAAAATAGTGTCAAATATAACCTGTCTAAAAGTTCCATGTTATGCGGCAAACTTTACATGGACTTCCATGGAATAGGAGCATGGAGTATTCAGACTAATTTTCCATGCTTTTCCATGGAAAAGCGTGGAAAAACATGGAAATGGAGGTAGGCTGGAAAATTTGCCATGCTACGCTGGAAAACCCTGAAGTATTCATACTAACTTTCCATGGAAAAGCGTGGAAAAACATGGAAAAATTATTTTCCAGCATACGCTGGAAAATTTGCCATGCTAGGCTGGAAAACCATGGAAAATTTGCCATGCTAGGCTGGAAAACCCTGGAATATTTTCCATGCAAGCCGTGGAAGATTAGTCCCCCTATCGGTCTAACTAGGAGAATCAAATATGCCCTTATACAGCTGTTGTTGGCAACCATCACATAATCATACAATGTAATCCAATCATTTGGCTGTACTAAAACTGTTTAAAGACATTATTTTACATTATCCTGAATGCAAGCAAAAGTCATGAAATCATAAAATACTATGTTTTTAAATTCATGTTTTTTATTGAAATTTAACAAAACTAGAAGTAAAACTATTAACATTTATTTATTTATTATTTTACACATTACTTGAAAATGAATGTACTATAGGTAGAAAAAATAACTGTTTTAAATTGTTTAACTTTAAGATGCTTAGTACTTAAATGAATTCCTTATAGTATTTAAGTAAATATCACTTTAGTCCATAATCTAATGTGGTCTTGAATGCTTCAGTATAATATGAATCACAACTTTTCACAACCATTAAGAATGTTAATCACAATGGACTTTCCACTGAGGATTCCTGTTAAAAGAGAAAAATATAATATTTATATTAAAGGTTAAATGAAAAGAATATGGAATATAATGTGTATAGCAACTACTGAATAAACTGAGTAAGTCAAGTTATTACAAACTACATGTATATAAATTTACAACTTCTAACTTCACCTGTATACAAAATGTTTATAATGAATAAAAACAATTAAATAAACATTAATTATATACAATACGGATGAATCTCTCATTTTCTGTCAGTTTATTTGAGTTACAGCATAATGATCCTAATCCAAGAAGTTTCTCACAATTCAAATGGCCAGAATTGATGGGCTGATAAAGTTTTAGAGTTAGACTAGCCATAGTTCAAGGATTAATTTCTTCTCCATAATGTTAAGGATATATACATGTATTTGTTGTTTATTTCATAAATAATATTATACACTGATATTGTTATTAATATAATGGTTATAAATAAACATAATAATGACAATGTATGTTTTGTATTTATGAAAATTAAATAGTTTGATTACAACTCACCTTTCTCTTTGACAGTATGATGATACAGAATGATTGTTGTGATTTAATTTTTACTTTTCCTGCCAGAATGACCTTAAATGAAAAGATAATAAATCTTGACAGTTTCTCTTGCGCAATGCATATCAAATTTGTTTCATAATGAATTAGAAGCAGTAATTATTTAGACCAGCAATCAAGAGCATTTAAAAAATATGGCTCTTATTAAAAAAAGAACACTTTTCTGATACCAGAGGATAGAAATAACTGACTTTGAAACAAAACATTTGTTAATTCCAATTACTACATGTAGGTACTCTTTTCTACACTTTCAGGTATCTATTAAATTTAGACATCACAAAACATAACACAATTTTTAATGACATTTCCACATGAAGCCAGAATGCCTAGTTTAATGGAATAAAGTAAAATATACTAAAACATTTATTTGAAAAATATAAAAGCAGTTATAAAACTTGACTTACCACCAATTTTGCCAAAACATCTTTCATCACTTTCTTGTGTCAAAATTGTTAATAAGTAGCACTCCTCACTTTGCTTTGAACTCAAATATTTCTTAGCATAGCATTCAATGTCATAATAATTTAATCAGTACAAAAACTGGTATTATTTCCACCCCAAATCTTTAAATAAATCCATATTGTTCTTTTCATCACAATAAATGTTCCTTCTCTGTTCCACTAAATCAGTTTGAATCATCCGCCAAATCTGAGTCATCCAGATTGGTTTACAAGTTTACACTTAAAATACCTTCACTTTAGTGAAAGAAAATGCTGACCAGTCCAGATTTCACCACACGTTTATAAACTCAAAACAATTTTTAGACTAGCTTCAGGGACTATGATAGGATCAGAAAAAAACTGTTTCTTAAAGTAAGATTGAAGTCTGTTGTTTGTGTAAAAAATATTTTTCATGTAATAAAGTCATGTTTCCACCATGTAGGCAATTTCAAAATTAAAAAAGAAGCATTTTAAATATCTTAAACAATGTTTTAAGTATTTTATCTCATACATGTATTTTAGAAATACACATGCACTAGAACTTCAGTTGTAGAAGTAAATTGAATCAGGGTTATTTTATGTGTGTGTCCTGCTTTCGGAGAGAGATCATTTAAAGCTTTTATGTACAAGCTGTTTCATCAAAACTTGTTAATTGTTGTGCTAAGTCCACAATGCTTAGTATAGGGTTAAATTGTGTACTGATTGTACATTTACAACCAATTGCACCTGCCAACTTGTTAATACTTGATAGTTATTATAAAATGTTCAGAATAAAAATGCTTTAATCCTGGGCAGAAGAAAATGTTTAAGTATTTTCCATGCTTCTGGAATAATTCTAAGTGTTTTCCAGGGTCAGAAAAAAACTAAGTCCCAACTTTCCATGCTTTCTAGTGATTTTTTCTCCAATTTCCAGCCTAGCAGGGAGAAATCTCCATGCTCGTCCATGTTTCATGGAGAAAATGCCATGCTACTGTGGAAAAATATTCCAGAGAGCATGGAATATATTCCATGCTTTTTGTTTTTCCATGGAATTCCATGGAAAAAATGAAATATTCCATGGAATTCCATTTTTTACTTGATGCCATATATCATTGTCAGAGACATCAATATTTTTAGAACATACATCAATATATTCAGTTAGTGGTGCTGGGGTAATGTCTGATTACAGAGATGGTTTGCATTAAACATAATCGGCCTGATCAGCTGGTGAAATATAATGTCTTGAACAATCTTTGTCAATTTTAATATATTACTACAAATTAACCTGAATTAATTTTTGTCCTAATTAGGGCATGTTTGCTTAAATGCCAAAATGGCTCACAATAAAAACTCAAGCATTTTTCAATGTTTACAGTATATAACATCAGGTCTTATATGGTACATGTATTATCTGATGAAAAAATGAAGGTTTATATGAAAATCTTTCTTTATGAAATGGCTTGAAAAATAACTAAGTCAGAAATTCCGCCTAAATTTAGTTTTCCGCTTAAAATAGCTTTCCTTGAATGACTAAGTCAGAAAATCCGCCTAAGAAATCAGACTAAGTTGAATTTTTCGCCTAAGACTTTACATTTATCATTTTCCTCCTAAGCTCTAAGCGGAATCTGTTTGAGAATTTAGGCGGAATTTTAGAAACTTAGGCGGACTTTGCAAGAAATTCCATGTCCGCCTTAATCTAGCAGGAAAAGGATATTTTTTGAAAATTTTAGACGGAATCCGCCTAAAATAAGGCGGATTCCGTCTTACTTTTTCGTACGGGCTAGACAAAATTGCAACAAAATTTATTTTGTACTATGTGAAAGCTCGTATTCATAGTAGTATCCAAAAAGAGTTGCACTCAAAAATTCGAGGGGAAAATCCTTTTTTGGCAAAAACGTTGAACATGAACAAAAATGTGGATTAGCTCCCTTTACAACTATCTATTATCATATACAAATGAAAACTATTTTGGATTAGCTCCCTTTATAACTATCTATTATCATTTACGAATGAAACAATTTTAAAATACAACTTATTATTCAAATTCTTTTTAAATACAAAATTCAAAAAGGTCATTTTTGAATTTTCTTTTGATAAATGTGTCAAATGACCCGTAAAGGAGTCATTTATCTGGAATCTGCTTTACATGTATCTTTCATGTGCTTGTACTATAATTAGTATATCAATAATAAATAAAAGACATAATTGTACAGTTTTGGGATAATAGTACTAAAATGATATCTAAAACTGCGAATTTTTGGAAACTGATCTTATACAATTTTCAAAATTCCAATGTAATGCTTTACAACGTTATTAATACATTATTTGTTTGTGTGTTACTGCAATAAAACATACTAGCTATGAGTAAAAGCTGGGTTATTCCAGTTGTATGCTCATGCAAGTGTGTAGTTTCAGTTGACGAGTTAGAATGCTAGTTAATGTTGGTTGTAATGAGAATAAGCTGAATGGGAAAATATACATTCATTTGATTATTGCTAAGAACTGCTTGTGAGACGTACATGTATTAGTTAATATACATGAATATTAGATAAATTTGTTTGTTATACTTAGAAGATAGGTTACCAACATTAAGTGGTATTCTTATTTAATAAATATGTTTTGTATTCTTTTTTTGTATTCTTTGTATCGCATATGTGTCCCAGGTTTCAGTTTTACCAACGTAATAACTAACTCGGTTATTAATTAAGTATTTTGTTATCTTAAATCGTTATGTTTGACTATCTAGTAGTACTTAAATTTTTACTTTTTTCACATTTTGATTTTGTGATTGCAGTATGAAATAAATTCGATTTTGTGTCAAATTTAGTGACCAAATAAGCAAGTGCAATTTTAATTATAATGTTATTACACTTGTAACGGACTTATGTCCATGGATTATTTGAACAACGTGTCAATTGTGAGCTTGGTCCTAATTGGAACATTCCATTCAGACAAACAGTGCTACATAACATTACTTTTTAACAGTGCATTATCCATCAAACGGAACCAACTATACGCAAATTGGTGATGCACGATTTGAGTTTGTGGGAGTTTTTATTGTGAAACTGGAGCCTAAAAACTATACAGGGACAATGCATATGGGTCTTTTAGCTCAAATCTAATCATTTTCTAGGGTATTCTCAAAGATATGCTTGAACTTTTCTATGTGCATTTGATGAACAAAAGTACTATTTTATTTTAGTCTGGGCCTTCAGTATAATCAAAAGGAAAGGGAAAATTTGGCAATAATTAAATTATCAAATTTAGTCAAATTTAGTCAAATTGAGTACGATCTCAACCTTTTCAAATGCTTATGCATCAAAATATTAACAGCGTGTTAACATGTTTATTTCCATCAAATGCATGTACATGTATAAGTAGACGTATTCTAGCAGACCTTTGATGCTGCCTTGGGAACGATTTCTACAAATGGTTGGTTTGAGCTGAATATATCCTTATAGATTTATTAATCACATGTTAGGCTGATGTTATAACAAATGACGCCTTCGTTTAATACGTATTTCTTTATTTCAATAAATAATCCAAAAATAGTAAACATGTTGAATTTGTTTTAATTTACCTATTGCTGACTTGTCATATTTTTAGTGTGTAATTGTACAATGGCATGATCCATTTTGTATTGAAGAGTCTTCTAACTCTGCAATCTGTTTTGAACTCACTTATACAGTTGGTCATCATGCACTTCCATGAAAAAAAAACATTATTTGGTAGCTTCATTTACAAGTGCATGATTTATATATGTGTGACCTAATAGACTTGATTTTAGTTTCTGAATTATGCTTATTTATATTAACCACAATTCTTGTTTGTACGGACTCGACAACCATTGACCGGAATTCAACAAAACTTAATGAGAAGCTTCATCTCAAAGAATAGTCCGAGTTACCTTTCAAATCTACCTTGTCTTGTTTCATTGATGAAGCAACATTATCCTTTCTGCTTAGTACAAGGTACCAGGAAGCGGACTCGAGGATTATTAAATTTTAGACTGGGCAAAAACGAATCTTTACCGTAACTAAACTTTGCAAAATGCTTCTCCGCCAGCAAGAACATGTGTGTCTGCCTGCTTTAACATGTGTCGGTTTGATGATACTTTTCATGCTTCTAGGAGCACAGCCGTTTAAATAAAATGCAAACTTATTTACTCTTGGTTTTCATTCACAATGCACTTGCTTCTAAAATCAAAGGAGTGTTTGTGACTGAGCTCTGTAAAATGTTTTTGCGGCTCTTGAAATTGATAGATCGGACATTTTACCTCTCTGGTTTAGACTCGTATTTTCCGTAATGATTCATTCTCACATTGTCAGTGCTCGGGCTGGAGCCAAGCTTGAAAAGTATGACCTTTATTTCACCGGCAGATGCAGAGGGGGTTCTAACAAATTATCTATATCCCATAATTTGAAAAAAGTAAGGGAAATTTCAGTGATAAGTCTATAATTTCTAATCTATTCATTTCTTAAATTGGATCATTTTACGGCATCGAGCGCACCTAACTAAGCTTTCCTGGGCCCTTGTCTGTAACCTGTAGGCCTACTTACCTTCCCTAACACTAGGCCAGAAATTTCTCCATATACCATATTAATGGAGGAAAAATGACATAATTTTAAATGTTCATGGACGGTTATAACCTCCCTGGGTGGGATTCGAACCCGTACTCCCTTCGGAAAACGAGATTCCAAATCCCGGCGCTCTACCAACGATTCTATCGACCCGGGTTTAATTTATAATTCAAATAGATGGTACATGGATACAATGACCTACAAAATGGTTTGTTATCGATCACGATAATACTTTTCAAAGAAATTTACCTCTGAGCTTAAATTATTAAGCAAACTTAAAATGATCGGTACGACTTCAAAGGCAGTACTCAATGCCTAATTGACAATGTGTTCGACAACTTCTGCTATACTTACCTGTCAAGAGGTTTGAAAGTCATGTGATGCCAAGCATACGGCAATACCACATGACTATGGAGTCACAAATGCTACGGTTTTCAGAAGAAAATCGATGAGCAATGAAACGATTCGAAATTTAAAAGAGCTGAGCGTATTTTAATTCTAGTCAGATTTCAACGATAACTACGAGATGCTAAGCAGAAAAGGGTGTACTGTTTGCAGTGCAACATATCTTTTACGCCACATTTATACTTTTTTGCTAACACCCTCAGCTAGTTCAGATGGTAGCACGCAAGTCTACTGCTTTAGGGGTCGTGGGTTCGATTCCTTTCGTGGAGCTAGGTCATGAAATTTTTTCTGCGGTCATTCTCCCTTCTAACAATGATTTTTGTTATGTAAGACAGTTGTTATTCACTGATGAAAGTATTCGCTTAGTAGTTGGTTAACAGCTATAACCAGAGATTTAGACCTATACAATGTGTTGCTACGGCGTTAAACCCAACAAAAAAGCAAACATCCTGGAAAACCAACGTTATCCCTTTTCAACAAAGAAAGACTGCTTGTCACTGTAGCACACCGAAAAAGAATATTGTTGGAAAGTTTCCCAGCGTATTTAATAAGAGTATAAATCTGACAAACCGGTTCAGTAGCGCAGTTGGTAGTGCGCTTTTATATATACTGTCACAAAGGGGTACAGGTAAAAATACTACCCGAGGAGATTAAACTATTTCTTGAAAGTTGACAATAATGTCAATTTTCTTCCATTAATAAAGTATATGGAGATGTTTCTGGTCTTGGTGGAGAGTAGGTGAGTACTGGTTATAGATGAGGGTCCAGAAATGCTATGTTAAGTGCGCCTGATGCCGTAAAATAACATAAAACATAATGTCACTCGGCGTTATTTAAACCCAGTATACACAAATGAAGTAAATCTGGCGTTGAAAATGTGATGTTCAGAAAAAAGTATACATGGCTGCAGCGTGTTCAGTTAACCTGAACGTTCCATAACGGAAGTGTCGGTAACGACTCATTTCGAAGACAACTTAACCCGAGGCAACTTTATCCCCTACTAACGGATTGAGTTGTCCCAAATATGAGTTGTCGTATGCACGGGTTGAGTTGTCATCGTGTTGATTTCTCCCGTATCTGTAACGTTAGCTAACAGTCGTTACTGAACACGCAGCTGATGTATATTAATTAATACCGTCAAAATAGGAATTTCAACAAATTATCAAGATAGTTGTGCTCTATCTCATCTTGCTCAATATCACCACTATAAAACTAATTGATATCGATGTCTTGTGAACGAAGGTGAATAATAACATATGTTTGCGTAAGAAATGTTCCACTTGTATATAAGGAGACTTTTTTTCGGCGTAAACTCTTGTATAGGGTATGACCTGCAGCGACCGGGTTTCGAACCCGCAATCACCGGATTCGAAGTCAGACATGCTAACCACTATGCCACGGCTGCGGCGACATGTTTTTATCAATGTATTTAATTATCAAAAATGATTAAGTTATGGCAATCTATTGAGAATATAGGTTACATGTATAGGTCGTTTGCGTTAAAGCTGGACCTCTAAAATCATGAAATATCTCAATAACTATAGGATGGAATTAACTCAAATTTTGTATGTGGTCATAACTAGCATTTACCTTCTCAAATCCAAAAATTCTGAATTTTTATTTTATTACATAACGTACTTCCCACAGACATGCAATGCAAATTTTGAAGCCAAAAAGAGACTTTTGTTAAATAGGTATGTTCCATAATCAGAACAGCCACATAACAGTAGATACAAAATAATAGCTAAATATGAGGCCCGGTTAGAAATTTTATTTGATAGCAAAGTATAGCAGTATATACAAACTCAAATATCATCATCACGGTCGTCTGTATCGTCAAAATCTATACATATTCTACACGTACGATTTTAAAGACGGGCCTCTGCTTTACAATTCAGTAGACCGTCGAGTGTTTATTTAAGCGACAAATTTACAATAAACGCACGGGACTTCGTATAAATACACTGGAAGTATGACAATGTTATAATCAGAACAGCTTATTTTACCTCCCGCCGGATTTTTTATAAAAAATTCCAAATATTCTGCATTATACCTTATGGAAAACTTTTTTATTTATCAATTAAAAATTCTGAAAATTTAAATCCTAGAAGGAAAAATTGAAATAAGATTGTATTAAAATTTTTAGCAAAATCGCTGTTATAGTTTAAAAGATATTTACGGCAAATAGGGGTCCAGCATTAACGCAAACGACCTATATAAGCGTGGGGTTTTTGCTAGTTTTGCTTTATAACGCATACGTACGAGTAAACTTGAGTAACATCTAACACAATTAGTATTCTTACTATTTTTTGTGTTAAAATCACTGCAGTAAATACATAAAAAAGTTATCAAATAGCGAAACATTGATTGATGACTACGATATTGAGCCATTTATTTTGGAACAAATCAATGGTAAACCGGAAATGAATGTGAAATGCAACGATTAATTGCGCATGATGCAGCCCCAATGTATTATGTAATTCGCTTGACATATCATATGCTTGTCTCTATTTTAATTCTACTTCTACCCCGTTTGCCTTTTCAAGGCATTTCTTGTTAGGTTTTCGATATGGATTGCGTTTGCAATTCTGTAGCCTGTTCAATTACCCTAAACGTTCCAAGACGTTCTGTAACGATACATTCGGAACTCCTCGGCCATTCGCTGCGAATAATCGGACATATTTAGACGCTATTTTGAAACTACCGGTGTTGAAGTAAACAAATATACGATCGTTTAGGCAATTAGTGATGTTTCATTTTTAGTCCGTAAATTTTGAAACATCACTCATTGCCTTAACGATCGTATATTTGTTTATTATATAAGATTATTCGCAGCGAATGGCCGAGGAGTTCCGAATGTATCGTCACGGAACGCAACCTCTCATGCACCCTATGAAAAGCGCAAGCGGCATAAGGTCCAAAGAATCAACTATACCGTCCATAACAACCAATTTGAGTTCCATAGCAACCGTTATTGTACCTTTACGATCAATTTAAATATCAACGCAATAACTCACGCAATCTGATTAAAACCCGATCTAAAATTTTACCACTCGCATACTCGCTAATTTAGATCTGGCCTTTTCCAAACGAAGGTCACGTTCAGGTGACCTTTTCTCATCATAATATTCATGATGGAATTGTTATGATACGTAACTTGTTTACATCGTCTACGTCTCGCAATTTAAAATGAGCCACCCAATCACAGACTGTGAATAATACCGCTGTTAAATTTGCATGCAAACCTTGGTCTAAAAATAGAAATTACGAAATCAAATGTGATTAATTGTATTTTCGTCTAGATGAAAGCTACGCATTGATTGGTCTACACAAAGTTCATCTCGACGTGACCTTGCATTGACTAAGTAGAGATCCAATACGACAACCTGAATAGAACAGGATCTCTGTTTACGGAGATTGTAACTCTCGCGGCCGAAAACTTTATCACCATTTTTGTGATTTGTGTGGGATTGGCAAGTTAAGAGTTAAACAATAGGTTTGAATAACATTAAGTGGTTTATTTTCGATTATAAATTAGAAACAATAAACAATATACAACATCTGTTCATAAACAAACATTGTGAACATTCTGAAATGGGAGCATTTTTTTAAACTCTTGACACAATAAAATGACGCATTTTTAAAGCACGTGATTTAACAATAAAGTTTCATAGAAGCGTAAACAATTAATCAAAATATCCATGTCCTTGAAATCACTGGTTTCTATAGAAGCTAAAAATTTAGAACGAGAGAAAGCGGACGCAAGCTCTTTCAATAAAACTTTCAGAAATATAAAAGAACCTGACCGTATACATTTTTGTATTATGATCCACGAAGCGTGGACTCACTTGTGTAACACGCTTGCATATTCTTCCTTGACGAATATAACTCTTGATCTTTATACAATGGACAATAACGATGCCACTTTGAATCAAAATCGGGTCATGCATTATGAAGTAACAATAAGAAGATTAAGTTATGAATTTCGTTCAACGTGGACAATTAACAGGGGTAAAACCAGCTTTTTCCACGTGTAGGCCCTTAAAAAGGTTTCAAGGGGCCGGTTAAGGGGAAAATTAGCCTGAAACAATTGGAAGTAAGCTCTGTTTTATTAATTATCAAAACAATTTTTTTAACTATTCAATGCGAAATATACTGAGGGTGGTATACCGAGTATAAGTGCTATGAGTGCTACACAGAGAAGTGGAACAAAAATTTACATTTGCATCAACCCAAAGAAAAATATATCATGTCATCAAGAGGCAAATAAAACATTTAAATCGACCACACGGCCTAAACACACTACAT
Source organism: Mactra quadrangularis (assembly GCA_025267735.1). Taxonomy (NCBI): domain Eukaryota; kingdom Metazoa; phylum Mollusca; class Bivalvia; order Venerida; family Mactridae; genus Mactra; species Mactra quadrangularis. The sequence continues at coordinate 82,330 of CM046301.1, read as the reverse complement.
GTATCACCACACCCTTCTGGTTTTATCGACCACACGGCCTAAACACACTACACGTATCACAACATCCTTCTGGTTTTATCGTATTTTTTGGGACTTTTGAAAATGTCATTTTCATGTTCAACTTGAAGGCCCGGGCCTCCAGGGCCTAATGATAGCTACGCAACTGATCAATGCTTTTAAGCTTGAAACGTATAAATCTCAGCCGTATGCGTCGGCACAAATCGGCCAATCAGCTGTTCGCACGTGCGCACAACATGTCTTCTAAATACCATATTTGGAATGATCCGATTTCGCAATCCTTCTAGTGATATGCATTGATCTTGACTTAATATTTCATTCACTGCGGCGTCACTCTTGTGGTATAGGTTGATTTTTAAACTAGAGAAGTCGATTGTTATTTAGTTTTGGGACATTATTTTAAGATATGGCACGCGACCCATCTACGACTACTCATCAGAAATTGTTGACTGATATTTCCGATTATGTCCAATATGGTGGAAAGGAGTATGACAATATTTCAGCTATGATTAAAAGTTTTGTTCCAGTGGGGCTAGTAGAGGGAAAGCCATTGATTAAGCAATTTGAAGAACTCTCGAAAAAAGGGAAACTTAAACCTGGGAAATATGACGTTTTGGAACAAGTCTGTAGCAAAAATGCAAGTCTACTTGACCTGATTAAAGAAGCTAAAGAAAAGATAAAGAACGAACTGACAGCACCGCAACAGTCAGGTTGTAACATGTTTATTGTATTTTTCTAGTTTCGATTTGAAATGTTACACCATAGGGGGCAACATATGTACATGTTTATATAGGTCCGGACGAAGACTGCTCCCTTAATCGATACATCACAAAACAATATGTCATGCGTCGAATTGTATCGAAACATTTAAAATGTTACTAAAATTGCGCTACTAGCTTATTAAAAGGAGGCTATCCTCACAAATTTGAGTCAAGGTAAAACCCAAACTTCTGAACTTTTTACTTTACAAACGTAAGCAAAATTTTATAGTTAAAAATCGTTTTATAATTGCAATCTTACTATAATTTTTCGTTTCGTGTTATAATTATTTACAATTACATACAATGGAACCTTTCTACAAAGACCACTCAGCGGAAAGACCAAAAGTGGTCTTTGTAGAAAGGTGGTCTTTGTTCTCAGGTTCTATATATTTGTACTTTTTTGTAATTATTTATTACTTTAAATAACATAAACATAAATATTAACATATAATCAGTGATTATCAATGGAAATCATAAAACGACACATTCATAACTCTTTCCCTATTATGAATCATTCTAAATGCACTTTAAGATCTAAGAAGTTAAGTTCAGACTCTATAGAGTATAACGTATGATATACATGTACATATTATTAATCAATATAAATACTAGTAGTGATGGTCCGATTATCGCCGACGTCGCCGAAATCGGTTAGAAAAAATTCAGCGACGATTAATCGATTACGATTTCTGTGGACGGCGACGCGTCGCGGAAAACTAGCACGTACCAAAGGGAGATAATTCACTTTCGCGTGCACTATATAATGGCGGATTTGGCAGAAAATGTGTTCAAGAACAACTTTTCTTCGACGTAACCCACGTGCCCGATGCCCGAGACGAGTGATTTTACCGACGAGCGAGCGAAAATCTTAGTCAGTAGCCCGATCGGGCGAGTCCTCTTTACGTATCCGAATCATGTTTGTATCCGAAAAAGGTGTACTCGAACGCACTTTTACGTTAACTTTTATCTGAGACGTTTGCGTAATTACTCTTTTACACATTCATAGTTCCGTTACGTAATCAAATTAAAGATGAAAAATTTATTGTTGACCAGCAAACTATTTTGTCTTACCGCTTCTAAATGATAAAGCTTAACTTTTGGTCAAGGTCATTTGTCATAAACGAATTTTTCACGGAGCGCGATTTTAGGCTACCATTTAAATAAAACTAGCTGCCATAAGGCATAGAGATTGAAAGCTGTTCATTTCACGATTTCTCAATAATGAAGTTATGGTTGAAATCATACAACAGTAATTTGAAGTATTAAAAACGTCAGAGTAAATGTAAAACATTCGTCCCCAATAATTTTCGTACTCGGCACGTTATGGATTTTTTTCAAATATTTTTTCAATGTTGGAAAATGAGCCTATTTAAACGAATTTACAATAATTGTTTAGTTCAAAATTGAAAATATGTTATTTGATTTAGTTGATCAGAACGGATCTTTGGTGGCTCAGACCCTGATACTGGTAGCCTCCTCATTTGTGAATTATGTAATGCCCTATCATATCATTTGATTTCATTATATCATAAATTGCTGGTTACTTTGAACACAATTGCATAAAGCTAGAGTAGATAATGTGACCTAAATTATTTTGAATGACATTTCCCAGAAATAAAAAAAACCAGATTAGTTATTTTGTTTGATGCCTTAGATGTACAAAAATAAGATATACATTGTCAAGGACATTTCTCTGTAAAATGCCTTAGGCTAGTGAATTTCGATTCAAGCTAGTGAAAATTGCTACCCGGTAGCCCAACTAACCATTGACACAAATAAACTTAAAGACATGTAAAATACAGTTTATTTTGTTTTTTTTTCACTCAGATGAGTGAACTGGTGCCATATTGTTCATATTAAGCTAAGAAGCAAGATAAGAAAATAATAAATAATGTATACAACATTTAAATCATTGAAATAGATGTATATTTTGCATGTTTATGTAAGACAATGACCAGAATTTAGCTATATAAATTTTGGCATCCAACCGATTATAATCGGAAAGTCAGTCGGTTGAGCCCAACCGATTCCTCCGATTAATCGATTGTGGATTTTCCAACCGATTGCCATCACTAAATACTAGTTAGGTCATGTTTCTATATTATTTAGCTCAATACATACAAGAATATAAACATTATGAATCATCTTCATACACATTAAGATGCAAGGAGTTAAGCTTTTATTAATATACATGTACTAAACATCATGAATCAATCCTTACATGCATTAAGGTGTAAGAAGTTTTGTTCGACTTTACAGAATATATCCTTTAATATACATGTACATAGACAACAAACATCAGTCCCAATATACATTAAGATGTTAGAAGTTAAGTCCTGACTCTATAGAATATAGCTTATGATATATATGTACGCATTATGAATCAATATAAATACACAAGATGTAAGAAATTAAGTCACGTTTCTATAGAATACAACTTATGACAAATATCAATCCCAAAACATATCAAAGAGTAAGAAGTCAAGTTCTATCCTATAGAGCATATAACTTGTATTATACATGTACGGAAACATTATGAGTCAACAATATTCAAATATGTTCTGATGACTTTAGCTAGCCTAATGCCTAAATACGTATCAAACTAAAAAACAAATATTAAACACCTCAACTTATGATAAACAAAAAGTAATATCGTGACACATATCTAAGTGTCTAGCATTACAACCAAGGTCATGTGGCATTAAACAAAAAGTGTCTCATGCAAATCCATTGTTGTTAGTTCTATAGTACCTAATTTAACAGTCTGAAATGTTGGTTATATACATTGTGTTACAAATATGTTACAAAGAGTGGTTAATAGTTGCTTCCAACATGTTGAATACAAAAATATATATTATATATACTTATTTATATGAATAACCGTCTTAATAATCGTTTAATGATTAACAATAAAATAAAAGTAAGGCACTTAATGGCAACTCCTTCAGTAATAATTTTCTTGGATTCAAAAGGAGCCTTTTTTCTGAAATTTAGAAAGTAAAATACAATTAAGAAGCATTCCTTAATTTCTATAGCTAGTCTGATACTAATCCTATTTTTGTCATTAGGGTATAAGAGCATGAAAACTTAAATTAATGTTAGATTATGTGCTGGCTGATATCTTGTATTTGTCAGATAATTTTAAATCATGTATTGAGTTTTGTCACATTTCTATATTTCATCTGACATATTATCTAAAGGGAATATTTCATAACTTAACTCCAGAAACATATGGGGTTACAAGCTAATGTTGTGCAATTAACTGAACCAAGAATGTTTGTTATGTTAAATACATTCTTCTAACAGATTGACCAAACAATCATCACCTGACATTCAAACAGATAATTATAGCAATATAATAGTACGATATAAATACACATAGAAATATATACGCACCATATGCCCCACTATAAATGTTAACTGATATTAATACACATTAGACTTAATGCCAAAAATAATAACTAATTCTATATTTATTGCAATAAATAACACATTAGACTTAATGCAAAAATAATAACAATTCATGAATAATGTCGATTTTTTTTGCATTTAATTTACCTTCTGGATGGATATGCTAAGGCGCCTTTCAAGCACTAAATGCACTAATGACATCCACATATTTCATAGATATGCATACAACAGAAGTACCTTTATGAATTTGATTTCTGTGTTATCATAATACATCAACTTCATCACATAATCTCCTTCAGTACAAACAGCAGTCACAGCCTGCTTATTTTCCCCATCTCTACAGTCCTGTATAGCTGCTTGGTTTACTGGCAACAACAACTCTTTCCTAATTGTTTTGTCATAAGTTGTTGTTCTAGATGTTGAAGCCATCTAAAAAGAGAGAAAATATTACACTACATTGTTAATTGAGCTTAGAATAAATTTAGTTACCGTGTGATTAATATTTATTATGACTATTAGTATACAGGTTTTTCATAATCATCCATGCAGTTTCAGCACATCTGTAACTTTATATAATTGGAAATTCAATCAAAGACGTCTTAGACAATTTACTAAAGTACACGTCTTGAACTTACTGGTCTTTTTGTATATTTCTAAGTTGCAAACCTACAAGTCCAAATAGCTATGACCAGCTTGCAAGGCAAATAATGTCAGATACCTCTTAAGTTCTACTTGGTGCTAGTTTTATAGGCTAGTAGTCAAGAAAACCAAGAAAGTGTGCTTATGAAAACTCTAAAATTGATAATAAAATGTTTTGTGTATGTATTCAAGATGCATAGTCAAACCGTGTATTCTACTTTCGATTTCAAATGTTTGTGTACAGAATGACAAATGAAAACACGGTACAAGTATTAGCATTTCCAAAAATGTTTGAAGTCGCCGCTAAGCCGTGTATTCTCCTTACAGTAAAAGAGTTCAAGCAATATGCGTCAGCCTTTTAAACCGTCCTAATAGCGATCCTAACGATATGTAAAACTATTGAGTCTACTTATAGAATACCAGGAATTAGCATTATTATGGTAGAATTTAAACTAAGTTTAGTGCCCTTATTAAGATATGTAAACATTAAGCGCGTTTGATTAATTCTACACACTATAGGCCAGATTAAAACCATCGAATGAACAGGTGCTTTCCAGACATGTCTCGACCGCGCACGTACAAAAACATTATTATGGTAGACTTTACAACTCGCCTGCTCATTTGGCATATAGAAACTATATTTTGTTTATTAGCAAACCGGAATATTTGATTTAAGAACATGTTCTGCCTACATTCCGGCAGCTAATCGAACGTTCATATTTATTAATAAACTCGCTCGGAAGTAGGGAAGATAGGTTTGCTTTTTTCAACAAATGAGAGTTTTTTTTAAGAAATAAACATGTTACAATTAGTTATGCATGTTTTCTGGTCTTATATTGCAACTTTCTTGAAATTGGTTCTCGTTCATATATCGATAATGGTATTTTCTGGTAATACAAACAGGTAACCCGACAAAACACGGCGTTGACGAGTCCATACACGCACCCCTTTTTTGACTACTCGGTGTTATTTTTTTCATCACGTGACCTCAAATGCATCGTTTTGATTGGCTTAAGGCAACCGGTGTCCACACAAAAATGCTCAAATATCGCCGGTCCTAGGGTGACTGCTGATTAAAAGGTTTAATTTAAAGTGCATAGATGGTTGGATAATTTATTCTTATTGAGTAGACACAAAAACATACTCTATCTGTTCAGTAATGTTGAATGGGGAAATAATTCGAATGTAAACATTGCCACGTGTTTTCTGGTTAATATATATATTTACTCATGATGCTGAGCGTCACCGTACAATGGTCAGTAAGACCGTTTGTGTACAAATGGTGAAACTATGATTCAACAAAAGCAGGTGAGAAAATTAGATAAAGGGAAGTAACTCTTCCCACAATAAGGAAAGGCTAAAATACGTATACAAATGTATTCCGTTCCAGTCCGTATTTAACACAAGCAGCACGTACCCTAACCCTAACGTAACAACTCGAATGACATTCAATTTAAGAAGCCTAAAACTAAAGAACGCCTTGGTACACCGACTTTAAGCAATGTTATAAATAAAACATCAAAACAACAAACAAACCAATAGCTCGACTCCCCATCGGACAAACGTAAACAAACAAAATAGCGTTCAGCTTCTGAATCTGTATGACCTAATTTTTAATTTGGTTAAATACTCTCTTACGGAAAAGCATACATAGCGAGACACATAACAGTGAAATACCGATCAGCAAAATGGCGATGTACAGCGTAGGTTAAGTGACGTCATAGAAAAAAAAGTTCGATATCGTTGCGCGTATATACATCCATGGGCACGTTCCACAAGGCTATCGCTAGCTAGCGCTTTTTGAAAGCGATTTGTTGTAGCATATTAGCGCCTTCCTTGTGAAAAGTGCCCAATATAAAAAAAGTTTTGGGACAGAGTATTTAAAATTATTTTATGTTCCATATGATGCATTTTTGTCTGTTATATCGTTGAAGAAAGACAATGTGTACATATTATGAAAGAAAACTGCATAGTTGTGGTAAAATAGAGTTCAACAGAACTACTTTGTCTTAGACTTCGGTTGGCTAAATCTAAAACGACTGTCGAGATGACCGTAATAAGTTTACCGCCGCTTCGCAGCGCTAAACTTAAAAAGGAGCCATGACTTAAAGGTAATGATAGACAAGATGTTTTACTGATCATTGAATTTTTTTCTTATTTTATAAGACTTATTAAGACATCTTTCCAAAATCTATTACCTATTGTATTTAATTTTGACTTCATATAGTCCCCACCATATTTTGAAACTTTTGATAGAAAAGGGTATTCTGATATAATGAAATCATTGTATTTAGATTTTGTGGACATTATTCTTCTAAGCCAGGTACATTTCATTGCACTGATGAAATTATTTATATCCAACATTCTTAGCCCCCCTTTGTCATAAGATTGAGTGACACATGTCCTTTTGATTTTATCTGGCCCTCTATTCCATAAGAAATTAAAACACATTCTTTGTAACTGAGTTAAAAATTGGTTCCCTGGGTTTGGAATGCTAAGTATAATATGATTAAGTTTAGGTAGGGCCAATGTCTTAATAACTACTATTTTACAAATTGGAGTCAAAATTCTCCTAGAAAATGATGCAAAAATATTTCTGATATCTTTTAACTTTTGGGTATAGTTCAGAGTTGAAATGTCATTCAGGTTTATAGAGAAGTTTACCCCAAGGATATCAAATTGTTCTTTCTCCCAATGTAAGTTAAACTCTGGGCATAAATTCAAATCACTACCCCTCATTGAGCCCAGCCATACAACCTTAGTTTTATCAATGTTTAGACACAAACCAGAAATATTTGCATAAAATCTTAACGTTAACATGGTGTTTCTGAGTGAATTTTCAGTCCCATCTAATAAAATTGATGTGTCCAGCTAGCCGGGCTGAATGTTACATGTAATAGATTAAATGCTTTGTTGAAATTGTGTCTAATTCTCTGTCTAAAGAGTTATCATGTTCATCTTTGAAATCCATAAATATCATTGCCACATGTTAATTTGGGTGGACACAATACCATATTAAATTAACTCTGGATTATAACTATTAATGTACAATTGGGTCCAAAAGTTTCTTCACACTTGTTCAATTTTGATGTTTTAACATATATACTTAGATATTCTTCAAATGTTAGTAGAAGCGGAGTATCGATATTAAAATATGGGGTAAATCTCAAAGTAATAATTTTCATGATAAAAAAAAACCCAATATTTTGTATAAGATTTATTGCCGTCTTTTATTGGTACGTTTTTGATCTGTATCATAAATACTAGCACAGTCTTTGAGTCACCAGACAGTAAAATGAAGTAGCACGTTTAATTTGATACGTTCGTCGAAAACGGATAATATTATATGGATCATCATTGTCAAGCGTCTGCGATGTCTACTATTTTTACTTTAAAGGTCATACAACTTTCATCCGGCCTTACCAAACCCTGTTAAAACGTTTGTTTTTAATTGTTTTATTTAAATTTTATCAACAATTTTTATTTGATTATTTACTGAAGCCTGCTCACCTAACCAACTTTCCTCCCAGATATAATTCTTTCAAAAGGGAGCATAATGATTTTTGTCTTAATAAATTATTCCTAAATGTTCTCTTCGCACCACCATGGCAGCACATATCCTAACAACCACAGGTAACAATTCTCTGGGATGTCGCCATACGGAACTTATGCATTTGTAGATTTTGATATTAGCTATGGTGTGCTCAACGAAAATTCTGTACCGTGAATGATGACGATTGAATCTTAAACATTTTCGTCGCTCTTGACCTTGTTTAGTACGAAGCTGACGCATATTGTAAGGTGTTGCGAGTGGATTACCATTTGGGTATATTTTGTCGGCTAAAAGAACGCAGTTTTCAGGAAATGGCAAAGCTGCTGAACCGATTTGATTCATAAGCATATATGTGTTTGCGTCATTTTGATGGCCAAAAAATCCTGATTCCACATATCTCATCAGGCCTGTATTGTCTATAACTATCTTATTGTTTTATACTGTGTCTAAATTTTACTATACATGTATCATGATCATTTCAGTGGTAAGTCATATGGAATTGCAAAAACACGTAGAAAAATACAAGTTCATTTATTTTGCTTGGCCTAACAATTTGATTGAAAATTGCTTTGAGAAAAACCTTCCGATCTGTACGTATTCAGTCATCCGCTCTTCGTCTCAGCTGTCCGCGTGTGCATCTCTAATAAGCCATGCAGACATGATTAAACGCTTTAAAATCACAGTAACACTTCTATTATGATATTCAAATCAATCGCGATCGAATGCATGTCGGTCATGTCGTCTATTTACCCTCGATAATTTCAATGTTAATAGAGTTCGACTCTTTCCGGCAACTTCGTTCATCTCCGTGGGTTTAGTGACGTCATAGAAAAATAGTTCGATATCCTTGCGCGTATTCATATCAAGGGGCATGTTCAACAAGGCTTTCGCTAGCTTGCGCTTTTTGAAAGCAATTTTGAGTAGCATATTAGCGCTCGCCTTGTGAAACGTGCCCTAGATAAAACGAAAACGTTGGGACAGCTTGTTTTAATTGATTTTATGTTCCATACGATGCACTTTTGTCTGTAATGTCGTAGAATAGAGACAATTTGTACATACTATGAAAGAAAATTGCGTGGTTGTGGTAGAATAGAGGTCGGAAGAACTACTTTGTCTTAGACTTGGGTTGGCTAAAGCCGAAACGACTGTCGAGATGGTCGTAATAAGTTAAGCGCTTAAAAATCAGATGATCTATTTTCTACCGGTTGGATCATGAGTGGTCCTTCATTATAAATACTATATATATTCCCTTTAAAACGTACCGGTAGACGATATGTTTTTCGAAATGGGCTTTATAAAGACTAAAAAATATAAACAGGAGAGTTTGATAAGCAAGTATAGAATTTTTTTTAAAATTTAATACGATACAGTTATTGTTCTAACGGTAACGTCTTTGATAATTGGCGCTTAAACCATCGTCACTGATCAGGTTTAAAGTAGGCTAAAACAGACATCCAGAGTAATAAAAATCGATATCAAAAGCAACGTTGTCAGTGTAAATTCAAAGCAGCGACAAACGTTATAAAACTTTGATTTAAACTTCAAAAGACATGCCGGTGTAACAGTGGATGAGAAACTGTGTATTGTTTTAACGTCTTATTCAACACATATCATATATACGACGGCCAGCTCTTCCTACTAAAGGTTTCCTAGACACGTTTCTATCACCAGTACTAACTTACCTTACCACGAGGCCGACAACTCATTTATAGGGTATGACCTGCCGCGACCGGGTTTCGAACCCGCGATCTCCAGATTCGAAGTCAGACTTGCTAACCACTAAACCACGACCGTGGCTATTACAATACATACAGAGAAGTAATTACACCTAACTTGATTCTCTACAATCGACATATTATGGACCTAAGAAGCTCCTGACTGAAAATCTGTTTTCTTAGAAAATTATAATTGTAAACTACATTGCAGGCCCTTCAACCAGCAATATCAGTGCAGTGCAGCCAAGCAGATCAACCGACTCGACGATGTTCTACCCAAAAAAAGACAAGAAGGGATTATTGTTGATACTGAATTCAACTGCCAACAGAGAAGGTACTGTTTTGATATTCCGCAGTGCAATCCGTAATTGCCTTTACACTTTTGTAAAGTGAGTTGTTGTATAGTCAAAACTTGAGAAAATAAAAACATATCTTAAGATACACGGACATGAATTGTGTAACAATTGCAACTGTATAAAGTATAATTACTACCATTATAAATTTTACTATGTAAAATAAATATCCTAACGTATAAATTATTAATGCCTAAACTTATCGGGGCAATTATCAAATTTAATGAAATTGCTGACTGTTTTTTACTAATTGCAAGAACGTGTCAGGGATATATACAATGTATTTGAATTAATACATTGTGTATATGTAACCCTTAATGAGCCTGATGTATTTAAGCAATTAACAAAATGCCTATTTTTGAGGCATTTTACTAATTGTCTAAATTAACAAATTGCTTGTAACATATATAACACAACAGCTTCAAAACAAATACCAATGATTTCAAATTAGATTTTTATCACTTGCTGAATTTTGCTAAGTTTGCAAATCGGAAGTACTTAGCGTTTTTATCAGTATACTTGAAGATCGTTTGAATGCGTTGAGGAAGGCTGTCTATGTATATATACATGTAGTGTATTTTGGCTGTCAAAAATAGGGCTGCGGCGAGTATCCGAGTACTCGGATAATTGCAATCTCGAACGGAAAATCGAGTACGAATATTCTTCACGTCCGAAATGGTCGGATCGCAATCTTGTTTCGAAAAAAAAATGAAAGAACATTTTCAGCTTTATTACCATTAAAAACGAGTTGCACGACTAACGAAAAAAATGCCGATAAAACGTCTGATAGTAATGTTTGAAGTACATGGTTTCCCATACAGCTTCTGTTTTGTAATTTTTCACTTATTTTGTTATTACATGAATTTCTGTATGCTTTTCCATTTGTGATTCGATTCGTGAATCGCTACACAAGAATTGTGGTTCGGATCGCCACTTGCTAAACGATCCACAGCCCTAGTCAAAACCTATATAAACGACCTAAGCAATACACTGAAAGTAACATGTGATTGTGAATTCAATGCTCTATTTTATGCAAAACGACCTCTTCATATTGGCTTCATTTTATATACGATACATAAAGGCTCGAAAATACCCTCCACATTTTTACGGAGGGTAATCCATATGAACCATTTTTTGCTAGTTATTTTGACTTATCGTTTTCATAATTGATAATTTGTATTTTACAGGAACTGAACATGATGTACGTAATTTGAAAGCATTCTTTAAGGATGTATTACATTACGATGTATACGATCCAAGATCCCATGAAGAAAGGGATATGACGACTGCACAACTAAATAAATGTCTTTCGGACGTGAAAAATTTAATGAATGGTCAATTAGCGACAGAGTATTTCTGTTTTATCTGTGTGATACTGAGTCATGGCAACGAAGTATGTATTCATGTTGTACAAATTACTTTTATAAGATTTACTTTTATTCAAAAATATTTTTGAATATTTATTTAGCTGATAAGAAGACATGTTCTCAGTCTCAGAAAAGAACTGGCACTTCATTACTGAATGAAATGCAAAGTTTAGGTTGAAATAGAATAAAAATGCATTTTTGCTCTTTATGCACCGCACCAGCGTTGTCATAGTACGTGGTACCAGGGCTCAACTTGCTTTATCTGAATGACAGTCAGTCAGGAAATAAAATGGCCTAGTTGCATATTTGTCAGTTAATTAGTAATGAAATTATAGCATCTTGAGAGAGTGCTAGTGCGTTAAGGTAAAATCATGGCTACTTGACACACATGTCGCAACCATTAAAGAGTTAAAATAAGTAAACATTAAAGAGATACAAGCATATTTAGTAAAATAATACATGTACTAAGATTGAGAACAAGGTATACAAATATAATATATATATAGACACAACTACATGTATGTCAAAAAAAGTTGACACAAAAAAGAATCTTGTTTCCATTTTCTAGTTTAAAGTGTATAAATTAACCTCTGATATGATTATATATCATTTGACAACACTTGGAGACAATCTGAAAATTTACAAACTCTGTACTGCGGCTTTCCATCACACATACTAAACCTGCTCCATGTTCAGCTACTACTGTTAACTAACGTTACGGATACGGAAGAATTCAGCCCGAAGACAACTCAACCCGTGCATAACTCAACTCAAAGTTTGGAAAACTCAATCCGTTTGTAGGGGATCGAGTTGTCTCGGGTTGTGTTGTCTATGGGTTGAGTTGTTCCGACACTTCCGTTACGGAACGTTTTGGAACGTTCAGGGTAACTGAACACACTGCTGTATTGTGTAATATTTTCTTCTTACATTGCTTAATTTCTGCTGGCAAGTATCATGTTATTTATGACATTATGCCAATTTAATCACTTAAACATATTGTTACACAATATTCTTAAACTACTGCAATCAGAATGCGAGATTACGAGAAATGTTTTAGTAAATAAAACTATGCTCCAAATATTCCAGTCATCTTTCGGCGCAACAGTCACCAGCACTTTACCTATATTTTAGCCAATACAATTTGCTCCACCATTACTGTATGTCCATTAAATCCTCTTTCGGTGTAGAGAAATGAAGAAAATATATGATATCATTGGTTGTCCCGAAATAAAATTAGGTTTACGGCCCTACATATTTAATATGGGGGTCTCAATAAAGTTTAGTATATGGTCCCAAATTTTCAATATGCGTGTCCGGAAAATAGCATGTGCCTAATTAATATATAAATTTTAGTCAGATAATTACCATGTTTAAAAGCATATGTAAATTAAGATAAATAAAGATAAATACAGATAGTTTGAAAACAGTTTATGAAATAAAGATTTTTTAGTAGTTTAAAAACATATTCCTTTATTTAAAAAAATTAACCCTGCACAGCGCCGAATATTTTTAAAGATATTTCTTGTTTACAATTTTTCAAAAAATAATGTAATTTGAATGTGAGATTACATGAAGTTTAAAGATTTTGAGATTTTTATACAGTTTAATACATCGCGTACTTACGTTGGCGATTACATGCTTTATTTTACAGCACGGTATCTTGACAAGAGACGGATTTAAAGACACAGAAGAAATAAGACGACAATTCAACAATGCTCGAGTACCAAATTTCGCTGGTAAAACCCTTTTATAACATATTATTGATATGACCAGTCATTTCACTAAATTATTAGTTCGGGCCTAAATATTGAATTTTTCCTCGTTGAACAGGCCTACCATGCATTTGAGTGCCATACTTTTTTAAGTTAAGCGCTTTTTAAGCGCTTAACTTATTACAACCATCTCGACAGTCGTTTCGGGTTTAGCCAACCCAAGTCTCACACTCCCCGCAGCGGTTATTTCCCTTTATTAAATCAATAACCACTGCCACCACAAGTAAATTCGTCCTTCAGAGAGCCGATTTTTTTTTCATCTTTTCTGTTACATTTCAATACTTTCTACAAATTAAGCCTTCTTGTTGTGAATTATTATGTTTAAAGTACATATAGATAAAAAATAGTTTTAATTAATAATTTGTAAACATAACAAAGCATGACGTAAGCACTGTGAGACGTATGGGCATTCTATAAATAGATAGTATCACTAGTGTCACGTGATTTACGTGGTGGCAGTGGTTAAAGTAGCAAAGCGTGACGTAAGCACTGTGAGGCGTTTGCCCAAGTCTTATACAAAGTAATTCTTCCGACCTCTATTTTACCACAACATCGTAATTTTCTTTCATAGTATGTACAAATTGTCTCTATTCTACGAAATTACAGACAAAAGTGCATCATATGGAACATAAAATCATTCTAAACAAGCTGTCCCAAAGTTTTCCTTTTATATTGGGCACGTTTCACAAAGCGAGCGCTAATATACTACACAAAATTGCTTTCAAAAAGTGCTAGCTAGCGATAGCCTTGTGGAACATGATATGAATACGCGCAAGGATATCGAACTAATTTTTTATGAAATCACTTAATCCACGGAGATGAACGAAGTTGCCGGAAAGAGTCGAACTCTATTAACATTGAAATTATCGAGGGTATTTAGACGAGATGACCGACATGCATTCGATCGCGATTGATTTGAATATCATCATAGAAGTGTTACAATGATTTTAAAGCGTTTGATCATGTCTGCATGGCTTTATATGATGGCGGTAAGTCGAGTTTTTTGCATGCTTTCTTTGCATCATAATCATACCCATTAATCCGGAATTAAGATTTATGGGTTTTTTTCATTTTTTATATTTTGTAGAATGGACCATGACTAATTCACTGGTGAAGAAAAAACATAGGTCACCGAACTCGTTTTTTCAAAAACTGACCACCAATAGACTTGATTCGGAACTCAAATTTGTGGGTTTTTCCGTCCGTGTGATGTAGGTACAAACAAAGATTTTTACACATTATTGATAAAAATCACGAAATATGGATTAAATCCTATTGTTCTTTGTACACGTGTTTTCATTGTAACAGTAAAAGTTTGTTTGTACCTACATGGAAAAACCCAAATATTTGAATTCCGGATATGGTCTATTGACCATGTCCAAGTTCAGTGTTGATCTGGGCCTCCAATGTAATTATAAACAGCAAGAAAAAACAAAACTAATGACATGCTATATTTTTTTTATTTCATAACACATACTTAGTCCAAAAGTAGCTATTACAAAGACAAATTTCATTTGTACAACCAATATCTTTTCTATAATTTGGTGTTTTTATATATAATGCCTAAAAAGTTTAAAACAATTTCTACTAAAAATTCTATACATTTTTGTCTAAAAAATAGAATTCAAAGAAAACTGGACAACAGATTTTTTTTAAATCTTAATATGTTAAAATAATGATTGTTCAGCATAAATAAATGAAAACAAATGTAGGGTCACCGAACTCGTTTTGTGGTAAAATTGCCGTGTGTGACCCCTAATATATTGAAAAATATATGATATTTGTACACACGTTTTCATTGGAACGGTGAAATGAATTCCGGATATAGTCTGACAATAGACTGCATTATGTGCATAGCAAAGTGAAACTGAAAGTTGCATTGACGCTTACCATGCACTGAAGCTTTAGAAATAATCATATACTCGAGTAATGTATCATGCAGGAATTGTATCAAGCTTTCACCTGATTTACTGGTGAATCGTGCTGTTACAAGTGTATTATCTTATTTAGTGTCACAACATTTACCTGTGAGCTGTTGATATTATGGGAAGAAGGATATGTAAGCGGCCGGATAGCCCTATCTATCTATCTATCTATCTATCTACAGAGAGGTCCTGGTTTCGAGTCTCGGTCAGCCTGTATATATTTCTTACCCTGTGATGATTTTTCGCCCAAAGTGGGACCGTACCAATTACTTGGTCAGTTGAGAAACGCTTGTAACAAAAAATGCTTCTTAAACGGCCTAGAATTCTGAAATTATAATTGAGATTATGTCAATGCACTTACCTGTTCACATTATGGAAAGAAGGATATGTAAGTGGCCAGAAAGCATAGTCAGGAGAGCACTCACCCTGTAAGCGGCAGTAAGCCAGAGGTCCTGGGTTCTAGTCCCAGTCAGGCTGTATATGTTTGTTACCCTCAAATACTAGTGCATAGTGAACCCAAATGTAGACTTGATTGGGCTACACATATTACTCTTCTTGCGCTTTTCCCTCCGAAAGACAGTAAAGGGTTGCAGAGCAGGTACTCTCAGCGCACTCTGATCTGGCCTACGGTAATTTCTCCACTAACAGTATGAATTGAACCTGTGGCCTCTTTGTTGCCTGACTGATACTCAGTTGATAATTATGTTCACATTAGACGACATGAAAGATTGCTGTATATCCATATGTGTAGCCTTAAGGTGTGTAATGGTTAACCGATATTCCGGTTATTATAGCAATACAAATTCTGACGGTTTTTAACCGGTTCTTTTTTCCTTGAACCGGGTTTTGTCGTTAAATGCCGCACTGATTGTTTTTATCAGAATCTAAAATCTAAATATTTAAATAAATGTTAAAATGTTTCAAAAAATCTTATTGTGCTTTAAAATGTTAAACACTTCTTCAATTAAGAGAAACATTCTCTGTGCAAGTCAAATCATGAATTTATCGAGCATATAGTCAATTTAACTCAAGTCATTCAAATATTTGGTTCGAGTACATTTGAAAATGCGTGTAACGAATACAATGCACATGCATTAATTCATGTTTTGCATGGCTACTCAGAAAACCGATACGTATTGCAATATATTGCAATACGGGTTTTGCATATCGCAATATATTGCAATACGGTTTTTGCCGTATTGTTACACCCCTAGTAGCCTTGTTTAAAACTTATTTCATTGTTAATGTTTTGATTATTTAGTCTTGTTATGTTTCATGATTTGTATTATTTTTAGGTCATAAACAATAATAGAAGCATAAGTCATTAAGTGGGGTCTACAATCAATGCTATTGAACATAAATGAAAATAATAGTATTAACCTGATGATGAAAAAGAGTAGCGTCAGCAAAAATACTATCTAAAGATATTGGTGGAGGTAAATTATTCAATTATATTATATCAATCTTCCATAACACCTTTTTGCATCCTGGAGTGTACTTTTTAATCTAACTTTTTATTCATCAAATATTTAATCTCGGGGTGGATCCAGGACTTTTTTCTAGGGAGGGTGTCTGAACTTTTCTAGGAGGGGGTCCGAACTTTCGAACCACAACCACATTATACACATTTTGCAGAGAAAATGCAACATATTATTAATAATAAAAACTACATAATCATTAAATCTATGTTAAGCACCGAGAAAAATGCTTCATGCTACTTAAAAATGAAATATATTAATGGACAAGTACATCATCAAAATTCTAAGGGGGGGGTCCGGACCCCCCCCCCCCCTGACCCCCCTGCAAGAGCTGCCTACGAGTCTGACAAAATTTACAATCTTGACTAATTAATTTTGTGCCATATTCAGAGATGTATATATTTTTATGTATCCCCACATCATTTGAATAAGCAGCCAAAATAATACTAGTCAAGGTTGGGGTGCTCTAGTAGAATCCAAGATTACAAATCTGAAGTATCTGGATAACATTACGGGTCAAGACTGGCTCCTCCCTTCTATAGAAAAAATATTTCTTGTATAGAGGGAGAAGATGTCTGCTTCTTGTGGAAAGGTAAGTTAAACCAGGTAAACCAGTTTCAAGGGAAGCTGATATGATGAGCTCCCAGCCTTACATAACTTATTAACAAGCCTTAAAAGGTGTAAATCTAAATACTAAAACCAAAGCAAATGTGTCATGTGAAACCAAAGCACTGCAGATTGCATTAATGCTAATTTATTTAATAAGAAGCTTAAGGTTTGAGCATTCAATATTCAATGGATATAAATGAACTTGCTGAAATGAAATAATGGTATATGTGATGGAAAGTTTAATCCAACAAGTTCAATTGATATTTCAGATGCTGTATAACAGTACAGATGGCTATACTACATTAACTATGCATACTTAATTTGGTGAAGATTGAGTTATGTTTGTTTTAGAGTTCAGTGAATGAATAAAAACAAGTAAGAACTGTGCTGACATATCATGTATTAATATCTGATTGCATCATATTTACATATTCTTTATTTTTAAAATGTGATAAGAAGTATTACAAAGAGTATAGAACACTACTTACTAAAGGTACATGTATGTTTCAAATATATATCATTTGTTTTCCAAAATTGTTTGATTTTGTGGCTTCAGATGATGGAAAAACTCTTTTGTGTGTGTTTGGATGTTATTTAAAGTTACAGTCACATATATTTTTTGGATTACATTTTTACAGTACATTTTTCACTGTGGCTAACAGAAGGGCAAACCAGCAAACTATAATCTTGTCATATTAAGATATGTACACATTATGCTGCATCAGTTATTAAACATTACACGAAACAGTATTTCAGTTTATTGTTTTCGGTTGTAAATACAGTGATGAGTTATAGATATTGATGACAAGCAGTATTTGAATTATGTCATATTGTTTAATATATAGTATTACTGTTTGAATAAAATAGCATTGTATTACAGACATCTACATGGTATTGTTTTAATAGTTGGTTTCTTTGAATATTTGTTGAAATATGTTTTTTCTGCTTACAAATGCTTGCATTATTAGTATATCACAAAAACACTTAAATACATGGGTCTTCCTTGGTGCGTTTTTCATTTGTACTTTTTAACATTTTCAGGCACCAGCATATTATAAGATCAACAAGAATATAGACTATATAAAATTACGTATGTTTTATCATACTGACTGTAACAGACATGACAGAGTTTATGAACAATAAATGTTCTAAAGATATTTACATACACAAGTTCAAAGAATTCAAGGCAGTGCTTGTTAATCTATTGTTAGAAGAAAAGGTTGAGTAGAAGACTGTATTTTTGACACTCAAAAAGCTCATTGTTTCATACAACTAACAAATGAATATGCATGTAATACATGTGACAATTGAAAGATAAAGTATATAATTTACTGGCTATTCATTAGACTTGTATGTAAACACTAGAAGATAAAGACTGTTAAAGTATAGTCATAGAAAGAAGTATATACATGTAGTTTGTTTTGCTTCAGTATAGGAAGCATCATTATTAACTACTATTTGTATCATATTTCATAATTTGTAACACAATGTATATCACCAATATTTCAAACTTTAAAGTTAGGTTGTTATTAATTGGTATAATAGTAGTAACAATAATGGATTTACATGGGACACTTTTTGTTTAACGCCACATGACCTTGGTTGTAATGCTAGACACTTAGATATGTGTCACAATAATATTTTTTTTGTTTATCAGTAGTTATGTTTAGCTGCGATGTTTAATATTTGTTTCTTAGTTTGATATGTAGTTTGGCATTAGGATTGTTAAAATAGATGTAACATTTGAGGGGGGGGGGTACTTTATTACAATTGCTTTTGTATACCCGTACATTTACATAAAGATGTGATTCTCATTTCTTAAGTCTTGATACAGACTTGAAACAAAATGCACTTGGATATTGTATGTATGTTTCCTTTCTTATGTAGATGTTTATCAATAATTTAGTATACATATGTCTGTTTTTTAAACCAGTTATTAAAATATAAATAAATATATATTAGCTTTGTTATACATATACACCGGTGTCCAAAAGTTTCTTCACACATTTTTTCTTTTCTTCTTTGTAAACTTAAACTTTTATAGTGTGTTATAAGTATGAATATTTTTCAATTAATACATAAGTGAAGGGTTTATGTTAAAATGTACATTAGTTGTGAAACAAACAACATTTGAAGAATATCTAAGTATATATTAGAACATCAAAATTGAACAAGTGTAAAGAAACTTTTGGACCCAATTGTACATTATTAGTGATAATCCAGAGTTAATTTAATATGGTATTGTGTCCACCCAAATTAACATGTGGCAATGATATTTATGGATTTCAAAGATGAACTTGACAACTCTTAGACAGAGAATCAGACACAATTTCAACAAAGCATAAAATCTATTACATGTAACATTCAGCCGCCCGACTAGCTCAGTTCGTAGCACGCAAGTCTACTGATCGATGGTCGTGGGTTCGATTCCCGGGCGGGGCATACTTTCGTGGAGCTTGGTCATGAAATTATTACTACGGCCTTTCTCCTTCCTACCAATGATTTTTAATTATGTAGGACAGTTATCAGTCACTGACGAAAGTATGCGCTTAGTAGTTGGTGAACAGCTAAATCTAGAGATTTAGCCTTTCCAGGAGGAGTGAGTAGGTTGACTGGCCGCAGTTATTTGACCTATACAATGTGTTGCTACGGCGTTAAAACCAACAAACAAACAAACATGTAGCATTCATTCAAACATACCAACTAATCAGCAAGTGACAAATGCTTATGTTTTTGCTTTATAAATAATCTAGTTTTTAGTATGTTCAATCTTGCTGCATATTGCTTACATTTAAACCAAGAGAACTGCCTATGCTTCATGTGGTTTACTTGAATTTATTGCATTTGAGTTGTAGTGTAGCCACACAAATATATTTCCATTAAAATAATTATTCGTTATTTCCATGTTTGGTCATACGAACATTTAGCTAAGCAAACAAATAACCTGATAGTGATTTATTCATATTTTATTTATTTATTGGAGTTAACGCCGTATCAACACACTTTAGGTCATTTCACGGCGTCCAGCGCACCACACCTAGCTTTCTTGGACCATTGTCTATAACCAGTACTCACCTACCCTTTCACAAGGCCGGAAACTTCTCCATATTATCTAATCAATGGAGGAAAATTGACATTATTGTCAAATTTTCATGGAAGGGTATAACCTCCCCGGATGGGATTCGAACCCGCACCCCCTCGGGCACGAGTATCCAAATCCCTGCGCGCTACCAACTGCGCTATCGATCCGGGTTAGTGATTTATTCTCTGCTCTATTTAAATTTAACATTATTAAATAAATGCAGCTAAGCCCAAATTTGAAAGCGCTTAACTTCAGCGCTTTGATTTATCTTTAAGTTAGTTTCTTAAAACCAGTTTTTGTCAAGTAATACAATGCGTCTGTATCGTGCACTGTGGGGCTTAAAAGTCAATACTGCTAAGACAAAGATCGTTGTCTTTTGCAAGAATAAGCAGGGTTTAGATCCTTTTCTTTATGAAGGCAATCAGTTGAAATTTATTGATAATTTTGCACACCTAGGTGTTCAATTCTCTTTTAATGGTAAATTCCTTAACACAAAAAAAATTAGTAGAACTAGCTCGAAAAGCAATGTTCTCTGTCCTTCAAAACTATATTTACCTGTTGAAATGCAGTTGAATTTGTTTGATACAATGGTAGCTCCTATATTATTATATGGTTCAGAAGTTTGGGGGTTTTGAAAATGTTGATATTATTGACCGGTTTCAATTGAAATTTGTTAAAATAGTACTTGATTTAAAACTAACAACTCCTTCTTGTATGGTTTATGGTGAATTGGGTGTTCTCCCTCTTTCAACTCAAATAAAGTCTAGAGTTTTAAATAACTGGTGTACGGTGTTGAATGATAAAGAAAATAAAATCTCTGTACTTTTGTATAAAATGTCTAAAATAGTGTATACCGAATCACAGTTGAACTTCCCATGGTTAAAATGTGTTCATAATTCTTTGAATAGCCTTGGCTTGTCTAATTATTGGCTAATCCAGACAATTGTTTCAACGCCAGTTTTTAAAAGTTGTAAATCAAAGAATAAGGGATCAATTTATTCAAGAATGGCATTCAACTGTACATGAATCTAGTAAATGTCTTAATTATAAGATTTTTAAAACAACTTTTGACTTTGAGCAGTATTTCATTAATTTACCATTTGATCTTATGATTGCTTTTTTGTAAATTTAGATGTATGAACCACAAAATGCCAATAGAAAAGGGTAGATTTCATAACATAGAAGTCTAAGAGTTTGTACTTTATGTAACACTAATCAACTCGGTGATGAATTCCACTATTTGTTTAATTGTACCTACTTTAACACTTTAAGGAATACTTACATTGATAGAAATTCTTCAATATATCATAGTCTCATCCTCCACTATAATAGGGGGGGTTGTTAATTTGACTTTTTTATGGGACCCTGTTTAAAAAATGCTACATGTACTGACATGTAAGGAAAAGCATATCTTTTTAATTTCTGACCCCATTAACCCCCCTGTACATACCCTCTGAAGGCTGGCCACGCCCATTTTCACATAAATTACCAGTTTTTTACATTTAATTGCAATAAGTTGTATGGTATTGGACTGCAATATGTCATTCTATAGGTTTATTAAGGTGCTAAGTTCAAATATGAAGTCAAAAACAAAATTAATCAAACCAATATGGCTAAAATTCAAACTGGCCGCCAAAATAACCATAGTACAAGCATATTCGGGAGTTTATTTATCCTGGACATTTAATATGTTAAATCATGCCTGCAATTTGTCTAGCTATAGGTTTCTAAGGTGCTGAATGAATTCAAATATGATGTAAAAAAACTTAATTTAAGAAACCACAATGGCGAGAAATTCAAAATGGCTGCCAATCTAAACCCATTTTGAGCATATTAGGGTAATTATTTATACTGGACATTCAATATGTTGATTCATACATGCAATATGTCCAGAAATAGTTTTTTTAAGGTGATGAATTCAAAAAGGAAATTAATTTAAGAAACAAAATGGCGAGAAATTCAAAATGGCTGCCAAATTAAACCTAGTTTGTTTTAGCATATTCGGGTAATTACTTATCCTGGCATTCAATGTGTTGAATCATGCTAACATTATTTCAATTTATAGGTTTGTTAGGATAATTAGTTCAAATACGAAGTCAAAACTAATTTAAACAACCCAATATGACCAAAATGGCTACCAAAATAACACATTTTTAATGTCTACTGGTTATCAATGGTCAAATCTATATGTTGAATCATGGTTTGTTATCACCCTTATTTGTAAAATAATAAAGCAAATAATCATATATTACATAATTATAATAATCTGTTTTGCAAGAACTTGTATCTTAATATTTAATGAGGTATGTCAGTTCAACACGAAAGTCAGACCTGACATTGCTCAAATAAATTTTCTGATTGGTGGCCTACACTTTCAAAGGCTATCGTAAAGATCCATTAATTTACGTATTGTCCATAGTCCAATTGTGTAATGTTAAATTATACATCATCAGGCAACTCATATATATATATAAATATACCAGTAGTCAAATGACCATGGAAAATAGCTGCACATTTGGTTAAAATATGTAATCTTAAAGGTTTTGTGTTTAAGTTCTTGTAGTATTGTTTCTGTAGAAAATGTACCAAATGTTTTCTGCTCATCCTCTGACCTCTTCTATTGTAAAATCCTTAAAATGGTCAAGACTAGGTACGTCCTTTTGTTGGGGTGAGTAAGTTGGAAACTGAAGCAAGGATTCTCTAATTTTTGAAATTTTATTCAAGAAATAATCAGCAAAATTTTCTGCTATGGAGTGATCAGAATCGCCTTTAGGCATTGGATTCTCAGATCTTACTCCTGTCATTTCAGCAACAAATTTATATAATTGTTTTGTATCACCTTTAGCATCAAGAACTCTTTGACTTAGTGATTTGATTTTTTCTTCATTTAATTTACAATGATAACGGTTGCGCATAACCTTGAAAGCTTCTAATTGTTCAGGCTTTCCATATTTTCTCCATAATCTTTCTTGTTTTCTCATTGAACTTTTAAGTAAGACTAGATTATCTGTAAACCATGGTTTTAGAGCTCTATGAATTTTTGTTTTCTCTACTATTGGAGCATGTTTGTTAAGAGTGGTCTGAAGTTTTGAATCCAATATATTTACGTAAGAATCAACATCTTCACTATCAATAGTAATGTCTTTTAAATCAGAAGCAAAATTTTCATGATTGATTCTTTTAAGATTGCGGAATTTTACTGATTTGCTCACAATATTTTCTTTTTCTACATTTATTTGTACCTTAACTACACAATGATCTGATAAAAAGGGACCCTGTTCACATTTTTTTACCCGTATACCATTTACTGCTTCAGTAAGTACAAGATCTAACATATTACCCCCGATATGTGTTTTAAAATTAACATGCTGTTCTAAACCAAAGGAATGAAGACAATTTACAAATTCAGAAACAGCCGTGGATCTATTTTCAAGATGTAGATTAAAGTCTCCCATAAGTAACAGGTTAGAGTAGTTAGGAAGTAAATCTTCAATAAATTGATTGAAGTCTTCTACAAACTGAGATACAGTGGTTAATCCTGGGGGTCTGTAAAGTCCAATACAATGAAACGCAATATTTTTGAAAATTAATTTCCATATACCATATTCAAAGCTTCTTGTATTCCCACCCTTAATTTTATTAATATTAATTGCAATGCGACTAGCTATAGCTATCCCCCCTCCAACTTTATTTTATCTGTTGGCTACTGTTAATCTGTACCCATTTTGATTTAAATCAGAGGTTTCGATTAAATGCTTTTTGTCATCTGAATACCAAGTTTCTGTTAATACAGCAAAGTCTATTCTTTCTTCCCTCAGATATTGACCTATCAAACAATCTTTATTTACAGCAGATCTACAATTTAAAGTCAAGCAATTAACATTTTCACTAATCTGACTTACAGTGTTACATATTTTAAGGTATATCAAGTTGTTTTTATTAATTTGTGAAAAGTACTGTTAAAACCCCTCAGGGCATACACACTTTCTTTGCTCTGATGTTTTTGGATATTTATTCAAGTTAACAAAGGAGTTTTGTGAATATTTTTGGATGTACATGTTCATGAACACTTCAGCTAAGTGCATCTTTAATTATATTTTTATTTTTTCAATCATGGGTTTAGTTATACTTAAAAACAATACTCAACATTTTGATAATTTTTATCATAAAAAAAAATCACACCTTTTAAAAACTACATGTTGTTCATTGAAATATGACCGTGACCAAAAGAAAGTGTGTATGGTCTCAGACGACCTTAACCTCTAATCATACCTCTAGAGCTCTACCTCAGCTATATAATTAATAAAATATATTTGCACACTTATAATCAAGTGTCATAACTTTGGTCTTCTGTTAAGATTTCATTAACTAGAGTTGATTTATAAATTGCGTAACATGTTTAAAGTGTGCCGTTTATAACTGAAATATGATTTTTTTGGCGGCCATTTTGAATTTTCTGCCATATTAGTTTGTTAAATTTAGTTTTGGAGTTCATATTTGAACTCAGCACCATAAATCACATTTAGATTGATATATTGCAGGCATGATTCAACATATTCAATACCCAGTAAATATAATACCCAAGTATGTCCAAAATTTGGGTCATTTTGGCAGCCATTTTGAATTTTCGGCCATATTAAGTTGTTTAATTTAGATTTTGACTTCATATTTGAACTCAGCAGCCTAACAAACCTACATGTTGATAAATTGAAAGCCTATAAAAATTGATTTATAACTGTTGGATATAAAAAATTGTTATTTTTGTGTAAAATGGGCGTGTCTGACTTTCAAGGGGTATGTACAGGGGGGTTAATGGGGTCACACAAAATTTTTTGTTGTTGATTCTATTATCATATTGATGGCACCATATTTTAAGCAGGGTCTCACATGGTTATCTTTAAAAAATGAAATTAACACCCCCCTCTATCTATAATTACATTCCATTACTTTCTTTTACTTTCCCTCTATTACAGATCTCATAGTTTAGAAATAGTTTTCATATTTTGAGATACAATCTCATGTGCGGTTACCGTACGCTACATGTGAAATGTTGTAGATATTGTAATGATGTTATGTTCATTTTTGTTCTTGCTGTTTTTGTCACATGCCCTGTTGGGCCTTGATTTACCAATAAAACTTTGAAACCTTAAAAAGGTTGGATCATGCTAAAATTCACCAAAAGTATAGGGATCCATGTTATACATTCCATAATATTGTCAATTATTCCATTTAAGTTCTGTTTTGAGGCCGCCACATTTAATTTCAATAGTTTTAGTAATGACATCATATCGTCCCGCTTTTTGGACGATTCTGACGTCACAGAATCGTCCATCGGCCACCGTTCATTGGACGATCGTACCGTCCACTGGTCGATCGTTCCGTCCACTGAACGATTTTCCCAAATCGTCCACTTTATCGGCCATCGGCCACCCTGGGTATAAAAACCCTGGCGTCCATCGTCCATGGATCAGTCTCCGCTAACAATCTTTGAGGACACATCCACGTTAATCTTCTTGACGTTGCGCCCAATACTAGCGTCAATTTGCGTAACGTCAAAAGTAACGTTTTAAATAAAAATAGTTTGTATTTAATACGCCATAGTCAGCATTCAATATCATAGTAATACCTTTAATAAATTGGCTACAGTGATACAAACTAATTTTTTATTGTTTCGTGAATCTTATTACATATTTATTTCAAATACATAGAAACCGAATGTGTCATTTTCCCATATTCGCAGATACATACCTATACGTTATTTTACCAAATGCCATTGTAAATTAAGGTGTCCTCAAGTCTTTATGCTAGTCATCACTCATCATGTTTGACAATATTCCATTTGCATTTTTCATTTGTTCCATTTCTCGCATTCATAGTAAAATTACCTTCATAACAACGACGTATTTCTTGTGATACTCAGCATCTGATCTGTTCAAAATTAATTTAACATAAGTAAATAAAAGTCCGATTCTACTTATTTTTGCGACAAATGTTTTAATCACAACGTCAGCGCAACGTAATATTAACGTCGTTGTTATGAAGGTAATCTTACTTTGAATGCGATATTGTGAAAAACTGAGAGCGTTCACTTTCCTTTTTTATTTCATTAAAATGACCTAAAAAGTGTGTACTTTTCAAAAATCGCGATAAGAATTTGACCACCGTTCTGCGTTTATATGAAAATTAACGTCAAACTCAGTAATTGGTGAAACTTTTTAGACGTGAAAACCCCTGAAATCAGTCATGAAATGTACAATCTTATGACTAACGTCATATTTAGATAATTGGAACAAAAGAATTGTATGCAACAACATTTGGGAAACATTTTGGTATAATTAGCATTGGCCTCGGACATTAAATACTTTGAATAAGTGAGCTTAATGTACTTGCATGCCTGTTTATAGCGCGAATCATTGTGACTTCCATGACGTCATGAAAAAACGACAACGTCGCTAAGGTTACCAGAGAAACAAACAAGAAGCGTGAAGGTATCTGCCTGCCAACTTTTATCATAATCGGTGAACATGATATTTTTTTCGTTTTTTTCTCCGAGTAAGGTACCGACCCACCTTAAAAACATAAACAATTAATATTGAACTCAAAATTGGACCTTAGAAACCAATGATCATTTCTCTCTCTAAATTTCATTTGTTCTCCTTTAGGGAGACAAATACATTGTAAGTACATGTATGAGAATCCTTTTGTTTCTAGCAGTGCCTTCAGTACTTTGTATAAATTTGCTTTCATAGTGTTAAAGTAATTTTATTGTATCAATATTTATCTATTTAACATTATAGGTCGTCCTAAGGTATTTCTGTTTCAAGCATGCCGTGGAAAAGGCGTTCAAGGTAGTGTCCCCGCTGAATTAAGTGACGATGAATCAGAAACTCCTGACGACATGGATATATATGAGTCAGACCATATTGTAAGAGTACCTAATGATGCCGACACACTACTTGCATTCTCTACGACACCTGGTAAGCTGTTTCTGTTGTTTTCAAACAATATTCAATGTTCAATAGTGGGTCTATTCTACTTAATTGTGCGTCGGCGTCGACCTAACACATCATAGGTAAGATAACAAGTGCAACATTTCATATCTTTAAACCCACGGAAGGGATTAATTTGAAACTTCATACACGCTAATAGGGTTACTATTGGTGGCAAAAATACTCTTATTGATATGTTCAAATATGTATTTAATATAATGAATTAGCATAATACAATGTAAATCCTAATATTAAATAAACAAAATATCAACAAGTAATTTTTATTGAATACGGAAAATGGTGGCAGTAAAAAAGCCGGTGGACGTCGGGCCACTAACATTCTAAAAGTCACTAGATCGAGGGCAAATTTTATGGACTCAGTCCACGGTCCACTGGCTAAATTCGGAGTCTGTATGTACTATGTACAAATCGTAAATAAAATATATGTACTTTTCTGTTTAAGGTTTCAAGTCATATAGGAGCCATTGGGTAGGTACCCCGTTCATACAGGAATGCATGAATGTTTTCAATCAGAATTATAGAAACGAACATCTTGAAGAAATGCTGATAACAGTTCGAGGTAATGTCGCTTTTAACTGGCTGAAAAGAAGTGCTGGACGCAAACAGATGCCATGTGTATGGACAACACTCACAAGACGTTTGATGCTGTAAAATAGACGGGTTAGCAAGGGTCATCCAAAATTACCTTTACACAAAAAATCAATGTTTTTCATTTATACATTAAGTTTTATCTTGGATGTAGCTTCCTATTAGGATGGTTATGTTATATTGTAACATTAGAAAAGTAGTTATGATACTTAATTCTATTTTAAATGTGAAACATGTACGTGTATCTAAAGATATGTGTTTTTTTTTAATTCATCAAGCATTAATAAAGATTAAAGAACATTTCTCACATTACGGAAGTGTAATGATAAGTATGGATGTCGCTAGTCTGTTAATATGCATAATTACCACAGCCGATTATAAACTTCATGAAATATTATTATGACATGATTAATGACTCTGTGGATATTGACTGGAATATTGACTTTCGAATCCTGAATTTGACATTTTTTTTTTTAATTGATTTTGTTGCATGTTCTATATATTTCTTTTCTGAGTATTTCTATAATATTGTATTTCTTTTCAGTGTATTACTATTTCTATTGACTATCTATAAAGTGTAAAAATATGAAAATAAATGACATATTCTAACAAAATATTCTTTTCTTTAACTTAATCCGGACATTTGATAATATGCGTATTGGACCAAATTTCGCGCCAAATCGTCAGTCGTGGTCAAACATCTACACTTAATAATCGAGCGTAGGCTATAGGAACTATGAACAGCCCTAAAAATGAGGCCCCTGGCTCTCCTGAAATGGACTCAGGTATACCGATTGTGGCACATTTCCTCACTCATCTAGATCAGAGGAAGGGACTGAGGCATCATTTAACCCGGTTCCAGGGAAAGGCTCTTTAGCCCCCTAAACATGATACACAAGCAGGTACAAGTAAAAAATTGCTGCTAAATGCAGCAAATTGATTGTCACGGCAAACAAAAAAAGAATTATAAAGTATAATCTAAAGGTAACTCAAAAAGCATTATATTGAATTGTCATGTTAAGGTTTTTCAGTAATAAAAAGGTAACTTGTTATAAAACGTTTTCCTGTTCATATGTATTATTTTCGTTCCAAGAGCCTAGTAAGATTCTCGATACTAGTAAGATCGAGAATCTTGATAACCTTGGGGTACGAGAATGGTCTGGATCTAGACACCATCTTTATGCCGACAGGATGTTTGATTTCAGTTGGATTTATTTCCAGTAATTCATATTTGCATGGCGCTTAAAAAGATCGGCAAAAGGGAAATCGTAGTCTTTCAGAACAGAAGCTATTTACATGACTTATCGCTTCTGTTCAGTCAAGTACTCCTTACATTGCGGATCTGTCCTTACTAATCCGTGTGACTATTGGTTTCCAAAAGTGATCTGTATAATAAGGGACGATCGTTGGTCTCAAGGCAAAATGAAAATCAAAGTACATAAAAAGAGGCCTTTTAACCGCAACAGCTACTTCCCAAGAACAAAACATGACGTAACCGGTTTCAGACGTAAAGGTGCGTCATAATTATCATTAGAAAGTTCGTCCACAGATTAGCCCATACCGAACTGTCCAGAAGCAGTAGGATGTAGATTTGCTATACAAAATATTTTATCTTTACAACTGCTCGATCTATAACCTGGTCCGTAACTCTTACGCTCTTGAAATTAACTGGTCCGCTACACTTAATCATAGTTTGAAAAGATCGTCAATTTATCTCAATTAAAGTAAGAATTAAAAGTCAATGTTACACGATTAGGCTTCTTTATTTATATACAGTCCGCTAAAAAGGACAAAAAGGTATATCATTAAAATATTACATTTGAATCCTATCAAAATTGTTTTCAAATGATCATGTCTCTGATAGTTGAAATATATAATATTTACAACAATATGTAATGAATCAATCGACGATTCTTTTTATAGTTGAAATCTGCAAACTTATTTCTTAAAAAAAATAATTTCGATATTAGTATTTATATATTTACATTTGAACAGATATTAATTGTAATTTCCCAAAACTCTATCAATCTTATCTTTTCAAATAAAATATTGGCAAATCTCAAATATATATCGACTATACACACATTATGATACGCATATTTGTTATACTGTATCCGTATACTAAACTGGTCTGCTGGTCCGGTTGGTCCGCAAATTATACCTACCCCTTTTCATGTGAGTCGAAAGGATTTGCGGAAATGTGTTGATGTTAAACGCTGATTTTTCGTTTGTTGCACTGTTGATAGAAATATTGTTAATGGTTTCCACCAAAAATGCTTTTTCTATGTAACTTTTAACGGGAATGCGCTGTACTATAACTGCATTAAAAAAGCAATATATTTGTCGGCAATAGAAATCGAAAGGATTTGTGTCATGTGACTTTTGCCCATTGCTATCAAAATATACCCATCACAATATCACGGCGTTGAGACGCCGTGAAATAATTGTATAAATATTCATCTTTATGATGATAAATTATGAAACAATCATCATTGATTGTTATACTAAAAATGTATCGAAGCAATCATTCTTAAAATTTCTATTCAACTTTTTGTCTTATAGATCTATCCGGGTAGCGTGATTCAATATAGATAAATAGTTTATTTATTTCCTTGACATTTACAAATGTATGAGGACAATAATGCATGATAATAGATGGCAAAACAGTGTGTACAGAAATCACTAAAAATGATCACAAATAAATATACATGTATATATCTGAATACTAAACGTACTTGTATTTAAAATTCCAAGCACGTGAAGAAGGTCATATATACATGAATATATGATTACTAATTAATTATGCAATGATGCTGTAAAACTGTACATTTATTAAAATGGATTATTAAATGAGTATTTATCAGATATATGCATACATTTATGACAATTACATAATAATTACACAACAAAATATTATACATAGTCTAATCAAACATTATATAATATAGTACTTCGTAATTTTTAAATGCATTGTGAATGTACATTCCCAAATTTCTAATTATTGTTTTACTTTCTGAGTTCATAAGATCTATAAGTTTGACCATACTTGGTTTTAACCAATATCTTTAAAGAAAATATATACTTTTTTCTAAGATCTACATAAATTTTACATTCCAGTAAGAAATGAAATTCATCTTCTAGTTTGTTACAGCTAAAACATTTTCTTTCATTTACTTGAGAAATAAAAATTAAGTAATTTTAAAATTTTATAGATTCTATAGTAAGATTTCTTTCACCTTACGAAGGTCACGGCGCTTACCTTTGTAAATATGGACTAAACCATTATAAAAGAGGTTGTTCGGAAGGTTTATTCTCCGAGGATTTATTCCCCTTGGTCAATGTTAAATTGTAATCATATTTATAACTTCAATTATCGAAAGACGGCTTAGCACAGTGGATACAGCTGCGTCTAAAATAACGTTTTTGACACAGTGGTCAGTGGTTATATAATATAAGTAAATATATTACATTTTTGACAATTTTTCGCGTGCTTGCACGTTTCAGACAAAATGACCTAACTAACACTTTAAAATCATTTGGGTCCTTATATACACTCTGTGTGCACGAGATTCACGAGGGAGAAAAACTTGGATAATTTATATAATACCGACACCATATTATAAGTAATTGTAATTAACGCTTGCTAGTATTGTATTGCACACCTGTTCACCGCATTCGGATCTTCTTCATGAATATTCAATGCACTTTGACCTTCGTAAGGTGAAAGAAATCTTACTATACCACAGGGAATTGTCAAGTTACCTCCCTTTGATTTTTCAAACATACCTTTTATATACTTATATACAAGGGGTACTATAGTCCTAAATATAAGACCCTACATAACTATTTTATCATACGGACGTTTTTCTGTTATGTAGGGTCTTAACGGATTGCTTCAAAAACGCATAGCAAAATATTTTTTTCAAAAAGTAAATGAATGTGGGTCAAATTAGCACCAAACGATAGATAAAGGTTTACTTTTATTCTTTCCATAAATCAAAAGATAATAATCAGGTTTTTCGCTTACAGAAACACTAATTACTTTTACTGCTATCCAGGGTTGTCGCCGTTCGCCGCCATTTTGAACTGAATTCTTGACGGTAAATAAAGTGTCGCTTCGGTTAAACGAAATTTTTTTCCAGAGTTGTCGTTCTTGCCTTCAATAGCATTCCTTATAAATTCGTTCAAAATCAATTCTTACAAATCGCGTGACCCAATTTGAATTCGGATTGCTTTGGCTATTATTGCATGGTTATTGTGACAAACTGAAAGTACTCGTCAATTAAGGACTTTAAATGAATTATTTGACTGTCTAAGGTTAGAATTTGAAATAATTTCACTTTTATCATGTGTATTTTTTGTTTATCTTTCTATTGGTGTATCGTTTTATTGCAAATTTTTCGAATTAAAACGAGTAGAACGTTCAGACCTGAATCGATGTCTGTACACTAAAATTTTTGCTATGCGTTTTTGAAGCAATCCGTTAAGACCCTACGTAACAGAGAAATGTCCAAATGATAAAAAAACATACGTAGTAGGACTCTACATCGGTATACGATATATATCGAATACCGGTATTTTAGGTTCGATAGATATATCGGATCGAACGTTTCCGTATCGAACAAAATATCGATCAATGACGGTCATACAAATTAAAGCCATGGTCTGCAAATCATTTGATATTTTGTATCGTCAAATCAACATTCTACTGCTTCCAATTCGGTATATAATAATATGTGGACGAACAATATCATAATTGACATTCCTTATACAAAATGTCTTACACCGGATACGTCATGTTATGTCGTTTTTCAATCAAAGGGAAGTAAGTAACTATTGTGGTTAGAATATTCATTATAATGTACATCCGTTTTCAATTAGTCCGGGAACCATTATCAACTATCAGTATTTTAAATACAGATCAATTTTGGAAGCCATAAGTTTCTTGAATTTGTTCGGGTAGATCCGCAATGTAAAGAGAACTTGATTGACCAGAAGCGATATTCTTGTAAATAGCTGTTTGTTTGGTGTCATGTAAATATGAATAACCGGAGATAAATCTAACTAAAACATCAACAAAATGATTTCATTGTATGTGAATCTTGCATACAAGTACATAAACGATCGATTATCGAACGCACTCAGTCAATGTTGTTGTTAATACACAGACTTTTCGTGTCACAAAAACTCGTCTATAACATAACATTTGTCCATTAATATGCCGCCTCAAAAATAAAGTTAGGGTTATTATATTGTATTAAGAATGGACGAACCAGAGTGTACAATATGCTGCAAAAATGTTGTAAGCAAAGGAGGCAATATAACAAACTTGGCGGTGCATGTCACCCTGTCAGCAGACAGATCATGTCTAGACACAGGCTCACTCATTCTCATAACCAGAGGCTATCAAGATTCTCGAGTAAGATCTAGAAGATAACCTCTGGGTACGTGTTAGAGAATGAGACTCACTAGATGCAATGATATTTCTTAAAAAAATGCAAGCGTCAAAGACTTTATCATTTAAAATATTAATGAGACAGTGCATTCAGTAGTATGGTGTTACAACAATTAAAATAAATCAATAAAATATCACTGTTTTGCAGTTTTATAAAAAAAATCTATTTATTATTGAAATATCATATGATATATCGAATATCGATCATTTTGTATCGATACGAATATCGTATCGATCATTCTGACCGATATAGAGCCCTAATACGTAGGGTCTTATATTTAGGACTAGGGGTACTACTGCATTTACTTTTGCATTTATGTTTTTGATAATTTAATCGTATTTATGGTCTGCGCTATGAAACATTTAATATTCATAGCTCGAAGAGTTATGTTTCAATCATGCCGTTAAAGTGCCACCAGGGTATCAGTGTTTTTTGTGAGCCACAAAATAATAAATCTAGATGAAGTGGTCAAGTAAATGCAGTTGTACCCCTTGTATATAATTATATAAAAGGTATGTTTGAAAAATCAAAGGGAGGTAACTTTACAATTCCCTGTGGATTCTACCTTTCAAAATGTTCGAGTATTATAGACAGTTGCATAGTTATACATAATGTACTCTTTAGCAAAAACAGATAGAGCTACCAGTGGCATAGATTCTATTAGACCCGGGCCTACAAGTTGGTCAAGATAATGACATTTTCAAAATCCACAAAATATAGTAAGACATAATGTTGTGGTGGTGGTTGGTTTAAATCGCAGGCGACCGGCAAATTACAAATTTATTTATTTAAATAAATAAAATTTGTAAATAAATAAATAAAATTATATAACAATAAACATCAGCTTAATTAAGCTTTTACAACTGACTATAACATATTATTATGAGTTAAACAACATAAATACAAGTTAAACATTTAAATATGGATAACTTAAAATGGCACGATACAATTATTTTAATCTAAAATTGATCGAAGATCACATACAACAGATGATACAGATTTAAAACATTGTCAGCGTAATGAATAAGTATATAAATACATAGACAATTTAAATGTTATATAACAAATAGTAAAATAAAATAAAATATATGATGAGGCTGCTGATCCTGACCTGGTGTTGGCCTAAGTACTGCCATAAAAAGGTTATCTAAAAATCCTGATATTCAATGATAACACAAAAGTATGACGATTAAAAATTTGCTAAAAAACTATTATCCCCCCAAATCAAATTTGGAAGAAACTGATCAGCAGCTACATCATATCATATGAAGACATTCATAGAATTACTATGAATAAGAATAGGACTCAAAAATTTCCAACTGCACATTAACATAGATCAGAAATAAATATATAAGTTGGAACTATGACATATTAAAAAGAATACTATCACAAATAGTATAAGAATATGTAGACAATCTACTAAAAACTACATAAAACTATTGAGCAAAGATAAATACATAAATAAATGAATGCATTGTATAAATGAATGTATGGCCGACAGGCTAATTATATGGCAGTTCCTGACTATGGAGCTTCCAGATGGTTACAACAACTACATCTACAATTTTTACCATTCCATGATAAAATTAGAGTTTTAAATTGTGAAAATTAAAATAGTTGTCCTTGAAAATCATTCTCGTTCCCATGCAGAGTCTAGTAGGATTCTCAATACTAGCTAGTACTGAGAATCCTAGCTACTAGACTCTGGGAAGAAGAATGTTGAAAATAGATCTAGAGCTACTTTGGAACGTACATTTTGCTCACTTAAATCATCATTTGTTTCAAGCTTCATGAGGACCTTTGTCCCCCAGACCCCTTATAAATGAGCAACCACCTATTGGAGTCCCTTTTATAGGCTAAAAAGTTGATAAAAGCTGGCTACGCCCCTTGCTACAATATTTTGAACATTTATTCTTGTGGCACAGACTATTTGAACAGGAATATTAAGAAATTTTCCCACATGTTCGATCTTCACTCGTTTACATTACAGTACAATCAGGTATTATTTGCTCAAACTTGAGCGATTTTTATTCAAATTTTCCGGAGTAAATGCGCAAGAACGCGGGAATTTTACAACCGGATCCGACTAAATCGGATTACTTTGGTTCTTTTCCAAATATGTAAACATTTGACGAAAATGCCCTTTCCACTCGTGAAGTTACTGGCTCTGGGATTTAAACAAGCGAGCAAATATGTCGGCGAAATTGCAAAAAGGAAAGCGAAAGAAAATGACCGGTTTAAGCAGATGTTGATTCGCGGAGCCGGGTGTAAGTAGAAAATTTCACCTTAAGTAGCATAGTATCCGACTAAATATTTTCGACCAATAATTTCTTGCTGATTTATTGATTCAATTGTACTGAAATGTAATCCAGTTTGCATAATGTTAAGATGATATTTTTTTGTTTAAGTGATCATTATTATTCTTAAGTACTGGTCGTCAAGCTGTCATAACTTTTATTATACAATATTAGTTCGAAGAGGTCTATTTATAATCAAGGTCATTTTTTGCATTTGGATCATGGATGCTTAGTTCAGTGCTAGTAGCAGTAAGCAATATTGAAAATTTAATGTGTGTTGATCATTTTTATTGTTGCAAGAGGACATGTATCCCTTTCCTTTGGGATAAACTGCTCAACACAGGGCTAGACATTAATTCTTTAAGAAGGTTGTCCGATTGGAGTCAGGACCACCAGTTTCATGTATATATTTACTTGCCCGAACCAAATGTTCCATAGTAGTAACACGTTGCCCAAACCCAAATTTAGGTTGTCAGTGGCAATTGGACAGCTTTAATTGTCAAGCCCTGCAACCAGAGTACATATATCATGCTCTTGTGTAAAATTTTAAACGATACTGGACCATTGAATGACGAGGCATTTCACTATCATGGTTTAGTGATACCAAAGCCTTTTAAGGGTAACTGTACAATTTCAACTCAATAAGAATTATTATTATAAATATTAAGAAACATTTAACAGTATTATTTCTTTTGTCTCCTGCAATAAAGATGATTATTTATGTAATTAGTTATAATTAAACTATAATAGTTATCTGCTTAACACTCTTGCATGTAGCCTGGGAGCAGTGAAAGTTCATTTGGATTTGGATTATTTTGCTCTTTACAATGAAACATTGTAAATCAGATTAGCACTCAGATAACTGACAGTGATATGATTATTTTGTCAGTGTATATAATATTTACACTTTTAGAAAATCATTTGTATATGAATACAAATGATTAGTGCTGCAACGATTCACAGGAAAGTCGATTCGATGCGATTCGATACTTTTTCTTTCGATTCGATTTTTTTCGATTCGATTCATTTATTAATATAATAATTTACTTCAAATATGCATTTATACATTAATTTGAGCTTAAAACTAAATAATATGGACTAACTAAAAGTGTTACTGAAATTTGATAACACGAAACTCGAAAATCTGCTAAATTGGTATTTGCTTTTTTCAAGCACGAAATGGTTTGGGTACGAATGTAAAGTTCGCGAAAATGTATTATAATTGTAATTTCGACTAAAAAAGTATAAACAGCATGGAGCATAATTTGTAGAAAGATGCAGTTCTTGATATACTACTGTACATTTAACATAAACCTACGCTTTGTAGGCAAATATATTGAAATTTGAATTAACTAACATCAAAACTTGACCGGTAAAATTCAATCACACCGACCCTATTTGCGTAGCGTTGGGGGCATATACTATAAATAAATATTTGGAACAGAGTTTCCATGCTACTTAAATCGTGATGGAAACTTTAGAAAAATGTAACAAAGTTAACCCCAGTTTCACTGTCAACGTACTTTGTCTTTTAGGTGAGCCTTTGCTTTTATCGTTATAACTTATGTAAACATGTTCAAAGTCAGTTTCGAATCGAAACTCGCGGGTCCCGAATCGAAATCGAATCGGCGCCCTTGCAATCGAGTTTCGATGTATCGAATCGAATCGTTGCAGCCCTACAAATGATTGTCCAAAAGTGAAAGTTGAAGTAAGTGCACTAAAATAGATGAGTTTATCTCTTATTAAATTTTTTCAGGGTATCATGTTATTCAAACTAAAGCTAGGTTAAACGTTCTTGGAATGGGAAAGGTTAAAGAAGTCCAACCACTGTCAGAAAAAGCTGCCATAGACTTAGGTATCAATATAGTAGGTGATGTAGTCATGGTGGTTTGTGCCTTAGTAATATACTATGCCTTTGAAAATAGACCAGGATCCAAAAACAAAGAACGTGAGGAAGAAGAAAGAGCGGAAGAAATGAGGACATTGAAGGAAGCTGTGCTATATCAGAGTGATAAACTGGACCAACAAGCTGAAAGAATCAAAGAATTAGAAAAAATATTAGGAGCACCGACTATATTTACTTCAATATCTGACAAAGTGAAAGCCTCAATGAGTGATAATGAAACTGAAATGAAAATAGAAACTAAATCATGAGATATGTAGTGTTTTAGTTGATTTATTCAAATTTTAAGACTTATCCGAGTGTAGATCTAGTTCGCAAGTTATGATATTGAGTTAATATTTCCATAGCTTCTTAATTTTACTGATTGTTTGTATAACTGTGCATGAACTGACATTGACAATCCAGTGATTCTGTGTTATATAATGATATAAGAGACAATCATGAAAGTCGAATTTAGAGCAAGAATCTGTTCCTTTAAACTGCTTCAGTTAGCTTAGATTATTGCCACACTACTAAAGAGGTGGGTCATTGATAAAAGCACCTTTATCTTTAATGAATTATGTAAAGGAGAAAAATCTCATATATGAAATAATTTTTAAAATAGGTTGTTTAATAAAGGAATTATTTATTC
Source organism: Mactra quadrangularis (assembly GCA_025267735.1). Lineage (NCBI taxonomy): Eukaryota > Metazoa > Mollusca > Bivalvia > Venerida > Mactridae > Mactra > Mactra quadrangularis. Next base: position 43,762 of record CM046301.1, on the reverse strand, counting down.
AATTTTTGCATAAATATGTGTAAAATATGAGAGATGTTGACATTTAAATGCACATTGTGCTTACTTACCAAGCAAATTTAAAAGTTCTTCCTCTCTGACTTTTGTCATTTAGGTTTCCTTCATTTAAGCTTTAGGGGCTTTTTTTGGACTAAATTTCCTGGTCTTTGTTCTCAGGAAAAGTTATGGTGATACCTGTTGTGATACTACTTCAAATCGGACCAGAAATAATACATATACTTACAGTCAAAACTGTTTCATGCGCAGTGGCGTTGCGCAGTAAAACATAACAGGTTTAATCCGGTTTCACTCAGAATAGTTGAAAAACAGTTAAAAATAGCAAATTGACATTTATATAGAGCATTAGGTAATAATAAAAACTATTATCCCTCAGTATCAGGGACAACATTTAGAACTGTTGCCCCTGATACCTCGTGATAAATAAATAGGGTTGACTGTTCCCCAAACACCCATGAAATAAGTGTATACTATATTTCTACTGGTTAATAGTGTTTCAATTGATTGAAGAATCAGTTTCAAAATTGTAATATATAAACCTATTAAGAAGCTGAACTATAGCTTGACTTTTGTCATGTGAAAATTGACCTGAGGCAAAAAATACAACTCAAATATATTTGAAGTTATTGAAGCATATAATGTATTAATCTGTCTCGGGTCAATTTGCACAAACTATACATACAGCTAAAATATAATTGTTTTTAGCTAAACTTTACGAAGTAAACGGAGAGCTCTCCTACTTGCCCTAGTGTCGGCGTCTGCGTCCATATTTCTGATTAAAGTTTTTGTGCAGTAAAATATTTTTTACTATAACTTTTATTTCTTAAGGTATCAACTTCAAACTTTAAATATATGTTCCTTATCATCAACCACATCTCATGTAAAAAGGTTCATAACTCAAAATACATTTTTTTTTTAGAATTATCCCTCTTGAACTTAGAGTTTTCTTTAAAAAATGTTTGTTTTTACTGCAACTGTTTTATTCCTTTAGGTATTGACTTCAAACTTGAAATGTATGTTCTTTATTATCAACCTCATTTCATGTGACAATGTTCATAACTCCAAATACATTTTTTCAGAATTATCCCCCCTTGAACTTAGAGTTTTCTAAAAAAATATTTATTTTTATTGCAACGGTTTTATTTCTTTAGGTATTGACTTCAAACTTTAAATACTTACTTAGTCAAGCATGCTGTCTCCTCTGACAGCTCTTGTTTATTAATACAGCAACATAGTTGATTTCAAATAATATTTAGTTTCTTTGTATAATTTTATAGGTTTGCTACAAGCTTCATATTAATTCAGTCTTTATTATAAGACTTTAAAACCTATAGACCCATGTAATTTTTTTGAAGATTGTTAGCAAGTTCTTAGTGAGAATAGTAAAATGTTCATTGTGTAAAAAGATACACAATATATTGTACAAAATCATACTTTTTTGCATTTTTGTAATAACAATTATAACATAGATCTGCTTGTGCAATTATCAAGCAGTTCAACAAATGATCTAAGTGTTTATTCTAGAACTCAGGAAAAAGAGCAATGAGGTCAAAAAAGCCCAGAGTACATCAGAGAGTTGATGTTTCAAAACTACTATTTCTACCTACTAGGCAGAACCATTAAGGGGCAGGGTAGTAAATGGGCACTGTTCTACTTCAGAGTAATCACTAGATCATACAACTTTCATGTGTTTTTTGTTGGCAAATTTTGCAGCCTTGTTTTTGCTACTATAGTTAAATTTGTTTTGTCAATCCTTTAACCTTTATATTTTCATGTGTGAATTGTTAGCAGATATTAAAACATTGGTATTACTTTTATTATGAATTTTGTTTTGTAAACCTTTTAATTGATAGTGGGTTTTTTGGGTATGTTTTATGTATTTGATACAACTTTAACATTGACTTTATATACCTTTTGCATAATGTCATGATGGACTCATTTCAATTTCAAATCTGAAATGTTGTCTATAATTACAGTTCAATAAAATGTGTCTGCTATTTCTTTGGGCAATATTTTAAGTAGAGGTTACAGTATGAAAACTTACCTTGTATCATATTACATGCTGACTTTATGGTTTATAAAATTTTGACTAGGTTTTAAAATGTTCCCAGTTTGCCTTCTATGATTATACTAAAACTTCACCTTTGATTATTGACCGGAGACTTAGTGTACTATCATTATAATATTGTTAAATTTTATTCAAATGTAAGTGGTACATACATTTACTCATTCGGAACATCCTCGGCCATTCGCTACAAATAACCTCAAACATATTTAGACGCCAATTTGGAAAAACCGGTGTTGAACAAATACACAATCCTTAAGGCGATGACCGAAGTTTCGTTTTTAGTCCGTAAATTTGAAATTACACATTTCAATGATACTGATGAACAATATTTGGTTCAATTTAAAACAAATAAATATGTTTAGAGAAAGATCTGTGTGTATACCACAAGAACAATTTTGTGTAACCGTAACATGCTTCGCCTCGCATAGGTAGTAAAATCACCAAAATCCAGTGAAGACCCCCCACGAATCCTTCAGAGATTATTCATTCATGAAAGGTCGAGGGTGTTCCGAATGACATATACTCTGCTATTTTGAAACAGAAATACTGAAGTGAATATTCAAATCAGTAAGGTTAATCTATGTGCCACTTACAGTTGAATAAAATTTAAAATATACGCATACAATGTATGTATCTGATATCAATATATTAAAGGGACACTACTCATTGTATATTGGTGATGGTTAATCAAAGGGAGTTAACTGATTAAAAGATCTTAATTACTTATTTGTAGTATAATTTTAACAGTGCTTTCAATAAGATCAATGTATTAGCTTATCAGTCTGTTGCATGTTTGACTGTTAATCCAGGGGCTGTGGGTTTGATTCTCCACTATACCTACAGGCTACATTCCTTCATGAGGTTTATATCAAATAGGGGAGGTAACTGTTGTCAGCACCCATTGCATTCGGAACTACCTCGGCGATTTTCCACGCAAATACATCTCGGATATCACGAGGAGCTAAAATAGTTCCAACATAGAATCTAGCCACGTTCCCGACGTTTACACATCAAAAATGACGGACGATGATGGATAGTTAAAGCTCTTTAATGCCTGTAACTGATTTCACTTAAATAAAAGTTGATCATGAAACATTTTTTGTGTACTCGATACTCTCTTCAAAATGATCTGCAATGTCGATTGTTTACATTGGCACTACTTAACCTAGAGTAAATCACCTGACCTCATAACTTTGTTGTATTCCTACTACGTCTGATATCCGAGGTATATCTTCGTAGATGATCGCCGAGGTCGTTCCGAATGCACCCATTGATGGTATGTGGTTAGTACTGATTAAAAGCTGAAATCTAGAGATCTAAGTATCTCCTGGGACAATGATTAGAACAATTTGCCATGGGTATAGTGTGTAAGTATTGACCCCGACTTGACCTTTTTGCAAGAATATTAATTGCATTGAATACGAATGTAGTATTAATGCTCGATTACACAGTGACCGGGAGGATTATGAGTTAAAACTTAACACACAAACATACTTCTATAATTTTACGATCGCTGCTGAAGTGTAGAATAGGTGTGGTACTGACTTTCGTCGGGATATGTGTAGATAATTATTAGATGCAAACGTGAAAGGTCAGGTCGGGGTCAATATTTACGCACTATATAAGACTGAAAAAATGTTGAAAAATGGCCTAACAAACCATAAATTTTGTTATTAAATAATTTTCAAATTAGCACCTTAAAATGCAAGACAAAATACAATGTAATGAATAATTTTTGGTAATTGTTTATACTGTTGCTTTTTGTATGTTATAATTCTCTTACAATACTTTTTGATACATAAGTAGAAGACTTATTTCAAATTACTTCATTGAGGTTTAGTGTGCTTCATGGTTTTATATTTTTAGCGGGATTTTCAACGAAAACGGGCAGGAGGTGTCCAATGTCATTAACAATTGCATTAAAGTTTTTTCTTTACCATATACTTCTGCCAATTATTGTCAGATCTTAATGAAACTTCATGCAATGATAACATACCATGGAATGAACATAATTAGAAAGTAATGGCAACTCTTCCTTGCTTTATTATGGATTATTTTCCTTTGTATTTTTTGTAAGTTTTTAATATTTTGGATATCTCTATTATGGTCAGATTTTGATGAAATTTCTACAATTCATTTCTTGTTACTTTCTGCTTTGGAATATGGGTACTAGTAAGGATTGTCATTTATATTAATACACATGTATATCCATGATGATATAACATTAATCTTCAAGGCATGGACAGTAATGTGATAGCTAGGGTGGATCATATGATGTTAACTACCTAAGGTTTGAGGCTCATATTATAATATGATATTACTATCTTAGGTTTGAGGCAAATATAGCTGTTGTATTATAACCAAGTGCTTTTGTTTTGCTTGTGCTCGTGTTTTTACATGTATGTGCATATACAGTGCCTACTAAAAGTTTAGACATTTCTCATGGTAAGCCTACTACTCACATAGGTTTTATCAAAGATTTGATAACCTTTTATTTTGAATTGCTTTTTAGTTTTTTCTTAGTTTTTTATTTTGGTTCTATTTGAGACTGCCAAAGCAGCTTTCAATTATGTTATAGAGAAGAATCGCATTAAATTTGTATTTGGAAGCCTTGGGATATCAGATGCTGAATCTTATAAATGTGATGCAGTCACAAAACTTGTTTTATTCTATCACCTGCCATATTAAATATGTAAAAAATAACCAAACACAATCGTTGAAATTATGGATTTTTTTTAAATTTCCTTTGTCTCTAAACTTTTGATGGGCTCTGTGTGTTCTGTTTAACTAGTATTAGCTCACCTGAGCATGAAGTTCTCATGGTGAGGTATTGTGATGGATGAATTGTCTGGTGTCTACTGATAGACATGCGTTAAATGTCATTGTTTACTCACTTTAATCCTTTAATTTTTATCCAAACTGGTAAGGAGCTTCAAATCTATGTATTAGTTAGATTATGTTTTCATTTTACTATAAGGTTTAGTGCAAGGGGCGGAGCCCCGAGCACTGAACCTTATAGTAAAATGAAAACATAAACTAACTGGCTTAGCACAGCATTTTCCCCAAGTTCAACACGCTTCTATACTATACAATATAGTACATGTCTACTATCAACAATCCTCGACAGCTGATTGGACGAGGGGAAAATGCTATGTGCTAAGAAATATTAAGTTTGGTTATTCGAGTACAAAATTAAGCCACTTGGTTAAATCTTGAATATCTGAAGCTTTATTGTCAAAACTTTTAAAGTTATGTAAACTTGTGTACTAAGGTGAGCAACATAGTGCCATCTTGGCCCCTGTGTAACTAAGAGTTATTTATGATTACGGTATTTGTGTTTAATATTAACATATAATTATGTATGTAGTGCAATAAACACTTTAAAGATTATACCTCTTTACTTGTGTTTTTATTTTATACCATTTGTATTGTAATGCCTCAGTCCCATAAAATTGTGGCTTGTTGCAGACCCGTACGTGCAGACATCCATAGGATGTGGGAAGCCTTGCGTATTAAGGTGGGGGTACGCACATAGCACAAAACAACACACCTGTACAGAGCCGTAGCTGGAAGATATGCAAGTTTAATCCATACTCAGCCATGATTTTGTTCATGATTTGACTTTGAAACTGATTCGTGTATACATGGGCTCATCTTAAGGACCCTGGTAAAAATGTAACAGTCTGTACTGGTACGCTAGAGTTTGTACGAGTCCTTGTGGAGCTTGATCACAAGGCGCCGGTACGGTGCCCTCACAGGTATTTTTATGTTTATGGGACTCTAGCATAAGTACAAAACAACAAGTGGTTTTTATCTTGGTGTCAGTGACAAAGTGGTAGAGAACTGGATTTGGAATCAGTAGGTCCCTGATTCAATTCCCAACAGCAACAGGCTAAAGCTTTCGAGGAAAATTTATTAACAATGGTTTAATATCTTGAAAGGGCAAGGAAGTACTGGTAAATAAGTGACCTGGAAAGTGAGTGAAGTGAATTGGCCGTGATACTATACCTGAAGTGTTGAGTGTAATATCCAATTAAAACAAAAACATATTAAGGTATTTGCAGCTTTAGAAAATAAGACTACTAATTATAAGAATGTAGACGCAGGAACCTGATGCAAAAAAGACTCCACAAAATAAATAGTCCATTGGTTAAAAAGGGTGAAGCTGAAGTAAAGAACAATCTGTTTACTTGTAAATTGAGATGATCAAGACAACACCTTTATTTGAGTGAAATAATACTATGGATTTTGTATTTAATATTTTATTACCAATATAGATATGAAATAGTTAAACATAATCATAAAGATCAAGGGTATTGTAATGCAATAAGTAAGACTGTTAAAATTTAAATGAAGTTTTGTCTGATTATTCACAGGAGTATGACTTTCTGTATTGTACTTTGAATAATAGCTCCTTATGACGAAGAACTGTATACAGATTGCCAAGCTCCTGTGAACGATGTCTCTATCATAGGGCTGTCACGATACGCCAGGACCATATTGCGGTATACTGCGATGCACTAGAACCGTACCGCGATACGTACCGGGATATATTGCTTTGCAAACTAAAGACAGGACTGCATAATGCTTCTGTCTTAAAGAACTTATTCAACTGTTCATAATTTAAGTATTTTATAGGATTTTGTAGGGAAAGTGCCTGTAGCAGACTGGACTGAAAAAACTTGGCATTTAAGAGTAAAGTGAACATTCTGAACACACTCAAATTCTATTAACTTAAGCTTTCATCGAATGAACCATTGAAAACTGATGTTTTGCTATTTTCATTTGGCGACGGAGAGAATTTTTCAATGAAAATGAAAAATATCGCTAAATACCGGTACATTAAATTCATACCGCTGTGCGTATTGCTGCAAATGCATATTGCAATACACAATGTATACCAGTATATCGGTATATCGTGACAGCCCTACTCTATCATAATTAAATGTATAAGTAACCTAAAGTTAATTAAATTGTCTCTGATTATACATAAGGCTGATCCAGAATATACATCATGTTTGCAGTTAAAATAATAAAATATCTATTTTAATACATTTTGTCAAAACCATGACTTTATGATGCAAGGATGCAGGGCAATCAAATATGGAACACACTTAAAATGAAACCATTGTACTATATCATAAAACATCTCTCCATTTGACATATTTTCAGTCATACTGTCTCTGGTCGCTCATCTTAATCTTGAAATCTGACTTGTGTAAGTCGAACATCACCATCAACTCGTAGTGTATTAATACGACTCAATGGTTGAATTCTATGGTTAAACTGTACCAAATGTTGATTGTTCACAGCAATCTAAATAAATATATATATATTATTTTACTAATATATTATAAACAAAATTTATTGAGCACACAAGGCACGCACATATTTCAACAGTGAACCTCTGTAAGTAAGTATATTTAGTTAAGTAACAAAAGCAGTGGCGAATCCGGGATTTTTTCTCGCGGGGGCCAAACTTTTTCTAGAAGGGGGGGGGTCCAAATTTTAGAATCACAACCATATTATACACTGTTTGCAGAATAACGCAACACATTAATAATAAAAACTACGTAATCATTAGTTAAACACAGAGGCAAGCACGATAAAATTGCTTCTTGCTACATAAAAATGAACAGGTACATTTTGGAATTTGGAATCACCCATCGCTGAACCCACCTATGCAAAACCAACCAATTAATGGTAATAATGCCTACAGTAAATTGTTTTTATGGCTCAATAATTGATTACATGTACATGTAGCTCTACATAGCATTTCTAAAAATGAAAATTTAACCATTGTAGCTTTAAAACAGTTCATTCATTTATAAAACATTTTATATTGATGTAGATTATAATGAAACACTGCAAACTTCATGGGTTGGAATCCTGGATGTGACAATTTGCAAGGATTTTTTTTAAAAGTCTGCATTCTGAAGTTTGACGTTTCTAGGGCCCAGAGTGATTTACAAGTATTCTAATCTTGTTTTAAATACAGAAGTAAAGGCATAAATACTGAACCGAAGCAGACGATCTTAAAAAGAATATACTACGTCAGTCGATTGTAGCTTTCCCTGATTAATGCTTGGACAGCTCAATTTCATAAGAACGTTCGAATCGATTGTTAAACACGATAGGCTTTAAATTATGAAGGATATTGTATTAACGAAAGATTTTTAACACGGTTGACAGCTAAAAGTTTATTTTATAAAAATAGTATACAAATATGTTCTTATATGCACTCGCCATTTGTAACCTGAAATCCTACCACCAGTGAATAATGGAGGCCTTGACTTTGAGCCCAGTTAACTTGTGGTGAAATTCTGAGGTGGAGGTGGGCATTGAGATGTAAAAAACCGTTCTTGTCAATGCTTATTTCAGACTAGAGACATCAATATTTTACCTAGAGTTTTATACTTAAGTCACTTAACAACTCTTGCAATTCCATACAATACTAATACCAGCTAAAACTAGTAACCCTTTGAAGTGGTCTGGCAGTTCATTGGAAGATGAAAGGTAATGCCACAGCTCTTTAACCTTTTATCAGGCTATCCGTTGACACGCCCTTGAGGTGGGAAGTATTTTATTTTTGTCGAAAATAAATATTTACAGTGTTATCCCAGCCAGCATGACCATATCGGACCGATATACAATTAATGTCGGCATGTCGGCAAAATGTGCCGACTTGGGGCCGACATCGGACCGCTGCAGTGCCGACATACTCAATATTTTGAAAAATTATAAATGCAATTGAATTGCTTACTTAATTATGTTAATAAATAGTCCTGTGTATGATTTTAATTACTAGAAGCACACTAACCCCATTTCATGTTACATCAAAAAAGTATATCGGGTCTGCGTCGGGCCTACATGATCAATTAATGTAACTATTTTGTATATCGGATTGACATCGGTACGATAGTGCGTTTTCTGCTACACCTCCATATATTGTTAAATCGTTAAAATATTATGAAATAAATTAATTCTAATGAAACACCTTTGTTATCTACTTATTATATTTACGTACAGTCATACCGGCAAAATGTGCCTATTTTGGGACCAACATCGGACCGCTGCAGTGCCGACATACTCAATATTTTGGAAAATGCTAACTGCAATTGTATTGTTCACTTAATTATGTTAATAAATAGTCCTGTGTGTGATTTCAATTTTTAGAACCACACTAACCCTATTTCATGTAACGTCAAAAAACGTATATCGGGTCTGCGTCGGGCCTACATGGTAATGAACGCAACTATTTTGTATATCGGATTGACAACGGTACGATATTGCGTTTTCTTGTTTACCATGCAGCAATTAATTGTACATTTTGGTATGAATTTTAAAATAATTTTAGCTGTGTTTTGAAATGAAATGTTGTTTGTAATTTAAATCAGTATTTTTAAGTACATAAAACCACTCTTATATAATAATATTATTTTAAATGAAGAACTGGCAAATATTCACTGCATTCCTTCTTTCAACTGAATAAGCGCCAAAAAAACTAAAAGTCAAAGGAAGGTGATGAAGGTGAAGTTTATTTTCTTTTAAAATTAGATCTAATATGATGATTTAACAAATGTGTAAACACTGTTAATTACTTCATTTTAACCATTTAAGCGATTGAAAAATACAAAATTTATCTGTTTGTCTTATTTTAAAGTAAAATTATGGTTGAAAATATTTGTAACATAATTTCGCGACATGCATTAACATGCATAATTTGCTCTTTATAGTTAGAATATACTAAATATTCGCTTTTATAATCTTTTTTGAAACAAATCCGTTTGTTTTTTGCATACTGGCTGTTTATTTTCACTCCACGGTTTATTAATGTACATGTACACCGCTATTGTTTTGATGTTAGCCCGATGTAGGCAAGAAAAATCGGGCCGATATTGTTTAGACATCGGCCCGATATTGTATTACCGATGTCGGGTCGACATCATTCCTATTTGCAGCCGAGGTTAAATCCGACGTTAGGCCGTCATAGAAAACCATAAAGGTTTGCTGTCGAACCGATATAGAATAATTTTTACTGTTGACTGACATCACACCGCTATTGTTTTGATGTCGGCCCGATGTAGGCAAGAAATATCGGACCGATATTGTGTAGACATCGGCCCGATATTGTATTACCGATGTCGGGTCGACATCATTCCTATTTGCACCCGAGGTTAAATCCGACGTTGGGCCGTCATAGAAAACCATATAGGTTTGCTGTCGGACCGATATAGAATAATTTCTACTGTTGACTGACATCACACCGCTATTGTTTTGATGTCGGCCCGATGTAGGCAAGAAATATCGGGCCGATAATGTGTGGACATCGGCCCGATATTGTACTACCGATGTCGGGTCGACATCATTCCTCAGCCGTTTCGCGTTAAGTTAAGCAATTGCAAAAATATCATGTCACATAGTATTTTTACTAAGAATATAGCATGGTTTATTACCAAATTTGTCCTTTACCTAGGAAACATATGTCTTTACCAAAAACATATACATTTATAAACATAACCATTACTAGATGATAATTTTACTCAGCGGGAATGTTGCATATTCATCAAAATACCTTGTCCCACTGTTTGGGTCAATTGATATTCAGATTTGTTGTCGCCCTATTCTGCTCAAGGAATGAGAATTCTGACTTTCATCATAAAGCATACACATAGGCCAAACAACTGCAATAGTTTGAACTTCCACAACTTACATCATAAAAATATTTACGCATTGACTTTGCTGTCCCACAAATTCACGTGAATTACGTTACCAATTTCCACAGGCTTGCTGGCATGATGTTCATTGCATTATATATATGTATTTATCTTCTGGGAACTACTCAATGTATGTAGCACACAATTGACAAATGAGATTGGTTGTTAATTAATTGTATAATCCACACATCTCACCAGAACGGTATTCACTCAATAAAACCTAGGTTTAGTGAATTACGTTACCAGCTGTTTTCATACACACTAACATTACCTATATCCAGTTACTAAATTCCATCTAAACTACCCTCTTATAAACTTAAGTAATAACCAAATGAATTAACGTTGCCTTGATGCAATTAAATAAACAGCCCAATAAACAATCGATTCGTGAATTACGTTATTGTGAATTACGTTACCGCAAATATCAGTCAGTCGCCGAAATTAGGACCCATGGTCAATTATAACAGGTTAAATTTACAGCAACACATAAGAACGTGGAGGTGTCAATATTTTGAAAGTTTTTGAAGAAGGAAATTGCATAAGTAAGAGACTTTTACGAATAATTTATGATGAATGCGAGTCATGTATGTTTCTTTAATAGTTTCATCATACAAGTGCATAATAGATAAATCAGTTTTGTATCAGTTGTTTTTTCTGGGGCATTATTTTAGTTACACAGTAACAATTATTTTGTATTGTTCATATGTCCACGCTAGACACACATTTTAAATGGTAACGTAATTCACAGAGCGGTAACGTAATTCACAATCCCTCTAATTTTGTTTGGCCAGTGGGTAAAAGCAAGGTTGAGATGCAAAGGGCATAGAGAGATTGAAGAAAGCCAAAATATGGCTAAAGCTACTTGAAAAGAGAACATAAATTGAATTAAAACTTTAAAACATTTTACAAACTAACAACCAATATAGGTCCAAATTTATTTAGAATGAGACAAAAATGTATACGATTATGGATCCATAAAATATATAAAAGCAAAAACCAAAGGAGGCGCATGACGATAAAAGGCAAAGTTGCAGATCGTTGTAACACTAATCTAAATATGGTAGCGATGATTGATTATAAGGCAGATGGATTATGCGATTTAATTAAAATGGTAGCAGTGCCCAATTCCTTTTATGTAGAGAAGGAGATATTCTGACATGGTAGTAAACATGAAGTTCACAGAGAGAACGGGTAGCTGGAAAACTACATGTTCTGTGAAGAAGGCAGACAAGAAGATAGAGAATCTAGATGTAAAATTGTCCGTTCTACAGTTCAAATTTATCAACACTTGACGCAAGAGACAACCAGCGAAGCAAACTTGTGGGCAGGCTGTTAGATACTGTTATGTATATTCTATGTATAAGAACGTTGGTAATAATTACAATAATAATTACATGTAGGCAATAAAATATGTTATATCTAAATTGGTGATTATGTGGAGTGAGAAAACCATGCACTTGTCTTTACAGTAAGAAGTTACATCATCGTTACTCAACGCTGACGTCGGAATGCTTCAAGTTCAATATACTAGAAGTGTTGAAACATGTTACATGTAAACTTATTTTTCAAGCATCAACTATATTTTTTAAAGCTTCAAATCAATCTTGACAAGGAGTATTGAGTGATGTTCTTTTACGTTTAGTCCCATGAAACAGAAATTAATCATGTATAAACTGCAGGCTTCCAATTATGCCTCGTATGTATAATATGAAAACATTTCATATAACAGAAAATATGCCCCTCCATTTAAATCATTGTTAACAGTTTGGAAAATTGTGTTTGCAAACTCGTTATCTAATAATAAATTATACATAATGACCAATAAGTTAGTTTTCATCATTGGCAGAAAAAGGATTTCGCTATTGTTAAATTAAGTTAGAGTGTCAGCAATATAGAACATTTTCAAAGATGAAAGAAGTTTTGTACAAATATATTGTGAATTACGTTACCGTTCTTTTCTTAAATTAGCGACATTATGGTTCTCCATGATATGTCCTTTTACAGCTTTATCAAATATTTACTACGTATTCAGTGTTGTAGACATTTATTTGTTATAACAGCTTGCGTATTAATCATTTTGCAATGTATTTTAAAAGGCATTTTGAAATTTTATAAAACTGCGTATGTCGTACAAAGGTTTCAATTATATAAAGGTCCGAAGTCATCCAATCTACTGCTTAAAATCTAAAAATTAGCACAAATGAACTATACACTAAAGACATTTTTCCATTTTATATCTCTAGTTAACAGTATTAACTTTTATAGATTCACACCA